>JAWNNT010000139.1:6043333-7286666 GCA_035044645.1 Scaptomyza parva
GAAGCATTGAAAGCTATTCAAGTAACCTCCGAAACATGACCCCCGAACGCAACGCCAGCAACTTGCCACAATCCATGCTTGGCGCTCCATGGGTCACTAACGAGCCAAACGTACATGCGAACGAACATACGAATGGAAAACTTCCTAGTCAGAGTCAGAGTCAGAGTCAGTTGTAGTCTAGGGGCAGAGTCAGAGTCAGAGTCAAGGCATGCCAATAAATCTATGTTGCAGCAACAGCAACAGCAACACTAGCGGCAGCAACAGCATCAGCAGCAGCAGCAGCAGAAATTGAAAAAATTGCTAACTGAAATTCCTAAATCAAATACTTGCGCACAATCCAAACACAAACACTGCCAACAGCCAAATGTACACAGAGTGTGGAACGTGGAGCTTAGAGCGTAGAGCGTAGAGTAGGTGCAAACGATGAAAGGGCGGTGAGAAGGGAGCGAGAAAGTTGGCTTGGTCTTGGTCAGTGTTGGACAGCGAAAGCTAAGCAGCAGCCATTCAGCCAGCAAATCGAAGCTGAGTGAAGAGTGTGGGGGGAAGAGGTCAGTCGTCGGGAGGGTGTTAAAGTTAAGGCGCAAAGTGAAATATATTTTACACACCAAACTGTTAAATATCAACAGACTGCAGCAGCAGGAACACACTGGTTAAAGCGGGTCAACAGAGTTGGGTTGGGTTGGGTAGGGTTGGGGGGTGGCGCCACATAACGCCTCATCACGTCCTTGGATTTAGCCAGGTGCAATTTTATATATTTTGGCTTGCAGTTCACTGACTTTTTGCCATCAATTTTTGGTTAAATGATAGCTTCGATACAGCGAACGAACGAACATAAAACTCAGCCAAAATACTACATCATAGAAAATTGTATTTTGTTGCCATTGATTTAAAGGGGTTCGGGGGGTTGCAACCGAATTGAAAGAAATATTGTGTTTAAAAAACCCTTTAACACATTTCAACAATAAGTCAAGTCACAAACAGATGCTTAAATAAATATAAAATGCTACAGAGCGTTAGAGTTTAGAAAAAAGATTACAAAAATCTATTTGTATAAAAAGTGTTGCCTACTTTTGTGGGCCAAAGTAAACCCAACCCCCAAATGCATTTGCTTGACAGGTGTTAAGAAAATATGGAATCTGCTGCTTGGCTTGGCTTGGCTTGTGCCAAGAAATGTAACCGAAATGCGTTTTGCACTCATTTCCTGGACGGAAATTGTGCAGATCGTTTTGCGGCCAGGCGAGGCCAACGCAATTGCACAGAGCCAGAAGGGTCAAAAAGGGGGCAAAAGAAAAATGTAGAAAAATGTTTGCAACATTTGCTGAGCTGGCTTTCAATATTTATGTGCAAGAGTGTGTGCGAGTGTGTGTGTGCGAGTGTGTGTGCGGGTGTGTATGTGTGTGTGTGAGCAGTTCAAATATTTACAGTTTATTTATAAATCAGTGTAATAACAAGCCATCTGTCCATTCATACCAGCTGTCTGTTGACTGTCAAACAACAAACACACACGCAGAGAAACACACACACACACTCTCACACACTTACACACACACACATAAAGCGTACTGCCATTCATGTTAAAAGTGCAGTAGGTGCCGCAAAAGATGTCCGGCCTTCGGTCAAACACAAAAAAAGGAAGCAAGACCAATGAAGTTCGAGTGTGTACAACAAAAAAAAATAAAAGAACATTTTCCATTTTCCAATTTTATTGGCAGTATATGTCCAAGTCATCTCATCTCTAACTCCCCATTCCCCCCTCCCCCCACCAAACTAACCCTTACTTACACCTAGTGTGCAATACATTTATATATGTACATATATATAAAATAAATAAAAGTTTCTGTCGAATTTTCTTTAGCCTAAACTTACAGTCAGTTTTTTTTGGGGGGCCCAAAGGCAAACAAACTGCAGCTTGTTATTCACTCTTCTTCTTCTACAACTCATTGTTGTTGTTGTTCACATTGTTGTGTTGCGTGTGAGATTTTGTTGTGCAAACACTTTTCGCTGACGACGTCTGGACAAACAGCAACAAAAATGGGAGACAGATAGATAAAAGGGCAATAACAACAACAACGACGACGACGAAAAAAAAAGAAGAAAAAGATGAACTAGTTTACGATTTCATTATTAGTTTGAACAACGACAAGGACAACAAGAGGGACAGACAACAACAACAACGCCATGGGGACAGCAAAAAGGACACACAACGAATACAGTACGTTGCACAAACATCAAGAGAGACAGACAGAGAGAGACAGATAGAGAAAGAGAGAGAGAGAGCACACACACCGTCAAAACACGATTCGCAACTTATTGAAAAAGTTCGTGCTGCAGCACACAAAAACCAAAAAAAACTAAAACGAAACGAAAAAGCTGCAACTTCAGCAAGTTATTAAAAATCAAGGCAAGAGCAATTTTATTTGTTTTTACTCTATCACTCTCTCTCTCTCTCTCTCTGTCTCTGTGTGGCAATAACGTAACTTTAGTTAAGATTACAGTTGCGCCTCAAGCAGACAGTTTAATAACAATAATAATAATAATAATAATCAACGTTCTTTAGGCATTTAAAAATGATTTTTGATTGTATTTTTTTGGTATTTGGTCAAGCTTGAGATATAGTTCAAGGGGGGAGGGGATTTCACAATAAATTTTCAAACTACTTCTTGAGTCAAGTCGAGTTGAGAGTCGATAGTCAAAAGCAAAGCAAAGCAATAAGGGAAACCCATCAACAAACAAAAGTGACAGGAAACTTTCAACTTGACAAAGAGAAAAAAAAAAAAAAACTCTTCTTTGCAAAACTAAGCAAAACGCACTTGTCTTGCTTTTTAGATTTTTAGACTTATTTATGAGTATGAGATCATCATCATTGTGTTCTTGACAATTGATGCTTAAAGTATAGAGTAACTGCAATCTCCTTCATAATCAGCTTAAGTTTGATACTCTTCCAACAACAACAACAACAGAAAACACAGAGAGAGAGTAACAACAATAAGCACTTTAGGTTTTAATTAGTCGTTTGATAATTGATTCGTTGAATCGTTGAATGTTTAGGTGAACTAAAATGTGTTGCACTTGCCACAAGCAACAACAATACTAGTAGCAACAGCAACAAGAGCAATGCAATCGGCTGTGTTTAATCGGCTTAGGCACTTAATGAAAACAAAATTTAAATATTTATGCTATGAGAATGCAATCTGATATATATATATATATCTGGGATGAACTACGAGGGACGGGTTAGGGTGAGGGTAAGGGACGAAGATACGGAATCGGATGCAATTGTTATTATTAAGAGAGAGAATTGTCACATGCTGCTGCTTCTTCTGTTGTTGCTGGACTTTAATATATCGCTGCTTGTGGCATGCAGCATAAAGCGACCATGCCCCGTGTGTCAGTGTTCGTGTCCGTATCCGTATCTGTATTTGTGTCCGTGGTCCAGCACACACACACACACGCACAGAAAACTTGAACGCACTTTGGCAACATCGGAAGTTGCCGTTTGCAAAACGGAAGTTTGTTTGCAGCATATGCATTTATTAAAAGCATAAATATTGAAATATTAAGCTGTGAGTGGCACAAACAACAGCAACAGCTACCACCTCACTCTCTGTGTGTGTGTGTGTGTAAATAGTGGGGGGCGGGGCAACTACATTGCAACACGACTCGACTCGAAAGTAAGTTCTGCAATTTGCACTTCTGCAGTCTTCTTCTTCTTGCGTCTTCTTCATCTGCGGCTTATTTGCTTAGCAAGTTGCAACTTGTGAGTTGTCAAACATATACTTACACACACACACACTCACACCTACACTCACACACACACACACACACACACTCGTACACACTTGCAAAGACATTTTGTGGGCTGGTCAACTATCGCGATGAATGTGCATTTAATTGTTTCTTAACACTTGAAAACATTTAAGGCTGTTTAATCTCTCGTCTCGCCCGAATCATTTTAAGTACACAAAACAATTAAATTTCTATTTATTGATTTGTATACGGTAATAATGTGTTTCTGCTTCTTTCATGCAAAGCAAAGCGGCTTAAAAACTTTCAATTATTTGTAAAATTACTAAAATTCCTTGTGATTAAGCTCTTAAAGTTTTCTGAACTTAAGATGTTGAGTTATTTTGCTATATTTGATGAAAACTTAGCTTTAAACACATTAATCAACACTGTTTTGTACCGGAACATGGAAGTAAATGGTATTTACCAATACTTGCAATGTTCAAACATCAATTAGCAACACTTTTTTTCACACTTTTTCTTACTACAGCTTTGCAACGAAGGAGAAGGCATTAGAAAGCCCATTGACGTGTGTTTTATATCATAATCAAAGATTGTTTTGCAACACTGCACTGTTTGCTAGAACTGAATGGACTTACTTCTCCACTTGGAAGCACTTGGCCTCTCTTCCTTCCTCTCCTTCTTGTCTAGGGATTGGAGTGTCTCTGTTTGAACAACAGACAACATTACAGGAGTACGAAGTAAAAACGTGCGTATGCATTTTTATTTTTCTTTGAGTGTACAGAGAGAGATAGAAAGAGAGAGAGAGGGACACCCTAACCTAACAATGCTTTTTTTTCGGACTCGTTCGGCCGGTGTGCACTTTAAATTGTTTAGAAAAATCAATCTCGTAAAAGTTTTCACATGGAGTTGAGTGGAGTACATGGAAGAACGAAGACGAGACGAAAAAAGAAGATGAAGAACAGAAGGAGAACAGGAGAAAGAGCTGCTGCTGCTTCAGTGCCACTTATGTGGACTTTTCTAAAGCTTCACACACAGCAAAGTTAACGAGCCAGCAAACTGTACGTGTGTCCTAAGTGCATGTGTGTGTCGGTGTGTGTGTGTGTGTAGTACTTGTTGTGCCTGATATTGCTGCTTTTGGGTGCATTTGGTGCTTGCTATTCGTGCTCGTGCTTTTCTTATGCGCTTATTGCAAACGTCTTTGTTTGGGCAAACCATCCATTTTTATTTTATACCATTTCTTTTATGCTTTCATAATGCACCAAAAAAAATAAAAAAAAAAAACAAAAATTATATGTATTATGTATTATGAAATCGAAGTAAATTTAACGTGTAATTTCTTCAGCTGCAATGCGCACTGCACACTATAACTGTACTTGAGACATTGCAGCCAGCACGCACGACAAAAAGCTGTTTGCTTTTGTGTTATAGCTCCTCAGTACAGTTAGTTAACCAGCTCTGCTCTGACTCTCTTCACTTAAATATGGATTGAATTTTGAGTAAGTTTAATGTGCAATAACTCGTTTTTGATTGTTGTTCAAAGTTTCTTCTCAACCTTTTTGTGTTCTTTTTGGCAAGTTAATAAATCAAATGTTTCTTAAATATCATTTCGATTATTATTTTCAAGGTTCTCAGATTCATTGGCAAAAACAACCCAAACTCCATTTCCAATGTTAAACATCATTAAATGTCTGTGGATTATGTCGAGTTTGTCGAGTTGTCATAAATCAACTGTCCAACTTTTGTGGATAATTTTGTGAGTAGAGTGCGCCTCGAGCGCAATGCTCAAAACTTTTCCTCATTGGGTCAATCCTTCAAAGTGTGCTTTCTAAGGTGCGGTAGGTCGGTCGGGTAACGGGAAGTACCGGTGGTAGCGAGTTTGGTGGTGCCTATAAAAGTGAAGTATGCAACTTACCATAAGTTTTAATAGTGACGCTCGTCTGAAGTATTTCGGTATTTGCATATGAAGCCGTACAATAATATTGGCCACCCATTTCTGAGGAAAGCGAGGTAATCATCAGTCCCAAACTTTCACCGGGCAATGTCTCCGTGTACATCGGTGGATGGTTGCGTCCCGTACTGCATGATAGACAGACAGAGACAGGGAGAGAGAGAGAGATGGAAAGAAAATTGTTTCGTATTATTAGTACTAAGGAATATAATATGAAAATTGTTTCATGTTCTTCATGTTGTTGTTGTTGTTTTTATAAAAATGTTTATGCTTATGATTATAATAATTGTTATGAGCATTGTCGTTATTAGTAGATTGCTTTTGTACTCATTTCTGCAGCTTCTTTTTGCCTTTTTGCCATTTCAGCGTTTTCTTCTGTTTGCATTGCATTTTCTTTCTTTTCTTTTCTTTTTCTCATTTTCTCATTTGCATGCCACGCATTTCATTTCAGCTCCAGCTTCATGCGATTCCCCCATCTTTTTTGTTGGTTTTTCTTTTTTAGTTTCTTTTGAGACATAACAATTACAGAAAATTAAAAGAAAATTGCGTTTTGGGACGTGGTGTTAATGCGCTGTTTTTTGCTGCAGTAACAGTATTTATTTAACGTTAAGCAACACTGTTTTTTTGCAAGTTTAAAGCAGCATGAAACTGTTGGAATTCGGTTGAAATTTCAACAAAAAATCGATTGATGATAGGACCTAAAGATAGAAACCGTTGGAACCCTATAAAAAACGGAGCTCATCATCTTTTTTTTTTATTGTTTGTTGAAAGTTAAAGTCATTAACCGAAAGCTATTGAAAAAGTTATAAGCTCTAAGTCTTAGGGTTGCCACCAACATGCTTCTTAAGTATAAACAGTTTTGGTTACCTAGAAACCCCTAACGGTCCCCCCTCTCCCCACCCCACTCTCTCTCTCTCTCTCGCACGCAATAAAACAAACGCCATTAAAACAAAGAAAAAAGGCCCATAAAAATATATATAAATGGCATTTAACTGCGTCTGAAAAGTGCTGCAACCCTGCACTTAACAACTCTATCAATTAGCTGTATAAACTATTTACATTATCCTACCCCCCCGGCACCACCGCACCGCACAGCCCCCCTTATAATTGAGCAGACAAACTCAAGAATTTCAAGCATTTCGCCTTCAATAATTGCACACAAATTTCGACACACACACACACACACGCATGTGTGCCAGTGTGTGTGTGTGTGTGTGACACAAACAATTTGGCATTTGGTATATATTGCATACGCGCAGGCGTTGCGCATTAAAAACTTTTCCGCCCGGTCTGCTGCGTCATTCGCTTTGTTTGCCAATTGGCATTTGGCATGAAAATCGCGCCAACAAAAACAAAAACGAAAAACGAACGAACGAAAAATTCTAAAAATTGCAAAAAAGCATGAAAAAACGAACGCAAAAATTTGTAGAAAACTGTTGCCTAGTGCTAGTAGGGGCGGGAACAGAGGCGGGGAGACGGAGACGGAGAAGAGGTAGTACGTGGCACGTACTAATTAATTAAAAAACTTTTGTTGCGCAAAACTAAATATGCACATAGCGGTTATTATTATTATGGCTTCACTTTGTAAGCCTAGGAGCCGTAACTCCCCTTCTGCCTCTCTCCCTCACACACACAGAACCGAACCAAAACCCCAACCCCAACCCTAAAAACAAACCCTACGAAAAAGCGTAAACTTTTACTTTAGGTATTTTTTGCGTTTTGGGCAAAAGTTTAGAGTTCGAGAAGCGGTACCAAAAAACGCAACTGCAACGAGTAAAGAGTAGCGAGTAACGAGTAATTAGTCCAGATGTCAACGAGTAGTTAAACAGGTTTTAAATAATAATAAGCTTAAACTGATAATCAACTTATGCAATTGGTTTTTCGAATCTATAGATGTCTGAGTATATATTATATCTTATTGCCAGAAAGAAAAATAAGTAAGAACCCAAATTCGTGTACTCAAGTACAAGTTACCCCAAAAATAATCTATTAAACCTTTTTCTTTTGTGCTTCAAATCGAAATGCTTTACTCTACCTTTAAAATACTCTTCCCCAAAAGTTTATGGCATCGATTTTGTTCACATTTTCAATATGTTCGGGGTGTATATATATATATATATATAAAATGGAACAAATAAAAATGGCAACCGCAACGCACAGCGGAAAAGACATTGTGGGACCAATTTTGCTGCATATTTGCGTTGGATTTTTAATATTGCGCCAAACGAGAGAAACTGGAGCAGAAACAGTCAAGGGATGGTATGTAAAGGGGGTGAAGGGGGGCGGTGAAAACAGGGAGTTTGGCAAAGACAAACAAACAAGAACGTATAACACATATATATATATATATATATATATGAGGAAAAAAACAGTTACGCATACGTAAAAATCAACTTTTTTGATTGTCTCTGGGGTAAGGTTTGATCGGGTGGAAGAGTGAGTGGAGAGGGGTGCGGGGGTGGCCAAAGCAAACGCCATTTTGGCGCCTGGGGACGACGACGACAACGAAGAAGATTTTTTTTTTATTTTTTTTATTGCATTTCTTTGGCTTGAATGCGAATAAAGATGTCGTTATTGTTGCCTCTCCCTTGTCAACCCCTCCCCCTCCACCGACCGCTTCACTCTGTTGTCATTGAATGCACAATGAATGAAAACATAGAATAAAAGAGAGGGGGTGGCTGACAAGTTGTTGCACACTGCATTAAGATGCTTTAAGTCATGTGTCCAAGTCAAGTGCTGCAATTTGGTCTAAACAGACGCTTAAACGGGACAAAAGAAAGTGATCCGAACACACACACACATACACAGACACACACACAGACACACACAATAAAGATGCCCTAAAAAGATTGTGCCAAGACAGCGAAAGAGAGAGCGATAGAGAACGAGAAACAGAGAGAGCGAAAGTAATTAGCAGTACTTAAAGAGCGCACACAAAGACTAATGACAAAATAAAGTGAAAAAAAAAGAAGAAGAAGCTCAACAAAAACGAATTGAATTAGCTTGAATGAAGTTTAGTTTGTGTGTAGAAATTGAGAAAGGATTTGCTTTCACTAATGATAGCAACAACAACAGCTTCAACAACGTGAAGTGAATTAAATTAAACTTAAAGTCTTTGTTGAAGATACCTAACTGTAAATGCAAAAATGTCTTTTAACTTCTGTCAGTTAGCACTAATATGTATGTTTCTCTCTTCATTTGTTGATGTACTTAACTGTAAATGCAGAAATGTCTTCGAGAAGATAACATTCAACTTCTGTCAGTTAGCACTTGTATATTTCAATCTTCATTTGATGCACTTAACTGTAAATGCAGAAATGTCTTCGAGAAGATAACATTCAACTTCTGTCAGTTAGCACTAATTTGACACAATATTCTTTCACTCCACCTCTCTCTCACTCTCACACACACTGTCTAAACGCATGAAAATTGAATGGCAATATGGCAAATGGCTTATGGCAAAACTGACCCAAGTTAAGAGGAATCGCGTTAGCCAACACACACACACACACACACAGACATCGAGAAAGAAGTATTGCCAACTTAATCGCTTTAATTAACTCGATACTAGCAGTGGCGAATAACTGGCCACGCTGCCACGGTCACAACTCGACTCGAGCTCCACAAAACTCGACAATATTCCAGTAGAAGAGGAAGAGTTTCAAACTTGCCTGCGGGTGCAAATAGGCCTGAGCTGGTGTGCCTCTCGAACTGGTTTCTGGTTTTTGCATTGTTTTTTCCGTTCTGTTACTTCTTTTTGTTTTTTTGTGGTCGAATTCAGTGTTGGCTTATAAATGGGAAAGGGAAGGGTGGAACAGGGAAGAGGGTGGGGGAGTGTGTGTTTGGGGCAGCTTAATTACATTTTGCGCCTGCAAGTATGCAACTCGACTCGACTCGACAGTCGAAAACTTCATTTGTATGTGCCCCACCCAAACCGTAAGGGGGGAAAGAATCGGGTGCTCGTTTTGGGGTTTTTGGGTTTTTGTTTTGTTACAGATTTTTTTTGTTGTTGTTTTGCTGTGGAGAAAAGCTGACCAAATTCAATATGGCGCCCGTTCAGTGGAACTAAGTTCAGTTCTGGTTGAGGGGGGTTGGGGGGGTTGAGGAGTTCAGTTTTCAGAGGGGAATCCGTTCCGTTGATGCGTACGCCTAAAATGTTGCAATTGCGAGCTTCGATGCTCGAGTAAATTGAAAAGTTGCCAAGCTCAATAACAATTTGTGCAATGTGTCCGTATCCCTGTCCGTGTGTGTGTGTGTGTGTGTGTGTGCCTTGCCTGAGGTTTAGCGCCTGATTTTAAATGTAAAACTTCGAATGAAACATACAAAACCAAAATGTAAGAATATTGCGGCGATAAAGACTTTAACTGATGTTTTAAAGCAATATCTATGGTTTGATCTTCGTTATTTTAACTTTTATTGTTATCGATAAACTAAATGATCGATATAAATCGATTTTCGCTTTTATATCTATCTTTAAGCATGGTTTGATCTTCGTAACTTTAACTTTGATTGTTATCGATAAACTATATTATCGATATAAATCGACTGTCGCTTTTATATCCATCTTTAAGCATGGTTTGATCAACAATTTAACTTTGATTCCCATCGATAAGCTATATTATCGATATATATCGACTTCCGTTTTCACAGTGATAAAACTTTGACTCTTACTGTTTCATTAACAGAAAAGTGAACTATAATAGTTTTCGATTATATATTTTCCTCCTTAGATCCGTCGCTTCCTTTCGTTTTGGAGTCATTCTCCCCGATTAGGTAATCAAATTTTAGATGCCCGCAGAGAATGCATTTCATAATTCCACTCGCTGGGCATATAAAATTTAATGCGATTAAGGAAAACAGGAAAAGTAGTCAAGCAATTTCGGTTAATTGCCGATGTTGAATTGTTGAAGTTGAACTTCCCCAGTGAATTATAGAGAAATGCAGAAAGAAATTGTATGAGAAAGAGAGAGAAAACATGGCACATGGCCGAAAGGTGAAACATTTTTGAGAAGCGACGTTTTTTCCCACTGACAGAATTCCCCAAATGGGCCAATGGGCAATGGTTTGCCTCTGTCTGCACTTTTCATATTTTTCTCCCGTTTCGCATTTTGCTTCTCGTTTTTCTTAGCCTTTTTGCCTCTGAGTCTCTCTCTCTTTGGGCAAATTAATTAACACGTTTTGCCTTTTATTTTGGCTATTCTTTTGTATTTTTTTTTTGCCCGAAAGCGACTACAAAATTCTGTGATTGGTAAACTGGGAAATCTTTTGCAAGTGATTTACCGAAACATTTTTTTTTGATTCTTTTAATTTTTGGCAGTGATTGAATTGAATCTTTTTTTTGACTTAAGGTTGAAGCTACTTTCATATTTTTATTAAGGATTTCGTGGCTTCAGCATCCAATCGGGTTTTGAGAAGCAACGCGAAGTTGGCTGCGCCAAAAAAGCATATTAAGTTTTGGCTTTCTCAAACTGATCTCGTTTCGAAAGCTTCAAATATTATTTTTGCTGTATTAATTGGATGATGACAACTGAGAATACTTTCATGCATACAAGACTAACATACATACATAATTAGCATTGACTTAATATATATAATACGAGATACGAGATAATACCAAAAACAGTATTATCTATATGAACTGTACTGAACTGTTGGTTAGTAGACAACAACTAATATTTCAATTGATATGATTTGATTCATGTTGAATGAATGAGAGCAGCATTTTGTAATTAGTTGATATCGCATGATGTATATTTCTATGTATGGGAAATTATATATATATTATTTTTTAATGGTTTTTACTATGTTTTTTGATATTTTTTTTTGTATGTGGATGCCGATCAAAAATAATTACAACACAAAAATTGAGTTAACAACAAAGAATTACTTTTTATGTTTTTTTTTTTAACATGCCGGCAAACAAAACAACAGAGCATTTTTTTAGAGGGCGTAGATAGGGGGTAAGAGGCAGCGGGCAACGTGCTCGTAATATCTAAATGAATATTACGAATGGGGAATACGAATCTAGTTTATCGAATTTCGGATTCGGGTTTGGGTTTTTGTTCTTGCTGTTATTTGAGAACTACGCAAACGTAACGAATTTTTTAAATTTGTTTTAGTTTTTTTTCTTGCTTTTGTTGTTGTTGTTGTTGTCGGCACTTACACATTTTTCTTATTCCCCTTGGAATCATAGAGTGGATCATAATTAGTCCTACAGAAGAATAACAATTCAAGGTCATTTCGATCATTGTGTATACAAACAAATAGATATGGAAACACATATAGATACATATAGATATAGAAAGATAGCTGAGATACAGTGTGTGTTGAAAGTTTTCTGGGCACACTTACGGTTTGGGCAAAATGGTATTGTTCATGTTATCCTTCCATTGGAGATCGGTTACGAGCGCCTGATCCGGTACAGTTGGGCGACAGGTCAAAATTAGGGGTTTACCGACGGGTTTGCGTTGCACCTCCTGTGTCGGATATATCTCCAGTTTGGGTTGCATTTGAGCGTTACTCAATTCTGTAATGGCAAGGAGAGGAGATGCGATTAAGTTTGTGTGATCTTGTAGAGTTCTCGATAAATATCGATACATTAAAAATGACTATCTTACAGATAAAACATTATATTGAAGTTTGTGATTTTAGTTGTATGAAGGAAAAATTAAAGTTGTAGATTTATCGATAAATATCGATATCACAAAAGACAATCTTAAAGATAAAACGTTAAGTTGAAGTTTGTGATCTTAAATGTATGATGGAAAAATCAAAGTTGTAGACTTATCGATAAATATCGATATCACAAAAAACCATCTTACAGATAAAACTTTAATACTTTATTGACTCCCATTGCCAACAGGTAATCCTAGAGTCGAGCAAATGCAATTTCCACTTTTCCACACCTTTTTATTATGCATTTTCATTCTTTTATTTTTCCTCCCCCCCGTTTCATGTGAGTGTGAATAAGTTTTATGGTGTTTTTTTTTTGGACGAGTAATTCAAATGAAAATTAATTTTAATTGCCACTTGTGCACAAAGGCTAAATGGAAAAAGGGCGCACTGGGCGTGGGCGTGGCCCTGGCGCTATTTTCGCGCATCTGCAAACACACAATGGCTTTTTATTATGAATAAATATGAATGTGTTCTGTTCAGACTGAAATTTAATAACCATTCTCTCTTCCAGTGCAAAACACAGACACAGCTTATATTACTCTGAATGGATGGAGCGAGCAGGTTAAGCATAAAACCGAAAATAATAATTATTTTTTTGGAATATATATATCAATTTCAAAAACCCTTCCGCATGAAAGATACGATTCAATCTAAACACAATTAGCAACTTTTTTTTTTTTTTTTTTGTTCTGTGCCACAAGTTGCAAAACAAAAAGTTGCCTAGCTTTTGCGGGCTAATTGCGGTCAATTAAATGCTTAAGGAACTCTATTTAACTAGGTTTACCCCGCCCCCCTCTCTCTTTCTCGCTCTGCTTGTCTTAGTTTATGTCCGGACACAACAATAAAAAAAGTTAAAGTTGAAGTTCAGAGAAGTTTTTTTTTTAATAAAAAATGGCGACAAGTTTTTTGTTATTTACGGCTTGTTGCTGTTGCTGTTGTTGTTGTCGCTTTTCATTATCATTTTCATTACAATTAAATGTCTTGGGCTATTTGTTTGACACTTTATTGGAGGCGTGACCACAGCGAGACACAAAGACAGAGACAGCAAGACACAAAGACAGAGACAGAGAGACAGTGAGAAGAAAAGCTAAAGTCATCTCATTAAGCGCCACTCAAGAAGAAGTTGCCTTTGTTGTCAGTTTCAAAAGTGCAAAAGAACGAGACGAGAAAGGGGAGAGAGGAGGAAGGGGGTGAGTTGGGTAGTGGCGAGGGGAAGCCTCTGAGAGCGCAGGCTGCGGTTAATGTGCGGCACTTAAGCACCAAATTTATTGTACAAACGGTCAGTGTGTGTGCTTGTAAAAAAGAGAGAAAAAGGGGTTAAGGATTCTCTAAGTGTGTGTCTGTGTGTGTCTGAGTGTGTGTGTGTGTGTGTGTATGTGTGTCTGTGTGTGTGTGTGTGTGTCTACCTCTTCTCACATCTGGCTAGAGAAGCGTCAGTTAATGTGAATGGCCACGATATCATGGCGCCAGGCATTTATCTAACAACTTTATGGCTGGACGCTGCTGCTGTTGCTTTCATTCCCTCCCTTGCTCTCCCCACCGCGCTCTCTTGGCCTTAAAGACACAGCTTGAAGAGAAGATTTTAAAAATTTCTAGCAAAAAAACAACACAAAAACACAAAACAGATTCTCAGTGCATTCAGTCGAGTGCATTATTCATTTAATGTAAATGAGTGCGCACAACACATATACACACACCAACACCCAAACACACACACACATACACATCCATACGCACACACACACACGCACTTACTCACTCGAGCGCAGCACACACTTTGATAAACATTTTTTGCATAAGTTAAAACTTAACTAGATAAAGTTAATAAGTTTAATTGTGTTTTTTTGATTATAATGATTAAGAATTAATCATATTTTATATAATTTGACTTTAACTATATATAATATATATTTCTGATTATAGTATATTTATATATTCGGTGCTTAAAGCCGAGCCGACAGCCAGTCAGAGAGTTCCTGCCTTTTCTTGTTTGTTGTTATTTATACCATATTTTATATGCTATTCAAGTTGGTTTTTCCTCATTTTATTTTGTTTTTTTTTCATATTTTTTGTTGGTTGGTTGGAGTTTTTTTTTTCTGTTTTTTTTTTTGCTTGCATCCTGGCCAACATGAATAAATTGTGGTCTATGGCATTAAACTGAGCGCTGAATGCCAAAAAGCAGCGTCAAGTGGCTCGCAAAATTAAATATGAGAAATTTATATGCAACGCGCGCCGCTCGCTTGCTGCCTGCCTGCCTGTCACTGTTCCCGCTTTCTGTCTCTCTCTCTCTCTCTCTCTCTCGCCCTCTCCCTCACTCTCTGTCTTTTTCCGTGCAATTAATGCATACTGCAAAATGGCGCCAACAAGGCCACAACAACAACAACAACAACAGCGGCAGCAGCAGCAGCAGCATAAAGAAATCTCGTGGGAAGATACCGTTTAATTGTGCCATGACGAAAAGCTGAATGCTCTGCCTGAAGTGGACAACAACAGTGGAGGTAAGGTGAAAATATTCAAACAAATAAATGAATGAATTGAAAGAGATTTTAATTATTTTTTTGTAAAAAAATAAAAGTTTAAAAAAAAAAAAAAAAAAAAAAATAATTAAAAATGTTTAAAAATCAAAATTTGGAATATTTAGTTTTAGTCTTTTCAATATTAATGCCAGTAAATATAGAAGTTTATTGCAATGAATAGTTTTAACTATCAACAGATGATCCAAATACAAGTTCTAACTAAACATTAACTTCATGTGTGTATGTGTGTGTGTGTGTGTGTGTGGAATAGTTAACTAAATAGTTAAATGGTGCTTGTATTGAGTGGATTCTGCATGAGTCTCTCGAGTTGGCACTTAGCTAATGTGCTTGCTTTCTGTGTGTGTGTGTGCTTGTGTGTGTGCCAGTGTTGGAAAAAGTGGAAAAGTGCCCCAAGTTTTGTGTGGTGCCTTTGCTGCCTTCGAGCTGTGTGTGTGTGTGTGTGGCTGGCTTTATTTATGCAGCATGCATTTAAAATAAAATAAATATAAATTAAGCATACGCCCGGTGCAACACACACATACAGACAGAACCAAAGATAAAGTGTATGTGTGTGTGTGTGTGTTGGTGTGTGTTGGTGTGTGTTGGTGGTGTGTGGGTGGTTTTTCCGGTTGCCGCATAAATAAACAAGCGGTTAAGAATTATCGCGTGCAGACGCAGGCGATATGCCACAGCGTCAAGAGTGCGAGAGAGAGAGAGCTATATACGGCCATATGGCATTATTTCCCTCTTTTTGTTGCCTTGTTATTGTTGTTTTACGCCATAAAATGCAATCGGGGGAAAGGGAGTGTGGGGGGAGGTAGCTCCAGAAATTATTGTTGAAAAACAATTAACAATTGCACATTAAAAAACGGATATGAAAAGTACAAAAAATAAAAATAATAATAATAAGGGCCAATGCGCAAATTAACACATACACACAAACACAGTCACACGCACACACACACACTCGCACTCGCACACACACATTGACTTTTAGCTTTAAGTGTGCTGTGTGTGCCACACACAATTTGGCGAATCAGCTTTTTTATTTTTAGAGTTTTTTTTTTCTGCTGTTTTCCATAGCCGTTAAAAGTTAAAATTAATATTTTTGTTTGCGCCAAAAAGTTTTTTGCACGGCTGCTACCGAAAAAACACACACAGAGAGAGAACCAGAGAGAGAGAGAGAGAGAGAGAGTTGCGTTGATTTATGTAATTTTCTTTTCTACCACACCCCACCTCCACCCCCCAACTTGTACCCCTTCTTCGCTTGTCCAGAAGTTCACCAAAAAAAAGTTAGTTTCTGAATTATGGCAAGTGAAAAACTGGAAAAAATGCGTAAAAAGCGTCAAACACACACACACACAAATACATATACAACTTTGGCAGGCAGAACACAGTTCCCCCCTTTACACATCACCCCCCCTTCAGTGTATCTAACAATAGTTTTTCTCTCTGTGTGTTTTGTTACCAATGACGTGGCCAAGAAGAGAAGACGTGCTCAAGTGCTGGTCACGCCTATTTTAAGGGGTGTTTAAGGGGGGGCGGGGCGGCGTTCGGTGATGCTAAAAATATTTTCTAACATCCTTTTTAAATTTAGGCCCCTCACACACGCACACACACACAGACAGAGAGATCAAACGATTTGCTTAGATTGTTCTCTCGTTTTCTCATTTTTCTCGTTCTTGCAACATATTTGCTTAAAACATTTCTCGTTTGTTCTGTTGCTTCAAGGGCAATAAGCGCCGCCTCACACTCCCGCCGTCTAGTTTTTGCATATGTGTATGTGTATGTATGTGTGTGTGTGTGTGTATATTGGTAATAAGCATTAGACGGCGCCTTCAAGTATGCTGTAAAAACATGTTTGGCATATTTGATGGCATACTTTTAGGCATGCATGCGTGCGCCTCACCTCACCTATCAGAATGATGGGGGGGTGGGGGACACACTCCTTATACATTTGCCAAGTCAAGTCACATGTGCAACACACACACACACACACAAACACGCATACAATCTGTTCCGGGCAAAATTTTCAAGTTTTATTTGCACTCGTTACAAAACAATGAAAGAAAGAGAGAGAAAGAAAGAGAGAGTGTGAGTCTTGGGGTCTTCTCTCATTCTTTGTCATCAAACATGTTGCATACTTTTCCCCTCCCCTCCACCCGCCCAAGCAGCGCCTCAAGTGGTTGCCCACGTCGCGTTTTTTATCCATTTGTCTGTCTGTCGCATGCCCTTTGAATTCACAAATATGCCAAAGACACACACACACACACGCACACCCATTACACTCAAACACACACACACACACTCAGACACAACCATTACACACAGCCGTAACACAAAACAGAAACGCTTATATAAAAGCGACATTTGCCATTGACAGTTTTGTTCTTTTGGCATACCCTGTAACTATAAAATGGGGTGTTATGAACTACTAGTTGGTTATGATAAGGGTATGTAACAGATGTTTTGCTTTAACTAGTTCGGAGAATGTATGTGTATAGGGTATATGTAAGTCTTGCACTCGCGATTCCTGCTAAGAACATTTTTGTTTTTTGTGTCTTGTGTAATTTGTTTTGAAAATTTTATGAGCAAAACGTTGTTTGCTTCTGTTTTGCTGTTTTTTGTCTCTCGATTCAGCTTGAGGATAGTTAATGGTTAAATGGAATGAACTTGACAAAGGAAACAAAGGTTAGTAAGGTTAGTTAGTGTATATAGAGTATATAGGGTAAGAGTTGTTTTGGATTGAAGCAAAAAACATTTCTAGGGCATTTGTCAAGTCCATCTCAAAGCTCAAAAGTGAACATAAATTTATAACAGTTCTTTTGTTGTTGTTGTTGTTGTTGTTGTTTTTGTTGTTGTTGGCGGTGGCGGTCAAGTGACAGGCGATTTGTTCTTGACTAACTGATGATTGTTGCGCCGCCCCACCTTACCCCTAAAAGTAGGCAACAAAAAATCTTCAATTCGTTCTTTGTACTCTCTGAACGGAACGAATAACCTTCAATGGCCCAAAACGAAGGTCAATTTGTAATGTGGCTTGGCTTTTAATATCTAATTGACACAAAATGTCTGCACTTGAAAATTGCCATTGTTGTTGGTGTCTGTGTGGGTGGGTGGTGCAAGGGTAGGGAAGGGCGTATGGTTGGCGACCCAGAAAGAAACGAGAGAATGCCACACAGAGCAAGCGAGCGAGCGGGCGTCAAGTGTTTCAATTGCCAGCCAATGCTAATACAAATGAGGTCATTATGAGCGCCATGAAGCAGAACTAAAAACCAAAAACTAAAAGAGAAGAAGTGGAGGAGAAGGGGAAAGAGTGGGTTGTAGAAGTGGGGGTGTTCGAGTTCAAAACCCTACTTCTCTTCTCTTCTCTGCTCTGCTGCTGCTATTTCCGCCATTTCTCTCGCTCGTTTGTCGACTATTTCTCGCGTAATGGCCAAAGCCAAGTGGCGACAAAGTAGTTCAAGTTTTTATCTCTCTTTGTGTACTTTCGAGTTCTATTTTTTTCTCGCTTTTTCTCACTTTTTTCTCGCTTTTTGGCTGTTGCCGCCATAAAATGACTAATGAAAACTTGATGAGCATTGAACAAGTGGCAAAAGCAACTAGTTAGAATTGAAGGCGAGCGCGGAGGGGAGGAGGGGAGAGAAGAATGAAAGAATTGAACATAATGGGTAAATGGCCAAAAGCGCAAGTGAACCTTCTTTCTCTGTGCTCCTCCTTCTCTTTGTGGAGGAGAAATAACAAACAGATTAACTGCAAATTGCAGATAGATAAGAAAGACATTCGAAATGGCAATTGAGAGAGAGAGAGAGAGAGAGAGAGAGAGAGAAGTGACTTCTCGAAAAGGCAACTCATTAGCAATTATTCTTTTGGGTTTGATACTTAACAGTTTGGCAATAAATCTATGAAATATATATATGTATCAAAATCGTATTTGCCAAAAATATTTTATAAAAATATTAGATAAGAACTTCAACAGACAATTTTTGGTTGAGAAGTTGCCAGACAAAAGGCAAACGAAATAAAATATACTATATATATATTATATAGTATAGATGACACTAAGTACTATTACGAAAAAAATAAAGTTCAAAGATCAAAGAGATGGCCAAACAAAATGGCGCGAAAAATGTTACAGCCACAAAAGTTTTTCAATCACATTTTTGGTCAGAGACAAAGAACACAGAGAGAGAGAGAGAGAGAGAGAGAGAGAGAAAGAGCGAAAGATAAAGTAGAAAATGAGAGAAAGACGACACAAGGTATGTTATCGGACTTGGCCCAGGACATTCTTGGATATTAAAAAGTAGTTTGGCAACAAAAAACGAATTATAAAAAAAAAACAACAAAAAAAAACTTAAGAAAATTGTACGAAAAACCGAACATTTTCAACGCCCCCAAAACTGAAAGTAAGCAATGCAAAAAAATATCCGAAAAAAAAAACAGAAAAAAACAGAAAAAGTGGGGGAAAGAGGCCAAGTGGAAAATGTTATAAACTTTAATTGTAACTCAACTCAAATATTATCTATATATTTATAAAAATTAAAAAAAAAAACATTTAAAAAATAATTATAAAAATAAATTTTTTATAGATTCACTAAAAATCAAAAAATATATGAAAACGGAAATTGGCTTAACTTGCTTTTACAGGGTATGCTGCAAAAAAAAAAAAAAGTTGCTGCTTAAAAATAAAAAAGATATTTTGGGGCCAAAAAAAAATAAAAAAATCCCCCAAAAAACTTGAGCTTATTATGCGCGCATAACTTTTATTTCCAAGCCCCCACCCCCCCGACCCAACACCCCGCCGCCGCTCTCTCTGTGTGTGTTCTCGCGGCTGTTCGTCTTTTTTAAGTTACTTTGCCGTATTAAGTAAACTTGACTGATAAAGTTCTTTAACCCCACCGTACCCCCCCATGTCACCCACTGTCTCTTTCTCACACTGTTCGCGTTCGCCTTCGCGTTCGCCGTCGGCCGTCGCCATATGCGTTTTGGCTACAAAATGGCGTGTGAAAGCTCAATGGCCTTCGTTGGAGGCGTGGAGGGGTGCGAGGGGTGGGAGGTGCTAGGGGCGACAGTATGCCACCGAATGTGTGTGTGTGTGTGTGAAGAGGGGGTGTGGGTGGGAGGGGGGGTGTGGAAGTAGTTAGCTGCTTGGTTTGTTCTTCGCTGACGAGCGGATTGTGCCGCGTGGCTTATGGCAAGAAAAAAAAGCACGAAAAAAAAGCACGAAAAAAATACAAGAAAAAAGCGAAAAAAAAGCAAGAAAAAAAACGAAAAAAGAGCGAAAAAAAACGCCGTTAAAAGACGTTGAGCTGCACAAAAAAAAAAACACGAGCAGCTAAAGAACTTGTAACTTGGCTAACACCGACCTAGCTACCCCCTTTCTGCCTGTTTTTTTTTTTTTGACTATTTTATTTTGCTTTTAAGTGCTTGAATATGTCTTGTTAAGTAAGCAGTTAGCTCTTCTTCTTCTTCTTCTGCTGCCTACTTTTTTTTCGTTGGTGCATGTTGTCTATGGCTGATGTTTCACGTGCAACACCCCAACACCCCTTTCAGCCGCTCGTTAGCACACACACACACACACACAGAGAAGCTGCAGCAGCAAGTTTTTGGAGGCTGCCAGAAGGCAAAAGTTGCAGCAACGAGCGAGCGAGCGTTGCGTTTTTCTTGTATTTGTTGTTGGTAATTTTTGGTTTTTCCTTCTTTCGTTTTTTTTCTGTTGGTTTTTTTGTTCTGTTGCTTTTGGGCCAAAAGTTTTGTGTTGGCTTTTATTTATTGTGCTTTTTTTTTTTCTTTTCTTTGGTCGACAACTTTAAGCAAACCCCAAAAGCCAGTCGGCCATACCCCCTCCCCTGTCTCCCGTCTCCCCTCGATTGCTCTCAACACTCTCTTCTTCTTTTGCTGCAAAGTCGCAAGTCCAAAGAAGTTGTTTTGAAAGCTTCTTCCCGTCGTCTCTTCCCTTCTTCTGCTGCTTCTTGCATGTGTGACATAAGTAAGCCTAAGAAGCTGCCACATCTCGGTATCTTGGGTATTTGCTATATATATATATATATCTGGCCAGAGCTTACAGCTCCATTTCACCAATACACAAACACAAACACACACATACGAACACACATATTTATAAAAGTTTTTAAGCTGTAAGTGACAGCTTTTACAACGTAAGAAAGAAATCACAATCACACAGTATTAGATACATTTTTCATATATATATATATATATTGAATGGCAAAGGATTGAAAAATTTCGACAAAATACTTTATGAATGTCAAAGATTTAACAAAAGCTGAATGGAAACTGGTGGTAACACTGGTTTATCGGGGGGGAAAGACGACAAACTCGTACAAAGCGAAAAAGCGAAAAAAGTCAAGTAAAAATAATTCATAAATATTTTTGAAAAACAAATAAAGTTAAAGTTGTTCTCAAGTTGAACTTGAGAGCATTTAATGAGCAATTGCATGATGCATCCCCCCTCTCCACTTCTGCACTTTGTCAGCTTAAAACCCAACCACAAGTTCCCGCCCGTTCAGGCACAAAAGTTCAATTGCATAAATTAACCAAAGCATTTTCGCGCACATTACACAAAATTCCACAATGCAATACACACATTTATACATGGATCTGGCAATGTCGTCAACGGCAGCAGCAGCAGCCAGCTCTCCTATATTGATGCATGGTGGTGGAAGCGGTAATGTGCAGGGGGTGCGGGGTGGGGGTGAGGGGTAGAACTGTCCGGCTTGCGAGTGAACTCATTAAAATGCCATTTAATTAATCATCGCAAAACGCAAAACGAAACAAAACGAAACGAATAGAACTGAACCGAGAACCGAACGAGAAGCCGTCGAAATGCTATAATTCAACGCGCGCCACGCCCCTCTCTCTCACCGCCCTACCACCCACCATAGCTTAATTACAACAATGGACGGGGGCGGGGGGGAGTAGGAGAGGCGGCTGGCGGCGCTGGGGGTTTTGATAATATGCTGCATTTGGTCGATTGATTCATTTGACAAAGACAAAGAGAGAAAGAGAGCGAGAGAGAGGGAGAGAGAGAGAGAGAGAGAGAGAGAGAGAAAGAGAGTGAGTGAGATAGCTTATCAATTAGCTTAGACTTAACGCTCAATCCAGCTGCAGCACACAATTGAGCTATACAAAATTGGACCTCAACTCAACTCAGCTCAAAACATTTTTCGCATAGCTCATCTCAATGGAGATGATTCCTGCCTGCCTGCCGGCTGGCTCTGGAACAGTCAACAGCCGTGTGGCATCAATCAAGCAATCAATCAAAATTTACTACACCAATGTCTTTACATTTACCCTTCGTCGCGCCCCGCCCCGCTCACTCTTCCCTTTTGCATTTCATCTATGATTGCATTAATCGATTTGTGCCATTCAATTTTGTACACTCAAATAAAAATTGTAGTAATAAGTAAGAAGGCTCTCTCGTTTCAGTAAGTTCGACACAGAAGATACCCTTAATCCTTGACCCTGACAGACATACCAGTACTACCGGACCAATGCTTGATGGTTTTTAATGGTATCTCCGTTGTTTCTCAGCCGATTTTAATACACATTTCACAGATTTGTATTATTTTGTTAATGTTTTCAATCTTCATTTTCAGATTTTCGAAATTCAAGGTTTTTTGTTATCGTAAACCTTAAAAGTTATCGAAAATTTGAAACAAACTTGTGATTAGGAGATCTCATATCCAAAATCTGGAGTCTCTAGCTCTTATAGTTCCTGAGATCGACACGTTCATACATACAGACGGACGGACATAGCTATATCGACTTAGTTTTTGATGCTGATCATGAACATACATACTTTATATACTTTATGGGGTCGGAGATGGTTTCTTCTACATGTTACATACTTTTTACCATAATAACCTTTATTTTACCCATTTCATTGGTTATATATATATATAAAGATTAGATTAGTAATAGAAAGCAAGATGTACAAAATATTATTTTGCAGTGTAGTTTTAGGCCGTGTGCTTGCTATTTTGCTACCTGACTAGTTCCGGCTAACTGCTATCTGCCACACCCACAATATCGGCAAATATTTCTTGTTTTTGTCGCATAAGGGTTGCCACCCTGCCCCTGCCACTGCCACTGCCCCTATGAAATTATGTGCAGCCGATGAGCCCATCGATCAAAAATTTCTGTTAGACCAAAAAGACAGAAAGCGTTTTCATCAGAGTACGACAAACTCTAGAGTAGTTGAACCTTATCGTGTGTTATTTTTATGCATTCTTTTCTATCTGCTTTTTTTTTGGTTTTGCATTCATCAATTTTTGTGTTCCTTTTGATTTGCCTTGGTTTCTGCTTTTCTAATTCTTGGCATTTGCCTTGCACCGTTTGCATTTGGGATTTTTTTTTTTTTCCTTCCGTTCTTTGCGATTTAGCGACTCGTGACTCAATTGAGCTGTCAATGTTGCCTCTGCTGGATGATGGATTGGGCTGCTGCCCCTAAGAATTTAGATACATGCAACAACAAACTAGAGGCAAAACACACACACACACACACACACTTTTTTCCCTATTTTATTTGGCCATATGTTAAGCAAGGACTCGACTCTGCTATGACAGATGAGGGCTAGGCTCTGAAGGAAGGAGGGAAAAACTAAATAGTACGTTGACAAGCGAATGGCAAATGACATTTTCAATGCACAATTGAAGTGTGTATGACTTTTGCCATTCAAAACGAAATGATTTTCCTAACCCTTTCCTTCATTATTTAACTGTTAATTGAATTAAGGTTTAAGGCTTAAGAGTTATTTATTGTTTTTGACAAGCGAATGGCAAATGACAATTGAAGTGTGTGACTTTTGCCATTCCAATGGAATGATTTTCCTAACCTTTCCCTTCACTATTTTAACTGTTAATTGCATTAGGTTTTAGGGCTTAAGAGTTATTTATTGTTTTTGAAAATCAATTAGTCTTAATTATATATTTGTTAAATCTAAAATCTTAAGCCTAATTCCATGTTTTGTTTATTTGGAATTCACATGTCAAAACATTTCCCAGAACATTCCTCGCTCGCTTGAATGACAATGATAACGAACTAACGAACGAATTTTGTATCAATTTCCAATTAAGAACAAAATAATTCCACTTCCAAATTAAATCAAATTAATAGAAACAAAAACAAAAACAAAAACAGAGACAGAGACAGAGAGACGACGCCAAACACTTTTGTCTAAGCCATCAATTAAATAGTTTTGCCCATAATAATAACCGCAAAATACATACACACATACACATACACACAGAGAATGTTACAGCTTGCCAAACTGATAGAGAGAGAGAATGAAAAGTTGTATCTTTGAGATACATTTTTGTGCAATTGGCATTCAAGTTAAGTTGTTGTTGTTGTTGTTGTGGTTAACTGAAGCCCCGGAAAGGTTAAGTGACTCAAACCGAAAGAGACAGAGAGAGAGACGAAGAGAGAGAGACGAAGAGAGAGGGAGAGAGAGAGAGGGAGAGTGTGTAATAAAAACAATTTACTATTGCTTGCGGCTATTTGAATACATATACATAGAACAAACAGAATATTTCAAATGAATATATGAATATATATATATATATATATTGTGTGCAAGTGCACTCAACTCTCCCTCTCTCTCTCTCTCTGACAGAAAGAGATGGCTAGCGAAATTAACACCATCACACAAAGTAATTGACTTCAATTAAAAAATAATTCCATACAAATAGTTGAACGCGGTTACAAATGCGGTTGTCAAATGACGAGCAAAAAAAAACCAAAAAAAAAAATTGGAGAACAACGAACGAGATGTATTTTCATTTTGAACATTTTCATATCCCCCCCACCACCCAAAAAAGCAATTAGCTATAAAAATGCCCTAGAATATATAGAGAGGGTGAAGTGTAGCTGAAAGTTTCCCTTCTGCAGAGTTGTCACCTTCACATAATATTAAAAGGGGAAAACTAGAGGTAGAAAAGTAATTAAAGAGTAAAATGCGAGGTATTTGCTAGTCGAGCAACTCTGAATCTCTCCCTATCTCTTCTTCATCTCTCTGTTTTACAATGGGCTAATCAAAATGTGGACAGATAGATAAATGAAATGGTTGCAACATTCTGAATCCATTCAAACATGCCACACATACATCTATACAGGGTGCACTCAAGGCACGTGTGCAAATGAAATTAAATGGAAATGTAATAAAAAAAAAAGAAAAAGAAAACTTACAAAAAAAAACAACAAAAAACAACACAATATAAAACAATGCACAATCAACAGGCATGAGCCAAAACAAATTCCTCTTTTTTTCTGTTTTTTTTTGTTTTTTTGAGTTTTTATTCATTTAAAATTCATTTAATTCAGAGTCGCATCAAATTCGAATACATTCAGTATTCGAATCGGGCCACATCTAAAATGTAAAGTTCTAAAGAGATATATATATATATAGGGGTAAGAGGGGCGGGGGCAGGGTAGGGGCTGTGTGTGTTTGTGGATGCTGCGCTGCGTGCATGTTTATGCATGCAAATGAGCACATTTTCATTTACAATCGAGCATCTCTTTCTCTTCTCTTCTCTTCTCATTGTCAACTAACTGGGCGGCAACCACTATCTCCCTCTCTCTCTCTTGCTATCTCTTTCTTTGTCTGTGTGTGGAAGTTTATTTCAATTGTCATTATAATTAACAATTTCATGTGGTTTGCTTCAACAATGTATTTTGTGTGTGTTTTTTTCTATCTCTTTCAGTTTTTTGTTTTTGTGATCCCAAAAAAAACACAGAGAAACCCAAGTATTTACATTTGTTGCAATTAAAAAGTGGCCAAAAGGTGGGCGGAAGGGGGTTGGACGAGTTGAAAGTTGGCCAACAGAAGCTTTGAACAATTGAAATTCTCAATTGGCAAAAAGTCACAAAAATTGTTGTCGAAAATCAACTTTTTTTTGAGGTAATCAAATTTCAAGTGAAAATTTGATTGCGGTTGCTTTTGAAAATGGTTAAAGAATGTCCAGAAAAAAATAATTAAGAATAAAGACAGAAATATATTTATATTCAAATTTCAATTACTTTGTTGAAGTGTGATTGAAATAAATAAAAAAATGCTTGAAAATTTGATTTAATAAAGAAATAGAAAATAAAAGGAAAAATGTCGAATTTGAGTAGAGAAAAAGTTGAAGCTTGAAAGGAAAGATTGAAGGAAATGAAAGAGAAAAGTTTTAACTTTCTGTTGAGTGTATTTTATGACCAAAAACAAAACGAAACGAAAGGGTTTAAGTCAAAGTTAGACAAAGAAGACATTGACTAGGTGCCAAAAAGCACATACATCATGCCTTACACACAGTTGGCGTAAAATGAGGGCGTGGTCAAGCGGCCGTTAAATATTTAATTAAATTCACACAAAAACCACATTTTGAAGTGGTTCTGCTTCTGCTTCTGCTTCTGCTCCGGCTACTTCAGTTTGCAAATAACAGCAGCTGGCTGGAAAGCCATAAGAAAAAGCCCAAGAAAAGTAGTAACATCACAAGAAGAAGAAGAATGGAAATGCTTTTTGCGGTTGGCATTGAAATGAGTAAAGTGCAATACAGGGCCTAAGGCAAGTAGTAACAACTAGTACAGAGGGGGGGACGAAGGGGGGGCTCTCTATGACTGAGATATGAGGGAATACGCCCTCAAAACGCCTTTTTGTTTTGTTGTTGCGACTTGGGGCAGGCAGCAACACTTGCAAAATGCCACTGACAACCAAAGAAAATTTATAGCAAAAATTTATGTACTCATTGTTGTTGTGCTCACACACAGAGATCAGCAGGAGGGGTAAGGGGGGGTTGCCATGGACAACATGGTAAAATACGCAAAAATATTTTCATGCTGTTTATATACTTTTATTGCACAAATATCTGTACGTCTTCTCGTCTGGGGGGGCAAACACAGAGAGAAGATGCACCAGCAGCAGGAGCAGAAGAAGGGGGGGCAGCGGCAGAGGGAGCAACAAAGCCAACTGGCAGCCAGAGAGAGCCCCCAACAGACATGTGTCAGCTGCAAAGCGACGACGACGAAGCCGACACTGAAGGCCGCCGTTCAAAGGGTGAGGGTAAGGGTGAGAGGTAAGGAAGAGTTGTGAAGCCTTGCACTCAAAAAAATTATATGAAAAATTAACAAATTGATTATTATATAAAATGAACAAAAGAAACTTTAACTATAGAAAAGCTATATATACAAAAACTGACTGACATGCTATCAAGAAAAACAGCTCAAAACGGCAAGTTTTTGGGAGTTTTTAAACTTAAGTTCTTGGTGTGGTATTTTGGGCAATATTTCATATTTTATTGAAAGCTGTTCATGTTTATAGAGGGATCAAATAACATTTTTCATCAAATAAATGCTAACTGTATGTAAATATTTTCATCGTTTTTAACTCGAAACAAAATGAAGTTTTTATATCGTTTTTTCATAATTTTTTTGGTTTTTTCTGTTTTTTTGTAGTGCAGTGTAGTTGTGTTTTGTCATATTCATATGAAAAATATTTGCATGTTTAAATGCTGCCGAGCGCGCGGCTCATAAATCACTTGCCTAAATGTGTGCGACGATGAGCCCGAATATGAAAGTGTACAACAGGGGGGTGGGGGACCAGACTGAGAATCCTTTGGCACACAGAGTCCGGGGTCTGCCTGCTGTTGCTTTTGCTGCAGTGCATCAAGCGTGAAAATGGCAGCTACTCGTTGCTAATTTTTGTAGTCATTCTCTGTTGGCGTTGAAGCGTGTCGACAACAACAACAACAACAACAAGAAGAAGAAGAGGAACGCCCATAGTTGTTGTGCCTCATTTAAATACATATGTGTATGTGTGTGTGTGTGTGCTGCCTGAGAATATTTTTTTTTCGTTTGGGTTTTGGACAGCTTTAATTGCAATAAATAAATAAATGTTGAAATGCTGAAATGCTCTTTGAACCTAGGCTTTAACTCAACTTTAACCCCGACAGACAGACAGAGACAGAGAGTGACGGAGGGCAGGGGGGGAGGTTAGTTACACCAATGACTAGACAGTTTTAGCAATTGTTTTGTGGCAACTATTTTGGCTTGTCAGTCGACAGGCAACAGCAAAAACAGGCTAAAAATGTCATTAAAAAACTTAATAAGATAGAGAGACGGAAAGAGAGCGAGAGCGAGAGAGATAGAGCAGGAGTGAGCGAGAGAGAGACTTTAAAAAGTTTAAGTGCTTTTCAATGCTTGACTCAGAGACAGACAGACACACAAAAGATTGAAAGTGTTAAGAACTAGAAAAAGTGATTAAATAAACTTCAAAAGTGTTGAAATCTTTTGAAAAAAGTTTTTTACGCGGATTAGTTTCATAAGAGATAAATGTATACTTAAGGGAATAAACATTGATTCTTATACTTTTCCCACGCGAAATAATTGAAATTGAATATGTAATAACTATATATTGATTACAAATGAAAAAAGAAAAGCACAAAATGACTCAATTAAAGTTGAAAGTAATACATATAAAATATAAAAATTGCGAGAGCTGAGACTTCGCTTTCAAAATGTAAACAGAAACGTAAATGTTGCAATTGCTGCTGCTTCTTCCACTTCCACTTCTTTCTCATCTTCCACATATTTATCTTTATCTTTATCGTCGTCTTGTGCACGTGATTGCATAAATTGATAGGGTAAGGATAGTGTTTGAGTTAATGGCAATTGAATAGGAAAATTGAAACGGGAAAAGTGCATGCCTCAAACCATTCAAGTGTGTGTGTGTGTGTGTTCGTGTGTGTGTATGTGTGTGTGTTGGTGTGTGTGTGCAGTGTTGTGTCACCTTATCTTCAGCTAAATCTTGCTCGTTGCACAGCGCCATTAATTGGAACACACAAAGCGTAATGGGGCGAGGGTGTACCACGGGGGAGGGAAGGCGTGAGGTGGAGCTAGGTTCCATTGACTGGGCATTAGGTGGTGAGGGGAAGGGGGCGGCGGAGGCGTTACGGCAAAAAGGTTTTGAATTGACTAAAGGCTAAACTAAGAGAAAAGCGGGCTGAACAAAAAATTTTACTTTAAAAACAAAAAAAAAAAATATTCGGAAACATAAAAACAAAAGATTTCTTCAACTTAAGAACATCATTTCAATTATTCTGGTAATCAAAAAAATCAAAAAACATTTTTGAGCCTATAACTTTTCTTTTTCTAAGTGTAGTCGTTGTCCTTTATGCCATAAGGCGGCAACGACGAAGTGCTACTTAGGATCCTCCTTCGAGCAACCAGCAAAGAACCAGCAGTACCAGCTGCAGGTAAACGAGGGGCGCGCAAACCCTACTCAGAAAGAGGACCCTAGAGAGCACGTACAAGGGGGGGACAGGAACAACGAGAGAGAGTGAAAGCGAGAGAGAGATATATAGATAACGGACTGCTATTGAATGGGATAAGATTTTGGCGCGCTTTTCACTCTTCTCTAGCTTAAGACAAGTTGATGAAGGAGATGCAGATGCAGCAGCAGCAACAACAACTGTGTGGCAGTTCCTCAATTCCGTTCCGTTCCGTTCCGTTCAGTTCAGTTCAGTTCATGTCGAACTGGTGTGTCCAGAGTGCATGAAAAGTAAAGTGAGTGAAGTGTCTGTGGAAACAAAGTGCAAGACCCCAGAGACAGAGAGAGAGAGAGAGGGGAAGAGGGATCATCATCATCGTCACTCCTTCGGCATTCCTTCCATTCACAGTTATGCATATGTATGCATGTGTATGTGTGAGCATTTCCTGGCCCCCAGCCTTTACTGCATATACAGCTACTTTATGCCAACAGCTTCTGCAGCTTCATCCGCTCCAGCGCTTTGCATATGCATACATACATGCGTATGCATGTGTGTGTGTTTGTGTGTGTGTGTGTTGCCTGCACTTGTGTTTTCAGAGTGACAGAGAGAGAGAGAGAGCGATAGAGAATGAGAGTATTGTGATTTTGTCACGTATTGCGTTAAATGGCATTAAAGATGCACAAAAAAAATCAATGATTAAGATGGAAAGACTTAATTAGTTGAAAAGTTTCTTAAAAACAATTCCTTAACATGAAATTAAGAAATTATTTTGCTAAAAACTTGATTTTCACCTGGAAAACTTTAAGGTTTTTTGCTAAGATTATTTATAATTTTCCTGCAAAAGAGTATCTAATATTCGACGTGTCAAATTTACATGTTACATGCTTTTATTTCTTTTAATTTCTTGTTTCTTTATTTTTTTCACTCAGTTTCAACGCCAGCATAATTTCTGTAGCACACTCAGTATGCTGCATGCAACCTCATGTGGCGCTATTAACACTTTTGTCATTATCGTGATGCAAGGAAGGGGGTGCAGAGGGTAGGGGGCGGTGGGCAGGTGGTTTACGTTACGCAGGTGAATGCACACAGCAAGGCGAGAGGGAAGGGGAAGGGAGCGATGAGGCGAGGGGCGGGCACAAACGCAATGGCATAAACGGAAGTAAAGACTTCCGCTTAATGTTGGCGCCCCCCTTTGGACCACTCGACTTCGCTCTACCGCTCGCTCGCCCGCTCTCCTCCTCCTCCTCCTGCTGCTTTACTTTTGCTGATGAAGCTATTCGATTTAAATGTAGGGGCATGCAGCAAGAGGGGGGCAAGGGTACGAACGAGCTTTTCTCCCGCTCTGTGTGGCCGACGGTGTAAGCGAGAAGCCAAAGTGTCATCTCGAAATTTGGAGCAAGAGCAGGAAGGGAAGGGAGCAGGGAGAGGGTAGAGAGAGGGAGAGAGTGAGAGATTTCTGGAACTGTAGTGTCCGCTGATTAGGGTTGACGCACAATGGCCGACACCAATGACGGCATGATGACGTGTACAAGTGGTTTTTTTTCTCCTTCCCCCCGCCGCCGCGTTTCTTTTCGTTACGTTCCATTTTTATGTTATGCACAAAGGATTCAATAGGAGAATTGAGGTTACTTTAAGTACTGAGATGATAATCTCTCACCATAACGATGACGATGTCGATGATGATACTTTTGCACTCGCAAAAGTGCATTTACATGTTGTAAAGTTATCGGCGGCACATAATCTACTATATAGTAGTGTGAACTTTGACCGAAATAATTAGCATGACATAAGCCTATCTGAGATAAGGAAGGAACAAAAGGGGTGAAAATGAAAATCTGTATTTAAATACGTTAAACGTGTGCTGCTACAGATACATATCGTTTATCGATAAGTATGCATGAAATCCATACAAATGAACGTTTACCGCATATACGAAACATTTCCGAAAGGGATTTGTGCATTGACAGAGACGCAAATAACAAAAGCCAACGGAATGTGAATGCGAGAGGGAATGAATGTAAATGAATTATTTATGAATGGCATTTGGGATGCCACTTAATTTCATATGTAATCCCAATCTGGGCCAACCGAAACCGCACAACCTCCGAAAAACCCTCCTCCACGTCCCAGTCCCTGGACACCTTTCAAGATAGGTTCACGCACAATCGATAATTCATATGCATGGCATTACTTTCCAGTTACACACACACATATTCTGTGTGCATGTGTGTGTGTGTGGGTAATTCGTTTTTTTGACTTTTCCTTTTTCTTGTGATTTTTTTTTTTTGCACTTTTACGTGCGAATTATGTTGCCCCGCCGCCTGCACCCATATTTTCGGTCTGGTTTGGTCTGGCCTCCTGCCTGCCTTGAATGCCAGACAGACTCCTTTTGCTGCAGATGAGATTTATGCGGCGTATGTGCGGTGTGTCAATTTTCTCAGGGTATTTCAACAAGCAATTCCGTGCAATCGCTGCCCCCGAGCCGTAGTACCGAACCGACACCATCTTGTGGTGCCGCCGCATTCCCTACGCTCACTTATGCAAAGTGGCTGCCGAGAGAGGATGAAAGTGCAGAGATTGTCGTCATCTCCATCGTCTCCATCGTTGTCGTCATCGTTATCGTTGTTGTTATCGTTTCAGTTGTTGTTGTTGTTGTCGAAAGCCAATGAAGTGGAAAATGTGAATTTATATGAACGACTACGCGCAGCATAAGTAATAAAAAGTAGCAAACGCAGTCGATGACGTTCAGCTTCAGCTTTCGGCTTTCAGCTTTCAGCCTTCAACTGTTACAAAAACCCCGAACTCGGTACAGTACGGCACGGTATGGTACAGTGCGGTACGGTATGGTCCAGCCCCATTCGAGCTGATGCCCCGTTAAGATAATTTTAACGATGTCGATAAACTTCAATTTCATTGCCTGCTGACTGACTGGCGGACAACGAACCAATGGATGGGCGGATGGGCTGATCCGTTTGCCTATCCAAACAGATGCAACGGTTGTGTGAGAGGTCCTACCAAGAGCTACCGAGACTAGACTGCTGCTGCTGTTGCCACTGTGGCTGCTGGCTGCTGGCGTTGTGCCCATTTATGGTGGCGACTTTTGCTTGAATGCCATTTAACTGTGTAATATTGGATAATGCTTACGATGACAGCGACACACTGGGTGACCACAAGGACCTACCACCCAAACACCCTACCCTACCCTACAGTGTTCTTCTTGGCGCATACAATTCGATAATTCTTGATTACATTTATGCTTCACGTTTACGACTCAGCGAACCACTCAATTCAGCTCAGCTCAGGACAGCTTTTAAGTGAAGTTGATTTATTTTCGTTCAGGATGCTAAGCTTATTGAGTTATCGATAATATATCGTTGGGTAAAGGTAAGCGAATTAGAGCTAAGAGTGAGTGTGAGTTGTTGATTTCGTTGATCTAAAGGTAAGTTATACACATTTCAACTTGTGCAAGTTGTAAGTTATCGATAACATATCGATTAAGCTAGATTGGGACCATTTGTCGATACAAATGTACCAAACATATGTGGCAAAACTTATTTTTCCCGCTTACATTTGAAAATTTGTTAAAACAATTTGCGGCTTATCGATTTCCAGCTCTGTTTGACTACCTATCAGTCGATCTGTCTGTCTGTCTCATATTCTGCAATTGGGTTGGGACACATTGGCAATTAAGTGGTGGATGGCACAGACCCATCAGAAATCGTAGCACAAAATGCATTCAGTTTGCAATCCAATCAAATCAAATTCCACTTATGCCCGGAGACCCGCAGGCCATTCCGGTAAGTGCTGGTTATACTACCACCAGCCCTGGATAGAAAAAATTGAGTTGAGTTGAAAAAAAATAAAATGTGTAAAAAACTCAACACTTTCCATGGGACTGGGTCGCAGTTGTTTAATGTGCGCGTATTCAATTCATAACCACGTATGTCAGTATCTAACACCCCTTAACAAGAAAAAAAAATGACACCCCCCATCCCACACAAAACCCCTAGACCCGACCCGTTACGCGCACTGGTCAATGTAAAGCAGTGGGTAAAGCCTTCTGGCTATTTCAGGTTGAATATAGTATATATATATAAATACTTTTTTTTTTGTCGTGCCCATCTCGTTGTGGTTAAATGAATTTCATGTGTGTGTGTGTGTGTATATGTTGATTTTTATTGGTTTTTTTTTTTATTTTTAAGGCTGTTGTAGGATAAGCCCAAAATCCCTATCGCCCACGTCCACACCCCTCTCCCTCTACCCCCTCTCTCTCTTTCTGTCTCTCTGTGTGTGTGTGTGTGCCTGATGATGCTGACAATATTTTTTCAATAGCTTTTACAGGTTCTCAGAACGATTCATTTCATTTTGATTTTATTATTTAGAGTTCTCTCTTTGCTCAATTTTTTGCACATTTCCCTAAAGCACATTTTTTCGTTTGGTTCTCTACTCTATTTTTTTTTTATTATTATTTTTGCAGCTTTGGCTGTTGCACATTTTTCATGTCACTAAAAAGGTTTACCTCCCCATTTCGATATAGTTTTCTCTACACTTTTATTTTGTTGTCGTATTTATGTGCCATGCATATTGCATGATGCCAGGAAATTTCTGTGTGTGTTTATCAAAAGTGAATTGCGCTACTAAAAACGCAAAAGCTTTCGTTGCATTTGGATGCTTTAGTATTAGTGAGCTCTTAAGTGAAGCTGATTTATTTTCGTTCAGGATGCTAAGCTTATTGAGTTATCGATAATCGATAATATATCGATGTGTAAAGGTAGCCGAATTATAGCTTAGAGTATATTTGAGTTGTTGATTTGGTTTGTCTAAAGACAAGTTATGCACATTTCAACTTGTGCAAGTTATCGATAACATATCGATTAAGTTAGTTTGGAACCATTTTTCGATACTGTGTCGGTGTTTCGTAAGTTTTTTCTTAGGATTTCAGTATTGAACATTATTGAAAACTTATTTTGAAAAGTTTTTGAGCAGGGTTCAGAAAATTCCTTTAAATCAAAAAATATTCAACAAAAATATATATGAAAAAGTAGTTGAAAACTTTTGTGTTATGCTGGCCAAACTTTTCTCTGTTGCAGTGTTACAGGCATATAAATATTCAATATATGCAATACGGTAAATAAAAAAGAAAATGTTTGCACCTATGGGGTAGATAGCAAAATGTAACTGTCGCAGTTTATGCCCGCACACCTCCAACAACTGTTTCGCCTTACTACAAAAAAAAAAAGTATAACCATGTGTGTGTGTGTGTGTGTGGGGAGCAGCGCTATCGCCGGCTGGCATTTAATAGCATGTGTCAAGTGCATTGAAAAAGTCTATTTACGTAGCAATTGTGCAACACTGCCACACAACGTGGCAGAGAAAAGAGGGCGTTGGTGGGTGGGGGGAGGTGTGGTCCGCCGCCTTCCGATTTTCAGTTGTTGATTGCGTATAGAAAAAGGAAACAAAAAAACACACCTTTAAAGTGGAAAGGAAATAAATATTGTTTTGAGGTTTGGAATTTTCATTTGATTTGCAGTTGACAATATTTTGCTGTTTTTCTTCTCTTCGGTTGTTTTTTCCTGTTTGAAAACGCTTTTTGTCCACCAATTGTGAGAGATTGAAGACAATAAAAATATGTTTGTATATCAAATTTGTTGAGTGTATGAAAAAACAAAGCCGTAAAACTATTTATGTGGAAAATGTGGTCAATATGCAATTTATATATTAATATTTTATATATATATGCATATATGTCGTTTGAAATTATATTAAGAGCACACACAAACATATATATCTTGATATTCTCTATCAGAACTTATACACTGTGAAAAAACTGAAAGCAACCGCTAATGATTTGCGTCAAGTGCCTTGCCCTGACCCAATCTTAACCCTGAGCTCTTTTGCACTCAACTCAATTGCTATTGAGTTTCTCAAAGTATAATATTCGTTTTGTATGCTTTCTAGGAAATGGAAAATCAATTAATTATGGCAAAGTCAAACATTTTGATACTTAGCTTTTCGGCAAGGGAAGAGTAGGGAAGAAGGAAAAGTAGAAGACGAGCGATGAACAAATAATCGGGTAAAACATACCTGCAAGTAAAAGAAGGGGTTTGGATTAGTGAGTGTATTATAAATGGTGTGATTAATGAAATAGTTGTCGAGTGTATGACTTGATTTGGCACTTATCGATACACATTTATCGATTATTAATTGTATTTTAAGCAAGAAAAAACGTATTGAGTAATTATCAACTTCAACTTGTACAAATGTCAGTCGTTGAAGCACATTTTACACTTATCGATAGACACTTATCGATTGTTAATGTGGTTGTTTTTAGCAAAAGAGCATGGCCCACCCAAGACTAATCAAATTAAACGTATTGAATATTAACTAATTCAAATGTAATTAGTCTAAACGCAAACTTATCCAAATGATGACAACTCACACTTATCGATATATACACTAATCGATTACAAAACAAATGGTTAATTCAAATGTGATTAGCCACTAGATCGATAGCTTGAAAGGTTAAACGAATGCGTCATTTAGACAAAAGTAGTTAACGCTTACAAATACTATTTATCTGGGATATAATTAATTATAAAAAGTTGTCTCTTTGCCAGCCGACTCTGTCACTTATCGATAGATTGTGCTAGAGTGATGCTGGCCTCCATTTGGGATGCTGGATGCTTTGAGAATACATGAACACATATTTATTTATATATGTTTGTCTATATATCTGTGTTCATTCATTCATTTGTTCATTCAATGACTTGGCTTAAGAGCCATGCCGCACTCAATGATGTCATCCGCATTGAGTCAACAATAGGAACAAACTTTCGCTTTTACGAGAAATACTTTGCACACACAGACAGACAGGGAGACAGGATGAGTGAGAGAGAGAGAGATAGAGGAAGTGACAAGGCGCCTTAATGTATGCAGAGCTTTTCTTTTACTTGTTTTTCTTGTTATTGTTGTTCTTTGCAGAAGAAGCTGAAAGAAAAAGTAATTGACATTCGTGATTCTGATGCAGTGTCAAGATAGATAGATAGATATAGATAGAAAAAAAGAAAAAAAAATAAGAAAATATCTTGCGCATCCACTAAAAAACAATCATGGCATAAAGCACTGAAAATCCTTACCCCCAACCCAAGTGCCCCCCTCCCTCCTCCTCCTCCTCGTGCTCCTGTTCACGTTATGGAAAATTGAAAATCTATGCGGCGAAGGAGGAGGAGGAGGAGAAAGCTCTTGTTTCGTCATCTTTTCCCAGTAGGAAAATTAAATTCTATTAAGTGCAGCATTTATTTTTGCTCGTTCTTCGTTGTTGTTTATTTTATATTATTTTATTTACGTTTATTGCCTTGGCTTAATGCCCTCCTCATGGCTTAATGATAAACGCTCGACGCCCAAGGAGCAACTTCAGAAGCAGAAGCAGAAGAAACAGAAGGCAGAAGGGGGCAGCAACAGAAGGCAAACAGAAGAAGAAGAAGAGATGCGGCACAGTTGCTTGCACAGTTCAGATAACTTGCAACTTGTTGTTGCCACTTGAAAGTTCTAACATGAACTTTGCCCTGACTGCAACATACTTACTACGTAATATATCTATATATATATATATGCATATACATATACACATATAGACGTATAGATGTGTAAGTATGTGTGTGTGTGCGGCTTTTCATACATATTTCATACTTATATCGGTAGACAAGATTTGAGGAATCGAATGCGAATAAATTTTTGCTACTAAGGAAACACATGCACCGGATATATAAACTTTTCTTTTAGCTCCTTCTTTCTTGCCTTTTTCCACTTTACTTTCTTTGGTTTGGTTTTTTTCTTTCTGACTTTGCAGATTTTTTTTTTTTTTTGCCTTTTTTTTCTAACTAGAAATCTCTTTTGCTTATTGATAAATGGTTTGGGTTTTATTTTATGATTAACATTTTTATGGTTTTTCTGCTTTTTATAAATATTTATTAATAATTTTTCTTTTGCTTTTGCTTCTTTGAGTTCGATTTGTGGCTTGTTTTTGCTAACTTTGTTTCAGCTTAAAAGTCTTTCATAAACTTCGTTTTTCTCTATGTTAATTCTGAAAAATTCTCAAAATACTTTCCCCTTACTTATTGCTTACTGTTCTCATTACTTTTTGCCTTACATATATCACGCTTTAGTTTCATTTCGATTATTTTTTTTTCACATTTTTTTTCTAAAATCTCTTTTGATATGCAGAATCTTTACATTTTCATATGCTGAATTCTGAAAAATTCTCAAAATACTTTCCCTTTACTTATTGCTTACTGTTCTCATTACTTTTTGCCTTACATGTATCACGCTTTAGTTTCATTTCGATTTAATTTTTTTCACATTATTTCTGAAATCTCTTTTGATATGCAGAATCTGTACAGCATATGAGAAAATGTAAAGCGGAAAACTGTCCTCAAGGACAGACATTTATATAGATAGAGGGTCGGGGGTCGATCGTTTGGCCTGTTGGCACTTTATTTAAGTTGTGTGTGTCCCCCGCCCCCGCCACCCGCCGCTCCTCTTTGAGCAAATAAAAGAAAATTGTACGCATTAAAATTCTGCAATGTTCCCCCCCGCTGCTCTTTGGCAAAAATTGGTTTGCAATGCATTTTTATACATACATACATATATGTATGTATTTCCCTGCAGTACCTTTTTTTCGTTGTTGTTGTTGTTGTTGTAAGTTGCAGTTGCAGTTGCAGAGGCGACTTATTGACACCGATGTCATCGCCCGAGTGTGTTGTGCCCATTACGTTTCAGCCACACTTGGCTACTTATTGTTGAACTCCTCCTCCCTCTCCTCTACTCCAATCTAGTAGTAGTATATATTGGTATTGGTGTGTGTGTGTGTGTGTGTTTTTTTTTATGTTTTTATATATTTTTTTTAGCAATGCGCATTTGCTGTCTGCAAGTTTTACTCTTGTGGCATCGATTTCGCGTGTGCCATCGTTACAGAAATCATGTGAAATTGCCATACTATATAGTAGGGATCCACTTTGCCACACACACACACACAGAGAGAGAAACGAACTGAACTGAACTGAAGCTTGGGGTATCTTTTGTATCTATTGGTCTATCTAGTTTGCCATTCAACGACCCCTTCTCATTGGGGATTGGAGAATTGGGGAGGCGCAACGACAACTTGGCGCCCCATTAAATGGGTCAACTTGTCTACTTTGGCAAACACAAACCGGGCAATTGTCACTGCCGCTTCTATCTAACTGGTAACTGGTAACTGGCAGACTGACTGGCAGAAAGAACTCAAAAGTTCAACTCTTGGCATCCTTTTTCACTTGAGGCCAACTAGCTTCTTTCTTTAGGCTGAGTTTGCATTCGCAGATAGAGAGGGAAACGACAATCAGGTGAATATGAGCCAAAAAGACATTTGGTATATATCATTATGGCAATCTCTTCAGATTCAGCTTCAGTTTCATAATTCACTTGCAAATTTGGGTTTACTCCGAAACGAAATGAACTTTTAATTATGCGACTCCCACAAAACGAGACTAATCAAGGGTCTAAAAGCCAGTCAAGACTCTCATTTTACAGAAGTTACCTAAGAGTCTTCAGATGGTGTGCACTGAGCCAAAAACAGGGCCAACATATATCAATATCTTACCTTTGTTGTAATCAATATATGAAAGCAATGTGTTTTGATTATTTTAACTGAAAGTTTTCATGTTCAAAATGTTGTTGATGTTTGCTTGAGAAGTTTTGTGAACTTTGTTTTGTTGCAGTGTAACAACGACTTGATTTGGTTGCTTAATGAGATGCTTGCAGGGAACGCTTAGTTTCTCAATTTTACCCCCCCTAGAAAATACACACACACACACACACACATACAAGAAGCTGTCAGCGCGTGCTGATTAAAAAAAAAAAGGTAAGATAGAGCAAGAGCTAGGGAGGGAGCGAGAGGGCGAAAGCAAGCAAGTCGAAGCATGATGATGATGAAGAAAAGGCAAACTACAAAATGAAAACTGTCAAATGAAATTGAAATTGACGAAGTGCAACAGAAGTTGTTGACTTGAAAAGAGCTGCAACAGAAATTGAAGTCAATTGATGATTGAGAACTAAACGAAACAATGTGAAATGGTAATAATAGACATACTCTACACACACACATGAGCTCTTTTGTGTGTATTGAGGGGAGAAGTGAAGTGAATGGCTTTTTTGAAATGCCGCCAACTGTCGCCTTTGGCTGCTGTTTAATTAGTTAGTCGACAGCAGCAGAAGAAAGTTGAGCAAAGTTGCGCGCACGAAGAAGCCACAAAAAACAGATGACGACGCTATTCTGCATCCAAGTAGTGTTGGCAAACGTTCGTATGCTTTTACCGTTAATTGCAAGTGCTTTGCTATGCCATGAATCTCATCAAGTTGAGGCAAGCATATGGAGTTGATTACATACTCAATATTTATAAGCCAATCTTTACTCAAAAGTAAAAACAAATATCTATTGCAACGCGTGGCAGTGTTGGTTAACATTGCAAGTGCTTCTCTACCCGAATCTCATCAAGTTAATGCATGCATATGAGCATATGAACACAGTTGATGAGTGAATCCTTAGTAAAATTATTAATAATATCTTTCGCAACTACTTGCAGTGTTGGTTAACATTGCGAAGCTTAACTATTTGAACCGTTAAGTTTGCAAGTGCTTTTCTACCCGATTCTCATCAAGTTAACGCATGCATATATGAGCATATGAACACAGTTGATGAGTGAATCCTTAGTAAAATTATTAATAATATCTTTTGCAACTTCTCGCGGTGTTTGTTAACTTTGCCTTGATTTTTTCTGTCAACTTGCACCAATGAAACATTACAATTTACAGTGTTGCCAAAAGCAGTTTTTAATATTTCGTTGGTTTTTTTTTGTTTTGTTTTTCACTAAAGCAATGCGAATGGGCAATTAGTGTTTTACAATGCCATGGTTCACAAACAGACGTCAAGTGTGACAAAAACACAATAACAAACAACGAAAAAAAAACTGAAAAACACTAAAGAAGAATGTAGAACAGGAAGGGGGTTGGATGGGTGTGTGAAAGGGGGGTGGTGGGTTATAGTAGCGCAGATAGGGAATGCAAGGGAAATGAGTGTGACCTCAACAGAACACAATAATGGCAACAATGAGGCAACACAATGTTGTTCCAATTGTCGGCTCAGCGTCATCCAGCAACAACAACAGCAAAACATTTACAGTGTTGCCAAGTGCATTCGTGAAATAGCCATGACCCTATATCTAGGCCCGACCCACACCCTCTCTTTACCTACCCGAAATACAATTTTTTTTTTTCCTTTGTAGTAAGCTCATTTTCTTAATTTCGCTTTGCAGAGAGTTAAATGTTTATTGCTATTTGCAAATGTTGCTGCAGCTGTTTTGTTGTTGCTATTGTTGCAATTGTTGCCAATTGTTGTTGTCAACCGCATTCGGCAACACTGGCAGATCTGCGGCACATTTTATGACCACACAACGGCTGCAACTGGAGCAACTCTGCATTTTAAAGCTGTCATAAATAATTTAATCACTGACTTTGTAAGCAGAGGCAGGAGCAGCGGGAGGAGCGGCAGGAGGAACGGCGGCAGCGTCGGCCATAAACAACATTAAAAAGTTTTTCGGTCTGCCATTATCAATGGCGTTTGGTCACGCCCACATTTTAACCGGTTTAGGTGGACCCCACACACACACACACACACCCGAACACACACAGACACACACAGTGACACGAGAGAAAAAGCGACGAACGGGAAACGGTAAGCGGCTGGCAACTCTGGCAGTATCCGGTTTCCGCTTTCGCTCCAACTGACTGCTGACTGTTTGACAGCGACAGTTTTTGAACGCCAACGCCAACGCCAACGAACTTTTTGCTACCTCCATTCCATACATACACTGAAAGAAACTAGTGTGGGGGGTACACTCTTTAACTCTAAACTTTATTAGGGAAACTATTTGGTGTACTAATATTCAACTAGAGTTGCTCCTCTTTTGGGTTGTCATAGTCGCACTTGAAGTTTGGTTTCACCCTTTTTCATCTAATTTTCCCCTGTGCCTCGCTCCTCGCTCTCTGTTCCACGCTATCGCTATCTCTTCATTGTGTGTGTGTGTGTGTGTGTGTATGTGTGTGTGTGTGGTCGTGTTTGGGTTGGTGTTGCTTTAATTTGCAGTAACGTATAAAATATGTGAAACACTTTGTTGCACCGATATCCTGAACTGGACGGACGAACGAACGAACATGGGGGCCGCCTCTCGTCACTTGTGCGCTATTCAACACTGTTACATAGGGGCAAGGTAGGGTGAAGAGAGGGGCAGAGAAAGAGACAGGGTGAGAGATATGCAGGCGAAGTTACATTAAAAAAAAAGAGTACAACCCGTACTATGTGAGTGATGTGAACTGAACTGAGCTGAACTCAACTGGACTGCCGCCTCTCGTCCTGCCTGTCTGCCGTGTCTGTCTCTCTGTCTGTCTGTCTGTGTGACATTTCCTGAGTTCCTGTTCGGACCGAGTTGTAGCAGTTTTCAAATGTCACGATTATTAAGCACCCACCTACCAGAGAGTACTAACCCTTAACCCTCTCCTCTCTCTCTCTCTCACTGTTGGAAATCTGTTGCATAGTTTTTAGCTGATGCGGGATTCACTTTGACAATCAGACTTTTTGCTCTTTCCCTGACATAGACAGAAGTATTTTAATTAGTACTTTTCAAACCAAAAATCATAATTAATAATTAAAAACCAGAAAGCAACAAAGTTAACTGTTCAAAACACTGAAACCCACACAGAGTTGCTGTTTAGCTAACTGACGGAAATTTCAATTCGCGTTCACTTTTCATTTTTTTCGTATATTATTCTTTGTGAAATATTTGCAGCGCATGCAAAATGTTGATCATGATGATCATTATGATGATGATGCTAACTAAACAAGTTTGAAAAAATCATTCGCCAGAATTTATGCATGTTTATATTCGCGTTTTTTTGGGGTTTTTTATTATTCCAGTTTCAGTTTACACATTTGCTTAATATATTCGAGTTTTCGAGAGTTGAGCGAGCCCCACTTAGACATATTAATGGGCAACAACAAGAGCAAAACTTAATTAATAATTAGAAGAAATATACACTACTCTATGTTTATTATTGTTTGTTTGTTACTTTGTTGTTGTTGTTGCCGTTTGTTGGTTTATTTAATGTGCGTGAATTTGTGCAACATCAGCAGCAAACTGTGAGGCAGAGTTGAAGGCGAAGGCGAAGGCAGAATCGAGTTTGACTTTTTGCCATTATCATCATCATGTTTAACACAACTAACAGATACCCTTTTTGGATACACAAAGAATGACCAACAGTTGTTGCTTGAAGCATGAAAAATATATTTTTTTTTGTTTTCTATAAAATAATTATTAAGCGCCAACATGAATTGACCTCGTGCCAATTTGTGTCGGGCCGAGTGCAACTTGCAACTGCGATGACAGTGCATTGTCATCATCAACAACAACAACAACAACAACAACAAGAACAACAACATCACCATCATCATCATCATCATTATTATTAAGAACAACATCAACATCGTTGTTGCATCGTAGGCAAACTTCAATTTTGTGTGGAACGTTGTGACATTTGCACAAGGAGTCTAAAAAGTAAACAAACAAAGCCGCAAACAACGAAGGCAAAACTACAACAAATTCCACTTCTTAACTCAAGACTAGCAATATATATTTGTGTATAGTAAAGAAAAAGAAGACTCAAGACGAAAAAAATAAGAGAGAGGCTGATTTGTGTTGCAGGCAGAAAGGCAGGCAAAATGCCATCGCAGCAAACGATTGAAATCTACATGAAGAAGGAGAGGAAGATGTCACCGTAGAAGCGAAGCTGTCTTTGACATTCTGACTCTTTCAAAAGGCAAGCTCAAGCTACTACACTGCGAGAAAAAAAGATTTGTAAGACAAAGAATGTAAGTAAAAGAAATGATTAGGGTAAAAATGAAGATTTGTTTTAGGTAAAAATTGTTAAATAATGAAAAAATATTCATAAATGATTGAATAAAGTTTTTAGTTTTTTCAAGTGTATTGACATTTTTTGTTTGCCTTTTTGGGATCTTCAGCACGCTTGACATTATGCACGCGCTGCAGACCAAAAGCCAGCCTCTGACAGCGAACACAGAAAAGTAACATAAAAGACAGTTCCCCGGCCAAAGGGCAAAAATTGCATGAAAAAGGCGCTGCCGCTGCCGACTGCCGCTGAAACAAGCCGCTGTGTTGGCTGTCAACTTGCAACTTGCAGCATGCCGCAGCACTGTTGAAGATGCACAGTTGCAGCTAGAGGAGAGATATTGAGATATACTCAGTTCAGTTGGCAAGCCAGAAGAAAAAGAAAAAAAAAAACTTATTCATGTCCAGTTGGATGACTTGCAAAGCAGAACACACAAAAATCTAATATAATAAGCCCAAAAACCTAAACTTAAGTGAGCTTGAGAGAGAACGATAAACACCAAAGACAGACGCAAAGAAACTTTTCTACCAACATCATTATAAGAGAAGTTTGCTGCAAAATTTTCGTGGGTTTGTGTATAAAGTTTTCTCATAAACATTGACAGAAAGTCAAAGTTCATCACACACAACTTAAAACAAAAATATATCGGATATATGATTGATTGGAATTGGAAATCGCTTTAAAAGGGTATTAAAAAAAAGAGTTCTTTCTGTAACTAATGACCATATGATAAAAAAAACCAGGACACAAGGAAAAAGAATGATAGAAGAGAAAGCCGAAAACGATAGAGAAGTTAGTAATGACAAAAGATAGTAAAATCCATTGAAGGGGGAAAGAAAAAAAAACTTTACGAACACACACGACACACGACTTACAACAAGACATTGCAATTAAAATGCAATTAGAGTGAAAGTCGTGTGTCGTAGGGAACCGGAGAAAAAAAAAAAAGAGAAAGAAAAACAATCATTGAGAGAGTGCGCGCGACTCATGAAAAAGCAGTTGAAAAGTAAGCAACAATAGAAGGCGTAAGAAACGACTTTCGTAAGGGCGTAACACGTGCAACGAACAAAAAAGACTTCCAAAGAGAGAGAGAGATGGCATATGGCATAGGGAAGAGAGAGAAAAGGGTTAGCTATCTGACTAATAACTCAATTGAGGAAAACACACCTGCATTATCTAATATGTAATCATGGTCCTAATGCCTATATGCTGGTTGGCTAGGGCCTTAAATTGCATTTGATGTGAATGTGGAGAAAGGAGATGTGTATATAAAACTGGTCTATCCGAAAAATTGAGTAATTACAAGATGAAAAACAATTTTTTTTTTTGTAAATTCAGTTTGCGGATGCAACAAGCAGGCAGGCAGGCAAAATGCAGCACCAGCAGCAGCAGCAGCAGTTTTCCCATGAAAATGTGTGTGCCTCTCGTATAAATGATAGATGCCTTTCCTCTTTTTGCCTCTCAGTCGGTCTGTTTCTTTCCTTAGGGACAATGAGTTATGTGTGGAGCTCCCATATGAAAGCGAGAGAGAGAGAGAGAGATGATTTTGAGTCTTCTGTTTTTGTGCCTCATCTGCTCATATCTGTCGCTATGTCTGTCTTTATGTCTCTCGTGTCTGTCAGTACGGCTGTTGGCTTCGCTCTGGCTAACTGTCGCCTTATGAAATATTAAACGATGCTGACATGTTGGCACATAACTATAACCATACACACACCATACCCCCCCCTCCGCATACCCTTTGGCAGTGTTAGTGTTCTCAATTTCGACAAATTGATTTCACACACACACAAAATTTTTCATACCCCAACTCTAACCAAGCAACAACAATGATGATATAGCTATAATACAGTAGTTGCTGCTGCTGCTGCTGTTGCTATTGCTGCTGTTGTGTAGATTGCTGCTGGCGTTGCGTCTTTATAACATTTAATATGCATAAACAAAACCAGAACACATTTTGTTTGTTGTTGGACCACAACATTATTATGAAATATACCAAGTCATGGGTTTGTCATAATTTGCTGTCATCTCTCGTCTCTAACTGTCTCTCCCCATCTCACTCTCTCTCTCCCTCACACACACATATTCTCTCTCTAACAGTCAGTCGCAAGTCGTTCTGTGTTGGCGTTTGTTGAATTATTATTGCATATAAATATTGTTAACTTGAGCAAAAAATATATATATACATGTATGAGGGGAAACGGTTTGAGTATGAGTAAGGCTTTATGCTTTCAGTTTCTGGTTGGCAGCTTGCCGTTGATCGATGGGCCAAATGTTTCATTAGAGCGCGACGTCTGCACATTTTGGAGGCACACAGCAAAAAGAGAGAAGGACCGAAGGACAGACTGGAAGGCAGACAGACAGACAGAAAGACGACAGCGGCGTGCGAGACGAATGTGAAAGAGATTTTGAAGTACTCAAAGTGCTAATGTCAAGGCTTGACATTGTCATATCGTAAATTCAGTTTACAGCTTTGCACAGAGACGTACTTCAGATGAATGATAAGAAGAAGCTCTCAAGATATATATGAATAATAATCCGGTTTTTCAATTGCATTCTTGAACAGCTTTGTTTTTACTGCCTATCAATTGTTATCGATAAGTTATGTTGCTTGTGTTAAAAGTGTTTCTAAGCACTGTTTCTGTTTTCCTTTCACGAAACGTCGCTATGCGTATGTTAACAATAAAACAAAATAGTTTATTACTAATCGATTGTTATCGATAAGTTATAGTGTTTGTGATAAACATGTTTCTAAGCACTGTTTCTGTTTTTCTTCGACTGGGTGTCGCGCAAAGAAAAGAATACAGCACAACCATATAGTTGATTACTAATCGCTTGTTATCGATAAGTTATGTTGTTTGTGATAAGTGTTTCTAAGCATTGTTTCTGTTTTCTTAACACTAAACGTCGCTATGCGTAGGACAGTAATACAACTTAGCCTAACAAGTTGTTAGATACGCAAACTAATGCAGTTGATTAGTTATCGATTATTATCGATAGGTTAAAACTATGTTAATCTATGATGTGAGTTAGATGTTTTGAATACTTCTACTCCCTAACTTGACCATCTACATCCTTAAGACATATTTGTTCTCAAGCAACACAATCTTCAATCCCCAAAAGTCCCAAAAGTCTCACACGAAAATACTTTATAGACTATAAACAACGCAAATTGAATGAACGCAGTGGAACAAAGCAAACAAAATTGTTGCATAAACAATGCAATTTATGTGTCAATTTTTGTGACAAGCATAAGCGAGAGACAGAGCGAGGGAGAGGGAGAAGGAGAGAGAGGGTTCGAGTACTAGTTGAATATTTGCAAATGGACAAAAATCCAAACAATAATATAGACCCAATATCATCATCAACAGAGCCATTCACTCCCTTTACGCCACACCCCCCACCCTCCCTCACCATCGCCCCTCCTTTGCCGTCCGTGCTTGTCATTCGCATTTCAATCGACAGTTTTAATAACTTTTTCGCATGCTGAGACGTTTTGTTTGGACAGCAAACACAAGGGGGGCGTGGTGGGGGACCTGAGACCTGAGGGCAGGGCTGAAGGCGGTGTGCGGTGCGGTGCGGTGTGTGGCATATCTGTTGCTGCTGCTGAACCAACTTTTGCGATTCTTTTTCTTTCTTAGTTGTTGTTCATGTTCGTGTTGCTCGCTCTCTCTCTCTCTCTTTAGCACTCGTTTTTGGCTATATTTGTTTTTCAATCCTTTTCCTCCCATCTCACATGTGTGTGTGTGTATGTATGTGTGTGTGTGTTGATCTGTTTTTGTGTTGTGTTATTTTGTTTGGTTTACTTTTGTTTTGGTTTGCTTTGATTTGATTTGATTTTCATTTTCTGTCCATGTGTGTGTTTATGTGTGTTTGTGTGCGCAGTTTCTTTTGTTGCCGCGTTCGCATAATGAAATTTACTCTATTCCCCTCCTTCTCCCGTCTCCTATGCCTATCTCGCTTAGTTTTGTGTGTTTTTGTTTACAAATCAATTTGACTAATGTGGTTGATTGGTTTCCACTTTGTTGTCGTTTGCCTCGCAAAAAACAACAAGCACTCACATCCTGTTCTCTATCTCCCCTCTCCTGTTCTCCTTGCCCCCCTCTTACTTGAAATTTGTGGCAATTGCAAGGTTGCAAGATTGCCCGACCATTGTTGCAAGCTAAACAAACATGAAATTGTCTCATCGTTTGGAAAGAAATCGAAACAAAACAATTAAAATCAGTTTTGTGTATTTCATTTAACAATGAAAAATTTGACTTAAGATTTGTTTTTAAGATAAACGTAATCTCAATAAAAAAAACATCAATTTGATAACATTTTTGGTAATGAAACCTTTTTTTGTAATCGATTATATGTGTATATCGAGATAACCTGAAAGGCTATCGATAATTTCATATTAAACTGCTTTCGGTTCTAGGTTGTGAAAGACGTTTTTGTTCAGCTTTTGAACCTAAATCTTAAGAATCTATATACTTTGTAGGACTGGAGATGATTTCTTTTGCATAGTTTTGCCCAAAAGCCATTTTTGTTTACCAATTCATGGGTTCTGGTAGTTTCTAATCGCATCAAAAACCACTCTTGCTTTGCCTTCTTCAGTACCTTCCATTCCCCCTTACCTCATCGTTTTTTACCCCGCTTGCCATAGCTTTAGTTCACCGAATCCTCACATAGTTTTTATTGTCCACAATTTGTTTTGTTTTGTGTTTTTTTTTTTTTTTTGGTTAAAGTCTTTTTAAATGTAACATACCAGATAGCTTTTGTTACTCCTACACTATATGCAGCCCCTCCCTTCCCGCCCTCCCTTCCCGCCCTCCCTTCAGCCATTAGTAACATGCAACGCCCCGCGTTGCATGCCTCGCCTAAGTATTTAGATATGTTGGCTAGGAAAAATCGCATCGCGGTTTCGTTTTTGGTTTATTCAGTTTTTTTCTTTCTTGCTTTTTTTTTACATTTCGTTGGTATTCTGGATTTTTTTTTTTCGATTTTTTATATTTTTGGTTGTCGCCTTGCATGAAATTTTTACATGAATTGGCGATTTTTGCTTGCGTTTGTCACCAGCGACCAGCGTACTAGCTTAGGACAAAAAAACCAAAAAAAAAAAACTATACACTATCAAGAATAATGTTTCAGTTTAAATGGAGTTGGTTGGCCATTTGCCGCAAAGTTGCCTCCTGGGTGCACAGATATCGCTACTTGCCACTTTTCATTCTCTCTCTCGATTCTCACTCCACTCTCCTCTCTGTCTCTTTCTGCCACGCTCTTTTTTTTGTTATTTTGTGGCATTTTTTTTGGGGACCCAAAAATGAATTATGGTCTTTTATGTGTTGCGGTTGCAGCTTGTATAAAACAGCAGTCCCTAAACCCAAATACTCGAATACAAATCTTTAAGAGTTATGGTTATGAGCCTAGAAACGGGGAGAACATAGATGAAATTGGTTCATAGCAATGGAAGTGGAGTGGTTCAGGATTATCCGAACTGTGTTTCATTCAAGTATGAAAAGAATAAATCGGTTGTATCTTTTGATTTGGTTAAAGTTATCGGAGCGGTTAAAGTTATCGATTTCGAACCGGTTTAAGCTACTTGTATTAAGTATTTGATGAGAGAGAGAGAAAACTTTCATCTCCGGAGCGGTACAACGCTCTGAACCACTTGTGCCTTCAAGCAGACAGACAGAGTCAAAGCCAATAAATATGTAAACTAAGAAAACAACAACGACTAAAAACATTCTCTTTGGCCTGACCCAACAGCGACAGGGCCAAAAAAACTGTCAGAGAGAAACAGAGAAAGAGAGAAAGAGAGAGAGAGAGAGAGAGAGAGATGAAGATGACCCAGAAATCAGAAATCAGAAAGAAAAAGAAACTATATGCAGCTGCTCTGGGAAAAGCATTTACCATCTCTTCCTATGCCCATAAATTATGATATAAATACACACACACATACACACAAACACACACACACAGCCAAACAGACTATTGAGTTATGGTACACATGTTCAAGATACTTTTTGGGATACTTATAAAGTCGGTCGATGCTATTTTTTGTCGCATATATATATATTTTGGCTTTTTTTTTGGCGACATATTTCGTCATGTTTGTGTTTTTGGTCTATAGAGAAAAGTTCTATAAAAAGTAAGCAAAACAAGAAAAAAAAAACTTAAAAATCAATTTTAAATTAAAGGCGCAAAACTTCAAAAAAAAAAAAAAAAAGTTGGCAGAAAACTTAATGATACAACAACAACAAACACAATATACTATATATCTCAAACGAGTTGGCAACCCTTACCCAAAAAACAACAAAAACAGAACAAGAAATTGAGCAAAATCATGTTTGGTCTTCATAAACAAAGCTATAAAAAATATTTGTTGTTATTGTTGTTGTTGCAGCAGGCGGCGCCACAAAATGTTGTGTGTGTTGTGTTGTTGTAGGTTCTACAGCCCTTTTGTGTCATGTCACCCCCCGCCCCCCCAACTTCTCTATGTTTGAGAAATGCCTGTGGCCTGTGTTATATGCAGCATTAGATCAATTTTTACTATTTATAGCCTGACTGACAGCGGTTGGAGGGGGAGCGAACGGGGGTGGCGGCAGCGGCGGGTCATGCCAAATAAGATAGCCGAGTTTTCTTTTTGAGTTTTAGGGCTAATTGAATTTGTGTGACGTTGTGAGAAGTTGTTAACATTCAAGCTATTTGTTTTGGTATTTTTTTATCTTCTTTTTTTTTTTGGGTAAATAATATTAATTTTGATTAATGTAGAGAAAGGGGAATAGGATTAGGGAATCTTTAATATGTTGATTAATTAATAAACTGAGATTTTTTTACTTTTCCCAAACATTTTTGATAGATTTTCTCGGTTTAAAGTTAAAATACAAAGCTTAAAGAGTTTATCTCTAACTTTTAACTATAAAAAATCGTTTTCGTTGAGCATTTAATATTTATCGTTTTTATAGCTGACAGCTAAACTATTTGTTAAGTAATTGGTCGTTATCTATTAATATTTATATGTGCGCTTTTATAAAAACGAAAAACGAAAAATGTTCATTGATTTTATTGACAATTTTTATGGGCCAGAAACAGCAGAAACAGCAGCTGTTTGTGAAGTTTTATCAATGCATCAATTAAAATCGTTGTGCCCCAAAGCCAATTGAACTCTTTTTTTCAACTAATAAATACGCATATTTATATAGTATGTGTGTTGGGTGTGCGTGCGAGTGTGTGTGTGTGTACGGGTGTGTGTGTGTGTGAAAGTATTCAAAATGTATTCAATGTCAATGCAGCTGTTTAGAGTTTTTCGACAATAACACACAAGCCATCAACAACTGTTGCACACACACACACACACACACTAACACACACACACTAACACACACATACTAACACCCTGTTGTTCACACCTATAAGGAACAACAACAACAACAACGACAACGACACAGATGATAAATCAACGCACAGCAATTTTTTGACAAATAATTTGACAAGTTTATGCCAAAAATGAAGAAAATGTTGCTCCCCTTTACCTCACTTCCCCTCACCCATGTAACCGGCGGCTGTTTCCTCCTCTCACTTTTCCAGTTTGAAGTTTTTCCTTTAAACTAGTATATATGGGAAATTTATGCATGTTGTTGTTGTTGTTGTAGTTGTTGTTGGGGAGGGGAAGTATGTTTTCAAGTGCCTGTCGCGGCGGCTGTCTGACTTACAATTTATGACATGCAATTAGTATGAGTATGTGTGTGTGTATGTGTGTGTGTGTGAGAGAGAGATATGTATCTTGTAGATTGCATTGTCACCTTTAATGACTTGACGGCATATATAGATAGATAGATACATGTACTATGTGTAGAGCATAAACAGGCCATTAAAACCGGGAAAGAAACGAAAATATTTTCCCAAAAAGTCCCGAAAAATTTCATATTTTGCCATTGAACAAAGTTACCTTTTGACTCGGGTTTAAGTTGTTGATTGATTTGTGATTAGACATGCGACACTTACCTAAAAACAAAGAGAGAAAGAGAAAGAGAGAGAAAAATGATTAGTTATATATTTTTAGACTCAAAACACATTGGGAATTATAATGAAAAATGTTTAATTGGTTTGTCAACTGTTTCGGAAAGATACCAAAAAAATATCTAAAAATACATAAAAACTAGCCTTGAAATTTTGGTACATTAATGTATGGAACGTGCTCTTTCGCACGCACAATTACCACAATACCAAGAGTTTGAGATACAAATGTATCTGATGATCTATGATCGCATTTTAAGCTACCGTAAGCCACCACAGAAGTAAAATTGAATTGTCAACAACAATTAAGAAACTTAAAAATCCACTGATGACAAACATATTCAAACAAATGCGCTTAATAGCTAGCCTTAAGACCGCCCGCATTAGTTTTTTTTCCAACCACCAAAACCCAAACCAATCTAAACCAATCCCTGCCTCCTTTCCGTTTTCGGTTTTTAGAGATTAATGCTAATTGAAATGCATGAGCTCTGAGGCTCTGAGTTTTTGGGCATACTTGAGCTTAAATGAAGTGTTAAGGAGAAGGCTGGCCTGGCAGCAAATGGTCTTACATAAATCACATTTGCAATTTGGCAAAGTGCATGACAAAAAAAAAAACAAAAAAACAAAAAGATACAAAGATATACAATGACAGCATTTAAGATACATTGTAGAAAAAGCCTCCCGTTCACAGAAAACAGAACAAAAGATTCCATAGACGACACACACCCCTTGTGTCTGCCACAGTCTCGTCTCTCTCCATCTCTCTTTGTTTCTCTGTGTGTGTCGCAAGAAATTTTCTTAACTTGTCAGGGGGCCTGGAACTGATTTATGCGACTGCAAAAATCAAATTATTATTATTTTAGTTTTCTTACATGACTTTATCTTGTTTTTTGTATTTAAGTGTTTGTGCGATAAGTATACCCTGTAAGTAATGGCAAAAGTAATGCATGTTATAATGCATTACCATCATACTGTTCTAAGAATCTTAAGTAGTGAAATGGCAAAAGCTATAATAGATTACAATCAGTTGTTACTAAATATAATAGATTACTATCATACTGTGTTCTAAGAATCTCAAAAAACCTTGTGGTAGTTCCCAACTATAACTATATAGGGTCTAGGGTATTCATAAAGTGTAATGCCAACATTTGGCGTTCACCCCTTAGCCAAATCGAAATAGTAAATTTACAGTTGTCTTCTTGTTGCACCCCACAAAACAACAACAAGCGATAATGTTGTTTTCGGGGTTTATGCCATTAAAACTATGCCAAGATGATGATGACAACCCTGTTACCCCACCATTTCGCTGTGAAACATAGTTCCCAGCGGGTGCTGCTTTCAATGCCAATGAGTTTTTCTTTCTTTCCCGATATGTTTTTTTTTTTGGTTTTTCTTTCTGGGTTATAAATTTCGTTTATGCTTTTGACTTTGGCAGCAAATTGAGTTGACATTGTTGGGTGCACCATCAGGAACTACCCAAAACCCCTAACCCAATACCAAAGCCCAACCCAATACCATCCCCCCCAGTCTACACCCCCCACAAATAGTCGATGTACGCAAAACGGTTTCACTCGCTTTAATTGACATATTATGTAAACAGGATAGTTAACATTTCGTTTCGTTTCGTTTCGTTGCGAGGTCCTCCCAAAATGGGAAAATGCCCAGCTGTATTGACACAGCCGTTAAGCTAAAGTGCTTCGGTGCTTCTCGATTTCGACGGCCTTGCCAGTTTCAGTTTCAGTTTCAGTTTTTAGGATTCGGATTCGTTTCTTCCTTTCTCTTCTTTTTTTTTTTTTGGTTTTTTTGTTCGTTTTTTGACAGGCGACAGCCGGCAGTTTGGGCCCAAAAAAGACAGTTCTAATTGGAAAAATATGTTGCCTCTCAATTTGATAGTATTTCCACATCTCTCTCTCTCGGTTATTTCCCAAAAAATACCCGAAAAAAACAATTCTCGCATTGCTCACTTTACCACCCCCTTCCCCCCAAGTTTTATCCACCCGTCCCATCTTCTGTTTGCCTAATTAAGTTTTTCGACATATTTCCAATGAAAATACGAAAAATATTTTTCAGTTTCCGATCAAAAGCTACTGATAAAATGCAGCTGCTTCTGCTTCTGTTTCTGTTGTTGGAGCTTCAGCTTCTGTTCTGTTCTCCTCTATTCATTTCTAGTTTTCTGTTTCTGTTTCTCTGTTTTTTGTTGTTTTGGTTACAAATTCGTATGCAGCTTTGATAAATTGCAGTTTGATATGCTTCGGGCATGCATAATTATGCAGGGTCAGTAGTTGAGTTGGGGATGGGGGATGGGGGGGCAGGGGTCATGTAGTTGGTAAATATTCGACTTGTTTACCATTTTTCCTCAATTCATGACAAATTTATGGCTTTGTTTTTAGTTTTTTATTGAAGAGACAAGCTGACAAAAACTAACAAACAACAATTTAAGGGTTTTTCATTTGTAATCGAGTTGAAAATAGTTTAAATTTGAAGTTTTAACAAATTTTAGCTATAAATAGTTGAAGATGAACATGAAAAGTTAATTTTCCTTCGATTAAGCAGGTGGTTTCGGAAACTTTCTTAATACTTAGTTTAACCATATTTAGCTTAAAGTATTAATAAGCTATTTGTTTTTTTTTTTTTTTGGTGTTTGGAAACTTAAACCACAAAAAGAGGGAGATTTCCTAAGACAACATATTATACTAATTCCTCAAGGGGCCAGGGGCATGGCAGGGGAAACCAAATCTTCAGTCAGCTGTAACGCCCCAATCCTCAAAGAAATCAAAACAAAACACCTAAAACGCTTAAGAGCCCAGCAGCCAGCAGCAAGAAGCCAGAAGCCAGGCGGCGGCAGCCACTTAAAATAGACTTTGACAGCAAATATGTTTCTCCTATGATATAGGGTGGAAAAGATAGATATAGTAGCATTCCTATATATATATATATATATCGGTGTGTGTATATACGGTTGGGGATTGACACCTAGCGACACTATTTAGTGGCCATGGCAATGGCGGCTGTTTTAAGCTATTTTTAAAGTATCTTTTCACGATTTTGTTGTATCTGTAAGATACTTGTGTGTGTGTGTTCTGTTGGAGGATTGCCTCATTATTTGTTGATGCGCTTCTGTCTCTTAACTAAATGCCGTCTGGGGAGCACTCCTCGAGTAGCTCAACCCAACCCAACCCAGCTCAGCTCAACTCAACTCAACTCGTATTTCTATTTCAAACAGGGAATTATATATACATATATATATAGAGAAGTTGACGCAGTGTGGCAGGCAGCAGTGGCGGCTGTGGCAAGTTCCCCAAAAAACACAAAACAGAAACAGAAAAACGAAGCAACAAACCCCAACAACAACAAGGCAAAACCCTAAGAAATTGCTTTGCTTTTGGATACACAGAGTAAGTGCAACAGCAGCAGCAAACGCTTCTTGACTCTTAAGTGGTCTTGGCTGCTGCAATATGCCTCCCCCCCTCTCCGCACACCGCCCCTTCAAAACAAGCAGTTGCTATAATATATCACAAAAAGCGGTTTCAGCAAGACGCAAGACTGTGGGAAATTATTTTAATTAGTTAAACGCACATGAGATAAATATTTATATGTATATTCGCATTTGTATTCGGATTCGTATTCGTATTCGGATTGTGAATGCGAATTGTGAAATTTTGAGTGCAAAAAGATGTCTCAAGAGACAGAGATAGAGAGAGATAAAGAGTGAGAGAGAGAGAGAGGGCGAGTACATTTACCAGAGTTTAAATGTCAACAAGAACAATGAAATATATAGAGTATTAAAAACCTACACAAAAAATATTTCTATACATAAAAAAAAAAAGGAACAAAAAGTAAACGGAAGCCCTCTTAATGTTTATTTCGTGTATCGCCCCCGCCCCCGCCTCCGTCCTATTATATGTATTGGGATATTAAATTTAATGACAACAACAAATACATAATACATATAAAAATATTTAAACAGTATACAAATATGATAATCAGCTTGTACTTCCTGTCCCTATGTGTGTGTGTGTGTGTGTGTGTGTGTGTGTGTGTGTGCGAGTTGGTTTGTAACTTTATACAACATCAATTTGTTTTCGGATTGGGCCTAGCCTACAATAACCACACACACACACACACACCAAACATAACAAACATACCCTGTAAAACAATATAATCTAAAAATTTTAACAAAATTACTAAAAAAAAAAACATAAAAAAGTTTCCTCACTGAAAGTTTTTCGCTTTCTCCCTTAAAGGGTATCTAATAGTCGTGTCTTTGCCACTCTGTCATACAACTTGAACATATTTAGTCATTAGTCAAGTGCGTCAGGTTACGCTTATTGGCAGAGCCTAAAAACACACACACACACTCGCACACACACACACACAGACGTTTTTACGCATCGCTGGGCAAACGGAATATATAAATACAAAAAAAAAAACCCCTAAAGAGGAGCCAAAGCCAAAAATAATAAAAAAAAAAACACCTGTTGTTTTATTTGCGAGGGTTCAAAGAGGTTTCAATAGAGAGAGAGGGACAAGGGGAGGGAGGGAAGCCCGCCAATGATGCCGCCAATGCCGCACATCATGTGACGCTTCGTTAGCTGCAATTGAATTAAGAAAAAAAAGGCTAAAAAAAGCTGAAACGGGGAAAAAAAAACGAAAAGAAGCCGAAGAATAAACGCATTTATGATTCATTGAGTGGCAAAATGTCGTGAACAGTCAAACAACTTCCGCAAGGTTCCGAACCGAACTGAACCGAACCGAAAAAAAAACACAACAAAATTATCAAAGTTAGCCTTTTTTTTCTGTGTTGTTTGGTTCCCTACGGTGAAAGATTGTTGGTGTGTGTGTGTGTGTGTGTGTTGACAAATTGCCAACTGGCTGAAAATGATGGAGAAGAAGAAGAACAAGAACGGGAGAACGGGAGAACCCAAAGGAAGTCATTTCAACATCATTAGGCAGAGCGGCGACATCGATGAGCAGGTTGGGAATACAAGAAGAAGAAAAAACCGTAAACAGAGAGGGAGAGAGAGAGAGAGAGAGAAAGAGAAAAGCTCTTGAAAGTATCTAAAGAAAAAGATCTAGGCCATCTCATATTCAAAAGCAACTTGTCAAGCCAAGAAAAGGCAGAAGAGACACAAGAGCGGAAGGAGAGAGGATGATGAAGAGAGAGAGAGGTGACAAAGTGCTTTCAGATAAAGGTAAATTGGCAACTTGGCCAAAAGCTGTTCAATAGCCAAAGAGTGTAGGGGAAGGGGATTTAAGTGTTGAAGAGAACGAAACGGAAGAAATAGCTAATGATTGTGTGATTGTGAAGGAAGTTGACAGTTAGGACATTAACTATTTAACAGTGGATAAAAGATTATGTAAGAAAGGAAGTATTGAATACTGAAAGAAAGCATTTCCTAATGTCTCTGAACTAATTGTAGGAAAAATCAATTAGAGCACATTTTTTTTCCTTGAGTTACTTTGTTTATTCTATCTCTATCAGTGACAAGTCTCACTCGTCAAAAAGGTTAAATATTCTTTCTCTATTATGTTTTATGCATTTTCCATCGATATACCAAAACGATTAACAGAAAATTTTGTATTCCTTTGACACAATTAAGTTCCAAGGGAAGTGCATTAAAAAAAGAGAGAAAATGACTCCCCAAAGACCCAAGAAAATCTCTGGGGAACTGTTTAATAATCAAAGAAAATAGAAACAAACGAAAACTGACGAGATCGCTTAACTGGAAAAATCGTTTTTGTACACACAATCCACAAATAATAGTTGGCATAATTCATGAGGATTTCGTTGTCGATGTCCTACTGCAGGCAATTACTAATTTTTCCAAGGTTTCCCTAGATGGGGGGAGAGATGGGGTGGGGTTGGCACACGTCTTTCTGCACGCTTCTTGTCGCATAGTTTTATCCAAATGAATAATTAATAAATCAAAAAATTAATGAGGCCGCAACACGCGCAGCAAATAGCCAGCGAGGGGAGAGCGGGAGAGGGTAAGGGGGTGCGGAAAAGAACGCAACTTGCAACTTGGCCTGAGACGACGTCATCAAATTATTTTCCGCCTATTTGTGTTTGCAACAAACAAAATTAAAAACAATCATAAAAATAAAAATAAGCAGACGACGACAAGGGCCACTCCTTCTGGCCAAGAAGAAGAATACCCCTGATGCGATTGAAACAACAACAACAAGAATCAACAACCCCCCTTTCAATCATCAACCACCACCACCACCGCCAACCCCTCCCTCACTCAACTGTTCCCTGCTTAGAAAGGATAGAAAGACCTTTGGCAGTTAAAACGGCACGCGTCAGAAATCAAATGTCAGCCAAGACACGCAGAGCGAGAGGGTGAGAGTGAGAGGTGGTAAGAGTGTGGGAGCGAGAGAGTGTGCTGTACTCTCTCTCTCTTTCTCGCTCGCCCCCTAGGCACCTTTTAAACGTGCACACTTTGCCAATTTACTACTATACGAAACAATTCTCAACTACTCTCCATAAGCAATTCTCGCTAGTTGACTTTACCCTCACCTCCCCGTAGCCACCCTCCACTTTGCCCTTGTGCTTGCTGCACACACACCCTCTCTCTAATTGCCGTTGCACAAATGTTGCAACAACAAATGGTACACAATGTACATCAAATTTTATTAGCTGTTGTTCCAAATTGGCACAACCAGCTGGCCTTTGTCTTGCCTCTGTGTGTGTGTGTGTGTGTGAGAGAGTGTGAGAGTGTGTGTGTGTGTGTGTGTGTAGATCGAATTGCTAACAGACAGATTATTATGGGTCTTATGACAGGCTCGTTGATTTTGACATTTAGTTTAGTTTTTCATTGAAATCCGTAAAAAAATCAATTCATTTTTTTTTTTTTTTTTTTTTTGAGAATTTTTGTTCTTTTGATTATAAAAATATAATATAAATATCACATTCAATCAAAATATTTATTATGGAAAATCTTCACAAAATATTATTTCCAAACTAGAAATTCCCCAAAAATGGAGACATTTTTAGGGCTTTTTCGCTTTGTCTTCAGTTGAGTTTCAGTTTAGTTTAGTTGAATTGTTCAACCCTATCCGCCGTACCACCATCCGTACCTTCGGTAACTCTATTCCCCAACACCACCTTAGACTAATTGCTGGCTCGTTTTAAGGGCACACAAAAGGCGACCGAAACAATTTGTCTAGCCAGAAGAGGAAGGAGACACCAAGACAAAAAGACAAAAAAAAAGAGAAAAAGAAAAAGGAAGCCATCCATAAATGGAATTCAAAAAGATGTTAAACTAAATTGCCAGTACGCCGCCCAAAGCCAAAAAAGAGAGATATAAATTCACAAGGAACAGCAAAACAGCAGAAAAAAAATTTTTTTTGTGAATCAGCAAAATTTAATCATCAGACCCATTGTTCATCTCTCTCGCCGCTCTCGGCTCGGTTCGGTGTGTGTGAGACCGTTTTATGCGATTTACTTGGAATTGTGTTGCCAGAGCTTAAAAAGTACAAGAAGAAGAAGAAGAAGCTAAAGAGCTGCAACAGAATTGTCAACTCTGATTTCGCTGGAAGCCCGGAAAAGGTAGATCAAAAAACTTTTCTTTTTTTGCAACACAACCCGAAAAAAAAAAAATAACCTGAAGCCCGAGATAAAAGCATAAGTTACGTTACATATAACATAAAGTCCAACGGACCAACTGTCTGTCTGTCTGTCTATCTGTCTGTCCTACTCTTTATCTTTCTCTCTTTGTCACTGTCTCTGTTTTGGGGGATCTGGAATCGGGAATATCTGGGAGAAACGTAATGTGAATGAACTTTTACTTTTATGCAGACAGACAGACAGAAGGAAAGGGTCTGATTTGGTTGGGCTTATAGATGCATCACACACACACATACACACACACACACACACACATTCACACTTATAGCTGGCAGGTATAAACGTGAAAAGTGCATCATTAATCTTGGCACCCGCATCATCATGAGGAAGAGAAAGCCAGCAGAAACCTAACCTCAACCTCAACCCTTTCACGATGGTATGTCTGTACCGTTGTACCGCTGACTCAGCATTTGGTTCAGTTTGAGTTCAAGGAGAGTTGTTTTGCTTGGTTATTAATGGGTTAAGCTAATTATTGACACTGATACTGGGGATGTGTCTGACTGTACAACTGTGGAACTACCGCTCTTCCCGATTCTCCTTCTCTCTCTCACTCTGACAAAAAAGTCCAAACAACAATAACAATCAATTTAAAATTCTTTCCAATACATTTGGTGCGCAAATTATGCATGACAAATGTTTAAAAGTTCATGACTAAAACTGCAAACAAAAGAGCGCTTCAGGCAAGGGTGCCGACAACAACAACATCTCGACCATGGTATGGAATGGGGAAACGTGATAAAGGAGAGAACCGGGCAGGGGGGGTAGCTCCTCTCGTTTTACAGGATTCGGTAAGAGACTCGCGCGCTCAGTTGATGCCATGTGAAAAATGACCATAAAATTATGGGGAAAAAAAAAACAGAACGGGGGAAAGAACAACAACTAAACTATGGACTCCAAAAATAAAAGTAAGAAGATTACAGCAAAGGGACAGGAAACAAGGAGGGAAGGAAGATGGTCTACCAAGAGTTAAGGCTGGTTGATGAAGCACACACACACACACACACACACACACACACACACTCAGCACCGACCAAGTTGGCCAGAAAACGGGCCAGAAACTTTTCTAAAGTATTGCGTATGGTCAAAAAAATGTTACAGAGGCTTAGGCAGGAAAAACTCCAGAGAGAATACCCATCCGAAAGGGGGATAAGTATGAAAAAGAATATATAAACATATGTTGTATAAATTATTTAAAGTCGTGTTACTTTAAAGTTGACCGATGCCCCCTTCGTTCTAGCCGTCCCTGGGCTCTGGGGCTGGGGCTCTGAGAAACTGCAACTGTGGCACAAAATGAAGCAACATTTTAGTCAAGGTAAAGCTCTCGTCATCACTCACTGAGAACGAGGCGGGGCGGGGGGGCGAAACACGAAACGACAAACGGCAAACAGCGTAAAAACAGCGACAATGCAACAAAATTGAGCTGAATGTGTGGCAAAAAACACGAGGCACAGCGATAGAGAGAGAGAGAGAGGGGAGGAGAAGCGCGCGGGCTGATAATGATGGCAACGCTTTGAAGAGGTTCTGAGTTCTGAGCTTAGCATCATTATCATCATGTGAATGTGAGATGGAAGTTGAGGCGGCAGAGCAAGAAAGAGGAAGAGATGGAGGGGAGGGGAGGGGAGAGGAGGAGCAGCGAGCAAGTAAGGCGGTTTATTTGGTTAAATGTTGAAAATTGGTAAAATGCAGTCAAAGTCATGAAGAACATGAGCATGAAACAGGGGGCTAAGCAGTAAGTAAGGAGCGGGGAGGGGAGGGTGGAAGGGTTTTTAGCCAAGCAAATCTGTGGATGCACTTTTTTCGTTTTGGTTTTTGGTTTTAGTTGTTGTTGTTTTTGGTTGTTGTTGTTGGTTGTAGGTTGGTTGGCCTCTTGTCAGAGTTGATGAGCTGCAGCTGATAGCTTGAAGCTTAATGGTGGGAAAAAGTGCAACAAATAAAACAAGAAGAAGCATAAGATGAAGAGGAAGAGGCAGATGAGGTAGTTGAAGCTGAAGCAAAACTGTGGAGGCGTCACATGGGCGTGGGAGTTAAGCAATTGGAGTGTGGGAATTTTAATGAGTGGGAACAATACCAGTTTCAGGGAAAATGAAGAGGGAAAATACTGGTTAAAGGTATGGGATGACAGGGAGGGAAGGAGCGGAGGGGCGGGCAATGCAAGTGAAAGCCCAAACAAACGAGAGTAATTGAGAGTGTTACAAGAGAGAGAGAATACCCTTTAAGTGAAATAAACTTCAAACCAACCAAAAGATACCCTAACAAACTGTAATTTCCTGACCGAAACAAAAAAAAAGTCCTTAAGCCGGACTCAGGAAAGGAAAAAATCACAGGGATTAAGGTTATGCAAAACTCGAATACAATACAATCCGAAAAGCACACACAGACCGAAATGAATTTCGAGATCGAAAGAGAAAGATTGAAGGGCTTGTCAGACTGTTGAACTACGAACTTTTTTTTAGGTTACAAAACATATCCCATACATATGTATGCAACTATTATGACCGAATGAAAGCCCAAGGAAAAACAATGGAATGTCCCTAACAAACCCCAAGCGAGGGGGTAAAAATATTGTGAAATAGAAACGAATTGATTAAACGACTACAATTCCAAAAACGATGAAGTGGAAATACAGTAAAACCAGTAGACAAAAGAAGAAGGTAAGAGGACACATGACCACGACGACAATTGACCTATGCTCCATGCACTTTGCATTACCAATTACAATTCCAGGCAGTTCAGCTTCAGGAACGAACCAAGGAACGAAGGAAGGAAGGAGTAAAGACCACCAACACCATCTACCACCAGTAGCAATGGCTATGCAAATGTTAAACTAAAACCATACAACAACAACAGCGAGAAGAAATGTAGAGGAACGAACGTTGAACGTCAACGACCACGACTATTGAGGCCGCAATCAGGAAAAACGTTTCAATAGCAATAGGGCTGGACGACAAAACACAAAAGTGACGGTAGGCAGCAAGTGGAATAACCCCGTAGAGCGGGGGGAGCGGGTAGCGGGGGCGGAGGCTTGGGCAATAGGGAACTTGAAAATAACGAAATCGAACTTGGATAACGCCACACAATCTCATTGTTATGCAATTGCGCGCGAGAGGGTGCGGAAGTGGGTGGGGCGAAGGGCGAAGGGAGGAAAGGCGAGTCAATTAAAAAATGCAGACGAATGCTTAATGCAAATGTCTGTGTGTATGTGGAGTCTATGTCTATGTCTATGATTCTCTGGTCTAAACGTTTGGATTAGGGCCAAAAGGCGTTGTTGTTAATACACTTGGAAAAGTTGAAAAAAGGAAGATGACTATAAAAAAAAGATGTTTGAGTATCGATAGGATAAAACCAATTATGTTGTACAAAGGAACTTCTTAACTTAATAAAGGTTTTTGGAATATTAGGTTCTTTGGTTTATTCTTTACATCAATCTTCAAATGGCAAAACATTTTTCCTAAAGTGTACTAACAAAGTGCTCGCGTATCATTGACCTTTTGGCACACGCTGGCACCCTCTTTAGTGTGTTTCTTTCTCACTCTCTCATTCTCTGTATGTGTAGCTATCTCTCTTGCAGTTAGTACATGAATGTGTTGGTGTGTAGGTTTGAGTAAGACATAATCCAATTAGCAATTAGTTGTGTCGTCAGGTTACCTGACTGCCTGCATATGCGCATGGAGACCCTCCTTAGATGGTTCAATAGATAGATTGACAGGTAGAAAGGTAGGTAGACGACGTACCATACGACGGTACGCTCTAAACCCAAACACAGTGTTCTTCCAGGTTTAGGTTTTAGGCTTAGCCAGAGTCTGTCTGTTTTGTCTGTCTGTCTCTCTTTTAATGCATTACGCATGCCAATGCCGACTAAATAACTCAATTTAGTATGCCAGGGGCGCACTTGTAAGGTATGCTCCATGTAGCACGTCTTCTCCCTGCTCCCTGCTCCCTCCAGCTCTCCCTTTCGCTTCCTGTTTAGCCTGGAACGGACAGACTACCCAAATTGTATTCCTAACTACATACAGATTTGTTTCTTGTTTCTTTTATTTGAGTGCGTGCTCAACTAATAGTTATCCAAATACAGAGTAGATAGAAGATGGCTTAGGGCCATTTTGTTTTTAGCTACTACCAACTAGTATTATACATTTTTTATGAGTTTTTGCATCTGTTGGAGCTCTCTAATTGTGTGCTCTTATTTCTTATTTAAAGTGGGCAAAAAAACAGTAAAGACAATGAAGTATATTTTTTAATTGTGGCTTTTATGGGTTTGCTTACAAATTGGCACAGATTAAGTTTTTATAACCAGACTTAACACTTTTTGATGCATATTTCCTTATGGCTACAGTGTCTACCAAACAATTTGGGTAATGAATTTTTCATTTTCTAAGCAAGTTGTTCAAGAAAAGTAATAAAATGTAGAAAATTAAAAAGGAAAATTGAGTTTTTTAACCTTAACTTTTCTCTTTTAAGTTAGAAAGAGTTAAGATCTTTGATATATTTGGTTGACCAAACAGCTTATGTTTGAAGTTAAGCCAAAATGTATGAATACTTAAAAAGATAATGCTTAAAAAGCACAAAACACTTAAGTATTATTTTTCTCCTTGATCTTTAGATCATTTGCACGCATGTGTTAAATCATTTATTATAATAACTGAAGACATTCTTCGGTGTCTTCTTCTTTCTTATTTTGTGTCTTTCTTGTCTTTCGTTTTCTGGTATTTTACGAGCAGAAGAACTGAAATTTTTTGTTGTTGTTGTTTTGTTTTCGTATTTAAAATTCATTCATCATACTTAACAAAAAAAAAAAAAAAACAACGAGAAGAAGAAAAAGTTACAGACACAACGCGCTTTAAGCTAACGAGAAGGGTGTGGAAGGGGGGAAGAGAAAGAGAAGGGGGTCTGTAACAATGCAACAGTGTACAGTAAAACAATCCTTCATTTGTGTGTTTTCAGTGCATTTTTCTTGTATATATTTTTTGTTTTTTTATTCCGTTGATTGTTGTTTTTTTCGGTTGGTTTTCTCGTTTGGGATTTGTTGTTGCTGCTGCTGTGTGCTGGTTTTTGGGTTTTAGCTACTTATTGTGTGTTGTTGTTGTTGTTATTCGACTTGGCATTATATGCGGGTATTCATTTAACACCGCCTTAGTTACCCTTTTCCAGTTCCCCCCCTCCAACCGCTTTGCTCTCGCTTTGCATTGCAAGCACAGAAAAAGTTGTTTAATGGCATCCAAAGAAGCTCCTCACTTACTTATTGCAGGGAGGGCGGGCGAGGGGTATGGCACACACTTGAAACTGACACAAACATTGGCGCATATTCTTCTTCCAACTTTTTCTTCTTCTCGTGTTGAGGTTTTTTCTGTGTTTTTTTTATATTAATTCACTTCTTTGTTGTTGCTTTGTTTGGTTTGTTTTTTTTTTTCTCAGCTCATTTTTCTTTTTCACATTGTCTGTGAATATCATTTCGCATATTTCGAATACAAAACACAGAGAATTTTGATTCCAGTTGCACTTGTAATTACATGTGCCACACATGGCATCAACATCATCTCATATACACACACACACACATACATACATACTTATGTAAATATATATATTAATGTTTTTATGTGGTTTTGAATTTTGTTGCACTTGAGCTTACAAATGGTTGAAGGCCGTGAACACGATTTCCTTGACTTGATCTCTTCTCTCAGTGTAAGTCATTATGTGCAGATATAGATATAGATATAGATATAGATATATATATGGTATATATATAATTGGTTGCTGTCGCAGCTTCTTACTCATAATTAGCCTTTACATAGCTCGGGCTGGCTGATGAGCTGAATTCTTTTTTTGGTGGCGCCCCAAACAGACACACACACAGAGTGAAAGTCAGGAGCGGGTGGCGCGGGTGTGTATTTGTTGGGTTGTTGGGCGCCGCAGCTCATTTGCAGTTAATTTATGGGTCTACACACAAAAAAGAGCGAGAAAGAGCGAGAGAGCGAATAGCAGCTGCTATGGCTATGTCTATGGTCGTAAAGGGTTTGGGGCATGCAACAATGGTTGCTAATTATGCGCAAGTTTTTGGATCAACTTCACCTAATTGTCTGTCAGACTATTCCCAGAGACTCGGCTGCCCCTCCTCCCCCCCAAAACCCATTCGGCAAAAAAAAGGAAGTCAAGTGCAGATGGCTGGGGCTAAAGTTATGCAAATATTATGTATATAGGATATACTACTTGGTTTTCGGATTCGAGCATAGATAGAGCATAGAGTGGGTTGCAGATTTGTGTGTGTGTGTGTGTGTGTGTGTGTGTGTGTGCGTCCGCCTCCACAACATTATGCAGCTCATTATAATCATTATTCGATTGTGAAACGAGTCCTAACTTAATCATGGCCAAGATCAGGAGCAACAGGAACAGCAGGAACGGCAGGAACAGCATGGAACTGCTTCTTGATAAAAATCTTGACTATAAACGAGTTTTTGCTTAGCAATTTGTTGGTAAATGGTATCTTAATGAAGTACTATTTGAATGGAATGAAATAATAATTATCATATTTCAAATGAACTTTATTGATTTTTCTTAATATATTTTCAGGTAAACAAAGAGATAACGGAAAGCTTGAATGAAATGAAATAATAATTATCATATTTCAAATGAACTTGATTGATTTTTCATATATTTTCAGGTAAACAAAAAGATAACGAAAGTTTTCCATATAGGAAAACACTTTTTGTCAGCTATCATTTACAGCTTATTATGTTCTAATTGAGATGTTGAATGAAGAAAGTTGAAGTGAAGTTTTTGGAGAGTATAAAACATGAAGTGAATCCAGAACAGATAAGCTTTTTCTCCTTTATGTTGCACACAAGAGTTTTCGGTGTATGTTTTATATTTTTGTATATAATAATAATATTTGTGCATGTTCGCGTTGGATTTTAATTAAAGCAAATGCGCGGCTTAAATCACAGTCAGAGAGAGAGAAAGAGAGAGAGAGAGAGGGAGAGAGAGAGAGAGAGAAAGGATTGCCATGGCGGACAAAAAAGAAAAGCGGCCCAAAAAAAAACAACAAATATATGTATACAAAGAAGCCGCTCAAAACAAACAAACAACAACAAAAGCAACAACAACAACAATAGCAACAATAACAATATTGTACAAAAAAGAAAAAAGACAATTGTCGGACGGTTAAACAGGATGATAAGGAGAGCGGTGGGGCGGGTCGGTGGCAAGAATTGCGTTATAAAAATGCCCTTTACCGGATTAAAATTAAAACGAGATGGAGACACAGAGAGAGAGAGAGGGAGAGAGAGGGAGAGAGAGGGAGAGAGAACTGCAAGCGACAACACAAGCAAGAAGAAGCAGCAGGAACAGAAGCTGGAGTTAAGTGTGGAATGGAATGGTTGGGGGGCAGCATTATGAGAGGGATTGTGGCATGCTACATAAAAGACGGTAGTAACAATACTTCTTTTTCTTCTTCTTCGTCGTTTTTTTTTTCTACGCACGGCCAGACTTTGCAACATAATTGGAATTTCCTTTTTCCTGCCCCCAAGTACAAGCTCGGAGAGAGTGAGAAAGGGAGAGAGAGGAGCTGCCACGGCTTCTGCTGCTGTTGCAAGTGCTTCAAGCAAGTGCCACAAAAGAAGAACCAGGCTCAAGAGTTGTGTTGCAACCGACTGCTGCCACTGCCACTGCCACTGCCACTGCCGCCGCTTGACCATCATCAACAACAACGGAGAGCGCAACAACCGCAGCAGCAACAAAAGTTGCAACAATAACAGCAACAACAACAAGAACAAACTGACTTCATCAAAACTGTTGTCAAGAGTTTTGTGCCACACAACAACAACAACAACAAAAGCGCAAGAGATTCCCAAGAAATTCAAATATGTCGCTGCTATTAAATTGAGAGATTTTTTTAAAGAAAAAGAGAGGTAAGAGAGAGAGGGAGAGCGGGAGGGAGAGAAAGCTCTTCTTGATGCATCTTCCTTATTCTTCATCTTCTTCTTCTTCTTGTTGTGCTTTGTTTCGCTTGCTTCGTTAAGGTTCAAGGGTTAAAGTGAATGTCGTCGTCGTCTTGAAGGAAACTCAAGAAAAAAAAAAAATCACACAAGTGCTTTATACCCTGTAAAAGTTAGACAAGAGAGAAGAAGAGAGCTGCATTTGAAGTTCTTCTAACTCTAATAATATATTTACGATCAAAACTCCTTTCACCATTTCCTCATTACTAACAATAGGGTATCTCTTAAGTCGACTTTCTTTTGAATTTTTGCGCTTCTTCGTTTCACAGTTTTCACCAATTTTGAAGCTTGATTAAATGATGCTTTGTAGTATTAACATAATTAGTGTTACATTTCTGGCGAAAAAAAATGCCTTAATCAACAGTTTTGAGTAGTTTTTCTCAGTTCTCATCAAAGTGAAAGCTGACCCCGGTCAAAAATGAAGTAGGGCTAGAGTTGCCCCTGCCCCCCTTTCCTGTTCAAGTTCCCGTTCCCGTTTCCCAGTCGTGCCCAATTATGTTATACATAGACTTAAGAATATGACGAAAATGTCATCAGCGGGTTTTTTCTTCTTTTCTTTCTTTTCTTTCGAGGGCAAACCATAAAAAAAGACCCGTTTAATGCATTTGAGCCTAGGTTAAATGTTTTTTTTTTTTTTGTGTGTACTTGCAACATTCAATTGAAGTCGCATGCGGCGACACATGCGGCATGATGACAAGTTCTTTTTAATGTTCTTTCTGATGTTTCATCAAATCCGCTCAAAAAAAAACAACAAAAAAAAAACATTACAACAGCTATAAAGCAAAATAAATAAATGTTCAACATGTTCACCAACAAACAAAAAAAAAAAGAATGTGAACAAAAATGTTGCGTTAATTAATTTCATTTAGAGTTGTTATTTTCTTGTTTTTTTTATGCTTTTTTTCGGTTGATACACTTTGCAGGCAGGGGACAATTTGATGAGTGTATCCACATCACATGTGTAATGCATTACATGCCTATAGTCAATTCCTGACCAGAATCGCATGAAAGTTTATTGGAACTATCTTCAGTTTTCGATTTAACTTGAAGTCTATTTTATAGTATTTTTTTCGAATTTCCATAGGTTTTCTTCCTGGAAAGAGCATTAAAAGGTTCGTTAGGCTGTTTTTTTCATTGTTCATCGGTTTGAACTCTGTCGAGTCAGATCCGGTATTGTTGTTGTTCTAAGTAACCAAGTACCGGTATGGCTCTGCCTCCCTCCCCACCCTGCTCCCCGACCATTTAGAGAAAGGTTACACAAAAAGCCAAACCCAACAACAAACATACTGAGAACAGAAGCTGATGACGTTTAGAAAATGTATAAGAAAAATAAGCAGGAAAATAACCAAGAAAATAATATGGCGGGAAAAAAAAAATGTGGTTTGGACAAATGAAGCGGATGTGGTAATTGGTCGACGTTTTCTTTTCTTCAAGCTTTGTGATACCAGCAGCAGAGAGAAAGATTTTTTCAACAAACTATCATTTGTTCTAATCAAAAAAAACCCACAGATCTTAACTTTTTTTTTTTTTATTGTTATGACTTTAAACAGTTAATTAAAAATGCACAAAATTAATGAAGTTTGAAGTATAAATTTAATGAAATAGATTCATAGGGTTTTCCCTTAAAGGAAACACTTGACCGTGGGGGCGACCGGGACGACCGGGCTCAGGAAATGTGGTCTCTAGGGCTAACTCTATCTGGCATTGACAAGCAATCGAAAGCAGCTTGCAACAAAGATGAAAATGTTGGTAACAAGCTGTCTAGTTTGTGTATTGTGTATCAAAGCATAAAAGTTTTTTCTTTTTCTGGTTGAGGTTATCAAAGTTTCGCAGGGCCTGAGATGGATACAAAAAGGGTTGTCAAGTTAACGTAGTTTAAAGAGTTATTCTTTATACGTTTCAAAAAGGGTTGTCGTCAAGTTAACATAACATAGTTTAAAGATTTATTCATTATAGTACGTTTCACGTGACCCAAACTCAAAACGAAGGTCACAAAAATATCTCAAAGATCTGCTGTTAGAGATTGTGATGACAATTTCGTAATGGCTGAATAAATATTTGTTAGCATTCGCTCAGCTCACGACGATGTTTACGATGTGTACAGAGATGGAGTGAAAAGTCAGGTGGTAAAAGGTAAATTCAATGACTTGAACAAATGCGACAATTCTAACTTCTAATCGCTCGACTATTTATAATATTTGCCATAGCTCTCGCTCATCTCGATTACGTCTGTTACGTTCTCCTCCCCCTCCACATCACCTCTTGTTTTTTTGCCTGCGCGATAACAAAAAAAAAATAAAACGCGATATGAATGTAGGCCTCTTCTTCTCCTAAGGCCATTGCGTAAATATTGACACAAGACCGAGAAAAGTTGATGGTGTTGGCTCTGGTTCTGGCGGATGGCGATAAGGTAATGTTGCCGAGGGGGATTTGTATTTTGGAATACTGAAATTAGGAGTTTTGTTGATTTAGCGCCTATTTACACTCAGGTTGGTTGTGTGGGTTTCAGGGTCTCTCCCTCTCCCTCTCTCTCTTTCTGTATGTGTGTGTGTGTAATTCCAAATCACATATCTTTTGCAGAGATAAGAGATTTTTTTTTGTACTTATGTTGGGTTTTGGTTTGGTTTATGGTTAGATGGAAGGTTTTTCTGTCATGCCAATATGCTTTGGATTACATTTTTGTTTTTTCGGGAATTGCTTAGGTGGTTTATGGAGCTAGTTTAGCGGATTATTACAACACAGTCATATAAGGAATAAGTTTATTAAAGCACTCTAAAAACAAATTAGAACTTGGAAGTTGTTTTTTTCTGTATTGTCATTATTTGATTTCAGATTCAGATATTTTCAGAAAGATTGATTCGCAAAAATCTATAAATGTTTTTCCCGAACCAATTCTTAAACTCTTTTTAGCTCTGATTCTTTGCGCTTGGTGTGTAAATTTAGACATAATTTAGGAGATTTCGTCTATTTTTTTCTCTTCGCCTGTTTTCCGCTTAGAGAGTTCTGTTCTGTTCGGGTTTTGATTGCTTGCACGTGTCTAATTATAAATTGCACAAACTGTAAATTGCAGCTACGCAAATTGCGAATACACAAACATATATATAGACAAGTATGATCAAGATTGAGATCGGTAAAACACACAAACTAACACTAACACTTACCTATAGTAAAGCAGCTGCAGAGCACCACATAATAGAGGAGTGTGGCAAGTTGAGCCAACACTCGTTGCCTTTGCAGTTGGCCCATTTTTTCGCTTCTTGTTGTTTGTTTCTTTCTGGCTTTTGTTGTTGTTGACTTTACTTGTCGTTCACTTTTCGCACACACAGAGAAGAATTGAATTGTATTTTCTTTTTTTTTTTGTATTTAAGTGTGTTTTTTCTTGTTTTGATTGTTGTTGGTTTTGGATTTGTTTTTGTTTTTGTTTTTTGGTTCGGCGCACACAGAAAAAAAAATGTATAAAAAATTTGCAGTTTTGCAGCTTTAATGTGATTTGAATTTTATACACACACAAATACACACATAAAAACACTCGTTGTTATTGTTGGTCAATTAGCGATTAGCGCTAAAAGCTGAATGAAGAGCGAGAGTTTTGAGTTTGAGTTCGAGTTCGAGACTCCAAAGTTAGATCGATGATGCTGAGTTTATCATGCGTTGTGTGTGTGTGGGATCTGTAAAAGAGAAAGAAGTTAGAAATGTGATTAAGACGAGTAAAATGTAACGAGTAACGAGTAACTTTAACTCTTGTTAGGTATTCAAACTAAAGACAATTCATTTAGTTAACTAAATCAAGTAACAAAACTAAGCAAACAATCCAAACAATTAAAATCAATGTCCAAACTAATACACAGTTAACAACTAACTAACTAACAACTAACAAAATCATATCGACAACTTTTGTGAAATGAACAAATGTAAAACTCTCTGACAGTTGTTGAAACCAAGAGCGTTTTTTGTTAAAAAAAAGTTTAGCCACAGTTAAACTAACTCAAATGGATAGCGTTGCTAATGTGTAACGAGTGGCAGAGGCGGCAAAACTAACGAACGAACGAGTGCTTGAAACAACTTTTGCAAAAGTGACAAATTGCATGGCAGACAGAATTGCACTTGCCACTTGCCACTTGCCACACAACTATGGCTAAACTAAACGACGAGTAACACACAACAACTAACGATTCAAAGGGTGCAGTTTAAGCAACTTTTTTTTCTTTTTTTTTTTTTAATGAAAAAAACACAAAAGTGACAAACAGAGCTGAATAAAAGTGTGGACAATTCAATTTTAAACTTTTAACTGATGGCCACAGACTTGATTAGTGTAAACTCTATATATACACAAAAACGAATGAGTACAACGAGAAACATAATGAAACGAATAACGAATAGAATTGTGAACTTTTGTGAAGAAGAAACAGAGGGAAGCTCAATGTCTGTCATTTGACTTGACAATTGAATTTAGCGTTAAAATGCCATATGTTGGCCTTAACTTTTTTCTCCACTCTGACTCTGACTCAACAATAAAGAACGTTAAAATGAAAAACTCCAATGCCGCTGCTTCTGTTGCTGCCGCTTCTGTTGCTGCGTCACACACGAGCGATTCAGTTGGCTAAAACGCTGACGCTGAAACCGGCAGCAGCAGCAAAAAACTTGTCGATTATCAGTCACAGAGGAAACGAGAGAGAGAGAACTTGGATCGTACGTGTGCAACATTTGCGCATTTTGTCCTCTTCTCCATTCTGTATGCATTCTAAAGTTGGTAGCAGAAGTCTAAAACCTGCTCGGACCAAACCAAGCACATGTTGGGCATCAGTGTTGCCAATAATGGCTATCAAACTGATAAAAAACCGCCTTCGAACATATCTATTGAATGCTTAATGAATATTATTGCAATATGAAAAGATAGCCCAAATAAAACTTAATCATCTTCATAATTTTGACGATTAGAAACGATTACAAAAAGTTCAAATGCCAATGATTCATATTATCAAATCATATTTATCAATTTCTCAAAATTTTAGCATAAAACTTGTGTAAAATAATTATCTTTCAATGAATTCCTGCTCAAATTGACTGCGATCAGAAATTCGAGTCATTGATCTCGCCTTAAAAATGGCTAAAATGACAACACTGTTGGCGAGACGACGCTGCATGGCCAGTTTTTTGTAACGGAAATTGCAGTGTTGTCTGCAGTCGAAACACGTCGGACTCCGCACACACACACACAGATAATAAGTCAGCAAGTGAGAGAATAAACTGTATGAAGATACGGGGTGCAAAGGGGCAGACAGGGGGGCAACGCAACAATGTGCAACGCAACGCATACTTAAATAGTGTCAAACAATTACAACAACACACAATTTATTATTTGCTGCTTGATATTTCCAATAATTTTTGTTTTTCTATCTTTTGTTTGATGCTTATCGTGCGCAGTTAACTCTTAAGGTGACTGTGACTGTGTGCTGTGTGTGTGTATTTGTGTGGTCAGAGCTTACGGCTCGACGGCTCTCTTCAATTATCACAAAAGATTAGAGAGCATCAGCAGAAGCAGCAGCGACGGCGGCAGCGGCGGCGTCGGCAAGGTGAACGTGAACTAAGAACAAAGAGCGCGAGAACGAAATGAAGAGAGCGTGTCAAAGCGCGCGTTCAGTATTGTTTGCAAATTGTTTGTGTTGTTTCATTTCATTTCGTAACTGGCGCACGATAAGCAGCAGTTGAATTGACTCACACTGTGATTCTCACACAAACACACACACAAAACTATACATACACCTGCAGTTGAGAATACTTAAAAAAAGGTAAATTGCATGTCTATTGTCGTGTCCTTGAACTGCAACAGGTTCGTCGCTTACCGCTCTTACCGCCCGCCCCACACTCAATAAGTACAATTTTTTATGCATATGTAAGTCCTTATACGTGCCTGGCAACGCCGTCAATAACAGTTACAAGTTCTAGTGTACTAGGGGCGCATTTCACATTTAATCAATATTTAGTGCGCTATAAAAACCTTGAAAATCCATTATTTACACTGGTTGTGTTGAGAAAATTTGGTCTACCGCAATATGTTGAGTTTATAAGAAGCAAGAAAAAAAAAAAGAAGAAATATGCAAACCAGGTTAATTGTTCAATAAAAAGACAGCTCGGAAAGTAGTCTCAGGCTAATTAGCCAAAATGGAGCTTGAGAAACGAGATGCAGATTAGATTAGATTTCCAACTGGTTATGAGAAAGCCAAATATTTTAATTTTAAACTTTACTTTACATCATAATGTGTAAAATTTAACGAAAAATCTACTTTTTTTCTCACATTAATGGAACTTCTTACAGCAATTGTTAATAAAAAAATAATAAGCATTTGTTTCAAATATTTTTTGAACCTCGTTTAACAAACATTAAAATAATAAATATAAAATATTTTTTTTTGGGATTTTCTGTTTCCCGTTCAAAACTTCTCATAACACTTCTTAAAAGTTGCCAATATAAAGAGCTCTTAAAAACTAGATATATATGTTTAAAAGGAAGTTAATTTCCTATTGGGCCAACAACAACAAGTTTTTCAAAACTTTTCAACACACACATACACAAACAAGCACGCACAGTGTCTTTAACTTTTGTTCAAACTTTTATAAAGTTGTTGTTTATGAGCATAGTTTTTTAACGCTTACTGTCTTTGCTTGGCTTGCTTGCGTGTGTTTGTGTGTGTTGCGTGTGTGTGTGTTAACACGTTAATAACGCACAACAACAACAACTGGGCGTCATTCCCCAAGCGGCTAAACAAAAAAAAAAATAAAAAAAACCTGTTTCTCATAGCATTTAATTTTTCTTTGCATTGTCGGCGTTGTTGTTGTTACTATTGCTGTCTGTTGTTGTTTCTTTCAGTTTATTTTTTATGTATTTTCCATTTGCTTTTAACAAAGAATTTTGTGTTGCACTTTTAGAGTTGTTTTGTTTATGTTTAAGCCACATTTAACCAAACATAACTTTTAGTTTTAGTTTTTGTGTTTCGGAACTTAACATTTGGCTTTTTACTGCTTTGTTTTAATCGCACGTGACTCATAGTTAAACGAAATAACTGTAAAGCTTTGCAGGCAGACAGAAACAGAACTAACAAAAATACAAAAAAAAATTTACAGTTTGACGATCGTTTTCTGGTGCTTATGCTTCATATTTTTTGTTGTATGTCTTTTTTTTTGCGACACGCTTTTTATCTGTTTTTTCTCTAGTTTATTTTTGAAATGCCGCAAGTTATTTTTGGTTGAAATATGCGTGCACTTAAACAAAATACTATACAAAAAACCAACAAAAAAAAAACTAAAAAACTGACAACAAAATTATGAGTATTACCAATAATTTCATTGACAAAGACGGAGAGAAAAACACACACACACAGTTAAAGAGTGAGAGAGAGACAGAGACAGAATAAGAGATATAAACGTACGTACTTTATGCGTTAAAACGTTAAGAAGTCGCGAGACCGCTGCTTTTTGTTTGCTACCACAGTTAACTAATTTACGAGTTTTTGTTTTGGTACAACGCCAGCCAACATACACTCACGACGGCACTCACAACAAAATGGCAAACGGTTAACGACACAAAGAGCAGACGACGTCCGCTCGCCACGACAAACGAAATGAGAATGAATCGAACGCGCGCTCTCTCTCTCTGGTATAGCGCTGAACATTGGACGTTGACGCTGACGCTGTCGCTGTCGCTATTGTCGGTGTTGCTGGCTAACGTAACGGCTTGATGGCGCGTCGCTTTGCAACATGCTGAGAACGAACGAACCAGTCAGCCGCCAGCCAGCTCTTCTCTGGTATGCATTTAGTAACGGACATTCTGTTGCTGTCGCGACATTTTGTTGCCAGTCGCAAATGTTGCGAGAGCGATAGGCGCATTTGTGCTTGAGCAAAATGCCACCAAAAACCAAACAAACAACCGTTAACAATAAGTAATGAATTTACTTAGGAGAAAACAATGTTATATTTGTAAATAATATAATATTATATGTTGTTTCTTTAAATTCTTAGTTTCACTTAAATATTTGCTGCGCTCTCTTGTATTCTTGGAACCGGCAGCATTGCATGCCAGCACACTTGTTGCCCTTCTTCGAATGTTGCTCAACATTTCGCGTATTGAGAACAGCAATGTTGCAGCAATGTTAGTTACTGTACAACTAAGCATATTGCCATGCATGTTGCTAACATAATGTGCAGATCGCTTGCACAGTGGTAAACATTATTGTTACATTAAATATTATTTCACAATAGTGATTATTAGTAAAAAATAAATATTTTTCATATTGTTTAGTAATTAGTAGTTATTATTAGTAAAAAATAAATATTTTTTATATTGCTTAGTTCTCAAATTGACACAAAAAAAACATACATATATATATATTAAGTTAGTCAGATGAGTCTTATCTCTATTTTCCTCTTATCCCCTGCATAATATATTTCTTATTGTATTTTTTTGTTACGCTGGCAATTTAGTAAATGCATTGCGCGTATCTCAGTATCTGACAGATGCGAATGCGAATCCAGAAACCGAATGCGAATCGCAAGATACGAATGCAGTTACTATTGATGTTGTTGTTGTTTCTGGCATTGCCTAGTAATTTATCAGCAAAAGCCACCCACCCAGCCCATCTACCCGCAATCCGCTTCCGCGCCGTTTCCCCCCCACCACGCTTCTCACCCGCTTTCCGGCTCTCTACGGCGGGTTTTTGGGTTGCCAATAAGTGATTTATTGCATTGTTATTTTGTCGTTGATGTCGCACTTGCTGCAAATGCGTTTTTTTTATTGCCTTACCAAATCGACCGACCCCCCCTCTCCACTCCTCATCCACCCAACCACTTCTTCCGCAAACCGATTTAAAGTGTGTGTTAATTTTATTTCCATTTTTCAAATCAAGCCCCGATTCGACGGGCGACCTTTTCCCCTCACTTCGTTTCAGTTCAATTCAATTTTCCACCTAAAAAAAAAAAAATAAAAAATCAACAAAAATTTGGCTAATAACCGTTTCAGTTATTGAGAAGTTGTTTTCGCCACAGGTGCTTCCTCTGCTTCGCCCTCTTCCCCCCACACACATACACTGTTTAAGAATAAAAACTTATTTTATATACCATTCTATGGGTGGTCCATAACCAATTTTGATAGCACCCAAAGCTATGTGCGTGTGTGTGTGTGTGTGTTAGTGTGTGTGTGTGTGTGTGTTAGTGTGTGTGTGTTAGTGTGTGTGTGTTAGTGTATGTGTGTGACACCTGCAGCAAACTGCATCAAACTTCATTATCATTATTAGCAAGAGAAACCAAAAAATGAAAAAAAATCTCAAATTGAGACAGACAAATTTCTATCTCAAATTACTAATGATTTTTTTTTTTTTTGTTCTTTTTGGAAAATAAATCTTTAATAACTCTATAAGCAATTAAAGGCATATCGCTGTGGGTACACAGTCTGTCTCTCTCTCTCCTTCTCTCGCTCTATCTCTTTCGCTCTCGCTCTGACTATGACCCTTTTGTGTTGCCTGCCACAAAGCCATTGACAGACAGGTTTTTCTTTCGTTCTTTTCTTTAGTTTTCTGTTTGTGTCTGTCTGTCTGTTAGCATCTCTTAACTCTCGCCGACATTGCACTAGATCTATATATATATATACATATATATTATAGTCTTAACTGACTAATGATGCCAGCAGATAGAAAAAGCCGTCGAAGTCGTCGTGAACTCCATTCAAGCACAAAATGATGAATTATTGTTTTCAAATTTACCAAACACACACAAAGGAATCGGAATCAGAATCAAGAATCAGCAACAATAACAACGAAATGTTATAAATTGATATTTAACTATGCCGCTTTATAAGTTGATTTCCTTTGAAGAAAGAGCAGCGTACATGTGTCCTTGGACTATTCAACCGAATCATGGGAATCGACTTAATGACAACTCTGTAAAAAAACCATTTTTAAGTCCTATATAATACTTATCTCCTAAGCATAGAAAGTTTGTTTCAAATTTTCGATAACTCTTCCGGTTTACGATATACACATGTAATCGATAACAACAAAATCTTGAAATTCAAAAACTTGAATCTGGGGATTGAAACTATTAACAATATAATAAAAATCTGTACAATTTTTAATTAAAATCGGTTGAGAAACACCAGAGATATGAGATCATCAAGCATTGGTCCGGTAGTTCACGTATGTCAGGTATGTCTGTTATCCCGACCGTCTGTTCGTCTGTATGGTCAAGGGCTAAGGGTATCTTCTAATCGAGGTTACTCGACTAGAGTCTTCTTTCTTGCTTGCTTATGTTTAAAGAATGCCAGAAAATAGATCACAAAAAGCACATTCAAAAACTACAAGTTAATTTTGTCTTTTTCAGAGATTTGCCCAGCGAAACAACGAGAGGTCATCGAAAAATTACCCTTGCTTCCCTACCCGTTGACCTTTTTTCTTGTGATTTTGGTTTTGTTGTGTTGTGTCTGTGTGTGTGTGTGTGTGTCGCGTGTCAATATTCATTTTCGTCTCGGCGGGTGGTCAAATTTGCGATGCGCACGCGTGACATTCCCCCCCCCCCCTTTGGAATGAAAAGAGCATGTCTCTCACCAGTTTACCCTCATTGTTGCATCCATAAATATTTTGCCGCATAATGCGTAAATGGGTTTTCCATTTCGAAAGCAGTCCAAACAATCCTTACTCTCCTCATTCATTTTCCATTTTCCATTTCACAGTTCACAGTTCTCACTTTGCGACGTAGTTTTTCCAAATTAAATTGCCCAACATTGCATTTTATTGCAGTTTTCCCAGTTTTGTACTGTTTTGTTTTCTACTGATTTTGTGGGCGTTGGCCATCTCATTATGTGAAAGGGGGATGAAACCCGTTTAGGTCAAACGGTTCATAGGTCAAACACTAAAATCGCTTCTCCCTTCCTGTCACAACTTAAATTGAATGCAATTGAATTGTGCACTTTGTTAGTTAGTTTCGAAAACAGAAAGAGAATTAAAATTTCTCCCTTTTTCTACACTAATCCTAAAATGGTTAAACTCCATTAATTGGGACAAGTTTTGTTTAGGAAAACTGTACTTTTATATAGTAAAAAAAAAACATTTTTAATCAATTTACAGTTTTTTCCTCAATTTGATTCACCTTCACCATTTTGGTACCAAAGGACTGTTAGCACAAATAAGATAGACATTAGAAAGAGGCCCAAACTGACTCTATCAGATACATCCACTTCAAACGATATTCCAAGTCCAATCAACATTGTGATCTATAAGAAAACAACAGCAACAAAAATAAGGGAAAAAGTTATCTATATGATATTTATAAAGCTGAAATGCAAACTTTACTTAGTTTAAGTCCAAAACTACTTAAATTTTATATTTATAGTTTTTTTTTCTATGTCAAAAACAGGAAACAAACTGAAAATAATCTCTCAGGTTACTTAGTTAAGGAATATGACTATCTTAAGATGTTTGGCAAATCAATCGGAAAGTCGAATTGCATCACAAGGGAACAAGGGAAAAACCACAATTGGAATTGGAGAAACCCAAAAGACAGAAACCCAAAACTGAATATCCAGAATCCTCTGGCTCTAGTTACGGAATTGGGAAAGTTCGAGTTGGAATTGGAGTTGGCGAGTGTTGGGTGTGTGGAGAAGTCACAGCTGGTGTTTCTAGGTAAAGGACAATTAGTGTGATGGCCGCAGCTAATTATGGCCAAAACCGCCGCGGGTGGTTTACCCGAGGTGTTATTGTTGTTGTTGTTGTGGCTGGTGTTGTTGTTGTTGGTAGTGATGCTGTGGTGGTTGTTGGGTTAACAACGCAACGCGGACGGAGGGAGGAGGAAGGGCGGAAGTGTAGCTTTGTTGTGACCAAGGCAACCTGGCCAAACCATGTTTTCTATGTATTGGTGTCCAATGTATAAAATGTGTATGTGTATGTGTATGTGTGTGTGTGTGTCTGTGTGTGTTTGTGTCTATGTATTTGTGCCTCATTTGCGGTTCAATGGACGAGGCCGAGTTTCACTTATTTCGGTTGACATTTTCCATAAACTGTGAAACCCTTAATTAACTTTTCGCTGCACAAATAATGTTGTCCCAAAAGTTCTCTCTCTCACTCTCTGCGTGTGTGTGTGTGTTTGTGTGTGTGTGTTTGGGTCCCTAAGACCGACCGTCCACAACAAAAAGGACGTCATCTACCCACTAATCCGGCTCGACGATGTTTTCACTGTTTTGCGCTCCTTCGTCCCTTCGCCTCCCGCGCGATTTAGCTATTCGCGTTGCTTGTTTTTGAATGTTGGGTTTTGAATACACTGCAAGAAAAAACGTATTTAATACTTTTCTCTTTATCAAACAAACAATAAAACTTATATAAAAAATGACTAAAATATTTTTTTTTCTTTAATTTTTTTTTTATTTTTCAATAGAAAAAGTATAGAAAAAACTTGTCATTTCCATTTCTCTGTGTGTAGCCACTGTTATTGTACTTGTTTGGGTTGTTGTTGTTTTTGTTGTTGTGCAATTTGAGACCAGACCAAAAACAGCAAACAATGGGCGCACATGCGACCAGAGACCAGAGACCAGAGACTGAAATGAAACGAAACGAAACCAACACCAAAACCAAAAACCGAACCAAGAGACACAATACTAAAACACAGACCAACTTACCATCCCCCCACACCCCATACCCCATTCCACACCTCCTCTTAACTACTCTGAATTGGGTGTATTTATAACACACACATACACACCCATATGCGGAATGAGAAGGTCCTGGCTCATATTATTTTGAATAATTCTTTTGTGTGTGTGTGTGTGTGTGAAGAGCGAAAGTGAAAATCAGAAAATCCAAAAAGAAGAAAACTGTGTTGGTCAAATGTTGAATGAGCATAATAAAGATAAAACTAAAGAAATTACTTAAAAATCGAGCTTATCTCACTTTAAACACTTTCATTCAAAAAAACTCTTGAAGTTAACTTTTCTGAAATTAAAGGTAAAATAGATTAAAAAGATTAAAAATAGTAATCTGATTACCATTTTTTCGAAATAAAAATCAAGTTTATCTCCTTTAAACACTTTCATTCAAAAATCTCTTGAAGTTAACTTTTCTGAAATCTAGTAATCTGATTAATATTTTTGTTGAATCTGATGCTGGAACAGACGAAAAATATTCAGTTTGTTTTTCGTTTCGGCAGGGAAAACATCTAAACAAAAAATTTATTTTTTCCCAATTTTTTTTTTCTAAATTTTCAGTTTTTTTTTTCATTTTTTTTTGTTGCGTGTTTTTTTTTTCGTTTTTCGTTTTTCGTTTTGCGTTTATTGTTCATTAAAGTCGTGAATGTTACAATAAACTCAGATAAGTTATATATATATATATATGCTGCTGGCCCATGGCATATAATAATATGGTTTGAATGCACACAATGGTTGTGCGGTTTGTGGTAAGTTTGGAATAGAAAGATATAGAAAGAAGATATATGAAATTTGATTTATGTTTTTTTTAGTTTGGTAATTTGAATGTCAAACAGATCATTACTCATTTGGATAGATGAGTAGATACAGTAGGGATAGATATTACACAATTGTTATTGTTACTGTGGTAAGTTTTAATGATTTTTTCGGTTAAGAACTATATATATATATATAACATTATTTGCTTCGCAGCTTGGACAGCGAATCACACTTCATAAAGCAACTTTTGGCGTTTTAACTAGTTTTGGTATGGCTAAATTTCCAGATAAAGAAAAATCATTTTTTGTACTGAAACTGACTGAAAATTCTGGTAAAATAATCTCGAGATTATAATAAAAAAGAAAAGCTGGCTTGATGAAATTCTAAATTAAGTTTTTGCCCAAGAAATAATAAACAAAAAACATATATAAATCGTATCAATAAATTTTGTTTGTTGTTGTTCAATAAATTAGTCACGTTTTACGGGGCATGAAACGAAAAGAAGGACACACCAAGTGTGGCAAGGACGACGCTTCAAATGAAATGGGTTATTTCTTCTATGGTATGTTCAACCGCAAACATCCTGCTTGCCACACACACACACCTACACACGTTTACCTGACTGTCCACACACACACAAACATGCACAGACACACCTATACACACACTCATTATGCCATGTGGTCAAACACAAAGTATGTCTGCATGCGGCGTACGGCTTAACAATGTTACTTTGAAGCAAGAACAAACATTCGCACACACACTCGCACACACACACACACACACTCGCACACTCACTTACACTTGTACACCGTCTAGTTACAAAGACAAAAAAGCGAAACGAACGTAACAAAATAATGCTCACGAAGAGCTGTGTGTGTGCAAATTTAAGGCTTCATTTCGTTCGCTTCATTCCCGGTTACCAAATGTGTGGATAATGCGATGCCATTAAACACATTATAACGGCTAGTTACAGAGGGGGTGGAGTGGAGTTGGCGGGCTTTTGTTATAATTATTAGCTGCTTTCGTTTTTTTTTTGGTCGGAGAAGTGGGGGGAGGCGGAGGGGTCTAGATTACAAGCGGCTTCTGCCTTCTGTCGTCTCGTTGTATCCTTTGCCGGTTTCAGCTGCGTCGCTTTGTTGTGGTCAACACCAACATGGAACACGACGACGACGACGACGACGACGACGACGACGACGACGACGACGACGATGAAGTCCTCCATTTTATATATACATATATATATTTGCCAACTAACCCATACACTTGCACCGCACTTGATAGTCCTACATCGTTTTAAGCCGCAAATAGCTTTCCCCTGAAAAAACGCAAAACACAAAAAAAAAAATGTTTTACATACTTTAAAACAAAACGAAAAAACTTTTTTTTTCTCATTTTGATAAGTTTAATTAATTTTTAAAATACTTTAGCTTGAAATCTAATTAACATGTTTATAAGGTATACTTGATTAGCATCCGGAGCTTAGTTCGTCCCTCTTTTCTTATGCATTATTATTCCAAGTCAAGGTTAGGCCTGACCTTAGGTCATATGTAGAAATCAGAAAGAGAACGAGAGAGAGAGATCTGATCACGAAATCATATGTCAATATATTTGTAGGCTTTTTTTGAAGTTTCTGTCGATGATAGTTTCCTTATTTGTTTGATTTTCTTTAAGATTTTTGATTCTTGTGTTCCATTTTTGAATTTCTATCATTGATTGCAAGAATTAGAGAAAATACCATTTACAATTGCTGATCTATAACTTCTTTACCTCATTCGGTTTTCCGTTTCTTTTCTTTCTTACACATAAAAACGAATTCCTACAATTATTCTCTCATTTTCTCAGGAGCTGCATAGAGAATAATATATATTTATTTAGTTAATGGGTTTTTGGTTCTCCCTTAACACTCTTTAATTGATAGAGTTGGTAAGGTCATAAACAATTTTACACACAATTTTCAGGTAGCTTCGCATTTTAATGATCATTTTTATGAGGGGTTTCACTCAGGTAACAAGAAAAAAAGAAACATCTCTCTCTCTCTCTGAGATTAGAGCAAATAGAGTTGAATAAAGTTAGTTAGTTTGATATCTCATTTTGCAGCACAACTGAACTTCAATATTAGTTCGGAGACCTAATTGATTATTGTTCAATGAATGGGGGCATTTTGTCCAGTTGTCGGTTGTTGACCAGTCGTTGACCAGAAGACCAATTACCCAACAACGTAATGCCACACAATAAGTGGATAGATAGAGCGAAAGATAGACGAACTTCGTGTGAAATGCTGGCTATGTAATCCGATAGTTTTTATCTAATTCTATCCTATTCCTCCACCTCAAATTCACCCCCAACTTCACAACGTTAATTCACAAGCCCAATAACAAAACTTATGCGGATCTACTTAAATATAAAGGAAAACAACAACGGCGAACAATAATGTATTTTGTTCTATTTATTGATAGGCAGCAACGATTCACAATGGCTTGGCTTTTTCCTGAAAATAATAATGGTATAAAGTTACCTACACCACCATTTAAGAAGCATACATAGTACACTCGGAGAAATGACCTTAAAGAGGACTTTAAGAAAATCCTTCTTTCCATCAAAATCGCGAACTTGTCAAAAGATGGAAGTTATGATATTCAAAAGATTATATTATATACATATAAAGAAAGTTAAGGATAAAATAAAAGTTAATAGTTAGGTTTTATATATTAAGAGATTTTTTATCACAAAACAAAAGTTCGAATGGGTTAGAAATCTATTGTATAAACTGCCAAGGAAATTTAAGGATAAAAAGGAAGGTAAAAGTAAGGTTTTATATATATTAAGAGATTTTTTTTATAAAAGAAAGTTTGAATGGGTTAAAAATCTATTTTATAAACTGCCAAGGAAATTTAAGGATAAAATAGAGGGTAAAAGTGAGGTTTTATATAGATATTAAGAGATTTTTTCATATAAAAGGAAATCTATCTGATAAGACAGTTAGAAAAATACCAAAACTATTTTATTTATAAACTTCCAAGCTATTTTTTTTAAGTGCATTAACTGCGCAAGTAGTAAAAGTAAGGCATATAAAACTAAAATACTCTTGTTCTCTTTTGTTTTTTGGCATCTAAAAGGAAATGTCAATATTTGTCATTACCGCGTGTCGTTTACTTTTTGTTTTGTGCGTTTTCTAGCGAATTTCTCTCTTTGAGGCAGAACAAGGCGTTGTCGGCATTGCTTTGTGGTTTGTTGGTTTCTTTTCCAACTACCAGCTAAAGGGAAAGGGAAAGAGCGAGAGCGAGTGAGAATAACTCGCGCGCGGGGTTCGCTGTTACGCTGTTGCGGCATGTTTCCTTTGTCTGGACGATATATATACGATATATAAAAAATACATAAGAACGAGCGAGAGAGAGAATCGAAAAAAACAAAAGCCGTGCGCCGAAATTAAGACGCAGTTGCAATCGCACTCGATATCAGTTTGTGAAGCGGCTTTAATGACTATTTTGTGTGCACCACAAAAACAACAAGAACTTAAACACACACACACACACACACACACACACTCAGCGAGAGAGAGAGAGAGAGACATTGTTGTTTGCCATCACTTCACAGTTTTGTGCTCTTCCGTTTCCGATAATCGGATATGGTAAAATGGTTGACCGTGGGAGCGACGAGTGCCAAAAATCAAACAGAACATTTTTATGTTGACAGTGAGTCAATTCAGATGCCGCCGCCGTCGTCGTTTCGCGAAACAAATTTCAGTTTCGCTTAAATCCCAACTCGAACTAAAAGAAAAATAAACATATATATTTTCAGCTCAAAATGAGCACTGAGCTTATGTATTGACAAACAACAAAATATCGAACGAAAAACGAGGGATTGTTATTGATTTCAGATTGTTCGAGTGAGGAACTTAATGTTTTCAGAGAGTATAGAAGTTGAAAAAACAAATTGTTTTTCTTAATCAGCAAGTAATAATAGTAACGAGTAGCGAGAACCGAGTAACGAGTGACGAGTAGCGAGTAACGAGTAGCGAGTGACGAGTAGCGAGTGACGAGTAGTAAGTATTTTGTCTATCAAAAACCATAAGACTTTAGCTGATTGAGCCTTTTGCTCTTTTGTCTGTTCTCCCCCGCTTGTCAGCTGTGACGATCGAACAAACGATCAATCAATTTTCACACCGTCTCGAACTCATCAAACACTTGTGTGTGTGTGGCGATGATAATGCTGATGACGCGCTCAGGATACATGTTGGCAAGTGTTCAATTGAAGGAAAGCAGCTCTCCGTTTCACACACAGATAGATAGAGAGAGAGAGAGGGTGAAAGGGAGTGACAGAAGGACAGTAAAAAAGAGCGCTAAGCGGATTAGGTTACAGCAGCGTGTAAAGGACAATGCAGGACGAGCAATGGCAACAACAACATCATCGTCAGGGCATGAACAGTGCGCCAAATTCAACCACTGACAACAATGAGAACAACTACAAAAACAGACAAGAAGAAAAGAAAAGAAAAGAAAAGGGCAAAAGATATATATAACAATGCGACGCAGGTGGCAGCAGAATACTGTGTGTGTGTGTTCGGGGGGTGGTGTAATTGGGGGGTGGGGCAAGCAAGCGCGCGCGTCATGTGCCAAGTGGATTTGCAGCTTGTAATCCTTGTAACAAAAAACTCAAGAGTTCCTGTGTTCGTTGTCTGTGTGTATGTGTGTGTGTGTGTGCGTGTGTGTGTTTGTGTTTCGGTGTGTGTGTCATCCATTACATGAAAATTGCATCAGCGATTTTATTGCATTTATTTTTGTTGTTAATGCGATTTTGATTAAATTTTTATCGAGCATTTAGTCAAGTTTTTTACTTAAGTCTTTTGTCTTTTTGGCCACTCAAACCACTTACCCCACGCTCTCGCCCTCTTGCTGTGGGGCAGCCGCAGCAGCAGCAGCTTGTTACGCACATTTTCAACACAGATAGAGAGAGAGAGAGAGAGAGAGAGTGGGAAAGAATCGCACTTAGAAACGCTGCGGACCAAAAACACACACACATTTTCAGTTCGTTTTGGCCAAAAGGATGCTGGGGATAGGGAAGGAAGTGGTAGAGGCGGGGGGAGCTGAGGTTGGATCGTCAAGTTGCTTCTGTCTCAAGTGCAACTTGGTTGCAACTTCAAAACGCCTTCAGCCATGCAAATTAACCAAAAATTCCATTTGCAACAACTTGAATGTCGAACAACAACCAAAAATAAAATAATCCACTGAATATATATATATATATATATATGTAAGTACAGTAAGCTCCAAGCTACTTACACGCACACACACACACACTTACACTAATGCAATTCAGTGGCTATATGGGGGGTGGAGAGAAGAGAAGTAGCAGCTGCTGCAATCGTTAAGCATCTCACTCCCCAACCACACCCCCAACCACCGCCGTCCATCCATCCATCCACCCACTGAACTGTTCTCATAAAACTTAAATGCGCGAGCATAAAAAATAAAGGAGTTGCAATAAGTACACGTGCACTTAGAGAAAATACGTAGGAATTTTGTTAATCAAGTCAAGCTTTTTAAGCAGAAATTTACTTTTAAGGCTTTTAAGCAATAAACCTTATTTTTTTAATACAATTTTAATAAACTTTTTTTTCTGAAATTTAAGGAAAAATAATATTGTTTTTCTAAAAAATAAGGAAAAATCTTTTTCCCAAATAAAAAATATATTAATAATTGAGTTATTTTCAAAATTTCGTATAGATTACCGAAAAAATTCATATTTTTAACTAAAACATTATATACATAAATTTACCCTATTAATATATAGATATAATATTTTTTTAAGTGTAAAAATATTGTTAAACATTAAACTGTTACTTGGTCATGTCATCGATGTTGCTGCCGATAATGATGCGGCTCATTTGGCCCAGCAAAATGGCAATTTTTATGCGCATGTCCTGCAAAAGGACAATAACATCAACAATACAAAACAACAACAGGAGAAAAAATAACAGCGCGTGTCCTCATAAAACGCAGCAGTGACACCAACAAAATGATTAAATCTGCAACAAAAAGATATATAAATATATATAATATAGGTGTGTGTGTGTAAGTGAATGTGTATTGCAATTCAATAATAATAACATTTTTTTTTTGAGTTGAAATCAAAATGAGGAAAAAAATATTATATATATATATTTAAGTAAGGTGTAACAATTATTATCTTATGAAAGAAAATTGATTTTTGTGGACAAGCTTGAAACAAATTTCATTTTCACTCACCTTTTATAATAATAAAATGTATTGTAAAAAGTAAGTTACAGGAAAGTTGGAGTATAGGCTGGTAGCTAGAACTTTTCTACTTACCTATCTACTTGATACTTACGGATAGTTTCTGGTATACAGCCGTTAGCTATAAGATATTTAAAGTATTGGTTAGCTAGAACTCTTCTACTTACATGTTTACTAACTTATCAAAGTGATACTTAGGGATAGTTTCTGGCCTAGAACATTACTTATCAACATTGGGGACAAAACTTAAAGAAGAGACCGAAAAACAAATTCCTTTTCCATTCCCATTCACTTTTCATAATATTAAAATGTATTGTGAAAGATAAGTTTAAAGAAAGTTGGCTGGGAACTAGAATGATTTTTCCACTTACTTATGTGCTTAGCAGTCTACTTACTTATCACCATGATACTTAGAGATAGATTCTGGCTTATAACATTTGAATTTGGGGACAAACCTTAAAGAAGAGACTGAAAAACAAATTCCTTTTCCATTTTCCGTTTCACTGTTCATGATATTAAAATGTATTGCGAAAAGCAAGTTACAAGAAAGTTGAAGTATAGGCTGTTAACAAGAACGATTCTACTTACTCTACTTCTTACTTTTCTACTTACTTTTCTTCTTACTTATCTACTTACTTATCCACTTGATACCTAAAGATAGCTTCTGGTATATAACATTTGATGACGGGAACAAAATTTAAGAGAGATGAAAAAACAAATCTCTTTTTCTACCCTCACACACAAACGAATTTTCAAACTCCGCCAAAAAGTATACAACACAAATTGTTTGAGAATATTCATGTTTCATGCCGTAAAATAGATAAAAAGTATGTTTAAAATATTTCTATACTAAGATATATTTTTTTCTTGTAGCATGGGAGAAAATGCGAGCAAGCGAAATGCATTAAAGGCAACTTAATTAAATTGTAATTGGATATTTTTTGATGCGCTGCCATCCACCGCAAACAAACAGCATGGTGTCTCTCTCTTCCATACCCCCCACAAACTCAAACTTTCTCTCGCTGTTTCAATGGCCCCGCTCCACGCCCCCCGTCCGCGCGCTGCTTTCCATTTGATGTCAGTTCTTGGTGACACGTGGCTGGAGTTTGGGTTTTTGAGGGAGAGAAAATAAGTTGATTTTGTTTAGCTAGTTTTTGGGTTTGAGTTTTGAGGGGTGGGGCGTGTGTCGCGTGCTCATCTTTAAAGCAGCGTACATGCGCCATCCATCCCCCCGCCCCCGTCCCCGCTGCTTGCCCAACCTCTTTTGTCACATTCAGGATGCGTTGTTTATGCAACGAAACTAATTTAAAGTACTTCACGCGGCGGTCGAATAATCCGACGCACTGTGTGTGATAACTTTGTTAAGTTGTTATCGTTATTGTTGTTGTAGTTGTTGTTGTTGTTGTTGTTACTGTTGTTTTTACTATTGCTGTTGACGTATACGGGACAGTAATAACAATAAGCCGATAGTAATTAAATAGCACAGACACGTGCCTCAAACCCCTCCCAGAGAAAGTCGAAACGAATCAAATGTGGAGAAAGTTTCAAAAGTTAACATCCTATTTAACCATCGAACCAGAAACAAAACCATAGTTGTCATATTTTGAACTTACAGTAAATGGTGTTTATGAATGACTTTAATGAACTTTAAAGAGTTTATTTGCATAGAAGGAAGGGTTCGAATCCATCGCGAATCGTGTCTGCCCTGAAGTCCATTTGCTTGTAAGAAAACCTATTCCTCAGTTTTTGACTTAGCGATCTGAAACTTTCGGTAAGGACTCATTTTTCTTGCAGTAAGATTATTTGTCAAAATCAAAGAGATCGGATTAATATATCATATTTATGTAGCTGCCACACAACTACAACATCTTTAACAAGAAAGTTTTGCTTCCAGTGTATATAATAATATTCAATATACCCAAAGAAAGCATTCTTACTTTTATTTTGCTTTGTGCATTTTTGATGGAATAAAGCATTTAGTTGCTAGAATAATTGGCATTGCGTTCATATTTGTGGTAAGCAATTACAAACACACACACACTCAAACACTGGCAGTTTAGGCCCTAATAGCAATAAGGCTCTTAGGCGTTTTTCATAGAATTTACTTTGATGGAGTCAACTACACATATACATATACAAATGTGTATGTATATTTGTTTGTTTGTATAAATTTGCACAATAAATTCAACAAAATCTTTTAACGAATAAAATTGCATTTGTTTACGACTCATTGAAAAGCCGCAAAGCTTTTTTGCCAATGGGCTTTGTCAGACAGTTTTGTTGTTTTTGTTTTTGTTGTGTGTTTGGGTTTGCGTTTGTTTGTTTGTTTATTTTGTTGTTGGTTTGTTTGTTTGTTTGTTTGTCGCCTTTTTCGGAGCACTCAAAATTATGGCTGGTATTATTTGTGGCACAATTAAGACTTGGGCACATAAAAACCGACCAAAAGTTGACAACATTAAGAACTGTGTGCTCCAACAAACTTTTAATTGAAATAATTCGTTTTTGGGATTGACAATAACAATACCAAAAACAACAACAACAACAACAAAAAGAACTTTTTGATAGCAAAAACTTTGCGATTTGTTTTACATTTATTGTATATCTATATATGTGTTTGTGTGTGTGTTTTGGTATTTGTTTGAGGTTAGAAACTGTTTGAATGGCACTCATGTCTTACAAATTGGCCGATGTCTTTAAATTGTTTTCAATCACAAACATAAAGAGCATTCAACTCAGAACAAACTTACAACTAATAAAACAATGTAAAGATTTACGATTGAAAGTGATAAAGAAAATAATTCATCTTGATGGTAAGTTGAACCTTTAAGAACTAGAAAAAAGACTATCGTTAAACCAACGAGTAGTTAATTAAACAAATGAATTGAAAACTTATTCGTTGTTTTATTCGTAAACCTATATCAAACTGGCTTAAACACAAAAGGGACGACTTCTGGTGCAAGAGCTGTGCTACTGTAAGAGAAAAACCTTCATTAATATAATCAACGAGTAGTTAATTGAACAAACGAGTTGAAAATTTATTCGTTGCTTGATTCATCAACAACATAACAAACACGCTTAATGTGATGACTTGTGGTATGATGATTGTGTTACTGTTAGAGGAAAACCTTCATTAATATAACCAACGAGTAGTTAATTAAACAAACGAGTTGAAAATTTATTCATTGCCTTAATAAATATAGCCCTTATCACCGGCGAACTTATAACAAACACGTTTGAAACAAATGCGACGTGGTCTAGGACTAACTTCTGGTGTAGGAGTTGTTGTACTCGTTGAGTCAGTCTCGGTGCTACTACTCGTTGAATATGTTTGCGGTTCCAGCGTTGTTGTGCTCTCAGTTGATGATTGGGTGCTATTGCTACTGCTGTCGTCAGTAGAAGATTCCGTTGTGTCTGTCACTTCGGTTGTGGATGTCGTGTCCTCATCCTCGTCCTCTAATGTGGTGCTGGTGATGGTTGTGGTTTCATTTGAATTGGGCGTCTCAGTGCTGTTCGCATTACTACTGATATCGTCTTCAAGAAAATTCAGCAACACATCCATAAACTTCAATATCGAACCACGATCCTCGGCGGTGAAAGTTTGTGCTGTGGTACAGGCACTTAGCCAAGCACCGCTTGCCACTGCAACGAGCAGGAGCACCACAAAACGTTGATCATTGCTCAAAGCTGTCATTATTTTTTGGTACTAGGCTTTTTTCTAACTGGCTGCCAACTGTTTGGTGCTCCGCGAATTTATACAAGAACCTTGAGCTCCAGCTGCCTTATATCTCAATGCGGAAATCGGAGCATATCCAACAAATTGTCCGCACAAACCTCGCCGGTCACGTGCTACCCGACCAGAGCTACCAGATTACATGTTAGCTGTGTCTTTGACTCTGGCATCACCTGAGCAATATCTGGGTCAGCTTCTGAACTTCTGCTCTGATGGCGTCTAACAGCTGAGCTTCAGCATATCAAGTTACAAAATTTCAACCAGCTCAGCTCAATCAGTCAAAACGCTGAATTGACTTTTAAGCTATGAATGAATATTGTACAACCCATAAAATGTTTATCATTATTGCTAGTTTTTCTTTGAGAGTTCTTTTTAATCAGCAAAACATATGATAATGATAGCTTTCAAACTAAGAGATGAACGGGCTGATGAACGAGTGTTTACTGTGATCTAAGGTAAATAGTCTTATCTGAAATAAGTAAGAAATAATAAAAGTTTAGTAAAAATAGTTTAACCCTAACCTTAATACAGTATTTACTTAATTATTAAGTTTAAGCAACATTAAAAATGATTTTAGTTTTGTCATAATTATGTCAATGGAAGGTTAACAACATTACTTTTAGAAAGGAAAACCCAAATGAACGTGAACTTAAAATTGGGCATTAAAGACATAATCGAATTATTTTTGAGATTATTTTATCTAGGTGAAAATTTCAAAACTTCATATTCACACCAATTACTCATTCAAAAATAAATTGACTTAGTGAAAAGTAAAGAAAAGAAAAAGAAAGATAAAAATGCAAAAAGAATGCGAATGAATATTTATGGTAGAACAGATAGAATGAAAGAAAACAAGTAGAGAACCAATGATGTTTTGGGCGATTTGGGGGCACGTTTGCAGCATACCACGACACACGATTATCTCGGTACGGCTCGGTCTGTTATCAGCAGTGCATGAGAATGAGCATGAGCATGAGCATTTCTGTTTTGATAAGCCATCACAAGCACAAAGACATCGAATCTGCATAAAAGCCGATGACAGCGACCTCATCAATATCAATCACTGAGGTTGCGATCATCTTAGCACAACAAACTGAAACTGCGAACACTGCAAAAGCGTTGGACACAAAATGTGGCGACTACAGCTATTCCTCATACTCTCCACCTGTTTTCTCATACCGCATGAGGCAAAACCGGCAACCATCTCGAACCCAACAACAAGGCACTTCAGCAGTAGTAGTCTAGGACGTTTGGCGGCCAAGGATCTGGCCGATTTGCTTACGGCCAGCATGCAGGCGCGTGGCATCAAGCTGACATCGAATCAGGAATCGACAGTAAAAACTCTGCGGGAAATGGAATCTTCTGAGAGAGAAAATGGTGCAGTAATGCTGCAGTTGGGCATGGATACGATAATCAATGTGTTGATTGGCAGCAATGCGGATGTTAGCTGTGAACGTGTCATCAAGGACATACAGAGATCAAAGGACAAGAACACGCTGAACCTGAGCCTGAAATCGTTCCAGGCTCTGTGCACCTTCAACAACATCGAGTGCTCACCGAAGCAAGTGGTACAAATTATCAAGGGTACAACATCAACTGAACATACCCAGGAGGCTATACTCGGCAGTCGGAGCACGCGAACGGCTCTCGATCAGTCGGCACAGACATTGAACATTAAAGGCGATCGGGATTCAACTACCAGTTTTCTGCAGGCCCGTAGTTTGAACGAGTTGAGTACCATATTGACTACACTGTTGCAGGTGTGTGGTGCAGACCGTGTGGAAACTCAGAAAATTGTGCAGAATCTGGTTGCAAGTAAGTGTGAAAATCATTAATCTAAATAGCTAAAAAACGTCAAGCGGTTGGCAAGTTGAATGCAGCGAGTAGCGAGTAACAAGTAGCGAGTAAAAACAAACCAGTTACAAGCCTAGTTAAAGTTTCTTACTACAGTAAAGTAAAGTAAAGTTGAACTTAACTTAGCTTTTACTTCTGCCATACCGCCACATGTATTAGTTATTAGTGACCTCCTGGCTGTATTTTTAATATCATTCCAACTTTTCAGTGGGTCCCAAGGACAGTAGCAAGACAACTGGCATGAGTCCAATGCAAGTTAATGGCTTTACCACAATGATTATGTCCTTGATGGACAGTCTGTCGACTATTGCCGATGGAAAAACAAGCGCTTTCTGTTCAGCTTCAGCCGACAGCTGGATTGTACGCCTATTGGACATGGGTGTGGCTAAGGTCATTATCATGGGTTTGATGACGGCCCTAGATCGTTCACCGCCTCCCACACACAACACGCTCACACGTAAGTTACTAACAAATATTTCTAGGTACTTGTTATTTATAATCCCTTTCACATACAGAGAAAGGCAACGCAATGGCCAACTTAGTGGCCGCTGATGCACCACTTATCAAGGGCGCACCCACATCGAAACGTGCAATTGGCAATCTAGGTGGCAACACGATATCAAGTATGTTTAATTTTGATTTCATTTTGCTGGACAAAATAATAAGAAATCGTTACTCGTTACTGTTATAGCTGATGAACAAACGGCTATTATTGGAGATGGAAATTCATTAACACAACTTGCCAATCTTAATGTTCCCGTGGCCGCTACTGTTAACGCATTGTCAAGCCAAGTCGGCATTGTTGACCTTGCTGGGGCTCGTAGCTCTGGCGGTAGTTCTGGAGGTAGCTCCATTGGTGCTCCTATCGTGTCTCGGTCTGGCAATATTGCCAATCAATTAGGAAATCAAATAGAAAGTAAGTTTTTTCAAAAAGCTAGTATATTTATTTATTTTGACATACCCATTTCTACTTTTCAGCTAATTCTGTTGGTGCTGTTGTTGGTAACAACAATAATGTTGTTGAAGGTGTTAAAGCTACAGTTCCTGTAGCAGTTGCTGCAAATGTTCTGAGCACTGTGTTCGGTAAAGTTTCTGGAAGATCCGGCGGCTCCACTGGTGCTGGTGGTGGTAGCTCTGGCGGTAGCTCCGTTGGTGCTCCTGTCGTGGCTCGCTCTGGCAATATTGCCAACGATTTTGGCAATAAAGTAGATAGTAAGTTTTTTCAAAAAGCTGATTTATTTATGTATTTTGACATACCCATTTCTACTTTTCAGCGAATTCTTTTGATGCTATTGTTGGTAACAACAATAATGTTGTTAAAGTAGCTGAAGCTACAGTTCCTGCAGCAGTTAATGCAAATGCTCTGAGCAATGTGTTCGGTCAAGTTACTGGAAGATCCGGCGGCTCCACTGGTGCTGGTAGCTCTGGCGGTAGTTCTGGAGGTAGCTCCGGTGGTGGTCCTACCGTGGCTCGCTCTGGCAATATTGCCAACGACTTTGGCAATAAAGTAGATAGTAAGTTTTTTCAAATAGATATTACATTTATGTATTTTGACATACCCATTTCTACTTTTCAGCGAATTCTGTTGGAGCTGTTATAGGTAACAACAATAATGTTGTTAAAGTAGCTGAAGCTACAGTTCCTGCAGCAGTTAATGCAAATGCTCTGAGCAATGTGTTCGGTCAAGTTACTGGAAGATCCGGCGGCTCCACTGGTGCTGGTAGCTCTGGCGGTAGTTCTGGAGGTAGCTCCGGTGGTGCTCCTACCGTGGCTCGCTCTGGCAATATTGCCAACCAATTGGGCAATCAAATAGATAGTAAGTTTTTTTTGAAAAGCTAGTTCACTTATGTATTTTGACATACCCATTTATACTATTCAGCGAATTCTTTTGATGCTGTTGTTGGTAACAACAATAATGTTGTTAAAGGAGTTAAAGCTACAGTTCCTGTAGCAGTTGCTGCAAATGCTCTGAGCAATGTGTTCGGTCAAGTTACTGGAAGATCCGGTGGCACCACTGGTGCTGGTGGTGGTAGCTCTGGCGGTAGTTCTGGAGGTAGCTCCGGCGGTAGTTCTGGAGGTAGCTCTGGCGGTAATTCTGGAGGTAGTTCTAAAGGAAGCATTGCCAACCAAGGTGGCAATAAGATTGAAAGTACGTACTAATGCATCATTTTAAAGTTTCTTATAATTTATGCTCAAATATTATTTTCCAGCGAATGAAAATAATGTTGTTGTAGGTGATAACAATAAGATATTCGAGGTAGCTAATGCTAAGATACCTGCGGCAGTAGGCGTTAATGCTCTTAGCCAAATAACTGGCATTGTTAAGGACGGACCTGGAGGCCCAAAGAGCTCTAGCTCTGGTGGTCTGTTAAATGGAGGTGGTGGTGGTCTTGTTGGCGGTTTGGTGCCAGCACTAACTGGCGGTGTGGTACCAGCACTAGTTGGCGGTGTGGTGCCAGTACTAACTGGCGGTGTGGTGCCAGCAGTAACTGGCGTTGTTGGTGGTGTTGTTGGTGGACTACTAGGAGGTACTACTGGAAATTTGTTGGGCGGTAGTACCGGTAGTTCCGGTGGTTCCGGTGTTGCTGGCTCAGGCTTACAAAATATTGCCAACAAAGGTGGAAATGAAATTAACGGTAAGTAACGAATTAATATCCTTGTCAACCTTGTTGTTTATTTGTCCTCTCTCTCTCTTTTCGATAGTCAACGACGCTACTGCTATTATTGGTAACAACAACAAATTCACATCTTTAGTTAAAGCTGTGGTTCCTGTGGCTGTCGCTGCAAACGTTCTTAGCACTGTGGTGGGTACTGTCACTGGAGGTGGTGCTCCTTCTTCCACTGATACGATTGATGTAATTGATAATCATGGCAATCTGCTTATGAAAATCAAGGATAACGACAAAACTGGTTCAATTGCCAATGATTTATCCCAAACAGTCAACAGTAAGTGATGCAAATGTCAGTACAACTTGTTGCCCCTACTATAAGTCGTATTCTTATTTTCAGAACGTAAAAAATATATGATTGTGGGCAATAATAACCAAATTGTGCAGCTTGTCAATATCGATGCGAGTGCTTTGGCCAACATTAATATAGCCGATGCCATCCGAGGCAGCAGTGGTGCTTGCAATGGTATTGCCAATAAGTTCGACAACGACCTAAACTGTAAGTACACAATAGTCTAGATTCTAACAATGAATTTATATTCCTATCTTTTCTAATCTAATCTTACAGCTCAATCTGGCACATTTATCCAGGGTGATGGGAATACGTTTATAAATTTGATAGATATCGATCTGAGTATTTTGGCCAATCTTAATATATTGAGTTCGATTATTGGTGAAGTAGGCAACGATTGTCAGGAGACAACTCCTTCACCACCAACTCCTTCACCACCGACGCCTTCACCACCGACTCCATCACCACCGACTCCTTCACCACCGACTCCTTCACCACCGACGCCTTCACCACCAACACCCTCTCCTCCAACACCCTCTCCACCAACACCCTCACCACCTACACCATCACCACCGACACCGTATCCACCCACACCGTATCCACCGACACCCTCTCCACCAACACCCTCTCCACCAACACCTTCACCACCAACACCCTCTCCTCCAACACCCTCTCCTCCAACACCCTCGCCTCCTACACCCTCTCCACCAACACCCTCTCCAAACAAGTGCTACCGGCGCTACTGTCGCAAGTGGCGAACTCGCCCCTCTTACTTGTGCTATAAGAACTGCGGCGGTTCGTACGTCTATAGGCCCTAAATTGGTTTCAGACACGCCTTTTTGACGTGAGTTGATTTTTAAAATCGGTACAATCTGTCTGTCGCTTGTCTCCCATCCCAAATCATTCCTCTTCCATTTGAAACCCTCAAGCACCTGTTATGTAATATCCCAAAGCTTGCACCTATTTATTTATATTTTACCTACTTTTGTAAGTGAGCTTGTTTAATTTGCTTGATGTATTGAAATACAACTGAATTATTTATTATATAAAATGAAAAGTTTTCTGTTTTTGGAATGGGAAGTGAACATAAAAAATGTGGTCCTCAAGTTGTTTCCCAACAACATGCAAGGGATTTATAAATTAAAGACATGCTCGTAAAAGTTAACCAAAAGAAGTCGTGCTTAACTAAAAGAGTATGGAATAGGTAACGACTAGAGTATACCTTATCCGATTTATATTAATTGCTCGTTAATCGAGTTCGTTACGGAAAAGCAACCATTTTGAACGTGTTCTCACTGCAATCTACTATTAGGTGACTACTCGTTACTTGCTAATAGCTACTCGTTACTTATTAAACAAGTTTTTAATACAGTCATCCTCATTACTTTTATCTTTAAACATTTAAGATACGGAAAAACAATAATCTTTAAAGGGCTCTTTACTGCAACCAACTACTCGGTCACTACTCGTTACTTGCTAATCGCCACTCGTTACTCGTTTAACGACCGCTATTACCTGTTAACCAAAACGTTAAAGTTCAACTTCACAGAACACCCTACTTACACATTGTTTTTAAAATACAGTACAACACCGAAAAAGGTAAACAAAATGCAATTACATTCAAAACGCAAAAGTTTAAGCAACAAACATGTTGGTAGCGGGGGCGGGGAGGGGGAAAAGCTGGTAACTTGGCATAAATAAAAGATAACATTATTAACACCCAAGAGCCAAGAGTGAAGCGCCCCCAAAACAGTACTCAGTTAGACAAATGGGCGTCAGCGTTGACTCAATACGGAAAACTTATTCTCTGTCAAAAATTCCCAACCGCCCCCACCCGCCCATCGCACGCCCGTTCACCCACAACATTGGAATGTAAAACGTGCTCACGCCACATGAAATCATAATGAAAGCAATAAAAATATCACCAAAGTTGCTCAACACAAGAAAACGATGAACGAAGTGGAAAAAAAAACACATTAAAAACAAGTACTAAACAGAAACAGAATTGTACAAAACAGAGCAGATTCTTGAGTTCGGCCGTGTCGCACCCATAATTGATGACCTGAGATAATTTGTTATGGTTATGAAACGTGAAACAAACACCGTGCGGAAAATGATATATATGTGTATGTGTTTCATACGGAAATATAAAATATTGTATTATGGGGCGCAATTATAAATTTCCTCGACCAACAGCGTGTGGTTGTCTCTATGTGTGTGTGTGTGTGTGTTGGTAAGGAGGTTGGCCCTATACAATGATGATGATGATTATGCTGGCAAGCTGTTAATGATAAGCGATAAGCGTGAACTTTCGCTGGGTGTTAAATATTATGCGACACCTCGGGGACACAATTTGTTCCACTCAGTATGCTTGGAAAACTCAAAATGTTTACCTGCCAGCGGGTTGAAACCATGGCAAACTTTTCCTTAACGCAGGAAAAAGTCTCTTCTTAAATTTGTGAACACTTTTAAATGTAAGTTGAATTCTTGAACATTGTATAATATTTTAATGAAAGCCTTTTGACTTAATACTTTTTGTATACTTTATTTAGTTCAGTTTATTTAGTTTATTGAGTTCTTAAATATATTTGTTAATAAATTTTTCATTAAACCTATCAAAATGTAGCTCAAACTTAATTTATTATTATAAAAGAAAAACCTTTCTTAAGCACAAATCTCGGTTGTTTTAAGCATTAAAGCTTGGGTAAAACATCAAATTTTTTGTTTTCTGCTAAATAAATCAATATTCTACCGAAAGTATTTCCTTTTTTTTTTTTATGCCCTGCTGTCTTGTGTTTTGAGTGAGTGTGTGGCTGAAGGCATATAAAAATGCAACAGACTCTTAGGCGCAGACATGTTTTTGTATTTGTCAGACAACCAGACAAATTCCGTAACTTACTCACCCCACCGCCGCCAGAATCAGTCTGTTTGACTGTTTGTCTGTCTGTCTGCGACCCCGTTTTGTTTTTTTTCTTCTTCCTTTTAGTTTGGAATTCTATGGCCCGTATCCTCTGAGCTCAGGTTGTACTTCTGTGTGTCGCGTTCGTAGTATACTACATCAATCTACAAGTTTTGGTTCGGGCTGATGTCTTTTTCTCTCTTGTAGTCACATTTTAATACCTAAGGGTATTCTACGATATGTATATGACATGGGCTTATATTTATAAATATAACATGATAAGAAGTTAAGAAAATCAGAAAAATTAAAAAAACAATTTTTTAAAAATATTTCTACTAAACATTATGAAGTTTCACAAATACTCTTTCTTTTGTTTATTATCTTGTTTTTTCTAGTCTCTCTCTCTGTTTTTTATACATCTCTCTCGATGTTTCAGTCACTCTGTTCTGTTATTTCCGTTTTTATTATTGTACATAATTTGCACGTGCTACGAATATCTAAAATTTACGAGCAGAGAGCGAAAGTGCACACAGGTCGTCGCCTGAATGGTGGGTGGGTTAGGGTTGGGATGAGTCTCGGTCTGGCCACATGACACTAGTTAGACTACTGTCCCCGGGGTGTGTCTAGCGGGCAAAAGAGAAAGAGACAGATAGAGAAAGAGAGAGAGAGAGATAGAACTGTTGTCATGTACATTATTTTGCTTTCAAAAACGTTTCAGAATAAAAGTAAAAGTCGGCAAAAGCTTTAAATGAGCTAAGCGAGAGTTTTGTCAGAATCTTGCACCAAACATACACACACTAACACACACACACACTCTAACAGTTCACAGTCGGTGGTTTTATTTTTTTTTTCAGTTGCTCAAGCTGCCCCCCGGGAAGCAGAGGGAGAGATGTTGAATGTTGTTGTTTGCTTACTTTAACACGTTTTATGTCCGAAAAGCGAGAGAAGCGAGAAGAAAAAAATGGAAGAATAAATGTGAACTAATGCATTTTTATTAATATATACAAGCGTGCTGGGAATATCAAGAACATATATATATATATATCCCATCCGCATGATCATCAACTTGATGATGATTAAGCATAAAAACCACAAATGTTTTTTAAATGCAGTGCAAATGTTCTATGTTGCCGGATGAGGAGAGGTGGATGGGGAGGGGTGGCGGTGGCAGTACTAAGTAGTACGTTACTGACTTTGCAAATCCTGTTAAAATATTTAGCACAGGGTGTACGTGTTAACATTATTTGTTGTTGTTGTTGTTGTTGCTGTTGTTGTTGTTTGGAAGAGTTAAAGTTGCCCCATCTTTTTGGGGGGCAGCAAACAGTTTGTGTTTGCGATGAGTCAGCAGCTTAAAATCTCACCATTTACAAGTCTTAAGTCTTGTCTCTCTCTCCTCTCTCTCTCTCTCTTTCTCTTTCTCGTTCTGGTGGCGGTTTCTTATGCTTCTTTTGCATGCATTACTGCAGTCCCCTTAGCAACAGCAACAGCAGCAGTATAATCCTAGCATCTACTCATATGTACAAATCATCAATTGTATCAACTATGTCAAACACACACACACACACACATACACACACACACATACACACACACACACACACACACACATACACACACACAGACACACCCACACATGTATCACCCACACTTTGTAATTTGGTCATGTCTGGCAACGCCCGCTGTGCTGATTTCATCTCAACCCTCCTCCTCCTCCCTCCAGCGACGGCGGCTAACAAACGTTTGCTTAATTTCATCAAACGATTTTGCATAAGAAATTGCTTGCAATTGTGTTTCGCATTTGACTTAAAAAGAGAGAGAGAAAAACTTAGCAACAGCAGTTCGGAAAAGTGGCAGCTGGGTTTTTCGTTAGTTAATAATAGTAAATATTAAAGGAGGATTATGATATGTTGTCTGTGTTTAAGCTTTCTATTTGATATTGCAGTAAAAAAGTAATGAAAACTATGAAAGTTTTTGTACTTATCATAAGAAATGGCAATAAGATGGAATGTGGAAAGAGTTTGACATAAGAAATTAAGTCCGGAAACAGTTCAGCTGATGATCAACGAGTACTCCAGGAGCAAGAAGCACTTGTCGGGACTCGTCGAAAACGAATACTCGTTGAACATTGATCAGTGGCGAGAAGTAATACTCATACGCCTGGCGCGGCAACAGCTGATGCAACGAGTAAGCCAGGAGCAAAAAAACACTCGTCGCCCGATGAATACTCGTTGAACACTGATCAATGGCGAGAAGTAACACTCGTCACTCGATATTATTACTCACAATAAGGTTGAATGTGGAAATAAGCAAAAGGGAAAAATTGTAAAACTAAACAGAAGAAATGAAGTACGGAAACAGTTCTGCTGATGATCAACGAGTACTCCAGAAGCAAGAATATTGATCAGCGGCGAGAAGTAACACTCGTCACTCGACATTATTTCACCACATTACTCGCCTTGCATAGGCGAACCTCCATACTCACACGCCTGGCGCGGCAACAGCTGATGATCAACGAGTACTCCAGGAGCGAAAAAACACTCGTCGCCTGACGAATGCTCGTTGAACATTGATCAGTGGCGAGAAGTAACACTCGTGACTCGACATTATTTCACCACATTACTCACCTTGCATATGCGAACCTCCATACTCACACAACAACTCAATACTCACAACATCTGATGATCAACGAGTACTTCATGAGTAAAACACACTCGTTGCCCGACGAATACTCGTTGGAACATTGATCAGAGTGCCGATGCGAGCGTGCCCAACTGTAAATAGCTGGTAACACTCGTCACTCGATATTAATTCACCACATTACTTGTCCAAGGGATGAGTTATTTGCTTTTGTGATGGAATTTTGTCTGGATTTTTCTGTGTTGGCAGACAACAACTACTCGTCTTGCATATGCGGACCTCATTACTCACACGCCTGGCGCCTCTGTGGTCCATTTGGATGGCAAAAAAAAAAGGGTCGCCCTCAGTCTTTATTATCCACTTCAATTCAATGACGTCGACGTCGACGACCGAGAGGGAAAGGGAGAAAGCGCAAAGCCAAAAACAGTGTCCGACAACTAGCAACAAAAAAAACAGAAAACCCAAAGGAAGGAAAAACAGAGAAAAAGTAATGCAAAAGGCGGCACTTTGCATACTAAGAACTAAGAAACGCGTTCTCGGGGGGGGTGGTGGCAATTGCTACATGTTTAGCAGTTGGGGGAGGGGAAAGGGGTTCGGCTGCTGTTGCTGCTTGTATGGAATAAATAGAAAAGGCAAATAGCGAGCGGCGCGCGCTCTATTGACATTTTAGGGTTTCATTGTAAAGCAATTTAAATTATTGTGTAGATTTTATTTCTTATTTCGCATTTCTTTGGTTTTGTCGCCAAGGGTACGACCATTGAATGCCCTGTAATTAATGCAATCGGGTATGCCAAATGATTGATAGATTGATAAAGTAACTGATGGAAACTTTCTTTGATTAATAAATAATCATTATTATCATGTTTATTCAGTTTTTCAAGTCTTCAAGTGAAGTCAATCATGCTCATCTTTTTGGTTGCTTTATTTTTATTTTCATTTTCATTTTTGAGAACTTAAGCATTCAGGCCATCGTCTCGCGGTTCGTATCTGCTCTTCTCAAGCCTCAAGCTTTAACTTAGGGAGTGCGGGGCGGGGGAGAGACTTAGGATCTATCCGTTTTTGCCCCGCATGCTTGATTTTATTTTGTGCAAATTTTTCAAATGTTATCCTTAATTTAGTTTCTAAGTAGATGCGAGTCACGTACCAGGCAAATGACATTTTATTTGTGGATTTTTATAGACTTTCTTCTGTTCTGTTCTGTTCCATTCTGTTCCCTGTGTTTTTGTCTATATATGTGTGTGTAGGGTGTGTGTCCTTAAACCTAGAACAACTTTTTGGAGAACAGGAAGGGGGGGCGGAGGGAGAATGGATAGATACAATATTCCATTTGTATCTGAGGCGGTGGTGGAAGGAGGAGGAGGGGGGCAGTTGTCTGGGGGTTGCTTGTGGCCAAAAATGGGTCGTTATTTTCGGGGTTCCTGTCTGTGATTTTACCGTTGCATTTGTTCACTGGGTCACATGTGTCATTGATGAAGATGAGAAGAGATGAGAGTCCACTGAAAATTATCCATGCCTCTGACTTTTCTGACTTCTTCTGACTTTTCTGGAATTCCTGACTTCTTCTGACTTTCCTGACTTCTTCTGACATTTCTGACATTACCAAATGGACATTAAATTTAATGTTTGGGAATGTGAGACAAAGAGAAAAAACCCTCCAAATAATAAATTATTAAAAACGTGCAACATTCATGAGACAAAAAGAGAAAAAGAGAAAAAGAGAAATCTTAACATAAACATCACTAAATGAATGAATGATGAATGCAAATTGCAAAAAGTTGTCTGACTTTCAATGCTTTTAATTCATTAAAAATAAAAAAGTTATACAAAAAGATATACAAAAAGATATACAAAAAGATATACAAAAAGATACTTATATATATATCGATTACTGTCAACTGAATATATGCATATATATAAATTCTTTTTCCCCCTTAATTACCAAGCAACAATTCATCATTTAAAGTGTCACGTGAAAGAGGCTCAGCGGAATGCGGCTTATAAATAAATTTGATTTTTTATCAGTTTCAATCAAAAAATGTTTGGCACAGCTTATTTTTTTCTGTTCGTTGTTGCTGTTGCTGTCGCTGCCTTGCGTAATATCAATTAATTAAAATGTTTTTTTAATAGCAAAAATGAGAGAGATTCTGAAAATATGTAAGAAAAATGCTTTCAATGCTTTTGAGTTTTTCGCACATTTCGCACTTTAAACTTATCAGCTTGTAGATTGAAAGAGTTTTTCCCACCACCTGGCAACCCTAGCCCTACCTACTTGCCACCCCACCCACACTCCACCCTACCCACCTTAATGGTCTGTGGATCGTGTCTGCTGACAAGATAGATGTATGTTCAGAATGCTCAAATAAATGAAAACACAGAAATATGACCGTATGAAATGTATTAAAAACACAGAAACGTTACGAAATGGCAACAACACCAGCAACAACAGCAGCAACAACAACAATGGAAAGTAAACGAAGCAAAGTGGAGGAGAAAAACGCGTATACGCCACGTGAGCTGCTGTGAAATGAGAAAAAAGGGAATGAAAATTGTATGTGATATGACGATAAATGTTGAGTGTAGCAACAACAACAACAACAGCAACAACTGCAAGAATAGCAAATAGCAGCAGCAGCAACAACAACAACAGCAGCAACAGCAGCAGCAGCAAGAACAACAGCCGCAAGAACAACAGCAACAACAACCACAGCAGCGTCACGGCTACAGAGTTGCACGGCTGCACGGTGACAACAGTAACAACAGCAACAGCAGCAACAACTACATGGCGACAACAGCAACAACTACACGGCGACAACACCAACAGCAGCAACATCTACTAGGCGACATCAGCTACACGGTGACAACAGCAGCAAAAACTACACGGCGACACGGCGACAACAGCAACATAAACTACACAGCGACAACAGCAACAGCTACACGGCGACAACAGCAGCAACAGCTACACGCCGGCAACAGCCACAGCAGCAACAGCTACACGGCGACAACAGCTACATGGCGACAACAGTAGCAACAGCGACACGCCGGCAACAGCTACACGGTGACAACAGCAGCAACAAGAACACAGCGACAACAGCAACAGCCACACGGCGACAACAGCAACAGCAGCAACAACTGCACGGCGACAACAGCAGCAAAATCATCAACAACAGCAACAGCAGTTACAACAGCAACATTAGCAGCATGGACAACACCAGCAATACCGGCAACAACAGCAACAACAACACAGCAACAACAACTACACGGCTACACGTATTGGCTTGAGTTGGGTTGGGATAGAGAGATAGGGCGGATTTGGTCGGAGTAATACAGGTAAAAGATGTGTGTGTGTGTGTGTGCGTGTAATATGGGGATGATTCATGTTTGGGTTGCGACAATAACTTGCGCACAATAAAGCAAAAATTAAAAAGCGTGAAAGCAAATTGCAATTTTTTATAAGAATTCTCCTTGAATGTCATGGGGAGTTGACTATCAATATGGTTTAAGGTTTAAGGGCAAACCGTTTTTCGGTTCACAAAATCCATTTGACATGAGAAATTCCCTTAGACAAAAATAACTTGCTTTTATTTTGGGATATGATTTTAAAGCGTAATAATATTTATTGATTAAAAATATTAAATAAATATTAAAAATTTGTGAAATATGAAGTGAAATGAGTTTTGAAAATTTAGGAAAAAATAAATCTTAAGAAACGAAAACTTTTAATTCAATTGCTTGAATACATTCATTTATGTATTGTTTCTCTCTCCCTCTTCTCTGGTTTCTTTCTTTGTCTGTAACTGTACAATAAGTCCAGCGAAGCTTTAGCAACAACGTACGGTATTTATTTACGGCATTTTTTCACGCTTAGACACGAATGATAAAATAGCATCACAGCGAGACAAAGATGGAGATGGGAGAATGAGGGAGAGAGAGAGACAGAGAGTTGGCTTAAGTGTTGCTGATGTGCTTACCTGTGGGCGTGACACCTTCGCCCCCCCCCCCCCCCTTCTCTGCCCCTCTCTCTCACAGGAAACACACTTCCTAACTCAAAAAAGAAAAAGGCAAACGATTCTTTGCCATTTTTTTTTTGTTGTGTTTTACCATTGTTACGTTTACTTCTTCTTCTTCGTTTTTTTTTCGTTTTCTTCTTATTGCGTTGCTGTTGTTGTTGCTCAGCTTAATGGCCATTGTTGTTGTTGTTGGTGTTGGTGTTGGTGTTGGTCGCAACAATGGTAGACAAAAGGCGCCAACACTTTTGCATCACTTCGATTGTAATTTCATGCCCGAATTATCCTTGGGGAGACATTTACCCTAAACGAAGTCACACACACACACACACACAAATATATATATATATAAATTTCAATAGCAAAGCGGCGAAAAGCAAAAGTCAAAAGTGCGGGCCATATTGAGCAAGGGGAGAGGGGCAGGTCGGCAGGAAGGTTCGTATAAGGTGTAAGGTGTTGGTAGTGATGGAAGGGGTGGAGGGGGGTGCGGGCCTTGTTCTTACAACACAAGGGCGCACAGCAATTGCAATAGCAACATAGACACGCACACACACACACATACACACACACAACAACACACACATACACACATACACACCTTTATTATTATTTTTACACTTAACTTCCGGTTTACGCCTATTATATGCCTTTGCCTCTGTTAACCACCCAAAACTCAAACCACCCAACACACTCCCACCCCCAACACCCCAGACACACACACACAGAGCCGCCACAACTTTGGCGTCCTTTGGCATCAAATTACAAAATCCTCGTTCTACTCCAGCGCAACGGTACTCTACTCTCTACCTACACGTTCATCCCGTGTGTGTCTGTGTCTGTGCTGTGTGTTTTTCAGCTCCTTTTACACTCCCTACACTTGGAGAAAATATCTCAAACTCAAAAAAAAGGAAAAACCTTTGATTATGTTATTAACTAATATATATCACATTTAAACTTATATTTGGTATAGGAATTATCTGATTATATTTCTTATTGATGGTTAGAAAAGTTTGTTCTGATCTCAAATAGTTAACCTTGATAATTTTCTTATATATATATTTACTATATTTGATTTAATTACTTCATTTCACATCTGTTTTTATTCCCCTCGCAGACATTTTAACAAGTTTACAATCGGCATTATCTTTATGGCCTTTAATATCTGAAAAAAAGATTTGTTCATATTATACAAAGTTTAATAATTAACTTTTTCAAATGATAAGCCGAGCTTTCAGTTCAGTTCGAAGGCATGTGTTGAAATTTGTTTATTTCTTTTATCAAGCTTTTTTTTCACATATTAAAAAAGTTAAAAAATTTACATTTTGATATCGTTAACAAATTGCCTTATAAATATACACTTGTGAGTCGATTGACGTGAACTTATTAAGAGATAACAAATGCAATTAATTGTTTTTGGTGCTGATTTTTGGAGAATTATTTTTTATTATTATAAACTCAACTAGAGTTCTTCTTCTTACTTGTTTCTCTCTGATTTTTCTCAAACTATATGTTTTGGATATATTTTGAAAGAACTCTTTTAGGATAGAATTATTTTTTATTATTATATACTCAACTAGAGTACTTTTTCTTACTTGTTTCTCTTTCGATTTTTCTTGAACTGATTTTTAATTCTAGTTCATATTTAAAGATTTTTGTTGTTTGCCTTCCAAAAAAGTAACCGGAAAACCTTTTTTAACTTTTTCAATATCATTTCTCTCTTAATGTTTTTCTCACAGTGTAACACTCTTTTCCGCTTGCTAGATGAAGTTATTGTGCCTGGCATGTTTTGTTGTTGTTGTTGTTGGTGTTGGACGCGTGTTTTCACGTGTTCGTTCCGCATAGTTCCGTTTGATATGCCACAAAGGTGTCACAGTCAACGACGGCATTGTCCACATGCCTGCCACAACCTCAGCTCTCGAGCGAGTGTATGTGAGTGTGTGCGAGTGTGTGTGTGTAAGGCATACTATTGACATCAAAAAGTTTTTGGGTTTTTCTGTGCCCGTGCCCCTGCGCTTTACCCTCACCCTCCCTCCCGCCCCCACACGTTCATTGAACTGTGCCCATTTCGACATTGAGATATCTCTTGGCCATTGGTTCGGTTCCGTTAACTTATTTGTCTTTTGTTTAAAATCCAAAACCACAAAAAGAAATATAACTGAATACATATTTTAGTTACTCACAGAAAAGAAAAAGTTTTGAGTACGGAAACACACATAGCAAAACTTAAGACTGTCAATAGTTTTTGTCCAGGGTTTGCTTAGGCAAAAGCCATACAATACCGGAGTAGGAATTGTAGTTAAGAATTGAATTCAAAATTGAGGTGATTGGCCAAAGAGAGAAAGAGAGAGAGAGAGAGAGAGGGAGAGTGTGTATAAAGACTATAAAAAGTTATTTTCATTTCATTACACTTTAGTTTTACCTTAAGTTAAAGTTGATTTAAGTATAAAGTATCAGAAAAAAAATAATTTTTATTGAATTGAATTCATTTAAAAACTATATACAGGGTGTTTCAAATGGCGCGGGTAAAATTTTTTTAATTATTAAGTTGCTCATGCCAAATCATCATGGAAAGTTACACGATTGAACAGCACATACAGCCCGATCTATGCGGTAGAGTCATTGAAAAGTGGACCAACATAAGAAGCCGAGGCGGGCATTTGAATGATGTCATATTTCATAACTAATGGCATACATGGGCCTTTCAAATAAAAAAAAATTAAGTTAAGACCTCACACACAGCTTGTTTTATTCCATTTCAACATCTACCCGCCCTTATTGAATGACCCGATTTTCGATTTAAGAATCATATTGCAAAAATATTTAAGTTCCCGTTTTGCCCGTTTGGCCAAAGCGTTATTAAATTGTAGTTTTCTAGCTGTTTTATTTGGCTTTTTTTCTGCTTACTATTTATAGCTGCAAATAAAAGCTTAGCCTCGATTGTCTATGGGGGAAAAAAAAAAGAAGAATATAACCGAATACCGTTGAAATCCCTGAGCAGCAGGCAGGCACTGGAATAACATTTATAGGGGCGGTAGAGGGGGTGTGGTAAATGCCGTTACTCAACTCTTCTTCTTGCTATTATGCCAGTGTGCTTCTTCGTTTTTTTTTTGTTTTTTTCGTTTGTTTATTTCTCTCCCCGTCGGATTTTACTTTTCGCACTCATTAATCTTGAATACAAAGCGCTGGAGAGCGCAGAAAAAAACCAAAAAAACTGGGAAACATAAAAAATATATAAATAAATAAAAATGGCGAATTTCACAACAACAACAGTAACAACAAAAAGAAAGTCGAGTCGAGCACAAACAAAGATGCGAACAAAACATGAGAAATAAATTTAAATCTTCGCCTTTTACAGGCAAAAATCTAATAAAAATCCATTTCATTTGATAACAAACAGCAGCTTGCAACATTCGGTGGCGCTGCCCCAGAAGCAGCAGCTGATGCGCCTTGCAAAATGGATTACAGCAATTTGCTTTGTTGCACAAACACACACCCCCGCCCCCGCCTACAACCCCCGCAGCTCTACTGCCTTTTTGTGTCTACCATTTGCAGCCACGCCTCTTTTTCTTTCCCCCTTTTTGCTTGCAGAAAAGTCTGCGTTTGACTGCAGCAAGCACTTTATGCTGAATACATATATATATATATATATACTATATATATAATCATACATAATATTAAATAGATATAGAGCTCTCTCTCGACTTTGCTGGCGAACTATTAATAGAGTTTTCAAAGCTCTTCTCTTCGCTTCTCGTCGGCCTCAAAATTTACATAATCAACAAATAATTATGCGCCAGCTGCCACTGCTGCCACTGCCACTGCCACTGCTGCTGCCACTGCTTCTGCTGCCGTTGCTGCCGGCTTGTTGCCACCGTTGGTGTTGCCTTTATGCACTAAACAAAAAATATTATAGAGAAATGTAGATAATCTTGAAAAGTGTGTACAAGAAAACTTAATCGATTCGAATAAGGAATGTTATATTCTCTTAACTTGCGATGATAAAGTGGATATGACAAGCTTATCCGATTCGAATAAGGAATAAGGAATATTATGTTCTTAACTCGCGATGGTAAAGTGGATATGACAAGCTTTGATTCGATTCGAACAGGGAATATTATGTTCTTCATTCTTGATGGTGAAGTCGATTTCGATAAACTAGTTTTTAAACTTTCAAGCTGAAACTTTGGTTAAGGTCTTCTTTTGATTGCCACTATATCATATATAAATGCTAGATCATTAACCAAGTTTAACTATGAAAAACAAGTAGTAAAAACATGAAGTGAATATAATATGTTGCATGCCGAAGATAGTTTCCTTCTGATATGTTTTAAGCTAGAGAAAAGGTAAGAGTGAAAAATTATTTCGGGATATATGGAAAAAGCTAGAAAGAGAGAGGACAGCGAGATGGAAAGAATATCTGTACTTTACTTAGTTTAAGTATTTTTGGATCTTATAAATATATTCACAAAAAATATATAATAAAATGTGTTTATTCTGCTTAAAAATGTTAAATACTTAAAATAATAATAATCAGTTGGGAATTCAGTTTTTTTTTGCTCTGTGTGGCAACGGCAACGGCAACTGGGCGCCACATGCGGCTGGCTCCAAGTCACAAACAACAAACACACACACCCACACACTCGCACACACGCACATTAATGGACAATTGACCCTCATCAGGCTGGCCTAGCCATATCGGGGGTGAAATCGGGAGAATGGCGGCGGCAGAATGCGGAGAAGCATGCGGTTACATTTGATGTTGTACCCGGAAAATTTGGTGGTTGTGGCAGCAGAGGCGATACCTCAACCCACAAATGATGCCATTGTACATGACAATATGTGGCTGAAACAATCGCCCCAAACATCGCCCCACCTCTCCCTCTCGCCTACAAACCCTTTCAATGCAAACTTTTAGGTTTTGCGAGCCGCCAAAGTTGCTTTCAAAGTAATTGCGCATATGAAACGCTGTAAAGGACATTAAAGAGAGAGAGAGCGAGAAAGAGAGAGAAAGAGCGAGAAAGAGAAAGTCTGATGATGTTTGGGAGGTTAAAAAAGTGCAACAGCAGCCCGCCCTCAGCTCAAGTGTTAGAGCAGCCATAAACATGCAAACTCAATTAAAACGATTTCTCATTAAGTGCATTCAGCGCCACTCATCGATATACACGCATACGCATAGCAACCACCCACACCACCCACACCACCCACACCACCCCATCACCCCCCACCATCCCCCATCCCACACCCATCAATATTACAGAGCAACAGCGTCAACTTCAGCTTCAGCTTCAGCTACACCAACACACAACCCAAAACGAACCAACGAAAATCCCGAGGCAAATCGGCGCCCATCGGAACTTTGTTTTCCTTTGACTATGACTGATGCACTCAGAAAAAATACTTTTACAGTTTTGTAGGTTAATCTTCTCTTGGAATAAAAAGCCTATGTAATATGTACAAAATTACTGATATAGTTATATATATGATATCCAGTTTATAATCTCAAAGAAATGTAACGCAGAAAGTAAGGATTATAGGAAAAAGTTGATTTGTATTTGATAAGAAATCAGAGAAAGTTAAGATTAGATAAAGTAATTAAAGCGGTCTTAGTCTTAGTCTTAGTCTTAGTCTTAGGTCTTAGTCTTAGGTCCCAGTCTTAGGTCTTAGTCTTAGATTTATTCATTTTTCATCTTTTCTCAATAAAAAAGCATAAGAAATATGTACAAAATAACTGAAAAACTTAATATATGAAATCTAGTTCAATTCTAGTAAGAAGTGTAATGAAAAAAGTAAGGATTATATGAAAAAAATGGTATATCGTTGAGAAAGTTAAGATGAGATAAACTTAATAAAGACATTTTTGCCCTAGCTTTAGATACTTTAAAGAACTTGTTATCAAATTTACAAAGTTCAGTGTCAAAACAAACTATTCTTCATTTATTTACATCCTATCTAGTATAATACTTAGTTTTTCTTTGAGTGTATAGAGAGCAGCACGGAACAGCAGGCAGGCAGGCAACGTTTGTTGCGTGTACAAACACACTCTGTCAGATTTCATTAATTATCGTTTGTAAAAGTCACCACCATGCATGAGCACATTGAACACCGCATCACAACACCCCAAACCCACGAAAACCAACCAAAATTACCCAATTTCCCTTATTTGAAGGCCACTGCGTCGTTGTCGTTGTTGTCATTGTCAGTTTCCCCAATTTCCCAGTCTGCTTCTCTCAGTGTCAACTTCTTCTTGACATACCGTCAGTTGATAAATGCAAATGAAGCGAATGATTTACTTGCGGCAAACGGAACCAAACGGAACGGAACGGAATGGAAGCGGTATGGAACGGAACCCAGAAGACGAATCATACAGCTGCCAGTCTGTCTATCTGTCTGTCTGTCCACCACTGACACTTATCATCTATCTAATGTCATTCCATCTAACATCTAGATAGTAAATATTGACTTGAGACTGAGACTAAAACTGAGAGAGAGAGAGAAAATTTCGCTTTAATACTTAAAAAGGTTTAAATGGTTTCGGTTAATAAATTCAAGTACACTTAATATTAATTAAATCACAGAAATATTCATTAGTTAATTGACAATAATTATGTAGCGCAAGAAAATAATGTCTGTGTCTAGTTTTATTTATTTTTATGTGTGGTTAAGTTTAATTAAGAATTATAATGATGTCAATGACGTCGATTCTTGATGATTGATTATGATTATGTTTTAATTGAACAAAATTCACACAATAATGTCAACTAATATATTATCTCCTGTTAATATAATAAATGTGAATGTTTGTCAACATGTTTGTTATGCTTTTATGCAAATACTACCAAATGGATCTTAATGAAATTTCACTAAAACATTGTTTATACATTAAAATAACATATAAACTATATGTTTTGGTTATATTTTGACAGAACTCTTAGGATGATTGCTTTAAACATATTTTCTGTGACCAAAAATCGATAGGGAACGTATTCCACTGGTCAAATTGATTGTGTTCAAGAACAAGTCACATGAAAGTACATGTATGTATATATGGAATAAATGTGAATGTTTATCAACATGTTTGTTATGCTTTTATGCAAAAACTAGAAGACGGATCTTAATGAAATTTTACTAAAACATTGTTTATACATTAAAATAACATATAAACTATATGTTTTGGTTATATTTTGACAGAACTCTTAGGATGATTACTTTAAACATCTTTTGTATGACCAAAAATCGATTGGAAACGTATTCCACTGGTCAAATTGATTGTGTTCAAGAACAAGTCACATGAAAATACATGTATGTATATATGTAATAAATGTGAATGTTTGTCAACATGTTTGTTATGCTTTTATACAAAAACTACTAGACGGATCTTAATGAAATTTTACTAAAACATTGTTTATACATTAAAATAACATATAAACTATATGTTTTGGTTATATTTTGACAGAACTCTTAGGATGATTACTTTAAACATCTTTTGTATGACCGAAAATCGATTGGAAACGTATTCCACTGGTTAAATTGATTGTGTTTAAGAACAAGTCACATGAAAATACATGTATGTATGTATATGTGTGTGTGTGTATATAGTTTTATATAGTAGTTCTGTCCAACTGTAGTTAACAACCAAAGTTGATTGCATAGTCGTCCAGCCAAGTATAAAAACAACAACAACAAGAACAGGAATGAAAATTGCTAGGCAAAATAAATGGAAAAACATGTCGTTCGAAATGATGATTGCCGCTTAACTAGCTAACTCCCCTGACCCCCCAGCCCCTGCCAGCCCCCCCCACCCGCTTTCAGTTAAATGAATGCTCATGGACATGGGGGACGACTGATTGAGTTTTGGCCGAAAAATCGAAGACTAAGCAAGCGGGTCGGGGGGCTTAGCTGAATGGGGGGTAACCACATATGTGTGTGGAGCCCCAAATGTGTGTGTATGGAAAGGTGGGGGGCGGGGGATGCTGGTGCGGGTGTCTGGTTTGGGTTTTTATAGCCATTTTGCGAATTGTAGTTGTGTATTATTTATTTGGCTGCATGTTGCATGGCATTTTATGTTTGGTGCCACATTCACTCCATCTTCCCCTTACAGCCACCCGCTGGCTTGCCTTTTGTCTAGGATATGCTCTTATACTTGATTAAGGCATATCAAATGTCAAATGTCACTAAAGACGACAGTTGTAAAAACTAAACAACAACAAAAAAAATAAGAAGAGGGAAGAAAAGTGCGACGGCGGCGGCTGAATGTCTCGTTCTTCGGTTTTATGGTGCGACACACACTGACACACACACACACATGCAATATACAGGTGAGCAACCACCGGAAAAGAACCACAAAAGAAGAGCTAAGCATTCCCAACTCCAAGCCATCCCCCACCCACCACCCCGCCGAACAACACGTTGGGTCATAAAAAAGCGAAAAGCATGAAGAGGAAACAAGCAAGAAATTTCAGTTCTATACAAAAATATATATATATATATATCTTCTTACTCCTTCTGTACTGCACTCTGTCTATCTGTCTGTCTGTCTATCTGTCTGTCTGTCTCTCTCTCTTTCTGTCTGTCTGTCACTTTGTCTGTTTGTCTGGCAACTCAATTGGCAATGACGCGCCGCGTGATGGTTGCCGAGCGCTGCTCGCTTTACAGGAAACGGAAATTGAAGCATAAAATTGCCAAGTTGCAAGCAGAGCAAAAAGCAGAAAGCGAAAAAGCAGATAGCACCAAAGCCAAATACCAAACAACAACAACAACAGCAACAACAACAACAGTGGGAGAATACAACACACGCAAGCTAGCGGAAATAAGTTTGTTTGGCGTTGAAATTGTGTACATTATCTTTGGATTCGCAAACATTATCCGCATATCAAATGCTCGAACAACTGTAACTGCAACTAAAAACCAACAACAACAACAAAAGCAGCAACAACAGCAACAGCAGCAACAACTAACAACTGTCAATTATAAATGAGAAACAAAATGGAATTACTTTCTTATACACTAGTACTAGTTACACTTATTCTATAGGGAGAGAAAACAGACAGACAGAAAGTCAGAGAGATAGCAATACAAATATAAATATATAGTTAAATAGAAAGTGATTAACATATATGTATATGTATGTTTGGTAAAAGTTTTCATACTTTCTAATGTTTCTTGCCACACTTCTTGGCAAAAATAGATCATAGAAAAAAGTTGCAGCTAAAAGTAGGCAACAATTTTTTTTTAGTACTAGTACTAGTTACACTTATTCTAAAGGGAGAGAAAACAGACAGACAGAAAGTCTGAGAGAAAGTTATAAAAGTATAAATATGTAGTCAAATAGAAAGTGATTAACATATATGGTGAATGTTTTCATACTTGCTAATGTTTCTTGCCACACTTCTTGGCAATAGAATAGATCATAGAATAAAGTTGCAGCTCAAAAGTAGGCAACACTTTTTTCTCAGTACCTGATGTAAAGCTTTAAGGCAACAAATGCCAAAAAAAAATTATTTTTGCCTCGCGACAAAGTTCGAATTATGTTGCGAAATATAATAATAAATGTCAAATATGTGCCAGGCGCCAAAGAGCGGGGGAGTTGGGGGTGGGGTGGCAAAAAAAACACAAACTTGTTTATTGTAAGAAATTAAGCGAGGCGAAAAAGCAGAAAGCGAGGCAAAAAACATGAAATTAAATAAAAGTGCGCTGCGCAGCTAGCTGAAAATTTTAATTATATTTGCAATTGCAATGCCATAAATTTTCAACACAAACACCCAACGCACACACACATACACACATATATACATATATATATATTGGGGCACGCAGCAGCCGCAAGTTTGCTCAAAAGTATGCAACAAACAGAACACTGAGTGGTTAAAGGGAAGAGGGGGGATGATGGTTGGGGCAACGGCAACGGTGGCAACAGCAACGGTGGCAACAGCGACACCTACGCAGGGGCAACATGGCAACCCAAAATATGTGGCAAAGATATTTTAATATGACCGAAGGTGCGGGGGGTGTGTGTATATGTATGTGTGTGTGGTGGTGGGGGGGTTTGGTTTTTGGAGTTTGTCGCTTAGGGTCGTTGGCAAAAGTAAACCTTAAATTAAATTGCAATTTGTGGCTTAATTTATTTTTATCGCACACGAAGCGAACGAAGCCAAAACTGAGATAGAAAAGCCAGCAACAAAAGCAGCAAAAAACAGCAGAAAGACGAAGAAGTAAGAGTGAGTGAGAGAAAGAGCAACAAAAGTTAAAGCATACTTAGTGGCTGCACACACACCCATACACACACACACATATACATATACACCTGAGTCTGGCATTTTGGTGGGTAATGCTATTATTGGAATTTTAATTTCCTATTTTTAAAGCTGTCGAGAGCCATGAACAAGAAACAACCAAAAAAAAAAAACAATGAAATGCCTAGGTTTGTATGTGTGTGTGTGTGTGTGTTCAGTGAGTGTTTCCTTCCGGTTTTAGTCAAACTGTTTTGTTTCGATACACTTCCCATGAATTTGTAATACTTTGAAGGTAAAAGCGTTGTTGTCATAAAGTCTAACAATGAGAAAGGTGGAGAGAGGAACCAGGAAAGAGGGAGCAAGATGATTGAATGATTGATTGTTGTGTTATCGATTATTATCGATAAATGATCTAAACTACAGGAAATCAGATTAAAGACAACAAATCAGTTCGTCTCTCTCACAATACTCCATACTGTAAGTGTATTTAGGCTTCGGCTTGCCCGTGTTCTTTACTATTTGGTTGTGTTTCGACTTTTACACAAGTAGCTGCGCCGCATTGCCGCCAGTTATCTCCCCCGTTTCGCATTTCCGACTTATCCACCTAACGTTCCGTTCGGTTTTTGTCTGGTGTGCAATTTCACGCGAAGTTACAACGCATCAATCAAAGCGTTCACTTGCACTACGCCTGTATGTGTGTTCAAGTGTGTGTGTGTGTGTGTGTGCATGTGTGTGTGTTTGCGTCTGCGGTGGCAACAATTTCCAAAACCCCAAGCTAGAGCTATAAAGTCGGAAACTGCGAGGACAATCATCCAATCACCTGACTCAGACAGGTGTACACAAAAACACAAAAAGCGAGAGAGAGAGAGAGAGAGAGGAAAAGAGTCGAGAGGAAAAGATTCGAGAGGAAACTGAGTATTACAGATTCAAAGATATGAAAGTCAAATGTCTTTCTTACCTAGAAAAGCTTAAGTTATTATAACTTTAATACCATTAGTTATGAAAGTCAATGAAAAGGTTAATGTCATTTTTTTGGGAAGGAAAAATACAGGAAATTATGATATTGATCTCATATTAAATGATTTCTCCTACACATAAGAACACTTTCCTCAGCTAGCTGAACTAACAAATATATATATTATTACAGTACAAGTAGCTCCATATAGTTGAGTTGAGCTGAGTTTTCCTTGTAGCTAGGTAACATATATAAAGTACACACACACCCAGAAGGCAGAAGGAAGAAACCTTTAAGCCTATTATCGTTGCTAAAACAGCAATGGCATCTGGTGGCAGCAATTACAAGATGTTCAGCATGATTCTTACTTCTGGCATTGAGCACATGTCAACACACACCAACACACACACCCTTCTCCCACTTCTTCTGACCAACAAAGAGGCAATGACGATGACGATGACGATAACGATGACAACGACGACAACGACGATGATGATGATGATGATGATGATGATGACAACGAAGAGGTAGAAACAAGACGAACAACGTCAACCACCTGACATCGTGTCAAAGCAATAAAATGTGCAACTAATGCGATTACAACTTTAATGCCACACTCTTCTACCTTTCTCCCTTCCCTCTCTCCCTTCCCTCTCTCTCTTGCTCCCTTCTGATATTTTCTACTTTTAACTTTATGTTTAGCTGCACTTTAAAACGCATAAATATATTTAAAATTATGATAAATTGATTTGCGTCTGGGTGCAAAACTTGACTTTGAGCGGGCGGGAGGTAGAGGGGGAGTAAGGAAGCGAGAACAAGTCATGTTGAGGGTTGTCATCTCATTATGCAGAGCGTCTGGACCAAAGACCAGTAGAAAGCTGCGTGACAATGAGACAATGTCCAAACCATTTCAAGCTTGTCGCTGCCATTTTCCTACTTTACTATTTGTGTGCTTGCTTCCTTCACAATTTATACACTGAGAGAAAAATGTTAGACTAAAATAACACTTTAGATAAACACATATTTACTTGAAGGTAACATGAACTATCTTTAAATAAGTATTGTCATACTTGAAGTAATCATAAACTATCTAAAGTATTGTCAAGTACTTTTAGATAGTTAAGATAATCATAGCGAAAGCATTTCATCCTAGACGTTTCATCCTAGACGTTTCATCCTAGTCTTTGATACAATCTAAGGTTACTTACTACATAAACTTTTTCTCTCAGTGCACTTCCTGTTGCCCAGTTTGGGAAGTGCATTTACAGTGCTAGACGCGTGCTAGTTGAATTTATTTGTGGCTCCGACTGCCCTCCCCCCACCCCCACGACTTGCCGTTGCCGCCGGTCGGAGTCTCTTGCCTGTCTTGTCCTGTCTGAAACAAAGTCGGCAGTAATGGTGGACGGGGCGGGGCGAAGGCGAGGCGTGAGGTCTCTCTCCTCTGCCCAGCAGCAATTTGCAGTTTTACGCTCACTTAAATTGTGTCTAAACTGACAAGGGCCAGAAACAAAAAAAAAACAAGTTAGAGGGAGGGGCGGAGGTGGGGGGGTGGTCGGCACAGCATGCGTTTGGGGGTAGTTGTTGTGTTGTTTTTGCAGCCCAACCCCACCCCACCCCGCCATACTAAAAGGGTTAGAAGGAAACGTTATGGTGGCGTAAAAATTTTATTGTTATGTCTTCTCCGCACCACTTGTAGCGGAACGGGGTTGGGTGGAGAGGGGAGGGGTGAGGGGTTTGAAGAGGGGGGTCTTTGTGGTTGGAGAGGTTTTTGGGAGTTTATGTCTATTTGGTCTGTCTGTCCCACAATCGATATTAATATTGGGCATACAAATTGAAAATTATGACACAGAACGCCCCCACCACGCCCCTCCGCACCGCCGCCGTCCGCCCGCACAGTCGACCAAATTCATTTATGTTTTATGGTCAACACTGGATTACAAATGTAATACACCAGAGGGTTAAATTCACACACACACACACACTCAAGGGGTTAATAACCACGAATAAAGTGAAGAAAGAAGCATTTTAAGAGCAAGTGAGAGGAGTGTATATCGGAAAGAGAGAGAGAGAGAAAGAGAGAGAGAGAGTGAAAGCTAAAAGCGGATTAAGATTAGAGTCGACAAAAGTCGTTAACAGAATCTAAAAAAAAAATCAGCAAATAGCATGGAATAAGTAAATTAGATTGTGCAGAAGCAGCAAAACCCAAAGAAAACAGAAGTTATTGGCATGACTTAAGTTGAGGAGAAGTTTCGCGAAGCAAAGACGAACCGAAAGTGAGAAAGTAGGAGAAAGTTATTGACTTACTTAATTAGGTTAAGTTTCTATTCTCTTTCATAAGCTGATCGCGGAATTAATAACACTTGAGTAAGTTTTGGAACAACTTATCTTGAAGTTGGAAAACTTTTTTGTTTTTATTCAGGTAAGAAGTATGTTCTCTTCCGTCTTTTATCTTAACTCTTTTGATAACTCAATTCGTTTCATGTTTGAGAACTTCTATCTTTATTCTTTATCTATTTCTTCATCGAGACTATTCGAGTATTATATACAGTTAGAAGTATTCCCTCTTCTATCACCTTTTGGTATCGCACTGAAGCTTCTTTCAACTCTTTTGATATCTTATCATTTGATATCTTTCATCCGTTTCTTCTACTCTTTTGTTAACTTTTCGTTTAAAGTCTTTCATATTCAAATCTCTTACTTTCCCCTTAACAATCTTTAATCAGTTTCATTTGCAGTTTCAGTTGTCTCCTTAAGAACTTTTCGCACTTTTAGTTTTAAAGGGTCATTCATATTGAATATCTTGCGTTTTCCCTTGACAATCTTTAATCAATTTTGAGTGTCAGATTTAGTTTCAGTTTTATTCTATTCAAGAGCTTTTCTCTTACTTCTAGCTTTAAAATGAGAAACGCCCAAAATTTGCATTTGAAAATCATGCCATTTGGGGCCGAAAATTAAAGAAAGCACATTAAAATGTTCGGGGAGAAAACAATGAAAATGGTTTTGTTCGGTTTGGTTTGGGTATCCTCTGGCATTCTCTCTGGTATCTGCAAGCCGCATCTTTTGCAAACTAAATGAATGTTGATGCGTGTATCCGCATTCGCAATTCACCCACCCGACCCAAAACAGCTTGAAATAGAATGCTAAAAAAAAGCAAAAACCCACAACCGACCCCCCATCACCATTCCCATACAATCGACCCCCCATCGGAGTCCGAAGACCATACCATACCAGACCACATATGCATGCTACCCTCTTCTTGGGTTTTTGTTGTGTTTTGTTATTCGAACTCAAGTCTGCGGCCTGTTACGTAATGAGATAAGAATGCAAAGAAACCGAAACCCACCCAAACTCAAAAAAACCGGCCTGAACCCAATACAAAATACACTGTACAAAAGTTGAACAATGAATGTTTTTTTAGGTAAAGCAAAAAATTTGATTGGATTCCAAAAATCACAGCAAAAACTTTCGAAAATGAGATTTCAAAACATATGTATCAAAAAAAAATTGTAAATAAGTTTAAGAAATATTTTGTTTCCTTTAATTTTGTTAGTGTTTATCAACCCTCAAATCAGTTAACCCCCGTCCGACACCATGCCCTCTCTCATGAGTAGTTCCTCAATCTCTCACTCTCTTTCTCTCTCTCTTTCTTTCTCTTTCCTGGGGGGAGATTCTTTGGTCCACTTTCTCCACACACTCTGTGTGCTTTGACTTTCTATGCATTTGCATAATATTATTTTCCATTTGTTTTTATTTGCCTTTTGAGCAAATATTGTCAATTCGAATTGAATTTTGACATTAGTTGTGAATGCCATTCCCCCTGCCCCATACCCCCTCCCATAATCCCCGCTGACCAACACTACCTTTTTGTATGGGTTTGTTTTTCTCATAGGGACTCATGCGATTTGTCATGCTGAGTGAAAAAAGGAACGAGAAAAAAAACCTGACAAATTGCCGAGATTTCAGTTCAGAGCCCGGATTTCTCGATGCTTTTGTTTCCTAGTCTCTGGCTTTATGGCTTTATGGTTTACCTGGGCCCCAGCGAGGAGAGGAGGCATTATGACCAGTTGAGTGGGCGTAACGATGGGTGGGGCCAACTACTAGCGGGTATTGAATGTATTGTTTGGATTCAAGCCAGTTGGCTTGAAAAATATTTTATGAAAAATAATTTTATTTATTTATTTTTTGCTTACAAACATTTTTTTTCGTCTGTGAAATCAAATTAAAAATAGTTTAACCCAGTTTAAGCACACTTCAAAGCGCAATGCAAGCCCAATGGCACTTATTTATTATTCCCAGTGTAGCGCGGCGCTTCAATGCCTGCTAATTGCAAGCGGGCAGCGGCAGCAGTGGCACGAACAGCGGCAGTAAAATGTTGCTATTGTTGTTGTTGCGACGAGAAAGAGAACGAGAAAGAGACGAGAAATTGTGTAATATACAAAATTGAAGCGACGCCAAAGGAATTTTCTGTTGACATTTTTTAATTTTACACTTGACTGACTGAGGCGCACCGGACTCGCAACGGCAGCAACGGCAACGGCGTGGCAGTGGCACGGCCCGTTGCAAAAACACATCCCAAACAAACCGTGGGCCTGGGAAAAAGCCACCCCCTTTGGCGAGAGTTCGTGCCTGGACTTTGTGCCGTCTGCCTGTCTGTCGGGGATTACGGCCAGGTAATACTTTTGCGCGAGATTCGCTCGCTCTCTCTCTGTGTGTGTGTGTATGTGTGTGTGTGTGTGTGAGTGCGAGTGTGTGTGTGTCCATATAAATAAACTTAATATCAAAATGCAATTCCCCGTCGATATCAAAAGTTGTTTTACGACTCGCTCGTCAAAAGCACAAAAGCACTCAGCAAAAATGCAATAGATTGCAACATCAAGCACTACACTGATTACACAGAGCGAAAAAATGATGACACTTAATCCCCATTTACAGTTCAAGAGTTCAAATATGAACAAATTAATGGTAATGTTCTGAGAGTTTTGAGATGGATTTTAGTTGAAAAGTAAATACATATTTTCATATTGGTATAATATTTGAATCGCACACAAGGAGTGAAAGAGTCTGGAAATCTGATCAGGAGCACAGATATTAAGGAGGAATGAGGAAAGTTTGCAGTTTTGAGAACTCCTTGATCCTTAATGATCTCCATTCTCCAGCAGGTGTGTCATTTTGAACGGCAGACGTCATTTTAAGGAGCATTCCACAAGGGTTCAGCGATCGATGTTAACCTAAGCTAGGAATAGGAAAAATGGTTTTTTCACCAAGGAACAACTTAATACTCTTGAAGTAAGGTTGTCATTTACTCATCAATACTTAGACTAATGTGAAAGTATGCAATACAATATGATATAGCATCGTTAACTTACTAATGCTCTAAGGTATATAAGATCTCGGGAAAAAGATATCAAAACTTCTAAGAATGAAGATACTATATGGCCAAGGCTTACAACAAGCTAGTATGTATAAAGTTTGGATTAATACTCCATGGTATATGAGCACTCGGGAAAAAGATCTCAAACTATATACTATATGCTAGATACTATATGACCATGACTTAAAACAAGTTGTACTTTCATCCAAACGTTTTAATTCTCTTTTAGTGCCAGTGTTAAACATATCTATGCTTAAAAGTATTATTGTTCAAAATAGTCTAAGTTGAACTGTAAGCAAGTTGTTATTTTTGTAAGTGTATTAAGAATATTTGCCACAAACAAACTTTATATTGCGATCATAAATCATATAAATGACACTTTACAACATAATTTTACAGCTATTGACATGAATTCTTAGTTCAAGCTCACAGCTTTTGCTTGACTTAACTTAACTCTGACAATAACTCGTAGCTTAAAATGAGACATGGCTAATAATACCTTTACGGTTCCCGTACTTATTACAAAAGCCACACAGAAATTTCCATACTTTTGTTTTGTACTATTTGCTTTAATTCTGCTTTTCGCAGCACTTTCCATTCATCGTTTTCTAATACTTACTTTGTTGTTGTTGCTGGTGTTGCACAGACACACAGATTGACTGAACCGGACTCGAACTGAACTGAACTCGAACTGTGTGCAACTCGATAATGATGATGATGATGATGATGATGAGGTCCTTAGCGGACGACTGCTTAAGGAAATCTATGCAAATTGACTGACACAATATTCCTTTGGCTTTGATTTAACAACAACAACAATAAACAAATAATGTTAAGCATTCAATATATACCGCCTCTCATCTGCAATCATCTATCTATTTGTTATCTCTTTCTCACTCTCTCTTCCCTGCTTACTTGCATCTCGTTCATTGAGTGGGGTTTTTTTGTGGGGAAGGCGGGGGAACCCAACCCATTGTATATATTTGCATAGACTGCTTGCTGCTGCTGCTGCTGCTGCTGCTGCTGCTTGCTGCTGTGGCACGTGTTTGGCGTTGTTGTCCAGACCAAAATCAAATTGAAATCAGTTAGTATACACTACTTACCATACCCCCCACTCTTCCTCCCTTAGTAAGTGGCCAACCCTCCTTTATGCAACACACCAATTGGTAATTGGCAACGAGCTTCTGCTGTTAGTTAAGGTTTTCAGTGCGACTTGGCATAAAGACATTTGCATATTTGCTGTTTATGTTGAAAACAAGATTTTCTTATTAACATTATTTAATTTGTTTACTTTGCCTTTGCCATCCATTCCCTTTAAGTGGAGGTGGGTGGAGGCGGGGGCTAAAGTGAAAGTAAAGTTGTTGCACTCGGGCCAAAAAGAAGTGAAAGGCAAAATGCTCTCTCGAAAATTCTGTTGACCAAAGCGGTTTTTGTGGTTCAATTGGTTTTGTGGCAAATATCTGTTTGCTTTCATTTCTGTTTGTGTGTGTGTGTGAAGGGTTTCTTTTTCTGTTAATTGCTATTGTCAGAGTGAGAGAGAGAGAGATAGGGAGAGCGAGAGATGCCATAAATAATGCCAAGTACTTTGTTTGTCTGGTTGGGTTCGTGTCTCGGGGTTTGTGTCTGGGGTTTGGGTTTGTGTTCCATCTAATTGCTATTAGTGCCTTGGAAATGCGGCAGACAGATAATAAACTAACTGCTTTGAGATCTGCAATGAAAGTTATGCGTATACTTAATATTTGATCGTAGATGCCAGAGAAGCTTAGAATATTTCTCAAGAAGAGTGAAGTGTGTAAAAATGTGAATATAAAAGTGAAAATTTTTCTGTAACATAAATTATTTCAATACCCTTTTAGCATTACGCCTCCCCTTCCCACCACCCTCCACACACACACATTACCATCCCATGACGCGTGCTCAAGTATATTTTGTGCCTTTTTGGCACGTTCTTTCTCGCTTTGATTTAGCCCTCTCTTGATTATCGCCAATCGACCGACAGTTGCAACCCTCTTATAACTCTTCATCATCTTCTTCTTCTTCTTGTGTCTGACCCAAGTTTGTTGAAATGTTTTGGAGGGGGGGTAAGGGGTACTGCGTCTGTGCGCTGTCTCGTCGCCTGTCGATTCGCATTTCCTTTGAGTTGGGTCGCCTTCGAGTCGAGTCCCAAAAAACTTTCTTTTCTTTTTGGGTGCTTTTCATTTCGTTTGCTGCGGAAGTCGCTAAACGTTGCTTCCGTTCGTCTACATGTGTGTGTGTTTGTGTGTGTGTGTGTGCTTGTCCAACTTTCACCTGGACCTGGACTGTGATATATGCGTTACTTGATTTGATTCGAATTGAATGCCGTTTTGCCCCATGACTTGGGGCTGGCGGAGCTCTGACAAAATCTCAGTCTCAGATTTACAGCAATAGTTACAAGCAAAAACTAACCCCTCCCCGTCCCCTCTCTCTCTCTCTCTCTCCACCTACATTTCGTAATTGCCAAGTTTTGTCAGCAAACAGCAAAAAGAAGAAGAAGACAGTAGAAGAAAACAAGCATCTCGCGTTTTTGTTTCAGTTATTGTTTCTGGTTTCTCTGCTCTCGCCGCGCGCAATAAAACTTCAAAACTTGAAAAGTTGAGACTAGCCGCAAATGCTCGCAATAGCCGCAAAGTATGCAATAACAAAAAACCATTGCTGTTGTTGAAGATGAGTAGGGAAGGGAAGTGGCATGAGGGGAGGTACACGCAAAAGTAAACGCTGTCCACGAAATGCTGCACACACACAGAGTGAGAGAGAGAGAGACAGAAGAAATACTTGGCAACAATCCTTGACCAAGACAAAGTTTTTGTCTTCTTCTTCTTGTTTTGCCCTGTAGCCAGACAACTGTCAAGATAGGGTATATGAAAAATATATAAGTTTTCGTTTGCTTTCTCTTTCTTGGTATCTATTCTATCACATTAAGTTTTATCTATAAGTTATTCTCTTACCTTTAACCCTATTTTGACTTTCATAACTTATTAAATGACATTTGACATTTGCTCTCCAGTTTACAGGGTATCATTTCGTCACTCACTCGCTTAAGAACAGTCATTTCAGCTGGGTTAAACCCCAAACCCAAGCCACTAGCTCATCTTTTTTGTCCAACTCGCAACTCGGCATCAATTCGGACGACAGTTTTTGTTTTTGTTTTTCGGGTTTCGGTTTTATTTTTGAAAAGACTTGTAGCATACGTTGCGGTGTAACCAAAATGCCCCACAGCGCCAATCCCCCCCCACACTTAACACCAAAACAAAAGGGGAATAAGTTTTGAAGTTGAAGAAGGAAGCGCAAAAAAACGAAAGACTTCGTCTCAGACGAAAGTAAAAACATACACCACACACCGCTTCGACAGTCGACAGTCAAAACTTTTTTGATTATCTTAATTGCGATTACGGGACACCGAATACAGATCCCCCAAAAACCCAAACCCAACCCAATTCCCATGCCTTGCCATTTCTTTTTGGCCCATGCGTGTTTTTGTAACCCTAACGAAACAGAAAGAGAGACAGACAGACAGACAGACAGAGAAAGAGAGAGACAGACAATTTGAAGAGTTAGATAAATAGATAGAGAAGCTGGGATTGATGGCACATAGATAGACAGTTAGAGGAATGGGGATTGGATTGAAGTTTCCTTTGCGCTTCGACTTGGAAACCCCCAAACAGACAGACGTACTGAAATTAGGTAGACAGCTCTAGACATTTTCAGCCCCAACCCCAACCCTCCCCCCCAAAGCGCATCAAGACGAAATTAACAAGATTGAGGAGGGGACCCCATCTCGCCTAACCTACAAAATGAAGAGAAAGCAAAAAAAAAATAGGAAAAGTGTGGCCAGGCAATGAAAGAAATTGGGCTATCAAAAAGCTACACAAAACTTTGACCAACTCTCCTCTCTCTCTCTCTCTCTCTCTTTTTGGTGAAAGGGCAACTGTTTTGGCTTAGACACAGTATACCCTATAAATGGGTTGACTAATAACAGAGTTTGCTTTGAGAGTTGAAATGAGATTGTGCCGTAAGTAGTCGGAAATAGTAAGAAAACTAAAAACTAATTGAAATACAGAAAGATTAAAAAGGTTTCAAGATGAGTAAAGCTGAAATGGAGCAATATAATATGAAAAACCAACTAAAAATGTTTTATGAACACCAAAATTAAACCTTATTTAATGTTTCAAAAGTCATTGTAAAGAGAAGTCTTTCTTTCAAACTTATTTTCTTAAAACTTAATTTCTTAACATATATTTTATCTTCTTTTTCCAAACAACAATCTCTTTCCACACACATATTATTACTTACAGGATATTTTTGCTGTCTTCCAACATTCCCAAAATGTTAACTGCAGTATTTTATCGACTCATAGAGTGAGTCTGTTGCTGTCCATTTGCTTGCCGGGCATCCGCTTGGGGGCTCAAAGTTTCTACAAAGTTTTCGAGAGCAGCAGCCGTCCTTATTTCTTAGCCAACAACAACCTTCCCCACCTTCCCTCCACCCTTCGCCCAGCAGAGACTCCCGGCTCATTTTCTGCCACCCCTCCAACAAACACAGAACTGAACACAGAATACAATTGGAAAATAATCATAGTTTTGGATGGAACGAAATTCTGATTATGTTTGGGACTGCCAAAACAGTCGCTTGGGGCGCATCTAGGAAGTTTTTTTTTTTGTTCACTTCTTCTGGGCCATTGCAGCTAATCTACTTACAATGTGAGAAATAAGCTAATAGAACCCCCCGTCTATACCCGGCTGCACCCTCTGTATCTCTCTCTCTCTCTCTCTCTGGTAACATCTCTCTATAATTGCTAGACACAAAAAGCAATAATTGTGTTTATTGATTTTGTTCGAGCCGCTCGCAATTACAGATAAGGAAATACTTGACTATAAAATATATATGCCATAAATAAGAGTATAAATAGCACTAGGTGCAACTGGAACTTAATGGTTTAAGTGTTGGATAACAACACTACTTATTAACTGTGTTTTTTAATCTTTTTTTCTTCCCCCTCACCTAAAAAAGGGAAGTTTTTTTTCTGTTTGGGGTGCACAAAATGCAAAGTGCATTCCGGTATTCCGGTATTCCGGGTTTCCCAGTTAAAGATTTATCAGCTTTTCCGCACACACACATACACATACATATAATGCAAGTATTTTTTGTCGTTATCTGTCCTAACGACAGGATAAACCACTTTGCGGCATTGTGATATATGCTCAAAGAAGAGCAAGGTGAAACAATGAGTGTGTGAGAGAGACAGTCAGATAGAGAGAGAGAGTTGGTAAGGGGTATGGGGGGACGTTTTCTTATTTTATGCAAATAATGGGCACAATGTGTCATTGCCGACGCTGACAACTTTGATGAAGCGTCGCTCTGACAGAACCGATGCGAATGATTCTGGGGCACAATTTGTACACTCAAAGAAAAAACAGAGAGAGAACATGATGATAACTTTACACACTCTATGGATAAATAATGAGTTGAACCATTTATAAATAAGTTAATAAAGATAAGAAAGCTGATTTCCTTTAAATATTTGTTTAATTTTCTCAGATCTTAAGTTAAAACTTAAGGAAACTTAAGGCATAATTATGATAATCAAAAACCTTAAGAGGAAATATTCTTCCTTTACATCTCTCATTACTAAAAAAAACTTAGTCAACTCATTTAGTTCCTCAAAAAATACTAAGCTAAAAAGTTTTCAACCAAAATGTTAACCAAACTTTTTTATTTCTTTTATCTCAGTGTATGATTGGGTTTGGATGGTGTGTTTGTTTTTGGTATGATGGATCAGGCAATGCGCGGTGGTTGGGGGGCGGTGGAGAAGGACGAAGAGAGGAACACTCGCTGACATAAAATGTGTAAAATATTGGATGTCTACATAAAAGTCGGAGGGGGGGGAATGGGCCCGAAACGAAACTGGTAAAAACCTGGGGAATTCAATTTATATGCAAATCATATGCAAGCGACAAGACAAATATCAAATAGTATGCTATGCTATCACACACACCCCCTCGCCACCCTCTCACCCTACCAACCACCCCTTACCCCTCTCTCTCTCACACATACATATATAGACTAGCTCAGGCATTGACTATGCGTAAGTATTTTCATAATATTTATTAAAAAGAAAAATCCATATATATGTAATTATGCAACATGTGAGGTTATGTAAAACAGCTTCAATAGCCAACACTTGTTAGGAGCAGTGTGGCAAAGAGGAGGGGAGGGGAGGTTGAGGTTGTAACTAGCTTCAGTGTTAGCATAATATGCAATTTGATATAGTTTTTGAAATTTTGTTCACAATTTTTATTAAAGATTAACAAGATTTTAAGTAAAATTTAAAAGAAATTATTCTTATTGAAGAAATCTCTAGAAGTGTTAGTAAAACCTAAACAATATCATCTCAAGAATATGATAACTTTTCACCTTTTTTTGTTATTGTTTTTATTTTGTACATTTATCTTAGGACATTTTGTTTTTTCAATAAATTATTTTGTAATAAAAGTAGAGTATTCTTTGCAGTCGGTTCTATGTAAAATAGCGAATACCCTCCTCATCATCATCGTGCACATCCCCGTATGCTCTGGGTGCATAACCTTTGTAGACACTGTAGCTTTTGATGGGCTTGCAGTCGCATGGTTTTTCCTCGACTTCCTCTTCTACTACTACGTATTTGCCCACCTCCTTCTCTTCCTCTTCTTCGTACTTGCTGGGTTGCTCTTCGTATGAGTTTTCGGAATAGGCAGGTGCCTCTGTCGTATAGCTTTCGGGATAGTAGCATTCGGTTGTTGTTTGGGGAGGTCTCGGCTTTTTGCCTTTCTTGCCGGCTTTCTTCTTGTTGAGCTTCTCTTCGAGTTTCTCCAACTTCTTTTCGTTTAGGTTCGCAAAGAAATCGAGTTCCTTGAGCTTCTTGTCCTCGAACCATTGCTTGATCTTCTCCCATTCGTTCTCCTTCTTTTCCTCCTTGGCCGTGAACAGATTCAAGAAATCCAACTTCTTCAACGCCTCCTTCTGCTCCTTCTCATCAAATTCAAGCTTGGGCAACTTGAAAAGCCAGGCTTGGGTTTGTTGTAGGGCTAAGGTGAGGTAGGGTAGGGTTAGGGTCAGGTCAGGTCAGATCAGGTCAGGTCATGGTTGGTTCAACTTACCCATTGCGGCAATTATTAGCAGGATCAGTTGTTGCCTCATTGTTGTGTTGTGTTTACCAACTGTTTCTCTCTCGGTTACTGTTTTGATCACTGTCCCGCTAGCTGCTTTTAAGCTTCTTGATCCGCAATTGCTCTTAGCACCGTTTGAGGCTTGATGCTTGATGATGCTGGGCCACAGAGCACGTGCTGCAGTCCAAGTGCCTTGATAAGCACGTGTTCATTAACTTTTTAAAGAACAACTACTTTTATGTTTCGAGTCTAATCGCTGTCACTTGTGGCATGTTTCTTAGTGATAGCTCTTCAGCTTAACTAATAATAAAATGTTGCTTCACTTCTTGCTGTAAACAAGTTCAATGTACAACTACAAACATATTTACATACTATATATAAAGTTTTAGTTTTTGATCAACTTTCACAAAACTTCACTTTCTGCTTGGAAAAAGTGTCTCTCTCTCTCTCTCTGGGCAACTGTCAACCCTTGGCTCAACATTTGGTCAGCTGTCAGTTTGATAAGTCGAATCGGAATCAAACACGAAATGATATTTTTGTTTTTCTTTGGGTTCGTGACAGGAGAAGGTGGGTGGGTGGAGTGGGCGGGGAGGTAAGGCAACTTTAATTGAATGTGTGTTGGAAACGAGCTGTGCAATTTTTTGGGGCAGTAGCAGCAACAGCAGCAGAAATCGCTAATTGACTTGGCTGCTGCTGCTGGCCATTATCAGCTCAAAGGGGGTGAGAGAGATAGTGGGCAGCGCGGGGCAGCGGGGTTGGTTGGGTGGCAAAGGGAAAGGGATTTTTGGGTGTTGATGTGGTGTTGAAAGTGGAAGTTAAATTGTATTTGTTTAGTGCGCCTGCATAGAGAAGAGCAGAGCAGAGGTGTTGACGGGGCGGGGTGGGTGCGCCTGCTTGCAACTCCAACTTCAAGCAAATATATGTGTATACATATACATATTTGCCACATGTGGCAGCAGCTAACGTTTGTGTGTGTGTGTGTGTGTTTGTTGTTGGCTTGTTTTGTGTTTGCTTTTTGTGCTGAGCAAACAATTTGCTAAATTAATTGCACACCAACAGTTGTTTGCCATGTTCATGTGTGTGTGTGTAGGTGTGTGTGTGTGTGTGAGCATATCGAATGTGCACAACAAATAGTACTAGCTACACGAATTTAGCACAATTTCTTTGCCCCAAAAATGAATGAAATAAAACCCCGAAATAAATTCACATAAAATATTTCACAAAGTTTTTGCATAAGTTTTTCCGACTGCAAGTTCTAAGTGCCAGCCATTAAGAGTGTTTAAAAAGGTGTTAAGAATCATTTCAAATATGTTTCTAACATTAATTGCCTTTCATTACAACTTGTTTCAACTTGTTTAACTCTTTAGAAGGTTTAACCAATCCCATTAATCAACAAATATTTCAAATAAAATTGTAAAATATTTCTTAAATCATTTAAGTTTTATAGTTATTATCTTTCGACCATATCTTTGCACGTAAATAGTTTTTGTTTTGCATTACTTAACTACTTTATTTAATTGCCTAGCTGAGTTTAATTTCTTGTTTTCTGTGGAATTTTCTCTCTTTTTTTTTTTTTGCTGCTGATATAATCGGATGTTGTATTTCGCTTTGCTGCTGTTTTTCGCTGCTTGTTAATGAGTTGTTTTTTTTCTTGATTTTTTTGTTTTTTTTCCATTTATTTTGTTTCCATTTGTTTTGTAATTCGACACTGTTTTTGTTTTTCTCCCCCCCGTCAACATTTTGTGCTGATTGTGCAGAAAGAGAAAAGCGAGAAATAAGTCGTTGAATAATTTATGTAAATATTTTGTCGTTTGCTTTATTATGTCATTTTTGTATAATGGCACAGAGTAAAAAATAAATTAAAAAAAATAACAACTATTAAATATGTAATATTCTTAAGTTAAATTCATTTTTATAGTAAGTTGTTCTTACTGACCAATGCGATTATTGCCAAAGTTTCCCAAGATGAGTGGCAACCCTGGCAGGGGTTCCATTATCATAACATCATCAATGGAACTAATATCATTATCATCATCATTATCGTCGGGTGTTGTTGATGTGATTGGTGCTGGTGTTGTTGTTGTTGTTGTTGATGTTGTTGAGGTTGTGCTGCGTCTGCGGTACCGACGACCTTTGCGCCCCTTGCGTCCTCTACGCGGGATCGACGGGATCATATTTTCGTTATATCGATACACGGTTGGATAAGGTGCCATCGGATAGGGCGAATATGTATATGTTGTTGTTGTTGTCGGTGAAGTTGTAGATGTTGTTGAGCTTGTAGATTCTGTTGTTGAGGTAGATGTTGTTGTTGGTTCTGTTGTTGTCGTAGTTGTTGATGGTTCTGTTGTGGATGTTGTTGTTGTGGTACTTGTTGATTCCGTAGTAGTTGTTGTTGGTTCTGTTGTTGTTGTGGTAGAACTTGTTGATTCCGTAGTAGTTGTTGTTGGTTCTGTTGTTGTTGTGGTAGAACTTGTTGATTCCGTTGTTGTAGTGGTTGGTTCTGTTGTGGTTGTGGTACTTGTTGAGTCCGTTATAGTAGGTTCTGTTGTAGTTGTTGTGGAACTTGTTGATTCTGTTGTTGTAGTTGTTGATTCTGTTGTTGTTGTGGTACTTGTCGATTCCGTTGTAGTTGTTGTTGGTTCTTCTGTTGTAGTCGTAGTTGTTGTTGGTTCTGTTGTGGTTGTTGTGGAACTTGTTGATTCCGTTGTTGTAGTTGTTGGTTCTGTTGTTGTTGTGGTACTTGTTGAGTCCGTTATAGTAGGTTCTGTTGTAGTTGTTGTCGATGTTGTAGTTGTTGGTTCGGTTGTTGTTGTTGTGGTACTTGTCGATTCTGTTGTAGTTGTTGTTGGTTCTGTTGTTGTTGTGGTACTTGTCGATTCGGTTGTAGTTGTTGTTGGTTCTTCTGTTGTAGTCGTTGTTGTTGTTGGTTCTGTTGTGGTTGTTGTGGAACTTGTTGACTCCGTTACAGTAGGTTCTGTTGTTGTCGTTGTCGATGTTGCTTCTGTTGTTGTAGTTGTTGTTGGTTCTTCTGTTGTTGTAGTTGTTGTTGGTTCTTCTGTTGTTGTTGTTGTCGATGTTGCTTCTGTTGTTGTCGTCGTTGAATCACTTAAGTCTGGCGTTGTTGTTGATGTTGGTTCTGTTGTTGTTATCGCAGCTGTTGATTCCGTTGTGCTTGTTGTCGTTGACGACGTCGTCGTTGATGATGTTGATGTTGTTGTTGATGTGCTGCTGCTGCTGCTGTCCACTGCAGGTGCATTAGCAGCAGCAATAATCTCACTAATATTGATTGTTATCGTTTCATTGAGTCTCGTCTCATTCAACGTTTGCATCGTATTATTCGAGCTGACAATTGTTGCTACAAACGTTGAGTTCTGTGCGGCAGACAGCTGACAGCAGCAGGCTACTGAAAATTTGTCAAATGACAGTAAGAGGAAATCAATTAGAACGGCCCGAAAGACAACATAACCAACCAAAATGGTCTCCCCCACAGCCGTAGGTAGGGCCAACAGCCACATGACACACTAATTACCTAATATTGTTACCACAACGAGCGCAATTAAATGACGACGTGCCGGCAAAATTGGCAGCAACATTATGCGTTTTGATGTTGTTGCTGTTGCTGTTGTTGCTGTTGCTGGTGTTGTTGTTGCTGTTGTTGCTGCTGCTATTGTCATCCTAGTCATTCCTTAATTAGTAACTCCGGATGATTGCTGCTGTGGCTGTTGCTGTTGCTGTTGCTGCTGTGGCTGCTGCTGCTGCTGTCTCTGTACAAATTTGGTTAATTGAACTGATTTGCAAAGTGCTCATCAGATGCATTTTTATATTGCACGTCGGCACGGAAACGTGTGGAAAGTACGTGAGCTTCACTATTTACTCATCTTTGTTATCTGTTATCTGTCGGATAACAATCACACATCAGCATCAGCAACAGCAACAGCAGCAGCAGCAGCAATTGTTGTTGCTGGTGGCATCTTTGATACCGGAAACATGTTGGCAATATTCCACGTGTCTTTAAGTGGCACACACACCTACACACACCCACACACACACACAAACACCCAACTATTTAGACTTAACCGGATGCTTATGGCCAGACGCAAATTTTCTATTTGACAAAATCAGTTTTTTTTTTTGAGGTCGTTGCTGTTGTTGCCATCAACTTGGTCAACTTGGTCTTGTGGCACGTAAACTTGGTCAACAGCTGGCCTTTCATTTGAAATGCAAACATGGCAAGAGTACTTCATGCTTGTCTTCAGATTGTTTAGATTAGCTTAACTATTAGCAATCATTACTTTTGTTTTAATACTTCTTCCATGCTTTTTGTCATGTCGTGTAAAAACTGTTTAAGTACACACTGTTGAGTACAGTGAAAGAGACAGAGAGAGAGAGAGAGGGACTGTGAAAAATGAAGGGAAAAATTTCAATTATTTAAATAAACGTGACCAAAACTAAATGTAAAATTTATAATGCAAAAAACTTAAACGAAAAAGCACAAATCATTTCATTTAAAGACTTAACATTGCTCAAAAGACAGGGTGATCCAACTATTAACAGTTTAGGTTAGCTTAAATTTGAGTGATTTACAGCAAAGAAATAGATAATGAAAGAGTGTCATGAGAACTATAAATGCTTAACAGTTATTACTTTAGAACGTGCCTGAGCACATATTAAAGTTTACAACAGTTTTTCGTATATAAGTCGGTCGGTGTTGGGGTATTAAGTATACAGTTAAAGTCAACCGCTCAACTGCGAAAACATGTTTAACAAAACGTTCCTCGTTGCGCTCATGCTATGCGGTAAGTGTTATTAACAACACTGAACACTGAAATACCCACAAATGGTTAATTCATATCATTATCATTTTTACAGTCTGCTACTTTGGCGTCATTTTGGCTAAACCATCATTGCCACTCCTTTCCGGTAGATCCGGATTACCCGGCTTATCCGTACTATCCGATCCGCCCGCCTTGCCAGGAGGTCTAACAGGAGGTCTACCAGGAGGTCTACCTGATGCAGCAGCTGTCGGTGCCGCAACGGGAGCACTAGGTGGCGTAGCTTCCGGCCTTACTAACGGTTCCATAATCCCATCTGGATAATTTCAGCATGCGAATTTCTTAACTACCTTTTCTTTGTGAACTTTAATTTGGAAACTATCTCAAAATTTGTTGATTAAAATAAATAAACCTACTATGCAAACCTAAAATCATATGTGCATTTTTTATATTATTATGTTTTCCAACACTTTGAGTTATGGGAAAGTAATTCAGAATACTTCTAATTTAGAAACAATCTAAACACATAATTTTTGTAAGTTTTGGAAACTAAATAATGTCAATATATGTCTTAATAGGAAAATTTCATTTCAAATACATTGAAAATATAGCGAAAAACTTTATTCAACTACAAAAATCAATTATTATCTTCATTACCGTCTCAAACAAAATGTCTTAAGCACATTTTAATGCCATTGGTTACATTTTTCATAGATTACTTATCACATTACACATTCCAAATACCTTCTTCTAAAACTTGTTAACAGGGTATATGGTATGCTCACGAATACAATTACTGTTGTTGAAATTTCAATTATTTTAAATAAGCGTGACCAAAACTAAATGCTATATATTTGGGTTATTAAGTAAACAGTTAAAGTCAACCGCTCAACTGCGAAAACATGTTTAACAAAACGTTCCTCGTTGCGCTCATTCTATGCGGTAAGTGTTATTAACAACACTGAACACTGAAATACCCCCGAATTGTTAATTATTATATACTTTATCCATTTTGCAGTCCCCTTCTTTGGTGGCATTGTGACTAAACCACTGGGAGTACCCGGGATGTAATCTCTGGATAATCTAGATAATTTCAGCATGCAAATTTCTTAACTACTTTTTTTTTGTGAACTTTAATTTGGAAACTATCTCAAAATTTGTTAATTAAAATAAATAAACCTACTATGCAAACCTAAAATCATATGTCCATTTTTTATATTATTATGTTTTCCAACACTTTGAGTTATGGGAAAGTAATTTAGAATACTTCTAATTTAGAAACTGTCTAAACACATAATTTTTGTAAGTTTTGGAAACTAAATAATGTCAATGTATGTCTTAATGGGAAAACTTCATTTAAAATACATTGAAAATATAGCGAAAAACTTTATTCAACTACAAAAATAAATGATTATAATTAGTTACTAAAGAAAAGATTAAAGTAAAATCTTTACAAAAAGTTATTAAAGAAAGAAAATCTTTACAAAAAGTTATTAAAAAAAGAAAAACTTTACAAAAAGTTATTAAAGAAAGAAAATCTTTACAAAAATTTACAAAGCTAACATTAAAGTGTGAAGAAAATTTCGATTTAAAAGCATTATACAATAAGTTTATGGCTAGTTTTCCACGGTTCATAAATCTACTTAGAATACGCTTACACAACAAACAAACGTTATGCAACACTGAATAGTTTAATCACTATCCTGTACGTGTTCGAGTTTTTTGTACATTTTCTCACGTAGGAATTGACTTTTTAAAAGGTATAAAGTGCAAGGGATCAGTTGACTTAAGCTTCAGTTACAAAATTTAATTGAGCGCATTAAGAATGTTTAACAAATTGACAATATCGATTTTAGTGCTGTGTGTTTGTAAGTTTTCAATTAAAAATATATATATATTATTAACTGCATTTTTCACTTAACTATTGCCGTTCCTTTTTCTGATAGTGTTGACGGTTTTTGCTTGCGGCATGGCACAAAACGCAACAGCAACAACAACAACAAGCTCAGCTGGTCGTCAGCTGGTCAGGGACTTTATGGGTCAAGTGCAGGCGCTAATAATCAAGTTAAGACTGGACTTGGCCGAACTAAATGCCGAATCGAATCGCATTAACTAAAGTGTATAATAATATTAAAAAAAAAAAATATATTTATCGAAAAAAAAAATGAATAAAAATATTCCAAGTTTAAGCAAAAGAAGTTTGATTGATGTACAACTGTCAAGGCACACACCAATACACACACACACACACACATAAACAAAACAAGAACAATTTGCCAGACACACACACACATACAGACAAAACTTTTGGGCAGGCGCCATTTATCAGAAAGCATTTCCCCGGTTGCAAGCCAGAGTATACGACAAGTGGATACACATGTTAACAAGCTCAAACGACAGTGGGAAGGGAGGGAGGAGGGGTGTATTGAAAGGATTGTATATGTATTGTATATGCATGTGTGTATGTATGGCTTGGCTGTGTTGGGTTAAGCAAAATGAAAATACCAAAAATTATACCTAAAGGCGAAAGCAAAAGCAAACAGCAAGAAAAAAGGCAATAAAAAATAACACACAAAAGTCAAAAGAAAACATGAAATGCCAAGTAGTTGCCAAATGAGAACACCGAATATTTAAATGCCCTACCTTAGCTCAAGTAAAAAAAAAAATTGTTTTTCATCTGATTTTTTATTATTTATTTTTTTCTCTGATTCATACTTGAAAAATAGTTTTTCAATATTTTCTTTGTCGTCACAAACGTCAAGACAAAAGTGTTCGATTTACAATCGTTTTAGCAGGGGGGTAGGGAGGGAGGTTAGGGTATGCCTGGAAAAAATGTGCCAAGAAAATCTTAACGAAATTTCTCACGTTTGCCATAATTACGAGCAAAATACGTGACATGTGTTTTGACTGCGAATTTTGGAGCTCTCGCTGTTGCTGTGTGTGTGTGTGTGTTTGTGTGTGTGACCCGCTATAGGAACAGCAACAGCAGCAGCTTGTCGAGCTACCCTCTCTACCCCCCCATACCCCCCACCAACACCCCACCCTTAACCCAACAACACTCTTCAAAGCCTTCAAGCAAAGCTTTAGTTGCCCATTTTTTTGGTGTTGTTGTTGTTGTAGCCGTGTTATGCATATGCATATATATATATATATATATATATGTAGTAAAGAGGTGTAGACGGGGAGGGGGGTTTAACGGTTACTCACTGAGCTATAAATACGGTAGTAATACGGTATACATCGTATACATAACCAATAAAAATCTGTGCCTCGGCTATATATATTTGAGGGTGTAACCCGATTCGCAACGATTGTTGTTCAAGCAAGAAGTAATTCATAAAAATCTCTTGAGCAAATGTTTGCGACATGAATAATGAAAAAAAACAAGTAAGAAGGCTCTAGTCGAGTAAGCTCGACTAGAAGATACCCTTAACCCTTGACCATACACAGACGGACAAATAGTCGAGCTGACATACGCGAACTACCGGACCAATGCTTTATGGTTTCATATCTCCGGTGTTTCTCAACCGATTTTAATGAAATTTTTACAGAAGTTCATTATTTTGCTTATAGTTTCAATCCTCATTTTCTGTTTTTTTAAATTCAAGATTTTGTTGTTATCGATTGCATGTGTATATCGTAAACCGGAAAAGTTATCGAAAATTTGAAACAATCCTGCTATGCCAAGGGGTTAGGAGAGTTTACATCCACAATCTGGAGTCTCTGGTCTCTGGTAGTTCCTGAAATCGACGCGTTTACACATACAGACAGACAGACAGACGGACGGACATGAAATCGGACACTAAATCGACTCGCCTGTTGATGCTGATATATATATATAGAATATATATACTTTATAGGGTCGCAGAAGCTTCCTTCTGCCTGTTACATACTCTTGCACAAAACCATTATACCTTTTATTACCCATTTCATGGATTAAGGGTATAAAAAACCATATGCAAGTGAAGAGAGAAAAAGAGAGAGTGAATGACTAAGAGATACCCTTTAGGTCATAGACGGCAATGAGATCTCTTTTATGATATCTCGTTGAAAGTTCACTACTTCAATATACCCTTTTTGAATTTGTTTTTAAAGGGGCGCAAAACAAAACCAGTTCCGATTTCATGGGCCTTTTTTTTTTGTTGTTGTTTATTGCCACATTGTGTTGTGGGGGTCTCTTACATTATTTATAAATGCTTTAAAGCCGAACCGCAAAAATCGTTTTTTCTTTTAAGAACAAGAAGAAGCAGAAGAAAAAGTAAAAGAAGAAGACTCAACAAATCCCTGAGCGTTGGTTGCGTGATTGAATTGTTGCCTGATTGACAGTTGACAGTTGAAATTGATTTTGGTGGTGGCTTCCTGGAAAATCCTGTGTTTAGTGTGCGCACACCGCTTGGTGTGGTGGTACGGATGAGGGTGCTCGTGGTGCGGGGTGCGGCGGGAGTGTATGGGGTACGGTTTATTAATCCCCCGAGTGCAGGCGTGCATAAGTATCGGGCAAATGGATTAGACAGTTTTATGTTGAAACTCACTCACTCTCCCGCTCTCTCTCCCACTTTCTCACTGTGTATTGCAATATTAGGTCGAAAGGTGGACGAAACATTGCCAATAAAGGATTTCTCTCAAACTCTGAAACTCGTAGAACAAATAGAGAGCAAATAGTAGAGCGAAGCCAACTATTTAATTAAGGTTTTCTCGTCTTTATCACATCACTCAATGGACATATGGGACAACGATACGATACTCCCTCTCCCTCTCCCACTCCCACTCTCTCTCTCTCCAACTGTCTGTTGAATGTCATATTTGTGTGACAGAGTAATGAACCTCTGATGCTCTTTGTTGTCACTAATCAAAGGATAAAAATGCCCCCGAATCGAAACCGAATGTGTGTGCCGTGCCGCATACTCAATGTCCTCTCCCATGACATGGGCGGGGGATGGGAAGGGGTTGCAGTCTGCACAACATTGCAATCAATTAATTGATGGATGACTTAAGTAGGCGTTAATCCCAAAAATGGGCAACTGACCAAAAACTCAGTTCAGCATAAAACTGCAGCTGTAAGCAAATAATTAACAAAGGCTTAAACAAAAGACTGGGAAAAAGGGGGAACTGCACTCACAGAGTTGACCTGTACAGTAAACACATATGCTTATTGGGAACACTTTAGCTCATATATTGATAAACTGATGATTGATAATGAGAAAGAGTTTCAACAATATTTCAAAATTTTATTCCTCAATACATGAAACTGATTCTATATTTGGAAAATCAATATCAAAGCATAAGCAAAAACTCTGTTAAAAGCTAGATAACATTTTTGGGTATAATGGTAAACTGCTGAGATACCTATAAAATGCTAATCCCTACAAAATTGATTGTGGTAAATTTTTGGTCTCTGAGATATTTTTGGTTCTTTCTGTCTGTCTGTGTTTGGGTTTGGGTTTGTGTTGGGTGTTTGGGTCTGGTTGATCAATCAGAATCAGACTGAGAGTGTGTGTGAGTGTGTAGCACACAAAAAAGGTTAACTTGACTCAACAATTTGCCAGGACAATGGGATAAGGAAACAAGCAACGTTCACAAATAGACGCTAGAAGCTCAATGAAGAGTTCAATATGAGAAGTATTGATTGCTTTGACAAATCTGTGTAAGGAACCTTGTAATTTCATTACAAAACCATACCAATGACAAAAATAGAAGAGAGCAACAACAGAGAGCGAGAAAGAGAGAGAGAGAGAGAGAAGGAGAGGGAGTTGGGTCTCAATTCCCGAATGTGAAAGTAGTAGAGCATACCAGGCAACAATCATTCAAGGACCCCAAAAATACTATATATATATATATATATATGCATGCGTGTGTGGAGTTTTAAGATACTTTACAAGTGTGTGTGTATGAGTGTGTGTTTTTGTGTGTTTGTGTGTGTGTATCTATGGAAAATTAAATTCAATTGTGTGACAAGTTAATCCTATTGCTCATCTCCCAACTTTTATTTAAGCTTCATTCTTTATGCATTACATTGAGACCGAAACACACAAAGAGAGGGACCGAGAGAGACAGAGACAGAGAGACAGAGAGAGAGAGAGAGAGAGAGAGAGAGTCATGCAGTCAGTCAATCAATCAGTCAACCAAGTCAGTCACTCACTCACTCACAAGCCCAGTCATCTAGCCAGCCAGCCAGACAGCCAGACGAGCAGCCAACCCAGTCAGAGTCAGTCAGATGGATGCTGTCAGAATTGTTTGATATGTTGCCAGGACTCAAGCAACAAACACATCCCCCCCCTCGCCGCCTCCTCCACACCCTTGCAGCAGGCGGCAGGCGATTGCTGTCAGTGGTGAAAAGTGAAAGCCGAAAGAAGGGTTCGCTCTCATCATTTTTAACGGGCGAGGTAGTAGAATTTGCTGGCAACACTTCATTAAACTCATAAAGCAATAAAATTCGCTCTTGATGAACAGCAGCAAAAGCAAAAGCAACAGCAACAGAAAACGCCCAAACACAATCCAACCCACTCAACCACCCATCCATATTAAACCGAACCTGAACCTGAATCTGAACTGAACTACACTTCACTTCACCCACTCACGCGATGTGCGCCTTCAATTGTCTGACAGCTCGACATTGTCTGCTAATGGCAACTGCAGAGCATCCCAACACACTCTTCTTCTCTCTCTCTCTCTCTCTCTCTCTCTCTCTCTCTCTCTCTCTCTCTCTTTTCAGTTAGTAAGTACATTCATCACGCATTCTCTAGGAATAACCCATGATGCGTCTTTTCAATGTGCCCGGGGGAAACCTTAAAGTTGCACTCAGTCTTTCCTTCTCTGATTTGTTTCTTGTCTCTTATACGTTTTCCGCTCGCAGCAATCGATAATAATTACATTAGTTTTTCTTTGTGTCGACACTTTTATTTTCATTACCAATTACTATATCGCAGATGTAACAAAAGAAGCCAAGTTATATCATTTCATATATGGAATAGGTTTCGAATTGTATCCTTTGAACAGAAGTGTAGCCGAGAAGCATATGTCACAATTTGTCATTTTTAGTTTATATTCTAATAATAATGAATCGCTGAAGATATGTACTAAATGAAACTAAAGATTCCTGCTAAGATAGATTTTCCTGTTTTTCCATTTCTCTTCTGTCAAAGTTATGAAGCTAAAGATTCCTGCTAAGTTCGATTTTCCTGTTTTTCCCTTCCCTTCCATCAAAGTTCCTAAATGACCTGAACAACAAAAAAAGAACCCCAACCCCAACACCTCTGTTGCTTTACTCAGGTTGACTTTGTCATTGACTAAGCGTAATAGAAAATGATTCCTGTTTCCAACCATGACTTGTTCTGTATATAGTATATATGTAGGAAATTTGTATTATTCCCGCTTACCATCGACTTAATACCACTTTCATTCATTGAATGGCGGCTCAGTTAGCCGGCCTTTGTTGTTGCTCAATTACAATGCATTCCCCCCCTTGATAAAGAATAACAAAAAAAAAGATGTCAGCGCTTTAGTCACGCCTTCCAGCTAAGCGTAAACAATTACAATATGCCCAGTGCAAATAGAGAAAGATAGAGAGAGCGGGAAAAAGAGACAGAGTTTCAATTGAATTGAGCTTAACATTTAATGTCAGCTTTCCCGTGGGTTATACCTCTTATGTCATAAGCTATGCTGTACATATTTCCTATTGTGTAGCCAAGCTATTGAATTCGGTTTAGGGTATTCCGGGTTCGGTTAACTGGTTCCGTATTGTATTTTTTGTGTGTGTTTTGGTTTCGGTGTATTATTTTGTCTGATGTCATTTTCCACTCTCGGCGAGACATCATCGTTATTATCATCATCATCATCATCATTATCATCAACAACATTGTTGGAGGACGTCATTGTTCGGTCAACCCTGGGCTAGGGCTTGGGCGTACCGTACACATATAATAGAGTAGCCCGAGATGTATCTTTATTACGGTAATTGCTCATTGAACAGGAAATTATTATATGCGTGCGTATAACAAAAACCTCCTCCAAACCACACACACACAGGCTTAGCCAGAAATAGATCAACACAAAAAGGTAAAGTTGGGGATTTATTTGGTTTCGGTTACGGTTACGGTTACAGTTGAGGTTGAGGTTGAGGTTTCGAGCTTAATAATAGTAAAACCAAAAACAAGATGATGGGGTTTTTTACATTTTGGTATGCGAAACATTTATTTTTATATATTTGTGTGTAATTTTGTTTGTGTTCAAGCCATACGATAAATAATTATTTGATAGTGTTGTGGCTATCGGTCATATTTGAGTCTTTCTGTGTGTTCACATAACGCGTTCACTTCTTCGGGTCAAGATTCCGATCCCAATCCCTTCGATGTACTAGCTTATTGATGGGCGAATCGGTTATCCCGTGGCATTATTGGATGGATGGGTGGACGTCGTCGTGTTATATTATCACCGGCACCATCCTGATCGAAGGGTCGCGGTTCCAAGCGCCAGCTACGTATATGCATCCCATCGCCTCCGCCCATATCGAAGTGAACACGCTGATGTTGTGCCATATTCCGCATGTGTTGGGCAAAGTGCAATGCATCCGCCGGTATTCTATGCTGTACCAGGCCATGCAGATAGCGATCGTAGTCGGTAAGTGTCTCTTCGCGTGGACCCAAGTGCAGTACCCTCTGTGGTCGTCGGCTATATATGGACACTTGTCTGGGTAGCCGTCGATTCATCTTTGACTCGATACGAAAGGCTACCGGAAACGAAGCGAGTATGTGTCTCTCTGTGTGGTACGTCCGACGTATGTGTGGGCGTGTTTCGTGTCGATTAGTTAATACCAGAATTTGAATAGTGGTTTTGTGAAAAGTAAAGAAAAAATATTAGACAAATGTTGATTTTTGGGTTTTTGAAAAAATAGGAAAAAAACAAAAAAAAAATGATTTTTGATATGTTTTGTTGTTGAGTTGTATTAACTGAATGAAATGGGAAAAATGTTTTTGACATTTTACTTTAACATTCCCAAACCTACTTGGATACCAAAAAAGCTTTAAGCAATTAAAGTGTTTTCGACATTTTTGCTGACCGACAGCTCAAAAACATTTTACATGAAAGTTTGTGTTTTTTTGGGGTCTGACTCTTCTTCTTCTCTATGCCATTTATTGGTAGGCTGTCACAAGTGTGACAGTGTGTGTTGTCTTGTGTTGTGTTGTGTTGTGTCCTTAATCAAAATGCACACACACACACTTGATGCATATTTAATTAAGCTTTCACCTTTTTGTGTGATGCTCAGGGGCCAAAGAGAGAGAGAGAGAGAGAGAGAGTGAGAGAGCAGAGAGCACTTTGCTTTGCCAAACAAGTCAGCAGTCGAAAGCACTTTGTGTCTAGAATAGAATCGAGGGTTACATATAGAGAGACAAGGACAGAGAGACAGAGAGAGAGAAAGAGAGATGCTCTTGAGACTAAAATGTTTCTCCCTCTCTGTGCTCCCTTTTTTTGGTAGAGAATTGACTTAAAAGCGAAACGACAGCGCTTTAATTAAATCAGTTTTAATTAATGCAAAATGCGATTTTCAAAAGATGTCGCTAGACGCAACAACATAACATGGAAAAACAAGTACAAATTATTGATGTGGCAAGTGCACGACTAGCAGATACCCTAATTGCTATCTTTATGCCTAACAAAACGTGAAGAAAATATACAAATCTTGCTATTGCTATCAGGCGATATCTATTATGTTTTCTTATCAATCTAGATGAAATTTTCACAGCTGAACAATATTATGTGCAGATTTCTATGGTGAAAGGTTCAGTTTATACTATATACAAGTAGACATAATAATGGAAGTAAAATCTTGCTATTTCTGTCGGGCGATATCTGCCCTGTTTTCTTACCAATCTTGATGAAATTTTCACAGCTGAACAATTTTATGTGCAGATTTCTACAGAGAAAGCTTCAGCTTATACTATAAAATCTTGCTATTGCTATCGGGCGATATCTGCCGTATTTTCTTACCAATCTTGATGAAATTTTCACAGCTGAACAATATTATGTACAGATATCTATGGTGAAAACTTCAGCTTACACTACAAGTAGAAATAATAATAAATGTAAAATCTTGCTATTGCTATCGGGCGATTTCTGCCTTGTTTTCTTACCAATCTTGATGAAATTTTCACAGCTGAACAATATTATGTACAGATATCTATGGTGAAAACTTCAGCTTACACTACAAGTAGAAATAATAATAAATGTAAAATCTTGCTATTGCTATCGGGCGATTTCTGCCTTGTTTTCTTACCAATCTTGATGAAATTTTCACAGCTGAACAATAATATGTGCAGATAACTATTGTAAAAGCTTCAGCTTAAATACTAAGGTCTTACCATAATCAATTAATAGATCTCAAAGTAGAAATGAGCTAGGCTTTTAATGAAATCAAAGATGCTTTAGCAAATCTTTACCATATTTTATCTAAACTTTTGTTATACCCTTTTGAAATGTGCACAATGTGAATGCAGGGTATAAACAACAGACTGGCGGATTGGCGGAGGTAATGGGTAGGAAAGGAAAGTACAGGAAAAACCCAGGCAGGAAAAACCAGGCAAAAAGTATTTTGGTTCTCCACACAGAAAACTCCACCAACCGAGGTACAACAACCACATTTTGTTGTCGCATAATTACAACTCAATTGTAATCCAATTTTTGGGCAGGCATATAAATCCGATTTCATTGTGACAAGCTACGCCTTCCGACCGACCGCCTACCGCCCCCCGTGTTGCCCCCCTCGCCGACGAAGCGAAAGAGTCGTCCTGTGCTCCTGACACTGGTGTCTGTGTCAACTTTTTTGTGTGGTGTCAAATAAATAAACTTTTGACAGTCGGCAGACAGACGCGGCGGGAGGTCCTCCCTCCACCTCGTCTCGTGTCTCGAACCTTGCCTATGACGGAAATGTAAATTAGTTTGTCAGCGCACCAAAAAAAAAACCTATTCGATGGGGGGAGGGGGGTACAGTTCTTAAAGAGGCGTGTCCAGTGAGAGAGAGAGGAGAAATGAATTTGTTTTTTTGCGCCAAGAAGTTGCAAATTAGTTGCACATGTTTTGGTTTCCCCCACACACAGAAAAAAACCAGATGTGTTTTCACTAATTTGGCCAAAATCAACAGCTGTGCATACATGTGAACGTCTCAGCTGTCCATATGTGTGTCCGTGTGCGTGGGAAAGAGAAAGAGAATGGGAAGAAAACTCATCATAACTTTCTTATCAAAAACTTCTTTTGGGGCAAAAATACCCCCAACAAAAAAGAGAAAAAAGGCAAAAAAATAAATGGCTCCAGTAACATACAAAACAGCTGTCGATCACGCAAGATATGCGACTAACAAATACTCTGTAATAAACGTAAAATTTTTTTGTTGTTTTTTATAAACTATAAAATCAATTTATTGATAAAAATTCATTAAAATCTTTTAAATTTCTTCCTTACCTTTAGGAACAGTTTACGAATTGATTGTTTAGATCTTAAGTCCATCCCAATAACAGGGTATAATATACCATCAAAAGCTGTAGAAAGAACAAAATTGTTTGTTTATATTTCGGAAAAGCTTAGGATTCTTTTTTTAGATCTTAAGTCCATCTAAGAAACAGGGTATAATATACCATAAAAAACTGTAGAAAGAACAAAATTTCTTTCTTTATCTTTCGGAAAAGCTTAGGATTCATTGTTTAAGATCTTAAGTCCATCCTAATAACAGGGTATAAAATACCTTCAAAAACGGTAAAAAGAACAAAATTTCTTTCTTTATCTTTTGGAAATGTTTAGGATTCATTGTTTAGATCTTAAGTCCATCTCTAATAACAGGGTATAATATACCATCAAAAACTGTAGAAAGAACAAGAAATGCCTTGGAAAACTTTGTTATAATTACGCTGCCTTCAAAGCCAGCTGTGTGTGTGTGTGCGAGTGTGTGTGTGTGTGTATCTGTATCTCTTTCTCGTACTAAACTAAGTTCTAACACACACACACACACAGAGAATCTGTCTCTGACTGACTAACTGGGATAACATGCATGAACAGTAACATATGTTGGACTTTGGCACAAAAGTTTTCGCCCAGCTTTTTCTTAGGGGGTGGCGCCACTTAAAGCCAACTCATACTATCTATGACAAAGAAGAAGAACACGCTTTTCTCCTACTTTCCCTACCACCACTTTCCCCGGGCGGGGGAACCCCATGTGAGGAACGTGTGCGTTTTGTGGTTGAATAAACGCACACAAACACTTTAGGCGCAGAGCATGCAACAGCTGTGGCACACTGCCACTAACTATGTTGCCTCTCCTTAAGCCTAACTAGATAGAGAGATCCCTTTCCCTTTACGATGTTCCCCACCCCTTAAGTAACCCCCATCTAGTTGTTGCGATTAACGAAAGACAAAGGGAAAACTAGGTTTTGACATTATTATTTCCAATAAGAATGGGGGAAAGTATCTAAATATCATAATATAAATGGGTTTATTTGTGTGGAGTTATGATGCGAAACTTAAGATAAAGTATTCATTAAAAATATGTCTCGACTTAAATCTGATTTGAAACGTGCTCACAAACATGACCGAAAGGATTAACAGAAGATGGGAATGGGGAAATTCTTCTTTATTTGTTTCATTTATTCATATTTCGAGCTAATTATAAGATTTGAGGTTTTGGGATAATTGAAAGTGGAAAGAAACACACACAATTATTGGATGAATATTATATCTGGATGGAACATTGATAATGCCCAAAAAAACTTTTCTGTAATCAGCAAACTTAGGCCAAATGATGCCAGCAGAGAAAAACCCAAAAAAAAGGTAAAAAACAAGAAAATCAACTTTTTAACAAAAAGGTCCCAAAACGAACACAACGCAAAGTATGTGTGTGTGTGTGCGTGTGTGTGTGTAGATGAACTTAATATCGAAACAAAAAGTCGTCAATATTTGACAATGCTCAAAAAAAAAAAAAACTCTCTCATACACACATGGTTTTTTGAGGGTGGCCCAAAAAATTTGACATAGGAAAAAGCGAAAAAAACCAAAAATAACTTTTTGCAACTTTCTCACAAAATCATGCATGGCGGGCGGACGAGAGTGTAAAGGGGGAGATATATATTTATATATATATATATGCCTAAAAATGGGCTTTTGCCCAAAAATAAATATGGCAACAAAATGGCAACCAAGGACCTGTGACATAGACGGCGGCGTACTGGGGATGGAACAGAAAACCCGGAAAATCCCAAAAACAGAAAAACCAGAAACAGTGAAAAAGGGGGTAGCTTAAGTCGAAGACGCTTTTGCGTAGGAGTTATGGGGGCAGGGGTAGGGGAGAGAGCTATGCGAATTGCATATGCGAAACACGTATTTGCGCTATAATTATTTCGTACGTGAGCATTGAGAGCGAGCTCGAAGTTCGTTCCGGAAAGTCGTCGTCGTCGTCGCAGTAGACAAGCCAAAGACAATGACATAGACAAAGAGAAGGAGAGAGAGAGAGAGAGAGAGTGAGAGAGTGCGAGAGACTTCAATACGTTTTGTCTTCGTCTGGAGAGACATCGTCGTCGTCGTCTTCAGCTTCAGGCTTTAAGCGATAAATTGACTAAGCATCTCTAGCTAAGAATTTTGAGAAATGAGCACATAAAGAGAGAGAGAGAGAGAGGGAGAAAGAAAAAGAGAGAAAGAGGGAGAAAGAAAAAGTGAAAGAGAAGGGGAGAGAACATATCTTAAGCTACTGACGAAATAATTAAATGTTTCTTTTGCACATTTCGGAAAATTTTAATTTTTCTTATCATTAGTTTTAACTTAAAAGATGAAGCAAGCCACTCTAATCCAATCCACTCTAATCAAATCCACTCTAATAATAATAACTTTAAGCTCTCTTTTTGTTATTTTTAAGCAAAAAAAACAAACTTAACAACCGATCCCGAGGGTTTCCCAATGGGAAAAAAACGGTCTAGCCAAGTTTGATGGATGGAAAGTAAAAACGAAAGATAGAAAAAGAATAAAATGCAAAACTGTTTTGGAAATGACGCATGCCACAAGAGAAATAGAGAGAGAGAGAGAGAAAATACAGAAGCTTGATGCAATCAGCAGACAAAAGACAACTCTTAGGAACCAGAAGTTTCTGACAGCTGAAGACGAAGCCCGGACAAAAACCAAAAACAGCTGTGACCAGTGTTGCTCAACGCTTCGTCTCTCATTCTCTCTCTCTTAGCTAAACACGTGCCAAATGCAATTTGCACCTGAAAAGAAAGAGAGAGAAAGAAAGTTGGATCTCGTATATGAGAATATAGAGAAATACACATATTACAAGCAGCTTAAGGGGGCTAAAGTTGCTACAAGTTGCATGCAACAACATGACAAGAGAGATTTGCCAACAAACAGCTGCGACCCGCTGCTGCTTTGTGCAACAGCAATTATATGCATTTGCATGTATGTGCCACAAAAATCCATTCAAGCAACTTGCAACTTGCAACCAGAAACTAAAGAAACAATCATTTCATTAAGTAACTGGAGTAATAAATAGACAATTTCATGAGTCACACACAGTTCATTGAAAACTAAGAGGGAGATGGAGAGAGAGATGGAGAGAGAGATGGAGACAGAGACAGAGAGAGATAAAGCTAGTGAGAGACAATTGACTCCCGCATGGAACATAAAACCCATAAAAGTCGAACAAAGTAAATAACTTTGATTATGACAAAAGAGCACCACAAAAAGAGCGAGATAGATAGAGAGTGAGTGAATGAGAGAGAGAGAGAGATAGAGCCTAGAGCTAAGAAGTTTTCTCTCCTTCTCGCCGTTGTAGTAATTAACATTCACAATGAAAATGAAAATGAAAATGTGAAAATGAAAATACAAATGAAAACAAGAAACTGCACTCGGTGGTGCCTCCACTATTCACTATGTGCAACACACAGCAGACACACAGAGGTGTGCAACATTGGGGGGTAAGTTTTTGGTTTAATGTTGTTGTTCGTTGGGTAGGCGGGGCGGCGAGGCGGGGGGAGGTAAAAGTTTTTAATAACCTCCAACGACGACAACATAAATGAGGCAAGGACAACAACAACAACAACACACACCACACACACACACACCACACACACACACACACACCACACACAAACACTCACACACACACACCAGACACACTCACACACACACCACAGAGACACAACACACACACGCATCACACACGCACATACACACCACACACTTACACACCACACACACTTACACACACCAGACACACACACACTTACACACACAACACACACCCACACACACCACACACACGCACAACAAACGCCCAGCAGCCACAATAATGACACACAAAACTTTTGACAATGTATTTGTGCGTGGTGACACTTCCCCTCCCCCTCACCACTCACCCCACACCCCCCTCACCACACCTTCTCCTCCCCAACAACACACAAGCAATGTTGCAATGTTGTTCGGCCGAATGCCTGGAATGAACGGAAAAGGATTTCCACACAGCCACAATGAAAACAGCTCTATATATGAAAAACCACAAAATGTGTTCTCTGTGTCCTGCCGCCTTTCTGCATACAGTGTACAGGGTGTGTGTGTGGCAGGTGGGTGGGGTAGGCGAAGTTGCAGATTGCAGGTTGCAGGTTTGATGACAATACGCGGTAAGCATACTACACACAGAGGCAACATCAAATTGTTGACCACACACACACAAACACATGTATATACAAACATGGAAACGCAGTTTAATACACTAAGAAAAACTAAACATAACATAAAAATTAACTGCATAAAATATTTTTTTTATTTGTGAAATATTTTTTCTCAGCTTTTGAGTAATTTTAAGATGTAAATAAGATTTTTATAACTTTTAATTGCTTTTGTGTATATAATATATATTGTTTTTTCGCAGTGTATTAGCCAAATGTGATAAAGTTGGTTTGTTGCCGGGGCAATGTGTGGCGTCGTCTGGTTGAATAGATTGCATTCAATCGCAATGAGTGTGTGTGATACAATTGAAGCGGTTTTAAAATAATCGAATGTGGCTTATTACGCACACCAATAAACACATACACACAGAAAGAGACACACAGACAGAGACAGAGACAGAGACACTGAGACAGATACCCGCACACACAAAAATAAATGTTAAATTGAAACTGACATGCTGTGACAAAGACAAAGACAAAAACAGAACAGCAGAAACCGAAAGTGGAGAATGGTGGAGAGTTTTAAGGTGGGTTGTGGTGGGGAGGGGGACGTGTCCAGACTTTATGTGTGCTCAATGTGCCTGAGCTTTGACAGCATTTTTGATGCGACTAATGTGGCTTCACACCAACAACAACAGCAACACACACACACTACAGTGGTCATACGCTACAAGAAACAACAATGCAATGGCTCATAATTATAGCTGAGCAGAAAACTTGCTATAGATGGCATTTTGTAAATATTTTATATTTGAATTAGAATTTGAACATAATTTGTTTGTATTTGGTAAACTTGAGCAGCTTTTCGTCTTAGTGAAGCTTTAACTCAATAAACCGTTAAATAGCAAGCAATTTGGTGACTCACAATCTGCGTGGCTCTTTGTATGCGCATCTCTCCAAAGATCTCTCTCTCTCTCTGTAACTGTTATTGTAATTGTAATAAGCCTTAAACTGGCAAGCAATTTGGAGACTCACATTCTACATATATCTGCGTGGCTCTTTGCATGTGCATCTCTCCAAAGATCTCCGCAACGCTCTCTTAAGCGGTGCTTCGCTCGCAGCTCAAATCTCTCCGTTTTCTGTCACTCTACAAATTACTTTACAATGCTTTTTCTACGCTATACCTTTTCAATAATTGGCTTAAGGTCTCCACAAGAAAAAAAAAGGAATGCAAATTGGCGTTTTGTGCTCTTTTTTCGCTTCGCCCATTTACTGTTAACTCCTGTCAACGTTTGCTTCAACCCTTATCAAGGTGAATCGTTTAGTAATAAGAAAATAGCGACATTTAAAAGCGGGATACCTAGAGGGCGCCACCACTTTATTTGCCCGCTTGAAGGCAGTTTAAACACTTTGATCATAAGACGACGGCTAATCAGATTTAAGGTGTATATATTTCTTCTTCTTTTTTTTCGCGTGTATATTCAATTTTTGACAAGGGAGAGGGAGAGGGAAAAAAAGTTGATAGCAGGAGTCAATGAATGTGGCATGTGGCATGCCCCGAACTCGAACTTGAGCTAATTTTATTAATGGTGCCAATTTTGAACGGTTGGCAACATCCGAACATCCCCCCAATACCATCCCCAACACCAACAACATCAAGCTCCCTCCCTCCCATCTCCTTTTGTTCCCTTTGACGCTACGTGAACAGGTAACAGGGCGGAGAGGGTTTAGGGGGGTCTTTGAGGGGTTGCAATGCTTACGCGCGCAATTAAATATGAAATATTTAAGAGCTTGCGCCGGTAGACAGTGCGGGGGGCGGGGCGGTGCGGGGTGGGTAGTTCATTTTACTCGCTTGGCCAAAAAGTTTTTGGCGCAAACAAAGGGCGCAACGTGCCGGGAAAAGAGTCAGTCAGTGGAGTGGAGAGATGAGGTGAGGAGGGGAGGGGAGACGAGGTGCGAGGCTTGCGTCGAGACTAATTAATAATTTTTAGGCCATTCAGCAAAAAGAGATGAGGAAGAGAGAGAGAGAGAGAGGGGGCGGGTCGGGGTTACAGGTGCGTCGGCAAACTTTGACTTGAGTTGATTAAGTTGCTTTTTAATGAAGTTCAAAGTGATTTCACTTGCAATTAATGCCCAAAACACGAAAAATGCCCTTAAGAGGGGCAAAGGGGGGAATGTTATAAATGGGGTTTGGGTGGATTTTGGCACGGGGGGGCGTGATGTGATTGATGTCGCCGAAAACAAAACAAAAGGGCAAACGCTTCACTGAAAAAAAACAATTGCAATAAAATTAACAAGTCAAGTAGTTGCTCTCTCTATTTACAGTTATAACTGTTTAATTGATATGCAAATTGTGTATGATACTCTCTCACTCTCTCTTCGTTTTCGTTGCTCTCACTCCCTTTCAAAATTAATTTACATACCTTACTCAACGGTTTGATGAAGCGCAATGCTAAGCGAAAGCGAAAGCGTAAACAACAGCTTATTGGCATGCAAATCTCTCCACTGATCTCTCTCTCGCGCTCTTTAAAGTCGCTCTTGTCCTTCACATACATAAGTGCATACGCACTAAGCTCCGTTATATAAGCATTCATTTCATGAATGTATAAGAAAAAGACAAAGAACTTAAAGTTGCAGTTATACTATTGTTGTCTTTGTCTTGCTTAAGATGACTACTTTACAGTGGTACCGAGAACTGAAAGCAACTGGAAAGGTCATTCTAAAGCCAAAAGTCAAACATTTAAGTATTTGTGGTAATATTGAAGCGGATGCTGGCGACACTTTAAGTGCCACTTTGCCACAAGAAAGAAAGAAAAAACGAAATTGAGCAAATAATAAAATAAAAAAAAAGTAAAAAACGAATTTGCGGTTTCCATTTCGTTTGGCAACAAAATTCGTAACTGGCTGCACACAAACACACACACTGATACAGACAGGCGGCGAAGAGAAATGACAGTGAGAGAGAGAGAGGAAGTGGTCAGGCTGTGTTGTGGTGGTGTAGACTTTTGCTTAAAGGCAAACGACGAATCTTTATTGATTGGCATTTTAAAGTCGAAAGCGAAGCGAACAAAAACAACAACAACAACAACAATGACAACTGTAATTTGGCGACTGAAAAGGAAACTGCACGTCTCTCTTGGTATTTGCATAAAGCGTTACGTGGGCGCGACAGATACAACAACAGATGCAGGATACACAGATACAGATACAATATGGAGTCAACTGACTGAAATGACAGGGGTAATACTAGTACACTAGTGCTATCTATCTCTCTATGCTTTGAAACTTCAAGACTGGGCAACCAACCAACCAAACCAAACCAAACCAAAGGCAACCAAACGGAGCAACCCAACCAAGCAGGCAACCATCATTGTTATGAACGCAACGTCTTTGTTGGCAGTTGTTGTGGTTGTTGTTGTTGTTATTGTTGTTGTTGTGTCTGGCACGTGTCAGTGGAAATTTAGATAGCTGCAAATTTTCGATTGGACAACGACGCGTAACACAATAACCGCAGCCTGATTGAAATCAGTTTGAGTGCCGTTCGTTCACACACACACACACACACGCATACAATAGGCAATTGCGTGTGTGTGTGTCTGGAATAATGTGAGCCCCATTGCTTAACTCCTGATTTAAAGGACAGCCAAATCAGCCAAAAGCGGGAAGCATTTTATTGTCGAACATTTTACATACAATTTCTAATTGGTTCGGGGGTGAAGGGGGGGCAGGAAATAGGAAGCTGCAACATCATAGAGCATATTTAATATGGATTTTCATTATAGAATTTCCAAAATTTATTGTTCAATTTATCAATTTTGATACGCATTTTAATTCGCAAGCTTAGTTTTCTGACTTTTCTGTTCAACCCGAACGAACGGGAACAGAGTACGGAACAAAGTGGAACTGTGTGGAACAGTGTTGAAAAGTTCTGTGTTCTGTGTTCTGTGCTCTCTCCATGGTCCATTTCGGTGCAACTGTCCGAGTTGATTAGCAAGTTTTGTGGCCACGTTTTTTGGGCTGACAGGTTGAGCAAAAGTTTTGTATATCCATTTCCATACATATACATATATATGGTATTACTTGGTTGGTTGGCTTAATTATGACTGACAGTGTTGGCAAACGCAACACATTTCTGCACTCCAAAGCACTCGACGACGAAGCAGAAGCTGAAACTAATCGTACGCAAGTGATTAGGCAAAGTCCCAAAAACCAAAAAAAAAAAAAAATACCAAAAAAAAGACCAGCAAAATGGCTTTCAATTAAAATCAGCTCTCGCTATCTCTTACAAAAACTTTGTTAGCCTTCAAATAACCATTTACTCCACCCTCCACACATACACGCCCATGCAATTAACCGAAACTTTTACGGCGACTTTTTCCCTTACTTTTCTCGTCTTCGTCTTAAGTTGTGCTAAGAATTATTGTTTGCAATCAGGCAAAACGAGCAAAGGGAAGAGAATATATGCTTTTCTTTCTTGCTCGCACTCGAAAACATATCGCACATATAATTCATTTTACCGTTTATGTCTACCGTTTCTATCATTTTCGTTTTCCCTCCACACTTTACGATTTCCGACAAGCAGCGGTGAAGCGTATAAGTGTTGTTGTACTGCCAGCAGCCTGGTCAATAACTGTTCTTCTTCTCTTCTCTGCTCTGCACACACTCTTCAACTGCAATGGCGTCGCTTTGGCGTCGCTGACATCAGCCTTTTAATGCCCTTCCCTCTTGCCATTGCCCAATTTTCGTCATCACAACGAAAGCTGCGAACTTTCAATTGCGCACAGTGGCGTAGTTTAGTTAGGTTAGTTGCAATCAAAGGGGGGGTAATTTAATATGAAAAATATATATATTTAGTATCAAAAGTTTAATCAAAATATTAACTAAGATTTTTATTATTTAACAAAAGCAGCAAAAGGATATCGGACGGTCATCAGCCTTTGAGAGGAAAGGGTGTTTATTTTTCTCAAAGGAGAGCATTTCACAGTTTTAGGTATCAACGCGCGCTTTAAATGCAAGCATGCTTGCGCGCGTCTAATTTATCTCGAATATTCCCACGCACACACATATTATTTACACACAAACAACATTATCTTTTTTATATGAGGGACAGGACAATTGAGCGGCATTCGAGATTCGAGACTGCAGTTGGGTGTTGTCGTCGGTTCTTCTTATTCACAATACTCTACACACACATATATATATATATATATACAATTTACGTTTATAAATCTATAATGTTCACTGTTCGCTTACATGCTTAAGTATAGTGAGTGTCACAATTAGTCGGGGATGTGACCAACCCTTTCAACTGTAAGACGCTCGACCGGCCGAATGCCAATGAGTTGGAAGTCCTATATGTACTGTGCACTTGTCGAAAAATCACTTGGGAATTACAAATTTAAAGGCATTTTTTAATGTCGTTTTTTTTGCATTCCAACTTTTTACTATTTTTTTGCATTTACATATAATTAATTATTTAAATATATAAATAAAACGTTGAAAATATTATGAATAAATAATTTATTTAAAAAAAGATAAAATAAAATAAATTTATTGTTTATACTTCTGGGATTTGAACCTGTGACACAAAACACATAATTCCTGCACTCTTCCCACTTAGCTATAACTTTAAATAACGGGTAAAGAAACACCAAAATAAGCACAAAGTGGTTGTTTTACTAAATATAACTGTAAACTGTATTAATAACTGTTCTTGTTTTGCAGTTTCTCCATTTTTCGACGCCACTGCTTTCGCGTTGAAAGTGAAGCTGAACGCTGGACGCAACAAAAATAAAAATGATACGAAAGCGAAAAACTTTTCCATCATTTTGTGTGTTATGTTTGTTGTTGTTGTTGTTATTGTTATGTTGTTGTTGATGTGGTCTATATGGCTATCCAGGGATTGCAGTTTGAGTGTCGATTTATTTAACCCCCACCCCACCCTCCCCCTTCTTCGCATTGCCTTTACATCATTCAACTGCTCTTCCTCTTCAATTTCAAATTTACAAACGCAGCACGCAATGAACGAAGAAGAAGAGAAGAGAAGAATTATAGTTGCGTGTCTTTCTCGATGGATGTTTTTTTTTGCTTTTCGTTTTCTTTTTGCTTTTCTCTGAATTTGGTCAGATTTTGTTTTGCTGTTTTTGCTGCTTTTGCTGCTGTTGCCGCTGGGCGTTACTAATCTAATTTGCAGTTATTGGCGTCTAAGATTAGCACACGCCACATATGTGTATAACGCGTATCGCGTGGGGTTTTCCCTTTCCCCCCTCACCCACTGCCGGTCCGGTCCGGTCCATTCCATTGTTCTACTATAGTATACCCAAAACAGCAGGGGCGTTTGGAGGGGGTACCACTCACCGCCTGGCATACATTAGTGTGAGCTGTGTGTGTGTGTGAGAGTTGTGTGTGTGTGCAAGTGCAAAACATAATGAAAATGATGTCAGTTTGATAAGATTTTCGCTATGGGGCGTGAGTGCTACTGATGTTTCTTTCTCTCTGTCTCTCTCTCCCTCTCTCTCGTGTCTCTATTATTGTGTGTGTGTGTACGGGAACAATTTGATATGGTATTAGAAAAGTTTTCACACTTAAAGATGTCTCGCATGAAACTTCCATCCATAAAGCGGGTAAAATGGGGAAATACTCAGCTTAGTAGAACAGTTATAACAGAAACTGGAATATACCACTTTGAGTATACAAAACCGTACATCTAATGATATCACACTTTGAGTATAACTAAGGCGTACGGCCTAACAATATCAGAAATGAAACTATAAACAAAACCTTAACTGAATAAAGGAAACTTACAAAAGCTTTCACATTATAACAGAAACTAGTATAACACTTTGCATAACACTTTACATATACCATATATATATTGTATATACGTATAATACACTCTACTTTTAATGAACTCTTTGTTTAATTAACAATTTATAAAAGCATTAGAAAAGAAAAGTTGCAACACATTTTGCCTCCACTCTGCCCCAAACCCAAACTTATCATCACTTAACTATTCATGTGTGAGTAGTAAGAGTAGTAGCATGTAGCATATAGTATGTGTTGCATGTGGATGGGTATCGAGACTGTCATGTCTGTAACGTGCAACATTGTCAAAGTGTCAACGCAGCAGCAGCAGCAGCAATGGCAGCAATATTCCACTGGCCAATGCCAACACCTATCAAATTAAGCAAAACAAAATTGCATTAGGGCTGAAAGTAGTAACAATAGAGTGCACACAGACACACACACTAACACACACATATGTGTTTTATGTCATACCACCCTTCAACCTTCATATGTGTGTGTTTGTGTGTGTGTGTTGGTAACGAAAATTATTCATTGCACAGAATGCGGTCGGTCCAGACAATTTATGCTAATCAACATCAATCGATTTGCATGCCATGCATAAAAGCTGCAAACTCTACAATCTCTCTGAATATGGATTGAGAACTGCAAAAACTGGATTGGGTTTTTATTGCTGTTTATTGAGCGGCGGTGTATTGTGTGTGTGTGTGTTGTGGGCTTCAATGTTGGTTCAATGTTGTCGACGGATGTGCCTCTCTATCTGTGTGTGTATGTGTGTGTGTTGGTTTCAGGTTGAATATGCATCAAGTGCGCCAAAGTGGACAATCACTGCATATGGGTAATTGCATATAACGAAGTGGATGCTGACTTCTCATTCAACATGAATTGTTGGGAATGAGGTTTCTAGTGTGTGTCAATGTGGTAGATGAGACCCTGGAAAACGTTGCGGTTGATGGTAATAATTTGGAAATAATGAAAACACACAAAAGGGAGTGTTAGAGATGAAAAGGAAAGCAGATGCTTGTGTATAACAGTTGGTATAACAGATTGTATAACAGGTTATATAACAGGTCATATAACAGTTTAACTTTATGTAGACGGCTGCATAAAAGGTAAAGTGACTTTATGTATAACAGTTGTTATAACACTATATACCACTATGGCATGTAGTATAACAGTTAAACGCATTGCATAGTTAGTTTTTGCAAGCTGGCAAAAAAAAAGGAGAAACCAAACAAATCCACAAGCCAGCAAAATTCGCTAACCCACCAACACCACCACAACCAGCCCTACCACACTAAACATCGCCAATACCACCACAACCGCCGTACCACCGCACTACCGCCGCACCCGTGCCAAATATCGCGTAACAGTTTGCAGTTTTGGGGCACATACACACAAACATACACACACACACATGTTGTCATCATCATCAGCATCATTCTCATTCCCATCATCATGGTACGTACACACATACTATACTATATATGGATTTCCTGGGGCATGCTCATGAATTTCGACTCTTTGGCAAATGAACTTGGCCCAGCTGTGACATTGCACAACGAGACACACACAAACAAACACACACAAACATACTATCTCAAAAAAAAACATATAATTTATGGTGAACATTTTCGAAATGTAACTGACTGAAGTTGAAAATACTCTATGCCTATCTTAAATTAATATCAAAACGATTAATTTCGAGTTTTTTCTTTCGTTATCGTAAACTTTTTTCTTCTATATAGTGTGACTCTATATCTCTAAAACTTTCACTATGTGTAAACACTTTCTTGACAAACTGTATGTTAGTTACCAACAAACTGACAAAGCTGTTAGACCCGCTCTTGAAGGCATCACACATTCACAACTGGTCAGAAATGCATACATACATGTCCTACCATGTGTGTATGTGCAAATTTACTCGATTTTCGCTGTGTGTGTGTGTGTGTATACGAAAATTTTTGTAAATTTGATTTAGCTCCAAGCGGGCAGATCTCAAATTGGTTTAAAGTGGGACAGTGGGATTTTTGGGTTAATTGTTTGGCATTCGTTTTCGTTTTCGCTGTCGGCAATGTCGCAATGTTTGTTCAATGTTTCTCGTTTTTCTTTTTTTCGAATTCGAAAGATCAACAAAGCAGGCAAGCGTAAAAGCTATCAGTTTTAAAGGCAGAAAGAAACGAAAACGAAATCACGGAAAACAGAAACAGAAATATATAGTTAAGGTTAATTGTTTTTGCACAGAAAAATTGTAGCTCAAAATTATTCAAAATTCTTACTATACTATATAGAAGACATAATAATAATATATAGCATTGAAATTAATAATAATAAAGAAAGATATTCGAAGACTTGAAGATAATGTTGATTAAGGATAAGCCAACGCTTAAGGATGTGGCCAAGGTTTTCATAGTTGGTAAGCAAAAAGGGAAAGATAATAAAAGAAAGAAACTTTAAGGAATAATATTTTTCCCGTTCCGCAGGTCTGGCATTGCGCTCCTATATGTCCGATGCGAACGGTAAGAAGCGGCGAACCTGTTTGGGTCACGAGATATCGCGTCTGATATGCATGACTGTCGATCGATCGAGAATGTTGCGTCAGCGTCGACGCCAGCTCAAGTTTATGACCCTGGAACGGATCAAGGATTATGATTTGTGGCACAAACAGCAGCGGGAGCAGCTGAATCGCCAGCCACAGACTCAATTGTATTCTCCTGCGAGCTCAAGCTCGAGTCTCAATTCCTCCTAGCTATATAAAATGCGTATCATTTATATTTTTTGTTCTCTGGCATGTCTAGGACGTAAGAAGAATATATGTGTGTGTGGGAGGTGGGTGGAGGAGGGTGTTGGGTAGGTCAGATAGGGGGTCGGATAGAGGGTCAGATTGGGGGTCAGATTGGGGGTCGGGTAGGAGTAGGGGGTGTGAGATGTGAGATGAGTTCATTGCAATTAAGTAAATCATACTTTGGAGTTGTAATTTGCAACATCCTTAAGCTGCTGCAAGCTTAGGATCTGCTGAACCGAAACTTCCTGCTCGCCTCAAAGCACACACACACACACACACAAGCAAAAAACCGCCAGACAGTGATGAAAATTTGGCCATTTTTCCCGAACGTCAAAAAAAAAAATCATATATGTAAAGAAGGTTTTAAGGAAAATATAATAAATATTTTAATGTTTGTGTAAAAAAAATAAATAAAATTTAATACATTTTTTTGATTTGCTTATAGAGTAAAGAGTATAAAGTTTGCTTTTTGGCAAAAACCGCTAAAAAGTAGCGGGATTTTTTTTTTTGCTCATCACTGATGAAACTTTTGCATACAAAATGCAGCTCAAAACTGAAGCTTGAAGCTTGGAAGCTGGAAGCTGAACCTAAGGGCTGAACTTTCGGCAATGAACTTCAATGCTGCATCTCGTTGGCTGGCTGGCTTAACACATCCTGTGCCAGGATATGCACCTACTTGCTTTGCAACATGCTGCAAGTTGGATGGCAGGGTCGGTCTTTTTGTGTGGCAGTTACTTCAAGCTTGTGCTCCTCTCCCCTCTGCCTTATTGCCTGACTGCCTGCATTGTTCCTGCTTAATTGTGTGCAAGGACAAGCAGTAGCAGGTTGGTAGTGAAGGTATGGGGGGGTGGTGGTATAGCCAGGGTTGCCAGCCAGTTGAATAATTTTTTGCAATTGTCGCAACCCATAACTTGACTTGCAACTTCAACAAGCAGCAAGGCAGGCAGCCAGGTGGACAGGTGGACAGCTGTACCTGGTTTCACATGCACATGTGCGAGTGTGTGTGTGTGTGTGTAAGTTCTAGCATCCTCTTTACTATATACGTTTTTGGCCATAGGACATTGCCACAACAACTTCATTGCTGCTGTGTTGTGTGTTGTGCATTTGCCAACTGGCAACTTGGGGCGCAAAACTTTTGAGTGTAAATAATTGTCAGCGGAGGGGGGGAGCTGAAAGGGGGGAAGGGGAAGTAAAGAAATACAACCGCAAAAATGTTGCAGTAGCTTTTCTTTTTCTTCTTCTTGTACTTATTGTTGTTGGAAAAGTGTTTTCCTCTACTTGGCTGCTTCAGCATTTATGGATATTTATATGTGCTTTGTGCAACAAAAAAGCCACCTAACCACCGTCATCGTTGTTGCATCCACTTGGCAGCAGCTCCAATTAGTCGCGTTGAGGATAAACGTCAAGACTTCCCCTTTCTTTCTCTCTCTGTCTATCTGTCTGTCTCTGTCTCTGTCTTTCTGTGTGGATCTGTGAACCATCTGTCACCATCAGGATGCAAAGTTGGCCCAGCAGCAGCAACAACAACAACAATAACAAGCATGACAATCCAAAAAGTGGCAAAAATGTCCCTTCTGGCCATCCAAACACACACACAGACGCACTTTTACCACACACACACACATAAATACATTATTTGCATCGAAAAGTTTTCGTGGCACAGAAAACATTCAAAAGTGCTTTCCCCAGTTGGTGGCTGTAGTTGCTTGTGGCATTTTACAACACTGGTACATGTGTGTGGAGGAAAAAGGAAACAAAATATTATTCAAAATCTTATGTGTTAACATATTTTATTTTTTGTTTTTTTGTATGCTTATTAATTAAAACTTTTAATAATGGGAATTTAAGTTGAAATTTTCCGTTTTCCTGTTCCAACTTTCTTCTTCTAGCTGATCTGGCAACACCAATCTTGAAAGTCATAAAGTCAATTTGTCATTTAAAATTTGTTCGAATCATTTCTAGCGTCAGAGAATTTTACAAATTTGTTAGCTCCGCACAAAAAATACAAAAATATATTTGCTACAATATATTTTTTTTCTATAAAAAAAGTAAAATGGAACGTAAAAATAACATTACCAAACGCTTTCAACTAAATCCAAATGCTGAAATCTTTCAGCCACGTCGTCTGAATATCGAGCGCCATGCCTTGGAACAGCCAGCAGCAGCACCGCTGGAGCCGCAGCAACAACAGCTGCGCGAGCAATTGCAACAATCCTTGGCACAATTGCAGCAACAGCAACAGCAACAAATTTCAATTGTGCGGCCAATGGAGCGATTGCCCCAAGTTTCGCCATTGCCACTGCCACAGCAATATGGTAACAACAACAGTAACATTAACTTTCAGCTAAATAATGGCGAGCAACAGCAGCAGCAGCAGCAACAGCAGCAGCAACAGCAGCAGCAGCAGCCACAAGTTGCAACCGAATCGCAGCAGCTCAGCTTTGATCTGCAACAGGAGCAACAACAATTGCCACCGTTAATGCAACAATATTTGATATTCATATATGACCACAACAACAATTGGCAGCAGCAGCACCAACATCTACAACAACAACTACAGTATATAACAACATTTGACAACAACAATCAGCCATATCTATTGGCATTCAATGAGTTGCAGCAGCAGCAACAGCAACAGGAACAGCAGCAACCCTACAATTCATTACAACACCAACTGGTTAAACAATTAGAATATTTTGGCAACAACAACAACACCAATAACAACAACAACAATTACAACAACGCTGACCAACAACGTTTGCTACACAACACCGATTTGGAGTTATATACCGAAAAGCTTCAGAGCTACAATCTAAATGAACAGCAGCAGCAAGATGAGTCGGAACCAGAACCAGAAGAGCCAAATGCTGGTTCAGATCGTGAACTAGTTGAGCCGATGTCGGATCCCATGCAAAACCAGCAAGAGTTTCAAACACTACTCAACACTTTGACACAGCAGCAACAATTGCCAGCAGGGCAGCAACCACAGCCATATTTATATACACCGATTGCTCGAGCTGTTATTCAACCTTTGTCTTATGTCAATCAGCAGCAACAGCAGCAGCAGCAGCAGCAACAGTTGTCACAACAACAGGAGCAGCAAGTACAGCAGCAGATTTTGACTGCTCTTTTAAATTCGCAGCAGCAGCAACAATATGTGTCATACTCGCCACAGCAATATCTTATGACTTTTCCCTTGAATCAGCAGCAACAGCAGCAGCAGCAATCAAATGTACAACAGCAACAGCAGCCATATAACTATATAAATATCGCTTCGCAATCAATCGGCCATCCAATCATCAATCAGCAGCAGCAGCAGATACAACTGCAGCAACATCAGATACCACCACAGCAACTACTAAATAATATCTTGCAGCAGCAGCAACAGCAACCACATAGCTATATAAATATCGCTTCGCAATCGATCGGCAATCAGCAACAGCAGCAGCAGCAGATACAAATGCAGCAACTAGCTAACAATGTCTTGCAGCAACACGTTCCTCAAGTTCAACAGCAACAGCAGCCATTGCATCAGCAACCAACAACAACAATCTATCATCTACGGCAGCAACAGCAACAGGTGCAACCTCAACCACCAACACAACAGCAACAGCAGCCATTATATTATCCAACCAACAACAACGCTCAGCAACCAACAGCAACAACCATCTATCAGCTACAGCAGCAACAGCAACAGATACCTCAATCTCGTTTGACTTCTTACTTTTATCCACAGCAGCAGCAGCAGCAACTAGCCAACAATGTTGTACAGCCGCAGCAACAGCAACAGCACCGGCAACTTCTGGCCACCGCTCAACCAATGGTTTATGGCTTCAATCATGCCCTCAACGCTGCCAACAACATCCAAATGAGCCAACAGCTAAATCGCCAAAGGCAGCTAGCCAACACTGTCGCGTCACAAAGTCAAGAGTATGTTCGATGTGTGAATGATAATTGCCAAAAATGTCGCGATCGTCAACAGCAACAACAACAATCGCCAACAACTCCTGCACAGCCCTGGCAAAACTATGGGCAACTATCGCTGGCATCTGCTAACCAACAACAGCAACAGCAACAGCAGCAACAGCAGCAGCAGCAACTACTTGAACCGATCGAACCTCAGCAGCAAGAACCTCGAGACAATTCGAAGGAGCAAGAAGAAGGCAACAACAATGATGAACTGAAGGAATCACCCGATTCAACTAGCCCAGATCCCGATCCCGAATCGAATCAACAAGATGAACCACCACCAAATCCTTTGGTTGGCAATGACATGGAATTGCCCGTCAATTCGTCAATAACAACCGATCAAATTTTGTGTGATATACTTAATATTATGAAGGATCATGGTGGACCAATAACATTTTCCGCCATTCTGGAGCAACTATCTCGAAACTATCACAACACCTTCGAGATAGTCCGACCTCTAGTACCGAGTGCCATGTACAAGGCAACCAACAAGGGTTTTTTGCATCGTGTCAACGGGGGTTATATTCTCAACTGTGATCCATCTGCGACTGTCGACGAACTGAACGTTATACCCCTAACGGAGAAGGCGAAGAAGCACTTCAGGAAGAAGAAATAATTACTAAATTACCAATGCCTTTAATAGCTTTTCATGTATTACTTATTCAATTTGCTCATCACATAAATAAATCGATTATAATGTAATGTTACAGAAAAAAACCTAACATAACCTAAAACCTTGCGAATGCAACTCTGCGTAGATTTGTGGAGAGTTCAGTGGAGAGTTCACATAAGTCAACGGTTAACCTCTCTCTCGATGGCCAAAGAGTATAATCAGAAGGTAGAATAAACTGTTTTCTGATATTTTCTCCGTCTTAAACATGATGTTCAGCATGAACGAAAGGAAATACTTGAAATATTTTATTCAAGTAAGCTGTGAAAGAGCTTTAAAGTCGTTACATATATATATAACTGGAAAGTAATTGAAATCATTTAGTAAGAAACAATGTTTTGCTGCCGGTGTTGATGCCATTTTTGATACGCTGGCATCACATCACATCACATCATCATTATCATCATCATCATTATGAGGCAACAGGGTCCAAATCAAGCGCCGCGACGTAAGCTAATACCAAATCTGTTCAATAACATACTGAATGTGGTCGCCGAAGCGGAACGACCGATGACACAGCATGAGATCGTTGCGGCCGTTGCGGAGCGCTTGGAGCGTTCCGATGAAGAGTTGAAACGTCAGATAACCGTTAATCTGAATGATGCTCTCATCTATGGTTATCTGCGAATAAAAGACTATCGCTATTCGATAGTACCAAATTCTGATCCGAATGAGCAGCGCGTTCCAAGTGTCGAAAAAGAAAAGAGTAGCGATCAACCGGAGGAAACGAATAGTACTGAATCTGGTAAAAGTTAGTAAAAAAATATGTTGAAAGTGCCCCAATAAAAAGAAAATAAATAATAAAAACCTTATCCTTATTTTTGGGTAATTTGAATGATGTTTTTTGGGAAAAATTTAGAGGAAAGTCAGGAACTTTACGTTATACTAAAGCATCACAAGCTTCGTTAACATAACTGTAACTTAACGAAGGTTCCGCGTAACAAGCTTCCTTAACATAACTGTAACTTAATGAAGGTTCCATGTAACGTACGTGAGCTGAACGAAGAACCGATTTATAAGAACTTTTCTTAACTAAAATGCACTCAATCCCAATCATGTTAAAAGTAATAAAATGGAAATATTTTCCTCATATCAGTAAACTAAAATTTTTTATTATTATATAACCCATATTGTATGCGTTTGGGTTTTCAGGATTCAATCACGATATTTTTTTCTAATTAACGCATACATTTGTGTGTGTGTGTATGAGTGTGGGTGTGTAGGTGTGAGTTTCTGAGTATGAGTGTGAGTGTGAGTGTGAGTTTCTGAGTATGAGTGTGAGTTTCTGAGTATAAGTGTGTGTGCAGTAAACACAAACAAAAACGATTAACGACATTGAACTGATTGGATCCCAGAGATATATATGATGATATGTACATGTAGTGTGTAGGAAAGGGGCGATGGGGAGGGGGGACTGGGATTATTATTATTATTTTCGAGAGTTCGAGTTGGAAACATGACGTTCAGATAGAGAGAGATTGATGAGAGGAGGAGTTCAACGTAGACGCCACGAGAGCGGCTCCTTCTCCTGCTCCTTGGCCCGCTTGGCCATCTCCTGATTACGTTTAACAATCTCCTTTTGCTCCAGTTCCGACAGCAGTGTATAATAGCTGCCATCCTTGCGTAAATAACCGTTGACAACAGCGCCATGCAAGATGTGTGGAATGTGACGCTTCAGCTCTGTGGGCAGCCGTTCCAAACGCTTTGCCAGCAGACGGATCAGTTCCGGATAGCTGACCGAACGGTTCAGTTCACGTATCAGACTGATGACCGTCTGAAAGAGATCTGCCGGCAACGGTGATCGTTGTCCATTGCGTTGTTGCAGTTGCAGTTGCTGTTGCTGCTGCTGTTGCTGCTGTTGTTGCTGTTGCTGCTGAGTAGCTGCTGTTGTTGTCGATGATGTTGATGATGTTAATGATAGCTGCGATTGTGATTGCGATTGAGATTGAGATTGCGATTGAGTTGGGGATTGCAGCAACAGCAGCTTCGACTGTGATTGACTGGACGGTGGCAACAGGGGGGAATGAGGAGTTGGGGCTTGAGCTTTGGCACTTGCCGGGGTGAAGCTTGGTGCATTCACGTTCAAACGATGCGAACGACGCCAGGATGAATTCAAATGTTCCTGTGACTGATGTGCTGCTTGCAACATCTGCTGTTGTTGCTGTTGCAGATGCTGCAATTGACGTTGTTGTGCATATTGTTGATGTTGCTGCTGTTGTTGCTGGTGATGCTGCTGCTGTTGCTGTTGCTGCTGATTCCAGGCATACCACGAACGCATATTGTATGCACTAACCGAACCATTCAAATTTGTCTGGGATACAGATGTGGAATTGCGATATTGCTGTCCATACGGATGATGATGATGTGGATGTGGATAATGGTGATGGTGATGATGATGTGGTGCAACTTGTTGACGGCCATTAACATTACTGTTATTCAATTGACGCTCTGTATTGTAATTGTTGTAACGGCGACGATCCTCATTCGATCGATTCATGCCCTGACCCGATGCCATTTGTAAACCACCAAAAGACATGCGACCCTGTACAATCATTTTGTTTCCTTTAAGATCGTAAGGTTTCTCTAGCTTCTCTTGTTGCTGTTGCTGTTGTTGTTGTTGCTGTTCTTCGACTGTATCACCTGAATTTAAGATGGGATACTCCATTATCAATACTTAAAATAGTCTCTCTGTACGATAATAATAATAATTTTTTGGGGGTTTTTTCTGTTGATGTTTTTTGTCTATTTTTTGGAGGGGTTTTTTTTGGTCTGGTATTTGGTATGTAACACAAAATCTATGTTTGCCGAAAAGTTTTCAAAAATTTTGTTAAGCGGAAACAAATAATGTGCTATTTTTTATTGTACTTAGTTTTTGTGCTCTGACTTAAATGCAAAACAAAACATAGTTCAAGTCGCTTTGACAGCATTCATCAGGTCTACTAAGTACGGTAAGGATGACTAAGGATGGCTCTACTTTTGGATACTTTTGGTATCTCTAACTAATGCACATTTGTTCTTATAGCGATATCTTATTATAATGTTTTTGTCGTAAAAATCTTTATTAAATCTTTTATATAACTAAAGATTTTTCAAGTTTATAATAGTATTTCGAAAAAAAAAAGGTTAAGAAATAACAATACTTACGATTTAGATGTTCTATATTAATAGATCTTAAGCTTGTTTTGTTTAAAAAGTAGTTGAGGTTATATAATTTTACTGCACTCAACGGTTAATGGCTAGTTTTTCTCTGTGTGGTTTTTGAAAATACCGAATACAATTTCCAAAAATCTTAAAACGAAATAACTGTTCTGTTTAACTCACACATTTTGCAAGGCCTTCTTAACTGATTGTTGGATTTTGAAACTAATATGATCTTAAATTCAAAAATCTGTTTAGGATATGGATTAGTTCAATAAATATCAGTTAATCTTTGAAGTAAACGAAGGAATAAATCTTAACATGTTCAAAAGTCGATATATTTTGGGTTAAAAAGCTAACTTTTCCTAATATTCTTGTATCTCCCTCTTAAAGTTTAACCTATACATATGTTCATGTGTAATAAGATAACTTATTATTAAGAAATTGTTAAGAATGTTAAATGAGATGCTTTAAGAAGTGTTCCCAAAAACTCTTCTAGCCTCAGAAAGGTTAAGCCATATTTGTTTCCTTAAGTTTAAGCTCTATTTTCTATTAGCTCTATCAAAAAACAAAGAGAAAATCTCTGCTATTACAGCGAATAAGCTGTTTATGTTATTTTTGGGAAACCCTGAATATAATAAATCTGCTGATGTTGTTGTTGTTCTTGTTGTTGTTGCTGTGGGACCCGCGGGCCAAAAACCCAAATCCGTTTATGATGGAATGTAAAACAATAATGCCAACCATACCCCAGCCCCCAGCCCCCAGCACCCTACACACAAAACAAGTCAGAAAGTTATGCTCTAAATAAACAACAGCAAAAAAATATAAATATAAATAACCAAAAAGAGAGGGGAGAAAGTTTAACCCGAGGCAGGGTTGCCGCCGCTGCTGCGTTTCTTTCACTTTTTCGTGATGAGGTGCGAAAAATCAGTTGAATTGAAATTGCGTGACTTGTGAAGAAGCAGCAACAGCAGCAAATAGCCCCGGGGGCAACACCAAACAACCCAACCAACCCAACCAACGGACCAACCGACACCGTTCTAACTCTTCTTTTGTGTGAAGGGTGCCAAAACGTTTGGTTTTTGGTTTGTTTTTGTTTTGAGTTTTCAACTAGAACTGAATAGATGAATGAATATGTATGTATACTCACTGTGGGGGGAAGGTTTAAGTGCTTGATTGTTCTTGTTCTTGTTGGGGTTTGAAAGTGTGTGTGTGTGTATTTGTGGATTGCCTTGAGGTTGTGTAAAAATATCTGTTACCGAAACTAAACTAATGAATTTTCCAACAAAATTTGTTAATTTTTTAATAATTTTTCTGCTTTTTTTTTTAAATGTAAAAACAACGTGCATGTTATGTCTCTTTAAAGCGTTACAACATTTTCTGAACCTACTTTGTCTGTTAAATACAGAGATTAAAGTGTTTTTAGTGTTGTGTAACGGTTTAAAACGAAAGAAAATTGTTTTGAATTGCATTTAATTTTATAATTAACCGATTTTATCAGTCATTAGTGCATATCTTGAAGAGTTCTTCATATTAAGCCACGCAAGGGTCATAGATATCTCTCACTCACTGTACATGTGTGTGTATGTGTGTGTGTGTGGTGTACTTATTACAAAATGATGTGCTATAATCTGCTCAGATCGAAACAGCAATAAGCCCATACACATGAAGCTGTGTGAGGGGGTCGCTATGGCCAGTTGCTATGTGGTATCAATGCAGGTGCTACACTCAAAAAAAAAATAGCTTTACTTCACTTATTTTTTCGCTATCTTACCTTAACTTAGTACCAAAACTGTTTCGCTTAAACAACTCAAAAAGAAATCAAACATAATCTGGTCACACTGGAATATCTCTTCCTTAACCGTATGTTTGGAATATCAATGCAGGTGCTACACTCAACAAAAAATCTTATTTCTTTTATCTTCTCTTATATTCAAAGTTAACTTTTTCGATTAGAATAAGAAGAAAAAACCATTATATGGTCACACTGCATGCAAGAAAGCATTCAGCATACATTCACAAGTGTTCTCTAACTTGTTTTTCTTGCAGTGTAGTTGAGATGCGCAAGCATGACTTAATCGCAAATGCAATGACTTCCGCTGCAGCAGGCTCAAGTTCCACTTGGCAGCAGTGCCTCAGAATACTGCCCCTGAATGCAAGTGTGTGCGTGCGTGTGTGTGTGTGTTTGAGTGTGTGCGTGTGTGTGTGTTGGCTGCTGCTGCTTATATATCCTGTTCGGAGCCCCTTTAATACCAGTTGGCGCGCGACAATCAGTGTACGTGCCACGCCCATTTAACAAATGACGCCAATAATAACAGAGCCACATAACATGTAGGTGTGTGTGTGTGTGTACGTGTGTGTCGTTGTCCATGTTTCATCGTCATCGTCCTGTATGCATTAAGTGGAATTGTGGCTGGCGCCTAAAGCTGACAACAAAATCAAACACAAAGCTGCCTGCCTCTTGCATCGAGGAGAGGTGAGGCACACATCTCTTGGCATCTCGGTATCTTGGCATCTTGCAACTTGCATCTTAGCTAGTCGTCAGCTCTCTCAAATGTTTGTTGTGTGCGTGTGTGTGTGCGTGTGTGTGTTGTGCGTGTGTGTGGGTGCATGTTTGAACCACATTTGAGGCTTGAGGCTTGAAGGTTTCGAATGCATCAACAACAGCAACAACAACACGAGAACAAGAACAACAACAGCAACAGCATCAACAACAACAACACGAACAAGAACAACATGAACAACAACAACAACAACAACACCAACACGAACAACAGCAACAACACCAACACGAACAGCAACAACAACAGCAACAACAACAGCAACACAAACAGCAACAACAACAACAGCAACAACAACACGAACAAGAACAACAACAGCAACACCAACAACAGCAACAACAACAACACGAACAACAACAACATCATCATCATCTAAACAAGCAGTAAAACAGTCTGTGGCAAATGTCAGTTACATATCCTCAAGTTGTGTTTCAATTAGTTCAGTTAGCTTAACTTGAGACAACTGCAAATGAATACCTTCTCTTGCTGACCACCTTTTGAGTTGCAACACACACACACACACACAACAGTTGCAACACACACATACATCACAAACATCACAAACATATCAGGTTCAATATTGCTGTTGTTGACCAGTTCAACAGTTTCCTTTTGGTTTAGATTTTGAAATCATTCAAATCTATTGCATGATATTATTATTCCCCATTATAACACATCGTTTTTGTTGTTCTGTTCTTGTCACTTGACCCTCAACTCAAATATCGTTTCCAAGTGTTATTTGGATGTATAAACTTTATTATTGTAAAGTTTCATTGAAATCGAATCACTTTAAACTCACTTAAGACATCATCTTTATAATTGTGTGAAAAGTCAGCTGTCATAAAATCAAGCTCTCTTGATTTCCGAAGAGTTATTTAAATATATATATATATATATTTAAGTCAAGTGATTTTGTTTTGCTTTTATTTACATATTCGAGTATAAATCGTGAAGAGGACTCTTCAAGATGATTAAAGACCTAACGGTTTGTTAAATAATGTGCGATGCGAATGCGAATGCCACGTGAATGATATGGGAGAGATGCTAAACAGCTTGTTGTCTCTACCCCCTTTGCCCCCCTTTTTCTTTCTTTCTTGTTGTTTGTTGTTGTTGTTGCAAATATCTAGAGCTCATCATGATTGTTTTGTAATTGGAATGCGACAATGCGGCAGCAAACAGCGCGGCAGCAACAGCGGCAGGAAATGGGAATGGAAATGGAAAATGAAGGCAGCTCTCTGAATATATATATATATATATGCAAGCTCAGTCAAACAGTCAACATACACTTAAAGAAATAAAGAAAAGTTAATATCTAACAAAAAATATTTCTAAACTTTTTTGCAGTTTTGTTAAGCAAAGAAAGTTTTTTTGTTGTGTTGCTCAACTTAACAAGTTTCTTAGCTTGAGTTTTTCGCTCAGTGTACGCAGCAGCCAGCGATCCAACCCAACCACAAGGTCTGGCTGGCTTTCTGGCAGGATGGCAGGACAAGTGAATGCCAACGCAGGCTAACAATTTGCTTCAATTATAAAAAGCGTCGCGACAAAGTGGCGCCAACAAGCGGCGGGGTGGCGGCAACGACGACAAGTGCATTGGGGCATGAGGCATTCAGATGAGGAGAGGTGGGGGGTGGTGGCAGCATCAATGGCTGTTGCTTCTTCTACAGCAGCTACAGTTCCTACAGTTCCCGCCTACTACTACTACCCCCTTCTCCTCCTCCTCCTGCTGCTGTTGCTTCTGATAATCACAGAGTCAACGACTGTTGCGAAGGATGACGCGACTCCAACGGCAACAGCAACATGGGGCAGCAACAAGGGGCAGCAACAAGGGGCAGCAACAGCGACTGCACTGACTTGTGTGTTTCGTTGTTGGCGTCATCAGGATCTGGCTTTGTCTGCTAGCAAACTGGAACGCGGTCTTGCGTTTGAGGGGGTGTGGGGGGCGTTCGGGGGGGTGTGGGTTCTGAGGGGGGATAGAGTAACATCATTGCTGCTGCTGGGCATCATCGTTGTCGTGCTTTGGTGTGGCCATTGTTATTTGTATTACATATTTGGAATTGTATTTTAATTGCGTTTCTGACGCACTTCCCCCTCGCACACCCTTACCCCTTACCACAGCCCCTCTAACCCATACCCCTACCCATTGCCAAACTGTTTTCCCAGCAAGTGGAACAATGTTAAATGTTTTGGTGATTCGAAAAATGATTATCATATGAATACTTTTTTGAATCAAAACGAAAAGAAACAAAACATTTTCAAGTCTTTCTTCAATCATTACAAATTAATCATAAGCTGTGTTGACTATATATTTACTTTGGGTTAATGCCATTTTGAGTTGATTTTCTTCTGTTTCTTACATTCTTTTCTAAGCCAAGTGCCTTGAACTTATTTATTGTGTTTAGTTTTGTTCGACAACAGAGAAACAGAAACAGAATGAAACCTTTGCAATTATCCTTGGCAACAAGCGAAGCTCACGCTTTATGCTTAAGCCGTTGCCTATACAGTATATGTGTGTGTGTGGGCAACTGGACAGGACTCCAGGAGTTGTTGGGACTTGCGAGTCTTGGGACGTGCCAGGATATGACCCGGCCAGGATATGGACTGCCATAATCACAGGCTTTCGCATAAATACCACAACACAGCGATGATTTACATCAGCACGCACGAAACTAGCTTCAACAAGTAAGAAGGCATTTGAGTTGAGTACGCACGACTAGAAGATACCCTTGACCCTTTGCCCATTGACCTAACACATAAGGTCATAACTTCAATCTAGCATATCTTTGGTGTTTCTTAAGCGATTTTAATAAGAGTTTTACAGATTTTCATTATTATCTTGGGTGTTTCAATTCTGATTTTCAGATTTTCACAATTTAAGTGTTTATTGTTATCGATTGTATGTGTTATCGATAGGGATTAGTAGAGCTCATGTCCCAAAAATCGGGAGTCTTTAGCTTATTTAGTTTCTGAGATCGACGCGAACATCGATTATATCGATTTGATATATATACTTTATGGGATCGGAGATACTATCTTCTCCCTGTTACATACTTATGCACAAAACCAGTATACCCTTTTCGTACCCATTTCTGTGCTTAAGGGTATAATAAGGAGAGCAAGAAAAGGAAAATCGAAGGAAAATTGTGTAAATGGGTGAACGTTGCAGTTGCAATTGTTGTTGTTGTTGCTGCTTAGACTGGTCGTTAAGATTGTGTTCGATTTGTTGTTGATTGTGTTGTTCTTTTTGTTGTTGTTGTTGTGGCTGTAACTATTGTCAACTAACCCATGAGCATGACAACAACAACAACAACAACAAAAGAACTTGCAACAGCATCAACTGTGTCCCGTTTAGCAGGACACACACAGTAAGGATAAGCGCAAGGATACTTGCTACTGCTACATGCTACATGTTGCATCGTTTATCATTTGTTGTTGTTGTTCCTTGCTCTTTTCTCTTCCTCTTCATGTGTGGGTTTTGCTGTTTCAACTTTCACAAAAAGCCACGTTTAAATGTTAATTGTTGGCAGTTTACTCAGATGACTCAGCGATTGCCACCGCGAATGAAATAACAGAAAAAGATACAAAACAAAAAAAGATACAAAACAAAAAAAAGATACATCTCTAAGTTAAGTACAACAAAGAGTGTGTTTATCTAGCCAATGTAAATGTTTATATTATAAACTGACTGCCAAAGGGCAAAGGGCGAGAAAAGCAGAGAGAGAGAAAAAAATGTGATCATAAATTCAAAACTCTTTTTGTTTTTTCCCTCTCACAAATGCAACAAATGGCAATCAAGCTGCAGCCAGGTGTAGTCAGGCTGGGGCCAATTAACGTTGCACGCGGCACGTGGCAGGTAGAGGGGGTGGGGGCGGGGGTTGGAGTGTCGCACAATGGGATGTGGCATGGAAAAAGGCACTCAGCAGGCAGCAAGAAGAACAAACATAATAATAATAATAATAACAGGCATTTAATTTTCATGTTAATTGTATTTCCCGTAACGCCTTCGACTTCAAGTTCTCTTGTTGCCTCTACGGTAGATGGGGGAGTGGGGGGAGGGGTCTGGGTGTGGGGGGTATATAAATTTTGTGCATTTCAGAACGCGCGCAACGCGTTTCGCGTGTAATTTATTCGCATATTTCAGTTCAGCTCAACTGACAGCCTAAAATTATGCTACAAAATGCCTTGAATACCAGGTCATACAAAACGGGGGAAGCGCGTACATGCAACCCCATACACACCCCCACACACACCCGCACACCCCCCACACATACACAAAATAAAAACACGTATGTTGTTTGAAATTGCAAAGCGGAAAGTTTTGTCGACTGCGCCATACAGTGGATGCTGAATATGTGGAACGCTTTGACACCTCTTTGACCCCAAAACATTCAGTTATCCAGTGTTGAACAACGCGCCAAAACCTTTCATTTCCTAATGAAATCAGAGCTCTATGTCATACAGTGGATGCTGAATATGTGGAACGCTTGACAGCTCGACAAGCTCGACACCTCTTTGATCCCCAAGAACTTAACCGGGAAGAACATTCAGTTATCCAGTGTTGAACAACGCGCCAAAACCTAATGAAATCAGAGCTCTATGTCGTACAGTGGATGCTGAATATTGTGGAACGCTTGACAGCTCGACAAGCTCGACACCTCTTTGACCCCAGAACTTAACCGGGAAAAACAGTTCAGTTATCAGTGTTGAACAATGCAGACTAAAACCGTTCATTTCGTCATATCAATCAAAGCTCAAAGTCATATCGTTTGGCCCGTGCCCGTGATAGCAGTCAGTCAGTTTTGTCATTACACAAACACAATATACTCTCTCCTTTTCTTAGGAATGCCTGGGGAATAGAGTATTCCTGGAAAAAGAAAAGAACACCTTTGAATTGGTCTCTCTCTAGCGCCATTGTTAATACCAAATGATAGGTGTTAGGCGAGTGCAGGAGGGAAGAGTGTGCCGGGGGGGTAGAAGCTCACTGTCCAACTGCGTTGCCTAGCTAAACGCATTTACGTGTCAAAACTAATTTAATGTACCAACCATCCCCCACCACTCCCCCGCTCCCCCCGCTCTTTGTGTTTCGGTTAAGCAACCCCCGAATAAAAACACACAGGAAACGGATATAGCAAAACGCAGCGGACCAGCGAGCATATTTTTCTTATTTATTTGTAGTCGTTGATGTTCTTGTTGTTGTTGTTGCACCCCATGCTATATAGCTGCCCCCTCGCCTCCCCCACTCCTCTGCCTTAATGCAGCATTTCTCACCTAATAAAATAACAATGGAACACCCCCCAAGGCGATTTAAGGCACCCCATCAACCAATAACACACACACACACAAACACACACACACACAAAAACACACACATGTTGCTTTGGTCTGCTGCTGGTTTTTGTGTTTCCTTTCTCCTCAACCTCCCGCTATTGCCCATTTTGATGTAAATTTAATTTCGGTTTTCACATTTTGAGGTTTTTTTTCCACTTCCCCCCCGCACCGAATATTTAGTTTTCAGACTCGTCCCCAGAGACTTTGGGAGCATATTCGTAATGCGTCTTTCGTTAACGTTGACAACGCGTGTTGCGGCGGCCATCGTTGACATCGTCCTTCCCTTCCCTTCATCAACTTCCGTGTCCGTCGTCCCTTTGTGTTCCCAAAACGAAATCCCCCGCGCCCGTCCTCATGTCACATATGTATGTACTTTGATTCCCTGGACGTCAAACGCTATTATCGTGTGTATATGCTTGAAGAAAATGAAAGGGTATCCATAGCTGATGATGACAATAAGTCAACCAAAAGATATGATTTGATCAAGAAGTTTGTAATTTTCCGTGTTTTTCCTCCCATCTGCATCATATAAAGAACCTCAGGAACAAGGATCTTATACGTATAAGAGTCAAGTTACTCTAAAAGTGATTTCAATCAACTAAAGATATGATTTGATCAAGAAGTATTTTATTTTCCGTGTTTTTTCTCCATCTAAACCATCTAAAGAGCCTTAAGAGCAAGGATCTTATACGTATAAGAGTTTTCTGATTTCTATAAGTCAACTAAAGTTATGATTTGATCAAAAAGTATTTAATTTTCCGTGTTTTTCCTTCCTGTGAATCAGCTGAAAAACCTCAAGGAGCAAGGATCTTATACGTATAAGTCAATAAGTATAAGAGCTAAGAATTCCTTCAACTATTCACCTTTAAGCTAATCTTTGACCCAAAGAACCTGAAGAGCAAGGATCTTATACGTATAAGAGTTTTTTTTGCTCTAGAGATTATTGTTATAAGACAAGCAAACTAATCTTTGACTATGTTTCAATCCCAAAAAAAAAACTTAGTCTTCAAGTGTGTTAGGGTATTCAGAACCTCAAGAGCAAGGATCTTATACGTATAAGTCAATATGTATAAGAGTTAAGAATTCCTTCAACTATTCACCTTTAAGCTAATCTTTGACTATGTTTGAAGTGTGTTAGGGTATTCAGAGCCTACATATCAACTATTTATTTTACCCAAAGAACCTGAAGAGCAGGGATCTTATACGTATAAGATTTTTTTTTATAAGACAAGCAAACTAGCTAATCTTTGGCCATGTTTCAATCCAAACAAAAAAAAAAAAAAAAAACATAATCTTCAAGTGTGTTAGGGTATTCAGAACCTACATATCAACTATTTATTTATTTTACACGGCTTAGTCAAGTTACTCTAAAAGTGATTTCAATCAAAGCTTCATGATTTTTTCTTTTGCTTTCAAGTTCAATGACCACAACAGCCGGAAGCAACACACACAGCACGGCAAAGGAGAGAGAGAGAGAGGAAAAGAGAGGTGAAACGTTTTTCCTACGTTTTACTTCCAAGTCCACCTTTACTTCACTTGACACAAAGCTTAATTACTGAGCCATCAACTGAGGCTGAACGAAGAACAACAACGACGACGACGACGACGATGATGTTGAAAAAGCGTTGAGTGCACTTGAGGTAATTTGATTTAATTGTGCGTGCTGCTACTAACAACAATTACAACAACAACAACAAACACACACACATGTATACTGGTTAGTTGGCAAGTTCTTGGTTGGGTGTGTGTGTGTGTGTTTGTTGTGTGTGTGTGTTGTGGCCATGGCTCATAAGAAATTTACAAGTGGGCGACGCCTGTTTTTAGTTTTTTTTTTGCTTTTTTTGCTCTGGCAAGTTCACAACTCTTGAACTTTGGTCTATGGCCAAAGAAGAAACTGGCAAAACTGGGCGCCACTTCACTCTCCCCCCCCCCCCACCACCTCTTCTTCTCTTTAGTCCCCCCCACCTCTTCTTCGTTTTACTCCCCCCTCCGGCCACTTAAACTAGTAGCTGAAAACGTCAACTTGCTTTCTGCTTTTGCACTTGTTCCCGTTTGTTCCCATTGTTGTTGTTGTTCTTCAGGTTTATTAACTCAAGAACTATTGTTACTATATAGGATATATATATATATATATGAACTATTATATGTATTTGTTTTGGCTTGTTCATGGCAAAAACACTTTGTTTGAGTAGTTTTAGCTTGTTTATAGCTAAACAGATGTTAAAAGTATCTATAATATTGTTGTTGTTCTTAAGGTTTATTAACTCAAGAACTATTGTTACTATATATAGGGTATATAGTATGAACTATTATATATTTGTTGGTAAACACTTTGTTTGAGTAGTTTTAGCTTGTTTATAGCTAAACAGATGTTAAAAGTATCTAAAATATTGTTTTTGTTTTTCTTAAGGTTTATTAACTCAAGAACTATTGTTACTATATAGGATATATATATATATGAACTATTATATGTATTTGTTTTGGCTTGTTCATGGCAAAAACACTTTGTTTGAGTAGTTTTAGCTTGTTTATAGCTAAACAGATGTTAAAAGTATCTATAATATTGTTGTTGTTCTTAAGGTTTATTAACTCAAGAACTATTGTTACTATATAGGATATACAAGATGAACTATTGTTGGTAAACACTTTGTTTGAGTAGTTTTAGCTTGTTTATAGCTAAACAGATGTTAAAAGTATCTAAAATATTGTTCATTCATTTGTGAAAATTATTCATTTAAATTACAATTTGTTACTAAAAATACATTTTCATATAATTTATTACACATTATTGTTTGTTCAATTAACTATAAAGAGTGTTAATTTTCTAACTGTTTCCCTATCATAATATATGGTTTTTTGTTTTTATTTTGTTGTTTTTTGTTTTTTATCTTCATCTGGCAGTTTATTTAATGGGCTTTTAATCGGGTTTTATCTTCAAATTATCATCATCATCATTTTTTTGTTTTTGGCTTTTGGCTTTTATTTATTTATTATAACTTACGTTTTTTTTGCGTTCACTTTTATCATAAATCATTAACACAATGTTTGTAATGCATTATTTATGACACTTTCATGTGGTTTTATTTATTTTTTTTTTATTATAATTTTTTTATTGGTTTTTTTTTTTGTCTTTCATTTGAGCTGTGGAAATTTATGAGTTGCTAGCATTTCCATTTCCCTTTTCCGTTTTCCGTTTGCAATTAGGCATACGGTGGCTGAAACGAAGCTGAAACCTCAACAACAACAACAACTCCCCAGTTATAAACGTTAGAGAGATCTTTTTTCCTAAAAATTCCAATTAATTATTATAGAATTTTAATGTTTAAAGTCACTTTATTTTGGGTGGCTTTTTTGTTGTTATACTATTAATGATTGGGTTTTAAAGTTCATTTTAGTACAAAACTAAATAACTGAACAATCACTAAATATACGCCCCCCACCCGCTCCCTTCCTCCGCCCACAACACACACACACACTTTGTCTCATTGTCCTGCGGCTTATTTATTAATAATGCATGCAACTGCATTTACATAAACACCAATACCAACACCAATACACCGACACATACACACAAACACACAGCGAGACACCCAAACAAACGTGGTGGGCGTGGCAGCCGCGACGCGTGGTCAACCCGATTTACACATGGCAAACAAAATGGTTTCAAAATTTTAGACAATGTTGCCGCGAATTGCCACAAAACACACACAAAATGGCAACAACAAACATGAAAAAGAGCAAGAGAGAGAGAGAAATAGAGAAAAAGAGAGAGAGAGAGAGGCAGCAAAAGACATTGAAATCAAGAAACTATAAGCAAATACACTTGCAAAAAATAGTATACAGTTAACTGTTTGAAATGTTTTTTGTGGCAAAAATAATTGTTTTCCAATTTTTTTTTTTGAAAATGTTTTGAGAAATAAAAATCAAATCAACTTAAGAAACTATGCCAACATATGTTTCTATAGTTTTTTTTCAGTGTTTTCAATGCCAGCTATCAAAATGATATTTGAATTTGAAACGCTTAATTTATGCTTTAATTGCATATTTTGCGCTCCAATGCTGAACAATTTTTGAAGTTGAATGGTTGAAAGGGCGGGGGCGGGGGCGTTGTATGGGTCATGGATAGACCCCAGAAAAAAAACCGAAAAACAACAAAAAAAAATGTATGCAACGCATTTCATTTAGATAACCGCAAATGTTTACCACACAAAAATGCATTTGCATCACGTTTGTAAAGTGACAAAATTCCCCAACGATGTTAACAACGATGCTCTCTTTTCACACACACACACGCACACATACGCACTCACACACATATGCACACACACATACGCACACTCACTTGACAGTGACAGTAAATTACACACGCATAAAAATGAGACGCATTGTACTATGGGCCTATTTGTCACTTTTAGCGGTCAATTTTCAGAGAAAAGTTCGTCGCTTATGTTAGGATTTAGGATCGTTTTCACGTTGATCAAGTGGGCGTGGCACTGCCCCCCTCTATTGTATCAAATCAACAATATTTGTTGTTTTTCAAGATTTTTGATTGAAACTGCATAAATGATATATCATTTCTATATCAAATATCTAAAAACCAATTGTGGCTTAAAAATAGAATGTTATGTGAACTAAATGCACTAAATATGTGTAATATTATACTCATAGCTTCCAAATTTGTTCAAAATATATCTGTGGGATCATGGAATCAATAAAAAGATGAAAGTCCACCTAAAGTTTGTTTGCAAAACGATTGTTATTGCTTACTCCATTAACTACTACAACTGCTGTAACTACTTGGGAGACAAAGTTTGACAAAAATGTGAGAAAATTCTATCCAAAATCAAGTTTTTATAAGAAAAATACATATATCTAAATATGTTTCTTGCTTCATATACACAAAACTTAAGATAGAAAACTTACCAACACTTTTTGTTTAAATCACATTTTTAGTTGTATATTCATGTCCAATAAACATGAGTATTCCAAGTAGGTAACATTAAAGTTTCCATTCTACCAGCAAAATTTTGTTTACATTCAATAAACTTAATGAAAAATGAATTTGAATTCCCAATAAAAAGAAAGTGACAAAAAGTGCCATAGTGCCTCCGTGTGTGTGTGTGTTTGTTTGTGTGTGTTAGCAGGTGTGCACGCGTGCGTATTTTACAATATTTGTTGCATACTTTTCAGCATAATTTATGCATTTCAATTGGATTTGACAGAACGCCGCATCGCATCGCATCTGCATCTGCAACACATTTCTGCAGTTTATTTTACTATTTGCAACAAAAACAGGAAAAACAACTGATAAAACAACAAATCCATAAAATGATTTCATTTCTATTGAGATTTTGTTAGCGTTATTTTGCTTTAGTTTTTATTTCTTTAAGCGACTTTTTTTCTTCGTTTTTTGTTTTCGCATATGCAAATTTTGAATTCATGTCGCTTTACCACTCGAGCCACACGACTGAACATGAAAGGGAATTGTTTTCATATAGTTTTTTTCTCACTTCGTGATGTCTTTTAATGATAATACCGAATGGTAACCGGAATTTGGTATTCCTCAGATATGTTAAGAGTGGAAAAAAACTTCATTAATAAATGTTTTGAAACTGTTCCAGCTGCTTGGATTGTGAATTTTATGGCCAAAAATCAACTAACTAACAAACAAGGCCAATTAATAAAAGTTAGTAAAAACAAATATGAAAATTGAAGTTCAGGCCTGATGCAGTTTTGAACTTGAATGACCTCAAGCTATGAATACGAAAACGGCGACGGAGACAACAAAAACAGCAACAAGGGCAAGAAAAAGTGGAAGCAGATTTAAGTGTCGAAGTGAGAGAGAGAGCGAGAGGGAAAGAGAGAGAAAGATGGAACATGGGACAAGCATCAAGTGACATTTGAGCAAAGACAAAAAGTCATTATCAAGGCGACAGACAGAACAGAGAACAGAGAACGGACCAGAAACAGGACGAGGACATATATATATATATAGGCGGCGACATGGATAGATGGTACTGTTGAGGCCAGAGTGGAGAGGAGAGCGGCGACGGCGGCGGCGGGGTTAGCCAGCGACGCGACTGGCGACAAAACACATCATGCATTTTGGTTTTACTTGCTGCCGTTGTTGTTGTTGCTGTTGTTGGTGTTGGTGTTGGTGTTGGTGTTGTTGTTGTTGTTGTTGCTGTTGGTGTTGGGATGTGGAGCATGTGGAGCACGTGGCATGGCTTGTTGTCGCCATGTTTGTTGCCTTTTCCGGCATTTTGTTTACGATTTTTGCCTGCAAATCCTCTAGCTCAATCCACACCACCCACTCCCTCCACCTCGCCTCTGTTGTTAAGGGTCCACAGCAGCGCCAGCAGCGCCCACTTGTGCGGATTTGCTTGAAGCTTGGAGTCTGAAGTTGGCGTCGGCGTCAGTGTCGGCGTCGGCGTCGGCGTCAGTGACGGCAGTTTTCCCTGAACGATTTTCACTTGTTTTATGTCCGTTGGCTGACGCGTTTTTTTCATGTTTGTTTTTGCTCGCTATATGAATACTCTAACCGAATGAGAGCAAGAACCAAGTGACATGATATGTGTTTAACCGAAAGAGTATTAAGTCTTCGGTTACACTGACAGCCAGACAATTATTAACAGAAGAAGAAAGCAACTACCTTTGCCTTCTGTTTTACGCTCTATGAATACTCTAACCGAATGAGAACCAAGAACCAAAAGAGAGAACCGAAAGAGTATTAAGTCTTCGGTTACACTGACTGCTAGACAATTATTAACAGAAGAAGAAAGCAACTACCTTTGCCTTCTGTTTTACGCTTTATGAATACTCTAACCGAATCAGAGCAAGAACAAGACATATGTGTATAACCGAAAGAGTATTAAGTTTTCGGTTACACTGACTGCCAGACAATTATTAACAGAAGAAGAAAGCAACTACCTTTGCCTTCTGTTTTACGCTCTTTCCGCCAGCTTTTGTTTCCTTTAAGCCGCCAAGTGCAATTGTCATAAAGTGTCATTGGCTGACGACGTTCCCCCCCGTACTCCCCCCGCCTGCTCCTCCACCCCTCCACCAGCTTCTCTGTATATGAGTATGTGTGTGTGTGTGTGTGTGTTGTTGATGCGGTGAATCAACTTAAATGAGTATCCGCTTTATAACTAAAGAGAAAGACAGCAAGGAGGGAGGAGGCAGGAGGAGCAGGGAGGAGTGTAAAAGAGTCGAGAGTAGAGTCGTCAGTGGACTTTTCAGCTGCAGTCGAGAGGAAAAGCAATTGGCTTTGTGCGCGATTTAGCTTTGTGTTGTGTTTTCCACAGCACAGAACAGAAGGAAGCATCAGCAGGGAGTTTGTGTTTTTTTTTTTCACTCTCTCCCTCTCTGGTTTTCCCTTCACCTAGCCCCAGAAGCAAAGCAAAGGCCGGCCAACCACTCAACGACAAAGAGTGACGGGGGAGTAGTGGGTGGAGGGTGAGTTGAGTTCAGTTGAGTTGCGTCAGTGGCTAACTAGTCGATGACTCAGTGAGCCTTTTTGCAATTGAAGCATGCTTTTGGGTCGGGGAGGGGTGCTTGAAACTAGTCAAAGTTAGCCAAAGAGCAACAGATTATTGCAGGCGAAACAAATCGCGATACATGTCAAGAGGGTACCGAGAGAGGGAGAGAGAGAGAGGGTTAATAAAAATTCTAAACTTGGTTTTTCTGTCTAAAAACAGTTTTAAACCTCTCTCGATAATAATCGATTAATTGAAAAGATACCAAATATGAAGTAAAAAACTAACTTAAACATAGATTTGTATTAATAATTGCTTTCAGCTTATAAGCTTAAAATCATAACTTAATTTTTCCCATCTGTAAACAGTTTTATACTTCTATCGATAATAAACGATTAATTGAAAAGATAAAAAAATTCAAGTAAAAACAAACTTTAATATAGATTTTTGTTTAAAACAGCTTTCAAGTTATAAGCTTAAAATCATAACTTAATTTTTCCCATCTGTAAACAATTTTATACTTCTATCGATAATAATCGATTATTTGAAAAGATACAAAATGTAAGTAAAAAGCAAACTTTAAAATAGATTTTTATTCGAAACAGTTTTCAAATTATAAGCTTAAGGTCATAGCTTCTTCACTTCTATTCATAATAATCGATTAATTGAAAAGATACAAAATTTAAGTAAAATCAAACTTTAAAATAGATTTGTATTAAAAATTGCTTTCAAATTATAAGCTTTAAGTTATAACATAATTTTCCTATCTGTAAACAATTTTATACTTCTATCGATAATAATCGATGAATTGAAAAGATACAAAATTTAAGTAAAAACCAATTTAACCAATTGAATTGTATTGGGAACAGCTTTGGTTATGCCTTTTAGGCATTTAAGTCGAGCAAAAAAACGTTCTCAAAAGTATTTATGTGAAATGTGGCAAAGTTTCGGCCCGGGCGTTAAGAGTTAAGAGCCCCCTAGAAGGGTAAGAGGGGGATGAGAGGAGAGAAGTTATGCGTCTACGCATACGGCCTTAAAGCGGCTTAAAACCAGAAGCAGAATCAGCATCAACAGCAGCAGCAGCAGCAGCAGCTGTAACGGTAACAGGGAGTTGCAACAGCAACAGCCAAAACGAATTATGCTGCATAGCCGCAGGCGATTCATGTAGCATGTGGCAGGTGGCTGCCAGGCTGCTACCTGGTGGCAGGTGATAGGTGAAAAGGTAGCCAGCCAACCAACACTCAGTTGATACCAGAAGTTGAGAGGATGCAATCCGTCCAGCTGCTGGCATTTGGCCAAGGCACAAAAAAAAAAGCCAGGAAAGTACACTGTAAACAAATATTTTGGGTGATTTTTAACAATAATCTTAAGCTTTTGTTGAAAATGAAGGCAAATAAATGTAGATTTTTCATATTTTTAAAGTGTTTAGTGAAAAAAATTTCCATTCATTTTTGAAAAACTAATATTTTACTTAAAAAAAATCTATTATTATTCAATTTCACTTAATATTTTTCTTATTTTTTTATGTTTAGTAAAAAAGTTTCAAAAAAAAAATTCTCCAAAAAAGTTTTACTTAAAAAATGATTTTTTTTTTATCAATTTTCACTTAATAGTTGATAAATATTAATAAATAAGCTAGAAGTTTGTCAAAAAAACATTAAAATCTTTTATTTCATTATCAAAACTAGTTTTTTTTCGAGTGCTGGGCAGATTGAAAGTGACAGCGTGACGCGGCTGCAAAATGTGTGAAGTGTGCCGTGAATGGCCCAGAAGCAGCAGCAACAACAAAGCAAAAAATATCATTGCATACCTGTGTTGTGTGGGTGTTTGGAGGGGGGGAGGGGGGAAGTTATCGATAGGTATGCGAAATCTGTTTCTGGCAACGCGAAGCCGCGATTTGAAAGCTGTGCCAAAAATAAACAAAATTGCTTCTGCATAGAACAACAATTCGTATACAACACGTACAGCTTGGAGGCAGGCAGGCAGATGGAATCACAAAAAAAGGGCAATGCAGGGCTGGGTTGGGGGTGGTGTGGGGAGGGGTTTTTGGGTTTGGTTAAGTTTGGACACTGGCGTCACATTTGACTTAAGCACAATGCCAACAACGACGACGACGACGAGGAGTGACACTGAGATATTGCAATGCATAAATATTGCTACGCGCACAACAACTCACACACACACACACACACTCAGACACACACACATTGCTCACACAACCACCTGTCGTTAGAAAAAATAGAAGAGGGTTGGCCAGTTTTGTGTGCCTCACACAAAAACATAAACAACACAAATCAAAACAACGGCTAAATGGCAACATGGCAACACGGCAACAATGTTGCCAGCACCTGCACATGCGCACGCAGGAACCTCTGCAACATTGTTGCCGCAACATTTCGAAGTTGCGAGAGCGACAAAATGTTTGCAAGCCCAAGCGCAAATAAAATACAATTACGCAGGCTGCACCTGCGCAAAATAAACAAACTAACATTAGTTTCAAATACAAATACATGTGAATGCAATGTGGCAAGCAATGTTGAAAGGAATCTTACTGTTGCAACGCCAACCATAAAATGCCACATGAAACTAGAAACAATGGTAAATGGTAAAAAGTTACTTTCAGTTTTGTTTGCTAATAGAGAGAAAACAATGTTGTTTAGCGGATGCTGATTAGTTTCTATAATAATGTGTTGCTTTTCACTCTAGAGAGTGTGAGGAAGCAATGAATTGTTTTCCAACTTTATCGTGGCAATATTATTGCCATCACATTTAGTTGATTTTCCATAAGAAATGATGTTCTCAACATATTATTGAACATTTGTATAAGACTTTTCTTCATTCTAATACAAAACTTAGACAATCGACGAATTTTACTGTTTAATTTTTATAACAGAAATAAAAATTGTTTAATTTTATTTATTTTATTCTTATAATATTTTTTTATCATATAAAAATAAATATTCCAACTATTGTATCAATAAAAACTAATACTCTACTTTACTTTTACTTATTCTAAATAAAAAATATTCTACTTAAAAAAAACTGCTCAAATTTATATTTGCTTTGTGTAGCTTAGTTTTGAATTTCACAACTGTATGTTTCTATCTACTCTTTCTCTCTCTCTCTCATTGAAAACTGTTGTAAAAAGTTTAAACGGTAAAATGCGAACACAAGTTAACTGTACTTACTCATATATGTGTGATTTGAGGACAATAAGAAAAAATACCGTAATTTTAAATTTCACAACTGTATCTTTCTTTCTACTCTTAAGCTTATGCATTAAAAACTGTTGTAAAAAGTTTTAACGGTTAAATGCAATAGTTAAATATTTTTACATGTACAATTACACATACATACATACACAAGTTAACTGTACTTACACATAAATTGTTCGGTTATGTGGCCATCGCATTAATCCCTCATAAATGATAACCGCAACATTACAACAAGCTGATAATTAAATTATTGCATACCCTGTAATAAGTCTTTTTGACACATTAATTATCATTAAATGCTTAAAATGAAAAAATATTTGCTTTTGATGTAAATTTTGTATGAAAAATATAATTATATGTGTTTTTTTTTTGGTATTCGCATTAATATTATTAATGTTTTACAACCATATTCCATAACCTAACAGACAACGCGTATACGTAATGTACATGTTGGTTAGGGTATTTGTTAGTCGACTCTTTAGTCAATCAACGAGAATCGAGTTTGGCATCGGCATAACAGGCCAAATAATAATAATGTTGGGCATCATTTGAAAGAATGACGCTTGGAATTTGTTTACATTATGAACGAGTATGTGTGTGTGATTGTGGAAGTGTGTGTGATTGTGTAAGTACGTATGTGTGTGTGTGTGTACGCTTGTTTGTGTATATGTGTTAAATGCTAGTGAAATTACACTATAAAAATGCTGTTTAATTAGCATATGGCGGCAATTAATTAATTTGTAAGCTGAATGCAGCAAAACGTAGAGAGAGAGATAGAGAGAGAGAGAGAGAGAGAGTGAAGTGCGGGGGAGAATGTGTGTGTGGTGGGCGAATGGAGTGTGTGTGGGCGTGGCTTGGGCTCGTTAGCTCTTCATGTGTTGTTTTCATATTATATCATAGATTATTGTTTCATTAAATGCAGACAAACAGTGAGCGAAGCGCAAAACAAACAAAATAATCAACAAAATTCCAAATCCTAAATGCAAAAATATAAATATAATACGAGAGAGATAGATAGATAGATAGATAAGGGATAGTTGCGTGAATTACCGCAGAATCAATAATAATAAGTTCATTTTTCTTTTAATGCTGACTTAAAATATCAAAGTGATGAACTTTTAGCAGATTAAAACAATCACGAAAATTGCTTGAATGCAATTTGATGGTTAACAAAAATGGAGTATAATGGCTTTGTGGAACATCATGTAACAGACTTAACGAAACTATTGCGAACCCAACATCAACAACCGAGTCGATATAGTCTATATATCTCAGAGACTTCAGATATAACTTCTCCCAAGCCAAGGGTAAAAGTTTTGTATTTATCGATAACTTTTCGGTTTTCCATAAAACACAAAAAGATAACGAAAACCTCTGCAATTTTCATTGAAATCGTTTGGAAAACACCGAAAATCTCAATCATTTAAGTTTAATCATAATGAGAACTTGATGCAAAAGGTGCAGGGATGACCTTACGTATAAGGTTCAGAGTTCAAGGTATTCTCTGGCTAGACTATGACTTACTTACTTCCACTTATCGAATCTTACTTAAGTAGTTAAGTTCGCCTAACAAATAACAAAACTTAAAGCAACAAGCAAATGAATTTCGATATAAAAAACATTTTCCTCTGAACTATAGTTGTTAACATCATGCAATTTGTTCAATTTTAAATGTCAATCAATCAAAAAACCACACGCAAACAAACAAAAATGATGTTAAAAACAAAAAAAAACGTGAAGTACCACCTATGAATACCCTGTAATGAGAACTGTTCAAGTTGCCACCCAATTATCAGCGAAATGTTCTTCAATTCATTTATATACACTTATTCAACTGTTGTTGTGCAAGCAAATATTCAATACTCTTCAATACATATATCTTCGTATACACAATTCGATTGTGTGGCATTTTAAATGGAGTTAATGAGCAAGAAATTCCATACACATAAATTTTATTTGTACATACATATTCTCATTAATGATAATTGCATCGCAAGCAACTCCGAAACGAAACGAAACGCAACGAAATGGCGCACGCTGAGTTTGGGCGGGCGCAATTTGACAGACAGACACAACTGTTGATTACATAATCGACTTGTACTTAAAAAGTTGCAATATGTTAATTGAATGTTCTCTGTGTGTATCTGTGTTTGTGTTGCAATGTGTGTGTGCAAATGTTTAATGTTCAATTTGCATTGTCGGTAACATTAACACCCCGAGTAATTGTTTTCGTTGTCACATCATTGAACAGTTAAAAGTTATGATTATACAAGGCAAAGATTCAACTTCGAAGAATAATTGATCATTTTAGCTAATACACAAACCAGTGGATGTCTCTATCAAAACACATGTTCATGTCCTAACTAGATTTGGTTTATTTTTTCAGTGTTTCTTGTTTTATCACCTTCTTCTAACCTAACCCAGCTCATCTAGGAGATCTTTACACTCATTATTCTTTTAAAATTGTGTTACAAAGTTAGCCTAAACAGCAAAACAACATAATTAAGTAATTTTTATATTTGCCCAAAAAAGTAGGCAATGAAAAATTTACTTGTGTAAAAATGTTCCAAATGGGGAACCTTTTCGGCTAACCGAACTTTTAGCCGTAAGAGATTATATTTAAAGATTTGATTTGCTTAAGATTTTTTTCACAGAATCTGAGATATAAAATTCAATTTTGGTTTTTCGTTAATGTATTTTATTTTTGCTTATTAAAATGATGATTTCATATCCGCAAAGTAACTTTCAATATAAGACAACAAAAATGTTTCTCCCTTAAAACCACAACACATTTTTATTATACTCTCGCTTAAGTATTGATTTTATACGCAATTTACGCAGCGTCATCTAATTTAGCGTAAGCTGTAAGGCGGATGTGGTTTTTTAAATGGGCGGGGAGGGTTTTGGGGGGAGAATACTCATTATTCATTATTCAAGGTTTTCTTATTTTTTCATGGCAAACAAATCAAAATTCGTTTCACATAAATTAGTCAATTTGATGCTTCAATTGCAACGCACGAAAACGTTTGCCATTTCGCTTGATGTCTGCACAACATAACCTCACAAATATATATATATATATATCTACGTATTGGATAGCATAATATTTAACTATAAATAACGTTTTATTCACTCGTGTGCTTCGTGTGATTTTTTTGTTGGTTGGCATGTCAATAAATTTCATTGACATGTCATCAATCTCAATTTTTGCTTCTTACCCAGCGCCAGTCAGGTCTACACTAGTTCCTGTTGTTGGGATAATTGACATCGAAACGGAGCATGTTGTCAGAGATATCCGGTTGCAATTTGAGCTGTTAACGGAAAGTAAACAAGTAACAAGTTTCAAAAAGTTTCACTTTCTTTCACACAGTTACTTTCACTCGCGTGTGTTGAATGCGAAAAAGAACTAGTAGAAGTAGTACATAGAGAAGTAGTTCCTTTAAGGGATCTAGTGTTGGGTAGTTGAGGAAATATTCACATTAGTGAAAGTTAAATATGTATCAAACCTTAAATATATAACTTAGAAGCGCAATTAGAAGAACCATAAGAAGTAGAATTGGTTCCAAAAATGAAAGAGTTTTTCACTACTAGTTCCAAATTGCAGTTAAAGTAAATGTTAGTCAAGTACATTTTCAGAACTTTTGCAACCAAATAATATTAAAACTTAGCCAAAACCCTTTAGCGGAACTAGTTCCGGCTTCACTACACACGAACATGACCTACTAATGCAGTTCATTTGGTAACCCAAAATGTACATGCCAATACATACCCTGTGACAACACCTCCCCCCTTGATGTCCAACCACCTCTCCCTTCTTCTTCTTCTTGTACTGCCACAAATGATTTGAAACCGTTAGGCATTTTAAGTTTGTGGTTTTTTTTTGGGGCCACTTTATTGTTGCTTTGAATACTTATTTATTTCAATTTCCGCCCACAAAAACATTCATTCAGCGATGCGACAGGCAGATAAAAAGAGATAGAAAGAAAGAAGGGGAGAGGGAGGGAAGATACATAAGACAAATTTATGCCACATTAACAGCTAAAAGCTTTCAAAATGCGTTTCGATGCGCCAAAAGGCGAATGGCGATGGCAACGTCGTCGACCCTTAGGGTCTGTTTCTTGCAACTTTCTCTCTCTCTCTCTCTCTTTCTCGCACTGAACAAAATATTTTTGTGTTGGCACAATTTGTTGTCACTGTGTGTGTGTTACTTTCCCTTAGGGGTGCAAGGCTCCCCCAAAAACACAAAAAAATAAAAAGAAAAAAATAAAAAAGAAAAAAAAAAGCGAAACGCGCTTAAAAACAAAAGCGAGTCGAGCATTAAATTTAACGCGACGAAAACTTGTAACATTTTTGGCTGTCAGCCGTCTCCCAGTTGTTTTTGTTTTTGTCTTGCGACAAATTTCAGTTAGCTCATCCATCCATCCATCCATTCAGCCAGCCATCCATCCGAACGGCGTCATCGTCGTCAGCAACACCCGCCGGCTGTCAGGGAGCTCAGGCAGGCAGGCAACGTCAAAAGTGCAGCTCAAAACTTCAAAACGAGTCACGTTGCCAGCCATTCAACTCCCATTCTTAACTCTCCCCCTCGCTCTCGTTTTCTGGCCATCTTTGTCGACCATTTGTGTTTCGTTGCTTTGCTTTCCGTTGCTTTGCTTTTGCTTTTGCTTGCTTTGCCTGCTTGCATGCGCTAAAATTAAGATTTATGAAGGCTGTAAAAAACAACAGCGACAGCAGTCGCACCGACAGTGGGGTTGCCCCACTCTCCACTCTTCCCTCTCCCTCTCTCTCTGTGTAGGTGTTGTTGTTTGGTGGGGGGAGGTGGGAGGAACAGCAAGGAGCGCAATGAATGCGCCAAAAAATTTAACGCCCAAATGATTACAAATGAGTTCGAGTTGAGAGAACGAACAGTGAACAAAGTTGCGCTCCCGCAAGGCAACACCCCGCCCCCTTCCCTCCTCACAACTTCCGTGCAAACTTTCACCATACTTTCGCCGCCCCTCTCCCTCTCTCCATGACATCCGGTTCAGGCGGCAATGCGTTCTGCAAAATTGTGTCATTGCAAATCATCTCAAAAGAACGTGACGTCATTGCAGCAATCTGCATTGTATTTAATACAAAAAATAATAATAATAATAATAATAAGAAGAAGAATGCGAGAGAGAGAGAGAGAGACAGAGAGATAACGAAAGTTAATTAGGAATAGAGAGAAATAATGTAAGAATAGAAAGAAAATCATAAAATAAAAGAGTTATAAAGTGTATTAAGTGTTTTTTTCTTTCGTCTTTTTTTGGTGAAATGTAAGCCAGAAAATGTGGAATACCCTTAAAATGAATGAAATTTTAATGAGCAGAGAATATCCTTGATATGAACTGAGTAAAACTAAACTAAGAACGTATACAGAAGCTTCTTTAAGTGTATTCGCTTTAAGCATAATCATAATCATGGGTAAAAGTTGGTTTAGGATACTCAAGGGTCTCGTTTGAGAGAGGATCTAGTCCAGCAGGTGACCTACTCTGCAGATGAAAGCAGCAGACTGTGCAGCTTTAGCGGGGAAAAGAAGTAGTTTTACTAGGAAAGAATGATATTGAAATCAGGAACTTGAAACAGGAATCATCGAACCATCAAAAATGCTGGGTCTGATAAAGGATCTATAGGTCAAGAAGACCTCTAAGGGAATCACATCTAAGGGACATCAAGTTGAATGATTATTATATGTGATAAGATAATATGATTGATGATGATGATGATGATTTGATCATAAAATACAAGATTTCCATACTTTATTGGAACTTGAAACAGGAATCATCGAAACATCAAAAATGCTGGGATCTGGCTCTGATCAAGGAGCTATAGGTCAAGAAGACCTCTAAGGGAATCAAATCTAAAGGATATCAATTGAATGATGATTATATGTGATTAGATGATATGATTGATGATGATAAAAAGATTTCCCTACTTTATAAGAAATCTTAAGTATTTGAATTCCTTATTAAAATATCTTGCAAGAAACCCTTTGATTACAGAACTAAAAAGCTACTTAACTTGTATAATTACTTCAAAAACTAAACTCAAATTGTACATTTACATAAGTTGAATACAAGTTGAATATATTTAGAAAGTCTCTAAACATAACTAAAACTAAAAGTTTTTGCTAGTTGTTTAGGCCAAAACACATTCGAGACTACTAGCCCCCAAAACAATAGTAATTAGCTGTTTGTAGTATGTGCTTTTGTTATATATTATTTTGTTGTTGTGTGTGTTGTGTGTGTGTGTGTTGAATGCATTATGCATGCAATTTTAATCTGGTTTATGTATTAGCTGGCATTCACTTTGCCCGTTTTACAAGGCAGCTTAATTAATTGTGTTTGCGCATATAATGCATACATATTTAAAAATCATAGGCAAAAAAAAAAAAACAAAAAATAAAATATACAAAACAAAAACATAAACACGAACAAAAAACGAGAGAGAGACAAAAAGAGATAGATAGATGGGAAAAATGTACAAATGGCGTTCAAGTTAAATATTCAGAAATGTTAAATAATAGAAATCAAATTTAATTTAAATTCCAAATTACAGTTTTAGCAAATTAATTATGCGGCCAAACACGGAATTTGAGAATGGAATGGAATGCAAATCGAGTTGATTAGTTAGCCAGGCAAACGGATTAAATGCAGCCGTTTCGACAAATGAAATTAGTTTCAATGCACTTTTGTTTTAAATTGAATGCACTTATTATAATATTAAAGTGTTTCGAACATTTTCAATTTCCATTTCCCTAATTCTCATCTTTAGTTCGAAAACAGAGTAAATTTCAGCAGTTACTTTTATTACTTTTCGCCTACTTTTTGTCTCTGAGTATGAGTTTAAATAAATATAATTAAATAAAAACAGGATTTTTTTTCCTATTTTCATGAGTAAATAATTGGGTTTGGGAAAAGGTGTTTGTGTGTGTACAGTTGTGCTTACAAAAAGTAGTTGAAATCAACATTTTATTTTGTTTAATAACTTAATTAGCGCTCAACTATAACTAACGAGTACCAATTACTCATTGTTAAATGGTACTTGAAATGCGATAAGCACTAAACCGAAACTAAACCAAAACTTTCTTTTTGAACCCATTTTAAAATACCCTTAACCCCTATAATGGGTACAAAAGGGTATAATGGTTTTGTGCAAAAGTAGTATGTAACAGGCTGAAGGAAGCTTCTCCGACCCCATTGAGTATATATATTCTTGATCAGCATCAATGAGTTAGCCATGTCCGTCTGTCAGTCCGTCTGGCAGTCTGTCTTTCCTTCTGTTTGTCCGTCTATCTGTGTGTACGAATGCGTTGATCTCAGGAACTACAAAAGCTGGAGACTTCAGATTTTGAGTATGAGCTCTCCTAATCCCTAGGCAGGACAATTTTGTTTCAAATTTTCGATAACCTTTTCAGTTTACGATATACACATGCAATCGATAACAACAAAATCTTGAATTTCGAAACCTCGAGAATGAGGATTGAAACTATAAGCAAAATAATGAACATCTGTGAAATTTCTATTCAAATCGGTTAAGAAACACCGGAGTTACAAAACCTTCAAGCATTGGTCCGGTAGTACAGGTATGTCAGGTACGTCTGTCAGCCCGACCGTCTGACCATCTGTGGGGTAAAATGTTAAGGAAACTTTGAGAATGGGGATTGAAACTATTGACAAAATAACGAACATCTGTGAAATTTCTATTCAAATCGGTTAAGAAACACCTGAGATACGAAACCATCAAGCATTGGTCCGGTAGTACAGGTATGTCCGACCCTCTGTAAAGGGTATCTTTCGAGGCGAGCTTACTCGAGCTACTTGTTTTGTGCTGAACCACTTGTAAGCGCGGCGCTTTTTGGTTCAGTTTCGTTGATCACAAAGTGAACCAATTTAAAAAAAAAAAGAGAAAAATGTCCCATTCCCATTGCTCGTTACTCGTGTTGCCCCGTTCGTACTTTGGTTTGGATGGCTTGACCTCGCCGTAATTAGAACGAGTTTTTCTTTTCTTCTTCATCTCTGATTTACTTTTTTTTGGTTTTTTTGGTTTTTTTGGTTTTTGTCATCAGCTGTGAATGGTTTCGTTTCCACCCCCTCCGCCCCACCCTCCTCAAACCATTCTTTCGCTTTGATAAATGCACTCGGGCCACATTCTTCTTCTACTCCGTTTTACTCTTCTGACTCCTGACTGTCGCCGCTGTCGCTTTTTGGGGGGAGAAAAAAAGCTTTTTGCTGTTTAATTGATGCTTGAAAAAAAATGCAAAGGAGCAGCTTCAAGCACACCCCAGGAAAGCCGAAAAGGACACACAATGTTGTTGCTCTTGTTGTTGTTTGTTGTTGTTTGTTGTTGTTGTTGTTGTTGTTGTTGTTTGTTGTTGTTGTTGTGTTTGGAACAAAGTAAAAAACCAAACAAGCAAAAAACTAGATAACAAGCACACAAAAAACAACTCGTAAATAGAAAGAAGAAAAAATATTTTATAAATATATATATATATATATAGGTAAATGCTCGTGCCATATTTTCTAAAACTTTTGCAAGCTTTCAACTCTCTGTCCCCCTCTCTTTTACTCTCTCTCTCTCTCTCTCCCTGCTAGTCTTTCTCCTTTCTATGACTCGTTGTACTGTGCCATAATTAAATTTACCTGCACTTGGTTCAAGTTTTTTTTTTCTGGTTTCACATTTTTTTTTTGGGAACATCCTTCTCAATTATACTAAACTTGCCCACAACAAAGAGAGCCCAAAATGTATGGTAAGTTAGTTTGGGACACATGACACGACCCTGCTCCCCCGCTCCCCTCAATGTTTGCTATCCCTTAACTTGCTCTTCTATATACACTTTTGTCCAATCAATTTGCATTGATTAATGTCATAAGCAAGTTTTTGTAACCAGTTTTTTCACTATCATATGGAAGAGCAGGAAAGTTGTGTGAGTGTATGATGTGTGAGTGTATGTGTGTTAGTGTGTGTGAGTGTGTGTGTATGATATGTGAGTATGTGTGTATGATGTGTGTGTGTGTGTTAAACACTTAAGCTGAAAGTCAAATGCTGATATCGAAATCTAATTTTATTATGATCTATAAATTGTTTTTCCTTACAAGCGTTTCGAAAATTGCTTCAAAATTGTTTGGTGAGAATGAAATTTCTTAGAAAACGACAAAATTTCTTTCATTTCTTTTATTTTTCAACCATTCAACTTGTTAACAATAACAATCGCTGTTAGCATCCATTAAATTGCCATTACAAATGCACCTCAAAAATATTTTTTTTTTTACCACTTTTCATGCTTATTTGTGGAAAGTGTGAGAGAGTGAAAGAGAGAGAGGGATGGGTAGGGTTGTGGCACAAACAAACAAACATATTTCTTCCATTTCGCGTTGCCTGCAACATGCAAATGACATTCGAAATTACCCCTAATGAAGCCCAAATGGAGCGAAACGAAACGAAAAAAAAAAAACAAACTTAAATATTATGAATATTACATAAACGAAGATAGACAAACAAAACAAAATGGCGAATGGTGAAATGGTGGACCCAGAGTTGCCATCTTCTGATAATGTTAATGATAATGACTTTTGTTGTTGCTACAGCAGCAGTCACTGATGACACATTGTGTTTGTGGAAATGTTTCTAAACTTAATTTAAGTATTATGGAAAAAAAATAAGATAAATATTCTTTAAAAGCGCAACTTTAAACATATATAAAAAGTGTTTTACTAGCATAACCAATGAGCACACCACCAAAACCATAACAACTTGAAAAGAGAATAACAACAAAAAAAGAAAATGCACTAAATAAATCTTAGCCCAGCAGGGATGCTGCTTCCTGGCCTGGCCTGGCCTGAACCCCTTTTGGCCAGAACGCGGTTTGCCAGCTAACTTATTGCATTTTGCAGTTTTAACATGATAATAACCTCGACGGTGACCTGCACACACCCCACCCAAACACTCACGCACACATACATACATATACTACTTCCCACACCATTTACACATCTACATTTTATATATGTATGTATATGTATGTGTGTGTGTATATGTGTAACGCCCAGCACTTTGGGCTAAAGTTTACGCCTTCGTCATTGCCTCTAATGCAAATGCTTTGCAGTTGTTTCTCCTTTTTGTGCGAAAAAGACAACGAAAAAAAGAATTTGGTTATATTTTTGAATACCCTATAAATGTCATACAGAGGGCATATTAGCATCTCTTGGGAGTTTGAGTTTTGACTGCAACTGACAAAAGAATATATAGAAAAGTTTGGGAAAGATAATATATTACCTCTCATAAGGAAATGTTGCTTTTTTCCCCACTTTTCTTAATAACAATTGAATTGGGAAAAGAAAAAATCTTTTTTTCGATTTGATTTAAATGGTAAAAAAATGATTAAAAGTCTTCTTTACTTGTTGTAGTTACTGTTTCTACAGAGTATTAGTTGGGTCTAGCTAAATCCCATAAAACTATGAACTTTGGCAACTTTGACAACCCTGGAAACAAAAATGCAACTCCTTCAAATACTTTCTGCAGGGTATTAGTTGGGTCTAGCACTCGATTTAGTTTCAAGTTTCACTTTTTTTCCCCATAAAACTATCAACTGTGGCAACTTAGACAACCCTGGCAACCTGGAACCTAAGCTGAACTGAAACTCCACCAAATACTTTCTGCAGGGTATTAGTTAGGTCTAGCACTCGACTTAGTTTCTAGTTCCACTTTTTTTTCCCATAAAACTATCAACTGTGGCAACTTAGACAACCCTGGCAACCTGGAACCTAAACTGAACTGAAACTCCTCCAAAAATCTAAGCGACCCTGTGGCATATTTTTCATTTTCTACTGTCTCGCGTCTCGTTTTTTTCTTTCTGTTTTTCTTTTGCCCGTTTTGCTTTCACATTTTTACGTTTCTTTTTTTCTTTTGACGGCGGTTTGGGGGCGAAAGGGGGGCTGAGCAGGGCTGGGCATATGATATACGATATGGGCTAATGCACACCGTTTTGGCCGTTTTAGCCGTTTTGGCCGTTTTTGGCAGCAGCAGCCACTTTCACTACCAAAACTAGGTGGATGGATGACCGGCGAGGGCTGGGGTTCGACGGGGGGCGGGGGGTAGGTTCGCACAAATTAATGTCAATATTGATATTTGGCATAGCATTTAGGCCTGGTTAAGCGCTAACGAGTTGCCAGGTGGACCCAAAAACAAGCTGGCCTAAACCTCTCTCTCTCTCTCTCTTTCTCTTTCTTTCTCTTTCTTTCTTTCTGTGTTTAGTTTTTCCGGCGTGCGGTTTTCGCGGTTTCCGCCAAGCGCGTCCATTTGCATTTTGTTGCCAGCATCCGGTTTTTCGCATGTTCAGTTCGTTCCACAGATAAATCTATATATGTGTATGTCGATTTGAATGGTGAATATATATATATATATAAATTTGTATATAGATGTCTGTTTGGGCATTTAATTAAATTGAAATCGTATGCGCGTGTGCGTGTGTGTGTTTGTGTGTGTGTGTGTGTGTGTTCGTTCCCTTTTAACAAGTTTATTAATTATGTGAGGATTTGCACGGATTTCAACTAACAACAATGAGCTGCGATTTGCTGGCTAAATTATGTGAAATTCTCTCTCTTTTGACCATAATTGAAACAAACTGTTCAAGTAGACGACTAAGCGAATACACTGCCACACAGCAAGGCGAGCTAACTTTGTTGCTGACAATGTCTGAAAATGTTTAAGTTGAAATAAATTTTATGATTTCTGTTGAGCAAAACTTCAATCAGTTTTGAGGGTATAATTTTGTTAGGGTATATTTTTGATAAAGGTTCATAGCTAGGCTTTGTGTTGCAGCATCTAATTAAGCAGCCCTGACAACTCTGGCATTGTAAATGCCCGCAGCATAAAATAACAAAATAATATTATTTTCATTTTTGTGTTTTTTTTTCAAGTTTTTTTAGTTGAGCATTTTTTTTTTAATTAAATCCAGGAAACGTACATCAACTTTAATTTACTTATTAAACTAATTAAAATGTAATGTTTATTAATATATTTTTTTTACTTGTTTTTTATTTTATTATATTTATTGAATTCTAAATATTTTAATTATATGTTTTTTCTATCTGTTTTTTGTTTTTTTCTCATTAAAAATTGTAATTTATGTGAATGGAATTTTGATATTCCGTTACATTCAAAGTTGAATGACCAGAGTTGACAACATACGAAAACTTTGTCCAAAACAATTTGAAATCAAGTCAAGTGAAGAAATTTTGGATTCTCTAAGTCGTAACTAATTCCTGTGGCAATGAGTATAACGGCATTTAGTACAGCATGTTCAGGAGAGGCAGTGTTGTCAAATGGCCGCAAGGCAGTGTTGTAAATTTGCAACAAGCTTCACCTGCCACACAGCCTTACGCATACTTTCACCTCTCCCTCTCCCTCTCCCACTCGCTCGCTCTCGTTGGGGCAAAACTATGCCAAAGATTTTTGGGCCAAGTTGAGGCGAGCGCGTTGCGTTTTTTGGAAACAAGTAAATTTTGCAGAGGGGGGGTGGGCCATAAAACACAAGTTTATAAATACACACACACAACAAAAATAGCTAAAATACTTTTCCAGAAGCTGGTAAAAATATTTTGTTGCTCATCAACGCAGGAAAACTTTCTCATTTTGCCCAAGCCAAAGCCAAGTTTTGCTAGCAGTTTGGCCTAAGCCAAAGCTTCCTCTCTCTTTCTCTTAACTTCAACCATGGCGTATACGCAATTCGCAGCACAATATTTTTTCGTGTGGCATAGCGCAGAGCTACCAATTACCAGCTGCCACAATTCACCAGGGCCAAAACAAAAAATCAAGAACTGCAAGCAGCACCAAAAACTAAGAATCTAGTTGTTTCTCTCACTCTCTCCATCCACACACACATATATAACTCACATGGGCTTCTAGCCAGCCAGCGAACCAACCAGGCAGGCAACTATTCAGGCTAGGCAACTCAGCCTCAGTCAGGCAGAGTCAGGCATCGACTTTGGCTACAAGTAATCTGGCTGAAAATAGACGAGTAAATCCGTAAGCAGGCAGCACACAGTAACTCTTACTGCAGCCAAGACATGCATACATGCGAGAATGTGTGTTTGTGTGTGTGTCTGTGTGTGTGTGTGTGTAGAGTAAGAAGCTGCAGTCATTCGTAGCTGCATTAACTAGGATTTGGTTTAGATACACCCTGTATCAGTCACGAATTGGGTATGATAAACATGGAATGGAAGGTAAGAGATCTCAGCCATATTATGCCCATAAACAGTTTTACAGGGTATAGCTTAGTTGCGCTTGTTACCTGTTCAAGTATATCTGTGAATTTTGGGCCAATGCATTCAAATAAAATATCAAGTTGCCATCGCGTCGTTCTTTCTCTGGACGTCTTTCGACGTTGGCCGACATTTTCTTCTTCTTCTCTTTTTTTTTTGGCAATTTTCAATTTACCCACAAAAATGGGAAATGTCAACATGTGTGAAAAAGAGACAGAGCCAGAGAGAGAGACAACAACAACAAAGGGCAAATGGCAAACAAATCCAAAGACAACAAGCCACAATTTTCGAACTTTGTCCATGGGAAAGCTGGGAAGATAGAAAGAACACATAAAGTTTTTTAACCAACAAAGCCTATACAAAATACACTGAAAGAAAATTACAAAAAAAAAGCGTGTATTTAATATGAGATAAACTGTTTTTTAAACCGAAAAATATTATCATAAATATAATAATATTACTTTTATCTGAACACAAAAAGATTTTAGGGAAAACAAACTGTATTTCTCTCAGTGTTCAAGTAGAGAATAAGTTTTGATGGGGTCAACTCTGTAACTGCATTATGACGTAAGAGTGGTTGAGCATTCAATTACGTAAACTTTCACGTAAAACTTTTGCCCAAAAACCCATCAAAATCAATTGAATTTTTCTAATCTCGTTAAGTGCGACGATTTTGCATGGGATGCAAAAAGCAATTGCAACAATGTGACAATGTGAGTAACAATATTACGTATACGCGTTACGTAGAAGCTTTGATAAGTTTGCTAACGTCATGACGTTAAGCTTAGTGCTATTACATATATTGTGTAAACAAACTTAATGGTAATGTTTTTTTTTGATGTGTATTAATTTCCGTAACGTTACGTAATACTTCGTTCATAATTTCCACAAATATATTCAGAGCTTACGTAAAGTAACATTTGAATAACTTTACGTAATACGCACTCATTTCCATAACGCTACGTAAAACTTCGTTACGTTACGGTGCGTAAGGTGGTATAGTACAAATGCATTAAGCTGTCATTTCCATAAATCTAGTCAGAGCTTACGTAAAGTAACATTTGAATAACTTTATGTAAGGCAAACGTAATGCCAAACTTATTGGAAGTGCACCCCACCCCCACCCTCTCCCCCCCTCCCCCACCATCTCACTTCATATTGAGGAATCCATTAAAATACCATTTGCATACATTGTGTGTGGCGCACACACACACACACACACACATATAAGAATTATGTCAAAATAAAGCTATAAGGTAATATTGCGTAAGTGTGTGTCAGTGTGTGTGTGTGTGTGTTAGTGCGCGCTTGAATTGCCGCACATATTTTAGATGAAGGCACTTTGAAATTGGGAATGCATGCATTATTTTTTGCTAGAGCGCCCAGCAAATTTATGTACGCATTCATCTATCTATCTATCCATATACATATATATACATATATATGTGTGTGTGTGTATGTGTGTGCATATTAACTCAGTGGCAAAACCAAAAACCGCCCTCTGCACTTTGCCCTCTGCCTCTGACTCTATATAGGACTAGCTCTTGTCTTTAGATCTGACTGCTGCTTCTGCTGCTGCGTTGAGCTTCGCAGCCTTTCAAATGTCATATGAAATTTTTTTTCGCGCTTGACTATCGCGTTTATCTATACTTGTACACGGTAAGAAAATAGGTTAAACATTCTTTCATTTTTATTTTCATAGTCAAATGTTTAAAATTCAAAACTTTAAGAACTCAGAACTAATTCATTTGTTTTGGCAACATTTTGGATTGGTTTTTTGTCGAACCAAAATACTCATAGGTTCATAGTCCGTTAAAGAAACCATGAAATTTCGGTTAAAAACAAGAGAAATAATATTAACTTTTAGATTTTTTGAGAATTAACCAAATAAGTTGAGGAACTTAACCGAAAAAATTGTCAAAAATCAAAGCAAGTTTTTCGAGGTGTACAGTTATGCATATGTGTACGTGTGTGTGTGTGTACGCAATTTGCCTGCACTTGGAAGCAGCTAACACAATTTGTGTGTGTGGGTGTGTGTTTGATCTTATGATACCCCGCCCCCCTCCCCCAGCAAAACGAAAACCTCTCTAGCGCATACCCTGTCTTTTTTGGCACTAACTACAAGCTGGCTGTCGCTATAATTTTCCAAAAGGATTTACAATGCTAAAATTACTTCCTAAGCCATTCGACCTTGTCGTCGTTACGTACTCACACACACACACACACATACACACACTCACATACACACATGCAGTAGAGCTCAACCTCAACCTCAACCATATAACCTCAAGCTCATCCATAGTCTTAGCGACAAGAGCAGCTGAAGCAGCTGTCTCCATCTTTTGCTTTTAGAGCCGCGGCTCCATTTTTCGCAAATGTCTGTGTGTGTTTAGGTGTGTGTGTGTGTGTGTGTTTAGGTGTGTGTGTGTCACGTTCCTTTTCCTTCGTTTTTTCTGTTGTCTCTTTTTAGTTCGCAACTAAGCGCAAATCCTCAAAAACGAACTGTTTACATCTACTACTCTGGATTGGGGATTAAATTTTCGTTTTCGCCGTTCTTCGCTTTTTTTTTCTACTTTATTTTTGGTTCTTTTCGGGGTTCGCAACTGGTTTGTTTGTTCCTTCTAACTCCATATGCCAATGTCCTCGCTTTGATGCTTTGTGTGTGCTTTTGAACAAGAAAAAAGTAAATTTAGAGCAAGGTATACAAAATCATTGTAATCTATATAGGATCAGGGCTTCAATTGTGTAGATTTTCTTAGTGAACATTTTTAGATCAATTTGTGAACTAGTTCATTCAGTAATGGTTAATCCATTAAGCATCTATGAACACCTTTTGATCGAGATCGTTTGTATATTTGGAACAAAATATTTCATATATATAAAAACTTCTTTACCAAACATCATAAAATCACACACACATATTAAACACACACACACACACATTTATTTTATATTGTACTAACTATTAAGAACATGTATCTAATGGTTTTTGGGTATCTTCGCGTCGAGCATTTGCAATTAAAGTTATTCTACTTATTTCCTTTTTTTTGCAATTTTCTATTTTATTTTTTGGTACATTTCTTTTGGCGTTTTTGCGTGTTTAACTCTCTAACAGTATGTGTGTGTGTGTGTTTTGGTGTGTGTGTGTGTGTGTTTTGTCGTTCCTTTAGGCCCTTTTTATTATTTTTTGTTGGCCGCTGTTCAACTTTTGGCTGAACGCCCACGCTAAGCGACAGCTGCTGCTGCTTCTGTTGTTGCAGCCATTTCGCATTGCCAGCTGCAAAGTTGCCTCAATTCCGGTTCCCCCCCGTTCCCCGATGTTCGTTGCCTTTTGAACTTTAATATGCCTCACGCAAAGGACTCTCAATGTGTGTGTTTAACAACGACGTTGAGTGAGAGAGGGGGGGCGGTTTAAGAGATTTCCATGCTTTGCATACAAAAGCTGTCTTAACCTGTGTTTTAGTAGTAATTCCCATTTATAATTTACAATCATCTCGATTTATAAATGAGCCGATGCCATCAACGCGGCTGCGTCTGCGTCTGCATTGCCATCCAAATTTGGTTATCTTGGTGCTTAACATAATTTCAGTTTCGCATTTCCGGGCATTTCGGTAGCATTAACAGAGTATAAGAGTACCGGAAACCGAATCCCAAAACACTGAACAACATTTTCGCTGGTTTTTCTTCAATCAAATACCAAAAATTTCAACTAAAGAGAAAAAACTAATAAAAAATATCTCATTTAATATAACAAAAACTCAGCTGATGATAAGTTTGTAAAACAAAGTCTTCAAGTTGTTTTTTTTTTGTTGCAGTGTAACTATATCGTAACCATAGTTTCACAGGTGCATCATTGAGAGAGAGCTCTTAAGCTTTGTAATATCCTGAACACAGCCTGACCCCCAGAATAGGCTTAAATATAGATATATACATATATACACACTATAGTACGCGTGTGCATAGTGTTGTGTTTCGGGACTTGGGCATTGCCACATGTGCTTAATTAGATATTTATAAAGTGCAGCTGCTGCCTGCTGCCAGTCCAGGCCCCAACTAATTTAAGAAGCCACAAAATCTCGTTTCAATATTCCAAGTCTCAACAATTTTGTTACGTATACTTAATATTTCCAAAGTCATAATAGCTAAAAAGCTTTAAATTCCAACTATCACTTAAAGCTATTAAAGATTTTTAGTTGTGCCATTGTATTTTACACACACACATACTCACACACACATACACACACACACACACACACACACACACACACACACACACACCGCACACAACCGCAATACACTTGTTAAGAACTGAGAAAACACTAAAAAAGAAAAATTATAAAAAAAAACTTTACCATAATATTTTACTAATAGCTGCGCATCTATTTTAAGCATATGCACACATAGCTTTTTGTAATTTGTTAAATGCAACCGTTACCCGTTACCCTGTCACCCTCCCCTTGCCCCACTCTCTATCCTGCTCCACCGCCATCTTTTTCCATAGTTTCAAACCATATAAAATTATGATACCCAGAAAGCAACAAATTTTAATTGCAAGAAAATTTTCGTAATTCACGCACACACATAGAGAAGATAGAGGGGCGGTGAGGAGGGGAGGTAAACCCAAAAGGAATGGACGCGAGTTACTAATGTATCCAAAAGTAGTAGAGAATATGCTTGGCATGAAGGGGGGGCGTGTCGTGTGTTGTTGTTGTTTTCTTCTGCTCGTTTGGGTAATGCCAGAGAGATGTAAAGTAAACGCTGAGCAAAAACATAACCCAAAAGCCCGTTGGGGTTGAAGATGTGTAATGTGTGTGCAGTGAGGAGGGGCATGCAACTGATTGCATATGTGTGTGTGTGTGTTTGTGTGTGTTTGCGAGTTGTAAATTTATTTAGCCAACGCTCGCGTATAGAGCATAAATTGTTGAGCACAAGCTGTTTAAGACCCGCTGCCTGCCACTGCCACTGCTGCTGCTGTTGCTGCCACACTGCAAAATAAATAAATAATAATATAATAAAAACAAATGATTTTTGTTTTCGGGCAGTTATAGTTTAACTTTAGTGTACAACAACAAAGTATTTGCTATAATTTCGATCAAAAGTTTTATTTTTTTTTTCATGATTTTCTTATTAATGATTTTATTTTTATCATTAACCGCTTACAAAATGCGCTGATAGCAGTCAGTCAGTCCAGTTAGAAAGGCAAACAAATTCTTTAAAATATATTTTTGTATATAAAATATTTTTGTATAAGCTATATATATATATATATTATGTTAAGTGTAAAACATTTTTCAGATGCTTTTGCCTCTGTGTGCGAGCGTGAAAAATTGAAATTTATTGTTATTGTAAGCCTCACACACACAAACACACACACACACACATACACATACGTACGTAGCACCTTGTGGTAGTGCTTGTTGTTGTTGGTTTTGTTGAATTACTCGCAGACAAAATAATAATGTAATAATAATTTTACCAACTCGTTAACACAGATGAAACGTGTTGTTCACATGCAGCAGCAGGAACTCCAGGAACTCCAGAAACCCTGAAACCCAGCCAAACGACCCAAAGAACAGAAAGACCAAAGACCAGAGTAATTCAACACCCCACCCGCCTGAACCTGAACCTGAACCGGAATGTTCTCTCTCTCTGTCTCTATCTCTGGACCTCAAACAGTCAAGAATGTGTGTGTGTGTGTACAGTTGTTTATAGTGTGTGTTTGGATTAGATGCATCTAGTGGGAATTAATGATGCGAAAAGTAACGTTGCGGCAAGCTGGTAAAAAGAGGTAAAAAAAAAGGGTAAATGTAGCGTTTTGGAAGAAACCAAAACAAAATAACTAAAAACTGTATTTTTTTTTACAAGTTTTCGTTTCACCTTTACATGTAAATAATGACAATCATCAACATATGACATTAATATTATACCATTTTATTTAGCTTCATTTAGCTTCAAGCAAATTAACTTTGATTTAAGTTAAGCTAAACTGCGAGATATTGTTGTTGGGTTTGTGAATGGCAATATGAAACTATTTGATTTATTCAATGCTCTGTTTTGCCATTCATCGGTATAAAAGTTTTTTTCCCAGGCTTGGCCCTATATTTCGTTTTCTTTCTGGCAACACCACAAAACAGAGATTAACAAGGCGACCACAGCAGCTGCCTTTTGGCATCTCTCTCTCGTTCTATGGCTCTGAAAAAAACAAAAAGTAAGACAGACGAGAATCGAGAAAATAATATATATATGTATATATATCCATTGGCAGCCTGGAGACTTCTCGACTGCTGGCTCCTGTCCTGCAGCTAGACTAAAAATAAAATAATTGAATTCAATTTATCGGCATAAATCGGTTTTAATTAAAAACTGAAAAACAATGCACAGCATTCATACATCATACAGAACAGAGGCACACCGAAGACTGCACACACTTTAGGTTAGGTTTTGCAACTTTTATTATTGATTTCATAGTTTTAAGATTTCATATCATATCCAGAGGATCAAGTTAAACTATAACAGTTCATCATACATAGTTAGGATCGGTTTACAGTAGCTGTTCTTTAAGCTTTGCTATCTGATCTTCCGTTTGGTGTATCAGCCCTGCAAGTGGTACCACCCTCGGTCCATTTGCTTGCGGGGGCTGCTCAAATATATTATTTCTCATCATTCTTACGAAACGCCTGCCACGACACAAGGCGGGCGCATGAACATTACTGCCAAAACATGTACAGAATTGGATTCTTTTCTCGTATGGCCTAATCCTGTTTCTCCGAGCGGTGCGCCAAGTACGGTTCCTTGTGGCGTTGAGCAGCGGTCGGTATGGTGTTGCAGGGCGCGAATTGCGACTCTGTGGATCCCCGTGATTTGTGATTGAATCACACTCCAATACATCAATGTTATTTACTGAATTCTCCTGCGGTCTGGAAGCTATAGGTGAATCAAGCTGACGGAAGCTAGGAATAGCGCGACTGACTCTGCCTTCCGCCAGCCTTCGATTCGATTGGTCGCGTGGAGCTCCTCCCTCTTCGGAGAGATTGGGCTCAGGCGTAAGTGTCATTAGTCTACGTCTCGCGTTTGCCAATAGCCGTTCTTGGGAGAGGCTATGCTCAGTGTCAATGGAAAAAGGATCAGCCGAACATACTTCCATATTCGTTCGTCGTTCGGGAGGGGGATTTTCATATGCGGTTGAATTCTCCCGCGGTCTGGAAACTATAGGTGAATCACGCGGACGGATTCTACGATTTGATTGGCCGCGTGGAGCTTCCTCTTCTTCGGGGAGGTTGAACAGAGTTCTATGTCTCTGTAGTCTGCGCCTCAAGTCAAGAGAGCTAAGGGGTGGAGCCATGTTAAGCACAGGAAGATCAGAATAGGTCTGATCAATGGTCACTTCGCCGGGTGAATCATGTGTAATAGCAATTGGCTCCTGTGTTGTGCCTTCGCGTGTAGCATTTACTCCACGACGATTTGTAATGAAACCAAGACGTAGCCCAATGTCAATCAAAGTATTTCGAAAACTGGCAGAGTCCGGAGTTAATGGTGGACGATGTTTACTTCCATGTCTTTCTTCAACCCATTGCGGCGGTGGAGCAACCTCAAAGGTAAAAGGTTGGTACATAGAATGTCGCAAAGTAAAAACATTGGTTGAAGTCTGTTCCATACTCCAACTCTCGTTTGTATCACTACTCAAGTTGATTTGAGAGGGTTCTGCGTTGTTATGTTGGCGTCGACCACTCACAATGTTCCGCATTCTCGAGCTCCAAATTGAAAAGTTGACAGGATTGTCTAAACTTCTTCTTGTAATTGGCCTTTCCGAAAAAATTGTATCATCTAAAAAATACACGTTTCTGTTTATTACGCGACCAGGGCGATCTTCTAAGATAGAGGGAACGCTTGAAGGCGAATGGTTCTGATCGCGTGAAAAAGTATTGCCCAATGATGATTGATGTACATCGTTTTCAACGTGTACATCATCCTCAATATCCGAACAGTTAACAGGTTCACTGAATGTTGATTCCACATCACTTCCATCGGTTGAAGTCACATCGTCTTCAAAATTATCAAAATTGAAGGATCCGCGTGAAGGACGGCCATCACATAACCGCAATAACTGCTCCAAATGGTTACGTCTCCTTAAAGTTTCACCAAAGCGCACATGTGGCAGGGAATAGGGATTACGTGAATACTGTTCAATATTTTGCCTCGGCACTCTGATGTTGGCCGCTGGGAATATAACATTCTCGGGATGCCGTAAACTAAACAGGCTTGGTCTTGGTGTAGACCGCTCCAAAGACAAACGAATAAGTCGCTCCATGCGTACTGTCCAATCAGGCAATTGTCCAGTAAGGCGGAGTAAAGGTATACTAAACTCGGTTGCAGTATTTGAATTTATATTCAACCAGGCTGCGATTTCCTCAATAGTGTTCGTTGTTCCTCTTCGTTCCTCTTCGTCATCGGTGTCACTTGAATTGGGCTGTGAGTTGTTGTCCCTTTCATAGAAGACTTGCTCTCTGTCTAGGTTCTGCTCAAGATCGTATATAAAAGAAGTGCAGGTCTCAGCTTCATCATTAGTAGCATGCAGCAGATAATCCCTGTATTCTGTCCATCCATTACCTGGTTCATTTTCTGGTTCTGATTCATCCTGCATCGGTTCATTACTTGTCACTAAATCTTCATCGTCAGCATGTTGATCATCTTCACCATCAGAGCGACTAATGTCGTCATCACTGCTGTCATCACAACTGTCATCACTGCTGTCTTCACTGCTTTCATCACTGCTGTCATCATCGAAATAGACATATACATGTTGTGATTGTTGGCTAACCGAATCCGCCTTGTCCAGCATATCTTTCTCTTCCCCGTTGGGGTCTGGTATTAGCGATTCCAGTGGTGCTCTGTATAGCTGCATTGGAGCTCTAATCATTTGCTGTATCACACAATTCCATCCGACGAATGATGATGATACCATATCCATGTTGTGGATCAATCTGGATGACAGAACAGCATTTCGCACTATACCTCCGAAGTATTGGCCATGGTGTTCGAGCAAAGCATAAACGCTCCACGTATATCCGATTTCTGGCTCCATTCTAATATATACGCTAGTTTCCGATGACAGTCGTATGATGGCAGTACGGACTCTCCTATCCATTTCCAGGCGACTTGTTACCTCACTTTGCAACTCCAAATCTACATTATTCTGTAAAAAGAAATTGTTATCAGGCTTATCAGAATTAAACTAACCGACTTAGTTGGCAACTTCTCATGTACATTATCCCTATTCCTTGTAGGTGACTTGTAGCTGATATGATCATCTTTTGCTATACTCGAACTCATTGCATTTTTCAATTTGGTGCGGAACTCCTCATCATACTCTTCCTTTTCTCACATAAAAGCCTTATAAGTATGATCAAGTTTGACCGCATTCTTGAGAGTAGAACTTACTTTATCAGTTTCAGACTTATCTTCCTCATCATCGGACTGCATTAGATTAACGGAATCGGCTTGCAACTCATCCTCCTCATCATCTGATTGGAACTCGTCCGACTTATCATCTTCCTGCAGAGAAAATATTATATAATATATTTTAAATGTATACTAAATGAATTCCTGCACAGTGTTCGTTGTTGACGATTGGTTTTGAACAGCTCCGCCATCGAAACCACTTGAATTGGTATGTGAGTTGTTGTGTCCTAAAAGTCGTTCTCTGTCTCTGAGCTCGTGAAGATCTCGTATAAGCCGAGCACAAGCCTGGGTGGACTCATAAATTTCGTCCAGCACACGATCCTTCTCTGCTGCCCAGACTTTAACCTGGATTTCTGGTTTGGATTCGGATTCGGATTCAGATTTGGATTTAGATTCAGATTCAGAAGCACTGCTTGTTACTGAATCTTCGTCGTCAGCATCCTGATCATCTTCGCCATTAGATCGTTCACTTTCGTCATCATTGCTGTCATCACTGCTGTCATTACTTCTGTAATCACTGCTATCGTCACTGCTGTCATCACTGCTGTAATCACTGCTGTCATCTTTGGAATTGGCATAGACATGTTGGAGTTGTTGGCTAATCGGATCCGCATTTTCAAGCATATATTTCTCCTCTTCCTCGCTAGTGTAAGATTTTGGTGACTCCAGTTGTGCTCTGAATAGCTGCACTGATACCGTGTCCAAGTTGTGGATCAACAAGGGTGACAGAAAAGCATTTTCCAATATTGTTCCGAAATATCGACCACAGTGTTCGATCACTGATAAGACGCGCCAGGTGGTCCCAATTTCTGGTTCCAATCTAATATATACCCTAACCATCGATGACCTTCGTAGGGTGATAGTGCGGACTCTCCTATCCGTTTCGATCCCACTTGGAAGCTCGCGGTTCAATTCGTAAACAGCATTATACTGCAAACAAAACATTTGTTATTAGATCAAGTGTATTAGCAATTACACGCATAAGACTAACCGATTTGTTTCGCAACACTTCTTCTGAATTATCCCCTATGTGTGTCCGGAACTTGTACATGCACCGACCACCTATTGCAGCATTCATTAGAGTTAATCCTTTGAGTTTCAACACCTCATTATACTCCTTCTTTTCCTGCATAAGACTTTTTAGTATGATTAAGTTTAGCCGACTACGTGATAGTAGAACTTACCGACTCAGTTTCGAGCTCTTTACTGTCCTCATCTGATTGCAACTCATCATCATAATCCTCCTCCACCGGGCGAGTTGAACTTACCGAATCAGCTTCGAGCTTGTCACACTCCCCATCTGATTGGAACTCATCATTTGATTGCAATGGAATTGGGGAATCGGTATACAGTTCAGTATCGCGATCATCCTCTGAGTTCATCATGTCTGCACTCTCCTCCTCTTCTTCCTCCTTCACTTCCTCCTCCTTCTCCTCTTTCTCCTCTGCCTGCATAAAAGACTTTCAGGTATGACCTAGCTTAGCTGCCTTCGGGCCAGTTGAACTTACCGAATCAGTTTCGAGCTCTTCACACTCATCATTTGATTGCAATGAATTTGGGGAATCGGTATACAGTTCAGTATCTCGATCATCCTCTGAGTTCATTAGACTAACAGAGTCAGCTTGCAACTTATTTTGGGACTCGTCTTTCTCCTCATCATACTCCTCCTCTGCCTGCATAATCGACTTCTAAGTATGACCAAGCTTAGCGGTCTCGGGCGAGTAGAACTTACCGATTCAGTTTCGAGCTCTTCACTCTCCTCTTCCTCCTTCATCTCTTCCTCCTCCATCTCCCCCTCCTCCATCTCCTCCTTCTCCACCTTTTCTTCTTCCTCTTCTTCCTCATCTGCCTGCATAAAAGACTTTTAGATATGACCTAGCTTAGCTGACCTCGCGTCAGTTGAACTTACCGAATCAGTTTCGAACTCTTCGCTCTTCTCACCCGAATGCAACTTCTCATCATACTCCTCCTCTGCCTGCAAAAACGTCTTGTATCATACTTCTCAAGTTTACTCTCATTCAAGCAAGTTAAACTTACCAACTTATTTTCAATCTCCTTATCGCATTCATCATTTGATTGTGTTAGATTAAGGTAATCGGTTTGAAACGCTTTATCGGGCTCCTTAACATGCATTACATTTACAGACTTGACGTGCGATTCTTTAACACTCTTAATCGCTTTTTGCATAAGCGACTTATCCTTGGTCATGATTATAGAATTTTAAGATCGTGTTCGATTTTAAATATAACCTTAATGCTTGACAAAGGTAAATGAAGTTTAGTTCTGTTCTGTAAAATGTGTACATAAAAATAGAATAATAAACATAAATGGAATATTAATTTTTTTTTAAATACAATTTCAATTGGGCATCGCGATTTCGACTTGTGCAATTAAGAAATGTTTGTCGTAATAGCATTTAACTTGCGTCGCCAAATTCGAAATTCGACTTTCAATTAATTCTGAAGCACATGCCACATGCCGAATGCCGAATTAATATCCGGCAGCTTCCCTTCAATTAAACGAACACGCCCGCGGGCATACCACAATTGCCCAATTGGCCAATATATACCAGGACCAGGACCAGCAATAGAGCTGGAAATTGGTTTCGATTAGGCCGCAAAATTTAAGTATTTAACCATGTTATGCGCTAATCGACGACATTTGTAATTATTAAAAGAGAGAAATGTGTTTTGAATTGACTTCTAAAAGTGTTGTACAATATCCAAAAAAAACGTACCTTAACCTCACTTTATGTGAATGATATGGAAGTCTTATTGCCGTTAAGTTAGCTGCGGTTCTATATTATTAAGTTGGTTGCGGCTAATTTGAAAAAAAAATCAACAAAAAACAAACAACACAAATATAATATATAAAAAAAAAAATTATTAGATTTTATTTTTTTGAAAAAACCTATATACATATATTTGCTATATATGTAATTAAAGCCCACTGTATCTAAGTTACTTTTTAGACCCCCACCACCGCCCTTTCCCAACTTGTTTAAGCCGCAATCCAATCAAGTTTCCCCCTCCCAAAAACTCCACAACACGTCACGTCTCAAATTCCGTGCTTCAGCTTTTTCGGCAGCGCATATTTTTGCCACTAATGGAATTTTAACACAAATTAGTTGTATTGCTTAAATGCCAGCGCAAGTAATTTGGTTATGTCACGGCCAAAAGTTTGACCTGGGGCTGTGCTCTGTGTTGTGTTGTGTTTTTGGGGTTAAATTTTCCTAGCAGCAGTTCAGACTTCAACCGCAAAACCAATTTCGTTTTACCCGAATGACATTTTACCGGAGGATTCATTCAGTGTAGTTTTGCAGCTACTTGCTTTTGAGTGGGAAAGTTTTATCTGTATGTGTGTGTGTGTGTGTGTGCAATTGGCAATATCTCAGCATGTGTCCGGCTTGCATACATGCCACATGCCACATGCCATATGCCATATGCCTCTAGGCAAGGCCTATCTATGACAACGAACGCTATCCGCTATGCAATTCCAATTGCAGTTGCCAGTTGCCAAAAACCAAGGCTAATAAGTTGGGCTGTGCAAACACACACACACACTCACACACACACACAAACATGCACTCACATACACACGAACACACACACACACAAGCTCAGTCAAATTGCAGTATTGGCATTGAACATTTTTCTACTTGACGCTTTTTATTGCAATAAAATCAAATCAAAAATGTAAAAAATCAAAAAAAAAAACTCATCATTTTTTGTATAAAAAATAAATAAATAATCACAATTAAATTTTATTTTTTCTTATACTTGGCTTTCCCGCACACACTTCTCGAACAGCTTATATTGGCATTTAAAATATTTTCTTATATTATTATTATTTTGTTAAGCTTTTGTAGTTCCTGAGATTGACGCGTTCATACATACAAACGGACGGATATATGTATATACCAACTCGGCGATTGATGCTGATCAGGAATATATATACTTTATGGGGTCGGAGAAGCTTCCAGAAGGAAGAAGACAGACAGAAGTCTGTTACATACTTTTGCACAAAACCATTATACCCTTTTTTTTAACCATTTCATGGGTTAAGGGTAGAAAAAGTCAAATCCAAATAGTTTTTTAAGGCAAAGACAAACATACAAATACTCAAAAATCACTAAGCAAAATAATTAGAATACGACTGCGCAACGTTTTTGAGTAAAAATATTACACATAATGCTTTATTTTATGCCAGTGCTGCCCTAATAGTTATGGACAGCACTGCAAACACACACACACACGCATACAGGCATTGAGAGAAAATGAAAATGCCGCAAGGCAAAGCAAACATATGAAAAGAAATAGAATAGAATGAAGAAACGGCAGGCGGCGGAACGTGATTCATTTGATTTGTGTGCAAATGCAGCACACACACACACACACACACACAGACAAAATCATTCCACATTTGAGTTGAGCCAAAAGAATAATATTCGGTTAGAATTGAAAAAATATTACCTTCAACTACGGACTGAGAGTGCAAAAAAGGCTGCGCTGGCGGCGGCGTATGCAGTCGGAACGACAAGTGCCGCATATGGAGCAAAGCAAAGCAAACTGAGAGGCGCCGCCTTTCGTTGCACATTGTCATCGTTGATTGAATAAAATAATAGCAGACGGACAGACAAACGGACGGACAGATGTAAATCGCACAATGTTTACTTACCCAAAAGTACAACGACAATATCTATGTCTATATATATATATATTTATTTTGAGTTCACACAATGTTTTCACAATGTAATAATGTTCACAAGAAATAATACTCAAAAAGACACACACGCAAAAGGCATACCGCAAAAGATTCGATCCGTACACTTCTAGGAAATCGAACGGATTGAGAGAACGAGTAAAGCTTTGTCTATGATCTCAAATTAGAGATGGACATCTCGAAAATAGGTCAAGCTATCGTCGCCAAACTCTAGCATTCATTTGTTTGTCATAACGTTTATTTCTCTTATTTGAAGTTGAACAGAAACCATTTGATTGAAACATTTAATAAATTATCTAGTAGTAAACATTTTGTTTAGCAACATTTGAGTTAGATATGAGTTATGTTCGTCTTGCGATAGCTATATCGATATCTCCCCACTAATGGGAGATTAAAAGCAACGATAAGCCGAATGCGCTTTTTGCATTTTGTAATTAAATCAACTTTCGTTTAAGAAACTATAAAATAAATTCATAAGATCTTTAACCATATATCGTTAAAGTTCATAACTTGATCTGATATGTTCACTCGATTAGAGGTATATGGAAACCCAATTTTACTCTTTTCATGAACGATACGTTATCTTGCCAACTTACTAACTAAACTATAAAAGAACTATAAAAGCACATTAGGTCTTTAAACATATATCGTTTAAGTTCATAACTTGATCTGATATATTCACTCGATTAGAAGCTTAAGGAATCCCAATTTTACTCTTTTCATGAACGATACGTAATCTTGCCTACTTACTAACTAAACATATTTGCTCTTTACACTACCTATACGAATATTTGTAACAGTGTAAAATGCAATTTTGCCTATTCCTTTGCTTCGTAATCTGTTTTTATTGTTCCAAAGATATCGATATTCTGCTTGAACAAAAGAGTATTTCATTCCCAGTTCAGCTGACAATTTTATGGTTTAAGTTTTGACTAAATCAGTTTCCTTCTTCAGTCTTTCTTTACATGCTTTAAGCTTACTTTAAACATAAAAGCATGGCTTTCTTTCTTTCTTACTTTTTTTTTTTGTCATCTTTCATGGCACATCTGGTCTAAAACATAAAACAGCTTGCAACATGTGCTAAACATAAGCTAACACCACACACACACACATACTTCTCTCTCTTTCTCTTTCTTCACTTAATAACTGGCTAAACTATAATTTTACGCTTTCTATATATATTAGACCAAAATCTCGGTTTGCCCTTCTCTCTCCGCCTCTCTCTTTGTCGCTGCCTTGCATCATTCATTTTGGCCCTCATATATTTTGGGGATATCTGCGTCTCCTGGCCACTTAGAGTTAGTTGCCTTGTTGCCAGGTTTCTGCCTAATCCGTATGCCACCTGCCCCCTCTCTCTCTCCCTATCTCTCTCTCTCTTTCTAGGCAGGAAGCAGATGGAGAGAGAGAGAGAGAAAGAAAAAAAATGAATGGCTTCATGCAAGTCGCCACGGCGTCCGCCTGCATTCACAAAAATTATGCAATGCTCGCCCCCCTTACCCCCTCACCACACCACAGCTTTAAAGTAGATTACATGGTAAAAATTTTGCGCGGAGCACAAAAGCCCACGACGGGCATTAATCACGGAAGCGACGGCTTTTCGACCAGGTTTTCTTACCCGGCCTGGCCCGGCCCCTGCCCTGCCCACCTGGCTGACCGTCCGACCGTCCGCCTGCCCGCCCTCCTGTATTGTATTTCTAAATAGTGTCTGCCTCTCTCTTGGAGTGAGTGTGAGGGAGGCTGAGGCGGATGGGGCATTGTGCTAATAAATTGCCCAACGTGCTGGAATCCACAACGAAGCAGAAGAAGAAGAGCACTAAACGAACCCTTTGGGTTCTTTCTTCTATTTTTTTTTTATCCTATCCCGGCTGCTGCTGTCTCTGCTTGGTATTTTGCCAGCTGCTGCTGCTTCTTCTTAGCAGATTTCCTTTTCTTTCTTTCTTTGGTTTTTTTTTCTTCAGAAATTAACATAATTTTTCAATTCTCATTCGCTTGCATCGGCTGCATCGGCATCGGCATCGCCATCGATTTGTGTGAATGCAATGAATGCTTTCAATAATTGCACTACAGCAATTTATTTGATTTCGAATTTCGAATTTGGATTTCGATTTAATAAATCTCTGGCAAAAAGAATTCCAATGGGAATGCAAAGGAAAAATGCGGCAAATCTGGCTTAATGAAAATTTTAACTGCATAACTAAAGACAAAAGAGTTAATGATAAATAAGTTAATATTTAATATGACTGACTGACATGCTATCCAATGTCCAAGCACAAACTTCCCTAAACTTTCTACACAACATAAATATTTCAGTTTTCCAGGTGTTTCGTTAATATTTATTCAATTTAGATCGAAGTTTGAGCACAAGTTAAAGTCAAACTCTTCTCTCTCTCTCTCTCTCTCTCTCTCGCTCTTTCACTCTCTCTCTCTCTCTTTTTCTTTTCTTACCTTTAACCGCCCCTCGTAAAATATGATTTTTTATACCCTTAACCCATGAAATGAGTCAAAAAGGGTATAATAGTTTTGTGCAAAAGTATGTAACAAGCTGAAGGAAGTTTCTCCGAGCTCATTTAGTATATATATTTTTGATCAGCATCCACAGCCGAGTCGATATAGCCTTGTCTGTCCGTCTGTCTGTTTGAACGCTTCGATCTTAGGAACTACTCAAGCTAGAGATTCTAGATTTTCGATATAAGCTATACTAATCCCTAGGCATGACAAGTTTGTTTCAAATTTTCGATAACTTTTCAGAATAACGATATACACATGGCATCGATAACAACAGAATCTTGCATTTCGAAAACTTGAGAACGGGAATAGAAACTCTAAACAATATAATGAACATCATTGAAATATTTATGAAAATCGATAGAGAAACATTGGAGATATGAAGAAGATCAAGCATTGGTCCGGTAGTGCAGGTCTGACTGTATGTGTAAGGTAAAGGGTGAAGGGCATCTGCTAGTCGAGCTTACTCGAGCAGAGAGCCTTCTTACTTGTTTTCTATTGTAAGTGTGTTTAAAATTTCCAACTGCATACGAAATTGTGCTGTAGACGACCGCATAAACATTTGCAATATGGCGACGCGTCTGTCGCATAACCGCAAACTTCCGGTTAACAAACAAGCAACAAAACACACACACATACATATACAAAATGCTGCGTGTTGTCGCGGTTTTCCTTTTAGTGGTTGTAAACAATTTTTACAGCCCAAACATTTGGCGGTGCTTTTATTATTTGTGTATTTATTGTGTTTATATATTTAAAACAAAAACAACAACGAGGGAAAAAAATCCACAACAAAAACAAATAGAAAATGGTTTGCTCCATTTTTAGTTTACGCCCTTACACCACTCCAATTTAATTTACTTGTCGTCCGACCCTCCCTTTCTCTTCTTTCTCTTTGCTTTCTCTCTGTGTCTCCTGTTTTTTTTTTTTTTTTTGTTGGCCGCAAGCCCCTTCAAGGCCAGACAAGTCTTGTGGCCTGCCATTCATTATATTTGAGCCAGAGTTGCCACAGAATGCGGCATGTTTGTGTGCCTAGTGGTTAGTACAAAAAAAAACAGATGGAATACACTTTCGAAAAAAAACTCAACTTGGAAAAAGGCACCAATAAAACATAAAGTATTTCTTATATTAGAGATCTGTCTTACATCGAAAAAGTTGGATTTGATTACTATATATCTATCATCTATCTATCATCTATCTATCATCTATCTATCATCTATCTATCATCTATCCATCATCTATCTATCATCTATCTATCTTTCTATCTTTAAGATCATCTTAAGAACTTTTACTCTGTGTTTGCTTGGATTTTTTCCAAAAATTTCATGTTTATTCTAGACTTAACTACAGACCTACCCTAAATATCATACAATATCTTAAAAAAAAAACCTTATTAATTATTAAAAAATATTATTTTTATTGAAAAATTTCATTTTTTACATTTAAATTATATCTAGAAATATCTTTATGTATTTATTTCTTATTTTGTGTTGGAGAAAAGTGATTCAACTTTTCAACAATGTTTTTTGTTTAAGTGTAAGACTCGTGCACTCGAGTCCGAGGAGTCCGTTCTAGTCCGTTCGCCAATTGACCATTTGTAGCGGCTGCCACTGACGCTAAGTAGTTGTGGCAAGTTTTTGGAGTCAGTTTCAGGTTCTCAGCTTCTCAGCTGCTTTTCAGCTCTTCAACTTTGTTTTGTTTCTTTGTTTTGTTCGTTTGTTGATTTCGTTTGCCTTTTGCTTTGCTTTGTGGTTCACCCTTCGCCCTTTGCTTTTCGCGTTTTTTCTTTGCACTTCTTATTCTTAACTGAAAAATACTTTTGCCCCGTGCCCCCGCCCTTCTAACCGACTGTCTAAAGTGCAACGCGTAAATGGTAAAAAACCGCGTTGCTGACTTTTTTTGGCCCCCTTCTTCAACACTGGCAATTGGCACAAAGTGTGTGCGAGTTTCAGCTAATTTATGCAAGCTTTAAGTTTGTACAATTAAATCGGTTTAATGACTAAAAGTATCAATTTATCGAAATGCATGAGGTTGTGTGATTATTACTGCTATTTTTTTGCTAACCTAAAAGTTATTTTGAGAATTTTCTAGCACAAAAAAAGCAACTTAAAACAGCATTTTTCAACATTGCGTATACGTAACGATTAAGATCAACACCAAGACCGATTATTACTGCTATTTCTTTGCTAACTTAAAAGTTATTTTGAGAATTTCTAGCACAAAAAAAGGCAACTTTAACAGAATTTTTCAACATTGCGTATACGTAACGATTAAGATCAACATCAAGGCTTAAAATTCAATTTATTTCGACCAGAGTCTCAGTATTAAATCTTAAACACACACACACACAAAGGCAATACACACACACAGGCAACACACACACACAGGCAACACACACACACAATCACAATTTCAAGCTCATTGCTGTTCATTTCATGATTGTCATTCCAAATGACATTAAAGCATATTGTGAATGGTTTCAGTTACAATTATAGACCAGAGGACCAGCACAAGGACGAGGACGAGGACCATTTTCCAGGACCAGGATCTCTTTTACCACCAGAGTATTTTTATTGTGATTGTGGTGGTGGGTGGGGGGGAGTGGTGAGTGTAGGGGCAAAATGTAAATGAGCAAAATGAGTTGCAAGCCAAAAGATAAACAAAAATAGAAAATTCTCAAATTGCTGCTGCGAAATGTCGACAAGCTTGCTTGAAGATGTTCTTGAAGAGTAAGAGAATATCCCACCCGCTCACCCTCTCCCACCCACTCCACCTATTATTCACATTGTTCCACTTTTCCACATTTCCATTACGATTTCGATTTGCACACAGCCCCCAAAATGTGTATGCGCCCAGTATTTCTGGCCCCAAAAATTGTTTGCCTCTTTTTATTGTGTATGCGCGCTCTCTCTCTGTGTGTGTGTGTATGTATGTGTGTGTGTGTGTTGACAGCGAGGCAATTGCTTAAATAAATAAATAGAAGCAGGCAACAGCCAGGCAAAGCCTAAGGTTGTTTTTGTTGACATATTCAAACAATTGAGCTTCAAGCTGCAAAAATAAGTTGCACTAAAAATGTTCTCCAGATACAGCTCGACTTTGAAATGCCTTGCATCGATAACTTTGTTATCGTCAATCAACTTTTTAATCGATTTTGTGTAGCTTTTTTTTGTTTTGTTGTTGTAGTTTCTAAAACAAGTTTAAGGTTTTTTTAATATTTCCGACTTTACTGTTATCGATAACTTTGTTATCGTCAATAAACTTTTTAATCGATTTTGCGTAACTTTTATTTGTTGTTGTTGTTGTAGTTACTAAAACAAGTTTAATGTTTTTTCAATATTTCCGACTTTACTGTTATCGATAACATGTGTTTGTGTGTATATCGGCAACGGGAAGTGTGTTATCGCTGATTTTAAGCCAACTTGATTTGAGAATGGCTTCAGATGGAAAGATGGGTTCGGAGATACTAACCATTAATACCCTTACCAACGGCTTTTATAGGCTTAGGGTATTAAACACAAAATAAAAATTAAATAACATACCAAAAAACACAAAAAAAAAGTACAAATTGAAAGCGACTTATAAATAAATTGCAAACTACAACAGCAACGGCAACGGGTAAATGTAACTGAAACTTTCCCACCTTAAAACAATAACAATAATAAACACGAAAATTCAGTGAAAACTGTAAATTTGGTTTGGGTTTGATTGAAACTCTGGGAACAACTGAGCTTAAACACTTTTTCCAAAAACAACGAATTCCAGCAATATTTGTGCGTTTTTTTTCCGTTGAATGCATTTTTCGTTTCGTTTTCGTTTCGTTTGTAAACCTCTTTAGTTAACCTCTTTTGGGATTGTTTCATTCAATGTCCACAACGAAATCTTTTGTTATAAAGCTTTTTGGGGATTAACTTAATGTTTTATAATGTATATTCAGCAGCATTCAGGGGGGGAAAAAAAAAATATGATATTTATGTCAAAATATCGATATACAAACTATTGAAGCTTAACAAATATAATAAAAACTCTTAATTCAGTCGATATATAAAAGGTCTTCAAAATCAGCTGTTCACAAGGAAAGAGAGAGAAAGAGAAAGAGAGAGTGTGTGTAGTGTAAATGAGTGCGTTTACATTAAGTCTTTTGAATAATTCACCTATTTTTAATTAAAGTTTTTTCTGTCGCTCTGGTTCTCTCTCACTTGTTTTCAGCTTGTTTCATTGGAATCGTATTTATTTAATGGTTGACGCTTATTGGCTTTAGTTTTTGTTGATGTTGTTGTTGTTTTTTGGGCTGCCTTGGCCTCAATCCCTGAGCGGGGTACCAGAGAGGCCCATAACTCTCAGGTGCAGACCGAAATGAAATAATGAAAACAATTTTTGTGCGCGTGCATTGAACTGCAATCGAAACAGAAAATACGAAACAACAAATAACTAAAGCAGAAGTTGAACAAAAGTGCAAAATGCAAGAGAAAGAGCAAAATTCTGCTACAAAACATTTCAGGCCAAATGCACCAAATGGGTTTTATGCAATGTGCATTTTATGGTTCTTAGCAAAACCCCTTCAAAAACCCCTTCAAAGTATTAATACCAGAAATGAAAATACCAAATTTTATAATAAATATATTTATTAACATTTAATAAAACTATGACATAAACTAAATAATTTCATCAATAAACATTGCATCCAAAACAAAACGTCCATTAACCAGCACAAGAATACACATTACAAATTTTCTGTTCTTCATTTCCAAAATGAGACCAAAACCACAAATTTTAAATAGCGTTGCTCGATATGTTAGGATTCGTCGAAAACATTTGTGTGAGGGATTAAAGATGTGCCCCGTCTTCCGAGACTATACGAAACGAAAAGGATATCCGATAGATTGGTTATCGATAGACAAGAAAGTCGCTTAACATCGTTAACTCACTTGTGTCCAGTATGTAACCGTATAAATATATATGTACGAATGCAACAATACATAGTTTTGTACCTTTGTAAAGAGTATTAACGAACAAAGCTCCAAAAGTCCATAGAATATTGAATGTATTGAATGTTGTAAGTGTGTTGTAAACAGGAAAAAATGTGTTTGAATAACTCTGAAAGAGAAAAGAGGTTACCAATTGATTACCAACTGCATTACTAGTAACTGATTACTTACGTAACGGGCTTGTTGTGTAGTATTAGTAAGGTGTTTCAGTAAGGTATCTTCTTATAAGGTGTATTGTCTTCGTCTATAGCTTTCGGTGTAAAATCGTATTGTGCCATCTTCAAATGGTATCATTGGAAAAATAAGTTCTTATCTGCAAATAGAAATGGTTAATAACTATAAGTAGAGAATGGTATTCGCTAAGAGATGGTAACTTACTGTTTATCTACATTCACCAACTTGTGTATATATTTTTTGAGCCGAAAGAATATTCACTTTGCAATTTTGATGGAAATTATTTCGTTTTTCGTGTTTTTTTCTTTGTCTTTGTATAAAATATAATATTATTACTTTTCGTATGCACACAAATGTTTATTAAAATATGAAAAATATATTTTCATTCGTTTTGGTTCATCAAAACTTTTTTCGTTTTTTTTTAAACGATGAAAAAAAAAATATTTTGTGTTTTTTTCCAGATTTCCAAAAGAGAAATAAATTTTTTGAACCTTCTCCAAGCCAAACGGAGAAACAGACTGAAAATTTATTTTCTCTGCGCTCCTTATATAGTATCCAAATGGCCCAATAAAAAACGACAAAGCCAACTATGTTTTCAAAATATAGGAATACTGAATAATGAATTGAGAACAGAGTGTTTACACTAAGTTTAAACTAACATTCGGATAGATGACACTTAACTTCTTTGGAAGGGGTTGTGTAAGGGAAGGATGAAGCAGTTACATGGTGTGATTTGAGGTTTGGCAAAGGATTTGGCAATAATCATCAGTTTGAGTTTTATATAGATATGAAACAGCTTTAAAACGAGAGTTTAGCTTAGAGATGGCCGACTTAACGACTTTACACATGTGTTTTGGTGTTGTTCGAGTAAATTGTTCTGGGACCCCGAAAAATCGCAGAGTGCATCGCGTTTCATTTCTGTTTTCTTATATCTTTTTATTTTCTCACCCATTTAGTATTGATTCTGAAAATCGCAAAATGTGCTTTTCTTGTTGTTGTTGTTGTTGTTGTTGCCGCTCTTTGGTACATTCGCTTGAAATTCCCCAAAGTCAACGACTACAATATTCAACATGCTTGCGCTGTCCCAAAACCTAAGCAGTTCAAGTACACTGCAACAAAATGAAAGTCAGCATTTAGCATTAAAAGAAAAGAAATTGATTTTAAGACTTGAATTTAAATAATAGAATAAATAATAGAAGATAAGATAAGAGATAAGATAAGATATATAATAGAAGAAGTTAAGAACTACTTGAAGATTTCTTTCAGTGTGTGTACGGTACGGTGAAGGTATCGCATTTCAAATTGGGCTGTCAGAGTTTTGCTGTTGCTTACGTTTAAATAGAAAACTTACAACGCGCACCACTTCCGTTCTTCCTTTCTCCCTCTCCCTCTATCTCTGTCTCTGTCTCGCGCAAATAACTAGGCCAGCACAAAGTAACGCCTCTTTCCACCACCCTGTCAGCCTGACACCCTGTCCCCATTCCATTTATCGGAAGCGACAAAGAGAGAGAGAGGAGGAGAGGGAGCGAAAACAACAACTATTAAATCACATTTTACGAGCGTTAAGTGCACAATTAAAAGCATTTCGTTAATGTTTGAAAATGTGGCGCACCGCCCCCCCAGCCCTCCCCCTCTCAAGACAAGTCAAGTCAAGTCAAGTCAACGCAACGCACCACCCACCCTGTATACACCCAAACCACCCTGTGCACCACCTGCTGTCCGCCTTCAACTCAGTTTGTGTTGTTGTTTCTTGTTCCTTGTCCGTTGTGACGTAATTAAATTTGCAGCCATCTGAGTTTTTGCCAACATCTTGTCTAGTACGAAGGAGGAGGAGGAGGAGAAGGAGGAGGGTGTGGATGGAAATGGAAATGGGGGAGGGTAGTACTTGAGTACTTGTGAGTTTGTATGACTTGGTCTCGACCCGAACCGACCCGGCCGTTAGAAAAACAAACTAAATCGATTATGGTCTGAATGTAAATTTTTTAGCACGCAACTTGAAAAGGCAACGAGAATGGGAATGGGAACGAAGAATGGAGAGCGGGAATGGAGGGAGAACAGCTCAAAGAAAACTTTACTGTAAATGTGTCCGTCTCTGTCACAGGGTGTTTAGGGTGTGGGTTGATGTCTATGCTAAATGGAAAGAAGGTTTTTTTTAAACGACAAAATAATTGGTTGTGCAATTCTTTGCACACGAAATGTGATTTTAAAACTTTAAGCGAAATCTATTTATTCTAGATCTTAAGTTAGTTTTGGGTTTAAGCATGTCTTCTCAATGCTTTTCCCATGCTCTAAATAAGGCCACTTTGGTGGAAGACACAGTTTTGCTGCGAATGGCATCAAAAGTTTTGTCATCTTCAAAATGATTTTTGTTTTGGGAACTCGCTGAACGCTGAACGACGATGAACGCTGAACAGAGAACAAAGACAAAGGGTTAAGGTCTGGCTGGGCATATCCTGTGCGACTAACAAAATGTCACGTTCATACATGTCCAAACATGCAATAAACTACATAAATGTTGCATTTTAAAGTCGACATTGCCCTTTCACCCCCGTCCCACCCACTTGGCAGATCTTAACTGTACCAGCCCCGATGTCCCCGATGTGCTAACGTCCTGACATCCTGTGCCCAGGACATCATCATGCCACCAGGCGTAGCAACGGCAGCAACAGCAGCAGCAGCAGGTTATCCACAGCGCCGGAAGTACTGACATATTCGAGAAATAGAGACTCCACCCTCTCCGGTAGTCCGCTCTCTGCCCGTTCGTCCTTATCCTTTGCAATTGCAGCTAATGTCAACGTCAGAGGCCGCCTCTGTCTCTGTCTCTGTCTCTGCCTCTGCATCTGCCTCTCTCCGCGCTTCTTTGCCATCCAACTTTCGGGGGCAACTTTGTGAGAAGCCGCTCTTTGTGTCCTCAACTGGTTTGCGTCTGAACTGTTCCGCAAGGGCGTGACGTCATCAACAGCAGCAGCAGCGGCAGCAGCGGCAGAAGCAGCGTCAAAGAATGCAACGAGCAAAAAAAAAAAATAAAATATGTATAAATATTTTATAGAAAATCAAGTAAGAATATGTATACCGAATATTATATACACTTAACAAAAATATCAACTTAATTTGTTTTCTTAGAAGAAATAGAAAAATATAACTAGAAAGAGGGACAGAGGGACAAAAGGACAAAAGGACAGGTCATTAAGGATTCAGCTTACAATGGGAATCGATAATATATATACTTTACATAGTCGGATATGCTTCCATCTCTATGCTTTACTCACATTTCATAATAAAATTATAATACACACTTTTCAAGCGAATAACTAATATATATCAAGGATATAGGAAAAGTGCCCAAACTAATGATAACCTTGAGATTATTATAATAGTTTTCGGAAATCTCAAATTGTAACCAACTATCTTGTTAAACGAGATTTATAGGGTATTTATGCAAATAAAAAAAACCTAATCACAAAAAATGGGAGAAAAATGAACAAAGTAAGTGATGTGATGTGATGATGATGAGGAGGAGAGGGAGGTGGAGATGGAGGAGAAGGATGATGATGAAAATGAAGAGCAGAGCAGAGCAGAACTAGTAACACATTGCTTTCCATTTTCAACACACTTGAACATGCTTCCGCACTTAGGCGTGTGTGCGTAAAGTGGAACTGGAACTCGAACTCAAACTGCAGCCAGCTGATAATGGAGCGAGAGGGAGAGCGTGAGGGAGAGGGAGAGAGAGCGAGAGTTCGTCCCCTTCGTCCTTCGTTAATGCAGGGCGGGTTGGGGTAAAGGGTGAGTTTGTTGAGTGGGTAACACGCTCAAGTGGTGTGAGTGACACGAGCTGCAACACAACAACAAGAAGAAAAAAATCGAGATATTGCCCCATGCAACAACACCTTAGCTAACCATCCGCAGGCAACAGCCCATTAAGTGTGCACTTTACACGCCTACTAAGTTCATATTACTTACTTAGTTGCGTTTTCTACCCAACCCAACCCCACCCCATACCATACCATTCCCCTTACCAGGAACCCCTTACCATGTAAGCAACTAAAGTTATCTTAATAGAAAAGTAAATGTTTCAGTTTTCTGTTTCTTCCGATTATCTTTAACATTAACATTAATATTATGCACTTAACATTTAACATGCTGTTAGTATTTTTTTTGAAACTCTATTTCAAATTGGGTTTAAGTATTTTGAAAACATAGTTGACTTTGCCGTTTTTTGGATACTATATAAGGAGCGCAGAGAAAATAAATTTTCAGTCTGTTTCTCCGTTTGGCTTGGAGAACATTCGAAAAAATTTATTTCTCTTTTGGAAATCTGGAAAAAAACACAAAATATTTTTTTTTTTCATCGTTTAAAAAAAAAAAGTTTTGATGAACCAAAACGAATGAAAATATATTTTTCATATTTTAATAAACATTTGTGTGCATACGAAAAGTAATATATATATATTTTATACATAAACAAAGAAAAAAACACGAAAAACGAAATATTTCCATCAAAATTGCAAAGTGAATATTCTTTCGGTTCAAAAAATGTATACACAAGTTGGTGATGTAGATAAACAGTAAGTTACCATACCATCTCTTAGCGAATACCATTCTCTACTTTCAGTTATTAACCGTTTCTATTTGCAGATAAGAACTTATTTTTCCAAGGATACCATTTGAAGATGGCACAATACGATTTTACACCGAAAGCTATAGACAATACACCTTATAAGAAGATACCTTACTGAAACACCTTACTAATACTACACAACAAGCCCGTTACGTAAGTAATCAGTTGCTTGGTAATGCAGTTGGTAATCAATTGGTAACATCTTTTCTCTTTCAGAGTTATTCAAACACATTTTTTCCTGTTTACAACACACATTCAATACATTCAATACATTCAATATTCTATGGACTTTTGGAGCTTTGTTTCGTTAATACTCTTTACAAAAGTACAAAACTATGTATTGTTGCATTCGTACATATATATTTATACGGTTACATACTGGACACAAGTGAGTCGACTTCCTTGCCTATCGATAACCAATCTATATCCTTTTCGTTTCGTTTCGTATAGTCTCGGAAGACGGGGCACATCTTTAATCCCTCACACAAATGTTTTCGACGAATCCTAACATATCGAGCAACGCTATTTAAAATTTGTGGTTTTGGTCTGGTTTTGGAAATGAAGAACAGAAAATTTGTAATGTGTATTCTTGTGCTGGTTAATGGACGTTTTGTTTTGGATGCAATGTTTTTTGATGAAATTATTTAGTTTATGTCATAATTTTATTAAATGTTAATAAATATATTTGTTATAAAATTGGGTTTTTTTCCTTTTTGGTGATAATACCTTGAAAGTTGGAAGGGTTTTGCTAAGATCGTTGTGTTTGTAATGCATTTAGGATGATATGATATCGTTTACCGGTACAGCATATTGGAACTTGATAGATAGCGTTTACCGGTACAGCATACTGGAACTACTCGGAGAAGGGGCTATCTTATGGATCAGTGAATAGAGACCGTTGTCCCGCTCGACAAAGCCATGCAGCCAGGCAGCTGTTAGGGTATTATCCACCTTCAAACGAACATCGGGTACCGGTTTGTCGGTCATCTCGGCGACATACTCGATGACTTCGTCCATGGTCATTGGACGTCTGAACTCCATGAATGCCTCTAGTATAAGATCGCCATAGCAATATCCAGACATGGTCCAATTTTTTTTTTTTAATTTTGAAAAAAGGAAAATGAAAATGACAATAAACGAAATTCTGGTTTAGGAACATGAAAATTCAGTTTCAAAGCATGCTTTAATTAACTATTTTGAAAGTTTCTTCATTTTTAAGAAAAGGTTTTTTTCTTCTGGTTTTCCTTGCCATTCTGTGTGCTAGTTTCCTGTTTTCTTAGTCTCACTCTTTATTCAGCTCTTCAGTCATCCCCCCACAACCACAACTTCCCCTCCCCTCACACTCGACAAAAGACATAAAAGCACTTGTGCACTTTCGTCTTCTACTGTGAGTTTTGTTTCGGTTTCGGTTTTGGTTCAGGTTGGGTTTTGGGTTGGGTTTGGGTTTGGGTTCGGTTTGGTTGTGAAAAACTCTAATGTTTATGCTTACGATTATGTTGTTTCTCTCACTCCTACGCTAGATGGCGCTTGGTGATTATTTCGTTAACATTTCACACCGGCTGCCAGCAGGTTAAATTGGCGCTTTACAACATTTCCAAGCCATTTTCTTCTGGCTATGTTTTGTGCCCGTCCCGTCCATTGGCCTATTTAATCTTGTTCTTGTTCTTGTTGCCGTTGTTCCTGTTGTTGTTGTTGCCGTTTTTCCTGTTGTTGTTGCCGTTGTTGTTGGCCATTTTTGGCTCTGCTGATTGCTGTTTGCTTTTAGCAGACTTTAAGATTTGTCATTTGCGATATGAAAGCAGCGCCAAATAGCAGCAGCAAAAACATCAGAAAAACAAAAAATACATTTAAAGTTTTTTTATAGCTTAAAGTTTCAGTTTCACAGTTTTCTCAGTTCCTTTTTCCGCTTCTATGTAATCGTTTTTATGTAATTGAAAAATTTGCTTACTCAACCCAAAAAAAGCTAAACTCTTTTTGAAAAATGTTGCCTTTAATTCGGATTACTGAATATTTTACACAAAATTAAATACACATATATGGGAAAAACAAAAAGCATTTTCTCCACAGTTTTACATGAAAGCATTTTACATTTATTTTCCATTAGCGGGACTTAACAACAAAATATTTATTCGAACTACTATAAGCTTTCAACTGTGCTTAATAGATTGCATGAGATTATGTTTTTCGGCTTTGAACACGATTTGTATTTTGTTTTTTTTTTCAAATGTGAAACTTTTGGGTTTTGAGTTAATTAATAAAGGTATTAAATTGTATGTCAATTGTGTTCTGTTCGTGTTTTTGTTGTTATTGTTGTGATTGATTTTAGATTATTTGTAATTAATATCGCGTAAGGTGCAAGGTGCTAGGTGCAAGGTGCAAGGTGCTTGGTGCAAGGTGTCGAGTTGAAGTTGCATGCATTTATTTTGAAGCGCTCAACTGGAACCAATTGCAACTAGGCGAGATAAGTATGGATGTATGTGTGTGTGTGTGTGAGTTTTGCGAGGGTGGACAGTAAAATAGTGGCTCCAATCACAAGGGGAGAACATGAGAGTAGCTAATACTGTAGCACGAGGGTTGCTTAAAATGTTTGCAGAATATGAACTATACTTTTATTCTAAAATATTTCTAAATCTTAACCCAAAAACCTCTAAAAATAGCTAAATAAAAACTATATGAGCTTTGAATTGACCAATCTATTACTATCTTTACTTGTGAGATGTATTTCCACACTTGGAAGCCAAATTTCATCTAAATAAACATAAAAAATCGTAAAAGTCTTTGCAAAAAATCGCTTAAAATAGCTAAAAGCTAAAAATTCTGTATGAATCACTTCTGCTTAAGCACTTTCTGTGCTGCGCAATTGATATTTAAAGTAAGAAAAAATAATTTAAAAACTTTATTAAGATGATCCACATCCAAAATAAAAAAAAAAACCTGTTAAAACTAAAACAACTTTCAAATTATCATATAATTCTATCATTTGTGATATTTACACACAAAAAAAAGTTAAGAACTTAATACTTTACATTCATCATTTTATATTGCCGCAAACTATTTAAACGCACCTCGCCCGATGAAACGATGATGCTGTGAATATTATCATTTGTGATATTTACACAAAAAAAAGTTAAAAACTTAAGACTTAACATTAATCATTTGATTTTGCCGCGAACTATTTAAACACACCTTGCCCGATGAAACGATGATGCTGTGCTGGCAAACGCATCGAATGTGTCAAATTGCCCAACAATTTGCGTCTCTCTAATGAATTTGAGCCCAAAAATCGATTGCCCCCGCCTCACAAGCAAACCCCCCACGGACCATGCCCCCCCTAAAATATTGGATTCCCTGATAAATGGGTCTCAACTTTTGGGCCCTGTGTGCTTTGACTTTGACTAATCGAATTCCATTCTCTGCACACACACACACCCACACACACTTGCATACACACAAGCATATAGAATGTGCAATAAAATAATTGCATGGCATGCACTAATTTGAAGTGTCTTCAACCCGTACCACCCTCCCCAACCCGTTCCCATCACTCACGATTCCAAACCCCCCAAACCCATCGATAAAGTACCTTGCATAACAGTCTTTTGTCAATTCGGAAGCATTTAGAATGCATTTGAATTATTTCAATATGATTTGATATCAAAATGATGTAAACTTTCTTTTCTTACTCTCTCTCTCTCTCTTTCTCTCTTTCTCTTTCTTTCTTTCTCTCTCTCTTTCTCTCTCTATATATGACCTTAAAGGTATTCTTTCTCAACTTAAACTCTCATATTCTAAACATTTGGCACAGTCTATCAGATAAACTTAGTTTGATCAGAGAACACTTCAACAGACAAACACAGAGAGAGAGAGAGAGAGAAAGAGAGAGAGAGAGTGAGAGTGAGTGTGTGAGAGAGATAAAGGTAAAAACCAAATACGCACACTGGCATTTTGCATTTGTGCTCAAAGGATTGCAACAAAATGCGCCAAAATCAAAGGACCTCATTCGAATTGTTTGCCCCTCCAGGGAACTACCGAAAAAAAAAGAAAACCAAGCCATGGGGCATTTACAAACTCTCTCTCTCTCTCGCTCACTCTTTCTCTCTCTGTCTGTGTGTCTGTCTCAATTGACGTTTGTTGTGGCCAAAGCGAGCGAAGCGCCAAAATGAAACGCATTGTGCCCCGTCGGCAAATGCTGCTTACCCCAATGGCCAATGGCCATCCCAAACAATGGACCCAACTCCAAACGAAACCAAATAAAGAGAGATACGGGAACACCCAGTTCATCCACATCCTATATCCCATATCCCACATCCGCCACCGAATCCGAATCCGTACCATCCGACAAACCATCCCAAAAGGCATCCAAGAAAATCAGTACGTAAATCGTTCGTTTCGTTCGCAATTCGCAATTCGCATTGAAATGTTGTTTTAATTGCGACTCACTTCAGGGCCAGTTGGTTGGTTTGTTTGTTTCAACCATTTTACAGAGAGACTCTCTGATTGTGACTCTGATTATGCGCTTGGCGTACACTGAAAGAAACATCATTAGGTGTTTTCCTTACTTTTGTTTTTCATTTTTATCAGATTATGATTTTTATTTATTTTTTTTCCAAAAACTTTTTTTTTATTTTTTTGAAATTTTATTTTATTTTTTTTTTTTTTGATACAATTTGGTTTGTGTTTTTTTTCTTAAAAAATAGGCTTTATTAAATAAAATTTTTATAATTTTTTTTGCGATTAAATTTGATTTTCAAATTGTCACACTGTATTTATCTCAGTGTACTTTTGGCCGGTGGGCAACAAAGCGCAGCCAATTGGCAAAAATGCTTTGACATTCGGCCCACGGCTACAAATTCATTGGAATCCGTCAACAACAACAACAAACAACACACAATTTTAGGTCCACATTTGTGCAATTGCAAAGTGAAAAAGCCGCAACGCGAACACAAAACGAACCTACTTAAATTAAGTCACTAATGAGATAGATTAGACATGATATAGTTATTCGATTTGAATCAAATTGATCAATTACCAATCGAAACAGAAGACTTAGTTTGCCATGCTGATCATGAATATATATGTATATACCTGATGGGCTCGAATATGCTTTCTTTGAATCCAAAACTTTTACACTCAACCCAAAATTTCTCAAAAATATTTCAAATTATCATAAAAATTAATAAATAAAGAAGTTCTAGGAATTTACAATATAATACAAATCAACTTTTAGCTTTTTATAAGGCAATAAATATTTAATACATGTTTAGATATATTTTGGTTCATATGAAATTTAAATCTAGATAAGTTTTATCTGTAATTCCATAATAGTATTTAACATTTTTTATATAAATTTCTTAACTTACAAATTATACAAATTAAGGAAACTTTTCGTATACAATTTGTTGTGCTTACATATTTTAAGTTAAGTTTACATACTTTAAGCATAATAATTTAAATGATAAGCAACAAAAAAAAAATAAAATAAAACGCAAAACTTAACAAAACTAAAAATTAAGCAAATTAATAATGGATAAATACGATTGAGTATGAATGAGTAACAACTACTATATAGAATGTGACTGCGTCCAGGAGGAGCAGAAGAAGCTCTTCTTCTTTTTTTTTTGAGGGGAGTTGCATGCCCCAAAATGATATTAAAAATGTATTCGAATTGATTTTACTGCTGTTGCCCCGTTGCCCCAAACTACAGTGCGTCTGCATTGTGTCGTTCTGTGTGCAACTGTCATTGGTCAACTCGGCGGAGTGCTCCTGTTCCTGTTCCTGCTCCTGCTCCTGCTCCTCCTCCATCTGCTCCTGCTCCCATGTGCATTGGCCAGACAACGGCTACAACGGCTCCACCATTTTTGGCTGCTGTTTGCTGTCATCAAAAGTTAATTGAAACGTTAAATGTTGATTTTTTGTTTCTCATAATTTGTATACCCTTGCAGAAAACAAGCATAATCATTATATGAAGTCATTTGTGCTGACATTCAATATATATATATATATATAGCTACCAAAATATTGATTCGAGAACAACAGTTGGGTCTCAGCAAGGGTATACAAGTGTTCGGTGGAAAGAGTCTCGACGAAAAGTATTGAGATAAATTCAATTTTTGCATTTTTACCTTGGTTAACGTCTGCCGCGTCTGGCATCACCGGCAGCTTTGCGGAAACGATTGTGGACACCGCTGCCAAATTGTTTACTGGCCACCAACAGAGCCGAGGAGCCGGCAACCTCATCCTTTTCGGGCAAATGGGCCACATGCAGTATATCCCAAAGCAGTTTGCCGCTCTCCTGTGACTGCAGCAGCTCGGAGAGCTCTGATTGTGTGCTCTGCAGCAACTGACGCAGGCTGCCACCCTTGCGAAGCAGGCCATGCACATTACGGGTATGGACACCGGGGAGACGTAGCAGAAAATCGTGTATGGCATTGTTATACTGTAACTGTTCGCCGCCGCCGCCGAGAGCAGACTCTTCACTGCCCAAGGCAGCGGCCATTTGGGCATCGGGTTCCGGTTTGCCCAATTTGAGTTCCTCGAACAGCTGCGCTGTCGCATACGGACTGGGCGACCAGATCAGACGCAACTTGGGAAAGTGTAGCGTCAGCAATTGCAATTTCTGCATTATGTCCGCATTCGTTGCTGTCGTCTGCTGTGAGAGCATAAATTTGCCCTGCAAATGGAACGGTCGATTCTGATCGAATTCGATGAGGAGTATGGGCTTGGCATAGTACCGTTGCATCTGGACACACTGATTGTATAAGCGACCCGAGTTGAGGGAACCAATCAGATCCGATATTGATTTACGTTCAACGCATATATCGGGCGTTAGTATATAATCGCCAATGGTTATGGTAACCGGCAGCACTTCCAAGCCGCGACGATGTATCAGACAGGGTAAATCTGAACGAAATTCACGCATATCAACAATCACTTTGGGTATGACACGTGCTACATTCAATGCCACGCCCATCGCAGCGCCCTGACGTGTCTTGGCATTTGCTTTGGTGGCATCCCCATCCGCTTCGGTATCCTCATCCTCATAGCTCTTGTACAGCACAAAGGCTTCATCGGTTTTGCCGTCCTGATACTCCGGTATAACCATTTTCTGCAATATACAAATTGTGTTTAGGTAACGAAATATATATAAATATATAGCTATGTATGACTAACGCTCTTTGTGTCAATGATTAGTTCAAAGGCAGTCTTCTCGCGTCGCAAACTGGTTAAATACGATTGCTCCTCAACGGTTCGTGCATGGATTAGAAAATAGATACGCATGCGTTCGGCACTTGGCAGGCGACGTCTTGCCTCAAATATCTCCAGTTGTCGTATGGCCGTCACATTTGTATTGTACATGACCACATAGTGAGGCTGGAGCTGCTCGAGCATGTGCTCCAATGCCATGGCACCCTCACGTTCCGTCTTAAAGGTTTGCAGACAAATGCAGGGCTGGCGATGGGCAGCCAATGCTGCCGAGACATCAAACTGCTCCAACTCTGGTATTATCTCAAAGACTGAGGCATTCGGATCGTTGGCATCATTCGATAATAATGTGGTTGACTGTGTCATGGTCAGCATATAGCTCTCCTCGAATAGATGTAGCTGCTGCTGTTGTGCTTCGGCATCCGTTTCGCTTAGAAGCTGCGACAGTTCATCCATTGAATTATTTTGTTGCTGTTGCTGCTGTTCTCGATCGGATTCGGTTTGCTCTGATTTTATTGTTGTTTTCTTTTTCGCTGCATCGGCGGGTTCTGGTTTGCCGGCACTTTCGGCCATTGCCGTTGCCTGACTATCCTTGGCCAACTTGTCGCTTAGCTTGCCCACAAGCACCTCGTGTCGCATCGCCTGCTGGAGCAAGAAACGTGCACTGCCCTGCGTCAGATACTGTTTCAACTGGAAACAGGTGCGTGCATCCTGACATAGTATTAACACCTTGGGTGGCTCCAAGTGATCAGCGCCACGACGAAGTCGCATATCGGCGGGTATATCCTTAGTAAGAAGTTCGCTAAGTGCCTGCCATTTGGGACACGATTCCGGTTCGAATTCTGCATAAATCAAATATGTTAAAGACTATCTGGTGACCAGGGAACAAGGCAAATGCTTACCATTTTGATCATTGTAGACACGTTGCTTGGACAGCAGAAAGATTTGCTCGGCAGCATCCAGCAGTGTCCAGCCGGAGTTGCTGATGGCATACTCTGTGCTCCGATAGCGTTTGATCAAAGCATACGAACTGACAGCATCATGATACATTGTGGAACTGCAAGCAAAACAATACCAATTAATTGGTTAACACTTTGGGAGATTCTATTCAACGTACAGCATTAGACTGCGCAGAATCTTGAGATCGGCAACAATGAGCTTTGTTTGTGAGTTGAGCTGATGCCAAATGCAATCGAGTTGTGCCTGCAAAATCTTATGAAACTTCTTGGTGACACAATTTTCAACGGTGACGGCTTCCATGTCCACGGTCCGATTGATACGCTTGATTTCGCGCACCAGAAAATTCATGATGTCCAGTATATGGGTTTGAAGCGAGCTCATTCGTTGGGTGAGCGGCACATGGAGTTCAATTGTTTGCGCCTGCCACGGATGCAGTGCAGCACGCACGGTGGCATGAAAACGCGGCCAAATGTACAAGTGTTTGATAAACAGATTGCGCATGGTGCGCTCGATGTGTGCATAGCCAATGGTAAATGCCTCCGGACTGCTCGAGAATGCCTTGATGAAGCCCGTCTTGTTGCGTTGGCGAAACAAACGCAATGCGAAGGCTTCCTGGCAGCTTTCAATGATGCTGTGCGCTCGCAGCACAACAATGCCAGTGATTAGCTCGATGGGTATACGCTGCTTCAACAGATCGACAACCAGGATTCGTGTGCTTATAAACTGTAGTCCACCTTCCAGATAAACACGTTCACTTTATGAAATATTTGATATGATAAATGTTCTTTGTTTCATTTTATTGTGTTGTAGTGCATACCGTTCTGTGGCCGTATTTGCTACCTCGTGCACATATTTGGCCTCCAATTTCGACTTGTAGTACTGCTCTTCGCAATCGGAACTGTTGACCACCAGCAACAGGTTTCCAGCATCGCTGAACACTTTCAAAATGTGCAACAGAACGCGCTCGTAACTTAATCCTCTGTAAAACATCGGGATTGATAGAAGTTGAGATAGCTGCGTGTGTGTGTGACAACTTACTTGGCAGAGACGAGCAGTCCATCTGTGTGGACAAGATCAAGAAACATTTGCTTTTCGTATTCCAGCATTTGGACATCTTTGCGCAATAAATATTCCTCGGCTGTTACTAGATTGGCTAAGTCCTCGTCCTCTAGTTGATTGCTGAATTCGGGCAGTTGGTTGGACTCAACGCCTGCAGCTGTATCCTCAGCTACAACCGTATTTTCGGAATCTGGCTCTGGATCCGACATGGCGCAATAATTTCACAAGTATACAAAAAAAAAACAAAACAAAAACGCCGGCACTCACGTATCGATACCGATTTTTCAGTAAGTTTCACTCAGCTTATCGAAAAGCCGGGACCCACACACGGTTCGACTATAAGCAGCTGTTAAGTTATTTTGTGTCATACATTATTATATATTAACTTACATAACAACAAAGCAAAAATCATAATTTTTTTATGCAAGCAACTTGATAGTGCAGCTAAAATACATATTTATATTGTGCCAGATAATAGCTAACGATTCCGTTGTAACGTGTTTTTTGCGTATACAATTATGAGCTATCGATAAGTTTTGTTTTATCATTTTTGGCAGTCGGGTTTAACAAGCACGTGTGAAACAAAACGTTGACTCGTTCATTTAATTTTCAATTTTTGCGGTAGCAAGATAGAAAATAAAAATATTAAAAAGGAAAACAGCATGGAACAGATATCAGCGTATGCCGCCTACGGCATTGGAATAATGTCCAAAAAAAAGCCAAAGAAGACGGGAGACAAGCGTCGGGCAACTAAGAAACCGTACGGTGCCATACAGAAAAACAAGAAGAACCAAAAAATAAGAAAAATCACACACAGTAACAAAAGTTGGCACCGGCAGGTCATCACCGCTGTTGGTTCACAAAAGAATAAGAGTACACAGAATAGTACAAAAATTAACGGGGACGCCGCCGCCATTAAAAAACCAGAGCCAGTAAAGCCCATTAAAACTAAAGCTAAAAATCCAGCTAAGAAAATAAAAATGTCAAGTGATAGTTGTACCGACATTGATGAAGAATCATTCTCAAACAGCTGTGAAGATGAAGACGACAGTGGTGACAGCAGTGGAGACTATGAAGAGGGCAGCAGTGAGGAATTCGAGGAATACACTTTAAACGAACATTCCACTGCATGCAGTTGCTGCAGTTCTGGCAGCAGTCCAGAGAGTTCACCAGTTGCTGCCGCTATTCCACCGGCTGCGCTTCGCAAATCAAACAAACGCAGCGATGGCGACCTAAACAACAACAAAAACGACAAGTCACCGGCTGTTCAACAGCCAAAGTCGCAGCAAAAAGAAAAGGAAGAAGAGCCGCCAAAGAAGGCTCAACGCAAATCAATGCCGGCTCCATCATGTCCATTGCTACGTCTGCCAGCAGAGGCTACAGCTATAAAGTCATGTCCATTACCCAACAAGGCAGCAGCTGAGAAGCGCAAATCTTGTCCGCTGCCAAACAAAATGGCTGCCACTACTAAGACTTCGCCAGCCGTAAAACGGGAACCAAACGTCAAAAAGGAACAACAACAACAGCAAGACGAAGGAGACAAAGTAATTGACAGTGTTGAGAAGGGGAAAACTACTTTAAAGTGGCTCATTAATCCATTGGGCCTCGAATCTTTCTTTTCCCAATACTGGGAGGCCCAGGCTTGTCAAGTGAGTGTTACCCTGTATGAAAATTATGACAATTATAATAATATATATATATATTTATTTGTTTTTTCTTGTCTGTATGTAGGTGAAGCGCAAGCGTTTGAATTACTATAGCGATCTGGTCTCATTCAAGATGATTGATGCGATGCTCATTGAGAATCACTTGGAGTTCACCACCAACATTGATCTGACCACGTACAAGGATGGTGTGCGTGAGACCCATAATACGCCCGGACGGGCAACGCCGCCTTCTGTCTGGGGCGCCTATGGCGACGGATGCAGTGTTCGCATTCTGAATCCCAGCACCTATTTACCTGGTTTGCGTAAAGTATGCACTGCGCTGCAGGAATATTTTCATTGCTTGGTCGGTGCCAATATCTATTTGACGCCACCAAATAGTCAAGGCTTTGCCCCACACTACGACGACATTGAGGCCTTCGTGCTGCAGGTGGAAGGACGCAAGCGTTGGCGTCTCTATTCTGCACCCAAGCCACAAGATCTGCTGGCACGCACATCATCGGGCAACTTCAAGCAGCAACAGCTTGGCAAGCCCATTTTCGATGAGGTCCTCGAGCCGGGTGATCTACTCTATTTCCCCCGCGGCACTGTCCATCAGGCTGTGACCGAGCAGAATCAACATTCTCTGCACATAACCCTGAGCGTTTATCAGCAGCAAGCCTATGCAAATCTCATGGAAACCCTTATGCCCATTGTGCTGCAGAATGCCATCAAGAACAACTTGAATTTGCGTCGCGGTTTACCGCTGGACATCTGGAGCAATTTGGGCTTTGTTCACAGCGACAAGAAGACGTCGGAACGCAACGACTTGATAAAGCACACCACAAAAATGGTCAGTGACTATTTGGTACCGACAGTGTCACAAATCGATAATGCCGTCGATCAGCTTGCAATGCGGTTCCAGCATGAGGCACTGCCACCAACCATTTCCGCCGGCGACAAGAAACGCACCATATACGGTTCTCGCGGTAACACGGATGAGCATGGTAACGCTGTTACCGATTATGAGTTTACCGGTCAAACGAAGATTCGTCTATTACGCAAGAATGTCGTTCGTCTGGTGGATGAGGGGACCAGCCTGCGTCTCTACTACTACGTTGATAATGCGCTCGAGTATTGCAAGTATGAGGCAAACTTCATGGAAATCTTTCAAGGCGAGGCCAAAGTCATCAAGATGCTAGTCAATAGCTATCCCAAGTTTATAAGCATCAATAAGTTGCCATTGCTGACTCTGAATGAGTCCATTGAAACTGCCACCGGATTGTGGGAGCGTGGCCTGCTTATGACTGAGAAGCCATTCGATCAGATTTAAACTTAACTCTCACCTTGTATTGAGAGTATCATCATAATCATTTGTAATCATTCATTAATCCATCCATATTTTTATAGATTAAACATTTGTTTGTGAAATGTGTTGCGCTTCCAAATCAGGAATTTGGCAATGTACAATTTGAAACTGTATGCTTCCAAAGCGAAAGACTTGTATATTATGAATGAAACTTAAATTGTTCTAAAGCAAATAAACTGTAACAAACACCAATATGGAGTTTTCTTTGTGGAGTGGAAAGCCAAACACTCGCAACACTGGAAAAACATCGCCGTTTAGAGGCGTATAACTCTTCCATTCCGTGCGAAACAGCACAATATTCATTTTCCAATCAACAAACTGTTAAAGAACATTCATTAATAAAAGATTCATTAAGCTTATAAAACAACACACATATGTATTATTATTAAACTACTGTTAAAAAAAAACAAAGTAAAGGAAAGTTGAATTTTCCACGTTTCTACTTCAGGCGCTGCGAATCTTTTTGCGTTCACGATACAAGCTATCCTGTTGTACTGCAATAGTAATAGTAATATATATTTTTATAATATAAAATCAGGCAGTGTTTATGTAAACAACTCACTATATGGATCAAAGCGTATCACTTCCAGTTTTTCCGCCAATCGTTCCCGAAATGCATTAAATTGATGACCGCTGACCACGCTTTCCAGCACAACCATGATGCGTCTGCAAATCAATAATATTATTGTTATTTGTTTATGGAAATGTAGAAGCAATCACTTACTTGCTCTTTACTTTCTTAAATAGGACATTTGTTAGTCGCATTTTTTATAACTTGGCGATTTTGTCTACTTCCTTAAATTGTTAAAAATTGTTGTGCAAGCCGACAGCGAAATCACCAAAAAATACCGAAACAGCTGACATTGCAAACGGTAATCGAATTCACGACAGCTGTCGCGTGCAAACTTATCGAGGTGAGTGCGACAAAAGTTATCGCATTGCGCGCACAATTTTAAAAAAGTCACTTTTCAATTAGTGTGGATTCCCATTGAGTAGGTGCGGTATTTTCACTTGAATACACTTTATAAGTAAGCAGCTGATGCAATTTGAACACACGTGCGATCGATTGAACCTTCATCATGAAATGTTTTGTCAAGCGCAATGTTGGGCGCGCAAATCAAAACGAAATGTTTGCTGGTGCTACCTTGAGCTTGAACAATTAATCTGGCTTAACCTTACTGTAAATATGTAAGTCATGTGTACTCGAGTGTCCCTGAGGACCATTGAACAAAAAATAACCTAATCCACTTAAGACTCAAATTAGCGTTACACTTAAAGCACCGCAAAAGCAAAACAAAAGCGAATACCAAGCACCTCGTGCTTTTGCTCATGTCCCCTGCCCTTGAGCAGTGGAGGCTGAGACTAGACAACAAATAAGCTCATTGAGACTAGACACACCCGCCTAAAATACGAACACATACACACACCAAACACACTCATGATATTTACATGGTTTTGTATATTCTGTGTGTTTTGTTTCCTTTCCCTTCCGTTTCCGGATTTGGTTTTTTTTTTTGTTTTGTTTCTGTTGTTGGGTTGCTCGTTAAATAGCTTAAGCTGATACAAATTAAATTAAATGAATACCTAGCAAGTAATGCCGCAGCAGGGCGCTCATTGTCAGGGTCAAAAGCGATAGACAGGAGGACACACGAGCGCGCACTTCGTGCAACACACATACATGCAAGCACACTCATACGTAACCTCAAACAATGACGCCAATTGGTACAAAAGCTTAAATGTGTAATCCGGTCGACAATGACGCTATTTGTAACTGTAACGGTACATTAACGGCTTTACCGCTGCAATGGTGTAAGGTCAACAAACATAGACATCTGCACAAAGAGCAAAATAAACGAAACAAAACGAAATAAATACCTTTTTTATAAGTGAACATCATGAGGCGTTTTCTCCTAGCAGCTGTGAAAGCGGTTAACTTTTGCCGTTATGCGCTTTGCAAATTGCTCACGTGCTTTTGCACGTTACCCAACACTGGGTACATGTGTCGCACAAAACACGTGCCGCATCTCGCTCGCACCTGTATGCCCGCCCATGCTTTGAATGAATCCAAGCTTTGGCCCAGCACCAGCTTTGGAAACCAAACAAAAACATAAGCACACATACATAAACAGATATGCTTTTATAAAAGCCACCACGACAATGCAGTCCAAAAAAGTAGACAAACAATATTTATTATTTTTACTATGTAAGTATTTATTTTTCCGTGTTATCAATTTACACATAAAATATTCTGCTGCATTAAGAAACGTTTTTTGTTTGATCAAATTGATAAAAATGGTTGTTGTAATCGAATATAGAAATGTTCTCACAGCTATTGCACTAGACGCGAGTGTGCGAGAAAGCAGAAAGCACAACACATAAACTGTTCAGCTGCTGCCGCCGCTGCTGCTATCATCGCACTTGTAGAGCTTTTTTTGTCTGTGCGCGTATAGCGCTAAAGCTGAAGCCAAAGCTAAAGCTCGCCTGCTAGCGACAACGTCATCGTGTAAATAAACGCAAGTTCAGTTCACCAACGACACTCAAACGAGGCGGATGCAGAGTTCGCAATACTCTTGCAATAAAGTGACCAGTAGTAAACAGTAAAGTGGACAGAAGAAGTAAGAAAAAGTTGTAACATAGAACACGAAATCAACGACTACAACAACAAAACCAAATAGACCTTAAAGCACGCGCATTTTTTTCATGCCCACTCCTGTAACAACAATAACAAACGAGCCGCATTGCTGGTTCTAAGAGTTCCTGTTCCTATTTCTGTTTTTGTTCTTGTTAGAAACAACAACAGAAACCATTTTTTTTGTAATTCGTGTAAATAAAACAACTTTTTCTTACTAACTCTGACCTTTTTTTTTCTAAATTTGTGTTTTGGTTTTTTTTTTGCAATTTTTTCAAGTGATTACATTAATAATACAACCAACAATAATGCTAGACGTGTAAATGTTTGAGTGTTGAACCAACCAAAAACTAATAAAATAAATAAACAAGAAACAGCAAGCAGACTAATAACAACAAAAAATCACAGACAGAATTTTTTGCATACAATTTAAGGCAGCGCAGCTGACGCCAAAATCAGCGCTAGCGTCGACAGCGGTAAGCATTCACAAAAAAAACAAAAAATACATTATACAAAAAATAAAACCAGAAGAATATATTTGCATTGCATACAATTCCAGCTTATGCGCGCTCTTTCAGCCTCATTTCCCCCTTCGACTGTTCTTAAACTATCTCTGCTGCTGCTGCTGCTACGGCGGCGGCGGCGGCGGCGGCGGCTTGAATGTGTGTGTTAATGTTAAGTCTTGCTGTACATGTGTGTATGTGTGTGTTTGGTAAATGCGGCAATTCATGATTTCGCAGCGCGCTTTTGAGCGCTTCAAAAATGCAACTGAACACAAAAATTAAGGAGCACAAAGCCAAAAGCAACTAATTAAACTGTTAAGCAACTGTCAGCAGCAAACCGCTTTACCCATACCCTTACCGTTACTCTTTCGCATCCACTTGCCCTTGCCACCCACAAACAACCTTGGCCGTGCGCCCACTCCAAAAAAGAACACAAAAACAAAGTTGCATTCACAGTTACCGTTACCGTTAGCAGACCAGTTACCGTTGCATTTGATGCGTTCTGATTGTAACCTTGGGTTCGCTTGAAATTTTGTTCCATTGCTTTTTAGCTAGAAAATTTGTCATTTCCATTGTATTGTCAATCTCGTTCAATTATTCTGATATGTTACATTATTTGAAATTCTCATTTCTAGGAAATGTTACACATGAGTGTAACATGAGTTTTTTTTTTAATTTAATTTGATTTTCTAAAACTTTTCGTCCTCAAAACTTGCTTGCAGCTGATCAATTCCTGTTATCTGACCTTTCTATATAATTTCTTATTTGTAAAATTCTTTGAATCCTTTGGTTTTCCGAAATATTTCTTGCTTTGAGGGAAAGCAATATTGTGTTCGGAGAAGCTAGTTTTTGTAATAAGTTTACAATTCTGTAGAACTTTGTTGTGACGTAAAAGATGTATTGAGTTGCTACTCGAACGTCTTTAAATTTTGCACTTTAAGAACTTTTTATTTTATGTGTATCAAACCCCAATTTATGATCATAAGGAACACTGTCACTCTGCAAAAAGCTTTGCAAAATGAAACGCATCCTGATCACACTGCTCAAATGAGATACACAAACACAGAGAGATAGATAAATAGAGCAGATTTTAATACAGAAACAAGAACTGCGACGGCGAATGCGACTGCGACGCTTACTCTGGCAGGTAAAACACGTACATACATGAACAAACTTGTCGGCAGGGAGGCTGAAACATTTAAAAAGAGAAGAGGGAATGTTGGTGGAGTGAAGTGGAAATGGAAGTCGAGGCGAAGCGAAGCGAGCGGCACACACAAGATACATAAGTAAATGAATAAATAATGTAAACAATATATTAAATTAGAAGAAATTTACTTACGCGCTCGCCGACGCAAACACAATAGAAGTGCGAGCGCAGAGGCAGAATAAGAAGAGAAGTACAAAGCAAATACATACATATATATGTATGTACACATATGCACAAAGTAAATTGCGCTAAAACCCATAAAAATAAAGCAAAAACAAAATTCACACGCACTGTGCCTTTGTGCTCAATGCTCTCTCCCTTTCGCTCTCTTTTTCGCTGTTTTTGTTTTGGCGGCCTGCAGTTTGACAGTTTGAGTAGCACCGCATCGCAGCCACTTGTTTCCTTTTCTTTCTGGCTACTGAAAAATGATAGCAAAGATCAATTTGTCGGTTGATCTTACAAATACCCTTCCTTTGGTATAAGAGATACTTAAAACTAATTGTTGTATTTTTGCTTTTTACTTCTTTTTAAGCTTAATCTTATTTGGTTTATTGCGAAAACTGTCTGAGGAATTAGCTAAATTTCATAGATTTCAATCAATATATTATTTAATGTACGGCAAGTAGGGTATTTGTGTATTGCTTTAATTGAAAAAATACCTTCTCGTTTTATTTCTTGTTTGTTTGCTGCTTGATGAGAAGATTGTGCAATAAAGCAACAATAACAAACAATTGCCGCTATAAAATCAGCCGCACACTCATTGCACACATACATGCATACAAGTTCAGATAAATACACATAAAGGTAGAATAGTGTGAGCGCGAGCAGAATTGTCAAATTTGCATTCTCTTCAGAACAGATCGGCACCCACGCATACGTACTCACGCTCTCTCATTGTCACTCTCACTCTCTTCGCTGCTTTGGTGCTTGTTCTTCAGTAGGTAAACGAATGTCGGCGACGGCAGCAGCAATTGCAAGGCGTGCGTATCCATAGCCGCGCTCTCAGCCGGTCAGTTGTTTGGCAGAGCTTTTCCCGTTAGCCTGCTCGCACTCGCAGTCGCATTGCTCCGATAAACACAACAAAACAGAAAAAGAACAAATAAGAAAGACAAAAAAAGAGAAGCCGCGTCACGGCAAAGACGGCAACGTGTTTCGGTTTCGATTGTTTGGCAACGCTAAATAAAATAGCATAAAAGAATCAGCTTCAAATAAAGCCATTTGTTATGCATACTTCTGTATATACATACATACTCTGAACACATACAAACGCGCATAACATATGTAATTGTTGTTATTGTGCTGATCTCCAAAAGGTGTTTAAAATTGATATACATACATATATATTTTTTGTGTGGTTTTTTTTCTTGTGTGTTTTGTGTGTGTGGATCTACGAAAAAATGCAACAAATTAGCAGGCAAAGCAATTACAAAAACAACAAGCAGGTGTCAATTGCTTAAAGAGCAGCCAGCCACAAAAGCGTGATACATTGAGAGCAATCAAAAGAGAGATAGAGAGAGAGAGAGTAAGAGCGCGCGCGAGCACTTCGCAGGTGAGTGTATGTGTGTGGTTATCACAATGCTCGTCAAACTATGAGCGCACCAAAGCTACTTAGTATAATTGAGTAGCTGAGTTTTGCAAGCACTTATGTCAAGCTACTTTGCAGATAATATATATTATTTTTCGAACTGTATTACAAATAATAATCTACCTTCTCATACAAAAAATTCTTTCGAACGCGCACTCTATACAAACACAGTCGACAGCTGTTTGGCTGATAGCTTTGGCTTTTATATGTTCCCAAGGTGCGCAAACACAGTGCTAAAAAGTATGCGGCATATTGAATTACATTACAAACTATTTTGTTTAATTAAAGTCGCGCTGCGGTTTTTCCACCTTTCACATTTCATTGTTGTTTCGATTGTTCTTGTTGTTGTTGTTGCTGTTGTTGTTGTTGCTGTTGTTCTTGTCTAACATTAGGCTGCTGAGAATGCCAATATCAATTCGCTGAACGAGCTGTGCAAATGTCAAAAGTTATTTGTCTTTGTGTGTGTTGGCAACGCCTCTATATAAAGAGAACTAATTCCCATGCCCATGCCCATGCCCCCTACCCCCTTCTTTCGTTCTTCCAACAACTCCACTACTATTATTTATATCATGCACACTAATTGAGTTAATTATAATTTTTGTTTGTACAGTTTTAATTTTTGTTGTTTTCTTTCAAGTGTACACACAGAAAAAATCTTGAAATAGAATAGAAGAAACCTAAAGTAACCTAACCTAACTAATATAATCGACAACATCAAGCAAATCTATAGGAATTTCTTTATAACACCACTATATAGTGCACACATACATACACATATATGTTACACTTATTTATACACTTATACACACACAGACATACTAACTTCATTTCATGGCAATTATAAGGAGTACAATGCCAAAACAGAGGCCAACAGATGTTATTGGCATCTTTGATACTGGCAACGGCATATGATGCTGTATATAGGTCAGAAATCGGGACACTATCTCATGCACAATAAACTTAACGTTCGGCCATCGACCAGCAATAATGAAATGAATCACAAACCGCATCAATTCCATTCGACGTTTTGCTTCTGCAATCTCCACCTGGCTCTCCTTAATCAGTTTAAAGTGTTTTCTGTATCGAGAGAGAGAGAAAGAGATTCGAATTCGAGTAGAAGAGAGAACCCTTTTTGAATACTTACATCTGTAATTTGACTAGTTCCTGTTCATAACTGACAAGCGCTCTATATGCCTCATTTAGTTGCTCCTGCTTCATATGCAAAGCGATACAATGTTCATTATGCTGTATTTGAAATTGATCCTTAAGTGTCATCAGCTATAATCGATGATAAAAAAACCAAAGTAAATAACTAACTGAAACTGAAACTAACTGAATGAACTAATTGAACGAACCAAACGAACAAAACTGCCTCAAAAGTTCGTTCTTGAACACTTTCAAGCAACTAAATGAACTAATTGAACGAACCAAACGAACAAAACTGCATCAAAAGTTCGTTCTTTTCACACTCAGACTCACCTCATCCTCGAGTTCCAAATTGTTCATTTCTAGCCATTGATTATGTCGTTGTTGTTCGGCCAATAATTGAGCACATTGCCGATGCTTGGCCAATTCGCGAAACATCTCAGTTCGTGTATCATTGAGCAATTCGGCAACATTATTGCATTCCAGCGTCTTAGCCTCAAGCTCCTTGTTCAATTGTTTCTCCTATTGATTGGATTGGATTCGATTGGATTAGATTGTCACTCATGCATTACAAGTAATAACACTATTAGGGATATACTTACAATCAATCTCGACTTGACTCGACACAATTCCGTCTTTAATCGATCGCAACGTCGCTGTTCCTCGCATATCATTCGATTGCGACTTAATAGGTCATACCGCATTGTTTTGACCTAACAATTAGTTAAGTAGAGATTAACTAGGAATATGAACTATCCTATCATTCAAATGAATCTATGTTATCATTCAAAAAGTGGAACCGGTTCCAATTCAAGACCAACTTCTTAACATAAATGCTTAAAACAATGTTAAAACCGGTTAAGCCTTAGGCCTTAGAGAACCGAATCTTACCTTAGTTTGGTACTGGCAAACCATTTTATGCAAATCGCCAATCTCGGAGCAACGACGTCGCCAGAGACGAGCAAGGATTACATTGAAGACCTTCATTGCTCTAATGCGACTGGGCGTATCCATTGTGTTATCCGTTATAGCCATATTAGCTAGTCCTCCTCGTCCTCCCTGTTCAACTCCGGTTGCTTCAGGTTCCTCTGATGTTGTTGTTGCTGTTGTTGTTGCTACTGCTACTGCTACTGTTTCCGGTTGTTGCAACTGCATCATCATCGACATCATCATCAAATCTTCTCTCTCTCTCTCTGAACTCCTCTCTCTTAACTTAACTCCCAACTCGAATGTCCTGTCAATTTTGTAGTGCAACACGATGAACGATGACCGATGACCTGCTGATGCTGCATGCAACCGATCAGACACACCCGAAGAGAGGAAACAGTTTTTCAGAAATCAAACTAACAACTGAATTGTATTGGCCAAAACTAACAAAAATTCATTCAGAAATTTTTGTATATCTGTGTTTTTTGTTTATACTATTACTTTTTTGTTGTTGTTGTTGTCGGTGTTCATTCCTAAAGTGACAAAATATGAAACGAATTCCGAGAAAAAACAAAAACTAAAACTAAGCTTATGCGATTGAACATCAAATCAAATTCATATGCAAAATTTCAATTCAATCGATTGAAATATGCTTCAAAAACTTTCTCCATTCTGGTGATGTCTTTTAACTTTTATCATTGTCTCTCTCTGTCTCGGTCGCTGTCTCTGTCTCTGTTTCTGTCTCTATATCTGTCTCAATCACTTCCCTTTCCTTACTCTCTGTGGAAGCAATGTTTGAGGAAGTCCGTTAAAGGTAAATTGATAAAAAAAAAAACATATAAATAAAACGAGAAAAGTTTTTTCCTGTTAGTTTTTTAGTTTGTATGCGCTTTTGGCAGAATGTGTTTATTTTTGTCTTCATGTTCATGTCTGAAATTGAGATCTTGCATTAAACTAGTCAAAAGTAAAGCTTTATGTTTCTTTATGTTCCTTAACTTGATTGTTCACATAAAGATATATAGTATATGAAATAGTCTTTTTAGTCTTTCTCTAAGAACAGAACGTCGCAATATCTTTAAAAAGTTATACTCTGATATATCAGATATCAGCTATATTATATGGTAAAGTTTAGTTTTTGAAATCCATTCACTAGTTTTTGTCTAATAGGGTGAGAATATTTCACTAAAAAGGTGCCAATATGTGCAATGAGTACATGTATGTATGTGTGTGTGTGTGTGTGTGTATAGAGCGAAAATATGAGAAATTACATTATTGACTTACTGACACAGTTGATGTTGTTGTTGTTATTTTCGTTGTTGTTTGTTTGTTAGCCGCACGCCATTTTGACAGTTTGAGCGCTCTTAACAACACACACACCAAAAAACACACACCCACACACACACACAGACAGAGACAGAGTGAAACATTTTGACCAAAGGACAGAGATGTGGTCTCTGGCATGGTATGGTATGGTATAATATAGGAGAATGGGCTTGTTTGGCGGTGGGCTTGGCTTGGCTTGTTGCAAGTGGCAATGTGACAGTGGAAATGTGATTGTGGCGGGAACATGGCCGTTGACAGACTTTCAAAAATGGCCGCGGCTGCTGCTGCTGATGATGATGGTCCTGATTGGCTTGACAGGATGAGAGGAGATAGAGGAGAGATGAGATGAAGAGATGTGGAGGAGTGGAAATGGAAAGTGTTGCATGCAGATAACAAATAATTAGATGCAACATGTTTCGCTAAAATTCGATTTGGCTCAGGAAATTAACAAATTTGAATTGAAAAATAATCTAAAATTTATCTTTTTTCCGATGGAAAACCACTAATTAAATGATAACTGTCTGTGGAAACATCTCTCTCTCTCTCTCTCCCTCTCTCGCTCTCGGTTGAGAAGAAGTGTCTTCGTGTTGATTGGCACACATAATTAATTAAAATATCATTAGCCAAACGGAAATGCGAAAGTCCGTTCAACACGCACTTAACTAGCTTATTTTACTTTTGTTTCACTTTCTTTTTGCCTTTCTTCCTTTTTTGTTCGTTTCACTTTTCACTCTCATCATCCTGGCTGGTAAAACTGTGCAAAATAGTTGCCTGTCAGAGACAGAGACACAACCAACATACATATCTGTATATATATATATATATATATATATAGCTGGCCAAACTAATTATGCGCTTCAGCGCCACTGGAATCTTTTGCATATGAAAGCAGTTGTTAAATTGGACCAGGCAGCACCCGCACATCTCGTCTCCGAACCCCTTTCCCACCATTAACCAACTACCTTTTTTGCGCACCCTTTCCCCAAAACCCCTTTCCCCTCTCCCTCACCCATTCACAACACTTTACAGCATTGATTAAAAGTTTTTTAGCAAGTCAATAGAGAAAGAAGCCCAAGTCAAGTCCTCTTTTTCATTCTCGTCCTCCTTCTACTTCTGACGGTGAGGAGAGACGAAGTAGACAGGAAGCTGGCAAAACAGATTGCTACGCGTGACAGCTCAAAATGCAATTTGCAATGGCCTGGGCTTGGCCTGGCCTCGGCTCGCTTTGCCTGGACGTCGTCGTGTAAAGTTTTTGGGGAAAATGGGATTATTTAAATTTATAAACGAGTCACACACACACAAATATTCATAGAAAAATCTCTTCAGAACGAACAAAACTTGAACTGATTTCGAGTTCTCGAAACGAGTTAAACGTAAAAGTAAACGTAAACGAGAGAAGAGGTTGTTATAGTCGGGGAAAAATTACGTGAAATTATGTTCAAATTGCACTTTAGTTTCATTTTCACTTTCTTGAACTTTGCTTTTGTGTGGAAAAGTAGAACGCACTCGAACTTACTTGAGATAACGAGGGGGATGCGCGGGATGCTGCACGGGGAAAATTCACAAAATTTCAGTAAGGTCAAATATTGAATGTTTTTTGGGTGCGCTTTTTGGAGCTTAAGTTGAGATTTCAAAGTTCACACAACTAGTGTTAAGGGGTTAAATTCAATTTTCTGGTATTATTTTTGTTGTTGTTTTGCGCTATTTGTCTATATGATTTCTGATTTGTTTCGTTTAAAGTGTGAAGATTATTTTGACTTTTTTGTCCTAACCTCACATTTTTTAAGTTGAGATTTGAAAGTTCACAACTAGTGTTAAGGGTTAAATTCAATTTTCTGATGTTATTTTTTATTTCTATAAGATTTCTGATTTGTTTCGTTTAAAGTGTGAAGATTATTGAATTTTTTGTCCTAACCTCACATTTTTTGTTTACTTTCATTTTGATGCATTTTGTTTTTGTTGGACTGAAGTCGATTTGCGAATAAATAAAACCTGTTTTTAATATTTCCAAAAACAAAAACTGGAAATTTTGCTTTGCTTTTAAAGCTCAAAAAATCCAAAAAACAAAATATACCTTTTTTTGACATAATTTAACAGCTAAAAAAATGTTTAAAAATGTTCGAAAGTTTCTTTTTTTTTTTTGTCTTTAAATCAGTTTAAAAATCTTCTTTAACTTTTTCTTTTTGCTGCTTTGTTGCTTGTTTTTGGCTAAGTGTTGTTTACGCTTCCCCCCTCCCCACCCACAACTTGCTGAAATTATGTGTCTTTCCTCTTTTGTGTTTGCCTCTTTTCTTTTTTCTCTCCCTCTCTTTCTTTTTTTTTTGATTATTATACGTTTTTTTTTTTTTGGTACCATTCGCTGCTCATTTGGCTTGGATGCTGTTTTATTTGCATAGCTGTTTCGCTGAGCCTTTTGCCGCCGCCTCCGCCTCCGCCCCCCTGCTGAAAGAAGCTTAGTTCATCTGAGTCTGAATCACCTGGCTCAGCTTTACACCGCCCCCCACCCCTTGCCACGCCCACGCACACACACACACTTAGCAGCTGCTTGACTGTGTTTGTGTGTTTTTTATTATTTGTTTTGCATTTGTTTATAAATGATTAACAAAGAGGTTAATGTGGGCCAAGAGATAAAGTGGGAAAGCGACCAACTGAGCCGCATTAGGCTGCCAAAGATCTGGCAACGCTGGCTGGCAAGAGGCACAGGCAGAGGCACAGGCAGCGGCACAGAAACAGCTCAACCAGAAAACCATGCAGAGATTGAGTGTGTTTGTGTGTGTGTGTGTGTGTGTGTGTGTGGCAAGAAGCTGTGTGGCAGGCGGCATTTAAGCTGGCAAATGGAGAAATGGAAATTAAGTTCATTAGACACAAAAGTTGGCGGGAAAACAATTTTCCCCCACCAAAAAAAAGGGATAATGGGTTTATTTTTTATAAATTGATTCATTTATGGAATATTTTGAAATATACATTTTTTTTTTTTTGGAGAAGAAAATTTCTTTTTTTTTTTACCCCTTTTTGATAATATTTTGCCTACGCCTTTGGCTAAAATGGCAACATTTGAAGTGCAACAGCAGCAGCGGCAGGCAGCCTGGCAACTCTGACGACCTTCACACACACACACATACACATACATACATATACATATAGGATGCTAAAGCATCTTCTGTTGCCTGCGCCATTCCATTGCCAGCAAATTTTCATTTTTATTTTCCTGCTTTCTTGCTCTTTCCACTACTCTTGCCTCTTGCAAAAAAGAAAATCATATAAAAAAAAAGGAACACAAAAGCAAAATAAAAATATGTATGTACATAAGTACGTATGTGTATGTGTATGTGTGTATGTAGTTAGTATATAACATTGCTTGATTTGGTCAAATTAAGGCCAACAGCGACAACAACAACAATTGTGCAATGTAAAAGTTCAGGGAACTCTGCTTCTGTACTAAAATTCTTTATACATACATACTTTAACTAATTATTTCAGTCCACGTTTTCCTGTTGAGATTCGTTTTGTATTTTAAAGAGAGCTTAATACATATATATATATTTGTCTTATCAGACTTGCTCCTTTGTGTGTTGTGATATTTGTTTTTTTGTCATTCCTAGTGTTCTATACACTATTTTTAAGGTAAATCCGGCAAGAACCTGTCTGATTTCCCGGTAGAATGTGTCGAAAATCTCTTCTCTGTGAATGCCTAGTGCTATATACACTATTTTTAAGGTATGTCTGGGAAGAAACTATCTGATTTCCCGATAGGAAATGTCGAAACTACCTTCTCTGTGAATTCCTAGTGTTATATTCACTATTTTTAAGGTAAATCCGGGAAGAACCTATCTGATTTCCCGCTAGAATGTGTTGAAACTCCCTTCTCTGTGAAATCTTAGTCTTATATACACTATTTTTAAGGTAAATCCGGGAAGAACCTATCAGATTTCCCGGTAGAATGTGTTGAAACTCGCTTCTCTCTGAATTCCTAGTGTTATATACACTATTTTTAAGTTAAAACTGGGCAGAAACTATAAGATTTTCCGGTAGAATGTGTCAAAATTCCCTTCTCTGTGAATTCCTAGTGTTATATTCACTATTTTTAAGGTAAGTCTGGGAAGAAACTATCAGATTTCCCGATAAAAAATGTCGAAACTCCCTTCTCTGTGAATTCCTAGTGTTATATACACAATTTTCAAGGTAAATCCGGAAGAACCCATCAGATTTCCCGGTAGAATGTGTTGAAACTCCCTTCTCATATCTCAAAACAAATAAAAATATTCTCTAATTTCAATGATTCACAGAACTGTACTTATAAATCATATAATAAGTTTGGTTTTTTTTTTCGTTTCAGTCCATCTTTTTTTCTCGTATCTCTGCTTATAGCAAACTCAACGCAAAGTTTTTGGGTAAGTTAAAATGAACCATTTTTTTTTTTATTTTATATATGTTGAAACGTGATTTTTGTTTTTCTCGTTTTTGCTGTTTTCTCTGTTTGCTCTTCGAAGTTGACAAGCACTTTAACTGATTGTCAAAGTCACTTTTACCTTTCATACTGTCAACGTTTTAACGAACGAACAGTTTATCGTTAGCTTAAAGAAACTGCTGTTTGTTTGATAGACAAAAACAATTTGCAAGCTTGACAGTTGGAATGTGAATACATATATAACTTCTATATATATATATATATATATATATTTGTATTTTATTGCTTTTTTGGGAGGCTTAAGCAATGATTTATTTCATATTTAACTCTCTGCCTCTTCAATTTATTCTTAATTACATGTGTATAACGGAATAGATAAGATGTGGAAAGGGAAAAAGACCGAGATAGATAGATAGAAAGGGAAAGAGAAGAACAGCTTTAACATAAATTTATTCCAAAAACGCCATACGCCATACGCCATGTATGCCATGTAGTTTGCCATGTAACTTCATATTTAAGAATCACTAAAAACCCTCCCAAAAAAGGGACGAAAAGCAAGGACACAAATCATCATGCAACATGTAGCAAGCATAAAGCATGAAACGACGAAAGCCAACGACATGAGACAGAGAGATAGTTAACCCAAAGGAAACTAATCAAAAAAACAAAAAAAAAAAACGAAACCAACCGAAAAAAAAATGAGAAACGAAACGAAAACTAAAACTAAAACTAACCCTCATAGTCATAGTTTAATATATGTTTAACATGTTAGTGGTGTTTTCAAGAAGAATCCAACATAATTGTTGGTGTCGTTGTTGTTGTTGTTGTAGTTGCTGTTGCCAGATGTTGTTGTTGGCTTTGTTTGCCACAAAATCCCAAATGTGATTATATTAATACAATATGAGCCACAAGTTAGACATACATATATATACACATATCTTTTTCAAACAGGCAAAACCTCAAAAAACTAAAACAGTTTTACACAGAAATAAAATACCAACTCTGTAAATAGAAATATAGAAAAAAAAAATACATTTACAAATTAATTGATTTAAACAACTTTCAGATGCTAAAACTTTTTGTGAAAGTTCTAGTTTTGACAAAATTTTTGCACACTTGCACCAAGTGTTGGTTAAGTTTCTAGAATTTGTCTAACGTTGGATTAACTTTGATAACCTTTTCTCTATAATCTTTTCTTATACATTTTTCTTTTTTCATTTTTAATTGCTTACTAATTGACAACTTTATAGCTAAAAATGCTTATCTTTAAAAGGCACTTGTTAAGATTTAGAATCTAAATCACTTTTAAGACACTTTTTTTTTGCTCTTTTCTTGTCTCTTCTTCTGCTTATCTGCCACAGCACTTGTCACTTGTGCTTGCTTGCAACACGTAACACAAGCAACAAGAAGTAAGAAAATACACGTTGAAAGATCTAATACTATGTGTAGTATACCTGAAAGCCTTATCTAAAGCATGGCATCCGTTCACTTGTTGTTGTTGTTGATGTTGCTGCCAGTTTTTGTTGTTGTTGTTGTTGTTGTCATCATTTCGTCATGTTAATTTGGCGAAGCTTATGGCTTTTGAGCAGCAGCAGCAAGCAGCAAGAGCGACAGCAACACTTTGGACCAGGCCCAAAAATAGCATTACAGAAAATATAAAAAAAAAAAAAACCCAGAGAGAGATGGGAAGCGTAAGTTGTTCTTGTTGTTGCTGTCTCTACAGCTGTGTGGCCATCAAAAAAAGTGATGAAAAAAGTGTAGCATACATTTGTGCGTTGCTTATGTAACGCAGCAGCAGCATTCGTAGCCGCGCGCTGCCTTGACATTCACTCTCTGTGTCCCTGTGTGCATGTTGTTCCATCTCTCTCTTTCTCTCTCTCTCTCTGTCCTGTGTGTGTGTGTGTGTGTGCGTCGTCGTCGTGTTGTGTAAGCATCACGTTACGTGCACACACATAAAACGCGCTGCCTAATGTCGGCATCATTAGCCCCAGTACCAGAGGTCCTCTTCACACTCTCCACCTGCTCCCCAGACACACACACACACACAAACACACATCTTATATTGCTTATCATTTTCACCACACACACACACACATACACCTGCATATGTTGGACACTCAAGTGTGGCTGTAGCTGTTGTTCGGTTATTTTCCGCTTGGCACCTTTTGTGAAACCTCGCCCCGTTTGCCGTCAGAATGTTTTGCCTGCCTTTCGATTGAAGAAGTAAGAAAATAATATATCATTTAAAGACCTTAACTTAAGTTTTTTGTCCTTAAAAATCTTTTTTTATCTTATAGTGCAGAACTTAAATACTAGATTTATAAGAATTATTTTTGAGAACTTCCAAGTCAAGTTTTGAACCAATTCTACTCTGATCTCTCTCTCTCTCTCTCTCTCGCTCTCTGTCTGTCGCTCCATCTCCCTTTCACACTCAGCTAATGCTGATGACATCTCGCACATTGCATTTGGCTTAATCTAGTGCAGGCTGCTGTTGATGACAAAACGAGGATAATGCTCACGCACACACACACTGTCACACACACACTTATACGCATAAACAAATACAGAACAAAAGTCAAGAAACAAAGAAGAGGAAAGAGTAACTGTAACTGGCAATAGCAGAGACGCAGTAAAACATTCTGTTGACTAATGATTTACAAAATACAACTCTCTCCAGCTGTGCGTCGCCTTTTTTTGTTCCCTCTGTTTCTCATACTCTCTCTATACTATATATACCCTGTAGGATTAAGAGTATTTGTTGTGTACTATTGTTAAGAGACTCTCAAGATCTACAAAAAGATCTAAATGTGTGTTCCGAAATGTCCGAAAAGTAATCCTTGGTCAGGTTTAATCATTGTCTCTCTCTCATGTTTATCGCTCGTGATGTGAGAGGCCAATTATCGTCGTCGTCTAATCGACCTGATCACAACATCCTCTGGCAGGCCCTTCAATTAGCCCGCGACCTCCCCTCTCCGCTTCACTCTCTGTGTGTGTGTTTGCTTCCTGCGATTCACAAGTGCAATCAAATCATATCGCATTGATGCGAAACATTGTCGGATGGCAATACAAAAAGAGAACAGATAGAGACGAGACAAGAGACAAGAGACGGCGACGGTGACGAGAAGAGGGAGACGCAGGAAAACGGACGACACAACACGACGATGAAGGACGACAATGGGAGATGGCAGATGGGGGGGAGGGAGACATGGGGAAACGTGTCCCTTTAACCAGCCAAGTCTATCACATTATTTACACAATTCGCCTCAAGTTGAGCGTTGAGCGTTGAACGTTGAACATGGAAAACGAAATGAATGAAAACATGAAGGGGAGATGCGGAGAGATGGGGAGACGGAGGCTCAAAGGCTCAAAAAGCCAAGAGCCAACAATTGTTGTGACACAGCGGGCGGGGAGGGGAGGAGGAGAGCAAGCGGTTGATTGGGCGGGCAATAGGAGCTGAGTGAAAGGGGTTTTCCTTCTTCTTCTTGTTTTTTTTTTGGCATAAATAGTATATATGCGTGTTGCCATTTATAAATGGATACGTTTGATACGACAAGAGAGAGAACGAACGAAAGAGAGGGAAGACGACAAAAAGCGGTGAAGGCGGAAGGGGTAGAGGGTGTAGAAGAGTATGGCGCCAGTTCCACAAGTCCCGAAAATTGTGCACAATTAATTATTTGACGCCGTTTTCTCAATGTGTGTGTGCCTTTGTGTGTGTGTGCCTTTATGTGTGTGTGTGTTTTTGTGTGTGTGTGCTCAAAGAGGCGAATAACGTGGCAAAAGTTCTCGATTGCCACTTTTCGGGTCGTCTACGGAAACTTATTATCACAATTTTTGGGGCTCCCTCGCTTTCTCGCTCCTTCTTTCTCTTTCTCTATCTGCTTTCTCTTTCTCGCTTTAAACCACTCGAAACTTGAATGATATAGTCGTTCTGCCCAAAAACTTGGCCTCCGATAATTAACTGTAGACATTTTTATTATTAATAAATGAATTTATGAATGTTTGTGCCCCGAAAAGTTTGCCCCGAAAATATATACTAAATATCTACGTGTAATACAATATGGAACCGGGAAGTATATTGTTATCAGAGCTATGGTGAATCCATATTGTTGTTGTTGTTGGGACAGTGATTTAATGTGTTTTTGTCCGTGTGTGTGTGTGTGTATGTGAGGGGGGGGGGAAAGGGAAAAATCGTTTTGTGTTTCAATTCCATTTTGTTGTAAGTATTTAGAAACGTTTAAAATCTCGTTTAATTCAAAAACACAAAGGCAGCAAAAGACATCTCGGCAGTTTTGTTTCATTTCCATTTCGTTTCAGATGTTTGTTCCATTACCATCGTTCCACACAAAGAGTGCAATAACCTTCTTTTTGTAAGATTCTTATCATCTGTCATCTGGAGTTTTTTTTTTATTCTTTTTGAAATGATTTATTTACGGAAAACAGAAAAGAAAAAAAAACAATATTGGTCCATTGCCAGCGTTCCGCAGCAAAGTTCAATGTCCTGTAAGTCCCCCCAAAAATACTCAAGCCAAAATAATCTGATTGTTTTCTTTTTTTTTATTTGTTTGTTTGTTTGTTTGTTGCGCCCAGCACTAAAAATGGATTTCCGGGGCGCTCATTAACTTTTAGCACGTCCAAATTTGATTCTATTTATTTAAAAGAATTGTTGTTATTGTTGTTGTTGCCTCTTTCTGTTTATGCCAAAGAATCTCCCATACGCAAATAACAAGGCGAAAACGAAAATGACGATAAAGAATAAGTGAAAAAAAAACCGAAAAAAAAAACAGTTCACAATCATCATCATTTAACTTGTTTACTCTCTCATTTTGTTTGGTTTTCTTTTTCGGTGTTTTTCAGTTTATTTGTTCTGTGCTTTTCATACCCCCCCAATCCTCCCCGCCATACCACTCTTATCGTCTTTTAAGCATTTTTTCCGCTTAAAAAATGTTTTTTTGATTCGCAATTAAACTCACGTAATTTTCACATCGTGGTCGGTCAGTGAACAAACAAACACACAGAGAACCTCGAACCCTGAACACGAACCCGAACCCAAACCCCGAACCCCAAAACCCAAGCCTCGAACCTTAAATTTGAACCCTGGAATCCGTATTCTAATCCTCGGAAAGCGGAACTCTAAACTTCAAAACAAGTTTCATGGCAAAACGGCGATTAGCTCTTTTAGTTCCTGATTCCACCCGTTCGCTCCGTTTCCCAACCGTTCGCCTACTCATCCGTACCACCCACCCTCCCTCCCCCTGCTTAGATTTTAAACTTAGAGAGCTCCAGCTATGTCTGTAATTTGATGCTCTTAACCTTTTAATGGGGCACCATCCCCAACAGTACCAAACCCAAAGTACCCAAAGTGAGAAGAGAAAAAATATATATATATACAAAGAAGTATGTGCAAATAGACTATAAACATATATACACATATATAATATAGTGTATAGTGTATATATAAAGCTGGCTATAAAAGCTTTCCAATTTGGCCAGAACACCAAAAGGCAATTCAGCAAACACTTTATCAAAATAATAAACAAGTGCGTAATTTATGTTCTGTTCTGTTCTGTTCTGTTCTGTCTGTCTGTTCGAACTGAGATTCTCTATTTGCAATTGTTGTTCTTCTTCTTCTACGTCGGTACTACGCCGGTTCTGCCGGAAATCATAAAATACACTTTGTTTGAAGAAGAGGAAGAAGCAGCAGCAGCTATGATCTATTTACAAGATAGACTGGGGAAAAACACATGTGTGTGTATATTTCTATCCATAATTTTTCAAAACATTTTGTGTACATTTACTTGACTGTATTAATATTTCCGCATATCATATGAAACACCGTCTATCATCTTACTTTATTTCCTTATAATATCTTTATCTTATTATATTAAACCGTCTTCCATCTAACATTATTTCCTTATAATATTTTTATCTTATTATATGAAACACCGTCTATCATCTAACATTATTTCCTTATAATACCTTCGCCTTATTATATGAAACCATCTTTCATCTAACTTTATTTCCTTAAAATATCTTTACTTTATTATATGAAACCGTCTATCATCTAACATTATTTCCTTACAATATCTTTACTTTATCATATGAAACACCATCTATTATCTAACATTATTTCCTCATAATATCTTTACCTCATCATATGAAACACCATCTATCAACTAACTTTATTTCCTTATAATATCTTTACCTCATCATATAAAACACTGTCTATTATCTAACATTATTTCCTTATAATATCTTTACTTTATCATAAGAATTCCGTCTATCATCTAACTTTATTTCCTCACCATATCTTTCATAACACTTTAAGTATGCAACAGAAAATCGAAACCATTTGAAATTTCTGTATTCAGTTATGATGATGTCAAACTTGATTCACTTGATATTTGATTAATTAAGTTATGTGTATGATAGATATAGATATAGATAGAGAAAGCAGTAGTACGGCTTGTACGGTTTTATCTATTGTTTATCGATTGACAGCTGATTGACTTATTTAGTTTTGTTGTTGTTGTTGTTGCTTTTCGGTTGTTTCTTCGTGTGCTCCCGAGAACTAGTACCTATCTCTACCATGGAACTAGTTACCAAGCTAACGAATTTACTATCTGTTTATTATCATGTATCGCAAGTACTATATACTATAATATTATACTACTACTAGTACATAATCACAAATCACCCAATAGATGTTTCCTCCCCCCCCCCCCACCACTCTCCCCCCCTACGGCACTAACCCGCCAGCCTTCACTAATTAACGCACATTAATATATATCAACATGCAATGACCTCGAGGCAGCCTTTGTTTGACTTTGCGCCAGACCACCCACCCCTACACCCCTACTCACCCCCCCCGGTTCACCCTCACCCCACTTTTTGCGCCTGTCGAGCGCCTAAAATGCTGTTAGATAAATATTTGCCATAAAAATGATTTTTTTTTTTGTTTTTTCGTTGTCTGTTTCTGGTTTTTCCTATGATTTTCATAGCTGTTGCTCTTATTAAAACCTCTTGTTCTTGTTGTTGTTGTTGTTGTTTGAAATATTCATGAACCTGAAATGCGCATTCTTCTTCTTCTACTTTTTGGGGTGGGGAGGGGGTTTAGGCGCTTTTATTGTTTATAAACAAATAATGGACAGCTAATAAATAAATCAAATAAAATTTTTGTGTGCGGCTAACCGCAACTACAAAATAAATGGTGCCCCCCTAACCCTCTACCCCTACCACCAAAAAAAAAATAAAACCCAGAAGAAGAAGAAGATAAAAAGTGTTGCCAATCATAATTTTTGTTCGTTATGTTCGTTCGTTATCCAATCCAAATGATCAAAAGATGTAAAAATGTTTGCCAAGATCAAAAGATCGACAAAAAGGCACAAATGTGCACTAGCGCCCCCTGGCGTTCAGTTTTTATATGTAGTGTTTGTGTTTTTCGGGAAATTAAGCGTTACACGAAACCCCAAAAATAGTACTTATAAACAACTTTGTGTGGCAAAGTCATCGAGAAACCGAAATATATTCATTAAGCCAAATTATTACTAATAAAATTTGTTATAATTATGTCTTAACGCGACAGAGACAGAGAGAGAAAGAGAGGGGGAGAGAGACAAAGAAATTTTCAGACCAAAATTTGTTGTATGCAAAAATAAATCATTATCTAATTGCCGCCAACTAACTTAACAACAAAAACGGCAACAGAATATGTTTTGTCTGCACGTGTAATGGCAAAAATGTTGTGTGTTTACAATTGTGCGCGGGGGGAGAGGGAGAGGGAGGAGTGTTGGGTAGACAGGAACACCCAAATCACCGCCCACCGCTGCGTGGGTCGTTTTTGACCGCCTGGAATGCCATTCAAACAAAAGACGACAGGCGACTTATAAATAGATCGAGCAAAATAGCGAAATAACCGCACAAATAACTCATCAGGCAAAAAAAAAAAAAAAACAGAAAAAAAAAATTGCAACTGAAATTTTCAAAGAAGAAAACCAACATAAAAAAAAACACAAAGAAACAAAGAAGAGAATGCTGCTGGAGTGGAGTATGGGGTTTATAAGTATATTAATAACATTTTTGTATATATACTATATACATGCATAATTACAAGCTTGAAGGCAGCCAAAGGAATGCTTTGAAACTCATTAAAAATTCAAATTTAATTATATTTCCAGACTTGATTTCCATACAAGAATTTATGCATTGGCTTGAGACACGAGTTCTTTTATTAGTAATGCTTTTAAAGCAACCTTTGTTACCTTTAAGGACTAACTGGCTACAATTTTTGGAATTATCGATAACATAAACTTACTTTTTAGATATGTCGATAAATCGATATCAAATCGAAATAAGAGAATAATCTGTTTCAAATTCATTTTGACTTCTTAATTTATCAACCGACTTACATCACTTATTCTGCTTACTGATCAATTTTATCGATAACACGTGGTTCCATTTTGATATATATCGATAACAAATATATCAGTTTCAAAGAAAAATCTCTGGAAAATGTCACTTAACATAATTTGACAACCGACTTACATAATCTTATCATCATCCGATTTCATCTACTTACTGATTAATTTATCGATAACATAAACCTGCTATTTAGATAATGCAAATTCATTTGAACTTAATTTTTCATTAATTTTTACATACTGTTCATTTTTTCTCTTTATCCATAACTCAAAGTTGCCTTTAAGATATATCGATAACACATAGAATGCCAATTTCAAAGAAACATCTATTGCAAATACATTTCAACTTAATTTTTCAACCGACTTACATTATTTATTCTACTTAGTACTCATTTTATAACAATATCGATAACACAAACTTGCTTTTTATATATATCGGCTAATCGATAACAAATAACATGTAAATTTCAAAGAAAAATCTATTGCAAATTCATTTCAACTTAATTTTCCATCGGACTTACATCATTTATTTTAGTTTTCTCTCTCTCTCTCTTTCTCTCTGTCTAATTCGTTACGTTGTTTACGACAAGACGTAACTATTAAAGTTGTGCACTTTAAGTGTACTTTGATTGATCTTGTTATCTGGTCAAAGAGAAGCTTAAGCTTTCAGCTAATTGTGACTTTGAGAAGTGCAATGATTATTTGATTAACTGGCACAGTCGTTGGCCAAGCTGATTACGCACACACACGTAATCCAATCGTAACACACACACACACACACACACATACGGTTGCAATTGCAATTCGCGTGGCGTCATTTCACATTTACCGACCCCCCCGCCCCCCAACCGCCCCGTAACCACACCTTGACTCGACCACATATTGTGCACAGGTGAAGGTTATATCTAGCTAACTATCATCTGACTCTGAACCCCAACCGACTATCCATTTACCAATCCTTGTCACCTTGTCAACCGTCGGCCACCCCCGCCACCCCGCAACCCTGTCAGACTTGTCCCATGCTTAATTAATGCAATTCCTAATTCCATTGCACTCTATATTGGGCTAATTTATGGCCAGAGCAACCATTCGAGTTGCTGCTTTTGCTGCTGGCAACAACAGCTGTTGTTAATTTGAGGATTAGCTAAAACCCCCAACACCCACCGCCCCACAATAACAAGTTGGGTTGGGTTTGTTTTGGCTTGATTGTTGTCGCTAATATCCATTCATATGCAAAGTTTGTTTTTTGCACAGTTGCACAGTTGACAGCGGCAACAGCTGCGCTGCGCTTGCAACAACATCAGCAACAGCGAATGGCAAATGCATTTTTGATTAGCTGACAGACTAACTGACAGACTAACTGACTGACTGACTAACTAAAATAAAGCTAAAGGTGCTAACTACAACTAGTACTCTACACAACACGTGAAATGCATACATAAACTACTATGGAAGGGGGTTGAGTGGGGGGGGAGGTGTTAAAAATCCAGGATTATGTTGCATTAGTTTAGATTAGTTTTGTATGTCGGTCTAGCTACAAAAAACAACAAAAACAAAAGTGTGTGTGTTCAAAATGGAGATTGGCGTTTGGCATCAATAAATAAATATTTTATAATGCAGCCGCACAAAAGCACTTACTTATTTTTCCCTCCCCCTCCCCCTCCACCCTCCCACTCACAATGTAAATCCTACTTAACCACTTTGAAGTGCGCTCTCATCTCTTGTTGGAATATTAAATCCTATTATTATTATTAAAAACTGTTTGTTACTCTTTCGAGCAGAAAACAACAACTAAATGGAGAAACTTCAAGGAAACCTTTACAATAATCAAGCTTAAAGTGTTCTCTTAGTTAGAGCTAGAACATAATAAAGAATACAGAATACAGATAACAGATTACAGGAAAAAGGTAAAAGACAAGGTAATTTCAATCTACTTTCAATCTACATTGTGTAGTGGTTTAAGCACGGACTAAGTTGTGCGGGCAAGTTACTAAATCAAGTACATCGAGTAACAAAGCAGGGGAAGTCTTTAGTCTAGTCGTGCATACTAATACATTGTCATTGTGTTTGTGTGTGTGTGTGTGGAAACATGACAGCATGATGAGATGACGCAATGCAATGTCCACAACATTGATATCTTCGATGATGTTTCTCCAAGTGATTTCAATAAAAATTTAATAGCTTTTCATTATTTTGCATATTGTTTCTTGTTTCGCTTTGGCAAAGTTGAAATTTACGATTTTCATGTTATCGATTAAGGAAATGGCAAATGTTATCGATAAAATGATAATAAACCAAAGTCTCATACTATATATATACATTGTATGGGCTAAAAAAGTTCCTGAAATATTCAGCTTAAGCAAATTAATGATAAAAAGAATAAATTATGAAAAGATTTATCTTTGCCTTTTGATCAAAGGAATTTCGAACGGAAAATGTATTTTCACAGAATTTTTCAATATAATAGTTGTTACATATTATTATTAAGCTACAGAACACAGAGCAAAGGGGAGAAAAAGTTGAGTTTGGTTTTTATTTCGTTCCACTTTTTTGTATGTACTTTGCTGTTAATTCTTTTAAACACTTTACATTTTTTCGCATTTTTGCTGTCAGGCAAGAGCTCATTGAAGGCAAAAAAAATAAAGACCCTTACCAAAGCAAGGAAAAAATCAAACGTAAAGCAGGTCAACCAAAAAAAAAATACAAAAAATTAAATAAAAATCAAGGGAAAAATTCTGAAAATACAATAAAATAAAGTTGACAACAAAAAAAGTTCACAACGCTGAAAGTTTTTAATTCTGGGCACGATTTCTGCTTAAATACCATTAAATACACTTACACACGCACACACACACACACACTTTTATTGTGGTTGACAGCTGCATTGGGAAAAATATTTCTGATATTTTTTTCACAAAATCACAAAAGCTTAAAATATCTCTTATAGTACATACTATATATTGAATATATAAATATTTAAACATGAAGTTTAAGAAAATAAATTGACAGTTAGATAACAATAGTAGGGTATGCTTTAGTCGTTTAGTTTTGTGTTGATAAAATTTGATTTTTGCTTATTTTTTGTTGTTATTTTTTGTCCTCTTTTGTTGCATTTTTGCGTACTGTAAGCTGCGACCAAAATATCATTTGATACTTTTTAAGCGCATTAATTATACACACACACACATCAACAAGCACACCCACACACACTCACACCCGCCCATAACCACACACACTCTCATACACACACACATGAAAAATTGTTGAAAAATTTTCCATGAATTTTTATTTTTGCCTTGCGGTGCATTTCCACTGGCCAACTTTGCCAGTGCCCCCCGCCATCACCACATCACTTCCCCACCCCCCTCCAGCAACCCTCCTACCCTCCTCCACAACGTGAAGTTAATTGGATAATGCGCGGTAATCCAATGACAAAAAAAAAAAAATTGTGGAATAAAAGTTTATTTAACTGAATTTGCATCCATCTCTCTCTCTCTCTCTTTCTGTTAGCTTCCCTATACACACCAGCTGCCCCTCCTCCTTTACTTCTACCTACTCCTCTCTGACCCCCCACACATCACTTTGATAAAAGCCAAACATTACACACACAATAATAATAATTCTATAAAGTGCACAAAAAAAATAAAAATAAAAAAATATTTCTGTTCATATCCCATTTGTGGGGCTATTGTCATACGACATCATCATCAGCCCACAAAACGCCTCTCCCCCGCCCCCACCTCTAACGCAACCCCGTTGACAAGGGCAAGACGGTGATGGAGATGGAGCGGGGGAGAGGGGGGTTTTTCTGGGTCTTTTCACTTTAGCTTAGCTCATAGTATTTCATCTAAAGCAGGCCATTTGGACACACAATACATCTCGCCTCGGTACACTATTTGTAATGAGAGAGTGAGAGAGGGAGAACCAAGGAGAGCGAGAGAGGGAGAACTAAGGAGAGCGAGAGGGGGAGAACCAAGGAGAGAGCTCGCGCGAGTGAGTGAGTGAGAGAGAGTCACCTTAATGATGACCCCGCTTTTGCAGGGCCGCCGCCTGAGTTACCTGAGTTTTTCATTTTCATTTCCATTTGACGCGTGTCTTACAAAACGTTTATAACCCCGAGCAGAGAGAAGAGAAGAGAGAAGAGAAGGGCTGTAATGTGGCCAACTCTTGCCTGGTGCTTGGCGTTTGCAGCAGTGCTAATGGCCAAGGATTTTTCTCGTTTTCGCTCTCACTCCACTCTCCACTCCCCTCTCTCTCTCTCTCTCGCTGGCAAGGATGCGCCCAGAAGGAACTCAAGGACCACACAGAGAAACCAGAAGCCAGAAGCCAAAACTGCGTTGCCGCCGCCGCCATCGCCGCCGCCTTCAAGTGCAACTAGTATTACGGCCCACTAATTGCTTTCATCATGCAGCAAAAAGCAAAAAGCCAATGCCATAGTATCTTGGAGATTGCTGCCGCTTCTTTTGTTACACACATGAGCATATTTTTAGTATTATTATTATTAGTTTAATTTCTTAATTTATGAGACAGCGGAGACAAGTGCAAAATATATAAATATGCCACAGGTCGTATACTTAATATTAAGTAGATGCATGAAATGAACTCGGTTTAAGGACAATAAGTTTACAGACTTTTGAAAGGTATTCTCTTTAAACTTTAGAGCTAGTTTTCTTTGAGTTTTCTTTGCTTTTTGATTATAGTTCACTTCATTCTGTCTGTTAAGTCGGTCAAGTTTTTATTCAAGTTCCTCCTTCAAGTCCTTTAAATACTAAAAATAATAAATCAATTTAATTAAAAGCTCATTAAATATAATTGCACTGCGCACAATCAAGATACCAAGTAGATGGAAAATAAAATATACACCACCCCCCCACAAACTCCTCCCCCTCCCAGCTTCAATTTCAACTTTGTCCTTCGTGTACTCAACTTTTATTTTTATTTTTTTTCTTTTCTCTGTTTTTTTTTTTGACGACCGTAACAAAATTATCGACAAATTAGTATAAATGCTTTATGCTTTGCTACCTAGCGACCAATCCATACAAACGTCGCCCCACCCCCCTCTCACCCACCACCACCCCCTTAGAGACCACAGAACCGAAGCGAACCGAAGCGAACCTCTTGTGTGTTTGTCCCAAACTGGCCAAGCTGAAAGCGAAGCGAAACCCTTGTCAAATACAAAGGGCAAATGGGGAAAAAAAACACACAAAGCACAAAGAAAGAAAGAAAGAAAGTAAACTCTGGCCAACACTTAAATACTCTTTCGAAAATAAACACGCGATTTGAGTTCATTTTCAATAAGTATTTACTCATTATAATAATTATTTCATTTTTCCCCGTAGAGTGTATAAATATATATTTGTCAAAAGGTCAACAACTTTTTGCCATTTAATTGAATATTTTTTTTTTCTATATTTTCTTTCTTTTTGCTAAACCCCTTTCAACATATATATTTCTAATACTCTTTGCACTTATTTTATTTCTTCAATTTTTTCTTTCTTCTTTTTTTTTTTTTGGTGTGTGTGTGTGAAAAACTTTTGTTGCTTACTTTTATGTTGTTGTTGTTATTGTTGTTATGATTATTATGGGATTTTTTCTTTCTTCGTCGTCTTTGTTCCTCTCGTTATATACATATATAAATCTATATATGTATATGTATATGCATAATTACAGCAACTCCCAAAAACCATGATGATGTATTGTTTCGATACGAAGATTGGTTTCGTGTCTACGTTTGATAGGAGGGGGGCGTGGCCATATTTCTATATATATATATATAGAATTTTTGAACCGGGGCGGAATGGCGGGGGCAAAGGTGCCAAAAATAAACCGCTGCCTTGTACGTGCCATAGTCTAAATCGCCTAGAGAGGAGGGGTGAAGGAAGGTAGGGGCTGGAGGGTAGGTAGTGCTCGAAGGTAGATAGGGACGGGGGGTAGGAAGGCCAGGTTTTGCCATTTATATTTTCCGTTTTTTTTTTTTTCAAATTTCTTTGACGCAATAACATTGAACACATTGGAAAGAAGCCGAACCAGAACCAAAACCAGAATCAGAATCAAAACGAGAACTTGCAACAGAAGCTAGGAAGAGACGAAGAGACGGCTTATGAGTGTATGTGTGTATGTGTGTGTGTGTGTGTGTACTTTCTGATTGTTGTCCTTTTCTCTTTTTTGTTGCCTGCTGTGTTTGGTTTTGCTTTGTTTTTGTTTTTGTTGTTGTTTTTGTTTTTGTTGGTTTTTCGTTTAACTTCTTTTGACAGTTGCTGACAGTTTTGTTTTGAAGGATGCCCTGCTGCTGGCCACGCCCCCCGCCGCCTACACTAACTGCCTTTGTCTTTCTAGTTGTGTAGGTGTGGGTGTGGGTGTGGGTGGGCGTGTGTGTGTGGATTCTCTCTCTCTCTCTCTCTTTCTCTCTCGCTGAGAATAGTATCTGTTGCGTGCCTGGATCAATATGCGTGACAAAATGTCGCCTGGCTTTGTCAGGCACAAAGCGAGGAGCAGGGTAGAGGAGGGTGATGGAGGGTGGTGGTGTAGCGACGGGGGGTGCTACTCTCTGCTCTCTGCTCTGACAACTGGCATCAAAGGTTGGACGTTGGTTGATGTTGAATGTTGATTCTGCTGCTGCTGTTGCATTGGCCATGATTCCATGAGCTGACATTTTGATTGCAATATCGTACCCCCCCCCCCCCCCACTGCTCTCCCCCCTGTTAGTTAAATATTGACTTATATGCTTACGCACGTGTAGGTTTTTGCTGTGGGGGAAAAAAAAGCTGAATTAATCTGTAAATCTGTGTAATTATTTGATTTATTCAATTGAAATTAATTAATTCAACGGCATAATTCGAATAATTTGCAACAAAACACATAACACAACAACAAAAACTGTTTTAATTGATTTACACAAAACTTATTTCCATTCAACTGTGAAATCAAATTAACATATTATTTACTTTTTTTGAATTTTAAATCAATTTTTTGTTGTTTGTTTCCCATTTGCCAAGGTCACACCCACACATGTGCATATAATGTTAAATTTGTTTGCCACATGTGGCAAGCAGCACTTCACTTCACTTCACTTAAAACTGAACCCGTGCAGTAAATTTGTTGTTTGTTGTTGGCTTCCTGCTGCGTCTTTTTTTTTTTTTCGCAGTTTCCTTTGCTTTGCTGGTTTTCCTCTCTTTTTCTTTGTGTTCGTTCGGTTTTCATTTTGCAAATTTAATAAAGCAAATGTTGAGTGGAAGCGAGGAACTTTCTCTCTGTGTGTGTGTGTGTGTGTGTGTTGGTTGGTTGTTGGATGCTTACTTTAATTTCATGAGAAATTTCATTTGCCATCCCAGAAAAGTATGCAATCATTTAATGAACTTTGACATTTTCAACAGCAGCAGAAACAGCAGCAGCAATACTGAGTAATGGGAACTACAGCTTAATACAGATACAGCAAGAGTGGGAGAAAGAGACAGAGAGAGTGAGAGAGACAGATAGATAGCGAGTAAAAGCATAAGCGGATGCTAGGTAACGCACACCAATACACAATACACACACACACACACAGATTGTATTGTTTGCATGGGAAAAACTTAATAAGAAAGTCACTTGGCATATTTTGTGCCTTCACTTTCAGTGCAAAATGCGTTTATTCTACTCGGTTGAAGATGCCTCAAGGTAGAATTTAATACAAAAACGAAAGCATATTTATTGTTAAACCAACTATTACCAAGGATTTAATAACGAATTCAGTGAATAATAAAAGGGAAACTAATGAAATTAACCTTTTTCATACTTAGTTTCAAGCTTGATTCACATTCAATTTTAACATAAACATATTTAGTTTAACAATATTAGATTCAAGTTTGATTCATTTTCAAGTTGAACACAAACATATTTAGTTTAAAGCATAACAATATTGGATTCAAGTTTCATTCATATTCAATTTGAACATAAACATATTTAGTTTAAACTGTTTCATATTAATATCAATGCATAATAGTATTTCATTCATATTCAATCGCCTTTGCCATAATAAAAGGGAAACTAATGAAATTAGCCTTCTTCATACTTAGTTTCAAGTTTCAAGCATAATAATATTGGATTGAAACTTGATTCATATTCAATTTGAACATAGACATATTTAGTTTAAAGCATAACAATATTGGATTCAAGTTTGATTCCGTATTCAATTTGAACATAAACATATTAAGTTTAAAGTGTTTACGTAATAATATTAGTTGAAGACTATAATATTATTAGATTCAAGTTTGATTCATATTCAAGTTGAACATAAACATATTTAGTTTAAAGCATAACATAGATTCAACAAAGATAAAGATTCAAGTTTGATTCCATATTCAATTTGAACATAAACATATTTAGTTTAAAGTGTTCACTTATTAATATCAATGCATAATAGTATTTCATTCATATTCAATCGCTTTTGCCATTCATTTGTGAAGCAAAATGAGCAAAAAATGTTGCAAAGCGTATTTAATTTAACTATTAAACATAGTTACACATAGTTAAACATAGTTAAACACAGTTAAACCACAAGAACAAAGATTATCAAACTGTGTTTCGTATGCAGCTAGCTCTATCTGAGCTTTGATTTAACTATATTACATATTTATTAAGCTATTCAAATATGTTTTAATAATTAAATTTAATATGTGTCACATTTAATCACATTTCTGTCACAATCTGCCTCGCTTTTATCACTCTCTCTCTCATGTCAACATCACTTTTCACTTATTGCAATGAGTGTTCGTAACCGTTTCCGTTTCCGCTTCCCATTTCAATAAACGTCTTTAATACCCTGCCGTTTTGCTGCACTGCAAATGAAATCACTTTTAGCTGCTGCTGCCGTCGTCAGTTGATTGAGTACTCAGTTTTACTAATTGACTGTCTGATTGATTGACTTTTGAATGACGGGCTGACTGACAGACTGACGGAATGACGGAATGACTGGCTGACTGACTGACTGGCTGACGGAATGACTGACCGACTAAGCTGCATTAAATGCACACACACACACACACACACACACACACACACACTAACACAGAGACGGAGTGCATTTTGCTGTCATTTCTTTTGATGAATGCCCCTCCGGATTTGGTTTTTCAATTTTCACGCGACAAGGTCAAAACTTTGTAACTTTAACCAATCAAAAGCAACCCCACACCACCCCCCGTTTTTACCCCTCACACACACACACAACTCTTTAACCTTCAGCACTTACCCCCTGGGGGGGCATGCAGCAATTTTATTACCTGTGCTTTGCAACGCGATATGTGTTTTTCTGTATGTGTGTGTGTGTGTGTGTGTGTGTGTGGCAAGCAGCTCATCAAATATTGAAATGCCAATTTCACAGATACTCACAACAACAAAAAAAAAAGAAGAAGGCCAAAATCGACGAAAAACGAAAGCGAAAACGAAATGGAAACGCGTTGCCAAATTCAATTTGGCAATTTATTTAATAGCCAACAGGTTTTAGTCGAAAGGTAAAAAAAACTAATATAACTTTAACACACACACACACACACACGAAAAAAAAGTTATCCATCATAAAAATATTTAGAAACTTATTTAACCCAATTCCAAAATACTCGAATTCGTCGGTTATTGATTACATTTTTAATTTAATCGCATATCGAATATCATTGATTGGGTTTTGGGCCAAGAGAAATAAGAATGCCGGGAATATTGCGCATTAGCCAACAACAACAACAAGAGAGAAGAGAAGAGAAGGAAAAGAGGATGTCCGCGGGCTCTGAGAAAATCGTTTTTGCCGCCGCAAAGTATGCAACAAATAAATTGAGACATTGTCGCTGCTGCTGCAAAGGAGATGGTGAAGGAGGCGGTGTGGGGGGTCGGGGTGGTGTGTTTGTATGTCGTTCTGCCCACGTAATGAGCATATTTGTAGCATACTTTGAGCGCGTACGTGCGTGTGTACGTGCCTATGTATGTGTGTGTGTGTGTGTGTGCGAAAGTCCTTTGAGGCCAAGTTTTATGCAAGTTATTTCTTGTTTTGGCCAAAACCTACAAAACATACAAACATACTTCTCTCTCTCTCTCTCTCGCTCTTCTGTTGTTCTCTTCTGTCTTTCAAGTCTAACGGTACAAAACTTTTGTAACTCATATATGTGTATAGAGTGTGTGTGTTTGTATGTGCGTGTGTGTGTGTGTGTGTGTGTGTGTGTAAGTTTGAATTGACACAGGTGCCCAGAGGCGTTTGCAATAGCGAAAACGAAGACGCAATAGTAGGTGCATGGGAGGAGGGTGTGGTGGAGGGGAGACTATGCTGGGCATTTGGCTTTGTTTTTGTGTTTCTTGTGTCTGCATTTTAAAGCCAAAACACACAAAAAAAAAACTTGAAAGGGGGGGTAGTGGGGGGCGGGCACTGCGATAAACTACAAATGCCAAACATTTTTGAGTCGAAAAAAAAAAACTTTAAAGTTTTAAGCGTTTAAGAAGCGAGTTGAAAAGTTGAAAATATTTGTTACATATCGAATAAATAAGACTTTAAACAAGCCTTTTTTTTTTCGTTAACAAAGTCTCGCTTTGATGACTTTATCTCATATCTCCTCTCCTCTCCTCTCCTCCGCTGTGTTGATTTCTGATTCTTTTTTTTTCTGTTTCTCGTTTTTTTTTTTTGGTTTTTTTTTTTCGTTAAAGTTCAAAAGCGCAAAAAGTGCTTAAAATCATAAAAACGTTTTGTTTGTTTGAGGGGCGTGAAAGAATTTTTTGACAAACGCGCTGTGAAAATCATATCCGCTTTATATATACACACTCAAACACACACACACACACACACACACTCAAACACACACACAGAGAGAGAGTGTAACTCGCTTACCTCGACTGACTTTGGCGCTAACGAGCTTCAAGTTTTAACAATGAGCGAACATTTTGCAGCTCATTGAATTTGAAGTCAAGTGAAAACAGCATCAAACACATTCACACCAACACACACACACTTATACACACACCAACACACACACACACTTATACACACACACACCGGCAAAACGCAATCAGTCAGTCAAACGTTTTTTTTTTTTCTTCTCGCTTTTCTTTTTTTTTTTTTTTTTATTATTCCTATTATTATGTTGGAGTGTTGGGTGGGCAGAGTGTTGGGTGGCGGGGAGGGGGGGTTCAGCTTGAAGAGAGGCGTGACAATTGCATTGTACACAATGTCGAGAGTGCCTGTCAAATAATAAAAAAAAAAAAGAACAGAAAACAGCAGAAAAAGAAAAAAAAAAAAAGAAAACCGGGGAATGCGAACAAAATCCACTTTCTGGCATATGCAACTCAATTCGCCAGAGCCAATTGAACAATTTGTAAAGCTTTACGTTTCTATTGTTCAACTGACTAACGGTGTGTGTATGTGTGTTAGTGTTAGTGTGTGTGTGTGTGAATGTGTTTTTGTATTTTATAGCGCTTAATTGGGTTTAACATGAATTTAACACCTTAAGACTTGCAATACATATGCGTACATATGATAACAACAATGGAAATCGATAGAAAAAAACCCTTTCCAGAGTTACCAAGTCAACAAAAAATATGTAATTAGTCCTTTAAAGAGATTTCCTGTGCACCTGCTGTTTTGATTTTGATTTTCAGTTAACAAACACAACAATTTTCAACTTAAAACTTGCAATACATATGCGTTTGTCGATAACAGCAATAGAAATCGTTTAAAGAAAACCCTTTCCAGAGTTACCATGTCAACAAAATATATGTAATTGGTCCTTTCTTTGCACCTGCTCTTCAAATTTCGACTTTTCAGCCAACAAACCCAACAATTTTCATCCTAAGACTTGCAATTAGGTAAGCATATATCTATCTATCTATAATAGTGATAGAAATCGATAGAAGAAAACCCTTTCCAGAGTTACCAAGTCAACAAAAAATATGTAATTGGTCCATTCTTTGCACCTGCTTTTCAAATTTCGACTTTTCAGCGAACAAACCAAACAATTTTCAACCTAAGACCTGCAATACATATGCGTATATCAATAATAGCGATAGAAATCGATAGAAAAAAACCATTTTCAGAGTTACCAAGTCAACGAAAAACATATAATTTGCTCTTTAAAGAGAATTTCTTTGCAAATTTCGACTTTTCAGCCAACAAACCCAACAATTTTCAACCTAAGACCTGCAATACATATGCGTATATTGATAACAGCGATAGAAAAGAAATCGATAGAAAAAAACCCTTTTCCAATGTAACGAAGTCAACTAAAAATACATCACGCTGTGCCTTTGACAGTGATTTTCTTTTCACCTGCTGTTTCGAATTTGATTTTTCAGTCAACAAACCAGAAACAATTTCCATTTATTTTCAACTCTCGAAACAAGACAGCCCTTAACTTAATTAATGACTCATGAACACAAGAGACACAAGAGTTTGTGTGTATCGAACAAAGCAAAGGCTAATGGAGAAGGTATTCACTAATTAATTGCATTGCTTCCATTTGCTGAAATGTCAGAAATATGATAGTACTAATTTGTGTATGTGGTCAAATGGCGAACACACACGTTGCACGTTGCATGTGAACAGTGCATGTGTGTGGCATGCAACAATGCAATATGAATTTCATGATGGGCCATGATGGGCCATGATGGCCAATGCCAATGCCAATGTCATATCCAATAACGTAACGTGACCATCTAATGTGATTAGTCTTGTCTTGTCTTGTCTATTCGGTTTCTGTTCTATTCTATTCGGTTCGGTTTGGGTTTGGTTTTGGTTTGGGTTTTGGTTTCGTTTTGTTTCTGACTTTCTTATTGTTGTCGTTGTTCATTGTCTTTACTTTGGCTTCTTCCCCGTCTTCTCCTTCTTCTTTAGCTTTTTCACTCATGTTTCACAAAGTGCGCCTCGAGCTATGCTATTATTATAGTGTATATATGTGTGTGTGTTTGTGTGTAGGTGTGTGCAATGTGTCACATTGCATTTATTTGGTTTTCTTGGAATGACTTCAACTTGGATTTGCGTTAGATGACTTTTTGGCTAAACACACAGAAAATGAAATTTTGTGAAGAGCTAAAGAAATATTCAAATATTATTATTATAATCATTTTTATTACCTTTGAAACCTAATACTATATGATTGGATTGGACAACAAGCTAAACAAACTGAAAATCCTTCCTTTATGTTGCATGCAGCTGAAGCATTTTGTGCCTTGCCACACACGCATCTGATACTGGAACAAAACTAATTAGAAAATGAGTCAAAACTGTCTGAAGAGGAGCTCGAACTGTGCTCGAGGAACTGCGAACTGCAAACTGCAACTGTAAAGTGCGAACTGCAAAGTGCGAAATACGCTTATTGTTTAATTGTTGTTGTTGTTGTTGTTCTCAGAAATGTGTTTCGCTATGACAACTTTATGCTATTGTGAGTTGCGTGTGCGAGATGAAGATAGAGAGGAGGAGGAAAAGCTGCTTAGCCATCTTCCTGAATGGCGGCAAGTTAGGCTTAGTAGATGTTGCTGCTTGGCCGAGCGGTAATCACGAATTAATTGGAAATTTGAATTTGAGACTCTTCATTGTTTGTCTCGAAGGTGGGATGGATATGGAATGCTTTGTATTCGGTTGTTGTTGTTGTTGTTGAGTGTGGCACATGCGTTGCATAAACTATCAAATGGGGATCTTTGCAAATTTCCAACGAAATCAAGAACACGCGCCACACACACACACTGGACACACACGCGCCACACACATGCCACGCCATACCACAAATATTCAATTAAATTCCATGCATTGTGTGTATGTGTGTGTGTGTTTGTGTGCAACAATACCTTGGTTGCATGCAACACGCATTTAGTCCCTGGGCTATCTGTGTCCCGTTGCCTTTTGTTCATTTTGGCAATGCAACCAACCACAGACGAGTAACACACACGCACACACACTTACACCCACACACACACATCTAAAGGTTGCATGGAATGTCCAGGATGCACAGCTTGATGGATAGTTGCATAGATACATATACATACATACATACATATTTGTATATATGAGACAAAAGCATTTTGAATGCAATTTTCAATTTCATTTCTATTTCAACCCGTCTCTAACTCTCCTTCTTCCCCTCTCTCACTTTTGTCATTGTTTGTTGCTTTCGAATTTCTGTTGTATTTCTTGATTATTGTCATTAGAATTTGTAATACACACGATTTTAATATGAGAATATTGAGTAAATGTTGTGTAAATTCAAGGGTAATTTCTCTCTTTGTCTTTCTCTATGTGTATCGTCTCCCTCATACATTCATAGATTCTTCAATGTAATTGAACAAAATATTTAGTATAAGTTATGTTGTTTGAATGAAAAAATTATTTGATTTGATTTAAAAATCATTTAAGGTTTAATTGTTATCAAAAATTATTTTCTTTTCTTACATAAAAGGTATATATAAAGGGTCTCTATAAAGGGTCTCTATAAAGGGTCTCTATAAAGGGTCTCTATAAAGGGTCTCTAGAAAGGGTGTTTTCGTGGTCGTCTACACTTGATTTCCAAAGATTCTAGGTTCTAGTCTAGCTGTATTGTTTGCAGATTAAAAACTTTGACTTTGCCACAAATTTATATCCCTTTGTCTGTGTTTTTCTTCTTTCCAGATTAAATAAATATATAATGAAATCTGAAACAACAACAAGAAAAACACCAACAAAATCGCAAATCTAATGCGCTTAAGACTTAAGAACCAAAACACCAAAAAAAAAACCGAAAACCGAAAACTAAAAAAACATAAATAAATAATATACAAAGACAAAGAACAGGAAATGAACAGAGAAAACTTTCCGAACCGAAGCGAATACGAACAAAAAACCCAATAACAATGTGATTTATTGAAGCGAAAAACCAAGCCAAAAATCAAAGAAAACGATAATATTGTGCGTTAAATACCGTTAAAATACACCGTTGTATAACAGAGTTGCCAAACACCAAACAGAAAAAAAAACGCCAAAAAACCAAAAAAAAAAACATTTAATCGCAATAGAACAACAATAAAAAATCCGTTACACCGATTAAACAAACAACAGAATCAAACAAAACAAACAGTATATTTATATAGTATAATATATATATATATATATATATATTGTGTGTATATATGTGTGTGTGTACATTTGTATAGCTATAAAACAAACATAATAGATGTGCATATATGTTGTGCTATAGCAGCTATATAATAGCAACAAACAACACCAGAACAAGTCACACCATCGTAGACTATAACGACAATTATATACACTTATAATGACCAAGAAGTACGAATTCGATTGGATCATTCCGGTCCCACCGGAATTGACAACTGGCGCCACATTCGATCGCTGGTTCGAGAACGAGAAGGAGACCAAAGAGAATGATTTTGAGCGTGATGCTCTCTTCAAGGTCGACGAATATGGATTCTTTCTCTATTGGAAAAGTGAGGGAAGGGTAAGTACGAATGTAAAAAACTCAAATTAAGTGAAAAAATAATAATTATAATGATTTTCTTATCGTTTATCTGGCTATTCAGGATGGTGATGTTATCGAATTGTGTCAAGTGAGCGATATACGTGCCGGCGGCACTCCAAGGGTAAGTTATCGTTATCGCTTATCGTTTATCGTTTTGATAATGGTTTTAACTAACAACATTGGCAAAAGTTTATAGATGAAAAGACCTCAAACTTGAATTTAGTTTGTTAATATGCATCTTAATCGATAACTTATCGATAAATCATGTTAAAAACCCTTTAGCTATAGCAAAGTTTAGCTTATGAAAAATGAAATTAATGCAATAAAAAGTGATTTGCAATAAAGTACTCATAAGATATCACTTAGCAACAATCGAAACAACTTATTTATGCTCAAAAATTTCATGAGATAAACAATAGTTTTAGTTAGCATACTTATCGGAGCGCAAGGTTTAGCTTTTGATTTTAAACTAATTATAAATTAAAGGCAAACAATTATTACTCTGATTAGTTGACCTTTCACGCTAATCAAATGAAACAATTAACGAACAATTATCATAGTATCATATATATATGTGCGACATATTATACCTCTACATACACATATGTGTGTGTGTGAGATATACCAAGGTTCAATTAAAACCAATTTAGTGCAATATTCGAATTAATATGGTTTGACTTAATGACAAGCTGTCACACAATTTTACACACACTCCGACACACACACACACACACACACACACATACAGACACACAGACACTCTCTTATGCAGTCCGTCAGTTCCATTGTTGCGTTTGCCAAGGCTATAATCATCATCTATAATATATATATATATCTATGTGTGTGTATGCATACGCGATGTAAACAATATGTCCCTGACACACACACACCAACACACACACACACAAACAAACACACACACACATCACACACATACCCCTTGAGCCAAGTCAATTAAGTTGCAACTCGTTTGTCCATTTAGGTAGACAGGATATATGCACACATTGATGTGCATTAACCCACATCCTCTGCACACACACACAACACACACACACACACACACATCGACACACACATCGACAGTCATAGTGCACCACCTGCGGGCACAACCCAATCCAAGGGCGTATCAATATTATGAGGGCGGGGCGGGGCGGTTCGAGTGAGGCGTGGCGCAGCGCAGCACACTGTGTAAGAGGATTAAATTGAGGATTGGTGATTGAACAGGTGTTGACACAATTAAAATGTATGCCAAAGCGATGAACAACGATGAACACAACAGCAAATCTCAATTAGGCGCAACATTACAAATAGAGGAGTAGTGAAAATAGCTGTTATCGATAACGATAACACATTAAATTTCAACTTTAACATTGTCTCATTAAGCTGTGTTGAGAAATTTAAGCAATTGATCACAAATAGAAGAGTAGTGAAAATAGCTGTTATCGATAACGATAACATATTAAACTTCAACTTTAACATAGTCTCATTAAACTGTGTTGAGGAATTTAAGCAAATCTCAATTAGGCGCAACATCACAAACAGAAGAGTAGTGAAAATAGCTGTTATCGATAACGATAACATACTAAATTTCAACATTAACGTAGTCTCATTAAACTGTGTTGAGAAATTTTAGTTTGTTCAATATAATTTGGAATCGATGATAACATTAATGTCATTAATCGATTAAATTACTCGATGCATTGAATAATCGATAATTATCGATATTTATCATAAGAAATATTATGATGAATCCAGTGAAAATGAAGAGTATTAGAATGTATTTGGTGTGTTTTGAATTTGGATGATATATATAATCGATATAATATATATTTGTGTTCCCCAACTACCAGGTAATCGATAACCACATGGTCCATCAAGATATTCAACAACTATCTCTGAAAACCTTTTATCTCAACATTTTTCCACAAAAAAAACCTTCAAAGTTATTCAAATTTTTCACGCCAAATGATCGGATTTTTAAGTTAGTTTCAGGCACTCTCTGCTGAACGTTAAAGCAAGCGCCACATAGATTTGCACACACTTTTTTTCTACTTCTTTGCCCCCAATCGCTGCAGTTAGCCATAAAAAACGCGCACACTGATGGCGGGAGGGGCAGAAGAGGGGGGAGAAACTGCAGGCCGCGCGAACTGATGCCCATAAATTGTATTTAGTGTGCGAAAAAAGAAAGAGTGAGAAAGAGCGAGAGAGAGCGAGAGAAAAAAAAGCAAATACTAGTCGAAAGCCAGCCATGTGTCATGCCCAGAATGTGGGCGTGATACATCAACACACACATCCACACACACACACACACAATTAAACACACACACATACACACACACATATAAAAGCCATGGCCAATGTGTACGCTTCTCGCGCCTGTCGAAACAATTGAGAGTCAAACTGACACATTGACACATTAACTGACAAACGCACACAAACATACTGACAAACTGACATACACACACACACACACAAACATACTGACTGACACAAACACACAAACACACACACTGACTGACACACACAGACATGAATCAGTGAGTGTATAACACAGTTAAATACACTTGTCGAAATTTCCACAAATCATTCGATTAATGTGCAAAGAGCTTAAAAATAATCACAAAACTGAACAAAAACTTAAAGCTAATATCAAATAAAGAAAAAACACAAAATGTATACCTAAAACTTAAATGTTTTATAGCGAAAAAATAAATCTAATGATGCATAAATCTTGATTTTGCCAGCAAATAATCTCAAGTCATAAAAATACTTCACTTTTTTTTGCATGTGAAGTGCACAAGAGAAACCTCAACTAGTTGGGTAAACGCGGGGGGGTTGTGCATCGTTGCATTTGCAAATTGAAAAGTGCCAAAGATTTTTCAAATCCCAATGCACGTTTAAGTGCGCTCTATCAATGTGTGTGTGTGAGAGAGAGAGAGCGAGCGAGAGAGAGAAAGAAAACGAGAAAGAAAAAAAGTTGGTTAAGTGTCTGTTGTGTGTTAGGAACTTAGTTTGTGGTGTGTGTGTGTGTGTTTGAGTGTGTGTGTTTGAGTGTGTGTTTTTTCGGTTCATGCAACACATCATCACCCGAAACATACAGAGTAGTTTTCCCCGAAAATGTACCGTTATACCTGGTACCTGTATTCCTCGTTTTGCACTTGAAATATAAAAATTCCGTAACGCCAGTCGAGTGGAACATTTTTCCCAACTGCTGCCGCTGGTGGTTGGTTTTTTTTTGTGTTCGGTTTTGAAGTGCTCAAAAGTCCTTGGTCCTTTTGGCTTTAAAGCTCTTCCAGCTCGCTGCAATCCTTTTTGGCCAACACCAACACACATACACTTACCCACACACAGAAAAACTCGAAACCAAGCCGTTTTCATGTCAGCTGCCAAATAAATTCAATTAAAATGCAAAATAAATGCCAATGAGAAGATGAGAATAACGAGAGAATAAATATACAGAGACAAAGAGTGAGTGAGAGAGAGAGAGAGATAGAAGAGAAAGAAGAAGAAGAAGCAGCAGCAAAAGCCGCATGAACAATTTTAGTATAATGGCCAGAAAATATGCATTTTTTTTTTGTTAAAGTTAAATCAAATCAAAAGCCGTTAGTGCATATACTATATAGAGTATATATATATATATATATATGTACGAAAAGAGTATATGAAACTTTGCAAACACTCTTCTGACCACACACAAAACTATAAAGAAAGAAAGAAAGAAAGTTTAGTTAAAAGAAAAACGAAAAAAACGAAAAAAAATAAACACACACAAAATTGAATACAAAATGCTAAACTTTTGCTCTTGTATGCTTTAAGTTTGTCTCTGTATGTGTGTGTGTGTAAAAGAGTGACAGGCACTCATACTCACACACACACGGACACATACATGTACCTAAATACATATTTATATAGGTACACAATACATAGACAAATGCACATTTGAACACAGTTTGCAGTTGCATGCGAACGAGGGTTGTACCAAAAGTTTCAGTTTCTTTTGTGTGATTCTTAAGCGAATCTGATGACATATATGTTTTCTGTTTATCGAAATTGTCAAAAAATTGTTATCGATAACATGTGAAAATGTACAAAAAAGCAAAAAGATTTCAAAGTGTTTATATGAATATATATATATATATAGTCATATAGACGTAGAGGCATGACTTTAGCGATTCCAATCTAGATTCTGATCATGTATATATAAACATATTGTTGGGGGATTTCAAGGATTCAAAGTTTCAAGAACTTTGCGAGCTTCCCGTCGTCTTCAAGTCGTTAAGAATACACTTTTAGCTCTTGTTCTGTGTAACGTGTATATGTGTGTGTGTTTAAGTATAAGTGTATGTGGTGGAGTGTGCATGTGTGTGTGGTGTGTGTGTGTATGTGTGGGTAAGTGTGCCTTGGTAGCACTTGAAATGTTTGGTCATCAATATTAAATCAGTGAGCCACACAAACCAAACTAATACAAATATACACACATACAAAACATGTAGACACACACACACATACACACACACACACATACACACACACGTACACATACACAAACAAGCGCACATACAAAAAGGGAACTTGTAAGTGCCAGTCGCACAATGAACCATTAAAAGTTGCTTCGTTTCGGGCCAAAAGCAAAAGCCAAAGCCAAAGCAATGAAAATGGCCGAAAGAAGAAGAAAAGGAAGATGAAGAAGCAAAGAAGCTGTACTTAACTTACATAATGCTCGACGTGTAGATACCCTATAGGAGAGTCAAACATTTGAGATAAGGAAAAATCATTAAAGAACTAAGTTCTTAAGTTAAGGAATAAAACCTGCCTTTTTGCCCTGCTGCCTTTTTTTTTTTTGTCAAATTCAATAAATACGAAAAGTAAACAGCCAACAAATATTGAAAATGTTTTGCTTTTGTTTGTTACTTTTCAATAATGCACAAAGCTTTATTGATGTCAATGTGTGTGTAAGTGTGTGTGTGTGTTAGCCAACAACACACACATATATATATATATCTATATATATTTATTTGTAGCATTTTCTCAAAAGACGACGAGAAACGTTGGCAACGCCGCTTTTCGCTTATTTATTCGCTGACTTATTTAGCACTTGAAAGTATGCAATGTTTAGTTGCCTTACACAACGAAAGGGAGAGAGGGAGAGGGGAAGAGATGGAGAGAGTGGGGGGGGAAGTGCGAATGATGTACAAATTGCACTCGATTTGTTGATTGCCATTCAAATTTTCAATTGCCATTTGAAATGTGAAAGGAGCGCGCGGGGGCGGTGTGCTTTTAGAACTTTGATTTGATTGCGACGGCAACGGCAACGGCGACTTGTGGCAAGTGGCAAGTGTTGGCAACGGTTGTTTACTCAACTGTTTTTAAGCTCAAACAAAGAATCTTACCATTTTGGCCATCTCAACTATTAACTCTTTACCTTTTTTTCTCAATTTGTAATTGAATTAAAATTGTATTTTTATTATGTTTTTGGGAATTAAAAAAAAAAAACTTTTCACTAATGAATTCCGAAACAACATTAACAAACTAATTCAATGCCTTTTACCATTAATGTGTGCAAAACACAAAAATTTGTTTGGTTTTTGTTTTTTTTTTTTTTTTGTTTTGTTTGTTGATAGTTTTTCCGATTTTTGTGTATGTTTTTCCAAAAACGAAAACGGCGCACGGCATTTGAAGGTCGAATGTGAAATTAAAATTGGTATTTGATTATTGGAATTTTGTAGTGCGAGACGGGGGCGGAAAGAGGGAGTGGGCGGGGGGGCTGAGAAGATTTATTTATTTTTAATTCAATGTACAAATGTTGATAAATGCTTTGGCAACAACAACAACAACAAAACCATTCAAAACGATATGTTGCCCCTCCTACCTCCCTCCCGCCTCCCATCGCCTCCTTGAACTAACAACAACAAGAACAAGAACAACAACATGGGAATTCTGCTTGGCATTTGCTTTGTTGTTTGCCTTGATTAATGATGCACAGCGAGATGAATGCTCCGTCGAATGTTGCCGTTGTTGCTGTTGCCGTTGTTGCCGTTGTTGCTGCCACATCAAATTGCAGTTTTGTCTCAAAAACTTTCTCCGCCCCCATTTACCCTTGCCCCCAACCAACAACAACAATGTGTTGGCCTCTGGCCATGATTGAAAACGCGTTAAACGCGCGTAAAATTTGTATTAGTCCCGCGGGTCGTATGCGTAACATTTGCCCTCCACACACCCCCCCTGCCACAAATGCACTTTACACTTGACTTAAGCATCAAACTAGTAGAAAGTGAGGAGAAAAAGATGAAGTAGAGGATTTAGAAATAGTTCTTTTTACCAATGCCAATGTCAATGATTTCACAAAACACAAAACAAATTATTTTCAATATAAACAGAATTATTGAACTAACAAACAAAAATGTCTCTCTTTCTCTTTCTCTTTCCATTAAAATAGGATCCAAAGATATTGGATAAGGTAACCAAAAAGAATGGCACGAATCTACCGGAGTTGGATAAACGTTCGTTGACCATCTGCTCGAATACGGATTATATCAATATAACATATCATCATGTTATTTGCCCAGATGCGGCAACAGCCAAGGTGAGTGATAGATTACGGAGGCGGGGTCAAACATATCTCTCACATTATCATCATGGAATCATCTCATTTATCATTTCACATTTCCATTATATATTGGCATATCTCTCTGATCTCTGTACTTATAGATCTGGCTAGATGGCATACGAAAAATAACCCATAATGTCAAAGCGAATAATATTTGTCCCATGATGTGTCTAAGAAAACAGTAAGTGAATCCCTCTCTCTCTCTCTCTCTCTCTTTCGTTCTGTGTGTCTGTCTTCTTCTTCTCCTATGGAGATGCACTTTATGTTCTCACTTTCTTTAATTCTGTTTCTGTTTCTGTTTTTTCTGTGTGGTTCAAGAAAATATATCAAGAAAATACTCGAATCAAAGTTTCTTAAGTTTCTTCTGTTGCATTCTAAGCGGTTTCACAGCACGATGAGCCCTTGCTTTTATACTATATACATACATATATTATCTTTCACATATACATATATCTTCTATCTGGGCTGTAAATAATACAATAAAAAAAAAATATACTGCATTTTGTTTGTTTATTTTTGTTTTTATATCTAATTTGCATGTCTTGCGCATTTATTTTTGTTCTTATCGTTATTGTTATTGTGTGTTATCGTTATCGTTATCGTGTGTGTTATCGTTATCGTTATATCCAGAGCTGGCAAAAAATGTTGCGCCAAATAACGCATAACAATCGCGCCACCAATGTCTGTCCACGCACCAATCTAATGAAACAGTAAGTAAAAAAAAACACAATATATATCTATATCTATATATATTTAGAAAGTAAATATCACGTATACCACACGTGGTGCAACTTTACAACTCTATTCGTAAGTATCTATCTGAGAAACTGAAGAAATTGTAATACGTGACCAACTTAAAATAATCAAATCCCTATATAAATAGAACAGGAATCGAGTAAATATATATATATATATATATATAAAGCAAATCAATATATAGACAAAGTGCAAATGCAAATATATTGCAAATGGCAAATTGTGTGTCTATTGTTGTTATTATTATTATTGTTATTGTTATTGTTATTGCGGTTGTGCACAACAAGTCACACTCACCCCTCGCTCCCCGCTCTCTCTTTGTGTGTGTGCTGCAGGTGGACAGCACCGGAAACGGAAACAACATCATCAGTTCATCAGCAAAGCCGCCAACACAATGAACATCTTGTTTACCACACACACACACACACCAATACACTAACACACAGACAGTTACAGTGTGAAATAGTTGGCGTTGTTTCGACACAAAATGAATTCATTTCATTTGCATTTTCCTCTCAGCTGATTTTCCCACCCCTCCCCACCACAAACACCCACACCCACACACACCGACATAGACAGACAAATACACAGACAAAGACAAACGGCAGCGAGTTTAGCTACAAAATGCAGAAATGAAGCCATTTCCTTTCGCTATTTATATATATATCTCGTTTTGTTTCTTTGTTTCTCTGTTTTGTTTGTTTTGTCTGGCTTGGCTTGGCTTGGCTTGGCTTGGCTTGATAAATGACGCCTCAAGAGTCATCTCTAAAGCTAAGACTTAAGACCAAGACCAAGACCAAGACCGAACCGAAGAAAAACTGACATTTTGTGTGTTGCCACAGAGATACGACTTTACCCTTCCCGAACTCTCTTCGACGTTAACACACACAAAGGGAAAACGCAATTATATGAAAAATTTTCATGAAAAACCGCAGATAAAATTATTCAAAGAAGAGAAAATAATAATGTTACTTTCGCTTGGCGCGCTTGGCAAAAGCTTCTTTGTAACAATTTTTTTCATTACGCTTTTTTTTTGACGTTTACTTGATTGTGCAGCTTTCCAGCTTTCAGCTTCATTTTACTTTCTTTAAGAGTTGAGTTAAGTTTACTAAAACTCAATTTCAATCAACTTCAACTCTTGCTCATGCTTCCTCTGTCATTTCCGTCTGTCAATATTAATGCTGCATTTTGATGATCTGATGATTGAATGCAAATATATATAGTAAATACTATATATATACATATGTGCTATACAGAGAGTAGAGTGTGGGGGGAGAAAAACTTTGTCCCGACGGCAAAACAATTACATGTTTGCATTTTGCCAATTCGTTGACCTAGTTTTGATGAAATGTTGTTGTTGTTGGTTCGGTTCGTTTGATTGTTGGATTGTTGACTCTTTATGAGGCGTTTTATGGGCAACAACCTTCTTCTGCTTCTGCTTCGACTATTAACTGCAATTACTTGACCTGGACCTCTTTTTTGCAGCTCTACTCTGCTTCAGTTGAGTTCAGTTTCAGTTCAGTTTCAGTTCTGTTTGTTGTTCATTCAAATGAGGTTATTGGGCAAATGCTTTTGCTCCTCTTCCCTGTAACAACACCAACAACAATCAACAAGAAATAACGAACCGAGTAAACACGCAAATCGTAACGAAACTAAGTAATGAATGTCCAATGAGTATCCCTGTCACAAAGGGCTTGGCTTGGCTTGGCTTGGTAAAGGGCTTCAGGTGGTTTTTTGCTGGGAGAGTAGGTCATGCAAATTCAATTTACTCGTAAACCATTTTTAAATGAACTGTTATTGTTGGTCTGACCTGTCCTATCTTGGACCTTGTATATAACATACATTCACTTTTGATCGATTGAATGATATTGAAAACTTTGCCTTAGGCAATTAATTGCAAAATTGCATATTGCAATTTAAATATAAATTTTAATTTTAATTACACACTTTAGTTAAATACTTGCCTTCAATTGCCTTTGAACATTGACCGTTGAACGTTTGTGAAGGACACCGAAAAAAAACCGAGAAAGAAAAATAATCGATTTAAACTTTATGTCAGTCATTATTGTTATTTAAGTTGTTTCTGCCTTAAATGGCTTTGCAATTTGCATTGAGAATTAGTTGGAAATTCTTTTTAATTAAGCTTTAAGTGAGACACTAAACATTTCCATTAGAAAGGTAAGTCCGCATTATTATATACTCAATATTTATTGTATTGTCAGTTTTTATATAGTTTCTCTTCACAACTGAAGCTGATAATCATTTAATAACATCTTTTTATTCAATTGAATCATTCAAGTTGGATGCGTTTGAGTTACTGTGTGGAGAAGAGCGGCAAGATACCGGTCAAGATATTGGCCAAAACTTTTGCATCGGGCAAAACTGAGAAGCTGGTCTACACCTGCATCAAAGATGCTGGCCTACCCGATGATAAGAACGCGACCATGACTAAGGATCAGTTCACTTTTGATAAGTTTTATGCTCTATACCATAAGGTCTGTCCACGTAATGACATCGAGGAGCTCTTTACATCGATGTAAGTAGAGGAAACTTTAGCAGTTTCCCAGTTCTATTTTGTGTGACTTTTTCTCTATTGTTCTCTTTAGTACCAAGGGTAAACAGGATTTTATTAGCATGGATCAGTTTATACAGTTTATGAATGAGAAACAACGCGATCCGCGCATGAACGAAATTCTCTTTCCGCTGTATGAGGAAAAACGTTGCACGGAAATCATCAACGACTATGAGACATCTGATGAAAAGAAGAAATCTGGTAAATAAATAAACTTTTCTTTCAACAGACAAGAAAAAATACACATTTTTGTATACCTAGGTCAACTCTCGTTGGATGGATTCAAACGTTATTTAATGTCGGATGAAAATGCGCCCGTGTTTTTGGATCGTTTGGATTTTTATATGGAAATGGATCAACCATTGGCTCATTACTATATAAATAGTTCGCATAATACGTATTTGTCGGGTCGCCAAATTGGTGGCAAGAGTTCCGTTGAGATGTATCGTCAAACATTGTTAGCCGGTTGTCGTTGCGTTGAATTGGATTGCTGGAACGGTAAGGGCGAAGATGAGGAACCAATTGTTACCCACGGTCATGCCTACTGTACGGAAATCTTATTCAAAGTAAGAACTTCACAAACAAAACAAACTATGTTCAAATTTATAATCTATGACTTCTCTGGATAGGATTGCATTCAAGCCATTGCGGATTGTGCTTTTGTATCGTCCGAGTATCCGGTTATACTCTCCTTTGAGAATCATTGTAATCGCGCTCAACAATACAAATTAGCTAAATACTGTGATGACTTCTTTGGCGAATTGCTACTTAAAGAGCCGCTCTCAGATCATCCGGTAAGCACATCTCTCTCTCTCTCTCCCTTTCTCTTTCTGAACTCTCATTAACTGTCATTGTTGATCTGATCAATAGTTGGATCCGGGTCTACCATTACCACCACCATGCAAGCTAAAGCGCAAGATTCTCATTAAGAACAAACGCATGAAACCCGAAGTGGAGAAGGTTGAATTGGAGCTGTGGTTGAAGGGTGAATTGAAAACCGATGATGATCCCGAAGAGGATGCCAGCGCTGGTAAACCACCAGAGGCCGCAGCGGCACCAGCACCAGCACCCGAAGCAGCTGCTGCTGCCACCGAGGGTGCAGCCGAGGGTGGCGGCGAAGCAGAGGCAGCTGCTGCCAACTACAGTGGATCCACAACAAATGTACATCCTTGGCTCTCATCGATGGTCAATTATGCACAGCCCATCAAATTTCAGGGCTTCGACAAGGCAATTGGTAAGCAGTACCTTCCGACTCCCCCCGAATCTACTCGGAATAGAATATAATGTGAAATTTTGAAATGTGTTTTTACAGAAAAGAACATTGCCCACAATATGTCATCGTTTGCTGAATCGGCCGGTATGAATTATTTGAAGCAGAGCTCCATTGATTTTGTCAATTACAACAAGCGTCAGATGTCACGCATCTATCCGAAGGGAACCCGAGCCGATTCCTCGAACTATATGCCGCAGGTATTCTGGAATGCCGGCTGTCAAATGGTCTCACTCAACTTCCAGACCTCTGATTTGCCCATGCAATTGAATCAGGGAAAATTCGAATATAATGGGGGATGTGGCTATTTGTTGAAACCCGATTTTATGCGACGTGCCGATAAGGATTTCGATCCGTTTGCCGATGCGCCCGTCGACGGTGTCATTGCGGCCCAGTGTTCGGTCAAAATTATAGCCGGTCAGTTCTTGTCCGATAAGAAGGTGGGCACGTATGTGGAAGTGGATATGTTTGGTTTACCCTCCGATACAGTAAAGAAAGAGTTCCGTACCCGTTTGGTGCCCAACAATGGTCTGAATCCTGTCTACAACGAGGATCCGTTCACTTTCCGTAAGGTCGTCCTACCCGATTTGGCCGTACTTCGCTTTGGTGTCTATGAGGAGAGTGGTAAAATGATTGGACAACGCATCTTGCCGCTGGACGGCCTTCAGCCCGGCTATCGTCATGTGTCGCTGCGTACGGAGGCTAACTTCCCGATGTCGTTGCCCATGTTGTTTGTGAATATCGAGCTGAAAATTTATGTACCTGATGGCTTTGAAGATTTCATGGCCATGCTGTCGGATCCGCGCGGCTTTGCCGGCGCTGCCAAGCAGCAGAATGAGCAAATGAAGGCTTTGGGCATTGAGGAGCAGAGTGGCGGTGCCGCTCGTGATGCCGGCAAGGCCAAGGAAGAGGAGAAGAAGGAACCGCCACTTGTCTTTGAGCCGGTCACATTGGAGTCGTTGCGTCAGGAGAAGGGTTTCCAGAAGGTTGGCAAGAAACAGATCAAGGAACTCGATACATTGCGCAAGAAGCATGCCAAGGAGCGCACCTCGGTCCAGAAGACCCAAAATGCGGCCATCGATAAACTGATCAAGGGCAAAAGCAAAGATGATATACGCAACGATGCGAACATCAAGAATGCGATCAATGATCAGACAAAACAGTGGACCGATATGATTGCTCGACATCGCAAAGAGGAATGGGATATGTTGCGTCAGCATGTCCAGGACTCGCAGGATGCCATGAAGGCGCTCATGTTGACCGTGCAGGCGGCCCAAATTAAACAGCTCGAGGAGCGTCATGCCAGGTATGACCATGACCATGACCTATCTATCTACTACCACTATCTACAACTACTATTTCACCTATCCCTACCATCTAATACTTTAATATCATTACAGAGATATCAAAGAGCTAAATACCAAGCAGGCAAAGACCTCCGCCGATACCGCTAAAGAGGTGCAAAATGACAAGACACTAAAGACCAAGAACGAGAAGGATCGTCGTTTGCGCGAAAAGCGTCAGAATAATGTCAAGCGTTTTATGGAGGAGAAAAAGGTGCGTCATTTCAAACCTTCTTTTGCCGGGGAAAACTGCACTCTTTTGTTTGGACACTTGCCCCTTAATGAATGTCCGCCTAACAGACAGTTTTCTTTGTGCGTTTATAGGGTTTCTCTTTTCAACGCAAAGTAATTGAACTAATAACCTTAGAAGCTTCCTTCATTCCCTTCTTGAACTGAGAATGTACACTTCCTTTAACCTTTAAGCGTACTTCCTTCCTTTCCTTTCTTACTTTCTCTACTTACCTGCTTCCTTCCTTTGTAAGAAACTTCTCAATTACTTACTAATTGGTTTTATTTTTTATTCACTATTCACAGCAAATCGGCGTTAAACAGGGTCGCGCTATGGAAAAATTAAAATTGGCCCATGCAAAACAAGTCGAGGAATTTAGTACCGATGTGCAAAAGGTACTAAATGAAACACGGCCGCAAACCGACACTATAACCAGTATTGAGACTGTACTTTAGACAACAAATTAAATCAAAAAAACAGATCTAAAAACCAAAAATGATTAACGTTCAATTCAATTCAACGTTAACCGTTTAGCCATCATCATTACCAACCGATGTGAAAATTGTGCTAGTTAGTTGTTTAGCTGAGTAGCAATGAAACTAGTAACCAGTAACCAGTAACGAGTAACCAGTAACCAGTAACCGGTAACCAGTAACCAGTACCCAGGGTAACGAGTACTCCCATCCCCACAAAAATAATCTAATCAAAAGAAAACAACTTCACACACAACGTTTTCTAGTCGCTGCAACAAAAAAAAAAAAAAAAAAGAAAATACCAAAACCAATCAACAATTTTAATTTGAACGAAACCAAAAAACCATAAAACAAAAAAAGAAAAAATATTCACGAAAAAAATTCTTGAAAATAAAAGTAATGAGTAGCTGCTAAATTTTAACATAAACTGCTAAGATGTAATTATCTCAACCAATTTTTTTCTATATATAAATATATACATACATATATATATATGTTATTAAATAAAACTATATATATATATATATGTGTGTGTATTTCTTCTCTAATATTGTAATCATTATTTGCTAACATTTATATTGTGTAACGTATTTAGTTTTATATTTCTATCTAAATGGCTTTTCTTTGTTGACGTTTTGTTGTTGTTTATCATGTGCCGGAACGGAAACCAGCTTGGTTTTTCCCCAAGACGAAAGTTTCTAGATCGTCAAGGCATTATTTGTCGCTATCTTTAGTTCTAAGTTTAAGAATTTACTTTTTCCATCTTGTTTCCTCCCCCCCAAAAAACGCTTATTATCAATCAGTTATTATTTGGTTATGATATCTGTGTTTGTTTCTTGTTGTTTTTTGTTTTTTTCTTTATGTTTGTTCAAATCGTTATCAAAACTTGGCAGTTGAATCCCAGTTAAAAGCAGATCTACTCTACCATTCTTTAACTTTCTCTCTCTCTCTCTCTCTCTCTGTGTGTGTGTATCTCGCTTGAATTACATCCATCTTAACATCATGTGTAAATAAAATTGAAAAATGACGTAAAAATATATACGAAAATATAGATTACATTAAAACCATTTAAAAATGCTTTTGCTGTGTGCCCTAGCAAACCAATGTATTATAATAATCATCTGTCGCAGAACTTAACCAAATATTCTTTTCTCTCTTCCTCTCTCTCTCTCTCTCTCTCGTTCTCTTTCTCACACACACACACACATACATGCATACACACACATACACACTCGCTGTGTCCCTTTCTTCTGCATTGATTTCTATATATTTAAATATATATTTGTCTCCCACTCTCGCACACACAAAAATTCATGCTGGCGCTGACATCGCACTGATCTAATCCCAAACTAACAACAACAACAACAACAACAATCGGCATTAACCCACAGTTAATGGATATGTACAAAATCGAGGAGGAGGCCTATAAGACCCAAGGAAAAACGGAATTTTATGCTTAAACAACAACAAGAACATATATAGAAGAACAACATATAGCCGAAGAGAACATAAATATTTAAAATATATATTAAACATTTTCAATGAGAATCTATTTGATGGCAAATTAAATAACTATATATATACATAAATATATATATATATATCTAGACGTTTTTAAGTGTACGCCTCTACATATAATTACCTAGAAATTGTACATCTAACGAAAAACCAAAACCCAAAAACAAACTGAAATGAATGGAAAGTCAACACTTTGTGCTTTATACTTATTTAAGATGTTATACCACGAGGCATGCTAACCGACATATAATAATATCTATGCATAGATATTTCATCTAATTGTTGGAGATAATTTCAAGAAAACAAAACCAAAAAAAAAAAAAAATACTAAAACACACTAAATATTATATTTATTCGATCTCCAAACAAATTCTTGAAACACACACCAACCACACATTTAATTATTTGCTGTAAAACCGCAAATTACTAATCAATATATATATTTAAAACGAAAAAAACAAAGAAAAAAATACCAAACCGGTTGGTATTTTAATACAAAATGGTACACTAATATGCTTAGAACATGCCCCCCCCCCCCCCCCCCCCAAAAAAAAAAAAAAACAAAATAAAAACCCCTTTTCCAGTTCTCAAATGCATTGGGCACAGAAATAAAAGCGCATAGCGCAAATTTTTTTTTTTTAGTATCTTTCTTGTTTTTCCTTTTTTTTTTACCATTTTAACTGGCTTTAAAGGGGAGAGACAACAATTACAACTACCAACCACAGTATAAATATAAATATATGTATGTTTCAAAGATAAAAATATTACTTACCAAAAAAAAATATATATATATATATAAATATATATATATACATATGTGTTTCCGATTTTCCACCTAACAGCTAAGCAGATAAACAAAAATACTTTTATAGTATTATACCCCCCCAAAACTTATCTCATTACGTAAGCAAAAAAGAAGCAGAAGAGTATCTGAACTTTAGACAGACATTATATAGTACATACATACATACACTGGAGCTAAACAGTTAAAATGTTTGTACTTTTTCAAATGGCCAGAGAAAATACCAAAAATATTACAATATATTAAATACCCAAAAAGCATTTATTTTCAAAATAAATGCGTTAAAATCTTCAAATAAAAAACCAAAAAAAAATGCTTAAATCCCAATAAACGACACGAAATTAATGTATGTATGTATTAATGTATGTGTACAACCCTTTTATTGCAAAAACTAAACTCAAATAAAACAAAAATACAAAACTACAAATAAAAAACATAACGAAAGTTTATTGTAATTTCAGCGAAAATGAAGCAAAAAATACTTGTAAGCGTTTATATAAATGTCAAAACTCTCTGAGTAATTCAAATAAAATATATATACATATACGCATATATATGTATATCATAATTCAAATGAAACACCCCTACCGGCAGTTATATACTATATATAATACCCATACAATTTTATGTGGGAAAGATTGCAGCAGTACCGTCAAAGTATAACTGAAAAAAAAAATACCAAAAAAAAAACAAAACATTTTTTTTTTTCGTTTTTAGAAACGTTACATCGCGAATTTAAGTAAAGTAGCCAAACATAGAGAAAAAAACAAAAACAAAAAATACTTAAAATATACCAAGTTTGTTAATAACAAAAATAGAAGTTAAAGAATCACACACACACACACGATTAAAAAAAACTTGAAACAAGATTTAACTTAAGTTGCCTTCCATTATTTTCTTTCTGGTTTCTGAATGAAAAATGTACTTTAATAACCAAAACCGTAAAGCTTTTAAAGAAAATACTTCCAACTACTAACTACCGAGAAAAAAAGAACATTTAGTTAGCTTATATATAATATCATCTCTATCATACTAAACATATTTATTTATTTAAGAACAATTGCGAACGTTCTATAAATGTGATAAGAAAAACTTCCCCGATTTGGTTTTCCCCCCACACAGGTTATTGAACTAAGTTGCTGTTGCTCCACCCTCTACCCCCCCTCCCCCCTCGCGAACCCTTGATTGATATGAATTATAAGAAAGTTTACCCTTTTGTATTATACCATATGTAATATAAAATGTGCCAATGCTAAAACCTTAAACAAAAAAAAACTACTAAAAAATGAAGAAACACATGAAAATTGTACATTTACATTTACATATAACACTACTAATGAAATGAATGAAAAATGATTTGTTAGATAAAGGCATAGCCTCTTAGTCGATCGATACATACTATTTAATGCTATATGATTTTTCAAAAAGAGCTTCACAAACAGAACAGTTTTTGGTCTATTGTATGTGTAGTGAATGTGTCAATTTATTTAAATAATTTTCTTTCTTTTTTGCTCTTTCAACTTTTTGAGTTTGAAAAGTTTGCGAGAGCGAAAAAAGAATTGTTACAAAGTTAACCCATGCTAGGGGCCATATTTGATATATATACAGATATATATATATATAGTTTGTACTACTAATTTTCGAGGTAAATAAATCAAATTAAAGAACACGAATTGCAAATACCCTTGATTTTACTATGATTTTTATTTTGTGATTATTATTATTGCTATGCACTTTAAAAAAAATAAAAAAGAAAACAAAATTAAACAGCAAACAACTGTATAAATATTATTATTACGACAACATACAATTACAATTATAGTTTAAACAAGATATATATATATACATAAATATATATATAATGCAAGAGATAAACGAGAAAAGAAATAAATATTTAGTTGAGAAACGGAAATGAAAAATCAATGAATGATAATGAATCTTAACTATTCTATTTAACAATGCTGCGTATGAACTTATGATTATATACATACATACATACTATATATATGAGAACTATGTATTTACACACACTATTATTATTATTATTATTATTATTACTATTATTATGAATTGTATGATTATTGCTATTATTATTATGATTATTACGATTATTGTTTTGGCTTCCAAATAGCTTTGAATCAACCAAAAATACAACAACCACAACCAAAACTACAACAAGTGTTATACATACATACACACACACACACACACGTAATTACGTAGAGACATGTATGTATGTAAGCATGCAGCTTATGCACTTCCCTCCCCCAATCACAATCTATTTATTTCACAGCAGTTAAACATATATACTAAATATATATAAAGAAAATACCAAAATAAATACATAAAAAATAAACGTTCCTATTGTTCACCAATGTATTATGTTTTTATTGCTATTAAATCAATTTTAAGGGTTTTTTTTTGTTGTTTTGTTTTTGCTTTTACGTCACAAGAAACGAAAAACGAAAAAGAAAAAGAAAAAGTTGAAACTCCCTAAATTAATGCAATTATTTTGATCTTTTATGATGTAAACTGTAACTATATAGATTGTGTGATTCGAATTATGTTCTATATAAGACATATATTATATTATTCACATATATGAACGAAAAGTTTTAGTTGTAATAAGCATTTTTTTGAAAAGCAATTCCCTAAAAAAGAAAAAAAAAACCCAAAACTAAATATATAAATATATAAATATACATATAACCAAATCGAAAAACGAATGTAGTCACACATATATAGAGGGTATATGTGTATATACATAGCCTGGGATAACAACTGAATGATCTTGTTTTGTTTTTATTTACTTTCTTCGGTTTGTACATGAAGAATATAGGAATGTTAATTTCATCTTGATTTAATCTAAAACGCAAGAGTTAAGCTAAGAATAACAAAATTGTAACTAAATCCAAAATCAAAACGATGCAGCAACATCTTTGGCTGGCGAAAATGAAAAAAAAAACAAAAACAAAAAGTAACATATAATTAAAAAATTGTAAAAGATATTTATGAAGTTTGGTGTTAACGTCATAAAAGCAGTTGGAAATAAACATTTTCAGATGAAACCTGGTGTCAATGTGTTTTATTGCTTAGTGAATAAATATTGCAAATAGTTGTTGTTTTAAATAACCAAACCTTGGTAAATATTAAAGTACGTTGTCTGTGTGCAACGTTAGGTAACAGCAAATTCAAATTTAACAGCAGCACAAAGTACGTATTGGTAACATAAAGCTTAACAGCGCGCATTTGCGTTAACAGCAGCTCACGATTGCGTCAACAGAACAGATGTCAGATGCCATTATAAAACAACACAAGTTTCAATTAACAAATCTTTGGAGTGAAACAAATCGTAACAAATAAATAAAAAAATGAACAGAATTTGCCAAATACTCTTGCGTCCAAGCTATACCAACAATTTGGTAACGACAGCAACACGCACAACAATGTCACAAGTGTTGACAGCTACCACACCACGTTGGTACTCAGACACAGGTGCTGCACCGCCGGCAGCATTGGATAAAGCCACATTGGACAAACTGGTGCGCACCAACAAGGTCGTCGTCTTCATGAAGGGCAATCCACAAGCTCCACGCTGTGGATTCAGTAATGCTGTTGTCCAAATAATGCGTATGCATGGCGTCCAATACGATGCACACGATGTCCTCCAAAACGAGGCTTTGCGTCAAGGTAAGTGAGAAAGCACCACAGAAATGTCGAAGCTCGCAACTCTATTTTCTTAAAAAGGCATTAAGGACTACACCGATTGGCCAACCATACCACAGGTCTTTATCGACGGTGAATTTGTGGGCGGCTGTGATATTCTGCTGCAGTTGCATCAAAGTGGCGATCTAATCGAAGAGCTCAAGAAGGTGGGCATCGTTTCGGAGCTGCTTAAGGCAGAAGAAGCAAAAGACGCGGCGAAAAAGTAAACCAAAGAACACAATAATCCTCTACCACGATAATGGTTTGACCGCAACGTTTTATTATTAAATAGTTAATTAATACGTTATGTATAAAAAATTGTGTATTAATTCCTGTCTCTCTTCTATTCGGTGTTATTCTGAGTATTGCGGCGCTGCCGGCGCTCACTTATCGCACGTTCGCGCTGCTCACGCTCCTCATCGATTTGCTCCAACGATGCTAGAATTTTGATATGAGCACCCTGTATCAAGTCGTCAACCTGCAAAAGCTCGCGACACTGTTGCTGATTATTCGCATTTCGCATATTTACCATAATCTGCGTCAGACTACTAGCAATAGAGTTGCGTATTCTGTCGTCTGATGGCATCGGTAGCGTCCGACGGCGCAGGCTCTCCACTTTCGGTTGATGTTCCCTTTGCTTCTGCTCCTGTTGCTGTTGATCGGCCATTTGTTTCCTACTTTTGTGAGATGCTCACAAAATTGAGCTTTCACATGTAGCTTACTTACCGTTACAGAGAGCATCTGCTTCGTTGAGTTTAACGCTTCGTCTGATAGGTTTGATAGGGACTGCATGTCCTAAGGGTTTGAGGATATTTGTACCTTACTTTTGTAAAGCAACTGAAATAGTTTTGGTTAGATTTTTACATTTTTTTTTTCATTTATTTTGTTTAAATATTACAATATAATAATATAATACATGTTTGATTTAGTTTGTTTTTTTTTTCATTTTGTTTTGATTTGTTTTACATACATAAATATATGTATGTTGTATGTTAACAATGCTTGCACATAACATTTGTTGTTTAACTTCTTTGTTTTGATTTGTTAACTATTAAATTAATTATTGTTGTTCTGTTTCGTTTGTATGTTGTATGATGTAGGTAATAAGTGGTTTCATTGTTTCATCAAAAATAGTTACATACATAAAGTAAACACAAAAAAAAGAGTTCTTATGCAATATAGAACGTTGCCCTATTAGTAAACAATAATAAAAAGTGTGTTTGTATGTGTGTAAAACGCGATATGTCACATACACACATTGATATATGTGTATGCATAAAAGTAGAATTTGTAATACTTTCTAAAGTTCAGCTTTCAAAATAAACCAGAAATTTAAGCGAAAAATGGAACACTCGCCGACAACATTGACGTTGAGGACGAAAACAAGTAACGTGTAACGAGTAGAAGCGCTAGCAACAACGTGAAGCAAAATTAGCGAGAAGCTAGAATTTGCGCACGCTTGCAGCGCGTCTCATACAATCGATGATTTGTCTAGTATGGAAGAGGTGTCCAGCAAAAACTCGTTGCTGCCGCTCAATAATATGTCGTAGAGCTCATGGGGCGCATCGCCGGCAATGGGACTGCCAAAGGGAAAGAATGACGAGAGCGTTGATAGCTGCAATGGACCACCATTTACCACAGTCAGACCATTTGTAGATGATCCTGCACCCGTTGGTGGCATTAATTTGCGTCGCCTCTCCACACCGTCCACATACTCCACTGGCTCTTCCTGCTGCGGCTTGGGTCTCGTCTCGCCGATTGTCTCGTAGAAGGCATCGGGCAGTTCATCGATGTTTTGGAACTCCAGGCAGCGTTGCACTTTCGTAATGTTGCTCAACAGCAGGCGATGGAAGAGATCCACTTGGGGCTGACCACCACCGCGTATATCAAGGACGGGCAACCAACGATAATAGCACTGATCCCACACAGCTAGATCGTAAATGCGATGGGCCGGCTGCAGATAACGATCCTGTGGCACCGACGATTGTGTTGCAAACAGCTGGGGATTGATGGTGTAACGGGATGGTGAGGATTGCGCCTGCGCCTGCACCGAAGCCGGTACATGGCTCATCTTACTGTGACCCACTGCAAGGGAGCGTCGATGATTTTGCGTGGCGCTGAGATCGCCGCGCTGTCGTTGATACAAAGGATTATTGAAGAACATTTTGTCCTTGTCCGAGAACTGTTCACCCCAATCCCAAACTGGACGTTGTACAAGCCGTAGCGCGTTGACGGCATGCGACCGTTGCGCCTGGCTGTCAAACTGGAACGTATCGAAGATGGGCATAAAGCAAGCATCCCACAGTGTGGTGAGATACGTTTGCGAGAACTCGAACTCATCGGGAAACTGTTGCAGCAGCTGCCACACACAGTCCAGATATAAAAGAAAGACGGGACTCTTTTCGCTATCCGGTGTCTGTTCGCTTCCGCCTCGGGACAAATACACATGACCCAGTCGACGCTGGAACGGATGCTCCAGGGCAACCCAATCCTTTTGCACCAACGACTGGAATCCGTCGATGGTGCGAAAATGCGGATCCAGCAGGATTTGGGTAAGGCTGCTAATGACACAGCACAGATCTCGACCATTCGTCTCCTGCAACACACAGGTTATGTTGGCACGCAAATGGGCCGCCGCTTCGGAAGCATGACGCAAACACACTGAAACATACATTAGCCAATTAGTCTTCTCCAGCAGTCCCAGATACTTGTCATCCTGCAGCATAAACTTCTCCGGCGATTCGGGTGTGCAGAGACGTCGCAGCTTTTGATAGGCACGCTGCACATCCTGTATGCTGGGCAAATGATCAGTTAGCGGGATCAGCTTCAACTGCTTACGCTCATCACACTTGCGCACCAGCTCCAGCATAATGTTCTCCATTTTCGTATCCTGCTGTGACGCCGGCTGCAGCTCGGCCAGACGCACGAGAGAGGCAGCACCACGTCCATAGCTATAGACCCAAAAGGCAGCACGTGAATCGCAAAATGCCAGCGATAGCTGTAGGAAACGTTCGACATCACAACACTTGGGGATAACAAAGTGCGGCGGCAGTTGATACTTGCACGCCTGCAGGCGATTCTGCAGTTGTGGCACACTTGTTGCACTGATCACTTGCCATTCACTGGCACCGCAACGGATGAGCTCACGCGCCCAATCGTTCTTGCTGTTGTACATGCTGACGCCCGTCAATGTGGAATAGTACTGCTCCCGATACTCATAGGCGAAGCTCAGGTCGTGTCGCATGGGATAGGCGAAGCGTGCCAGGGCGGAGGCAATCAGTTTGCCATAATCACTCAGTTTGGAGTCCTGCTGCTGGAAAGCAAACTTCAACAGTCGAAAATTCGCACAGATTATGTGCAGGGCAACAATGCGTCCACTGATAGTATGTTGCTTGGCCGGCTCCAGTTTCTTGCGACGGCTGCTGGCCATGCGTGCCGCCTGTAAAGCACTTGCTGCACGTCCCTGTTCCGCAATCGTATAGATCTGATCGATGTTATTGAGAGTGACCTCATTGCGTCCAAGGTATACATTCTCCTGATAGAGATCGCTGGCCACTGGTGCAGCTAATGTCGGTCGGGCATGCAAAGGCACAAAGGCTAACTTAAAATTGGTAACACTTAACAGGCCAAATGTGGAATCCTTGTAGGTGCATCGATTATTGGCATTGTTGCTATTGTTGCCATTGCTATTGTTCGTGCTATTACTGTTGCTGAAGTTGCTGCTGTTGCTGCTCTCCTCCATGGGCGCAATGGGTGAGTACATGTAGGCGGGTGCACTAGCAACAATTTGCTCACCTGCCAGCAGACGTGGCTTCGCCAGATGCACATCTCGCAAATCGCTGGGCAAGCACCATTCATTTGTGTCTGCGGTAACACGTATATCGCCCACCATGGGCGCCACGTAGCTGGTGAAGGTGTTCCGTTTGCGATGATCGGGCATATTGCTGCTGCTGTTGCTGCTGTGGCCAGTGGCCATCCTCCCTCAGCGACTGTATATCGCTCCTATTATGTATTATTATTCGTATAGTTGCCAATTTTGGTTTGGCTGTTCCGTCTGTTTGCTGTTGTCTGCACGCACTAAGAATATTTAATTATTGTCTATTTCCTGTGTCTGTTTTTCTCTGTGCTGTCACTTTGTGGGCGCTGTTGTCTTTTGTGTTGTTGTTGTTGGGTTATTTTATTTGCAGCTGGCTTTTAAAACAGTTAGCCGACTGACTCCGCCGCCTCCCACGATTGGAAAACTGTGTGTGGCCGCAACATAAACACATGAACCAAGAAAACAAGAAAGAACAACAAGAGGTAAGTAATGTATTAGAGATGGGCGCGAATTGCATTTCTCACGACACATTCATGAATGAATATTGTTAGACTTATTATAATGAATTAGAATTTGTTTTTTAATTTGCAACATAATTTGTCCAACTCCACTAGCACACACACACACATAAACATATTCTCTCCTACACACTTACACACAGGCGATTAAGCATAGACGAAATTAGAATTATCATCGTTTTTTTTTGATAAGTTTATCAGTTGTGCTTACCGTTTTTATTTTATTTTATTCTGCTGTGGCTGCTGCACTGTGCGTAGGTTGTTACTTCGCGAGCGAACGTTTTTATTTATTTGTCATCTTTGTGCATCATCTAACGACACATACACGCACATGTATATATGCATTTATTTATTTATTATTTTCGTTGTCGCCATAAATATATGTAGGTATGCACATACGCATATATGCTACTTACTAACACACGCACATATGTACACTCATTGCATGTCCAAAAATGAGCTATCGTTATCGGCAAAGTGCTAGACATCAGAACAGCTGTTCCGACCTGCAGGCATTTTGATCACTTCACAGCACTTGCCACATTACCGATAGGCTTATGACCATCTTGTCTAATAGCAGTGTATAATTTGCTTAAATTCATAAGACAGCAATATAGAGTCAGTGGGTGTTAGAAAGCAATTAATAACTTCAGTTGAAATATTACCCATATATTTTACAACACACTAGGAAGCGTGTATACCCATATTCTGCATTTAAATACGCAAACAAGCAATTGTTAAACATTTGTGCTTCTCTGTGATAATTTCGATACATTTTTTACGTAGACCGCAGTAATCGCAGTCTTCATATCGACATCGTTGAGACCGGCAACCACGCGTCAGGCGGTAAGTAAGGCAAAGCTGATTAAATATTAACAAAAACAATTAGGCTTTGTTTTTACTGTCTACAGATTGTGTATGCGTTGGCTAGACCACAGCAGTCGTTGCTTCAAACATTTTCTATCACCAACGACTTCATTTATTTCGTTTCCGTTGTCAGTAAAATTCAGAACAAATTCTCAGTGTAAATTGAAATTTTTACGGTACAGCAACAAGACTTTACAAGGACAACTAAAAACCGCAAAAAGATATTACCAAACACAGCACACAATGTCTGACCAAGTTAAATATTTGGACACACCCGATAAGTCGGCGATGGACAAAAAACTTTACAAGTAAGAACTTAAACAGAATTTTATTTCTCTAAAGTCTTTTAAAAGATAATTCAAGATGGTGGTTATCCACCATTGCAACGAATTCCAAAAATTTTAAGTTGCGTACTTATTTCTTTAACTAACTTAAGATATTTTTATTACCAGAACTCTTCTCTTGCCAAATGGCATGCATGCGCTAATTATTTCGGATCCAAGTCCAGTGCCACACGATGGCTTTACCACATCAGAGTCGTCTGGCGAGGGTGAGGTCGAGGTCGAGGTGGTAGAGATGGTAGAAGAGATTTCCGCGGAGACTGAAAGCACGCAGGAATCCAGCGATGACACATCCACCACTTCCTCGTCGGGCAGTACCCATAACGAGAGCGAAGCAGACAGCGAGGAAGGCGACGAAAAGCTGGCCGCCTGTGCCATACTTATGGATTACGGCTCATTTGCGGAGCCGGGTGAGTATCAGGGTCTGGCGCATTTTTTGGAGCACATGATATTCATGGGTTCAGAGAAGTATCCAGAGGAAAACATATTTGATTCGCACATTACAAAATGTGGCGGATTCACCAACGCCCTTACCGACAGCGAGGATACAGTGTTTTATTTTGAGGTGGCCGAAAAGCATCTTGATTCCAGTCTTGATTACTTTACGGCCCTAATGAAGCATCCGCTAATGAAGAAGGAGGCAATGCAACGCGAACGCTGCTCGGTTGACTCCGAATTCCAGCAGATAGTCCAGGAAGATGAGTCGCGTCGTGACCAGCTGCTGGCCAGCTTGGCCTCCGATGGTTTTCCCCATAGCACCTTCTCCTGGGGCAATATGAAGACCCTAAAAGAAAATGTCGATGATCAGGTGCTGCACACGCTGCTACACAAGATCCGTCGCGAGCACTATACAGCCAATCGCATGTATTTGTGCCTTCAGGCACGCTTGCCCATTGATGAATTGGAGGCGCTCGTCTTGCGCCACTTTTCCGATATACCCGCTAATTTTGACGTACCAGCCCCGGATCTAAGTCGATTCAGTTACCGTAGCGCCTTCTGCGATGAGTTTCACGAGCATGCTTATTTTGTGAAGCCCGTGGAGAATGTGTGCAAGGTTGAACTGACCTGGGTGCTGCCCAATATGCGTAAATATTATCGCAGCAAGCCAGATCAATTTGTCGCCTACATCATGGGCTACGAGGGGGAGGGCAGTCTTTGCGCCTACCTCCGACGTCGCCTCTGGGCTCTGGAGCTAGTCTCTGGCATTGACAATAATGGCTTTGATCTCAATTCGATATACAGTCTCTTCAATCTATGCATCTATCTCACCGACGAAGGCTTTAAGAATATTGATCATGTCCTTGAGGCCACATTCACCTATATCAAGATTCTGGCCGATGCCGATCCGAAAACGTTGCGTGTCATCTTCGATGAGCAGCAAGGCATCGAAGCTACAGCGTTCCGTTTCCAACCACAGCGTGCCGCTATGGACAATGTGCAGCATTTGGTTCAGAACATCAAATACTTTCCACCCAAGGATATTCTGACAGGCGACGAACTCTTCTTCGAGTACAACGAGGAGCACCTACTCGACGTAATTCAGCATCTAAATAAGTTCCGCTTCAATTTAATGGTGACTGCACGCAAATACGATAATCTGACATTTGATAAGGAGGAGAAGTGGTTCGGCACCGAATACACCAACATTCCCATGCCAGCCAAATGGAGAATACTGTGGAATGATATTGATATTGAATCGTTGCCGGAACTCTATCTACCCAAGTCCAATGTTTATGTCACCGAGGACTTTACCATCTTCTGGCATGAGGATGGCAAGCCTGTGCTCCCTGAAATGCCGAAAAAGCTAATTCAAAACGAAACCTGTGAGTTGTGGTTCCGTCCCGATGATAAATTTGAACTGCCGGAGGTTTATATGTCCTTCTATCTAATCTCGCCGCTTCTTCGCAAGAACGCCAAGAAGTAAGTAGAAGCTCTAGCTCTCTCTTTCTCTGAAACTAACTCACACTCTCTATCTCTGTCTTTTGTAGTAATGCCATGTGCTCTCTGTACGAGGAGCTTGTCAAATTCCACGTGGGCGAAGAACTTTATCCGGCTACCAGTGCCGGCCTCAACTACACCTGCACTGTGAGCGAGAAGGGTTTACTGTTGCAGGCGCACGGCTACAATGAGAAACTGCATTTGCTTATCGAGGCCATAGCCAATGCAATGGTCAATGTAAACATGATGCTAACCGAGGAGATGCTCGCCACATTCGTCAAGGATAAGCGCAAGACATACTTTAACACGCTGATCAAGCCGCGTGCTCTCAACAGGTGAGTCGGACAGTAGCAAACTGTATTCCAAACCCTCATCTACATTTTCCTTTGTTAGGGATGTGCGTTTGTGTGTTGTGGAGCATTTGCGATTTTTGATGATCGACAAGTACAAGAGCCTGAACGAGGTAACACTCATGGATCTGACGAACTTTGCACATGTATTCACACAAAGGCTATACGTCCAAGGATTGATACAGGGCAACTACAGGGAGGAGCAGGCACACAATATGATGAATAAGCTGCTGACACGCCTGTCCTGTCTCCCCATCAAGGAACCATTCTTTGTCGAGGATCGCACCGTGCAATTGCCACAAGGCGCCCACTATATACGCTGTCATGCGTTGAACGAACAGGATACGAATACGGTGACCACCAATTACTATCAAATCGGTCCAAATAGTGTGCGTCTGGAGTGCATTCTTGATTTGCTAATGATGTTCGTGGAGGAACCGCTGTTCGATCAACTGCGTACCAAGGAGCAGCTCGGTTATCATGTGGGTGCAACAGTTCGCCTGAATTACGGCATCACTGGTTACTCCATAATGGTCAACTCGCAGGAAACAAACACATCCGCTTGCCATGTGGAGCAACGCATTGAGGTGTTCCGCGCCAACATGTTGGCCATACTCGAAAATATGTCGCAGGAGGACTTCGATCATACTCGCGATTCACTCATTAAACTCAAGTTGGTTGCCGACACGGCTCTCGGCACAGAGTTTGTGCGCAACTGGAACGAGATTGTCAATGAGACATACATGTTTGATCGACGCCGTCAACAGATCGAGGTGCTGCGCACTTTGACGGCACGCGAAATCATTGCTTTTCTGGTGGAGAACGAGATCAGCAATATGCGCAAGTTGTGCGTTCAAATTATTGGCAACAAACCGATGAAAGTAGGAAAGGACAAACTGAAGGCCAAACTTCAGGCTGAGAACATTGGTGATGGTGATGAAGATGATGAGTACGAGGACTTGGAAGGTGAGGAGTCGAAGGAATCGGAAGATTCGGAGACCAGCTCGGAGGAGGATGAAGATGAGCTATTCCAGGCGCTGGCTAACAAATTGAATGTCGCCTTTCTGCCCAAGGAGGGCGATGCCAGCACAATAACAGACATTGAGGAGTTCAAGGCAAATCTGGACCTTTATCCAAATGCAAAAATATCTGTTTCTGATATCCCAGAAAGCCCAGCCATCATCAATACAAGTTGAATGCGATCGTGCGACCAAATTAAACAATAAATCCACAAAATACACATAACAACCACCACCAAACAAATACCACAAAAACACAACTGTTCATAAAATATATAGTACATATAGTACTTAGCTATAAGTCTGGATACAAACAGCACGTCTCATTTTGAAAATGCAAGTCGTCCTTTTAAAGCAAACACACTCGAAAATATCAAAGCTGCAAAACATCCGTGATTGTAAAACAAATTAAACAAAATTTCTTTCCTTCCCTTCGACACAAAACGACATTGTAATTGACGACATTCAAAAAAAAAAAAAACTTAGAAGAAAACCTAATATATCATAACCATTATGTAACTCTATCAGTTCATAAAATAAATAAATATTTATATGTGTATATACATATATTTAAACGAAATTTACTACTCTTCTAATTTAAATTTAAAATATTCTTTAAAATTTTAATATTTGTGTCATAAGTTGTGAGCTGAGCTGTTGAGCTCAACAGCTAAGCGCAATGTTGAGTAGTTATTCTTAAATTATTGCTTCTGCTGCAGCGGCAATATTTTATTTGTGCTCGTTTTGCTAAAATTCAGCTGATTCGGGACTGCAGGTACTAGGCGCACAGAGTTCGCAACAAGTAATTGAGAAAATATAACATATGGCATACTTTTAGGCTGTCCCTAATTTAGGTTTAGCAGCTGCTATTTCTGTTCGCCTAGTATTTGCACTCCGATAACAGCAACATTTTTGATTTTGACGCTTGTTAAATTATTGCTACTGCTGCAGCGGCAGTATTTTTATACCCTTAAACCATGAATGTGCAAATGTATGTAACAGGGAGAAGGAGGCTTCTCCGACCCCATAAAGTATATATATTCTTGATCAGCATCAACAGCTGAGTCGATATAGCCATGCCTGTCTGTCTGTCCGTCGGTATGTATGAACGCGTCGATCTCAGGAACTACAAAGGCCAGAGACTCTAGATTATGGATATAAGCTCTCCTAATCCCTAGGCATATAGCAAGTCGAGCTTACCCGACTAAAAACTTCTTACTTGTTTTATTTTGTACACAAAGATTTTTAGTTTATTTGTAACTTTATATAATTGTTTATTTACTGGTATGGGATCGTCTTCTTGTTGTGGTTTATATATAAATTGTACAAAAGCTATAAACATTAATTGTTGTATATATACAAAGCTGCTAATCGTTATACATTTTGCAGTTGTGCTCTCGATTGTGATTAATGATTATAATGAACATTTATACAACAATGCGCGTTTTGTGTTTATTTTTGTTTTTTTTTTTTTTGTTTTTTGTTTAACAATTTAACAAACCAATTGGGGGAACTTGCCCGCATTATATGCCAGATGTAAATATATATATATGTATGTAAATACTATGTATACACTTTTTAAATATATGCTATATATATATATATATTTATATCGATCGTTTCGTAAGCGGGCTTTAATTTAAAGCTACAGTTTTTGTTATTGTTGTACTTAAGATTAAGTAACAATATGGTCAATTATTTGTTTGTTTATGCTGCTTATGCGATCATCGTCTTCTTCTTTCTTTTGTTCTATTTCACAGGTTGAACTTAATGATATGATCAAAGAACAAACTTAACTCAATTCGTACAAATGAATTATTAACAATGGAAAAAAATATTAACGTATACTACACATATATAATTATATATAAAAAAAAATGTTTTTAAATTAATTAATAGATGGTTTTATGTCGTTTCTTTTGTCGTTTTTGATTCTTGCATATATACACCAATTTTGTATTATGTTGGCCTCGAAATTTAACAATTTTGACGGAAAATTTGTAATTTCTTGTTGTTGTTGTTGGTGTTCAGAGCTTTTGCAGCTCGGTGGTGTCGCCGAGATAACGAGACTGCAGGATGCGTGGCTGTCGTTCGTTGTTCGATTCCTGCAGTAGACCCTCCTCGTGCTTGTCGATGTCCTGCGGTGTCGAGCTGCCAAAGATGCGCGATATCAGCGAGGTGTTGGATCGCTTAAATGCCAACCGTTTGCCATTCATGATCTCGGGCAAGTCATCGAGACCCCTATGCAGTGACAGCTTATCAAGCTCCGAATCGGAGCCAGTACGTCGCGATCGCTCCGCCGCCAGTTGGGCCTCGTACTCAGACGTTCGCAGCGTTTTTGCTGTCGGCTTGCGATACATTTTGAGCAGAAGCGAGGAGCAAACGACGCTCACCGAACTGGCAGCCATTGCCACCGATGCCATCCACGGTTGCAGCGTGAAACCAAAGGGTGCAAACAGGCCGCTGGCAAGCGGTATGCCCAACAGATTGTACATGCTGGCAAACAGAAAGTTATAGCGTATCCGGCGCACTGTGCATCGGGAGAGATCCAAACAGGCGACCACATCCAACAGATCATTTCGCATCAACACAATATCCGCCGCCTCAGCGGCCACATCTGTGCCGGCCGCAATGGTTATGCCCACATCTGCTTGGGCCAGTGCCGGACTATCGTTGACACCATCGCCAACCATTGCGACACGAATGCCTCGCTGTTGAATCCGCTGGATTTTGGCCACCTTATGCGATGGCAGCACCTCAGCATAAACTGTGCGTATGCCCACCTGATGAATGGATGATTTTGGAGGGATAATTGTGAATATGTTTGAATTTTCTCGCTATTCATATTGAATACTCACCTCACGAGCTATGCTTGCTGCGGTGTTCTTATTGTCGCCGGTTAGGAGCACAACATCGATGCCCATGCGCTTGAGCGTGTAAACAGCAAGATGAGCTTCCGGTTTGACCATGTCGGCAACGGCAAACATGCACACCAGCTGACCATTGAGGGCGCAAAGCACAGCCGTGTGTCCCTTGTGCTCTTCGCGTGACATACAATCGCTGATTTCGAGTGGCACATCGATCGCATTACGTTGCATCCACTCCCGATTGCCAATGAGCACATGAATCTCTGGTCCATCAATCAAGGCCTGCTGAGGTTCTCCATTTGCCTGATGCTGTTTATCCGGCAGCTGTTCGAGTGCACCATCCAATGCCAGGAGCTGATGCTCGATGAACCTTTGTTGCAGCTGAAGCAGCTCGATACTGGCACCATTATCCACGTCGATGGCGCCATGGGGATTTGTGCGCCACAGATTCTCATAGTTGATAATGCGTTCCGCGTGACAGGATTGTCGTAGGGACTGCTCATAGTTGGAGACGGTGGCGCGTATGCCACAGCCGGGCACAGACTGAAAGCCCGAGCTCTTGCCAAAGCTCTGCTGCACATTTAGCATATCCTTGGCAAAGTGCACAATGGCCGAGGCAATGGGATGCTCACTATTCTGCTCGGCGGCGCCAATGATGGTCAGGGCCCGGGCCAGACTGCATACATGGGGTGGAACAAAGAGCGTCACCCGGCTGGTCATGGGCGTGCCATGTGTAATGGTGCCCGTCTTATCAAACACAACCGTCTTGACCTATAAGCAAGCAGGAGAGAGCATTAATATATCCAATACGGAAACACTTAACTGGTTCAGGTCTGAACTCACCTTGTGGGCATTTTCCAGTGCTGTGGCGCCCTTGACAAGCAGACCGTTTGTTGCACCAGTTCCGGTGGCAACCATGACCGCTGTGGGCGTGGCCAAGCCCAGGGCACAAGGACAGGCAATGGCCAGTACGCTGAGAGCACATTTGAAGGCATAGCTAATGACAATTGTGTTGCGATCCATGTGCATTTTATGCTCCATGGCAACGGGCACGAGATCGGGATTGATAAAGCCCGCAACGATCCAACCGATGAGCGTAATAGTCGAGATGGCCACCACAAAGGGCACAAAGTAGCCGGCAATGCGATCCGCCAGCTGTTGGATGGGTGCCTTTGAGGTTTGTGCCTCCTCCACAAGCCGGACAATCTGTGCAAGCGTTGTATTCTCGCCCGTATGTGTTGCCTCCACCAGGAGCACACCATTGCGATTAATTGAGCCACCAATGACGACGGCACCTTTGCGCTTGGCCACCGGCATCGATTCACCGGTAATGAGCGATTCATCGCAACTGGAATGACCGTACAGGACTTTGCCATCAACAGGCACCTTAGCGCCGGGTATCACCTTGAGGATGTCACCACGCTGCACATAATCCACCGATATGGTCTTCTCACTAATAATATCAAAGTCCGCCGAGATCTCCACGAGCAATGCATCTGCCGCTTTCAGTGAGAGCAGCTTGGATAGCGCCTCGGATGTCTTGCCCTTGGCTATATGCTCCAACCAGCGACCCAACGAGATGAAGATCAACAGCATTGGCGGCGTATCGAAGAACGTCAGCGGTGAACTATTCTGCTCCATGAGCACAGCGACAATGACCACAACAACCGAATACACATAAGATATGGTCGTCACCATCGAGATCAGCACATCCATGTTGGTCGTACCATGTTTGATCGCTCTGTACGATTGCACATAGAAATGATAGCCGCCAAAGAATTGAACCGGCGTCGAGAGCAGAAACATAACGAGATTCTCCATCGAGAGTCCAGGCACCAGGCAGCACATATTCTTATGACCCTTATCTGACATCTCCATCATGAAGTAGATCATGGCCACCATGCATGGACCGCCAAATATCAAAGAGATCAAAAATGCACTCCGCCATTTTCGTATCTCCTCCTTGTGTTCCAGATAGTTGTGGGTCATTTTGTCCCGACCGCTCAACAGTTTCGCCTCAAATCCGAGCGCCTCAATTGCCTCGCATATGCTTCTTGGTCCCGTATCCTCTGTGTTGTAACGGAACTTGCCTGTAATCAAACAGAGATCATAATAAAATAATGAAATGAGTACAAATTCGAAAAAGGATTAAGGTAGTTTTGCTTTAGTTGGCTGACATAATGACTTCAAGATAAGATTAACAAAACAAAATAAGACAAAATAAAAGTCATTAATCAAATAGAAATAAAAACTGTTTTCAACTAGAAATGGAGGAAGGCAGATAAAGAAGTTTACGCAAATTTTTGTAGATAAAAGATAATATTTCTCAACACGATTATTGATTTCATCATAAGTAAGAAAACACGATTGAATTAAAGTTATTTTTCTTTTATAAACCGTTAAACATATCAGTAAATCTTTTGTAGATAAAGCAAGAGTTCATTTCCGTTTCAAATGGAACATTTACTTATAATCAAGCCTGTTCCAGGGAAGCCTAACAAGTTGAAAACGCATTTGTATTGCTTTTTCTATACCCTAAAATGGGCAAAAAAGGCTAAAATAGTTTTGTGACAAAGTGTGTAACAGACTGAAGGAGTCATCTCCAATCCCATAAAGTATATATATTCTTAATCAGCATCGAGAGTTGAGTCGATATAGTGATGTTCCTCTAACTGCGAGTCCAAACTATAGTTATCAATAACTCTACACATGTAATCGATAACAAAAACATACTTAATTTGGCAACATTGACAAATGTTTTTGAAACTAGAGATAAAATAATGAAAATTTGTTCAACTTGTATCAAAATCTCACAAGAGACATCAAAGGTCATAAAGTTTTAGGTTTAGTTATCATGCCTCAGGGTATCTTCTAGTCGACTATCGCATCCTTACTTGCATTCGGTCTTAAGCTCTCTTTAGCTATTTAGAAAGGGGGAATTGAAATTGGAGCGTTCAAGTATTTTAGCTATTTTTTCTCATTTCTTTTCATCTACATTTGCTAACTCAAATTGGTCTTACACACAACCGGTTCCATTGCCGATTCCGGATTCGATTGCAAAAGCTGACGGTATTCAGCAATTGTCTACGAACTGGATTACCCCACCCAGCCCCGCTCGTCATCACCATCATTTGAATCCCGCTTTGAATGCCAATACAATATATGCATTAATCACTTGAACAGAGTCATGCTCCAGTTTCAATCCGTTTCGTTTGTATCTTTATCTATCTAACTAACTATGAAAATATCTCTATATCTGTATCTATATCTGTGTGTGTGTGTATGTTGTGTTTGTTGTGTGTCTGGGCCAACATAAGCTGTTGAACTTGGCCAAAATGCGTCTATGTGTGTGTATGTATGTAGATAGAAAAGCCGACAAAGCTCAAAAGTTCTCGCAGTTAGTTGGTATTTTTTTTTTTTCGGGATTGTCGCAATTATTCGTGTCTGTCAACTAAGATACTAGATAACACAATGTGATAAGATATGGGCTGCAAGAACAAAACTGAAATCGGTTGAATGACTCGATGTAGTTTGGAATACAATTAAAAGAGTACAGTTATTATTTAATTTGCACTTGGGTAGAGGAATTGGGGCTTATCACCAAGCAGACTCTCCGACTCATTAGTGAATCATATGCGTACCATTTATTTCATCATGAAAGATCGTGTAAGAGAGGGGTGGGTGGCCTTTATAGGGTGGGGTGGGGGGAACGTGGAACGTGGGGATATACATGCATGTGTACATTTTTACATTTTGTCATATCGTGTGCAAACATTTGAATATTACTGTTTCTGTTTCGTTTATATACCCTGTAGCTATGAATAAATGAATGGGGTATATGCGCAATTTATTGGGCAAATCTTACACATTTTCTTTTTGTTTCATATCAAATCACCTTTAATGTATGTATTAAATCTAGTACAATATCAACTCTAATAAAGAATTAATACCAATATAATTTAGATTCTGCAAGTGTTTTCTAGTCGTTTTTCGATTCCAGGTCATGCTCTAGTCGAGCTTTGTATTTACATGTGATGTGTGAACAAACCGTGTGCAAAATAAATAAACAGTAATTCATATGCATGTGCAAAATGGTAGCGTTAAGCATTAGTGGGCGGGGGGGGAGATTACAATATCATTCGCATCGATTCAAACTTTAATGCTAATTATCAGCAAAATTCAATCGATCGATCGATCGCATCGAAAAGAAACGAAACGCAACAAAAACCAAACAAAACGAAACGAATCGATCGATTCAATGTCCTCAATTTGAAAGTATACAGCAACCAAAGATAATCAACATATACTATATACATATACATATGTACAAATATATATGTGTCTGTGTGTGTGTGTGTCTGTGTACACCCACAATAACATGTAGCGTATTGTTTTTGTTGCTTGTTGTTATTGGTTTTTGCATCTTATCGCTTTCGATTCGTTTTCATTTTTAGAACATTTCTCATTGTTGTAGTTGGCTACTGTTGCTGTTGTTGTTGTTGCTGTTGTTGTTGCTGTTGCTGTTATTGTTGTTTGCTATTAACTAGCGCAGCCGGCAGTCAGCGTCACTTATCTGATAAGCATCGGTAGTCAAAACATATGTTACTCTCAACTCGAACAACTTTGCCGTAAGTTACAGTTTTTTGTTGTTGTTGTTGTTATGTTTGACATGCAACTGAAAACTTTGGCCAAATTGGCCATGAAAAATTGCAAGAACTTGGCCAAATGAATCAAGAAAACTCACAAATATTGAGCAGTTGTTTAACAAAAGTTTTTAATGAGAAAAAACAAAGAGGAAGCAACAACTAGATATTTTTCTTTTTTTTTCGTATCGTACTTTTTAGGTTGCCTTTGAAACTAGTATATGAATTTGAAGTTAAAATTTGAAAGGTAGAAATCTTAAATAAAGTACGTGCTCTTTGAGACTGAAAGTTAGACAAAAAACAAGGTTGTTCAATCAGTTTTCAAGCTCTCACTTTTACGTTTTTTTGGTTTTGTTTTACTTCAAATATCAAATGTACAAAAATTTCATAATTATGTGCGTGAAATTTGTTGATGTTTATTTGCTTAAGGATTAATTTTCTTTACTTTCCAAAGCATTTTCCGTTCCGTTCGCTACAAAATAATTATTTGGCTAACCAAAATGAAAGCTGCGCTGCAATGAAAAAAAAAATGAATACGAAAAATACGAAGAAAAAAGCAAAAACTGGTTTAAGTGCAATAATCATGCAAATACAAGATGAAAACTTCACCTTGAATGAATAAAAAAAATAAATTATTTATTCAAACTTAGATTTTCGTTTTGTATATTTTGTTGTTGTTGTTTTGTTGTGATCTTTATTTAGAGCGCCTGCTCTTGCATAATATTACACACGACACACACACACACACATACAAATCTACCAAAATAAAAAGCAAAAGCGTAAATCTGCGAAACTACAACCGAAAAGGAAACCCAAAAGAAACGAAGGTGAATGTAAACGTTGCGCATGCGCAGCGAACCAACAACAAAAACAACAAAAAGTATAAAAAGAGCAACCAAAAAAAAGAAAGAAACAAAAATATAACAACAGCTTAAATCAAAGAGTGAGAGGGAGCGCGAGAGGAAGTGGAAGGCAGGCAGGGCGAAACTCTTTCACTTTCAGCTTAATGCTGATTAACAATGAATATATCAAAGCACTTTTATTTTGTGTTTTGTGTTTTTATTTTATTATTTTTTTTTTTTGGGTAAAAGGCCACAAAATCCAATTGCATATGTAGTTGTTAGTTATCGTTTGCGGTATAAGCACATATACATTTATTCATATATAAGTATATATGTATGTATATTTTATCTGTATTTTTGTATTTGCAGCACAACAAATCGCCAAACCAAACCAAAGCACACAAAACAAAGGCGCTTTATATTGGTTTTTGCACAGACATTTTTTTTTTCAGGGTGTGTGTGATATATATTGACCTTATGTCAATATGGAGCCATATAATCAAAACTCCCTTGAAACAATCAGCATTAAAATAACACAAAGGCAGCTCCAATTTATCGATATCGGTTGAGTTTGCCCAAGTTCTAGAGTTTTTGAAACATTTCATATGCAAATATTTTTCACAGTATGAATATTTATTTACTCCCTCTGTAGATAAAGTACTAGTTCGTTAGTATTTGAGAAATATGTATTCAGATTAAATCGCATTGTTTTTGTTGTTGTTATCATGAGCATTGCCCTGGGGAAAATTCTTATCAAATACATGTACATACAGTACATATACGATTGTATGTGTAATATGTACATACATATATAGAATTAATCGCATATTAATCCCACAGAATCCCCAAAAACTAGTATTTTTTCTCATTAAACTTTTGCTTACTCATATGTCTAACTTATGCCAGGAATCTTGGCACGTGATGAAATTAATATTAGTATATGAACAACAGGTGTATGAAAATATAATTTTTTATATGAACGTGCCTTTGTTAGCATCTGGTGCAAATGCCTGCAACCAGTTGTTACAAATATATTTTTTATTGATTTATTGTTCTTGCTCAATTGGCCCATTCAATAAAAATATGCGTAGTAAAATGAGTTGTTGGAAATTATAGAGAGTTAATAAAATTATAATAGAAGCAAATAAAGTCTTAAAGCAAAACGTTTAAAAATCTGATTTTATTAATTGTTTTTGTGGAACTAGTTCTTTGAACTCAAGTCGTGTATACTCACCACGTTTGGTTAGCAGCGTAACTGAGGCTGTGGTAACGCCGCGCAACTTGAGTACATGACTCTCAATTTTATGAACGCAGGATGCACAAGTCATTCCCGTTATTTCCAGTTCCACCTCGGCTTCACCGTTATCGGGCTCATCAATGAGCTCCGTGGGAAAGCCAAGCTCTGTTATCGACTTGGCAATGTTTTCGGCAGTCAATACATTTGCATTGAACTTCACCTCTGCCTTGGCTGCGAGCAGAGCAACTAGAATACTATCCAAGCCATAGATTTTGCGGCAATGTTTCTCAATCGCTGCCACACAGGAAGCGCAGGTCATGCCGCGTATGTGGAGAAAGCACTTTGTTAGTAACTCCTGTTCCACGGGGACGAGGGTGGCAGCACCGTTTGTCGTTTGCCTGACTGGTGAGGGGGAGGTAGATTTGGATTTGGTTGATTTGACAGGCGTTGGGCTTTTGTCCTTGACTGGCGTCGAACTGTTGTCCTGTACAACACTTGCCTCAAAGCCCATGTCGTCTATCTTTTCTGCAATACCCGCTGCTGTTAGCTGCTCGGGATCATATTGAACGCGCGCATTCTTCTCCTCGAGTTGTACTTGAATGTGGTGCAGCCCTGGCGTGCCTGTTAAATGTCCCTCAATGCTTCGCACGCACGATTGACAAGTCATGCCTATAACGCGTATATCCGCCCTGGCGATGGCTGCACTCACGTCAGGCTGATAACTACATTCGAAGCCCATTTCATCTATTTCGTATGCAATACGTGTGGCAGTTATGCGCTCCGGATCATAGTCAAAGTAACCGGCATGCTCATCCAATTGGACGCGGGCTTTCAGCACTCCAGTCTGCTCTATCAACTTTCCTTCAATATTGCGCACGCATGACTGACAGGTCATGCCCACAATTGGCAGACGTACACTGGCCATCGCAGCAGCAGCAGCAACAGGCTCCGTCAGCTGTTGTGGTTCACCTGAAGCATTTCTGGCGTCTGCGATTTGGTCGTCTTGCATTTTATTATCTTTGTTGTTTTAAATAGGCATTCGCATTTCAGTGATCCGTCTCCTTATGGTGCTTGCCTTGTTCGAATATGAGGTTTGATTGTATTAAGGTTTAATGTGTTAAGTAAAAAAAAAGAGCCGAAACAATTAATTCATACGTGTGTGAATGCGTATGTTTGTATATGTATGTGTATTATCGTAACTTGGCTAATTGCAGCACAATAAATTTTTGAGATATTTTTCCTCACTTCTTTCATTCAAACAAATTGAATCCACTATGACGCGAGCTCTCGATATGAGACTGCTAACTTATTGTGTTCATATCCAGTTTTTATGATAACTGAGTGCATCCGGATTGGTTGACTTTTGAATTTGGCTCAATTTTGTATTTTTCCGCACGAAACAAATTATTTATTTTTCTAATTAATGCGCACAGCTGCTGGCGCTCGACATTGTGTACCGTGTGCCAATTGGGAACTGCTTAGTGATGTAAGCTGTGGAATGTCACATCGTGCTTAAACAATGATCGATGTATCGATATATCGATTAGCTGTTCCGTGCATACCTTGAAATTACTAATATGGCAGCACCGCCATAGGGGTCCAGTGTTGAAAAATGTCGGCTGTCAAAGTGATAAAAAGTAATGAAAAAAAAAACTGCGTGTGGAAAACGCAGGCAGCGTTTTAGTTGGTTTTTTTGTGCGAAATTTGCGGTTGTAATTGTTAAAAAACGTGAAAAGTGCTTATGCGTACATTAAATAAAAGTGCAAAATTGGAAGCAGCCAACAAATATGTTGTATACGAACAATGTGCAGTAGACAAATCGTTATGTTCTACTTTATATCCACATAACGCGCACACACGCACACCAAAACACCCAACACACTTACGCACACACGCTCGTTCGGTAGCGCTGCCGCTGAGTGTCAACAGCTGCCGCTGCCTCTCTTTCTCTCTGCCTCTGCCTTCGAGGCGGTGGTGGTGGTGTTCCCGTAGTCAAAATGTCGGACATTAAGTAAGTCGCCAGCCAAACGCAAAATGCAAATATATAAAAAGAAAAAAAAAAATTAAAAAAAAAACACATTGAATAAATACCAAAACTTCGGTCGATAGTTCTTGTTACTGTGCCAGTGCAAGTGAAGTGTTTGTTTGCTGCATTTTTCATGTACTTCAAATTTGTGCATACATACACACACAATCAAACACGCACCACATTTATCCCACACAAGACACCTAGGCGCTTGCATATTTTCAAGGTATTTGCTTGCGTGTGTGTTTCACATGTGTGTTTGTGTGTGGGTGCAAAGCCCAGCAGAACCTGCGAGTCATGAAAGACATGAAGAAAAACAATATTAAATATTAAAAAAAGACTAACAAAACTTTCTCCAAGTACTTTACCCAAGTAATTGTTAATTTAGAAGCCTTTCAAAGGGTTCTTACAATGTTTCAGTGTGTGCAAATACTATGTTATGTTATTTTTCATTGCATCTGTCAATTGTTTTGGGCATATCAATTAAATTATTGATTATTATATGTGACACCTTGGCCATAGCAATGTCTGGCTGGCTATACAGTCTCAATCGATCTTTTCAGTGAAATGTAGTTCGCATTAAAAAGCGCTTGTTTATTTTAACCAATAATAAAATAAAAATATGAAGTATCGTATCTAGAAAAAGAAAAAAAAAAAAAATAATAATAATTCAGTAGTATTGGAGTTAGGCGTTAGTATTAATTATACATATTTTTTTTTATGTGCTCCTTTTTTTGTAGTGACGATCTGCTCAGCTATGAGTTAGGCTTGGGCGATGACATTGATGACCAGGCGCTGCTTGGCGCCGACGAGGATGAGCTATTGCTCTCCGATGAGGGTAAGTGTTTGTGCCACCAAACCAAAACCGTTGATGGTTGATTCTATGTGTATTTCTATGTGTGTGTGTGTAGAGCTTGAGAAAGATGTGACCAGCGAGGTGAAGCAGCAGATGCGAGCCGAGGCCGAGGAATGGGCCCAAGAGCAGCTACGCAAGCACAAGGAGCAATTGGCGGCAACAGCAAAAGCTGCAACAGCAACAACAAACAAAGTGCCGACAACTGCTGCAGTCGCTGTTGCCGCTATCCAACCCGTGTCACCCAGCAGAGATATTATAGCTAGTCGAGATTCAACCACGAGCGCCACCACTGTTGTGGCAGCAGCTGAAACCACAACAGCGGCCAGTGCAAGTGAGACAACGCCTCAAATCACTGAGCTGGCGGCGGCCACATCAACAACAACAACGTCGTCAACACTAGGACTGCATGAAGAGAATAAGGAACACAAGGTGTCGGCGCCAGAAGAGGACACTGTTAACAATGGCGAACAAGCAGAGCCAGAGCTGGATTCGGATGAACCTGCTGGTGGTGGCATTGATGAACTATCTACAAAGTTGGCCTCCTCCCAGGAGAGCTTGCCGGGCGCCCTCTCTGATCCCCAAGAGGATGATGAAGAGCGCGAGGAGCGGACTAATTTTAAAACTGCCAGCGAACGTGCCGATAGCCTCAAGCAAACGCAGCAGCAGCAACAACAACAGCAACACATGCTGCAACAACAACATATGCAGAGGCGACACCACACAGGTAATAAAACTTCTTCATCTCATCGTTCTTCCCCAAATAACTGTTTGTGCACAATGTTTTATTTTTGTCTAATTTTAACACACACTTGAATCCTCTCTTTCTTTTTCTCTCTCTCTCTCCCTCTCTCTCTTTGCAGCTCTCACCGACAAACCGCGCATGGGCGGTCGCTTTATACCAGGCATGAACAACAACAACAACAACAACAATAATAACAATAAACGTGCAATGGGTGTACGTCATCATTTGCTACGCAATCCGGGACCGCCCATGTATAATCCGCAACGAATGATGGGCGGTATGGCGGGTGGTATGCAGCAATCGCAACGTTTCCTCATGCCACAGGGTAATAACAATAACAATAATAATAATAACAATAACAATAATAATGCACATCTAGTGCAACATCAACATTTAGCCGGTTTAATGACACCGCCGGGCGTTGTTGTTGCAACTCCTGCACATAATGCTCCTCCTGCTTGCATAATGGCGCCACAGCAACAACAAATGCACCAGCAGCAGCAGCAGCAGCAACAACAACATCAACAACAACAACAACAACAAACACTAACACATAACAATACTACATTCATTCCAGGCCAATATCCACCACAATCCCAACAACAACAACAACAACAACCACCACAAACGCTACAACAACAACAGTCGCCCTACAACACAAACAATAATGCCAATTCCGCTGGTCCCCCATCCTCCCCGCATCTACACAATCCTCACATGCTGCACCACAACCAGAACAACAACAATAACGGCAACAATAATAACAACAAAAATAATAATAATACCAATAACAACAACAATGGAAACAATGTGAATCCAAATGGTGGGCTACCACATCCGCCACAGCATCTATTGCCACATCCGCACGCTCATCCGCATCCACATCCGCATGATCAGCGAGTGGGTTTGCTGCAGCTCCCAATGCAGCAGGTGCCATATGGCAATAACGCCTATCGAAATGGCGCCCTGTTGGGTCCGGGACCCGGGCAACAGCATCCGTCACCGCCAGTCGCACCACAATGCGCACCCGGCATGCGTCCACCGGCCCCGTATCGCAATGTGCCGCAGGGTTATGGTCCTGGACCGGGTCCCAATGCTGCAGGTGGGCATGGACCGCTGTCTGGCTATGAGCCACATCCGGGTCAATACATGCGACCGCACAATGGCTGGCGACCACAAGGCGGCGATGCGCCTGGTTCACGCATGCCACGCCCATCGCTGCAGGGATTACCTCAACATATGATGGGTGCCGGTCCTGGCTATATGAATGGCATGAACATGCGTACTCCACTCCATCACCAGCAGCAACAGCAGCCGTCTGGCGTTCCCAATCCAGGCCATCCCCATCAGCAGCAGCACCAACAGCATCAACAGCAACAACAACAACATCAGCAGGGCGCAGCACAGATCTCTACACCATCAGCGCCATCCGCCGCCCAACACCAGCTCCAACAACAGCACCAGCATCAACAACAACAACATCAGCAACAGCATCAGCTACAACAGCAACAGCAGCCACAAGGCGTTGGCGGTTCAGGTCCATCATCTGTTCCACGTGCCGTTGTCAGCAAGGTGCTGATTAATCCCAATTTCAAAGGTGGCGTCGAGGCAGCCACCAACAAGTTCATCAAGGAGACGCACTTTGTGCCGGCCATCAATAGTGATGCAGAGCTGTCGCGCCAGCAGGAGGAGTTCATCAATAAGAACCGGCAGTATATACAGAAGCGTCGAATGGAGCGCTCACCGCCGCCAGCCGGTTCCGGATCTGCAACAGCGTCATCTGTGGGTGAGCAAAGGCGACGCAGTCGGACACGCAGTCGTTCCCGCGGACGCAGTTACTCGCCGCTCAAGCGCACTGAGCGCGAACGGGAACGTGACAGGGAACGAGACAGGGAGCGGGAGCGGGATCGCGAACGTGACCGCGAACGAGATCGTGAACGTGATCGTTATGGTCCAGGAGGTGGCGGCAGTGGCAGCGGCGGTGAAAGAGGAGGACCCAGTGCACGTGCCGCTGCCGGCAATCGTGGCTATCGACGTGTCACCAGCAGAGAGCGCGATGAGAATCGTAGTGGTGGCGGTGGTGGTGGTGCCGGCACCAATAGTGGTGCAGCAGCACCCAAACGACGACGCAGTGGTTCTCCAAATGGACCACGTAATCCCTTTTCGGGTGAACCACGCAATCGAGCACAGGACAGCAGCACCAGCAGTCGCTCTGTGGTAAGTTTTTAACCCATTTGAACTTAGTCCTCTTTAATTTTTGCTAATTTTTGGGTTTTGTTTTCCTCTCGACTATAGCCCAGCGACGAGGATGAGGAAACGCGGGCCTATCGCCTAGAGATCGAAAAGCAAAAGCAGCTGCGCGAGCGAATCCTGCGAGACAAGGAGCTGAAACGGCGACGCGCCGCCGAGGAGAAGCTACAACATGAGGTAATTCCCCCCCCACAAAGCATATTATTAAGTATTTTTTCAATACAAAATGTAAAATTTTCAAGCCATGCATCATTATTCATTCAAAAACCGGTGCCACAGACAGCTCTTGAATAAGTTTCATCATCATTTTATGAACCCATTTGCTTTTTGCAGGATAAGCGCGCCGAACAGCACAGTCCAGCACCACGCGAGGATCAGGAACAGGGGAGCTCAGCAGCGTTACAAAAGCAACGACAGGCGTTGCTTAATGATCGTAAACTCATCTCACTGAAGCGTCGCGATGAATCGGATGCACGCAGCAGGCAGCAACAGCAGCAGGTGCAGCAGCAACAACAACAACAGCAGCAGCAGACCGGAGCTGGACGGAAACAGTTGACGGCTGCAAAAATTGCACCGGAAGCAAAGCGTAGCATTGCCGAACATTTGGCACCCTCCACAAAACAGCATCATCAGCAGTCTGGCGGAGGTGGAGGCGGAGGAGGGCATTCCGGTCGCGCCGCTGGCGGCACACCACCCCCAAACAACAATAAGGGGCGTGAATCAGGTGGTGGGGGTGGTGGCATGTTGCGTTTGGGCACGCCCAGTGACGATGAGGTGGAACTGGATTACGATGATGATGAACTGCTGCTGGATGAGGAGGATCGTCTGTTGGCAACACCATCACCGCCGCCGCTAAACCGTTCGGCCACCAAGCGTTCGGCAACACCGGAGCCGCATGCTGTCAAGCGTAGTCAGTCGAAGGTTGTACGCAGTTCCACTGCAGCAACAGCAGCCAGTGCAGCTGCTCAGCGACGTGTTGTGCTTAAACCTTCATCCAGCAATGGTGGTGGCAGTGGTACTGGTGGTGGCAGTGGCAGTGGTAATGGTGGTGGTGGTGGTAACGGTGGCGGTGTCAGCTCATCGGACCAACAATCATCGCATCGTCAGCGGGAGCGTCGGCAGCGCGATGAGCGCGCTGGAGCACCTGGTGGTATCTTTGATCGTTTGGATAAGCGACAGCAATCCTCAGGTGGAGGTGGTGGAGGAGGAGGAGCAAGCAGTAACAGCAGCAGTAGTGGAGGTGCAGCTGGAGGAGGAGGAGGAGGCGGAAACGGAAACGGAAATGGAGGAGGTAATAACAACAAGCAGCGCACCAAGTTGCCAACGCGGATTGTTCTCAAGCATGATTAAAGCCACAGAGGAGCAGAAGCAGCAGCAGCAGCACGAACAACTAATCCCTATACCATAAGTAAACAATATATATATACATATATATATAGATATAGATATATAGTTGTAATATGTAGCGTTGGCAACTGCCGGACAGGAAGAGGCTGCTGCAGTGCTCGCAGTTTTTTTTTTTTAATAATCCTCTTAAACGTTTAAACCCATAAGTAAATAAGCATAACGTTTTTTGTAGTTTAATATGCTTTATATATTAAAAAAAACTTAAAAAAAGAAAATAATTATAATAATAATATGCAACAAAACTCGCACACACACACACACACAAAACATGCAAAGAACGTAAAAAACCCAAGCAATATTCATTAGTTAGAATGCATAAAGAAAACCAATTTGATTTACGATAAGCAAAAAAAAAATCAAGAAAAAGATAAGAAAACCACAAGAAAGAAAGAGTAAAATGTAAAATTATAAAAACTCAAATTTCAATACGGTTTGATGACGAAGTTAATTATATGAATATAGATATATATATATGCATACCTATTTAAATATACATATAAAAATATAGAGATATATATAGCACTTAAGCTTAACAGTAATTGTACAAAAAACACAACAACAACAACAAGAACAAGAAAGATGTGTTCTTAACACGATTGCGCATCTTTACACTATACACTTAGAGAATATATATATATGTATATGCATATTTTATTTTAATTGTTATGTTTTATGGATTACAATATCTCACCGCCACCAACCACCACCATGCCCCTCCAAAATCCCTTTACCCCCAGGAAAACCCCGCGAACCTTTCACGATAATTTGTATTTTTGTTTGTCCTTAATTTAATTTTAGACATATTAGGCATAATATATATATAAATAGATATATACTATAATGATTAATGCTTCAAGCGCCACACACACACATACACATACACCTATACCTATACAAAATGACACTATATATATATATATGTATTTAGTTGCATGTCTATTAATATATAAATATGCATTAATTTATAACTATAAAGTACATAAAATATACAATTAATTATATATATATGTTTAATTAAGTATATTATAGAGAGACTATATATATATATATATATATATAGCTAGTCATAAGTCAACTATTATTTTATATATGACCAGACGCAATCAAGCGAATATTAAGTTAGCTTTTCACTATATATAAAACACATTAACATTTTTTTTATACCATGATTTTTTTTTTTATTGATCCGTCTTTGATTGTAAAATTTTGAAAATGTTTTTTTTTCTGTCTTTATTTTCATAATATATATGTCTTGTTTAATCCTATATATTATTTTTCTTGATTTTTGTCAATTTTTTCACTATAGATTTAGATATATAATTACTATACTATACAAACTATATATTTTGTTTTGTATTACCTGAATTTATCGGCCTCCATAGATCCTATCCATTAAATCATAATTAATGAAAAATGAAAACGTAAAGTTATTCAAAAACCAAAAGAATATTTAAATAATGTGACTTTTTAAATACAAAGCACATAAAAGCAATACCATAATGGCCTGTTAATAGTTAGGGGAATCCGTTAGAACCGCAATATAACGCAGTTTTTTCCGTTTCCTGAAAACAAAACAAAACAAAGTAAAATAATTATAAAACACATCCAAATATGCAAGAAAAACAAACAAATACAAAATAGACATACATACAAATATCGATATATATATATGTGTATATAGTGTTAAGTTAATGTACAAACAATATTAGATATATAATATATATTTGTGTGTGTGTGTGTGCGTGTATGCATGTATGCGTAGCGCCTGCAAAAGCCATAACCTAAAAACTTAAAGACCTAAAACTAAACTAAAAAGAAAAAACAAACAAAAAACATTTACCGAAAGGAAATTGTTAAATTAAAAAATATAGATTTAAAACTTTGCAACTAAAAAAAAAACATACTTAAAAATTGTATAGTATTGAAAAGAAAACTATTTACAAATAGTTGTTTTTAAGCGCAAAGAGATTTCAACAGCTACAACAAAACTTTTACTAAAGATAAACAACACAAAAAAAAATATAATTAAAAAATATATAATTATATGAGAGATTTGTGTTAAGCTTAGAAAACGATGATAAGCGAACAAATCATAAGGAAAACTTAATTAAATATATATCTATATATATATATATACATAATTACTTATATTATTATTATAGATATATACACTACTAGTTGTGAGGTCCATTCTCAATATTATATGTCATAACAATTTCAAAAACAAAAAAAAACCGAAAAAGGTTAAAGAAAATTGCTTTTTGTGTTGCAGAACATATGTATTAGATCTATCTATATCTATATATAACATAATATAATAATAATAATATTATTTTTTTTAAATGTCAATATCTAAACATACTTAGATGTATGTATGTGAGTGTGTAAATCTATGCTTAATACACAAAATAGTCAAAAAAAAAAAAAAACAAAACAAGAAAAAAACAAATTTAATCAGCAACAGCAAAAAGCGCATAAGAGAAATTCTAATTATAATATAATAATAATAAATATATACTTAATAATACAATTAATACATATAAATTATGAACTAATAAAAACAAAAGTATATATAATATATATATACCCATTACCTTAAATCGACAAAACACAACAACAACATCCCAAACTGTATATAACTTATATTATTAGGCGTAATTATTTATTTACACCGAAAAAAACACACACAAAAAAAAAATCAAACCCAAAATCTACTTAAATAAGTTCCAAAAAAAAAAAAGTGAAAAAAATTCCAAAAAAAAAAAAAAAAAAAAAACAAACTAAACACTCGTTCAAATCGTAGTGAAGAAAAGAAGTCAAAAAAAAAAAAAAAATAGAAACGAAACGAGTCTGTGATTAATTTTTATACACTACAAAAACTTAAAAACCAACACACACAAATTATGATTTGTTAATTGTTTAAAATCGCACACAAAAACAACTTTTTCTCAACATTTTTTGCAATTATTATTTATTAAGTGGAAACACAAAACACTTTAGCGTTTAAGACACACACACACACACGCACACCGATACACTGATACACTTCTCTATATCTTCTATATATATTATGTATGTGTATGTGTTGTTCATATCTATATATACATATATATATATATACAATTAGAACGTGCACACATATATATAACTATATATTTATATATGAATGTGATAAGAAACAAAAAAAAGAACAAAAACCTAGTTAATACTATATCTAAGTAGATCTAATTATTTATTTAGTTTACTTTTTTTCCTAATTTGCTTTTTCAAAATCATATCTCGGTTCTTGACTCAACTCAACTCAACTCAACTCAACTCCTATATATATATATGTGTACTATATGGCATCGATTTCGAAATCAATCTTGATTCGCTTTCAAGTGACACATTTCATTCATAACCTAACTTTATATCTAAGCAAAAAACAACAAGAGATTGTTATATGTATGTGTATTTATATATCGTTGTGTGCACGAAATGTTTATAGCTTTAAGTCCTCTATCTACAAATTTCAATTGTAGATCTCGAAACTAGTCTAGTCTTAGTACTCTCTATATATATATATATGTTTAGTCTTAATATTTATTTGATTTTGTTAACAGTTTTCATTTTTTTTTTAGTTCATTTTCTTGTAATCCCCCCCTACACCACCTGATATACTATATATATATATATATGTCTTAGCCTGTTTCTTAGCTAAGCGAAGTCCAATATCTCTATCTATATCTATCTATCTCGCTCTAATTCGCTCAGCTGGCTTATTGGCTATATATGTATGTATATGTGTTTGTATATCGCTTAGCTAGTCTATAGTCGATGCTGTCTCGTTTTTGCCATTACTTGATTTGAGTTAAACAGCCATTAAGTTACTTTTAAACAAACCAAAACACAAAAAAAACCAAAAAAAAACAAACTAATTTTCTTTCAGCACAAATAACTCTGTACAAAAATGCGATGAAAAAAAAAACACGAAACACGAACAAATCGTACAAAAAACGCAAATGAAAAAAAATGATTTGAAAAAAAAAAACAGAACACTAAACTATTACATAAAACACAATTTATGAGAGAAATGAGCTAAATTTGCATTTGCAAAAAAAAAAAAAACGAAAAAAAAATATTACGATAATAATCATATACAAAAAAGGCATTCAATACATTGGCATTAGTCGAATGTGTGCCATTCGAAAAAGGACTACGGCGTGCAGCTTGCTAAAGAAGAAGACTTAATAAAAAAAAACTGATATATATACGTGTATACATGTATGTATGTATTATGTGTGCATATGTATGTGTACGTGTATATTTTTTACAGCATTCAAAATTAACAAAATGTGTTGTGTTTTTCATTTCAAGGGGGGTTGGGTGTTGGGTTACTTATGGTTGCGAAATTGCGAACTTGACATTCGATCACTGTCGCCCCGTCAAAAAAGACAGACGACAGACAGACAATGAATGTATGAATGCCATGACAGACAAATTTATGCTCGCTTCACACTTCTCATTCTAAAACAAAACAGCAACAACAACAACAGCACCCGCAACATCACATTACATCAAATCACATCACACATCGAGCAGGTTCCATTAACCGTCCGTCGTAACATGACAAAAAGATTTATGAAAATGTCATACATACATGTATGGGCGGCTCTTAACACCCGCTCGACACACAGAACTCATGCATTGTTCGAGCTTGTAACGATCTATTGAAATTCGCTCAACTTGTAAAATGGAGATTGGTTGATTTTAAATTGGTTTTAGTTGGTTGAACTCCAAGTGAGAAGTGGACATAACTATAAATACTAGCTGACTAATGAAGAAAAAGTAATAAAAACAGCTTTTAAGGATTTGTAAGCCTATTTTATGCAATCTGCTTTGCTAAAAAAACTTTTGCCAAAATGATTCACCAACTCCACCATAAATACTAACACAACAACAAGTAGCGACTCTTTTGACTTCAATGACTCTTGAACTGTGATGAGTGGGCGTGGTGAATTACTAACAACTCAACACGCCCGCTAATTCTATTGACAGCTCAAACACACACACACAAGTTGCATTGAACAAATTGATTTCGTTTAACAGAAATTGCATTTCCATGGCCTGCGTTAGAGTTGCAGTTGCAGTTGGAGTTGCAGTTCAAAGTTAGTATTATGACTTTTTTGTCAGGGCCAAGTCCAAGTGTGTGAGTTGTCTCTGAGGTTTTTCGCACAAGAATTATGCCCATATAAATGGTTATATAATTGTGTGAAACTTCTTGAAAAATGCAACAAAACAAAGGCTCTATGTGCAATTATGCAAAGTGCAAGTTCAACGCTTAAGCAAAAACAACCAACCGAATGCAAACAATTTTTCCATTAAAAAAGAAATATTTTTTGCTATGTTTCTAATAACTAACTTCACCTTCTCTGACCGTCCCCGTTCTCCCTCCCTCACCCCCCTGACACACCCTTGTTATCCGCTTCATTTGAGAATTGACTGCGGCTTGGGATTGCTCAGCTTTTTGTTTATGTTCAATTAAAATTAAAAATTGGTTTGTAAATATAATTGGTGGGCGTGCGAAATTCAACAACGAATAAAGCAATATTTGTTGCTGTTGCGTTTCTGTTGTTGTTGTTGTTGCTTTTGCTTATGCTGTTCGTGATTTGCTTGGTGAATTAGAACAACGCAATTGTTGTTCAAACTGTTTAGTCAGACAGACAGGTCGACGCCCAGTTCCAGCTGCCTCGAACTTTGCGCACTTCAACATTACCAACAACAACAACAACGACTCATACAAAAAGAGTAGAAAGAGAACCAAAACCCTAACGGTACATTTAGCTAAGACCACCCACCACCAATGAGGTGTAAGTTCTACACTTGCCAAAAGTAACAGTATAAGAGTAGCAATCTTCGAAACATATTTTGCCAAGCAGAATTAAAGTTTTTTAACTTCTAGCTATTGGTTTGTCTCAGTGCATATACATATATTGCGTATACGCACTGAGGATTGCGTTTGTTTGGCTAAAAAATTATGGCGCGCTGTCGGCGGCGGCGGCGACGGCGGCGGCGTTGAGGTTTGTTGATTTCTTCTTGTTGATTCATTCACGTGGCAGTTGAAAGAATCATTGTGTTACCAGAGACGGAGACAGAGAGAGTGAGAGAGAGAGAGAGAGAAAAACTCTCAGGCCTAAACTACTCATCCCAGGGCCATGTTGCTGGCTTGATAGCCATTTAGTTAGTTGGCCAAGATGTTGCCGAGCCAAGTTAACACTTTTCACATCTATCCATCGAACAATGTGCGTTCATTTATATATTCAATGCCTGACATCTATAACAATTACGATTTCTACACAATCCAACCTAAATATATACACACAAATTCACATATCAAAAAGAAATATGATAATAAAAAGGGTTACATTTAAGAAAGGTGTGTGTTGTAATGTGTATATTAAGATTACTTAGCATCACTTTCTTACAGTGTATATACTTACAGTGTATTTGCATAGAGTTATTCACTGTTACATTTCCAATGAATTTAACGTTATTCCCACTTACGTTCCACTTCCAGTGTGCTAATTCCAGATTGCGGAACCCATCTTGTGCACAATTGAAATGCATTGTGCGACAATTTGCCAAAAACCCAAAAAAAAAAGTACACAGTAAAAATAAATTACAAAATTAGATAAGCAAATAAAAGTTTGCTCAACTTTGCGTTGTTTTTCCGTTTATACACTTGAAAAGTTTGTGTGTGCTATAAATTTGTCATCAGTTGTGTAACGCATACATATATATATTCCAAGTCGGAATCGGAGTTGTTCCCGTCCTGAAGCAACCAAACTGAAACTTTCTTCGTATTCTTCTTTTTCTCTCAGTTTTTGGATTATCCTATATAAATTCATGATCTTTAACGTGATATTATCAGGTTTCCCTTTCAAGTGTATATAATATTCGGTATGCCAATCTTTCTGCCTTTCTTATTTGAAAAAAGTGAAAAGACATTTCGCATGAATCATGGATACAATATACATATATATAGTATTATTCCAACTGCAATATATATATATATGTGTATCTTTTGGCACCGATTTCAACTTTAAAGACTCTCTGATTATAGTCGTATGTTATTGTTTTGTTTTATGTTGGGCAATTAGTATAGCCAGGGTCAAGTTAATGATTCAATTAGCATTTGTCATAGCCGCCGCCGCAGTTGTTGTTGCTGCTGCTGCTGTTTTAGCCGCTTTACTTATTGTTGTTGTTATGGCAATAGTTCGTAATTGTCATAGATCGTGGGAATATTGATAATACTTAACGTCGTCGTCGTCGTCGGTTTCAGTTTCGGTTTCGGTTCCATGACATGACTCTGTCATAAAATGCAATGTGCGATCCCAAACACCACGATCATCAAAACAAATATGTCAAAATCACAAAATCAAAATCAAACAATTAACATGAAACGTGAAAAAAGAGTGAGATGGCAAGAGATGGTAAGAGATAGAGTGTGGGAGAGAGCGAGATGGATGACAGTTTGTTGCAGTAGTAAGAAATGGGGAACAGAGATCAACGCGTTGTTAACGAGTGCATTAATATCAAAATAGTCATAAAACGATATCTTTATCTGTCTAGTTCATTCCATTTCTGTCTCTCCCCTATATCGTTCTCACTCTGTCTTTCCCTCTGTCCTTCCCTCTTTCCTTCCTCGCACTTTATCTTCATTAACTTTGTGTAATATTCCTAAGCCTTTAGTGGCGGTACCTTAGTTCCCCAGTTTTCCCAAACTTTATAAACTTATATATTAAGGTTATAAGAGATTTCTTTCTCAAAATTCAGTCAGAAAATGTCAAAAAGTTCTAATTTACCTAAACTTCAACAAATATCAACCAAAAAAAAAACCTAGAAAAAACTTTAAAAAAAAACTATCTCTATTTTTATAGATTTATGGCTATAAACTACAATGCGTTCTACTCTGTGATCTTTTTTCAATTACCTTTTTTTTTGTTCTAAGAAAAACATAACAAAAACCCAACATAATTTCTTAACTTTAATTGATTTTGACCACATCTCGAGTGGTTTATGGCATGTGGCATGTGGCACATATGTCATACTTACATAGTTACTTACCCACTTACTTACCTACTTACTTACTTTATGTGTACTGTACTCGGTTGAAGCCACCCACAAATAAGCCGCAAGCGGCGCTTTAACTTTAACTCTCTCTCTCTCTCGCTCACTCTCTCTCTCTCGCACACTCGCTGACTCAATCGCTCTCTCACTCTTGACTTGAGCATTTGGGATGTATAAAAGCGAGTGTTAAGACGGTCAGCAGAATCATTAGACAAGTGTCTATCGACGCGTGCGCAGCAGCAACAAGGAACAAGTTTCACTTAAATCCACTTATCCACAGTTGAATCCAAACCATCCAGGCGGCCACCACATGAAGTGCTTTGTGAGAATCATTCTCGACCTGATTTGTGGATTAATATGGCTAAAACCAAAGTTTTGCTTTTGCAGTGTGTATTCGTTGCAGCTATGCTGCTGGTGATCAGCGTTCAGGCGCAGACGCAGACGCAGGATCAGGAACAGGTGGCGGTGGATGCAGCTCCATCGTCGTCGTCGTCGTCGGCGGCGGATCAGGTTGGTGCCGCCAGCAGCTATGCACCGTTGCAGGAGAAGAAGCAGGAGAAGCGTTATGTCGGTGGATATGGTGGTGGTTATGGTGGAGCAGGTGCTTACGGTAGTGGTTACGGAAGTGGTTACAACAGTGGGTACGGCGGTGGCTATGGTGCCGGTGGATATGGTAGCAACTATGGAGGATATGGCTCAACTCTGGGAGCTGGTGGTTATGGCACCGATGGCTACTACAATCCCTATGGTTCACGTGGTTTAGTTGGATTGGGTAAGTAGTTGGAACTAGAGAACTAAGTTGAACTCAATCTCAAAACTGTTGTGTCGCTAGATGGCGCTGCTGGCTATGGTGGTTATGGCTCCAGCCTGGGCGGCTATGGCTCCACGTTGGGAGGCTATGGATCAACGTTGGGAGGATATGGCTCCAGTCTGGGCGGCTATGGCTCTAGTCTGGGCGGTTATGGTTCCAATTTGGGCGGAGCTGGAGGCTATTATGGCGCTGGAGGCTACAATTCCAATCCCTATGCTCTGTCCTACTACAACTCGCGTGTTGGCACCGGGTATCCCTATTACAATACACGGTTTGGCGCTGGCGGATATCCTTCCAGCTATTACAGCAGCAACTATGGCAACAGCGTTGTTGGCGGTGGCTTGGGGGCGTTGGGAGGCGTGCCTCCGCTGGGTGCCGGCGGTGCAGCTGGCTATAATTATGGTGCTGGCATCTCGGGCACCGTCTATTAGTAGAAACAGCATTCAGCATCAGGTCGAACCACATTTAAGCATAGTGCAATTTACATATTTTTTTTCCACCCATGTATTTTTTTTCTAACTTAATATTTAATATATATAAATGTATGTTAAAAGAAATGAGCATTTACTTAATGGGCGTGGTGAATTCGTATCTTCACCTCATACTCCTTATGAAGCATTGATCGCGTTGGTTGTTGTATTGGCTAAATGTGGTGCAAACTAAAAAAAAATGTTGCCTACTTATTCGGGAAAAACTTTTAACAAATTTCTTATAAAATCTGCCAAAACTATTCAAACTTGGGCACATTAAGGACGCAAGCATCTCTAGAATGAGTATTTATTTTGAAATTTATGAAGTGTTATTTGTTTTTTTTTGAACACAATAAAATTTATTTAGCTACCACAAATTCACAAATGACTATTTTTTTTTTTACCAGAGCAGAGCATTATTAAGCATAGGAGCCGTGTTTATCCTTGATCACCCAGAAGGAGTCGATTATTTGGCCATCCTTATCGTCGGAGACCTGCTCGAAATACAAATGTGTTCCATTGTGGGCCTTAAGACGCGTATAGCCATAATCCTGCAAGCGCAATTCATAAATAAATACAAAAAGTCAATTCAAAACTAAAAATTTACTTACATTACTATGGAAGGCATTCCAATCGGGCAGAACTTTAGAGAAGGGTTCACGGTTCTCATTGCAGCCAGCCGAACCCGTTATAATCTGTATGGGCGCCTTGGCATTTGTGTAGGGTGCACTGGTGCTGCCATTATAAACTTTAAAATCATAAATAGGCCACAGTCGGGTATAGAAATGCTCGTGGGCAAAGAACTCGACATCGACGCCATGCTTATAGAACAGATCCTCCAAGCCGAACCACTTGAGCATCGGCAATCCCTGTCGTATATACGTCTCCAAATCTCCATTGCAGTCGTACTCGTGGTCATCGCTGCAGTACATCGGCCGATGGCCATATGTAATAATCCACGGACGCTTAGCTCGATTCTCTGGCAGATTTGCCTCAGCCAAATCCTTTTCCAGCCACTCAAACTGTTTGGTTAGCAGCTTCATGCCATAGTTGACAAAGTAATAGACCTCCGTCGAGAAGGACACAAAGTGCACCGGACCCATATTGAAGCTGTACCACAAACTGTCTCCCGCACCAGGCATATTGAAACGTGACCGATAGTTCGAGAAGTTGCTGTCGGACAAGAAAACGAAGAACTATTAGAGAGAGATCTATAATCTTTTAAAGGAAATGGGATAGTGATGGGGTTACATACTACTTTTCCTCATGATTGCCGGGACAGACCATATAGGGTACATAGGCGGCGACCGTCTCAATTTGACGCATAAACTCATCGCCGACTCGAGCATCTTCGGTGTCCATGTCGTAGGCAAAGTCACCCACATGAATGATGGCATCGTACATGCCACGCTGTGTGTCCTGCTGCAGTCGCGCCAAAGATTGAGCATTCTCATTGCCCATATCACCATAGATGGCCAGGGAGGGAGACCACTTGTCGCCAGCTGGCGGTGTCTTAAAGCTATACACCGCTGACCAGCCCAGATTGCTGCCACAGCTGTATTCGTAACGGGTATCCGGCTTCAGGGCGGGCAGCGTCACCTTGTGAATGAATTGAGTGCGAGCCTGTTTGCCGCCATCCTGGAAACGTTGCCAAGTGCCGCTTACTACCGACTGCTTATCATGGACATAGTCCTGAGCGAAGTTAACAATCGATTCATTTGTGGAGCTGCGAGTTGACCATGTTACAACAATATCCTGAAGGCTGTCTGCAAAAAACAAAAAAGAACGAAGTACAGGAATGAGAGTTTGTAGCACTTAAACAATACTATATATACTATATAATAGCAATAAAAATTCGTGAGATTTCAAATTGTGCATATATTCATATTTTATGGTGTGGTAAGTAACATAATACATGTATTCCGGTTATTTGAGCATATAAAGTAGAGTATGTATATAGAGTATAGAGTATGTATATAGAGTAAGTATATAGAGTATATATATAGAGTATATATAGTTTGGTTAATGTTATAAAAATATATTGTATATAAGTTTATGTAATATCACATTGAGTGGAATGTCTTAGACGTTTGCATAAGGTCCATGCTTGTCCTTGATGACCCAGAACTTGTCGATGACCTCGCCCGTTTTATCATCGGATACCTGATCAAAGTACAAATGGGTTGCATTGTGCGCCTTCAGACGCAAATAGCCAAAGTCCTGGCTGTGATAGGCGCTCCACGGTGGCATGCGCTTAAAGAACGGTTCGCGACCCTCATGATTGCCAGCTGCACCTGAGATGATGTGCACGGGTGCACCCGGATTCTTATACGGCTCGGCTAGTGAGCCATTGTACACCGTATAGTTGTACATGGGCCACATGCGTTCGTAGCAATGTTCGTGGGCCCACAGTTCCACATCCACGCCGTATTTGTAGAAGAGCGGCTCCAAGCCGAACATATTGATTCCCGGCAAACCCTTGCGAACGACCGTTTCATGTTTGGCACAATCATCACCATTGTCATTGCTACAGTACATTGGACGATGTCCAAACGTTATTATCCAGGGTCTCTTGGCACGATTCTCTGGATTGTTGGCCTTTATCAGATCCTGTTCCAGCCACTCAAATTGCTTCACCACTGGCTTGATGCCGAACTGCGTGAAATAGTAGACCTCTGTGCTGAAACCAATAAAGTGCACCGGTCCCAGATCGAAGCTATAGAAGAGATTATCTGTGCCACCCGGCATACTGAATCGGTTCACATAATGCGAGAAATTGCTGCAATGGCATTAAGCAAGAATACACCAGGATTCTCTTTTAATAGTATATCTGATCACTACTACTTACTATTTCTCCTCATGATTACCCACACATACCATATAGGGTACATAGGCGGCGATCGGTTCAATTTGACGCATAAACTCATCGCCCACTTCGCCATTCTGGTGGCACATGTCGTAGGCAAAGTCACCCACATGGAGAATGGCATCATAATTGCCCAACTGTGTTTCCCGCTGCAGTGATGGCAGAGAGGCAGCATTCTCCACGCCCATATCGCCATAGATGGCCAGCATGGGTGACCAATCGCTATGATCGAATGTTGTGTGAAACCAATAGATGGCCGACCATCCATATTTGCTGCCACAATGATACTGATATGTTGTATTTGCTTTCAAACCTTGCAGCGTCACCTGTGGATGCAGTTAATCAACATTAGTATTTGTATATATGTATATATATAGTATCCATACTACTTACGCGATGAATGTATTGTGTGGCCTTTTTGGGACCGCCATCAACAAACTTGGTGGGTTCTTTGAGTGATTTGATGGTGTTCTCATCGGTGGCATCGATGCCATATTCACATATCGATTCATTTGTATTGTTACGCGTACTCCAGGTGACAACAATGTCCAGTACATTTTCTGGGACGGCACACATACATATATACATTTAAATATTTACATGCTTCTTATTTGGAAGAAGAAATCTTAACTTCGGTTAGCCGAAGAATTAAAAATTACTTAACATACGGTTTATACGTTTCAATCAATTTGTTTTATTAAAGCGTTTCTAACAGTTTTCATTTGATAAAAAAAATATGTGATCATAAGATCATATAGTAACAATTAAATGCAATACAATACATATGTTATTTTATACATACATACACATAATTCAAATAAAACTTATCAACTCAATATGTACTTTTGTGGTACAATGTCAATTAGATAAGAACAGTTTTGAAGTGAAATATTATAATATTATAATATACTATGTACATATATATATACTTGTCGACAGATACCACAGACTTACAGATAATTTAATACAAAAAGTTGTCTAATTTAAGGAGTGTTAAAAGTTATCAGATTAAGGTTTTTGTTTTGTTAGTGTTGTTTCACGGCTCATACTGGGTGCAACACCCACAGTTACAGTTGCAGTTGCAGTTGTTGTTGTGTGATTAATATATTCGTGTATATATATATATAGAATGTGCGCTAGTAATACTGCCAGTTGCATCAGTGTTGATATATATGTTTGTATTTTCTTTGTGTTTTGGTGATTTGGTTTTTGTTCTTTTGTTCGTTTTGTTGTAGTGCGTGCGTCGTTCAGGAGAACCCCTATTAGAGGTCTTGATAAGCGCCATGCTTTGATTTGATTAACCAGAACTTGTCGATGATGGCGCCTTGCTGATCGTCGGACACTTGCTCAAAGTACAGATGTGTGCGATTGTGTGCTGTCAAGCGGGTATAGCCATAATCTTGGCTATGAAATGCGCTCCATTCGGGAATTTTGCCCTTGAAAGGCTCCCGACCCTCCTTGCAGCCGGCTGAACCGGTGACGAGGTGCACCGGTGCTCGGGGATTCTTGTAGGGCGAACCAAGTGTGCCATTGCGCACCTTGTAGTCATAGATGGGCCAGAGGCGCTCGTAGGAATGCTCATGCGCCCAAATGGCCACATCCACACCATACTCATAGAGTAGCGGCTCCAATCCGAACATGTGCACAAAAGGCCAGCCGACACGCGTCAATGTCTCCGAGTGGGTGCAATCGTTGTCATTCTCATTGCTGCAGTACATCGGCCGATGGCCATAGAGCACAATCCAAGGACGTTGCGAACGATTCTCCGGCAAATTGGCCTTTGCGAGATCCTGACGCAGCCATTCGTACTGAAAGACAAGCGTCTTAACGCCATAGTTGATAAAATAGTAGACCTCCGTGGAGATGCCAATAAAGTGCACTGGTCCCAAATCGAAGCTGTAGAAGAGATTCTCTGTGCCACCCGGCATACTGAAGCGTGCCCGATAATTCGAGAAGTTGCTGCAAGTCAGTGATGTGTGTAAATCATCTGTGCTCTCTCTTTTTAGTCTTGCTGATCTTTGAACTTACAACTTCTCCTCGTGATTGCCCGGCACCACCATATAGGGTACATAGGCGGCGACCGTCTCAATTTGACGCATAAACTCATCTCCGACACGGGCATCCTTCGAATTCATATCGTAGGCAAAGTCACCCACATGAATGATGGCATCGTACATGCCAAGCTGCGTCTCCCGCTGCAATCGAGCCAGAGATTGGGCATTCTCATTACCCATATCACCATAGATGGCGAGTGTGGGTGACCAGTTGGCATCGGCCCTGGCCACTGTCCGGAATTGGTATTTAGCTGACCAGCCAAATTCACTGCCACAGTGATATATATAGGTGCTATTCGGTTTCAGCTCTCTAAGCGTAACCTAAATTCCAAAAAAATTCCATAATTTCTTCATCTCTTTCGGTATGTATGTATTTGTGTGTGTGTATTGCGTACCCTGTGTATGTATTGGGTCATCTGCTTTGGACCGCCATCGACAAACTTGATGGCCTGTTGACCGGTGGCTCGCTGCTTAAGATCGTTAAGTCCATATTCGACAACACTGTCGGCAGCTGTTGGCGGCAAGCCGCGCGTTGACCAAGTGACAACAATTTCGCTGGAGGTGCGTTCTTAATTAGTTGGCAGGCGAAGGAAGAAAAAAAAAACAAATACAAGAGAGAGAAAAACAAATCTTGAGTTTTAAAAAGGCCAAAAAGAACAAGTGGTTTTTTCACAGTGTACAAATTTCATACGCATTATCAAATTGATAATTATGTTTTTGTGTTTTTTTTTTTTAGTTTTTGATTTGTTGTTTTTTGCTCCTTGTTTGCTTATCGCGCCAAAACTAACACACTTACACAAGATAGACCTTAGTTGTGTGTATGTTTGAACTCATTAGCATATGTATGATTAGAAAATACATACATATACCAAATTCCAAATAAGCCCCACTTAGTGAATAAATAGTACAAGTACTTATATAAATAAATCGCGATTATCAGCAAATCAGCCTTAGCTCCATTTAGTTGGTACATTTATTTAAATATGTTTCTATTGTTATTGTTTTCTTGTGGTTGTGTTTTTGTTGAGCGTGTGGTTTGTATGGCTCGGCGCGAACAACTGCAACTGTAACTGTAACTGCATTTAATGAGAGAGTGACTAAGTGAAACAAAATTTAGGATAAGGGGATAAGGTGTGGAGTTAACGTTATGAACAATTCCGCAACTATTGCGCAGCTGTTTTCAACAATATAACAAATCAGCAAATATTATTGTTTTTGTATGAATTAAACAAAGCCAATTAACTGATTACAACGCAAAAGTGCCGGTTTTCATTTTTGAGCTTTGCTTATAGTTACAGGTTTTGAGTGTTGTGTAGGTGAACAAACTTGCACTTGTGCAGTGTGACCTTTACACTTGTTGCAGTTGTTAAAACAACAGTTAACAAACAAACTTACATACATACATGTATCTATTGCGATCGCAAAAAAAGATAAAAGAAATACTTATATGTTGAACTTACCACCAAATGACAGGTGAACCTGTTCCGGCTGATAGTGCACAATGTGTACTTCCTCTATGATCTGCTGCATATCCTTTAGCTGTCCTATGTCAGGTTGCACTATGCTGGCATTGCAGAAGGCCACCGCCAGGAACAAAAACAAGGCCAAATTCAACATTTTTGTTTTTGTTATTTGTTTCAACGGGTTTATCTATTTAGTCACAACAAATGACATTGATATACAAAGAGCCGACAGTTGGCTCACTTCTAACTTTGTTGTGATTCGCGTTTAAAAAAATTTTGTAATAATGACTGCGTGCAGCAGCAGAAATAATAATGAACGGAGAATATTAAAACGTCTAGCAATTTATAGAACAACAACAAAACACCTTATGATGCAGAGAAGATGTTGCGATTTATCGACTCATCGATATCTCGATAGTGCGATTGTTTTTTTTCTGTCTTCCAATAGTTAACAGAGTGACCATACAAAAGCAGCGCGTACTCATTCGAGTTTAAAAACAAATTCAAAATCACACAGTAAGCTTTTGTGCCTGGTGCTGGGTCTTTATATAGTTTTGATTTATTATTACTCAACGAAATTTGTTACTGGCAACGTACAAAAATTTTTATTTCGAAAATACAAAATTCAGACAAAAAATGATTGGCTTTTCTGAGGATTTCATTACATTGTCGCAATTGAATTGTGTGCAGCAATGTACTGAACTTTTGCAGAACCCTCAGTCGCGAAACAATATAGTGGCTGCTACATTATTTAGCATATACTGCGGTGTTCTCGTTTATCGTTCCTACAAGGACCATTTGGCAAAACAGGAGGCAATCAGAACAATGGAAACTCTTCATGTCGAAATTGACGAGCTACCAATTTATCAAACATCTTTCATTTACGATACACCAACTGCGGAACAGCCTGAAATCCCGTTGGAGAGTGTCCCTGAGCCAATGCTGGTGGAACAACATTCAGCTGCAGAGAGTTTAACAGCGACTCACTGAAGTACGAAGTATTTCCATTTAAATATAACACAAGGAATATAACAAAATCAAACTAAATTGCAAATAATACTTTGTATTTTTATTTCATATATCTAGAAACATATATATAACATATATGCTAATTCCTGCGGATAAATAGCTTATGATATAGTTATAAATCTGAATGTTGTTCATGCTAGCTCATATACATACATACATACATACATATACATATATAATCTTATTCAATAATCAATACATATAGAATAACCAAAAAAAAAAAAAAACAATTATATAGATTAGTACATTGGTAAGGCATAGATTTAGGACTTTTCTCACTTTTTTTGGCTGGCAGACAATTTGGCAAACATAAACATATATAAACTAGCCATACTTTGCTAAGTGGGGATATATAGTGGAATGATTTTCATAATTATAAATAGGCAAACTAGTGGCAACAATATTATGGACGACACTACAAACTAGAAAACACTTAAGAGATATTAAATATTATTACTTTTCACTTCCACTTCCGCCTCCCAAATTGCTGCCCGGCTTGCGTCCCGGAAACCCTTCGGGCATGCTGCTCTTGCGTTGCGCCTGCGAGATTTGCACAATGCGCGACAAGGGTGAATGGGTGCTGCTGGTGCTCGGACGCATCATCATAGATGAGGGCAACAGCCTGCCGGCTGCCGGCTCATCTGGTCCAGAGCCAGTAGCACCGGTAGGCGAAGTGGGCTGTTCGCGTGCCAGGGGCGAGGGTCGCAACGAGAGACGACGCTGCAGCGATGTCTGGGAAATGCCGGAGAGCAGCGAAATGGGCTCCTCGTTAAGACTGACACCTGGCGGTGGCGCCTTACCCGGTGGGATTTGCAGAGCTGTGGGACGCACACTGAAACGACGTCGGAATTTGGATTGACCCGTAATGGGTGTTGAGCCGCTGGTGGACGTGACAGTGCCGGTGCCGGCGGGCAGCGGTCTCTCTGTGTAGCTGGGCGGTGGTTCCAGTATTTGCATGCTCGATCCCCGACTGCCCGACGGCGACATCGTGCCCACAATGGTGGAACGACGGGCGTATAAACGATTTGCGGCCGTTGCCTGCAAGGATCGCGTCTGATCACCGGCAAACAGTGATAGAATCGGTGGTAGATGGGGCGGATCGAGGCCAGCGTTGCCCAGCTTACGCTGCTTCTTGCTCAGCTTCGAGGAGGTCGATGTTGAGGTCTGTTGCTGTTGATGCTGATCGAGGACCGCATGAGTGTGCACCACCTCCAGGGCACGTATGAGATCCGCTATTGTGGTGTGCTCCAGCACATCCATATCCTTATCGGACGTCACCGAAAAGATGCTCGAGCGACGTGGCGTCATTGAGCTCGTTGACGCACTTCCAGTCGCTGGGAAGAGGCTACCCCTGCGGGCGGCCATAGCTGCCATTGCCGCCGAACCGGAACCACGTCGCTGCATTTGCATCTGGAGTGCAGCAGCTGCTGTCGGCGGATACATGCTGCCACGTCTGGCAGCCAGTGCTGGATTCTGCGTATAAATCGATTCCCGACGTCGCTTGCCGGGTGCAGCAGCTCCTGCTGTAGATTTGCGCTGGTAACTGGTTGTGGAGTTCAAGGTAGCCTGCTCGAAGTCATCCAGCTGGAAGGCCGGATTGGAGAGTCCGCCATTGGCAATCGTGCCATTGGCAGAAGCCAGGCTCGTGTTCGAGTTGAAGGCTGGCGGTGGAGCACGTCCATTGCGCAGATAGGGTTGACTGGCGCCCGCTGTTATCGTATTATTGAAGTAGTCCAGCGGAGAGCGCGGCAATGCGGTAATGCCCTCTGGCACAGAGACAACCGATAGCTTGCGTTCCAAATCCTGAGAGGGTTGCTTGCGATGGAAGAGCTTTCGTAGTCCATCCGGCATGGAGAACTTCTTTACACGCGTCTTCTTCAATTGGTCATCCTGTTCGCGATCCTGCTCCAACTGAACCACATGGGAATCACTGACTGCACCATTAAGTTGAGTCTTGTAACGATTGTTAAAGGCCTCCTGAATCTGTTGATTGTCCCCACTCCACGTCCAGTCGTTGGGCGCTGACCGGCGTGGTGGCTGTATATTGAAATCGGAGCAGGCGCGTCCACGTGGACGTCTGGGTGCCGAGTACTCGTTGAGCGTCGAGAACGACCATTCGCTGGCAAGTATCTGTGAATCGGAGAAACCATGGTAACCGCCATATATCGTCGGATCATCAGCCTCCGGGGGCGGTGGTTGCACTGTCGCCAATGCTGTGACCACCTTGGCCAGCAGATCTGTTGTCTGGCGATAAGCTTCTGCCGTCTCGAAAGTCTTCTCGCGATCGAATTTGCTTATTTCCGTATCCGAACTGGCGTGCACCATAGAGGCAACTTGCTGAGCGTCTGCCAAATCGGCACATATGGAATAGGCACGCTTCCGACTGGGTATCGGAGCTGGTTCGACACGATACATGCTCAGCTCTGGGCATGAGACGGATCGCGTCATTGTATATGCAAATTCTGTATCGGTGTAGACAGGCTGATTGGTTTTAAAACGGTTAATACGTTAAGCAATCGATGTATCGATATATATCGCAGTTGTGCAGTTATCGTGTATGTGTGTGTGTATTTGTGTTTGTTGTTGATGGTGTGTTGTTGTTGTTGTTATACATGTAAAGAAAGCGCAAGAAATGCATTTGTATTAGTGTTAATTGTTAACTGTTGTTTACTTTGTTTTGCTGTTGTTTTTGTTGTTGTTGTTTCTGTTGTCTTTGTGCTATATCCTGTTTTGCGGTTATAAATTTACTTACGCCTGCTCTTCTTCTGCCGCTTCTTCTTAATCTTAATCTTCGAGCACTTTCTATTTCTCTTTCGACAAAACTACAAAAAGAAAATTGTATCACTTAACAGGAGCAGAGAGATAGATGTTTTCCCGTTTAGTTCAGAACATTTAGTGAATATGAAGTTTCCCAAATTATTGATTATGGTTGATAAATAAGTATATTATACACATATAGATAAATAATTATTGCTGTATTCTATATGTATTAGTTTATAGGTTAGGTTGAAAGAACAAGAATTAACTTTGTATGCCTACAAATTGTATACAAGAAATGTTTGAAATTGTTTTTTCTTTTATTAAGATTAATACATTTAAGATCTCCCGCAAAGTAAATATATACACAAAAACACAACTAATTTTGATTAATTTGTTATAATTCCCAGTATTAGGATATGATCCAAATATGATATGTGCTTTCGGGGCATCATTACCTTGACTTTCAGTATATAGAGCTCGTTGAGCAGCCGTCTCAGATAGCCAACATCTTTGGTAACACCTGTCCAGATCCGATTCTGTGTTGCCTTCAGATTCGACGATAGCTGCTGTTCCAGATGCGCCAGTTTCTTGCTCTGCAGTCCTCTGTTTATATATGTAGTATGTGTTTTTTGATTTTATATATTTATAAGTTTTGATTAGTTCGATTTGTTGGCATGCAAACGAGACACACCCGAAGAATCATGCAATTAACGATTGATTGATCAATATCAAAAACTTACCGCGTTATAAATGTCATTATCATAACCAAATATCCCAAGGAGAATATAAACCAAACGATGATAAAAATTTGATAGACAACAAACCAACCGCCAAACTCACGAGGCTAAGAAATGAATGAATAATGAAAAGAAAACAAGATATTATATGACCCTCTCCTAAAGGAACTGTAGAATTCATGATGGTAATTACCTGATTGGCACCAAAAGTTGGCACAAAATCACCAAAACCAATTGTCGATGTTGTCACATAGCTGTAGTACAACGAAATGGAATAGGGCCAGTTCTCAAAGTAGGTGAAGACCCAGGCAGGAAGTAGCAGAAACAAGGCAATACCCGGTATTAATGCTATAACCACTGTGGTAATGAGTCCCAACTGCGGTGGCACATAATGATCATTCGAGGACATTTTGTACTTCTTATAACGTCGATAGATCGCAACGAACTGTGGGAACGAAAAAACGCAACTTTATATATCATTTCTTAAAATCAATATTATTGTATCATATAATTTAAATCCTTTTCTCAAGCCGTACCTTCTTTGGTTCTAGTTCCTTACTGGTATTGATTAAATTTAAATTTGGTATAGTAAAAAGAGAGATATTTTGAAACATTATAGCAATAAGTGTTAATATAATCGATTATGTTGCAAAACTAACTAAAAACCCAAAAAAAAAAATACCTAAATGTTCCCTTTTCAGGAAACAGCACCCTCGAATACATACCGTACGTCCAAAATATTCTCCCAGGCCGGCAAAGAGTATACCATTGACGGGTATGCCAATCACCGAATAGGCAATCATGACCATGCGACCCGCAAATGTTGTTGGCGATATATTGCCATAGCCCACCGTGGAACAAACGGTGAAGGAGAAGAAGAAGGCATGATAGAAGGTCCATGTATAGGGTACCTCGTATTCATCCTGCTTATAATCTGTCACCGGTTTGCCGCAATAATCGGTGATCCTCTCAAGAATTTCATTTTGTGTGCTCGCATTCTTATCCGACAACTCATCCATTAGATACTCTGCAACAACAATGAACAAAGAACAACAAACTGTACTCAACTGAATAGAGAGATAAAAGCTCAATGAAGCGTTTAGAAAAAAGAGAAAAAAACCCGAAATCAAATCAAATTTAATTAGTTCGATTACACGTGTTCCGGAAACAAACTGATCGCATTACAAACGCCATTCAACCTTACGTTTTTCCGAAAAAAATACAAAACAAAACAAATACCGAAAAAACAGATAACTGGCAACTGTGATGTGACGTGACGTGACATCCAGGGCGGAAAAACTGTACTGTGACCCTGACTCGTACCGTTTTTTGTCTGATCTCAACTCGTGATTGACCGACCGACCGCTCGGTCTCATTGTACCGCATTGAACGTTGAACTGCAAAACCAATCGGAATCATACTGATCACAATCAAGATCCGGGCTATGTCTCTGATTAGCATGCACTCCACAATGTGTGTGGATCGTAATGATCGTTTAGGAGCGTACGCTTCTCTGATTGCACATATAAGATATCTGTCTAAATGGCACTTGAGATATTATTTTATTACCGTAGATCATTTAAATCAGGAATCTTTTTGAACTTTGACTTTGAGATTCAAAGGGATTTTTCTACATAAACTTGATAGTACTATTTACAATTAAGTTTTAAGCATTCATTCTTCCAATGAACAATAACGAGAAGTGCAATCATTCAATAAAACCTTAAAGCTTAAATGCAACAGGATGATTGTTGTCTTTAAACGAATTGCATAATTCAATAAATGCGCCAGCGCGTTTGTTATGATTACTAATAGTATTATTCTTTTTTTTTTTGTTTATCTAAAGCCTCCCTAACCTCAAAGTCCCTCACTCAGCGGGTGGGTTAAAGGTGTGTGTGTCTAGTAAAGGGGAAAACTTTTCGCAATTGCTGACAATTCCCATATTAAATGATCTCTCACCAAGTGCACTAGATCTAATCTCTCACTCTTTCTCTCTCTCTCTCTCTCTCTGTCTCTTTTTATTTATTTGCCCTGACAACAACACTTGATAAACGGGAATGATATTGTTGTTGTTTGTCTCCCAGTTGATTGTGATTGCGGCAATTTGTTCATAGACGTCGATCATTAGCACAAATTCTTGTAAATCTTGGAATCAGATTAGCAGCCACTTTTGTCGTTGAATTTGATTATCTTGAATGAAACGATTTATATGTTTGTGTCTGTGTGTGTGTGTGTGTGTGTCGGAAATGTTTGAGGCAAGCCAATTTGATAGATTTATTTAATTATACGCTAAACTGATCGTTAAACAAATCTAGAAAAAGGTTTCCCAAAACACATTACAATCGATTAATCTAGAAAGAGATATCCCATTAAGTTCCCAACTGATCAAGCACAAGAAATAATCATAATATAAAGGAATAAGTATTCCCGAATCGATTCCTAATTCCTAATAAAGAAAGAAGTTTATGATGAAAAGTGTTATTAGATCTTTACACTTAGTTTTGTCTGTTATCAGAAAGTTTCCGTTTAGGTGATTACACACATGAAATGTGATCATCAACACGTTGTCAGGAATGTGAAATATGATCCATAGACTTTAGTGAAGTACTTTTGAAGCCCCAATAGCTTAATGTATGACATTGATTGCGACTGAATAACGCCAGGCTTAATATGCATTGAAAACTTAAGACCTTGGACAGAAAAAACAGTAGACTTAATGTTAAGCCCCAAAGCTTGACCGGTGAGAATGAAACTTGAACATGGTCGTTGATCGTGATTATTGCTAACTAATTTAACCCCAAGAAGTTACATTATCTTGTCATGTCATTTACCCAGACAATCAAAATTAGCTCAATACTTTACTTTCCCATGTTGATTTATTATTATTGATCAAACATATATACATACATATAAAAAGATATATATAGGTATGTTTGTAGACACACATCTTGGGTTGGCGGTGTCTAATTTGAGTTTATAGTTTATTTATCTGCACAATTAACACATTTTATGTGCTATTTAAATTTTTGATTTTATTGCAATTATAGTCGTAGAATAACCCTCAAAATAAATACGCATACAGATGATGATGATACTATGTATCAGGTATGTTCAAAAGGTATGTAAATCACATTTTGTATAAATGCAATTAATCACGAAATCAGATTCGCACAGTTGCTAACTTATAAAGCTCACATATCTTAACATTTACGCACGTTTGGCAAAAGTAAAATAAAGCTAGACAAATATTGACACAGTTATTTCAACACAGACACCGAACTATATATGCTCTATTCAAATATATATGTTTATAAATAGATAAATAGATAATGAACATTGTTTATGCCATGAAATTTATGATATCTTATTAAAGTTAAGATTAGGCTACAAAATCTGAACAAACAATAACAAAAAAATGAAAATAATCAAAAGAAAACAAAGAAAAACTTTCCCACAGACTAAAGTTACTCGATTTAGCTATTAAATAACTTATATACCTAATTTGATAGCTCTACCACAAATGGTTCCTGAGTTCCTTGAGGTCAGTAAACATTTATTGATATAGTTTAAGTTTGTATTATTTTATATAGTATTATATTTCTATCAAAAGCAAACTGAATCACAAAGTTATGTTAGCTTAGTGCATTAAAACTTCGTGCAGTCTAGGGCTATCTTGAAGTCTTTTGAGTTGGGGGTGTTTGGTACTTCCACGCAAGAAGAAGACGACAAAGAAGAAGAAGCAGAAGGTAGCATTAAAATCGTGTCAGACTATTTAGTCGTGTGATACTATCACATGCCCAATGAACTAAAAACTGTGGTTTCTTTTAGTTTTCTATGTGTGTTTGTGTTTGTGTTGAATGATAAAGAGTGATACTTTTGTTTATAGACTAAAAATAATATTAAAGAGAGTGCTTACCATAGATCTCGTTGCGTTCCTTGAGCTCCTCGGCACGGGCCAGTTTCTCCTCACCATGCTCGATATGATAGTAGATGGCGGCACCAAAAAACAAATACGATATATAGAAGAGGAGCAAAAGTATCCAACGGTTTGGCGACATGCTCCTCCTCTCGCTTCCTTTGGCACTATAGAAGAATAGGCTACAAGCAGACATAACAAAACAAATAAACAAACACAAAATAAGCCGGTTGTGTTTATATATGGAGTACGGCCGCAACACCTTGTAAATTGTTTGCTAACATTTGGTTGAATGTGTGGTAGTCGCAGTGTGGAAAATGCAAGGTACTTCAAGTTCTTGACCATTCGCTTGTTATAATTGTTGTTATTATTATTATTTATGGTTGTATCAACGTTAATCGACGCTTGATTACGATTGCCCAACTGTCTTCAATATATATATATATTAATATACGTACACTTATGAAATTCTTTAGTGCCGTACCACTACTGCACTACGCACAAAGTCGCTAGGCTTATGGGTTCGAAGCGCCGCAACGCGCGAGTATTAAAACCTTTAAGACAGTCACGTTGTCACTTCTGACTTAGTATGGGACAGGTGAATCAGTAATCGGTGGGTCTTAGACAGTAAGTAACGGACTACCAGCTAAATTAGTGCGGTAGTGCTCGAAGCAAGTTACTTCAGATCATATATTTGTATCCTACAGTAATACACACTAAGAAAAACAAAGTGAAGCTTTCATTTTGTAAAAGGTAATGTTGAAATTTAAGTGGGAAAAAAATATATTTATATTAAAAAATGATGGGAAAAATTATTATTTCGAGTTGAAAAATATTCTAATCATATTCTTTGACACATTTTGTAACGGTGTATCAAAAGAAATATGTAGTTCATATTTGTGCTACCTTCGGTTATCACTGTTTTCATGTTTATGATCAAAAACTCTAAACTACTTCTCCAGTGGGTGCGACGTCATTATGGGCATCACTCAGCGACGTCATTTGAATGAAAGATTGAGTAAGGGAGAGCGAGAGAGCAAGAAAGAAGAAACTCTAGACAACTTTACATATTTACACATCTAATCATATCGCCCAAGGCGTTAGTGAACGAGTATTACTGCTAATTTGTACGTAGTACTCTCCTTCTTCTCACTGTTTTCGGCTAACAATCGCTACAAAATGGTAACAACAACAATAACAACAACAAGATTGACAATTGACAACCTGCAATGGGCATGGCATGTTATCTGTCTGGGTTAGTTTTCGGTTGACAAACGCCGCCTGCGCTTGGAAATGTACCGCAGCAGTACCGAGACCAATTAGCGGTTCGTTGGCGGTAGCGCCCTACCATCGAATCGTAATACCGGATAATGAGTGACAAATACTTGCTTGTCCCTGTATGTATCGGACGTCATCAATTCTCACTTGGTTGCTTTTACTTTGGCTCCAACGAGTTGGGTTATTTTGTGAAATACACTTATTAGTACAAGTAGTTGGCAATAGTATTGATAATATTGGTGTTAGGTACTTCTTGCAAAATCATAAAGATAATTGCAAAGTAATTAGTTCATGTTGAGGTAGTTCTGCTTAATCAATATCCATGATATACTATATATATATTTGTTCTTTCTTATTTTCTATGATGAACTTTGTCACCAAGTGCGAAGGAACAGTTAACTAGTACATTGAATGATCTCAAGTTTTTCTTACGTGAGTGTTAAACTCCATACTATATCAAGTGATAAATGTTAAAACTGGCACGACTTGAGTTTACCCTATCCTATACCTCTTTGAAAATATTTTAGTACAAGGTTTCGAGGTTTCGAGATATAAGGTTTTAGGTTTATTTATACCTAAGACAAACACTTAAGTATTACATGCGACATTAAGAAACTCAAGACATTATTTAAGAATGTTGTTGTTGTTGTTTGTGAAGCAAAGTCAAGTGTTGAGAACTGATAATAATTCAGTGCATACAATATCATTTTGTTCAATTATAATTATCAATTTTATAGTGGTGCAAGAGCGCGTATTTTGAATGTTTTTCTAAATATATTATCTATGAGATATGTTTGTCGACATTGTTATTATTATTGTTGTTGTTGTTCAGCTGAAAGTCAAACTGGGCTAAGCATTCTTGTTAACAATATAATAATAAATAATTTAATAATGGAAAAATAAAATTTGCCATTTATAGGGCGCGTTTTTCTGTCAATGATGACGCCGTTTTCAATGGAAATATATATATTTGATTCGATTTGACTATTTTTTGGGTTTGCCTCATTTTCTAAGGAACGGAAAATTCTGCATGCAAAAACTGAAGATATAAATAAAAAATGATACTTGTGTTGGAAACAATTTGATATGGTAATAAATTGGCAGTAAGCGTCTCCAATCGAAACAAAAAAAGATCATCTATGATCATGTAAATTAATATGCACAATATTTAATTTGTTAACGTGTGAAAAACAACAAAACATTTAATATAGTCATATAAAGCATACTAATTGAAACCCAACCAAAAATAGAGAAATCTAAAGGATTAAAGATCATGTTACAGCTTTCAAAACACTTGAAAATAAATCCTGAATAATGAGCAACATTCAGTCAACCTATTTATTTATTTTAAGTTATTTTTTTGTAATTTTTTTTTTTTGCTATTTTTGTGAAAAGAAATGAATGAATAAAAAATATTTGCATATACTGAATGCTAAATAGTCGCATAATCAATAATAAATAGCAACAAATTGCAAATGAACACGTTTAGTAAATAATCACGACATTTGCCAAGAGTACGTCGAGAGAGGGTTGTTTTTTTGTCCAAAGCATGTTCCTATGACGTACCGACTACCGACTTAAAAAAAGAAAAGAGAAAGATGTGACTAGCCCCTCTAGAAATCTCTTTGTCGGTTGAGTTTTATAAAAGACAGGCATTGTACAACCAGTTAGGAGGAGTTCGAATACGTAATAATGCTAATTATGTTGACATTGTCAAACAAACCATTTCACATGCATGATTAATTACATTTCGATCTATCAATGTCTCATTGATGGAGTCGTGTCTTTCACTATGTTTTTTTTTTTCTCTCGATGATAAGAAACAATCCATTGAAATAGTATTTGATGCTTCCTGTCAGCTGACGTAAAGCCCTGGTTACACGACAATTAATAACGTTAACTGACAACGAAAATATCGAATATAGATAATATTATATACATGCTGGTAGTGGAAGTTTTAGTGATACACCGACGATCAACTGACGATCGCTGAAGGATTACTTGACAACATGTTGCTGGCAACATGACACTTGGCAACATTTGCTTACTATACATGGGCAGCAACATGTTGCCACCATTAATTGGCTACTAACCCAGTTGACAAACTAAAGCGCCAACAACAAGCCAGCGATAAGATGTTTGAAATGTTCAAATAACCGGAATAATATTGAAAAATCTTTAATGTATGTTTTCTCTTTAACAATTCTCAATACTTACTTATTGCGTTTGAGATTTTCTTAAGCTTAACATTCGACTTAACGTTGTAACGTCTAGAGAACTTATCATTTAAATGTTTAGCACGTCTTATTTCTTGACGTGTTCGATTATACATATATACATATATATAATATAGTATAGTATGTATATATTTTTTGTTTTTCTGTTTTTTTTTTTTAACAATCTTAACGATCTTTAAAGTGCAAGTGTGCTCTAGTTCAGACAGCACGTCTATGCTATGTGCAGCTTGAAATCAGTACTTATTTGTACTTTAATGAATTTATATAATCATTATATGTACATATTTATACAGATACTAGCTTTAATCAATCTGTGAAGGCCTTTAGCCTCTATAGATTGAATGTTTTGGATTTTTTTTGTTTTTTTGTGAATGAAGAAAGCGCTTAATTAGCGAAATTGTTATATTATAGAGCGATTGTCTAGCCCTTAGGCAATCGTTACAATTGTAAGAGAACAGTAAACGAGAATCTGTGTAATGTTTATGAATGTCTTTTTTTTTAAATGGAACTTTAATATCAGAATTATTTTAAAAACATGTTTACAAACAAGAGCAAAGCGGATCCTCTGGAAAGCACAGGTATGTTGTACAAAATACTTATAAGTTCAATGATGATAATACAGTTGATTCATATCGAGACTGGTACTTTTGAATTGGTCAACAACGGCGAAATATGATGAATCTTGCATATGGTTCACACAGTTCGTTAGCCTCGTCTTTAAAATAAGATTAATTCATAATATATGCCTTCAATTGTTATCAACACATGCGAAATGTACTTTTTTTTGAAGAAGAAGATCTCTTTCAAAAACACAATATATTTCATGAAATATGACCTGTTCCTTTTGTTGAGCAAACAATTTACACTTGTTTCGGCATCAATATTATTATTATTTTTTTAACAATACCCACTTTTAAGTAAATCCAAAAAACCGAACAAAAAACAAGTAAATCTTTTTTTTGCACTGCACTTTGACAAAATTCCTTTTTGTCTTTAAAAATTGTTACAAACAAGAAACAAACACGCGCAAAGCAAAGACGAAAGAAAAAAATATGTTGTTGTTATGTTGATGCAGGCGACGAACAGAAGCAGAAAAAAAAAACATGCATAGAACCGTTGATCACCCGACGAACAGGACGGTTACCGTTACACGGCGCACATTGAATTGAAATTGAAGCGCTGCAGGCGACGAGTTGGCACTTTTTGTTGTGTGTTTTTAAAGTGTGGGTGTGCGAGTGTGTATGGGTGTGTGTGTGTGTATGTGAGTCTAGTGACGTTGATTTGTAAATTGAAATAGTTGGAAGCTCACGTCTCTGCTTGCACAGCCACTGCTCGCGCCAGCTGCGCAGCCCCAACGAACTGAGAAAATTAGAATTTCGATGCGCGATGTTTAACGGTAAAACGGTAAGTTAATGGAAGGTAACGATTACGATTATACGGTTCTTAAACGCACACTACGTCGTCGCTACGATACGCGATACGTCCATCATATGACTGATGGAGCTTAAGCTCAAATCCGACTAAAACACAACACCTCCTTTGACGACGCCGATCGAAATCTCTTCGTCTTCGTTTGCGTTTTTCGTTTTCATTAACCTCACTCACACTCACTCTGTGTGCTCTCTTTCTGTCTCGCATTCGCGCTTTGTAAAATATGTGTGAGATTTTGTATTTTACTATATTTTTTTGTTGCTTCTTTTTGCTTTGATTTTATTATTTTATTTTTTAATCCCAGCAGTAGAGCTCACTCACTTTTGAGCCAAAATAACTCAAGATCCCCGTTCGGAGTCTTTCCGTCGACTCGTTCGACGTTCGATTGGGGAATGCGACAATTGTGATTCGCGAGCAGGGGGACAACGAATCGCTTTTGAGTGAGTGGTTTGTGTCAAAAGCGGCGACGACGAGCTAAACGCCGACCTGACACTACACCACCCCCCGCTAAACCCAACGCACACACACACACACACTTAAAATGTTCAGTTAGCGCACGGTGTACACTTGTCTACTGCGACTAACTACTACATACATACATATGTATACTACTGTATGTATGTACTTACAAAAAAAAATCGTCGATCGACAAAAGACAACTACGAAAATCGCGAGCACTTTTTTTTTAGCCATCTCCTTTACCCCCCTTTGCGCACACAACAATATCAACAACAGTACCTACGTTTTTGCTACCAATGAACGGCACAGTACAGCGATTGCGCACAGTGGTACAAAGCTTATGGCAAATTGTGGGTGTGAGTGTATGAGTGGATATGCGTGATTCGACAAACTAAAGTTTTATTAGGATATGGACTCGAGCTTTTCGAAACGTTATTCAAGATTATTTATTTTTGTATTGCTTGAGTTTCACGTACTTTTAACACATTTATAAATATGAATATTTATATTAATTAATTATAATAAAATAATTTCTTACCTGTCCATGTAAATGTCATGCTTCGAGGTACAATATGCCGTAGACAACCAAAAGGCAATTGGTTACATTTCTTACAACTAGATAACCACTGTACACACTGAAGCATTGATTTCGTATTGTTCTTATGCTCTTTAGATGTTGTTGGTGTTGTATTTGTTGGTTTTTTGACTCGCATAACAGCCAAATTTGTCAGCGTATTTACCCACCGACAAGTCTCAGTTCGGACCCAAACCTACTGCTACTATATGAATGGACAAAGGGGCAATGCGGTGGCTCCCTCTCTAAACAAATGAGGGGCGAGGAGAGAAGAGTGGACGATGCCGACGCCAAACCAAAACACACCCACAACAATACTAACAAATAATTGTTCACAGAATTAGTGCTTTACGACGAAGGCGCAAAACTTTAAAGACCAACCTAAAACAGCTATCCCATGCACCCACGAATCATCCACCCTCTCTCTCTCTCTCTTATGCTTAAGCGCATGCGCAACATTGTAGAAGGATTTAGTATGTTTATGCACCTGGGGACACTGTGCCTGTTGCACTGCTGTGCATCTGCCAATAGTAAGATAACTCTGATAATTTGTACTAAATTATCGCATTACTTTTGAGTCTAATCAGTTGAGTCAGCTTTTTAAGTGTAATGTAAGTCATTAACAAATAAAAATACACAGCAAAAAATAATATATGAAAGACCAAATTATATTATATTAATATTTAAATACTTTAATCTCATGAATGTCTTTATTAGCTTGTATTTTTATTATTTTATCGCATATTAGGCTAAATACATTGTTTGCCAATATTTTCTTTCCTACATTTTTTTTTATTTACAAGCATTCTTAATAACAACCGCAATAGCAAGAAAGCACAGTTATAACGAAAGATAGTGTTGATGACAAACACTCGAGAGCCGCATATTCTCCACACACCTATACACACGCACATTTTCGCACTGGATAACAGATGCCTCTGCTGCCAGTCTCTGTTGCTGTTGCTGTCAACGCCACCAGCGACGCCAGCGTCAGCTTAGCGATCACAAACAAAACTCACGCTTAAGTGGTCGCCACAAAAGCAAAAAAAAAAAAAAATATGTGGAGCAAACGGCCGCCGATGCCGACGACGACGACGACGACGACCATGACAATGGCAATTGGTCAGCCAGAGTTAAGAAATGCCCTACGCAAGTAAATAAAAACTCTACAAACCAAAGTTACCATTAATAAAATTCCCCTCAGAGAAAAAGTCCCAGGCTATAAAATCCCCTGACAGAATACGTAGAGCACAAAACCTCCTTAATAACTCAAGTGCGCTCTTAAATGCCAAAATCAAAAATATTCTGTTCACGTTACAAGCTTCACATTCAGATCGTATAGTCCGGTATTAGGCAAGGGGTTAGGGCGCAAAACCGATAAGCAAAAATCAGAGCGTGCAAATAACTCAACGAGGTGCTAAAAGATGCAGTGGAGCCAACAAAGGAAGTGCGAAATATTATTGAGAGTAAAACTGAGATAAAAAGAGAGAAAAACTTCAGTTGAAACTAAAAACAAGCTCAATATAAATATTGATAAACCACCTTCGATTTGTGACTCTCGGCAGATAAATAAAGGAAGCGATAGATTCTCATCAGCTCTTTTTGGCTGGAAGATTCTGCGAAAAGAGAAGAAAACGTTAAGTATTTAGAATTCAAATCTGATTCTGATTCATTCATTCGATTCATTTGCATTTGTCGCATATTTTTTTTATTCGTTTCTTATCATTGAAAAGTTTAATTAATTACTATCGTATTAGGTGCATTTGATACTTTGATGTATCGACATTGATATCAACAGCCATAAGAAAAGTATGAAAAAATAAACGGGGAAAAGCCGGAGCGCCAAAACGAATCAAGTGTATTTAAATAAATTCAAATGAATTGTAATTGATGGCCCAAAACGCAACAAATTTTAACTGCGACACCCAGGTAACTGATTTTTAGATTGATCGGCGGGGGATTGAAGCTTGATGGTCTAGCCAGGCGGCAGTGTTTCATATTAAGTACAACTCATAGCTTGTTTGTACAACCTTCTTGTCAACACATGCCAACATGATTGATATGTTATTTTAATTTGTATTTAATATCTAGTCTAACGAATGAATGTCAAATAAAACATAAGTAAGATTGGTGAAAAATCAGATGATTAGTTAGTTAAAAATCAAATAAATTAAAATTTAATATTTGGAAAATTTGCCTCTACCCGTTTACCGTTCGAATTGTGTAACGGCAAAGCGATTGTTTGGAGCCAAATCCAACATGCGCCAATCAAAAGCATACTTTTAGGCTGCAAGCTAAGTCGCAAGTAAAAAACACATCAAAAATGTAAAGCGTACTTTCAGGCTCAACATTAAAATCATTTGTGCTGATAACTTTTATGTTTTTATGCTATGTCTAAGAATATATAAACAGCAGTATAAATCTGTCAAATCTGTAGAAGCATCTAGAAAGAATATGCACACAGAATAAGAAATAAACAAAGTTATTTTCTTTTAAAGCTACTATTGGTAGTCCTGATTATATTTGTTTGTATATTGCTTTGTATTCACTTAAGGTATATTATGTAATATTTAACTTTTGTATAAATGACAATAAACTGTCCAAATTGGCTAAACATGATTAACGTGGCTAGTAATGTTAATAATACAAGTACAAATATCAAAAACCATTGAGCATGAGTGTAATCGTTGTTCTTGTTCTTGTTGTTGTTATATTGCATTCGATATCAGTAATTGTTGCTTATAAGATACGCGATATTGGAGATGATCTTGCAACCGTTCTTGTGATGCAATAAATTAAGGCACGGATCGCGTATCTTCTCCTCGAGCAACTTAATCAACTCCGTGCGCAGACACTGAACGAGCTCGGCAGTTTCATGATTGTGAGCCTTCAATATAATCCAGCCGCTCTCGAGCAGAAACAGAAAATCACCATCGTGCAGCTCCACCTTGAAATCGGAGCCGGCAAACAGTACGAGTGCGATCAGTGGCAGCATGGAGCAGTCGCGTATATAGATGGAACTGGTGCTAACCTTCTCCTGGTAGACAAGGAAAGGGGCTTGGAAGACAGCGACCTGTGAGTTCACCGATGATGGATGTATGCGCACATAACCATCGCCGCGCGTCTTGAAACGCAAATCCTGATGGCCTGGTTCGCGGGGCACAGCGCCACCAGCGGTTTGTATATAGACGCGATCCGGTGTCATTATCTTGACAATGTTTGGATATAGAGCGGCGCACAGTAACGAGGTGAGCAATCGATTGTTCTCACCATTAACATTTTGTTCATGTCCTGCATTCACCAAAAGGGGAAATTAGATGGAAACTGATGGAACTGATTCGACTATCCTCACTCACCTGTTAACTGTAAAATATTGTCACTGGCATTTGCACGTCTGCGTGGCACATTGACGGGCACAAAACCAATCGAGACTAGCAGCTCCAGATACTGATACTTGAGGTCAGCAATCATCTCCAGCGTATTGATCGATAGAAAGTTCTCGCTGGCATAATTCCGACTAGCGCCATAATGACCACGTTTTGCCACTGCAAGCCATTTCTGTAATCAAACAAATGCGTGCAAATAGTCATCATCATGGCTGTATCTGAATCCAGCTGAATCTTTTACTTACCCGATAGGCATTGAGCACGGTCAGATGATCGCTATGATCGAGAGCAAACTGTCGCTTGCGTTTGTCCGCCTCGACACGCTTATTCAATGGACTGACAAAGGGTGACTTATTGCTGAGGCAGGCGGCGATGGTGAGCACACTGTCCAGACACTGAAAGATCGCTCCGTACAACATAAGTTTGCCAATGCGCACATCGACGGGCAATGCGGCCAGATGATGACCCAGCGGTGTCAGTTGATCCTCTGCATCCAGAGCGCCAACGTCACGCAGACGCATCAATGCACCCACAACGCTATCCTCCTTGGGCGCCTCGAGTGTCTCCAAAAGCACATCCAGTGTGTTGCGTGACGCAAACGTCGCAAGCGTCTTAATGCGCAACACTATCTGTTCGAGCGGCACACGCTGTATCTCGGGCACGGGCTGTGCCAGTATGTGCTGCTGATAACGATAGCTGGTATACAAATGGATGCAGACGCCAGGCATGACACGACCAGCACGACCCTTGCGTTGTTTCGCATTCGCACGCGATACCCAAACCAGATCCAGTGATTCCATATTCCGATTCGAGTCGAAGCCCTTTTCCTTCATTAGGCCACAGTCGATTACAAAGACACAATCATCGATGGTGACCGATGTTTCGGCTATATTTGTGCTGAGCACAATTTTACGCTTGCCAGCGGGCGCACGCTTAAACACCAGCGCCTGATCCTCGCTAGACAGCGCCGAATGCAACGGCACCAGCACATATTTGCCAGTGCGTGGCCCAAATATTGAGCTGTCCAGCAGGGCATTGTGCACCGATTGTATCTCCTGCATGCCGGGCAAAAAGATAAGTATGCTACCCTCGTGCGGCCACTCGTGCTCCCCCTCTACAATGTGTTTGAGCACAGATTCGACAAGTTCCGGATTTATCATCATTGGCTCCATCAGGTAGATGCTCTTGCATGTCGTTTTGCTGTAATCTGTATAAAAAAACAAAAAGCGAATAGGTTTTTAAAACGGGATGCCAGTTTTAACCTATTGCAACATACCCGCATATCGTGCATATGTCTCGGCTAGGGTGAGATTCTCATCCCTAACTTTTTGGCCCGGCGGTGTACTCGATGCCTGAACATCAGCAAATTCCAGGGCATGTTCCAGTTCATCCTGTTCCTTCTTTTTCATTTTACGACAATATTTTGTATCGCACTCCATGACAAAATCACATTCATCCAATATATCCTCGAGGAAGAGCTGTTGCACGGGAAATGTACGTCCCGGTATATCCAATACGGGCGCACCACCAAAGTAATCGGAAAAGAGGGCCGCGTTCAATGTGGCAGACATGAGTATGACCTTGAGATCCTTGCGCTCGCGCAATATATTTTTGAGGATGAGCAGAAGGAAATCCGAGTCCTGAGATCGCTCATGCACCTCATCAACAATGACATGGGTGACATTGGTTAGCAGCGGATCGGATGCGAGGCGACGCAACAGGATGCCGGTTGTGCAGAAGCTGAGCCTGGTGCTGGCCGAGATCTTGTTCTCCAGGCGTATCTGATAACCCACCAGCTGGCCAATGCGATCCAGACGCTCGTTGGCTACACGCTCCGCGACACCAATGGCCGACAGGCGACGTGGTTGGGTGCATAGAATCTCCACGTGAGGTAGCTCCGATTTGGGTGGCAGCTGCAAGCCCTTAAAGAACCAATTGTCAAGGATAAATTGCGGCACCTGGGTGCTCTTGCCGCAGCCCGTTTCGCCAGAGATGACCACCACCGGTGAACTATTAATAAGCTCCAATATGCGTTCCATCTCAGCAAAAGCTGGCAGTTTCTTTCTAGCCTCAATTAGTTTGTGATAGCGGTCATCCCGGCGTCGCTCATTGAAGAGCTGCAGCAAACGACGATTCTCGCGGGCCAGCTCGGATGCATTGCGTCGCTGAGTGCCGGCATCGTTGCGCGACGTCTGTCCACGCTCATAGTGACTGGGCCGCGGAACAGCTGAAGCACCATCAGGATTGCCATCGATATCGCTGTCATTTGCGGCCTCGTGGAAGAGCGAATGCTTGGGCGATGGGAAGCGGGTGATGTCCAGACTGTTTGCCAAACCCTCATCTGTTTGCAACATGTCACAGATGCTATAGACACAGGGTATGCCATCCCGACATATCTCACGTGCCTCCCGATACAAATGGCGAGCAAAACGCAAACGTAGCTCATGTGGTATATCATGACAAGTGGTCTTTAAATAGATAAAGGGTGCCTCGTAAGGATAGCGACTGCCGGGTGGAAAGCGAACCTCCACGTGAAACCACAGCTCATTCTCGTTTTCATCCAGGTTATCGGCGCGCTTGCGTTCAGGCGTACTCAGCCCCTCTGGCTGCGGCGGCACGTGCGCAAAGCGGCATTTGGGCCCAAATTTACAGGTACCATCGCGATCGAAGTTGCGACAACGTTGTGGCGCCTTCTTCTTTTTGTCCAGCTCTGCCTGTCGGAGAGCTGCTTGCGCCGCATTGGCAGCTTCACGTGCTTTGCGCACCTCTGATGGACTGTGGCTGAGAAGATGTTCGATTTTGAATTTTAGATTCCAGACACTATTATATTCGCGCTCCTCGTATGCCCGATCGTAGATAGATTGTAGCGCCTCCTTTTCATCGGCACGCATATCCAGCAGTGCAGCCTCGTCGGGGTGCTCCAAGGCCGTTGGCTCATCGCTGGGCACGCGCATGTAGCGTCTATAGAGCAATAGGAGCGCTGCCTCTGTATCGTTTGAGCAATGCTCGTAAGCCTCCAGACAGTGCACCGGATGGAATCCGTAATTCTCCAACTTGAGCAGGGCATAGCGCCTCAGCCGATCGTCGTCGGCGGTGCTGCTTGGCCCACTGACGCCCTGCACGCTCTGCACTTGCAGCGTACCCCGATCCTCCCAGTAGGCGTGCTTAATACCCTTGCCGCCGCGACCTCGATCCTTGTATTTTGCAATGTCGTCCAGCTTAAAGTCTGGACCGTGTATTGAGCGCAACGTGTCCATTGTTAGCTGCTGTGACTCATCGCTCAGACGCAGCACGTGTAGCTCCGTCTTGCGCGATTTGTTGTCCGGCACAAACTTCGGCGCCGCCTGCACGTTTCTGCATAACGAGGAAAAGTGTCGTTAAACGTAGTTTATGAAAGATAAATTTGTTATTATTTTTCTCACGTTGTGCGTGCATCGCTGGGCGCGCGCAGATGCCAGTCATCGAGTTGTTGCCGCGAATAGTCGTCCATGCCCAATTACTATAAATATGTCCACGTTCACTGCGCCAATCAGTGCTAACAAATTTCACAATTAAAGCTAATAACCAGAATGCTAAAAGAGCATTATCTTTCAAGTCAGTGACGTCGTTTCGATTATTGATAACAGCACAACAGCTGATTTATGTATGCCGGCGAACCGTCGATAGGTTTGTTCGCCAGCAGCCCAAAACCATGAAATACGAATAATTTGTGTTTGAAAATAAAATTTTAGTTACTTCATTTAGTTACAATTATGTTATATGCTTCTTATTACCTAAGTGATTACTTATTTAAACATGTAATTAATTCGATATATCAAGTGGGTTTTTAACAATCTGATATCGTTGGCATCCCTGTGATAAGTTCAGCGTTGCCATATAAAGTTGTACTCCAATCCAAGTAGCTGTTGAGCGCTTGTCATTTAAGACGTTTAGTAGGCTTTTAAACAAAATCTTATTCTTTTCTCAGATTTGACGAGAACAGGATGCCAAATCTTCAGTCTATTTTCTGATTTCAGCAGTTAAACAACTGAAATCAAAATTAAAACAAAAACTTTTTCTGTTTGCGCATTAATTCCAAGTCTAATTTTTGCTCTTCTAGTGTCTCACTGCAAGAAAATATGTAAGTTTTTATTCATATTTTAAGAAACCAGACTCACATTGCCATTTGGTTATAATTTTTAAAGAGTTTTTCTTCTTTTAACATTGACTTGTATTTTTCTTCGTCTTCCTTGGACTTCATTTTTAATTTGAGAATTTGATCGGCGCAGACATTTTCTATGTCGTGTAGAGCTTTTTTCACATTGTCCGTGACATCAACCAAATTATAATATGCCTAAAATATGTATATAAAGAACATAAATTTGTTGTAACTATTAAATTGCAAGCTACCATATCGGTATGTTCATCAAATTCCGTGTTTTCGGCGAGCGCCTTTTTTGCCTTGATAGCCTCGTCACAGTGTATTGCATATGCACGCAAATATTCATCTTCCGAATTGTACATTTTGTGAAATTGTTCCAAAATTTGTGTGTGCATTTTATTGACTTGCGACGCGGTGCACATTTTGTTTCCGATGGGAACTCTTAAGCTGCATAGAAGCTGCATCTTTTCGTTTAGCATTTCGAAAGATTGTTTTTTATCGCAGGTCATCACCTGACACACTCTACGATTACCAGATTCCTGCATAGAACACGCAAATCATTAAAATGAACAAATTTATAATTATTGACAGCCAATTACCGTATTTTTGCAACATAGCGCGATAAATTTTTTCATTAACATTTCAATGTCTGCTGCTTCGCCATTAACCTGCTCTAACAGTTCCATTGCGCTTACTTCATAGTTGCACGCATTATCACTTAAGTCAGACATATTTATTATTTAATTATGTATATTCAATGTGAGCGCGCAAGAAATATATTCAACCTTTTCTTTGTCTATGGCGTCGCCAGCAAAGGCAGCGTTGCCAACGTTTTGAAAATTAAACCGTTATATAAAAAAAAGAGCCACTTCAAAACTTAACATGCAACATTGCATGAAATGTTCAAATAACAGACATCTATATATGTCTAGCACCAAGCTATGTTAACTTCTAGTAACTGACAGAGCTGTCAACGTCAAATAAGTAACATGGCGGTTTTTTTAAATAAAAATATATTTATTTTTAGTTGTGCACATTGCTTGAAAAGTGCTTGTGCCAAAGCAGATATATTCTTTTTTAACTAAATCATCGCATTTGCAGATTGAAAGATGCCAAATAAACCTGATCCAAAAGCAAAGCGCGAGCCCACGTCCTTTGGAGGACGGCACGATACACCAATTCGTCGTCGCCCTACACAGGATGCCGCCGAACATGAAATCAAAGTAGAGATTATGGAGTATGTATATATTATACATATATAATTTTAATTTAATATTTAGACTTGTTTTCAAATAGGGGACCACGACGTCCACCTGTTCGCGAATTGACGGATCAAGAGCTTCAAATGGAAAACCCATTTAAGCCGCGATCTACCAAGGTGCTGCGTGAGTTGGATTCACCACGTCCACTGCGTGATCCAGTCTCGCCAAGTAAACAGCTCAAGGATACCATTGATAAGCTGTCTGCAAGCACGAAGCAGCTGAATATGACTGATCCCATGTTGGTCGAGAATCTACCTAAATTAAAAATTGATCCTGACGTGACGCCACGTCAATCGGACGCAGACAACACAACTCCAACTCCAAATATACGCCCCTCTCAAAAGCGTATTGTTTCTCGGCCCACAGAAACGGAGCGCGTAGCTCCACGTTTTTTAACACGTCCGTCGCAAGAGCGCATTGTTCCTCCACGCCCCTTACGTGGAGTAAGTATGAACGCCCGGACAACTCAGTCTAAGAACACGTCTCAAATTTCGCCACGTCGTGATTACATTGCCACTCGCAAGTCATCGGATGATCTGACGGTCATGCATAAAACCGGATTTGGTTTTCGGACTAACGTCACTCAACGGCGCACTCAGCCCCAAAGCTTGGATCTACCCAGGGTGGAGAAACACGACAACTACGTGAACAAACGTCGCGGTGAAGAGGAGTATGCATCGTCAGCGTCACAGTACAGTCGCGGTAAAGAGGAGTATGCATCGCCAGCGTCATCCTACACTCAGCGTGCCTCTCTGATGGACGGCAAACCGCTTCGTAGTAATAACAAGTTCTCTAAGGACAAGGATGAGCTAAGCGACGGGTCAGAGGATACCCGCAAATGGTCACGACGCTCACGTCTTGATCAATATGACGATTGTGAACAACAACCACGACGTTCTCGGCGCGATGACTTGTTCTACGCCAGCACTGGACGCAATAATACCCGCAATCGCTCAACTGCACGAACTCGGGCCTCTCTGGCGGCGGCGGCCCTTGCCTCGACTGTCCAGACGAGTCAGGCGGCCATGGATAAAATTGCCGAGCGTAATAGACCATACTTGCGCATGGCTGCCAAAAATTTGGCGGCTACTGGAGACAAGCGACGTGAGCATCGCAATAACAACTTGCTTAATGCAACCTTAAGCTTGGTCCGTGAAATGGACCCCGAATATGTTGAGACCCTTTGTTTTGCCATACACGAGTTTCTACAGGGTGATGTGAAATCGGGCTCGGACTCTGAGTGTTAGCTTTGATCACAGCCATCTATAGTTATTAACACGCATTCAAACTTATCATATATCAACTGGACACCAAGTGTAACACATACAATTTAGAAATGGTTATAGAGAGAGTAACGGAAAATATTAATAGGAAAACATCATTTTTGCACGAACCCATTAAATATTCAGACATTCCTTTTTGTATCCGTTACACTCTTGTATATCTTTCACAAATATTGTTAACTGTTATTTATATTTTTAAAAAGAATAATAAATAACTATAGCAATTATTGAATATTTTTAAAATATATTTACAAGGTTTTCGGGGAAAAAAAAATTGGGAATAGTTTTTAATAGACACGCTCGTTAAGCTTGAACATAAGTGGATCTTTGGTGCGCAGAATCAGTTCAGCAATGAGCACTGGAGGCTCGTCCTTATTGCCCACAAACTCAATATTATAGTGACGCAGAACATTTGCCACAATCGCCTTAATCTCTAATATGGCAAACTTTTGTCCAATGCAATTACGTGGTCCGGCCGAGAAGGGTATATACGCATAGGGATTAAGCTTCTCAGCGCTGGTCACAACATCAAAACGTTCCGGCTTGAAGGTATTTGGCTCACTAAACAGTTCCTCACGTCGACCCAAATACAGTGGGGAAATGCCAATGTTTGTGCCAGCCGGAATAATCTTGCCATCTGCAATTATAATAAAAGAGAATCAACCATTTGGATACAATGAAATGCATTTCGCAGACTTACTTATTTCACACTCTGTCAGCACTTTGCGTCCCAGCAGCGGCACCGATGGATACATACGAAGCGTCTCCTTGATGCACAGATCCACATAGTGCAGCTGGTTCAACAGATCATATGTGACCGGCGTGTTCTTGTCCTTACCCATTACAGAGATAATCTCCTCGATGCACTTGCGCTGACAATCCGGATACAGTGCAATGTTATAGAAGAAGAACATTATGGCCGACGAGGTAGTGTCGTGACCCTCGAACATAAAAGTATCCACCTCCTCGCGTATATCCATATTGGTCAATGGCTTGTCATCAATGTGCGACTGCAGCAATATGTCCAAAAATGCCATCTTACGCTTGGCACCCACATCAGCATCATCTGCACTGTGCGCTGCCACACTGCCGGCACCCTTCTCGGCCGCACGCAACAGTTCCTCGCGTCGTTGCACAATGATCTTCTCTGTGAAATTGTGCAAAACATTTAGGGCACGTTTCTCCGCTCTCGCCAGTGGAGTCAGCATGTAGGTCAGCTCGAAGCGATAGAATATGTTGAACATGCGCTTGTGCAGCACCATCGATATGGTCTTCACCGCTTGGACATACTCTGAGTCCACATTCGTCTGGGCATTGATTGAGACACCCATCGCAGTTTCTGTGGGGGAAAGCATAAGGAAATAAGGTTCATATTTTAAAGATAAGTATAAGCAAGACTTTAACTAAACCGATTCTTCTTAGAAACAATCTCTAACTATTACCCACCACAGATTGTGTCCATGGTGCACAGATTAATCCAATCATACAAATTGAAACCCGTATTGCCCTGTTGCCGGCGCTCTTTCTCCAAATTCTTTAGCAGGACAAGCGACTCGCTCTGAAATACATCGACAAACTGATCGAGGATCTTGAAATGAAAGGCGGGTGTAATGATCTTGCGACGCTTATGCCATTTACGGCCACGACTGACGAGAAGGCCCTCCTTGAGCCATGGCTCGAGTGCCTTATATTCGCCGGCCTTGTCATTGAAGCGCAGTGTGCCCAAAACGACTTCCACATCCTTGGGATTACCCATAAGCATGTTGAGCTCTGGACCCAACCACACCTTCAACGTGTCATCCTTGGCATATCGTTGCATAAAATCAAAAATAGTCTTGACCATCTCATGCGGTTCCTTGCCAATCAAATGATGTCCATGTCCGAGCAAAGGCAATGCTGGTGGACTCGCTATATCCCGTGTCACATCGATCAGATGCTTAAACTTCAGCTGATAGATGAGCAGAGCCACAAACAGAGCACTGCCGAAAATCAATCCCAACACCAAAAACATAGCGCTATTGGGTTCTTACAGCGCCGGCAAACAAAATCTATTTGAACAATAAATACTTGGAAATCGAGACCACAACCCTTTTGTATTGGACATTAGCAGCATTTTATGAAGTCAAATCTAATCTGGGTCTGGGCTTATCCGTCTACTGCAATCAGCCGAAATTGATGTACATTATTGTATACATAGGTATTTAGAAATGCTTGAAACCCGTCCTGTTCCCCCTTATCTTTACGAGCTACCACAAATAACAACAAATTTAATCATAATGCACTTTGCTCAAAATTCAGGCAAGTGACGAGTTACCAATTGAAATGGTTCGGCGGTCTTGGTCTGGGTCGAGGTCAAGCAAACTCGCAAAGCGATAATAAGAAAAACAAACTAATTTGAGAGTTATTGTTTAGGAAAAACTTGAACTTACCACAGATGACATCGAGGGCGCACAGATGTGCTGCATGTCCCAGCTCGATCTGATTGTTGCCATCAGTGCCGCGCGCTTTTTGCAGATGCGTTAGTAGCACGCGGGTTTGCCTATCAAAGATCTCCACATATGGCTCCAGGATGCGGAAGTGAAAGGCGGGCGTTATGATCTTGCGGCGTTGATGCCACTTACGTCCACGACTGACGAGAAGGCCCTGATTTAGCCAGCCACTGAGAAAGTCATACTCCATGGCCTTGTCTAGCAGCTTGGTGCTGCCGAGTACCACTTCTATGTCCTTGGGAGCGAACATCATGATGCTAAAGTTAGAGCCCATTTTGAGTTTAAAGGTATCGCCATGTTTCTCAGCCAATTCGACAATCACTTTCGGCACCTGTGATGGCTCCAGGCCCAGAAACAGATTAACATTCCCAAGCAATGGCAGTGTCTTAGGTCCCGGCAATAAAGCGGCCAACTCATGCGCGCGACGGCGACGCTTCAACCAGGGACGCAATGAAAGCCAGCTAAGCGATGCCAGGGATAAAACAATGCAAACGGCAGCAGCGAGCAGTGGCAATGAAAACGACATTGTTAATGGAGCAGTAGCAATTTGCAACTAAATAATTAGCATTCAAATAAATTCCTTTTGGCATTAGCATAATCAGCGCGGCAGCCGTTTAAAGGTTATCGGCTATCGTTTCGAGTCAGTTCAACTCATGTCAAGTTCTAGTTCAAGTTGCTCTCTTTACGCATCATCATGGCAGGGTACAAATTTAGATCTTGGAATTAAAAATAGCCATCGGTTAGCTAGCTAGTGTGACGCCACGTCCGGCAAACGCATAGAGTGGGTGTTGTTCATATTCAGGTGTTTACACTTCTTTCTGTTTTGTTTTGTTTTTTTGGTTTTGTAGTGGGAGCCGTGACGTCACTAGCGAAATGACACAGCCTACTGCCAAATGTGACCAGATGGCAACGTCTGAAAGGAATGAACCAGAGAGAGCAAAACGCGAGAGAGAATGAATGAAGCATGACCGCGTAGTAATAATTAGAAAATATTAATTGCATACGCTCTGATTATATTAAGATGCGCAACTTACTCAACATATTGCTGTTGACCTATTGATGAGTATCATAGCTACACTCAGAGAAATATGTGTGTACACATGTGGTCATTGACCCTACAGCTATAATAATCCATTTTTTCTACAAACTAAATTTCGATAACTTTTATAATACGTTATCAAACGTAATTTTTTTTGGTTAGTGATTACAGAGACGAGAGTACAGACATATACATATACATATGTATATGATGATATTCGGTAAAAACAAATAAACATTTTTAATCTCTGCACTTGCAGATGATATTTATTGACCCAAAACAATTTCAACAAGTCAGCATGATTAAACAAAAAACAAACATTCCATCTATTCTATTGTATTAATATGGATGTTCCAAAAATACTTAATCACTTAATCAAGTCAAACGGAGAATTGCATTTAAATACGATTATGATTCATATGGAAATTCAACAATCCCAATCGATTACGTACACCGTATAGCACACACACACTCACGCACACAATGCCATAAAAAAAATACCAAAAAAAACAGAAATACAACAACAAGTAGGCGTCCTTCAAGCATGCCAAATTCCAAAATTCTTGCGTCGGTCGTCGACGTCATTTCGCCTCATGAAAACGTAAATATTTACACATGTCTTACAAGAGCTGGCGATTTCTCACTGTCGGATATACAATTTGTACGTATATACATACATGTGTATGTATGTATGGATCGTGTAGATATATGTTTTTATATAGCTGCATTGGAATTTCATTGGCATTTCCAATTTTGTACATTTTGTGTGTGTGTTTTCTTTCAGTTTTTTTTTTGCTCATTTTTTTTTTTGTGATTTCATGTTTTGATTTGGTTTTTGCAATTTTGTTGTTGTGCCTGTCCTGCCACAAGAGTTCAATGCGGCATGGAAATTATTGAACTCAATTGATTTTGTATTTGCCGCAAATCAATCATGCCACAAAGTAGATAAAAACAAAGAGTACAAATTTCCTTGTTTCATTTTCATTGGACATTTTGATTTGCACATGGCTACGTTTCGTTTTTATGATTTTTTTTTCGTTTTTTTGAGGGGGTTGCAGGGCAATCAGGGACACACACACACGCACACACACACACAACATGCTTTATGAAGCACTCAACGTTTGATGAAATTGCACATACATATTATTTGTATATATATATATATATATATGTATATGTATGAATACATCATAATAGGTGAAATACTCAAAACAACAATAATAACAAATTTCGCTTTGGCTTAGCACATTTTGCGTCATTTGGCGCGAGTGCCTTTCAGCACTTGCCTCCACACACATACACACACACACACATCTTAGCATCATCAATATGTATATATATACAATATTCTGCGCCATAATGCAAAATAGTAATAATAATAATTATCAATAATAAAAAATAAGAAGAGCAAAAATAATAATAACAAGCCAAAAATGATTCAGTCAAACGCTGCGTATGCGCAATTTATATGCAATGCGCATACGCCATGAGTTGCCAGCGAAAGAAAATTTCAAAAATTTCCATAAAAAAATCAAAACACACAAATTTTATGACCAAATATGGCAAGCCAATAAACATAATAAACAAAAACAATTGTTTAGCTTAGATTAAAATATTAACAGCAAATTTTCAAAAGTTGTTTAAGTAAGAATAAATAAATGTGCTCCATGAAATGTGATTTTCATTTAATTTTATATTATTATACTAATATTTCATTAGTTTTGCTATGTTAAAGAACGTTTTCTTTTTGTTTTCGAGTAAATCTCAAATTTTATATCATAAATACATTTTATTTGATTATTATATATGGTTTTTTTTTTGGTATACTCTGGATCAAAAATGGTATCAGAAGTAAGTATCTGCGAACCTTAGACCGTAAGGGATAAGTTTGTTTCAATTTATCGATAATTTTTTCGGCTTACGATAACAATAACGATTTTAAATTGGCATAGTTGAAAACTGTTTATGAAACTATAGATAAAATAATTCAAATCTGTTGAATTTTCATTTTATTTGTTTGCGAAACACCGGAGATATGAAAGATTTAGGGTATCTCCTAGTCGAGCTAATTGAAATAAGACTTTCTTACTTGTTTTCTTTGCTATTTTTGTCATTATAGTATTATTAACCAACTATGGCCACAAGTAGATGAGTCATTTGTGCAATGTCCGCCATCTGTCCGGCCTCTCTCCCCCTAACCCCTCCCGCGTACCGCTTGTCAGTGCACCCCACTACACTACCGGCCTCCTGCCTACCCCCTTGCTACCCCCCGACCGTTGCGCATTTGACGTTTTTAGTTTGCTATTTTGAAATAACAATTGTGTCGGCATGTGTCATACGCGAATACTGAGACAAAACTACGAAGTACCGGCCTCTAATATAGAAATATATTCAATTGGGTCTGAAACATTTTTGATTTAGTTCTATAAAAGTTGTAAGAACTACTTAGAAAAGAGTTTACGAAAAGTACACTAGAAGAAAACAGAGTTCGTTTAAAGTTAAAGTTTATACTAAATTAAAAATATTAACTTTCTTATAATTTTGATTTAAAAATATTTTGTAAAAATTTGTTCACAATTTTCGCAATGTTTCTTTCTACTGTAAGGCAAAAATGAACAAAATTTCCTAATTAGTATTAAATATAAGATTGAAAAACATGCCTCGAAACAGAAATGGAAATTTTTAATTTACACAAAAATGAATCATATAATAAACATAAATTCGTGCCCATATATATAGTAGTTAGGCTCTATAAATATTTTGATCAACAATGTTGCGTTAGGAAATGATTTGCTCGAAGAAATAAAATATATAAAATTTCTATAATTTTCAAGTAGTTGTTTCTGATCTGATCTGATTGAAGATAGTATGAGCGCAGACGCCAAAGACAAATTGCACTTTCAGTTATGCTTATAATTATTTATATACATATATATATTTATTTAATATTTAGTATTACTTTTGGTGTAACTATTTGTTGAAGCATTTAGTATTTGAAATTTTATTCAAATTTGGTTAAATGCCAAACTTTTTTGGGAAAAGCATTGCACAAAGTAAGAATTGTTCTGCTAGGCCTTTCATCGCCTAGCAAATGTATCAAATAATTTATGCTCAACCATTTTGTGGCACATTCACATTAAAAGCAACAACAACAAAAACAACAACAACGAAACGAAAACAAAACTGTTAAATGTGCACAAAATGTGCAACAGGAAATCGCTGTGGTGAACGCATTCGCATTTTCATTCATGACTTGATTTTATTTATGTGTGCATTGGCCGCGGGGGTGGGTCCCACCACCAAAGCCAAATAACCAAATAACCAAACCAAGAAAGTGTTCCCAACAGGCAACAAATAATGAATGTTCTCGGTCTGACAGTGTGACCAGCCTGTGATGAACATACTTACCGAAAAAACTTGGCTATGCTTTGAGGGCGAAAATGTTGTGAGATAAGCAACAGAAGGTTGAAATATTATAAAGAAAGGCTACACTTTTTGCCTTTCTTAAGATTTTTATTTACTCTATAGAAAATCCCCAAAGCAATAATGTTTTAAGTGTTACTAAGGCAATTTTGGAAACTGTCTTTTTGTTAGGTTAAGATGAATCTTTCGAAACATTGCAAATAGTTTAAAGATAAAGTTCTTATACCAAAAAGGAGTGAAAAAACAGAAAAATATCATGAGAACAGAATAAATCTCTCAAGAAACATTGCAAATAGTTTAAAGATAAAGTTCTTATACCAAAAAGCAAATACAAAAAATACCGGAAAAAATCATGAGAATAGTCAACACTGTTTATATAGCAAATAAGTACATTTACCTGTTCAAATACATATATATAAATGCAAGTATATATGTAAATATATAGGATATATGGTGAACGTAATGAGCAATTGCCCAACATCGCCATGCACTTGTGGCTGTCAGCCAAACAGAAATGAAACAACAACAAGAAAATTGTGTTAAACAATGCAATTCGAATTTGTTTAATTAACGAAATAAACATTGTTATATATGTATATACAATATATTGTATGAATAAATATTTATGAGCCTGTTTGACAAGCCAAGGCAGCTGGGCACGCTTATACTTATACGCATTTCATTGCAGGAACCCAAAAAAGATGATGAATATAGAAAACCCATTCGAACCGAACCGAATCGAACCGAACCGAGAAGAAGCTGCGTTTCATTCTTAAATAGACAGCTGGCATTTTTGAATAGCATCCAACATTTTCTTTTTGTCACTGTGTGTGTGTGCACTTATGGTCAAATTATTAGATACACTAGCAATACTTATAAGTGAAGATCGATAACTTTCGAATACTCTGTGAAAAACTATATGAAAATTTTGTATTTAATTTCTTTCATTCTTAAAACTCTATATTCTGTACTTTGTTAATAGTTGACTTAACTTACTTAACATAAGTGTATGTGGTTTTTTTTTTTCGTTCACATAGTTGTATTCGCATCATATTGCACTCTACTGGCGCTGATCACTTGCCCGTTAGATGACACAATCTATTTTTGATTGTCTTTTGGGTAGTTTTTTTTTTTTGGTTTTTGGTTTTTGGTTTTTTGGCTAGACATTAATGTACAAAAAGGGGGCGTAGGGTTTGACAGTGTGATGATCACTTCCGGTTTTTCCCCAAAGTCAAAGGCAAAATTGCAAAAAAAATTTCCCATTTTCAAATCATTCGATTCGATTTCGTATGCTTAGCAACAGACTGACTGACACACAGAGAGTAGAGAGTAATGCACGCAGAGTATGTGACCTATTGTGACCTGAGTTGCAGGTTTCTATTACCTATTCCCTCTGAGTATGTATGATTGGATTGCGGTTATGTTATGTTCACACTCGGAACCCTAACCCTAACCCTAACCTTAACCTCTAACAGGCAACTGAGAAGTGAGGAAGCAACGATGCGCATCGAGTGCCGTTCTTCGTTCTTTATGAGATTCACAATGCATAAAGCGAAACAAGTCATAAAAATTGCATTCTTGTTGTTTTTGTTGTTGTGTTTGTTGGTTTCGTCTTCAAAGTGGCAGGTGTTTTACTCGAGTTCATACTTAAGACAAAAAAACACTGGTTAGAATGATTTGAATCTATTCAAAGACCCGAAACGTTGTCGAATCTAAGATAGAAAAGAATATAGAAACATATATATGGGAATCAACTGTTGATGTAAGCAGCAGTAAGGATCTTAAGGATCTTAAAATAAAGAATATTTTTACCAACCAACCAACTAAAGAGTTTACATAAATAATGTATATCATGTGTGTTATCACTGCAGAGAGCATTGTATTGTTGTGAATGGTGAATAGCAAGAAAAGCTATTTTAAATTAAAAGAAAATGTAGAGAGCAGCAGCTGTGGAAACTTTTGACGACTTGCTGCTCGGAGAGTCTTGCACTATGTGTGTATGTGTGTGTTTGTGTGTGTTTGTGTATGTGTGTAGCCCGTGGCGCAGCTATAAAAAGAAAGCGCGCTCGCTGTCAGCGCTCACTTTTGGTCCAAGCAACCAAACGGTGTACAACAAGTAGAGAGAAAAGAAAAAGAAAAAATATATCAGAAATCAACACAAGAGAAAAACAAACGCAATAAGAATTTAATTGGAATTATTTCTCAGCGGTTAAATCGGTTCTATTTACTTTTTTTTTATAAGTTTTGTATAAAAAGTGTTGAAACTATTTAAAGTATAAATACATAGATACATATACATATTGCCCCAGTCCAAGTGCATTTGCATTGTGAGTGAGAATACGTTGTGTAAAAAAGGAATTCCATAAGTAAACCGTTTGAAGCGGAAGACAAAAATAACAAAAAACAGCAACAACAACTACCATTAAAAGTGAGTGCAAAGTTTCAATATTGAAGTTTTGCCGGTATTTGTTTTGATTTTTTTCCCCCTTCTGCTGCTATCAAGGATCAACTGTGCGAATGTATCGAACTTAATCATCGATAAGTACAAGCAACTTGTATGCAGCTCAGTGTTAGGATATTGCCACTGTCAAGTGGGTGAAAGAGCATGAGAACTGAACCACTGCTGACCGTTCCCGGGGAAATTATCTAGCTCAGCTGGGACTTTTAATAGCGCATGCGTACCCCGCCTGTAAAGTTAAAAGTTCAAACCAGCTGTTTATCTTTCTCTCTCTCACTTTCGGAGTGTGTGTGTGTGTGTGAACTTTTTTGTGTTTGCTTCTTTTGCAAGCAAGTAATTTGAGTTTGTTTTGCTTCTTTTTCTTTTGGGGCCGCTCTGTTTTTATAGTTCAACTTTTTTTAATCGTTTTTTGGGTCTGCGACTGTGGGTCACACAAAAGAAATGGTGTAGCAATGGTGTAGGGCATACAATATCAAAAACACAATGGGCGCTCAAACGAAACAAATTTTCATTGTTATTATGTTTTTCTATGTGTGTTTGTGTATTTGTATGTGTGTACTGTATTTTGTGGTTGTTGTTTTCATCTGTTTCTTGTGGCGTTTCTTTTCCGTTTTGGTTGTTAGTTGTGTTGTTGTTTAAAATTATTTGATTGTTGTCTTCTTGCAAAAGCTAACGTTTTGCAAACTTTAATTGGCCTTTATTTACATTTACAGTACCTACAAAATATAAGAAAGAGTATTTTCGAACTCGAGGTTCAACAATTGAGGCGAGACTGTCTTTACTTCTGACACGTGAGTCTTTTGCGGGGCCCGGCTAAGTCAATACTTACAACAAATATAAAACCAAGCAACAACAACAAACCAATCCCAATAACAATATGGCCGATGTATCGCATGAATTGGGCGCCCTGCGTTTTGTAGTGGTAAGTACTAATATCCCCCACCAAACACACACAAAAAAAAAAAATCCCAAAACCAAATATTTCCCAAAACTGCAATAAATTCAAAAGCTCATTAGCCAAGACTCCCACAAACAAAAGGACATCTTATTGTTGGAATGTGGCGCGCAGACTAAAACAAAAAAACAAAAAAAAATAAAAAATTGAATTAAAAAATTTATTAGAAAAGAGAAATTTGTTTAGCTGCTATTTTTATAATTCCCATTATTATTATTATATTGCAAAAATCTCGTGCGACAAATGCCTGAACATTATTTATGCGCACTAAACAACAAAAAAAAAATGGGAAAAATCTTACTCTCTGGGAAAATAAGCAAATAACAATAACAAGCGTGGAAAAAAATGTCGCAGATTATGTATAATACTTTCATTTGTGGGGGTGAGAAATTGTTGCTAAAAAGCCAGCGTTATTTAAAATCATTAAATATTCAAAAACCAGCCACAAAAACGGTTTTCAATTTTTTATTTCTTATTTTATTTTATTTTTTTTTTTGCTTTAATTTGTCGCCACATGAATTGCCAAAAGAGCGAATATATATTATGGTGGTATGTATGATATATGTGTATGTATATAAATGTATATATATGAATATATGTATGTTCTATGCATGTATGTGTGTACTTTGGCTGACAAAAGAAACAAAATTGTGTTTTTTTTTTTTGTGTCTGTGCAAAAGATCAAAACACGGAAAAATTCTTGGCAATGACCATCGTTTGAGTTGAAATAGCTGAATGTTATGTCGTCTTCTTAGTCTATGTACATAATGTATAATGTATTGTATGTACGTATGTATGTATTTTTATGTATTCTATCTATACATACTTTCATATACATATATATATTAAAACCGACGACTTTTGCTGAGTGACAACGGCGCCGACAAAATGCCTTAGTTATACAAACATATATATATATATATAATGCCTAAGATATATAAACATAACATAAGTATCGACGTAAGCAAAAAAAAAATTCAAAAAGTGTCAAAAAAAACTTAAAAAACACATTTTTCATATATTTTACTTCGGCTCATTTGAGCCGGTTCGGTTCATTGGCTTTGTCAAACAAATTATGTACTTAAATGCAGTCGTAAAGCATATAAACTTTATTTCTTATCATGTGCAGTCAAGTTTTTTGTTTTTTTTTTTTTTTGCTAGCATGTGAAAAAATTTTTCAAGTAATATTTCAATTGAAATTTATGCATTATGCTTGGAATAATCAGAGAAAACTTTCACCCTGTGCGAATGGAAAATTCATTATGCATTATATCCTATAGTATAGTAAAGTATATATATATATATATAAAGGCGTTATAACTTTTAGCCTTATTGCCAAATTGGTATACTTAACATTTTCATTCATCGCATGGCGCTTAGCTGCGCATTTTTATTTTTATTTTCGTATTTCGTATTTATTTTTATTGAACATATGAATGAAAGATTCATGAAACAAATGTGCTGGCAACCAGAATTGATTGAAGAAATTTTGGATATTGATCAACAAGAAAGACAACGACAACAACAAAAACGTCATTGCCTGGCACTTCTATTTGTTTATATTATTTTTTATATTTTTGCCAACTAAAATTCGCAGCTAAATTAAGCAAAGAGCTGACAAAAGTATATACATACATATATCTAAATTGTTATGTGTGGTGGAAAGAAACAAAAAGTTGATCCGCTTGAAAGAAAGATTTATACAATAAGCTTTACAAAACCCAACGACGACACATTATTCAAAAATGCACATAAAAAACTAATTCACACATACATATGTACGTATGAACATGTATGTATGTTAGCTAGTTGAAAATGGGATGTTATAAGAAATGAGCAAGAAATTAAATAGATTTGCAAACATTTTTGGTTGTGAAGGTCGCTTGCTGGCTTTTATTTTAATATTATTTATTTAGTTTTTTTTTCGAGTTTTGTTTTGATAAAATTAAATTTCCTTTGTGTTGGCTGCTTTGGCTGCTTTGGCTGCTGCTGATTTAGAGGAAGTGGTAGTACCCTCTTATATGTAGTACATATTACATACATATCTACACATTTATATATATGTACATATAAATTTTGTCGACAAAGTTTTGTTTTTATTTATGGGCCGACATTTGCGCATTCCTTTCGTCCCATTTGCTAGTGCACTATATGTGTGTATATAGTATGTAAATACATATATGTTGGTAATTTCTAAAACATTTTCTACTGATTAAATGAAAAATGAACGAACATGTAAATTTGCTGTTATTTAATTACAGCTCATTTATTAAACAAGCAGCCACGTGTCGCTATTTATTCAAATGCGCGCCAAATATAAATCTGGCACAGCGACAAAGTAAATAGCAGTTAACATTCTGGCAACGTTTAATTGAGCTTAAATTCAAATATAAGTCAAATTGTTGTGTTGGCAACGCGACATGTTAGCAAACAGGTTGCTAGGCTGGCAACGCCTGGCTTGAACTGAGCTTGAATACAATTTGTATGCATCATTTTGGCTTCCCATTGCGGCGCATCTAAATTGAAAAAAAAACTGTTGTTTGAACTTGCAGGATTCGCCGCTATCATCGAAAGTGGCCATGTTTAACAATCAGGCGACACAGCACAAGCAATCGCAGTTATTAAACCCATTCTCGCACGATGGACGCGCTCCGTCCCCAAAGCCGACTTTCTCCAAGGACCAGTATGGCAAACCGCTGGCCGGCAGTCTAACAGAAATGCGTGGCCAAAAGGCCAATATGCATGTAATGAAGGAAATGCTCGAGCTATGCCAGATCATTGACTCCGAGGGTTATCAGGTTAAGGATGAGCCAACAATGCGAGTTATTCCATTTGGAGAGTTGTTCAATGTGAGTTCCCAAGCCACTATTCTCTCCATCTGTCTGACTTACTGAATGTCTGTACTTCCTCATCCTTTTCTCTAGATATACAACTACATTTCGGATAAAGTTGTGGGGATACTGTTGCGCGCTCGAAAGCACAAATTGCTGGACTTTGAGGGCGAAATGCTTTATCAGCGTCGCGATGATGATGTGCCCATCTTTTTGCTGCGCCCTATTGTGGAAATACGCCGGGAGTTGACAGCTAAGATTGACGAAATCAAGCGTGGTACAAGTCCAGCCCCACAGTCGACATCAGTGATGCTCGATAAAGCTGCGCACGAGCATAACTTAAAGGTTCTGCAGGAACAGAAAAGTAAACCGAAATCTCGCACACCATCGCCGGCAGTTCAGGCCAAATCGAAATCACCAACCGCTCCAGTCGCAGCAGCAGCTCCAGTTGCCGCTGTAGCTCCAGTTGCCGCTGCAGCTCCAGTTGCCGCAGCCGCTCCAGTTGCCGTATCAGCTCCAGTTGCTTCAGTTGCAACAGCCTCTCCCGTTGCACCAGCTGAATCTTCCGCTGTCGCTGAAACTCCAGCTGTGACAGCAGCTCCACAAGCGGCACCAGCACCGCTTGTTGTTGTTGATCAACCACCGGTTACGGATGTTGAAACCACAGCAGCGCCAACAGCAACAACCACTGCAGCAACATCAGAACCAGCAGCTACAAAAGTGGAGCAAGTGGAGAATGTTACGCCGGCAAGCGAAGTCAAAACAGATGCAGTTTCCGCTCCTTTGGAAGCAGCAGCAGAAGTGACGGCTGTCAGTCCACCTACTGACAATGAGTTGCCCACAATTGTAATTGAAGCCAGCGCAGAGTTTGTGCGCAAAATTAGTGTGGATCAGGAGCTAGTGCCACAAGTGGCGGTGCAGCCGGAAACACCTGCAACAGCAACTGCCGAAAGTGCTTAGAATGTAGCGAAGCGGACGTTTGTTTTTTGAATGGGGAAAAAACTCGCAACTACTAAAGCGGCAGCTTTAAATTTGCAGTAATCTAGTTTCTAAAGCCCTAGTTTAAATTAATAATTAGTGTTAAACAGCACTGAAGACAGAGCGCGAGAGAGAGCAACCTAATTTATTTAACTGATTAATGCATGTAAACATATATCAAGTAAATGTAATACATATATAGACACAGTATTATATAAAACTCATACATACTTATTTAATGCATGGTTATTATATAATATGTTGGTAGTAGTTTAAATAAAATCATATAATAAAATTTAAAATTTCAAATATACAACGTTCTGCCGTATTGTTTAACTATAAGTTGGGCGTTGCCACAGCGCAATTGCGAGCGTTTAACGCACTTGTCAAGTATGGCAACTCTTACGAGTTTGTACGCACACAGCTGTTTGGTGCCGCCTTTTGGTTTCAGCGAGCAGCATAACAAAGCGCACCGTAGGCAAAATTGTAAATTATAATAAATGCGGAAATTCTCAGCATTTGTGTGCGGCACCGTTGCTGGCCTCGGTGCCTACTACGTCAAAAGACTGAATGATCCCCAGCTAAAAGTGCATAACTCCTGGACGAACAGTGAAACACCAGTAAGCGAGTATGCAAAATGGAACAGCAATTGGGACTTTCGAGATCCCAAAAGCTTGGTACGACCGCAAAAAAATGATAATCCTCAGGAACAGAATCGCTACAATAGTGAGCTAGAAAAGCATGTGGCAAAAAAAGCTCGTCATATCATACTGATTCGACATGGTGAATATCTGGATGTGGGTGACACCGATGACACGCATCATTTGACCGATCGTGGCCGCCAGCAAGCCAAATATACTGGGCAGCGTCTGCACGAGATGGGCATTAAATGGGACAAAGTGATTGCCTCAAATATGGTGCGTGCCCAAGAAACAGCCGATATAATACTCAAAGAGATCGACTTTGACAGGACCAAAGTGAAAAATTGTCCATTTTTACGCGAGGGTGCTCCAATTCCACCTCAACCGCCTGTCGGCCACTGGAGGCCCGAAGGATCGGTGAGTAATCCATAACTAGAACTGTCTACAATCTAATTCGTAGTAAGTAACAAGTGTTGTATAACACTGAACGAAAATACATTTAAACTGTAGTTAAAACTAACAGAATTTATTATTCTTAGCTTATTATTTGTTAGATCACGTATCGAACTGTTGAATTTTTTTGTCTTATATGCAGCAGTTCTTCCGGGACGGTGCGCGTATTGAGGCTGCTTTTCGACGCTACTTCCATCGTGCCTATCCGGAGCAGGACAAGGAGAGCTATACGCTCATCGTTGGTCATGGGAATGTTATACGCTACTTTGTCTGCCGTGCCTTACAGTTTCCGGCCGAGGCCTGGCTGCGCATTAACATCAATCATGCATCAATCACGTGGCTGACAATCAGTGCATCAGGCAATGTTTCAATCAAGTATTTGGGCGACAGCGGCTTTATGCCAGCCAAGTGTCTTACCAATCGTATACCCCGCGACTCCAAGAATGTTGTCTAGTTATATTTGAAGTTGAACTCGTTTCTATAGCCGTTGAGATACATTTGTATTACTCGTAAAAATCGCAACTGCAACAAAAATATGGCAATCATAACAAATATTTACATTTACAACTCCGTTAAAGCCTAATATATACATTTTTTTAAAATATATAATAATGTATGTTAACGTTACTATTGTTAACGGTACTGCTCTCGCAGGAACAGCAATTAAAAACTATTTCTATTTTTCTACGCAACAAATAAAGTAATTATTTCACAACTCCATTTAAAGTTTGTATTATTAGTTATTTATAACAAATTTAAAACGGTTTTTAAAAAATGATTTATATGAAAGAATTAGGATATGTTTGCATCATTTTGCGACAGCGATGTTTTAGTAATCGATAGTTGCTGCCTATCGATATTGCCAGCTGAATATGCATACTCAGCAAACTTGCCGCTAAAATGTTGTCGTTCAACGTGCAGTGCTGTATATAAACAAAAACAACTCTAAAACATACTAATCGAATGCACTTACCATGGACTATGATCTGTTTCAGTCTGATGACGATGAAGACATTCTGAGTGCCTATATACAAGCATCACAACAGCCACCGCCACCGCCAGAGCTGTTGGCGCATGTGCAGGTGCAACAAATTTCGGACAACAACAAAGATTTGAATGCCGCTGATGATGATGATGAGGATGCCCTCTTAGACGTGCTGCCTGAGTTTAACTGCAGCGGACGTGATACGATCAAGGGAACAAACGATTTGCCCAGCACAGGGTTTGTGCGCAATGGCTATGCACTGGATGCTCCGGTGCCACGTAGCCGCCTGGACAGATTAGGCTTCGATTTTGAAGCTCAACAGTTGCAGGTGTGTGCCGTTGTGCGTTACTTGCATGGTGAGGCGTGGTGAGTAAAATTAAGGCTCAGTCAGTCCAGTACCCTATATAACCAAATCGTTTCCACCTCCAGCAAGAATATACAGAAACTGGTCGGAGCTGTGGCTGGTCAGCAGCAGCTGCATTCCAAATCCTTATTAAGTTCGGCTGCTCCCACCTGGTATAGGGCACGCCAACAGGTCACACACTTCTATCACTGGCTGCTGCATGATGTACAGATTTCCGACCAGTGGCATCTAATCTCTGGCGGTGTTCGGCAGCTGCGTGAGTTGCTCAACAGTTGCCTGGATGCAACAGCATGGCGTATCCTCTATTTCGCCGAGAATAGCAAGGGCAATGAATGCCAGGCGCCCGCCTATCAACTCTACCACGGTGCACTCGAGTGGCGTTTGCTTGATTTGTGCCTGCTAAGGAAACATCGAGCAATCGTAGCTGTTGAAGAAGTCCATTTGGAATACCAGACCCAACTGGAGCGAACTCTAGATGATCTGGTGCTTTGCGCTAGCTATCATTATCGTAGTAAACACAGCGCTGAGCTGTTGCATACCTCAGCATTTATGTGCCGCTGCAATAAGGAATTGTGGCTGCTGCTTCATCAGCAGACGGGCTTGGAATGTGCCTTCCATCGGTCCATGCAGAGACACAAGACGCATCTGCAGTGTAAGTTGTTTTGGTTTTTTGAACGTAATCGTTATATTAAGTAATCTCTGATCCTCGTCTCTTGTAGTGGAGAGTGGCAGCAATGTTACCGCCTTGGCTTACCATGAGTTTTATGCCTGGTTGCGTCTCAACCTTGCTCGCTTGGCCGTCTACGGAGCAGATGGATTGCATTTAAACAAACCCATAATTGTCTCTGCAGAACTGTTACAGACTGGAAGCCTGCTCCGGCAGTTTCTTGCCTGTCAGCCGGATGAGCAGCATCGTCGCGTTTATATTTGTCTCCTAGCACCGCTACTGCTGCACTGGGCCCAGCCAGATACGGATGCGCTGTGCCAGCTATGGGAGTGTCTACATCGAACGCTCAACTCCAGCTTAACCATGCAGCTGGAGCAGCTGCCATTGATCTGCGCCAGCGGTGCCGCCTATGTGGAACGCTATCGTACGCTACTCGGCCGACCGCATCTGGAGGATTTGAATCTAAGCAGCTTTACGCTCTTTGTGCTGTTGCTGGGTAAAACGTTGCAGCTGTTGCCATCGCTGGGACGTGGCGGAAATCAGGCGCAAAAGCTACTCGGACGCATCTTCAGCAAATTTAGTGCTGCCAAGTTGTTGGCCCTAAATGAGTCTGGTATCCATCATGTGATTGAGCTATTTCTGTGCCTGCTTCTAACATATGGTGAATTTGGAGAGCTGGCACCCAAGTTGCGGGAAATGCTGCTGTGCCTGTCACTGGACAAGCTGCCACCGGTGAGACGCCAACTGGCTGCCAAAGGACACATGGCATTGCTGTTGCTGCATGCACAGCGTCGCCAGCCCATGGAGGATTATGTGGGCAAGCTGCTTGCTCAATTGACGGCCGTGCGCAATGATGCTGAGGTGGCTAGCATTTATGGGGCAATGTTACAGCCAATCTTTGAGCTGGCCGATGATTATGCCCGAGGTGAGCAACTGCTAGTGGCGCCCTGGTTAACCCACTACCTGGAGCATAGTGCACAGGCGGCACAGGAACGCATCTGGCAGGCATTGCATCTTCTATGCCAAAAACTAAAAGCAAATCCATCGACTGCCATGTGGGATGCACTGCAGCAGCATGTGTTGCCCCAGTTGCGTTTGCAATATGTCAGCGGATATAGTACCTGGCTGCCCAAATTGGCCGCGGATTTCGTGGCCCTGGACAAGGAACGCAAGTTGCTGGAACTGCTGCTGCTTGGCGCCGAACCGGCAAATACGTCAGCCAGTGCCCAACTGCTGCTCCACGTGCTAACGCAACCACAGGAAGTGGCGCCCAATTCACTTGTAATACAAGTATGGATAAAATCGCTGGTGCTGCTGACGGCCCAGCATGAATCTGTGCTGGCTTTGACTCCACATGTCGCCCAGCTGGCAGAGTTTCAAGCGCTCGGATTAGATGCCTCATCGTTGGAGGGCCGCGAACCGTTGTGTGCCTTCTTTGGCGCATTGGGTCGTCGTTCCCAGCAGCAGGATGCAGTGGCGCATGTTCGCATGCAACTTAGCCACAAGTTGCACGGCTATGTGGCACGCTTTGAGCACTGGCTGCCAACAGCACATGCAGATCAGCGACCAGAGATTGGAACACGCTTCTATAACTTCTTGGCCATCGTCATTTACAATTGCGCCACATTGTCGTATGTGCGCTCCAAACCCAGCTGCTTTTTCCATCTGGCTATGGTGCGTTTTCTGCTCACAACACAGCTGCAGGCGGGAGTTCAGCCGGAGGGTCGTCTGCCTCAATTGGTGCATAAGATTTTTCCGGTGCTGTTGCAGGGCATTGGTCGATTGCCATATCGTACGGATGCGTATCTGGGTCGCACACTGGAACAGCTTATCCAGCATTGGACACCATATTTTGGATTCAGCAGCAATGTGAAACTGGTGGCACGTCCATATGCCACGCTTCTGCAGGTGGATACGGATGGTGAACTAGCCCAATTCGTGCTACAGCATTTGGCAAGCCATTTTCTGGGCGTGCAGCGCAGGCAGGCTGGTCCAAATGTTGGATTAATTCTCACACTGCTGCAACAGCTTTTTGTGGGATTAGGTGAGGCAACGAATGAGCCGAATTCAGAGGCTCAACTCGTGACGCTCTTTAGAGCTGTGCACGTTCACCTGCTGGAGCATGTTATGTTTGTTGGTGAACTGGAGCCCAGTCGCGTCCAGGTGATGAATCTCTATCGCCAGCTGGTTCATAACAGTCTGTTCCAGAGCTCGGCAGCAGCGCGTGAGATCTGCTCCGAAAACATCCGCTCGCTGGCCGAAAAACATTTGGCGCACTGTACCTATTTCTACTTCCAGATGCTTATCAAGCTGGCAGAGCAGGCACCTCAATTGGTTACGCCCCTTTATAGCTTTGTTCGTGAAAAGGCCATCAATGTGGAACTGAAGCGGGGCGCTGGCGAGGATGTGGGCATACGCAAGTGCCTGCAGAGATTGCAGCAGGTGCTTCAGACAAAACCTAGTACCTAGTACAATCATATGTACGTTAGCATAACTTAAAATATCCTAAATATAATTTTTTATATAAGATTAAGTTACCTTGTTTGTAATTTAAATAACATAGTATTTTAAATATATATATATATGTATATTCAAGTTTTAAAAATTCATCTTAGATTTCCTATATATGTATACATGAAACAGCGAAGAAATTTTAAGTTTTATATATTAATTTCTGTTAATAGATATTTTAACCGAGTTTCAATGTGAGTTTGAAATATTGCGATCAATCAAATCATCGATATGTATGACGTAGTACAAAAAAACATCGATAGCTTAATCTGCTCTTGCAGCATACGATATGTTTAATTGGATTAATGCATATTTAATACCCATCTCCATTGTGGACATTTGGACTTTTGTTTCGCTTCTTATCTAAATAGAACTTCGTCCTCAATGTGCCTGCTTTAAAGTAACCACAGTGTAATATTTGTTACGTATCAACGATGTCGTTACGTCCACTTGTGGAAGGCGACTGTGGCGCCGTTAATCCATTGATGCAACTGGGAGGCCAATTTACGCGCGATGTTGCCCACAAAGATGAAGGCTTTTCACAGGCGCAATTCGAGCGCAGTTTGCGACCGGATGAGCAAATGGTCAACGATTTTCTGGGTCAAGTGTCCGCACCGCCCCAATCATTTCAAATGGACAACCTGCTGCAAGAGATGCGAGGTATTCAAATCAATGGTGGAGTAGCACAGCAACAGCATCCACAGAATGCAATGGCCGGCCAATGGACTAACGACTTTGCCCAGCAACAAATGCTACAAAACAAAGTGTTACATATGCAACCCCAGCAGCAGCAAATGCAGCATGCACAGGAATTCTTCGATGAGCCTCTAATTACCAGTCAAAATTTCATGCCACCCCAAATGATGCGACAACCATATATGGCCCTGACAGCGCCGCCAATGATGCAACAGCAGCAGCATGATGCCTTCTTTGATGAGGGCATGGAAACCATAATAACCGACAATTTGCCAAATGCAAATGCTATCAATAAGGTCGAGGATTGGATTAACGACTATCAGCGAAACAAAGAACATAACGAACAAACTGCTACGAATTTCAATGAAAAGTTCTGGCAGCGACTGCAGGACGAATGGCAAAAGCTTGCGGAAGAGAACGAGCATCCTTGGCTCTCCGAATACAATGAGAATCTGGACGCGTACAAGGAGTACGAGTTTGCCGAACAAAATCCTATGTCCGAGCTGGACAATGCGTTTGAAAAGGGCAAGGAATACCTCACAAAGGGCGATATACCGAGTGCAGTGCTCTGTTTCGAAGTGGCCGCCAAAAAGGAGCCCGAACGTGCTGAAATCTGGCAGCTTCTAGGTGTCTCCCAAGCCGAAAACGAAATGGATCCGCAAAGCATTGCCGCATTAAAGCGTGCGCTCGACTTGCAGCCAGAGAATCGACAGGTGATGATGGCATTGGCCGTTTGCTATACGAACGAAGGACTACAAAGCAATGCGGTAAAGATGTTATCCACTTGGCTGGAGGTGAATCCAAAATATAAACATCTGTTGACCGCCCATCCGCACCTACAAGCGGAGGGCACCTCGCTGGCCTCCTCACTGATTGGTGGCAACAAGTTGCGTGATCTGCAGCAGGTCTATTTGGAGGCGGTGCGCATGCAACCCGCTCAAGTCGATTCCGATCTGCAGGAGGCGCTCGGCGTGCTCTATAATCTATCCGGTGAATTCGACAAGGCAGTCGATTGCTACCGCTCTGCCGTCCATGTGGACCCACAAAATGCCAAGGTATGGAATCGCCTTGGCGCCAGTTTGGCCAACGGCTCACGGTCTGTAGAAGCTGTGGAGGCGTATCAGCAGGCGCTACAACTTCAGCCGGGCTTCATACGCGTTCGCTACAATGTCGGTGTCTGCTGCATGAACCTGAAGGCGTACAAGGAGGCCGCCGAACATCTAATTACCGCTCTCACCATGCAGGCCAACACGAATGCCGCCCGGGAGCTGCCCAATGCCCAGGCACTTGGCCAAAATCAAATGTCCGAGTCTATTTGGACCACACTAAAAATGGTCATATCGCTTATGGGTCGCAGCGATCTTCAGGGTCATATAAGTGATCGCAATTTGGCGGCTCTTAATGAGGCCTTCAAGGACTAGACATCTCGGTGGACACAATTCGGGGTTTTGGGCTTAGCTTTATGTAAAAACAAAATATTTTGTTTTGCATTTTCTTCAATTTGTCACATATTCCATATTTAAATTTGTTATATATAAGTGCAGATCGTATTGAATGTGTTTAGGCTTTTAAGAAAAAACAAAATTAAAAAATTGTCTATTTAGATCACATTAAATGTATATTTTTGTTGTATGTATTTTGTTTTGTTCACTTTTTTTTTTTGTAAATAAATATGCCAATTTAATCACTGCTGTCAAATTAATATCCGTCTTATTTTAGTTGCCGAGTAAGCTATCTTAGCAATTGTGGTTATCAGGTTATCTTAATCTTATTACGGTTCTCTATTTTGGCATATACATATGGTCTAATTAGGCCGATTCGCCGATTCGCCACTTCCCGTCTTAACGTTTTTGATTTCGAACAAATTAAATAAATTAACTGCATCATCAAATTTAAAGAATTTACATATAAATATTTATTTGCCTTAAGTGTTAAAGTGTTTTGAAAGACGGTTTATGGAATTTATGGATTCCCCAGTCGTTTGTAGTCGATTTTTTCAAGCTGTACTAAGGGTTTTAGTTGTTCCGCAAATACGCGCATTTCTTCGCCTACATTCTCCTGACCCGACGGCGCCACCACAGACAGCTCGACAATGTAGCTCTGGGAGATGGGCTCGTTGGCCATGTCTTGCTGTTTGCCGGGTATAATTTTAATTAGCTTGGAAACGGTGATCTTCATGCGACCCTTGCGAAACATATAGCCTGAAAAAGTGGGATGAGTTTTTAAATCACAGGCATACGACTATTTGTAAAAATGTTGCGTGGGTAAGAGGCTTACCTTTTGCTATATACTCGAATTCGAGACGAAAGCCCATTTCGGTGAGGAAATCAAGAATGCCGTTGGTGCAAGCACAGTCCATGCAACTGCGTACCAGTGTCGGTCGACGCATGTCTACTTCCGGCTGACCCAAATAGCGCATCTGAAACGGAGCATCTTGTCCCAAGGCGCGTCGTACTCGCAACAGGAGCGGCTGTGGTGATGTTGGCTGCCTTAGGCTCATGCACACCTCAAGATCGTGAAATCTCTCTGGCGAGGTATCGACATTATCACAAAGACCTTTTAATCTTTTGAGAGTGTTATTAAGTTATTCTTAAAATTGTACATGATTTTGTTTCCGCACCTGTGCATCAAATGCTCAACGGCAGTGTCTAAAATAGATCCCTGTAGCAAGTACTCAAGATTGGGCAGAAAACGATTGTTTAGCGCTAGAGAAAGTGATTCACGTGCTGAAGAGATGGCCATCGTGCCAATTTAATAGAATAATTTTACTAAACAGCAGGACAGGTCAGCGGTCTTTTTTTGTTTATGTTGTTCTGTAGCGTTGTATTGCACATATCGAAACATTGGTAAAATGCATATCGGATTGCAGTATATCGACTACAATCGAAGAAGACAGATAATGAAAGGTTTATCATTCGCGGCTTTCGATAGGTTATTGGAATGTGGGCGTGACGTCAAAACCAAATATGTTTATGTCCCGCTCAAATCAGAGAAACTGTTTTATTTTTTTTAAAAAACAGCGGTTATTTATATTTAATCTCTGAAAAATTGTGGTACTTTCACAAAACATAATTGATAAAGCCATTACTGTTGTTCTCTGTTTTGGCATACATACATGACGTGGATGCGCAGAACAAACGGTTTTGCGTCATTTGTATTGCATGTATGTATGTTATCTTAAGAATGCGATAATTCTTGACTCATTTAGGTTGCGGGTGAGGTTGCCAGCTGAAGTCTGTCAGATAAGGATGCCAGACGCAAAAAAAAGAACAACCAGCACACATCGTCGCAATTGCAATTATTATTGTTGTTTAAGCCAACAACAAATGTGTTGATATTGTGTTGTTTGTAGCCAGCTAGATGGCCAAACAAATCCACTGCGAATTGCCAACGCAGTGTTTCGCAAAGTTTCGATACAACGGTAGTTAGTACGCCTCTCGAAAGTTACGTGAACAACAAAACACAAAAAAACTACACGGAGGAGACACCCAAAAAATTTACGTGAGATGCCAGCTAATGCAACTGCGACAACAACAACATCAGCAACAGCAACAAACAATATCAAACAGCTGCAATGAATGTGAAGAAACGGCCACGTCTGGAGCTAACAACAGCTGCCACAGCCACAGACGTTGCGCTCCTAAGCAATACGGTTTATGGCAACGTTGCAAATGTTGTTGGAGGTGGAAACGCAAACAGCCTGTTTCTCACAACCAGTAGCAGCGGCGGCGGCAGTAGCATGGGGGGCGTGGCTGACATAAATAACGGTGCACAAATCTATTTAACCATATGCGGCGACGACGACAACTCAAATGAATCTCAAGAGTTTTATGCCATTGAGAGCATTAAACAGGAAGCAGATCTGGATGCACTGCATGCTCTGTTGCCCACAAATCTGCAGCTGCCTACCGGTTGTGAAATCTATTTAGTTAAGGACACCAAGACGAGCGAACAAATGCTGCAAATGAAGCATACGATACCAGCAACAACAACAACAACAACAGGAACAGCGATGGCATCCATAAAATTGGAGCCGGACTCCATACCGTCCACGAGCGTGCTATTCGTTAGTGGCGGGGGCGCTGCCACGCCAAACACCCACAACATTGTTGTTGCAGCAAGCAGCAAAGATTCATCGCCAGCCAGCAATGGTAACATCAGCAATTCCTCACTTGCCATAGCCACCACCCATCCATCACATCCACAACCACCACATCCTCCAGCTGTTGCTGCCCAGGCCGCTGCCCCAGTTACTGCTACAGCGGCTCCTTCACACTTCAATGTCAAACTGGATGCCTATAAGAAACGGGATGATAAACGCCGTGCCACCCACAACGAAGTCGAACGTCGTCGCCGCGACAAGATCAATTGCTGGATCTTCAAGCTCAAGGAGATGCTGCCAACGGATGGCAATCGCTATAAGCCAACCACAAATACAATTCCCTCAGCTGAAATGATCGATAGCAGCAAGACGACAATGACAACAACGACGACGGCGACTACGCTTCGTAGCAGCCACAATAATGGACGCACACCACCCAACGATTCTAAATCCCAAATCCTAATCAAGGCCTGTGACTACATTAAGAGCATGCAGAATGAAATTGATAAGTAAGTCAAGTATATGAGCTGGTCCAAAGCGGCCATTTTATAATTTCGAATGGAGTTTAATAACCGATTTGAATCGAGTTGAATTTCAATTGCAGTTCATTAACAGACTAAACAAATGAATTGATTTTCTTTTTTTTTCGTTTTGAATTTCTGTCTGAAGAAATTCAATTACCAAATGAATTGAATTACCAGCAGAAATTTCAAGATATATTGTACACTCAATTGATATTTGTTCTTCTTGAATTTAATATACATGTACATATATTTATTGATTAAACAATTTTGTTTGTAGTCTACGCGACTGCCTACAGGAGGCGGAGAATTTGCGTCTAAGCAATCAGGCATTGAGAGATGAATTGGAGAATTTGAAGCAGCAACAGGAGTTGCAGGAGCTGCGTTTTAATACCGCTGGCGGATCATTCAACGTAACGCTTAATTCGTTAAATAGTTCAGCTACTAGTGACCTATTCGATGGTATAGATACGGCACCACATCTCTCAACGATCTCATCGATAAACTTCACCAAACGGGGCCTCATGATCACCGATTACGATGAGTAAAAACAAAAAAGACACCAAACAAACAAACAAATAAACAAACAAACAAGCAATATAGTATGAAATAGAACATCACAATCCCCCCAAACCCAAATTGTTCCAAAGATTTGGATTTGCATTCAAAATCTAAAGATAAAGTCAACAGAACAAACAAACAGACAAACAATAGTCAATATATTAACAATTATGTGCCACAAAAAGTTTTTGGTGAGAGTTAAATAATTATAATGCGGGCGACTTCGGCATGTGTTGGTAGCCGAAGATATTTCTTGTTATCGCTGATATTCGTATTATTTTCCTATTAAATTTTTATGTTTTGTTAATGAATTGTTGTCAATCCTCATATGGCATACGTACACACATATACATATATATACACATACATATGCTGCATTCAAATAAATACATATAAAACTTAAGTATACCCAAACAAAAAGATTTAAACAAAAACTATTTCATATTTTGAGCATATATTGTGCTTGTTTTTCGATTTTATTGTAATGTTACTCGCACTAATTAAATAATGTAAAGTATTTGTAATATTCTTAAAACAAACAATTATCTATAACTATATATACAAATATTATTACATATATATATATATATATACATACATATTGTATATGTTAACTAAATTATAAATATACAAAAGCGGTTAAGGAAAGTCTAAACACACAAATAACAAAACAGGATATATGTATGCCAACAAATGCAAATTTATCAAACTCTTCAACTCAGATAAAGACAGAGAAAGCGAGAAAGCATTATGCGGCTCTATCCTGAACACAAATGAGAGACAAAATCGCAATCAGGCCAATCATTAAAGCGCAAGCAAGAGAGCATATGTTTTAAAGATAGAAAGACAATTGCAAAGTATTACAAAATTTGCAAATTGTTTGCGTCTTTCGATCTTCAATACATATGCGATTCGCTCTTGCAGTGGTGTGTACAGAAAACAAAACAAAAAACGATATTGTTAACAGAAATTTGAAATTGTACAATTTTGAGCATATGTTGTTGTGAATCGTTAGAAAATTGTTTTTGGTATAGCGTTGATGATAAAAGGGTGCAATTTGTGTTACTTGTTGCTATCTTCATATATACCAGTTAATAATTCTATTTAAATTCAATAAAAACAAACATAACGGTTACATTCCTGCAATATTTTCATTTTTTCAAAATGGAATTCGTGGATCTAGGTTTAAGTACTGAACTTTTGTGGATGCTATCTATCTCTGTCTGTTTGCCAACACTGATATTTATTAGCACAGCAATCGTTGTTCCACCACTTTTTACTAGCCATGTGTTATCGATAGAAAGTTATCTACATGTTCTAGCGAACGATTCAACGCAATATTTACAATTCTCTTTTCATTCTAAAAGGAAACGCAAAGTAAACATTCAACTAGTGTGGACATAATCGAATTGGTAGTGTAAAATTGTAGTTATGTTAAATGCAAATGGCTGGACCAAAGTATAAAATGTGACTAGCGGAAACAAGAAAAAATTAATATTTATATATACATATATAAACATACATATGTATATATATATAATTTGTTACCTGTGACTTAAGTAAACAAACAAAATCAACGAACATAAATTCCTTAGCGATCGAAAACATAAACAAGTGAAAAGTCGTCCATCATTGAAAACAACAAGAAATGAAAAGAACTTGTTAAAATGTGTTAAAAGTGCATATGAAATTTGTAATTGGGAAAAGATAATCTGCATACCAATTGTGAAAGAACAAGAACACCAAACTAGTTTGCAGCAGCGACGGCGGCAGCGGCACGATAACAAGAACGACGCCAAGGTAGTTAACGAGTTGACAAGGGGAGCCCGTACCAGACAGTCGGTCGGGCGGGTGGTGGCGGCGGCGACAGCGATGGCTGCAACGAACGAGCTGTGCGAAAGAGATCGCACATAATAACGAGTGCGAGAGCAAACGAAACCAGTTTTTTTGTTGGGATGGGAAAGGTGTGAGATACACATCAGTGTTGGCAATTTAGCCTTTATATTTGGCTTGTTTGTAGCCAATTAATTGTTAATATCGAATGAGCTACAAAATAATGGAAATAGTTTTAAATATTTTCCAGCTTACTAGTAAAAAAAAAGTTATAGCCTAAAAAGCAGTTAAAAAATGAATAAATTCATATTTTCTTTCAACTAATTTATTTTTTCGTTCTCTGTTTTAGCCTTTTGTTGCTTGGAAATTGGCAGCACTGGTAAGCACTATGCAAAGTAGCGGACAAGAGCAACAAGTAAAATCAGAATGAATGCAAAATGGATGCTGGCAGCAGCAGCAGCAGCATTGTTGATCCTGCAAATGCTGCAGGCGCAGGCAGCAATTGTCGTTGGAGGAGGGGGCAGCAGCAGCAGCAGTAGCAGCCACGCGCCACCAGAGATAATCTTTCGCCAATGTGAGCCCATACGAATCGAAATGTGCCGCGGCATTGGCTACAATGAGACATCCATGCCTAATCTCGTTGGCCACGAGCTACAAACCGATGTGGAGTACACATTGCAAACATTTGCGCCGCTCATTGAATACGATTGCAGCTCCCAACTGAAACTGTTCCTATGCGCCGCCTATGTGCCAATGTGTACGCCCAAGGCACCGGTGCATTCAATTGGACCATGTCGTAGTCTGTGTGAATCTGTGCGGATACGCTGCCATCCCGTGCTGCAGGGATTTGGTTTTCCCTGGCCACCGGCGCTCGATTGTGAGCGTTTCCCGCGCGAAAATAATCACGAGACCATGTGCATGGAGGGTCCCGGTGAGACGCATTTGCCGCTCCAGGAGGAGCATGAGCTATATGGCCCCAATATGAATATGCCCGGTACTGGCATTAAATTAGGTCCATCTCTGCCACTTGACTGCTCGGCCTTGGGCAAATCCCATCTATATGTAAAGCTACATCGTTCCGGACGCTGTGCTCCACTGTGCGAGGCAGACATCCTCTTTACCCCAAGTGAAAAGCATTTGTCCGAGATTTGGGTATCCACCTGGGCCTATGCAGCACTGGGACTTGCCTGTGTCGCCACACTCTGCCTACTGCTGCTCGGTGGCGATAATCGTGGTCGCAATGCGGGCGCCAAATGGTCACGTCTGCTATCGCCGTTGCTCTGGTGCCACAACATGATCACCATTGGCTGGACAGTGCGTTTCATTGTGGGACGCACGGGCACCGCTTGCGGTACGGATCCACAAGCACCAAATGAACTTCTCCTCAGTGTCGATGGACTCTCCAATGCGGCATGTGCCAGCGTTTTCCTTTTACGCTACTATTTTGGCATGGCTGCTTGTGCCTGGTAAGTAATCAAGAGAGAGAGAATGACTTATACGAACCATTTCATGATGTGATTTCTATTAGGTGGGCAATTTTATGCCTTGGCTGGCATCGCGATATACGCCGCAATAGTCCGGATACCAAAGGACACATTGCCCTGCCTGCTGCCACCACTGCCGCCGCCGCCGCTAAGAGACATGGCACTGGCTGCGGCAACACTGCCCAACAGGATTTGGCACGTAATAATTTTGTTTGCTTTGTGGCCTGGGGACTGCCAGCATTTCAAACGGCAGCGGTCATTGTCATGCGTCTAGTGGATGCCGATGAGCTATTGGGTGAGTCTTTGCTCCGTTTGCAAATGTACGAAACTGATTGTTTTATAATTTGTTGGAACAGGCGCTTGCTTTGTGGGAAATCAATCGGATAAGGCGCTGCAGGTGCTGGTTGCGACGCCGGTGTTTTGTTACTGGATCTTTGGCTCGATGAATTTAATATCTGGCTATTTGGTGCATTGCCGCAACAAGGAAATCCTGCGCAACAGCAATGCGCTAAGCTTGCAGCAGCAACTGCAGCTCAGTGCACACAGCAGCTCCGGCATTGGCATATTTCTGTTCATTTATGGTGCCGCTTGTGCTCTGCTTTTGCTCGCTGTCATCTATGAGTTTGCCAACATTGATGTGTGGCTAAGTGCCAGGGAGACGAACACACCACTTTGGCCGTATTTGACGCGCGCCTTTATGGAACTAATGCTGGGCATTTGTTGTTTCGCTTGGGTGCTGGGACCTAGCATATCCAGCATGTACAAGCGACAAATATCACTGCGTCCGCTGAAGCAAACGGCAATCACTGAACGTGGCACACTGCATGCAACACAGCAACAGTTGCAACAGCAGCAACAGCACCTTCAGCCACATCATCATCATCACCATCATCATCATCATCAGCAGCAGCAGCAACAACAGCTTCAGCACCAGCACATGCTGGACGGCCAGAGTAGTTCACGTGGCTCGCATAATGCATGCAACAGCACCGTTGTCTCCTATCATTCGGTGCGTCCTTCACATCAGTCAATGGTTAGTGCACCGCCACTAATCAGCAGTCCCTATAAGCACAAATCGCAAGCAACTGCCGGCTCAATATCGTTAAATCAAATGTCCAACTACTCGTTGGGTCGCAGTGTTCAGCAGCAATCGCCGACGCATGCCCATTCCTCGCATCATCGACTCTATTATGCGTCACAGAAGCAACATCATCATGGTCATGGTCATCATGGCCAGCATGCCAACTATTCGCATTATCCGCAGCTACAGCGTTACGGCAATGAAACGTTACTCTGAACATACGGGTAAGCTTAAACAACACATTCCTGTGTTTCTTTTTAATAACTTCTTTCTTTTGTGTTTTTGTTTTCATAGGAGGAATCCATCTGCCAAGTCTGATGCCGCATTATGATTGCCAAACCCTTCTGCGGCTGCTTAACCACAAAACGTTCCTGTCAAGGTCAGCTTAGATCTGTCTAGTTTAGCATTTTAAGTTGGTACAAGTTCTTGTGCACAATTTGTTAGCTCCATTGACAAGGTTTGTTAGGGATCAACAACAAACAAGGCTTTTGCCTATTACTTCAATCAAAGTTTAAGTGAAGCCGAAAGTTTAAGTAACACCGTATCAGAATTAATAGGTGTGTGTGTGTGCATGTACTATGTACATGTGAGTATTATATAATGATTTTACTGGCTAACCCTGACTGTTTTTGGAAAACTAACTTAAATGTTTTTTTGTCATTGTATTATTGTGTGTGTGTTTATCTAATATCTTTCTGTATATGTTATGTGTAATTCCATGAAATAGCTCAAAATGAAATACCTAGTTTCCAAAAATGTACGAAAAACAAAACAACCTGCCTTATTCCGTTTGGGTAAAGGCTATTTCATTTTGAGCATATCTTTTGATAATGAAATTTATATGTTTATACTTATATATGTGTACTTATCAGCTAGTTTTTTTTACATATATATATATATTTTTTTTTTTTTCTGCTACTATTATATTTATCTGCTGCTGTCGGTGTAACCAAAGTACAATCATTTAAACAATTCTTGCCCCGCATAAAATATATTTTTTTTTTGTTTACGCAGCAACAAAATACTGTGATACTGTGATTCATGTGTTTAAACTTTATTGATAAACAATTAATCGAAAAAAAAAACAAAAACAAAAAAGAGAACCTTATCCATTTTGATCGACATACGGCTTATGTAAACCGCAAGTGTACTTAAATTAGAACGCAATTTAAATTGTATTCAATGTGCCATTAGGTTAAGAACTTACAAAAAAAACAAACTTCCAAGTACTTAATTTACAAATGTACTCTATTTTATAAGTCATAAATGTATTTAACATTGAACCCTATACAAATTATTATAACTTGTAAATTATAAAGTAGGGTTAACAAAAATTCTAAAAAATTTAATTGTGGTGTCTCCCATTTGTCTTTCTTATTGTCAAATAAAACAATGCTTTTAAATTGTTTATAAATATATATATTTATATGTGTAATTTGTATTTTGTAACTTATTTATAGCGAATAAAGTGTCGAACATGTTTTAAATACATTCGTTTCTAATACATATCAAACAACTATGTACAGAAAAATTGTTACAATTTAACCTGATGAGCATTTTCATGGAAATATCCTTCGTGTTTTGATTGTTTTCGTTGTTGTTGTGATACGGGCGAGGTCATCGCACGTTTAATCATTTTTATTGTCGACTGGGTGGCAATGTTAATTGCGGGGGTTGCGTTGTTTCCACCACCACGTCGTTGTTTCGAGAAACGGGCGCACAAACGACAATCGTATCGTTGCTGTGGTTGTTGTTGTTGCTTGTTGGCGATTGCCAATTGTTGTCAAGGTCCTCGTCTGTGGCGGTCGCCTCGGACTCCGCCTGTTCCTTGGCCCGCTTATGATACTTTAGTTCGCTGGCATATTTGGAGTTTGTAATGCCAAGGAAGGAGGCCAGTCCACCGCCCACATAATCAATGCCGGCCAATATATTGTAGCCCACCTTGGTGGCCTTGTAACGTAGGCGTGGCCCCAACGGCAATTCGCGCTAAAAACGAAGATGAGTCACAATAAGTATTAAGAATATTCGATTCGATTTGCACACGGGGTATCAGATACGTGACAAACCTCGAGTTGGACTTCGTAGGCCCTATCAGGCACGTCCGCTTCCACATCGCTATCGCTGGACGAGAGCTCCTCCATAACGCCATCGCTGAAGTACAGCATGCGCTTATTTGATTGCAGTTCAAGGGCGGAAATGCGATCCGTTTCACAGCGGCCAGTTGCAGTCGACATTATATTAATGTTATTTAATCTAATAATTACTGCGAGTGCTGGGATTATGTTAATGTTTCCCTGGTTTGTCGTTACAAGCAAAACTGCGGCTTCTACAAAGGCACGGCACTGAGTGAATGGCCGAGCCAGCTAAAACAAACACAATTTGAGCTGGTTTGGTCTTGAATTACTAAAAAAAAAACAAAACAAACACGTTAATGTCGAATGTCCATATGGGGTATGTCTATGTCCTTGGGTTGGGGGCCGGCGTTGCGTGTCAACCGCCAGTTTGCCATATGTAATCAATAAAATGCCGACTCAATGCCGATGCGCATCAACAACAAAAAACCAAAACAACAAAATGTAATCAAAAATGCACAAGTATCAACCGAACGGCTGTTATCGGTGCTATCGACGCGCTTAATACGCACAGTGCTGCCAACTATCGGTTGTCAAATGTTGATCAGTGCTGGCAACTATCGATTATGAACAGCGATTTAACCGTAAATATTTAAATCGCCATTTAATCCATTTAGCTTACAATCAATGTTTTGTCTATTTTTAAATGTGCCAGAACGAAAATAAATGCACTTTGCGACATTATGGGATCTGGTATTCTACAAAGCACTGATTTTCTTATAAAAAAAACCATTATAATTGATTTTAAATTTTTTTTAATAGAAAAAACAAATGTACGTTTGTGAGTGTGTTTGTCTGTCTGTCTGTTTGTATGTGTGTTTTTTTGTATTATACAATCTTGCATTATTATATTAATGACGGCATTTGACATTGACATTGGCCGCATACATAAATATTTATGTAGATTTTATATAATTATAATATCAATTTTGTAATAATTCTTAAATATTTAACTGTAACCAAAATGCTTCTAAAAGTTTCGTCACTTTCATTATTAGTCTCTAAGTATTGTTTCATTATCTCACTCCAACATTTGTTTTGTATTTAAGGGCATACACCATAATAAATAAACCCAAACAGCGCGCTGATTGGGATCAATTGAATAATTTACAATAACTACTGTGTGGACCTTTCGAAATTAGCCAAGTTTTTTTTGTTTTTTAAGTTTAAATCTTAACAATTAATTGTATTTAGTTTTAAGCTGAGCTTTGATTTTATCTCATTTTTTTGTGTGTTTTTGTATGTATATTTTTTAGATTTTAACAAATATGAAAGTGAAAAATAATAAAACTGCCGTTAGCCAGCAGTTACAGTTAGGATATCCGAAAGAGGTTCTCTAATAGACCGATATTACATATGTATATAGGTACACATTTAATTATAATATAATAATGATGCAAGCGATATTAATAAAGCGGCCAAGCATATTACAAATCTTCAATATATGTATATATATATGTATATATACCTATACTTTATGTGAATACCGAAATAATATACAATTATAGTGAGAAGTTAGTAAGAAATGTATGTGTATGCGTGTGTGTAGGGGAAGAGTAAAAAGAGACAGAATAACAAAGAAAAAATACAAATTTAATTAGGATTTGGTCCGTTTGGTTATAAACTCGATATCGGTTGCCAACAAGAGAGAGAGAGAGAGATACACTACATAAGTCTGTACATAGAAAATACGATGGTCATTTGGTTTCGCAACCCAAGTAAGTAATTATGTAATTAACAATAACATTTTGACTAATTGTAAACATTAAATAAAAAAGATATGTATCCATTTGGAATGGCACAGTTTTCCTTTTTGTAAATATCAGGATATCTAGTATGTGCTCTACAATTGTTCTATATAGTATATATCGTTATAAGACATTAAAAACTGTGTGTTTTAAACTAAAAACTTATTGAACAATACAACTAACTTTGAACTTCCGAATCAAATTCGTTAACAAAGATCTAATAATGACAATGATTATAATAACAGAGCGACAAATAATTGTTGGGAGGAGTTTTGCTTTTGTTTTCGTTTTCGTTTTTAATGTATTACTTATTGTTTAAAACTAATTGCAAAATGCTATCCAACAGTGTTTTTTTTTTTTTGTTTTTGGTATTAGTTTTTTATGATCCCAACTGATATGCCGTTTAATTTCAAGAAGCTACAACCATCAACATGAAATATTATATACATATATAATGGCCTTTTTTACAGGGTTCATTAATAATAATATCAAAAACCAACAAATAATATTATGTTTGGGGTGTGTGTGTGCGTGTAAAGTATGTGTGTGAAACAAGGGAAGGGGAGATTCTACCTTAGCCAACAAAAACACGGCCTTTTTTTTGGATAGTACGATTTAAGTTGTAGTATTCACATTCATTTTCATTTATCAATTGCAAAATCAATTTTTTAAGTGTTGTTGCGTACGCCCTTAGAATACGTTTTAGTTTTTTAGTTTAAATACATGTTTCTCTTAAACCTACAATTAGTATTCATTTATGCTATGTATTTTTAAACAACCCATGATTAGAGTAAAAGTTGAAAATGCAATCCTGGACAAGATTCTAATGTTGGTTAATGCATTTTCCTCATAATACTTCTTTTGCTTCTTTTTTTTATCTTCTTTAGTTTCTCTAAGAATATTAAAGTTATTTGATTTGATAGCGTCTCCATATTTGTGATAGATTTGTTATACCATACAAGCAATGTCGTCATCGCTCTAATGGTTTAACAATCGCAAATATTATAAAAAACACAACCATAGTTAGAGAGCTGGATATAAATCGAGTCCCATTCGCATGTTGCATTGCAGCTGGCTCCTCACCTAAAAAGTATAAAACGATGTTTACTCAATTAAGTCTTATATTTCAACTAAGGAGACTTACCGTTAAGCACATGGACGACAACAGTTTCTGTTATCTCATTTCCCAGCATACAGGTATAGTTACCGGTATCTTGTCGATTCGCATTGGCTATATAGAGACGACTCAAGGCCCGACCAGGCAACATATCTGTCTTGACGCTGTTATATACACAAAATATAATTACTCTTAAAGAATAACTACATATAGATATTTGTATTATTGTACCTAATGCCGCCACGACTGGTGTCGTAGTTAAGCAATCGAGCGCCATGACGCCAGGTGATATATGACGATGGATGTGGTATCTTTGAAATGACACACTGCAACTCAATGGTGCTGCCAGCCTTGTAGTATTTCTCTGGTGTGGCCGATCCTCTTTCATCGAGAATTTCCACATGAGGAACTGTGAAACACACATATATACATTTGATTGTATACTATTTAACGGATTGCTGTCATTCGCATATTCGCTTACCAATTATAGTTAGGTATACCAAAAGTACCAGTGGTGGATGGGATGATACTTGACATTCATAGGGTCCCTCATCCCGCTCGTTGGCAAATTGTATAGAAAGTTTCCAATCGTTTGGCTCCTCAAACTCCAACGAATATCGTGAATCTCCGCTATATGTATGCTGTCCGAAGGTAATCAGGGTCAGATCATCGCCCTTTCGTCGCATCCAAGATACTGTCTTTCCTTGCAGATCATTGACGCGACAGTGCAGATAGACATTCGATGAGAGCTGGGTGCTTATATTGATCGTAGTATAGGGATCGGCAAAAAATGGAAATGGTTCATGCGTTGTCGTTTCAGTAACCTCAAGTTCTTCATCTTCGGGTGTGTCTGTGAACGGTGATGAGAACTCTTGCCAGAAGTTTTTTGGAAACGTATCAAATGGATCACCAGCTCGGGGACGTTTTACTGTAAAATTAGTTAATTATCAATATTTCAAAGCATAATATTCGATTATAAATTATTTAGTTGTAATATATTCACATTTTATTACTTACATGTCGTTGAGGTGGATCCAGAACTTATGTGATGTAGTGATGAATATATAATTGCAAATATCCAAAACAATCTAGATTTCATCACTGCAACAAACAGTTCAAATAAATGCATCAATCTAGTGTCATTGTAATGCATAGTGTTAGAACTAATGAAAAAACCACTTACCGCAGCATATGCAAATGTACTTGATTTCAATGTAATTGTTGTTTTATTTTCCTTATTTTTCTTCTTATTATTCTTTTGCTTGTTCGCGTCGTCTTGTCCTTTTTATCCAATTATTAGATACAAATTATGCTTGGCATTGGTTTGCTTCTTTTGTATTGCTTTGATTTACTTTCTCTTCTATTTTGTTTTATTTGCTTATTACAGTTTTCCTCAATGCACTGTGTACGTATAACGGAATGTATACTGCTGCTGCTGCTGGTGCTGCTCAACATATTGCAGATAGTGTGGGGGGGACGACATGCATGGCTCCTGATTTTATTATTTCATTTGAGGCTACTTGTATGTGTGCGTGCGTTTGTCGATTGATAGACAACATATCACTGTGCAAGACAAAAAAAAAACCGTTTATTAGCTTTTTCACGGCGTACGGTGCTTCTTTCTTTGTATGTGAGTGTGCAATAGTTTATCTTAGATTCATTTTTATGATTTAACTTGCTCTTTTTCTTTTTATTTGTGTATACATATACAAATATATTTTTCTAATATTAGTGGTTGTGTGTTTTTATTGCGTGTTGGGAACTATTGCTTGGATGCTGTGCTACTGATGCTGCTACTGATGCTGCTTAGATGACCAATAATTGGAATGTAGGTCAGGATACGATGTGCGCATGCCACAAAGCACTCAACATTCAACGAACGCTCAACGGCTGCTCTTTTGTTGGACCCCATCACAATCTCCAATCACGGAACACAGTAAATTTTAATGGGCTCTCAAGATTTCGATACGACACAGTTTATTAGATTGATTGTAAATAGCCTTTGAACTGTGGCACAGAAGTATGTGGACATTGTATCAATGCATAATAAATAACATTTGTGCTCTTTAAATTAAGTTAATTGTTTTTCTTTATCACACTAACCACTTGTTTTATTTGTTTTGTTAATTTGTATTCTCAATTAGCTTGGCTTGAGGGTAAATTTGCTTATTTAACATATTATAATAAAATATTATTATTATTATATATTTATAAAAAAAAAATTGCCTATTTAATTTGCCTAGTCTACAACAAAGTTGCTCACTTTTCTTAATACTATCTATGCCCATGTTGCACTTGCCGGTCCCGACTACGTTGTTGGTTCACACACAATTGGCACGAGACTGCCGGGGATAGGATTCGTATCTTGTTTGCCAATTATGCGTTCTTGCAATTGTTTCTTCCTACGCTCATTCTCCTTCTATCTGTACAGAGATGAACAGAAGGACTGTGCCCCAATGCGTTAGTAATTGGGGTTGTTATGGCGCCTTTGGCGCAGTGTTGCCTCAATTTGCGAATTCCACAGGCTAACTATTAATTATCGGCTGTTTAAAAGTATGCAACACTTATCGTACACACTATGATACGCCATCTAGTGTGCTTTTCGATAATTGAACAACACTGTTATAGGATTCTACACGTCGTTAGAATCAAATTTCAATCAAAATACACAACAGTAATAAAAATATTTATTTGTATTCATTCAAAACACTAGAGAAATATACATAAAATCAAACACGCAGTGGAGCGCGTAAAACTATCGTCATCAGATTTTCGTTTATTGCTTCCTGCGCATGTGCCATTTAAAGAGAGAGCGGCGTAAGTGTGTTTATATGAGTGGCAGGCAGCGAGCACATGTGTGTGCCCCTTATCGTATATTGGTGGTTGCGTGAATGTGGTGCGATATGGTGCGCTGAAATGATGAGAGCACGACGCCGTTAGTCGAGCACGCTCACAAATGCATATTGGCGCGACGCTACACACACACACACAAAATATGCTCAGTCGGCAAATGAAAAAAAAGAACCGTTCATTTTATTTTCCCGTGCCACCGCAATCATTTCATACACATGCCAGTTGTAATTCTTAGACTTTCAATATAGATTTTTCGCCAATAGAAACCAAAACTAAAACCAAAACAAGCCAATACTAAAAGGAAATGCTCTTTATATGCATAACAGCAAATTTGTTTAATCCGCGCGCTACTCTGCTTTGAATATTAAACAGCGAAGAGCCAGACAAACGCCGACAATTCACCCCGCATAATTTCAGACATTTAGTGAATTTACAAAAAAAATATTCAATTGACGATTTCTGCCGGAGAGGGCAGAGCAGAGAAACAAATACAGCAATAGAGCAACACAGGCTGCGAAGCTCACAGCGACAGCAGCAGCGGCGACAGCAGTAAATCGAACACAGGCCCTCCAACATTCAGGCAGCAAACGGTGTCCAAAGAGTCAAGACACAGCGACTGTTCTTCAATTGAGTTTTTGGAATTTCATACAACTTTTGTGCGATGGAGTCGAGTTCTCGTCTATTTACCATATTGGGCGGCTTTGCCATTGCCATTGTGGGCTTTCAAATATGTCGCAAGGTCCTGCCCTGGATCTATGCAAATGTGCTGGGACCTCAGCTGCGTGGCTCCCCAATAAAGCTGGCTACCATGGGCAAATGGGCAGGTGAGTAGCCATGTTTGGCATATGAACTTTTGGCGCGATAAGGACAAGCCTGATAAGGTGTCCATTACTCATGTGTCGGCTTTCGACACATTTATGTGTACTATAATAATTTGTTATTATAAACATTTATTACAGTTGTTACCGGCTCAACAGATGGCATTGGCAGGGCATATGCACGTGAGGTATGTACACCTATGCGAGCAATGGATAAAAGGAATTCAAATCAAGGAACTTCATTGGGAATAAGTCTATTGATTATGGGGCAAAACATTGTATAATAGTATAAGGTGTTGAGATTCGACTAGAGTTTGTTTTTTTGCATTTCAAAGTTCATAACGTGTTGAGCTATGTTTTGTCCAGATAGAAAACAACAAAAAACAAACTTAGTGCAACAAAAAGTGCAGCTAACGAATTGTCATTGGATAGGAGCATTAGGAGCATGACTTGAACATTGTATTCCTCAATATTGTTATTATACTAGCTTTCTATACGCTAATGCATTGTGTTGCAATTGAGTAAGTGCCAATTTTCCATCAAGCCGCTAAGCGTGTGACACCTCCAAGCATTCAGAACTGCACGTTTAGTATTTAAAGTTAAAGTTATTTATTTAGTTAACAAACGCAGTGCAATTTGTAAACATATACGTGTAAAGCCCTAGAATTGTTGACACAGCACTCTTTTTTGTAATTGATTTTTAAGTGTCAACGTCCAGTTAGTATCGAAACACCTTTTGTATACCAAATATTGCGATAATGTATATATAACCACTATGTAATCCACACACACACACGCCCAATGGTCGTTGGGTTCAGCTTTCTTTTGCTAGTGCGCGTAAAATTTGCATTCAAATGATTATTTTTGTTGTATATGTTTTCCAACCAAAGCAACGAAAGAATGCTTATTATGCGTTTCGACTTAACTCGAATATTTAGCTTTCGTTTACTCGGGGTGTACGAGAGGTCATCAAGTGTTTAGCTAAGTAATTGAATTGGTTTGTTTAGTTTAGCTATTTTAGGCTTACAAATCCGGAGGGTGATCACAAAGAGCAAACATAAATTATATCTAGAATCTAATATTTGCCTTACCATTTGCAGTTAGCTCGCCAAGGAATGAACCTTATATTGATTAGTCGCTCAGTGGAGAAACTAAAGACTGTGGCCAAAGAAATTCGTAAGAACTCATTTGATAATGTGCTTTGAGCCAGGTTTGAAATAATAAAGCATGGCATATTTACAGGCGATGAAAGTGGGGTCGCGACACGCATCATCGATGTGGACTTTACAGGCGGCGATGAAATCTATGACAAGATACGTGAAGAAACTGCTGGCCTCGATGTGGGTGTGCTGGTCAACAATGTGGGCATCAGCTACAGTCATCCGGAGTACTTTTTGGATTGCTACAATGCCGATCCGAAGTTTCTGCGCGATATTGTCTCCGCCAATATACATTCTGTGACGCACATGACGGCGATCTTCATGCCCGGCATGGTTGTAAAGCGCAAGGGCGTAATTATAAATATATCCTCAACTTCCGGCGTAATACCCAATCCCTTGCTTAGCGTCTACAGTGCTACAAAGGTAAGCCACTCATCGTATGTTGTATTGATTAGTTCCTTTTGTTAATATTGTTTTTATTTCGTGTGTTTTCAGGCGTTTGTGAATAAGTTCAGTGATGATTTGCAGACAGAATATAAGACACATGGTATACTTATACAGAGTGTACAGCCAGGTTTTGTTGCAACCAAAATGGCGAAGATACGCAAGGCTAGCTTGTTTGCGCCCACGCCCGAGACGTATGTTAAATCTGCATTGTCTACAGTCGGCATTGCTCCACAAACCGCTGGATATTTGCCACACGCATTGCTCCAACTGGTCATATATATAACAGAGGCTATCTTCGGTTATCAGTTTGCTAGAAACGCAGTTCTTAAGAGTATTTTAGGTACACGCAAGCGTGCCCTGCGACGCTTGGAAAAACAGCAATAATGCCATAATTGAAATGCGCTGATTGTTTATGCCATTTAGAGTCTGTGCGACATGGGAATGGTTTAAGAGAAGATTGGAGGGGACGGAATAGTTAACGCAGCAACGCAGTCGACTATGGAGCACACGAATATTTTTAACGATGCCTGCCAGGTGTGTCATCAGTCATATACATACATAAACTTAAACACCAAACTTGTAATACCAAACAAACAAAAACAAAATGTTTTCAAATTATTGTATGTATTGTTATGCAACTGAAATAAATTGGAAACTAATTAAACCTAACGGCTAAAACATATGTTTACGCGCTGCAATTTCAATCGATAGGATAATGTGTGGTGGCCTATCGATTGAAATTTACAAGCTGCTTGCTCGGTTACTCAATTTTAATTATCGGTATCGATAAAATATCAACAAATTCAATGCTACTACCAATACAATTTGTAGCTTTGATTTTGCATTTATTGTATTTGTGATTGTGATTGAAAGTGGAAGTGGATACGCCGCGTGATGAATAATTACGGGAACGACGCTTGAACAGCAAATTCCGACTTGTTATTATCTACGCAGCAGTGAAAACAAGTACAACAGCAGCGGCAACAATAACAACATCATTCACAACTAAGAAAAACAAAAAAAAAAGAGAAAACAACAACAACAGCAGTCAACGATTTTATGGAGACAGAGCTGCAGGCTGGTACTCGCCGCTGCGCCGCTCTTATCACTTATCGCCGTCAGGCGTGCCGCCCCTTCTGCACTTATCAATATCAACTTGTTGCGATAAATGTCAACTCTGCGGATGCTGTGTGAATGCTTTTAATTGATCATTTAACCCACACACACACATATATACAACATCCAAGACCAAAAATTAAGTAGGAAGACAAAATTAACGGCGACGACGACGACGTCACTGTTCGGAAATTTGAACGCAGGGTCGTTGGGTATTGGGGGTGGCGGAAGTGGTTATAGAGAACTATTTTTAATATACATATGTATGTACATACATATATATGTAAGTACTACACATAGTGGCAAGACATGACAAAAGCCACAACAAGCGCTACAAATTAAGTAGAGGCTAGGCCAGCTGCCTCAAACGACGTCGTCACAAAATGTACAAAACGCATCAAACATTTCAATACAGGGAAATTATAGTATCACAACAATCGAAACCGACTGGTAACAACGCTAACAACAACAGCAAAAGCAACAATAGTTATTGGTAAAAGTAATCAGTTAGGACTATTGTTGTAAGCAGCTGGCCGCCATGGAGAGACGCCGCCCATTGTTTCCCATTGAACCGGAGCCGCCAACAACGCCCACACAGCGCTTGACGCAGCTCGCAACGCGGTAAGTGGAAATGCTCCCAAACAAACTTTTTGTCAAATACTTATGTGTGAGTGTGTATGAGTGTGTGTGTATCCTTTATTCATGTTCACACACGTGCACACACTTATGTATGCGCATATGTATTGGTCAAGAGTGAATGCATAATGAGCGATGTCTATTAAGCGTGTGGGTGGGTGACCGGGTGGGTGGTTAGGTTTTGGCAGCAGGTGTGACGATAGTTTGTCGCTATTATTATTATTATTCTTAAAAATAGAATCAGTTGTGCTTCCTGCCTGCCTGGCTGGCCCACCCACTCACAGCCCAAAGTGCTTCATCAATTATAATTTATTTTTATATATAAATTATTTTTTGTCTTTTATAGGTTGCTACGTGCCCTGCAATTAAACTGGAAAATTATCATTTCGGGCATCACATTGACGCTTTTGGCCGTTATTTGGTATTATCCAACATTCTTCTTATTCTTCGCATTCGTCATCTATTCCCTGGTGCTGGTCTTTGCAGGTATTATGATATACGTATATATGTATATATATGTATCTATTCGATCGGTTTACAGTAAGCAGTAAATCCATACGTAATCTAACCCATGACTCATTTGCTTATCAACCTATTTACCATATACACATATCATCATATCATATAGACATTTTTATTTCTATTTGTTAATTAAAAATTTATCTTGAATTGTTGATAGTGATGCCCTTTTTATTTATTTCTATTGGATTTATCAACAGCTGTCGCTGGCACCGTCTATATACATTACATATTTACGACCAATGAACCAACCAAGCCCAATCGACTGCCCTCCAAGCTGCTCTATAATGCCACCAAGTAAGATAACGATAATGAACACATTACGCAGATATCGTAATTGGAATCGCATTTGAATTGTCATTTTGTATTTGTATTTGAATAGATGCAACATTTTTGATTTGCCAAATCCCATCAAGAATCCATCGAATTTACCATTAATCTTTGGCAAGACAGTCGATCTGCAGCTACAGCAGGTCATTGAATATGTGCTACGTGACTTTATGGTGCCATGGCTGGGGTAACTATTCATTCATAAAAGGAAGCTATATAATCCGATCATAAATATATATGTATTTCATTTTGTAGGTATGTGGTTACAAAGCCAAAGCTTATTAACGATGTGATACGCGAGGATCTTTGGAATGCCATACAGAAGATACATGAGCGTGCCGCCAAAATGGATCCAGCCAAGATCATTGCTGTCGATATGGTTAATCGGGTTACAGTGCATCTCGAAAAGATTCGTATTGCCGAGGCGCGTGTGTAAGTCCACACACAAAATGTTCAATCTTATCGAACGAGTATTGATGTTTGCTTTCTTTCTGTCTTTTTGGCAGTGCGGACACAAATAGCGCTCCGGTGTTTAGCACCAATTCGTATCTGGCCGATGAGGAAAAGGAAATGGAGTTTTTGCGCAAGCTATGCGAGATTATGGTCATATTGCTGTTGCCACGCGGTTACTCACTGCCGCCACTCAAAGTGCTCCTGAGTGAGATTCTCTCGTTTAAGAGTAAGTTTAACAAAAACCAATTCCACATTGCAACACCTTATTAACTATATATCTCTTCTAGTATTCTTTCCAATGATTAAGATGATAACGGCACCGGACTATATCAATCAGAAGGTGGTGCAAAACATTGAGACACGTTTGGCGGCGGCAGCGATAAGTAAACGTAGCTACGAATATGCGGCCAGCTTTGAGGAATTCCTCAAGATCATCAACAATTCGGGCAACTTAGAGGAGCTATCGCTGATACGTAAAAGCATTGTCAATGATCTAATGCATGCGACTAGCATGCAAAATTTACAACGTGCCAAAGGCCTTGATCCAGATACCGAGGATCATACGCTGAGCAAGTCAGAGCTGACAGCCGCTGTGCGGCTCAAGCGTTACGTGCAGCAACTTTCGTTGGCCAAAGGCCAATGCGAGAAGAATTTGGCCAAGTTTGGTTGGAACGGCAATTACTCGAGCGATACAGTAAGTAGCATATGACGAACATAATTAACTTATATTAAATGTAATGTAATTGATTGCAGGACTTAACTCTAATGGAGATACTGAATACGGCTGTGGGTAGACGCTTCTTTACGATGTTTTTGGAGCCGTTGAAGGCTAGCGCCCTGGTTGGCTTCTACTTGGCCGTGGATGAGATGAAGCATGCGCACAAATCGACCACACATCAGCTGGGCACAGAGATCTTCTACACGTACATCCGTGTGCCCAAGCCAGAAATCCAAATTGATAAGCACGAACGCAAGCTAATCGAAACATTTGTGCTGGGCGATGCGGGACCAGATATATTCTATGATATACAGCGCAACATATTGCGCACACTGGAGGACAAATACTATCCACCGTTTGTTCTAAGCGAACAGTATCGCCAGTTGAAGGAGGCCCTCGACTCCAACGAATTTAATGATCCCACCTTGCTAATGTGTCCCACATTGCTGGGCGATGTGCCGGACGATGAGCAGGCAACTATTGCGGATGGCCTCAATGGCGGTGGTGGTGTGCCCGCTGCCATCGATGTTGCCGCACACACATCGTATGCGCGCCGAAAACTCGAACAGATACAGGAGCGCATCGATAAAAAGAATCAGGCACTCGATGCACTCAAATACTCGGTGAAGCCCGAGTCGAAAGTGCTGCAAATTCTCGAAAAAGAAATGGAATGGCTTAAGAGCGAGAAACGACAAACTGAGGCACATTTGAGACGTACAGACGCATGGACAGAGCATCTGGGCAAGTGGAAAGCCACAATACAAAGTGTTGAGGTAAGTGTTTTTCAAATTCAAATCAATTCTTGTTAAATGAATAAACATTATGTCTTCTCGGTTTCAGGTATCGGATGAGAAGGAGTCATTGCAATTTATGATTTTGGTGCATGTGGACGAAGATATCAATGCGCCGGCACAGTCGGCAACCAAGAATGGCGATAGCAATACGGGGCGAGCGCAAAGGCGTCGTCCCTCGGGCATTTCAAGTGGCTGGGTTGTCATGCGTTCCCTTAACCAAGTTCATGTAAGTGTTTAGGATTTGAATCCTGAAGTTATCGATTCATATATATATTTATTTATATATACATTGCAGGAATTGCAACGTAAACTGCGACACGTTAGCTCAAATTTGAAATCGCTGGATTTGCCAACAAATTTCAAATTCTTCTTCCTGAAGACAGATCGTCATGCGCAGGAGAAGGCCAAAGGACAAATACAAAAGTTCTTAAATGTATGTAACAAATATTTTTGATTATACCTTTTAATCATTGTTTATTTTCTGATTTGGATTGTAGTTCATATTGGAGGATGATCATTTGAATGGTAGCGAGGCTATCTATACATTCCTCAGTCCCAGTTCGGACCACTTGAAGCAAACGTTGCCCTCACCCAAAAAGTCAAAATTCTCATTGTCGACGCTGTTCAAGAGCGATGCGACCAAGGCGCATGAGTCGAGCAAGGCTAGTGATCCGTTCTGGGGATTGCAACGCGATGATGACGATATGTCTACCTATTTGGATGGCGAGACGAGCAGTGATGCCAAGCTGTTGGCAGATCTCGATAGCAAGGACTCAATCGCGGAGCCCATGTATGCGCTAATGGGTGAAATCTTTGATATGGGCGGCGTCTTTAAATGGCTGCGCAAGAGCATCATCTCATTTGTGCAGATCACGTATGGACGCACCATCAACCGACAGATACGTGAATCAATTGCCTATCTCTTCGAGGAGTCCATGCTGCACAATTACTTCTCGGCCATATTGAAGTCATTTTGGCCTGGCGGCGTACTCGCCTCGGCCTATCCAGTGCGTTCCGAAGATATGAAAGAGATGACCACCAATGCGGCCAAGGCGCTGCTCACGGATCACATACCCGAGGTGCTCTGCAATCTTGTTGGCGCTCAGGCGGCCAAGCGTGGCGTACTTAAGGTCTTTGATGCCCTACAGAATCCTGCATACAACAAACAGTTGTTCTATGTACGTAATCTTTAATTTGTCTTGAGAAATTTGAACTTTGAATGAATTTGATTTTTAGGAGCTGCTTGAGATCTTGATGATTGAGTTCTTTCCCGAGATACGTCAACTGAAGGTGAACAGCGGCAATGGCACAAGCAAATTGAATACAGCCACGGCTGGCGGTGTGGCAGCTGCCTCAGCTGCAGCTGCACTTGCCGCCGTTGCAGCGCTGCCACTTAACTACAATACCAGTCACAATAGCAGCAGCAGCAGCCATCATGGCTCCAGTCATGGTGGACAGCATGGACAGGGCTCGTCATCGTCATCTACCGCATCGGTTGGCTCAATTGCCCATCCCAAGGAGCACTATCATCAGCCGCCGCCACAGCAATCACCGTATCTTCAAAGCTCTGCACAGCTCTCAAATCAGCATCATCCACAGCATCAGCATTTGCTTCATGCGCATCATCATACAACGTCCTCCTCCTCTTCATCACATGCATCCAAGTAGAGATGCAAACGCTGTTTATTTTTGTTTTTGTCGTTTGTTTTTATTGTTTGTTTTATTGTTTGTTTGCCTCTCTTTCTATTTGTTTAGTTCAATCTGTTTATAATGCTCTCCATCATCGTGTCTCTTTCTTTTCGGTGTAACTAACTTTTTATGTAGTATATGTTATATGGTACCTTGAGAGTTTAGGATTTACTTATTACTAATAACAACTGACCCTGTACAAAGCTGTAGTACAGCTTAGCAACTTACCCTTTCCCCTCTGCCTGCTTCTTTTTAAATTCCTTAACTGTTTTTAATGTGTTTTTTGTTTTATTTATGTAGTAAGCAAATTCGTTTGTTATATATATATAGAGGAGATAAACTATGTTTGCGTAGTTGCAGTATTAAGCGTTAAACCAAATTGTTCCATGTAAGACACACATTCCTTCACACACACACACACACCCACACACTCCCACACAAATCACACAAGACCAGAGCAAAGATACACGAAAAAATATAAAGTTAAGTTTTGGTGCCGATGTCGCATTGTAATTAACTGGAGTCGAATTATTGTGATCTTAGCAAGTAAACAGCACCAAAAACAAAAAAAAAAAACCTTTAATAAAAATTGTAATTGTTTGTATTGTAATTCACTCTCGAAGTAATTGTTTAAGCGCCTGTGTAATTTAGATAAACCAAATAGTAACATATATATTATAAAAACCATTGCCCAACCTATTGGCAGTTAAGACATCAGATCGTATTGTATTGAATAACTATTTATGTATGTATATTGCAGTTGCAACGTTTTATGTGTGTAAAACAAAATTAACAAAAAAAAAAAAAAAAACAGACCCAAGCGAAATAAAGATGCTATTTATGTAGAATTGTATCGATTTCAATCATTTCAAATGCATATTTTTATATAAACAGCAGCATTTTTGATGTTGACGATGATGTGACGCTCGTTAAATTATTGCTACTGCTGCAGCGGCAGAATATTTTTTGTGCTCGTTTTGCCAAAATTCAGTCGATTTGGGACTGCAGGTACTAGGCGCACATAGTGCGCAACAAGTAGTTGAGAAAATATAAAATGTGGCATACTTTTAGGCTGACCCTAATTTAGGTTTAGCAGCTGCTGTTTCTGTTTGCCTGGTATTTGCACTCCGATAAGAGCAACATTTTTGATTTTGAGGCTTGTTAAATTATTGCTACTGCTGCAGCGGCAGTATTTTTATACCATTCACCGACCCCATAAAGTATATATATTCTTGATTAGCATCAACAACATGTTTTTATTTATAAATTCTTAATTAAAACCAAGCTTATACAAAAATGCTCTTTGAGATAGTATGTTTTATTATCATGTTTGTGTTTGGCTTTGTAATATTAAATTGGAAGATTTCGCGTTTTGAAAACGTAAATTATGATAATAACTTAAACAGATATCATGTATATGTTATATTTTAAAAGAGACATAGCTCCGAGAATATTTGTTAAAAGTGTTAAATTATTTGAGAATGTTGTGTGGATGTCGTTTTCGCGTTTTTCATCGCAATTCTTATTGATGTCGATCTTATTCAAAAGAGACATACATACATAGCTCGGAAAATATTTGTTGCAAGTGTAGTTCTTCAAAACACAATTGCCTTCTCGACGAACTTATCCACATCGATAAGCTCCATGTCCACCACACTAATAAATGGATTTTTGCGTTTAAGCGACGGCTTCAAGATGACCAGTTTCACCATGAAGTATTTCAATAGGAAACGCCATTTGATCATCGCCTTTCTCTCCTGAGACAGCGACAGAAAATCATTGAGTTTGATGTTGAGCAAACGTTCGGCGACTTCGCCACTGAGACGCGACTCAACCAGTGTACCTGTGTGATCCGACAGTTGGATGTTGATATTAAACAACTGTGTGACGTAAGTTTCAATGGGATTCCCCGAAAACTTAATCTGACAGGAGGAATTATCGCATCGTTCAAGACTGTGCTGAATCATGCGTCGGCACATATTGCTAAAATCGGGTACAACAAATATGTAAGTAAAACCAATTTTTTAAATGGATCATGGTTACTTGCCATTTCTTGCTGCAGACAGAGCTCCATCCATCCAGGTCAAATTTGGTGACCACGACATAGACCACGGCCGTAAATTCAGTGCTAGTTGAATCCCTCAGAACGCCCTCGGCCCGAGCATAGATTTGACGCACAGACATTTGGTTTTTAATGTTATCAGCTGAAATATGGTAAAATGGAAAATGCGCAAGGAAAAACCGTTATCTATTCACCTAGTGGCAAGCATTCCATGTCCATGGGATTAGTTATATGACAATTTTGGAGATATTGTGGACTAGCAAAGGCGAGCAGAGACAACGATTCGTTACTGAGCGGCTGTGGATTCTCATAAATGAGGGTGCTCTTGCCCAGTGTAACCACACGGCGGCCCCGACATTCTTCCTTTGTTATGCGCACATCGATCAAATGCAGCAGGGTTTTGCCCGGCTGCCAGAACTCGCAGCGCTTCATCCAATCCTTATGCCATATTCGAAGCACTGCGCCTTCGGGCCAACTTTGGTCTACGATGTTCACTGCGAACGCATCTACCCAGTGCATTGGGTACACCGAAGCTACTGCCACGAATAGATCAATATAGGGATTAGCCCCTCTATTGTAATCGGTTGTTGTGGTGCACACATCCGATAGCTTAAGGACGCTGCTGAGCGGTTTGTGCGAATGATACAGTAGATCGCGCAATGGCACCACCACATCCAAATCGTTTAAATCATGCTTCATAATCGTACCGTGCGGTGCCTCGATGGACATGGCATAGGGCAAAGTGCCAAGTGGCTGAAAGCGCTGACATGTTGCGCCTGGATGATGTTGTAGCGCAGTGTCCTTCACTACGGCACCCTCAACGTCGACGACATCACCAATGTGCAGCATTTCGTTGTACATTTGTACAACAGACTTGGGTCCCCATACCTTGCAGTTGGCAATGTCCTGTTTGGTGTCGCGCAATGTTAATGTGATCACACCACGTGGAGCCCTACTTAACCTGTCAGGAAAGTAATTTGGTCCTGCTTTGGTTAGGATGACCGCAACACATGCGAATTTCGTGTTTGTGGCATGCATTGCAGCCAATTTCCACATTTTTTTCTTTTTGGGTACGCGTGCAGCCATTGCAAGGCTAAAATATTTGTAAAACACGTGCTCTCAATACCGTTAGAATGACTTTACAGTAAATAAAGTCTGTTATGAGCACTAAGCAGTGGTGAAATTGTGCAGGGTATTTCACCACGGCTTAGCATTTAGGGATCGCATTTGCAATTATCGATAGCTTATATTTAAGGAATCGTTTTTCCAATAATCAATCAATTAGTTAAGTTGTGTTTCAAATATAATTTACTTTCGTTTTGTTTATGTTAAACTGTGTTGCTCTTGCTGTTATTGTTTAGTTGTTTTTTTTTTCTTTTTACAATTTTTACATATCTACAACATAAAACGTAGGCGTGCCCCATTTACTGCTGCGTCTACACAATTTGGGAATAGTTTTTTTTTATGTTTTTCTTCTTTTTACTCTTTTTGTTTTTTCTTATTGTTGTTTATATTGTGTTGGTTGTTTGTTTAGTTTTCATCCAAGGTACATAATATAGAACTCTAATGCTAATTTTTTTTAATGCAAAGTGTATGTATAAGCCAGTTTTCGTTTTTATTTGCTTTTTAACTAGGCACAACGCTTACGACGTTTCAATCTGGGCTAGTTACTCGATGGTGGTTGCGGATGCGGGTGCAACTGTTGTTGTGGATGCGACTGGGGCTGACTATGTGACTGATGAGCAGCATCCTCTTCATTCTTATTGTTATTGCCCAATATCCAATCCATAAGTACCATTGAGGGAGAACGCAACGATGTTTGAGCTATAAAATTTAACAGATATAAGACATGTAAATACATTTTGAAGAGTGAACTCAAATAAAATGATACGTACATGGATCCATGTTTAACTGTTGTTGCTGTGGAAGAGATGCTGATGCTGCTGGTGTCGGTGCTGGTGCTGGTGCATACGCTGCTCCATCTGGTGCAATGGTAGTCAATGCTCCTGTTGTTGTTGTCGTTGATCCTGCTGCTGTCTTCGCCATGTCTCTTTGCAACTGAATCATTTGCTGCAGACGCTGCTCGCGCTCATCCACAATCGCCTTGTCCTTGGAATGCTTCACCGTTTGCAGCTCGGCCAATCTGTATATATTGAAATAATCATTCATATAAAAAATATTACAATATTCAAATTTGATTATTTACTTTTGCTTTAAATCACTGCCGCTGGCCGCTGTTGTGGCGGTTAAATCACTGCTGCTACTACCAATGCTAAACTTGATGGGACTACCTGATGTGGCCGATGACGACGAACCGGTGACTGTAGTGTTTGCGGTGACAGTGGCACTGCCCGTTGCATGCCCAACAACGCCTGCTGCAAAAAGTGATTATTAAATTAATTTAGTTTGTAAACAAGCTCAAGAAGTGGTAATCGAACTTCTCCGAAGCGCGCTCTCTCAGGGCTCCCGAAGAAATTGGATCTGGCAACTTTGTTAATCGCATGCCATTCACAGCACATCGTAAATGCAAATGCAATAATAAACTTACGTTCATAGGTGGCGCGACTGCGCTCTGCCTCCAGTTGTCGCAGCGTATCTGAGAGTTTGAGTTGCAAATGATCACGTTCCTCGAGCAGCTGCACCAGCTCAACAATCATCTCCTCCACACGCATGTCTCGCTGATGTAGCATCATGAGCGCATAGTCCAAATCAGCTTTAAGCACGTACTCTGGCAAAGGCTCGGCGTTGGCGCCACTGCCCGTGGACATGGCGCCTGCACCAGTTGCGGCAGCTGCAGCTCCAAGCGTATTCTGTAGCCGGAAGGGATCGTATTGTGAAGCAAGACGTGCATATTCCGCCGAACGTATCGCCAGTTGCTCCTTGAGCGTCACAATTTCCATTTCTTGTGTTTCGAGCGCTTTTTGCATTTTGAGCAGCATTTCGTTGCCGTTGTCATCCAACGGCGATTGGGACACTTGGACAGGAGCAGCTTCTTCTTGAGCTGTTAGTTCCTTGATTTGGGCCTCGTAGGCAGCCTCACGCTGGGCCAGATGCCCCTGCCAGATGCTGGCCACCTCACTGCACGTTTGCTCCACAACCGCCTCCCACTGCTTGTTGATTGCACTGAGATCGGGCTGCTGCTGTGGTGGTATTGGTGCTGGTGCAGCTGCTTGTTCCTGTTGTGCTTGCTGCAGTAGCTCCAGGGATTTACGTAATTCGGTTATCTCAATGTTTTTCATGTCCAGCTCGAGCACGGTCTGTTTCATTCTGTCCTCCAGCTCCAGGCTGGAGAGCACATGATTGTTAAGAACACGCAGCTCCTCTTCCATTTCACATTTCTCCTGCTGCAGCTGTGCGTAGTGCTGATGCACTTGCTCCAGCTCACGCTGCAGCTCCTGATCATTGATCTTGAGTTTCTCCTGATCCTGCTGCTGTTGATGCTCTTGTTGGTAATGCTGGTGCTGTTGCTGCTCCTCTTGGAGTTGCTTATTTTGCATGCGCAGCATTTGAAGCTCCTGGTTTTTGGTAAGTATCTCTAGGACCAGCTTCTCGGTTTGATCCTCGCGCATAAGTTCCTCAATGCGTTGCTTCAGATGAACTATTTCCGCTTCCTTCTCCTGCAGTAGCGCCTGGCTTTCATGACTGGGTGAGCTCGATTCCAGCTTAAGCTCTAGCTGCTTCGCTTGAATCTCCTCTAGCTCTCGTTGTAGTTGCTTCAACTCTGCCTGTGCTTGCTCCTGTGCCTGCTCAAGTTGTTTGGCTTTCAACTTTTCGTGCTCCAGCTGTTTGTCTTTAAGCTCCTCCAGTTGCTCCAACTCTTTAAGCTTGACTCTCAGTTCCTCCAACTCCTGTGGCTTGACTCTTAGCTGCTCCAGCTCCAACTGTTTGACTCGCAGCTCTGCTAGCTCCTGCTGCAGTTCCCTTGCCTCTGCCTGTACTAGCTGTGCTTGTTTCTTTTCCTGCTCCAGTTGCGTCTGCAACTCCTGGCACTCACTGTTTAAATCCTGATTCTCTGCCTGCAGATTCTCTATTCGGACGACGGTTTCCGCGTTTATAGAGGGTGCGACTGCCACTGGTGCAATTGGTGCTCCTGCTCCAGCACCACCTGCTCCTGCTGCTGCTCCTTCCTCACCCCAGCTCTCGAGCTGTTGCAGTTTCTCTTGGAGCTCACGTATGCGAGCCTGATACATCTGTACATCCATGTCCTGACGCTCCTTGAGTTCTGCCATGCGCTCATTGCCAGCGGTTAGGACATCAATGCGCTTCGCTAGCTTCTCCTTTTCCAGTGCATGCTGCTGCAGAAGCTCTTCCGTCTTAGCCTGTCGCGTCTCGTGCAGTTTCAGCTGATGCTTCAGTTCTTCAATTATGGCACCATCCAAATCATTATTATTGGCTCCTCCTCCCCGTGATTGTTGCTGCTGCTCCTTGCTGCGATACTCCTTGAGACGTTTCATTAGCTTTGCTGTCTTGATGTGCAGCTCCGATTTCTCGCGTTCCAGCTGCTCAATCTGCGAGCGCAACGCTGCCATTGCGTGTGCATCTACTGGAGAGATAATTTCCTGCACTTGGGCGGCTGCTGCCCACGGATCCTCATCCATGTCCACACCCCAGTCAATTGCTGGTGGCGGCAGCTCCTGCTGTTCCGGCTGGCAAAGATACGCCTTCTTCGGTAGGATGAGCTCCTCTACAACGGGCTCCTGCTGAGGCATGCCCAGCTCCAGGCTGTCCGTCATCGTTTCGCCGCCAAAGAACATATCCAACGTGGGCGCCACATGTTTCTGCAACTGCTGCTCCTGCTTTTGCACCGGCTCCGGTGGCTGTATGAGTCTTTCAATGGCCGCCATGCGTTCCCGTTCCTCGGCAGCGGCAAGCAATTGCGCCACCTCCTGTTCCCGTTCGTGAAGCAATCGCTCCAGTTGGCCACGTCGTTCCTCGTGCTCGGCCAGCGCCTGATTGCGTGCCAACAACTTCATCTCCAGCTCCTTGGCATGCTTCTCCAGATCGGACACATTACGCTGCAAATCCTCAATGGTTGTCTCTGCACTGCCCATGGCGGCCATATTCTGTGTGCTTATCCTAACGGGCGGAGCAACAATCTCATCGAAGGGCGATGGCGCCGCTGCAGCATCTCCTCCAAAGAATATCGCTGACGCTGGCAAGGGAACATTCTACAAGGAAAGGAAAATTTATTTTTCCTTAATGAACTTCAATGAAAAATAACCGTTACATACCTGTTGTTCCGCGGGATTGACTGGATTTGGTTGCCTTTGATTGGTTTGATTGGATCGTGTCCACGAATACATCCAATCGTCCGTGGGTGGTGGTTGCTGCATTTGTTGCTGCCTGGCAAGCTGTTCCGCCTGTTCATCCAGACGATTCTGCATCTCGTTAAGCTGTTCGGCGAGTCGTTTGTTCTCCGTCTCAATGTATACCTGGTCGTCGGTTTGATTCTGGCCGAGAGTGTCGAGTTCGGCGAGTTGTTGTTGCAGTACCTGGAGTTCCTGGTTATGATTGGCGCACAGGGAATCGATTTGGGCACGCAGATTGTCCATTTCGGTTTTATCTTGCATTGCCTGCATGCGCAACTCCTGGAGCTCTAGGACATCCTGCTCGGCGCTATCATGTTGCAGACGCAACAGTGTCGCCTCCCGACTCAAGGTGGCACGTTCCCTTTCCACATCGCTGAACTCCTCGTTCAGTCTTTGCAGCTCCTCGACGCGTGCTTGCAACTGTTCCTGGGCACGTTCCAGCTGTTGGGTGAGTTCCCGCTGTTCGGCCGTCGCCCGTTCCATGTGTGCATTGAGATCGCATTCGAGCTCATCCAATTCGGTGGCCTTGGCGGCCAATTTGGCATCGTAGACTTGACGTTGACGCAGTAGCTCCTGATTACGTTGCTGCAATTGTTCCTTCAACTCATGCAGTTCCTGTTCACTGGTGCTATTCTGCTGCTCCCATTCCGTTTGGGCCTGGTGGACTAGTTGGGTCTGTTGCTTGTGCCGTGCCAGCAACGTTTCATGGGTTGTTTGTAGTGTGGCCAGCTGTTCACGTGCCTCATCCGCCTCGTTGTTTAGTTGCTGCAGCTTTTGGAATTGTTGCTGCTCCCGTTCCGCCATCTGCTGGAGGCGTGCCTGCAACTCCTGTTCCTCTGTGGACTGTTGGTTGGTCTGTTCTCGCAATTGTTGCTCCAATCGCTGTAGTTGCTCCTGATTCAACTGATCTCGTCCACAAGCAGCATTTGCCTGATCCTCCAGCGCTGCGATCTTCGCTTGCGACTCGGCATTCTGGGATTCCAGTGTTTCAATGTAGGATTGATCCTGCTGCAATTTGGCTTGGATGCCCTCATGCAATGTCTCCAATCGACCGATCGCCAGCTCAAAGTCCACCTTCTCCGCCTTGAGCTGTTCGTTCTGTTCCCGAAGTGTTTGGAGCTGTGTCTGCTCCGTCTCGCTTAGCTCTTCTGGCTGTTGTTGCAGCTGAGCCCGCACCTCAGCAAGATCCCGTTGTAGTCCTTGTATGGTGGCATTTCGATGCTTGATGACCTCCTTGGATTTATCGAACTTAAGGGATTTCTGTTCAAGCTGGCGACGCAGCTCGTTCATGTTGGGTTGCTGCTCATCCAGTCGGAGTTCCAGCTCATTTAGCTCCTGGCGCAATGTTGTATTCGCATGGACCGTATTTCGGAGATCCTCTTGCAATCGCTGCACTTCATCCTTGAGTTTGGGAAGAGTGGAGAGATTGGCTTGTTGCTGGGAGAGCTGCTGTTGCAGCTCCTGGTTGGCAGTTAGTTCCTCTTGGAGCTGTCGATGAAGTTTCTCCTTGGCCGTGAGCTCGTGTTTGAGCTGCTGATGCAGTTGCTTCTTGGCCGTAAGTTCTTCGTGGAAGCGCAGTTGAAGATCCTGATGGGCATTCATCAAATCCTTGCTGATTTGCTCCAGCAATGTCTGATGGCTATCCTCACTCTCTGCCAGTTGCTGTTGTAGCTCATCCATGGAGCCCGCCGACTTTAGCTGAGCCTCCAGTTCCAATGCTTTACTGCGCTCCTGCTGCAGCTGCTCCTGCAGATCCGCTTGCTTGTCGGTGAGTTTCTTCAGATTCACAGCATACTTTTTCAACTTATCCCGTAGTTCCTTGTTGCGTGTCTCACTAGTTTCCAGCTCCTGCCGGCACTGCTGCAGCTCCAACAGCTTCAGATTCGATTCATGCTCACTCTCACTGTAGCTCTCGATGAGTTGTTGCTTCTGTTCCGCCACCAGGGCCTGCAGAATGCTCTGTTCCCCCTCGAGCGTTGCTATGCGGGATTGGAGTTCTTGGCGTAGACGCTGCTGTTGCTCCATGTGCTTCTCGTGCGCCATCTCGCTGTTGTTCAGCGTGTTATCGTATTCATTGGCCTGATCCTGAAGTTTGGACAGCTCTTCCGCCTGGCTGGCTAGTTGAAGCAGTTGCTCCTCGTTGCTGGCACGCTGGTTGGCAAGTTGGGTTTGCAGTTGGCGCAGTGCGTCTTGATGACTTTGTTGGGCCTCCGCCTGCGATGCATGCAACTCGGCTATTGTAGCCTCCAGCTGCTTGGTATGCTGTTTCAGTTCCAGGTCCAGCTGGTGCTCCTGCTGCTGCTGTGGCTCAATGGCCATGGGTTGCAGGTGCTCTTCACGCAGCTCATTGAGCTCCGCCTGGAGGGCAGCTAGAGCGGATTTCAGTTCTGCATTCTGTGCCGTCAGTTGCTCATATTCCGCTAGAGCTTTGCCATTGGGAGCTGTGACAGCGACAACAGTTTCCACCACTGTCACCGTTTCCACCGCACTGCTGGCCTCCTTCACTTTGTGTAGGAGTTCCGTCAGCTGGTTGAGTACATTCTTTGCCTCCTTGGCCAGCTTTTTGGAGACAATAAATTTAGCATTGCGATCATTGGCCTGGCGATATGCCTCCAACTCGGAGCCAAGTTTGGAGAGTGAACGTTCGCATTTGTCCAGGAGTGCAGCGCCGCCACCGTCCAAGGCAGCGACCACCTCGGAGGAGCGTTGCATGGAACTAAGCTCCTGCGAAAGATTCGATTTCTCGCTAAGCTGTTGCTTATCCCGCTGCAGCTCCTCCAGTTGGGCCTGCAGCGATGCATTCTCCGCCTGCAGCTGCTCCATCTTGGCCAACACCTCACGCCGTTCGTTTGTGAACAGCTCAATCTTCTGAAGCAGCTCAACACTCTCATTGATCGGCACATCTGTCTGGGTGAGCTCACTCACAAAACTGGGTGCGGCAGTGGTTGGTGGCGCGGACTCGGAAGGATCATCGGAACGTTCGTTAAAGTGTCGCTCAGTGGGTCTCTCAACAATCTCAATAGATTCGGCCGAGCTGGAAGAGCTGAGCTTTTCCAATTTATCCAGCAGCTCCATATTCTCGTTGATGTAATGCGTCAGTTTTTTGTCCAGGGCCTCCTTTTCGGATTGGAGCGTTTGTACACGCTGTTGCTGCTCCTGTGCCTCCGTTTCCAGTTGTTGGACGCGCTGCGTCAATTGCTCCTCCAGCTGCAGTTCACTTAATTCCGAAACCACACGCGCCGATTCACTGCCCAGTTGCAGTGCCTCCAGTGCTTGCTGCAGCTCCACCTTTTGCTCCTCAAGCATTCGTATGGTTTCCATTTGTACAGCTTGTTGGGCTGTTGGACTTGCTTTCTGACTGCTACTGCTCAAATCCTCTTCCTCTTCCTGCTGCTGCTTTTGCTGCTGTTCCTGCTCCTGCTCCTCCTCTGGCTGATCCGTCTCGACATGCGCTAATTGCCATTGACCCTTCTCATCCTCCAGCACAGTGATGCGCTGCTGCAGCTGCTCATTTTCGGCACTCAATTGTGCCAGTTGCTGTTGTGCATCCGTGGACTGCATCTTCTGGAGCTGCTTTTCCGCCTGTTTGCATTTCAGCTTCAGCTTGATGTTGCTCTTATTACACTCGTCCAGTTTCTGCTTGAGCTGCTGCAGATCGGTTTGCAGCTGCTCATTGTTGATGGCATCGCTGTCATCCGAAAAGATGGGCCTACTCTTGACGCTCTGCGCCAGCTTCTCCTCGAGCAGGCGCATATTCACATTGAGCACATTCAGCTCGGTGGTCTTTTCCGCCAGTTGTTCCGCTTGCGACGCAATGGTGGCCTCCAGATCACTGACCACACTGGCGGCGGCATCCTTTGGCAGCGACTCTTCGGCACGACTCTCGCGCAGCTCTTGCAACTGATTCTCCAGCTCCTGCAGCTGCTTGGCCAGCTCCACATTGACCTGGGCATCCGTAGAGGCGGCATTGCTGGCCTGCTGCTCCAACAGCTCTTCCCGGGCGCTATGCAGTTCGAATCGTGTCGTTTCCAGCATTTCGCCGTTCTGCTCCAGTTCAGCGTTGCGTTCGCGTAGCTGCTCGGCAAGCGGACGCAGTCCATCCAACTGTTCGCTCTGTTGCGACAGCGTAGTCTCCAGCTGTTGGATTTGGTGTTCGCGACGCTGCAACTCCTGTTTCATTTCGTGCAGCTCCAGCTGCAGCTCTTGCTCCTTGCGACTTTGCTTCAACTCGTTCAGTTTCATCTTGTTCTTGAGTAGTTTGAGTCGTCCCTCATCCGTATTGCTGGTGGCGGGCGTATGCTCCAGATCCAAGGCCGAATGATGTCGCGCCACAGGCGCTGCCGTCGTCGTCGTCTGCGTCAACGTACGCAAATCGTTCATGGAGGAACCAAGTTCACCGCTGCTGACGCTTTGACGCGGACCCAACTTGACGGATTGCAGCGATTTGGCCATGTCCCGTTTACGCTGTTCGAGCAGCGCACGATTCTGTTCGGTACGTTGATTGAGCATTTGCAGTTTTTCGCTGCCGCTAAACTCCAGTTGTTGCCCACTGGCCGCGGGAGTACCTCTGGTGGGCGTTGGGAAATCCTGTTCGGGCATCAGTTGTTGTTGCTGTTGCTGCTCCTCCGCGTGGTGTGGCTTCAGATGTGTGGACTTGTAGCCAAGCGATTTGAGGGATTCCATTGAATCACTCATGCTGGACATGCGACGGCCACCATCCTCTGACTTCCTCAAGGCACGCTCTCGCAGTGCTGTCAAACGTTCCTAAAATGGTCAAATGGAATGAGCATAAAGGAGCTTTACCATGAAGAACAAGAGCATTCACTTACCTGCTGTTTGGACAGGTTTTCGCGCAGACTGTCAAGCCGTCCCTTACCACCACCTGACATCGTTGTCGTTGTCATCGGCTGAAGCATTTCGAAAGCATTTGTTTAGTAACATTATCAATAACAATATACATATACATATATATGTATGTAACATTTAGCTCAAACCATACCATTACAGATAATTCTGAAATGCTGCTGTCATCCGCATCCTCCGTTTCCGTGTGTTGGCTCAAGTCAGCCATACCGGACATCATTTAAATAACGCAAACAAATTTAACTAGCTACAAAAAAATAAACATACAAAAAAAAAGGGAACCCTCGAAGGGAAAACAAACAAAAGGAAAGCACTGGACTATCTCCGGAATGGATATATCCAATGTCGTCGCGATGGTTTCGTTAAATTCGTGCTCCTATCTATCGACATTGACTGCAATGGTAGAAGAACATATCGTCTATATTTAATTCAATAATTAATAACTTCGGCTGCCGTTTTAAATATTTGGGCAGAATTCGTGGCACTGACGTGTGCACTTCTTTGTTGTGTGCGTGCGTGTGTACGAACGTACGTGTATGTGTTGTGTGCGTGTGTTCGTGCGTGCGTGTGAAAACATATACGTTGTCTGTTTGTTTTTGGGCACTTATGTGATGCTTAATGCAAAGGCAAACTGTTCGCCTGCATTTTGTTGATGTATGTGGTCACATTTCACGTTGAGGTTTATTTAACAAAAACTTACCAATTATAATTAAGCAATGTTAACAACAAAAAACTTAAAAACCAGGGGCCCAAAGTATGTGTTGCTGCCCTAGTGTAAATGTAACAGGGCTGTTCATCCGTTATCGATAAGTCGCTATGGAACTATGCGATAGTTTTGTTATCATTCAAATCATGCAACATTTCAAAAACGAAATCTTGTATGATTGCTTAAATATAAATAAAACTGGCTTTGTTTGTTTTTTTGGCGTTCTTAGAACAGGGTTCTATGTTTTAAAGTTCTCAAATAATTATATACATAACAACTTTATTGATAAAAGATTTCGAGGTCATATGAGAATTGTAAGAATTTAAGTACTTTTGCACGTTAGAGATTGAAATGTCACACGGTTATTCTTCCCGGCCAGCCGGCTTGAGCAGGTCAATAATATTTGGATGGTTGCCGCTAATCGCATAATCCCTGGGCGTCAGACCAAGCATATCATTCTCATCGGTACGCTCCATATAGGGTAGCAGATAGTGTATCAGCTCGACAAAACCATGCAATGCCGCCACATGCAATGCGGTCCGGCCAGATGGATCTGGTTGCGATAGGTCAGCTCCAGCCAGCTGATACGATTGCAGGCGACGCAGTGCACCACGCGAAGCAGCGGCACACAGCTGTTCGCCGACGGCACGCGACGAGCCAGTCAAATGGGCACCGCAGCTAATGAGCAACTGAATGATCTCGTGATTATCCGTGGAGACGGCCTCCTGAAGCGGTGTGCGATCATAGCGATCCCTGATGTGCACCGATACGCCATATTGGAGCAGTGCGCGCACAATTCTTATGTTGCCCAGCTGGCAGGCCAAATGCAAAGCGGTACGACGATCATGATTCTCGCCGGACAAATCAGCGCCGTATGCCTTAAGATTGTTAATCTTTTTAAGATCACCCTCTATGACAGCGGCATTAAGCATGGCCGGAAATAGTGTTTCACCCAATTGGTCCAGCTCCTGTGGCGATGACAAATGCAATGAACGCGCAACAGCATCGACCAGATCATAGTCCTCCATTTTGGGCGCTGTTATAGATGTGAGTTCGCCCCGCAGATTCGATTGCATCATCTGTAAATTGAATTAGATCAGAAATTTGATTTCGACCTGAAGAAGAGTATGAACGCTCTCACCTGTTTCTTGACTTCCAGCGACCACTCGGATTTGCCAATGACATAGGCAAGCTTGGTGAGAGCCGCCTCTGGCGTCATATCGTAACCAGGTATAACACCGGTATCGAAGATCACTTTGCCCGTATCATAGATCTCGGCAACGGATCCGTTCGAGCATTGAGTACAATTGATGATAATGACGCCACGATCGTTGGCCGCCTTCAGTTCATCGATGAGGTCCTTGCGGTTCGAGGGCATATTGCCAGAGCCAAACGATTGCAGTACAACGCCTCGCATCGGTGGCGCCAAAAAGCCACGAAACGTGGCCAGTGAAATGCTGGGAAAGATACGCAACAGTCCCACATTCTCGTCCAGCTCCAAGTGTACACCGAAACGTTCCACGCTGCACGGCCGAAATATCAAACGATAATCCACATTCACATTGATCTCCATATTTGCCAGTGGCGGCACATTTGGTGAATTGAATGCATCCAGGGAATTGGAGCTCAGCTTCACAGTACGATTGCCCCGCAACAGCTTATTGCCAAAGAAGATGCATACTTCCGGTATGACATAGTTGCCGGCAATGATCAGTGCCGATGTAAAATTATCCTTGCCGTCTGTGCGCGTCTCAAAGATGGGCAGCTGTGAGCCCGTTATGATCACCGTCTTGCCCAGATTCTCCAGCATAAACGATAGCGCCGATGCCGTATACGATAATGTGTCCGTTCCATGTAGCACAACGAATCCATCAAAGAACTCATAGGATTGCTACAATACAAAATCAATTCGTCATTAAAAGTGTTTTTTTTCGAAAAACATCTAGAACATGTTTACAGTAAGATGATGCAAAGAAACTATTAAATGTGCTAATTGATATTGTTCTCGACTTTCGAGATGTTAAACCGGTTATGCTGGGAGCCCAGCTACTCACATAGATATCGTTGGCAATACGCGCCCAATCCTGCATAGTCATATTGCTGGAATCCAAGAGCGGCTCATATTCGGTCACCTGGTAGAGAACACGTCGCGTCTCGCCCTGTACATAGGGCAATACCAATGGCGCCATTGAGGCACCGGCACCAAAGCGACGCTGTGCATATTCCTCATCATGGATATTCGGATATTTGCGTATGAGACGAACCAAAGCTTTCGGTATGGGCGCCAAAACTGATCAAAACACATCAAATGTTAAATGTTATTTCGTTTCAGTGCGGTGATGACTAACAGCTGTTACGTTACCGTTATGTTCGTTACGCATCATGCCAATGGTGCCACCGGTATAAATGACACGAACTCGCGCCTCCTTCACGTCCTGGGCCATAAGATTTCCATCGCTGACATTACGGCGCATTGTTGCCACACCGCCGGGTGTTGTTCGTGTTGGTGTTGTTGCCAAAAAAGGTTGCATGGTGGGCGATGGCGGCACACCCATTGTGCCCTGTTCCATAGAAACACTTCGATTGTTTAAAACCAGATGAATTGGTTCCGTGTTGGAAACACCGTTGTTGTCGGTTGCATCCGAATGATTTCCGTTGGTGGACATGGTTTAGTGCAATTTGTAGCAGGAACTGAACCGTTGATAAATTTTTGTTTGTGTCTTCAATAATCGCAGTCGATATCTGTTATTTGAAATAATAACAAATGATACGAAATACTCAACTACACATATACATACAGTTTTTTTTTTTTCAGCGTGTTTGTGCGTTGCTAAATGTGTTTATATGCGTGTGTGTGTGTGTGCGGGTGCGTGATTAAGTTAACTGTGTATTTAACCAATTTGTTATCAAGCGAAAAGCGGCACCGCGTTGTCATTTGTTGGGTGTTAAAGTCAAATGGCAAGGCCAGGCTGCTCTAGGCATTTGTGAGATAGCCATGCAAATTAAAAGTGGCAATATCTAAGATCTCGATATAATAGATTTACAGTGAACTATAAAGTTATTTATATATGTACATAGTCACAAAACAATTGCGTTGCGTTGCGCGGTAGCGCTGCCGGAGCAGTTAGAAATTGTGTGTATGTCCGCACAGCTGTTTTCGCCGGCGGCATTTGACGGTCTGGCAGCACTGCGAGTTGTAACAAATACGTTAGAAAAAACGTAAACATTAGAATTATTACAAAATGGTTGTAAAAATGAACTAGAAACTGTAATTAACATTTAAAATTAAACCAGTTTGATATGATATACTTGTGTAAATACATTAAATTTTAATTTGAAAAATAGTGTTTGGTGTAACAAAATTGATCGAAGTGGCAACGCTGCTTAAGCATCTTAGGTGTGCAACTTGGCTACAAGTGTAGACTGGAACGGCAAATGGGAATGTGGTGAATGAAGCATTGGAATATTAAACAAACTGTAACGGTTTCAGCGCTGTCATAACTCTACCACGGCAGCAGAACCGTTAACAACCGAACAATCCACCCCGCTCGGCAGCATCATGTAGCACCCAACACAGCTCCACCCCCTCCACTGCACTCCGCTTAGACAACAATCAGCCAACAAGTAAGCATTGACAGGCAGGGATAATAACGGTCTTCAACTGCTGCCGCAGCAGCTGCTGCTGCTGCCACTGTTGTTGTTGTTGGTACCATAAGCTGAGGTCTGTCTAATGACAATTTCAATAATGGCCATAATAACGGCAGTAATGTAAGCTTTGCGCTGTTGCCACAACTGCTGCAACTTGAAGAGCACTTAAATGCAACAATGCAGCTGCTGCTGCTGCTGCTGTTGCCATTGCTGCCATCGCTGCCGTTGCAGTCTTTTGTGCAAACATCAACAACATCGACAACAACATAATAAATTCAATGATTGTTGTTGTTGTTGCTGAAGCATATTGATATGATTGAAGGCAGATAGAGACATATACTTGGATGAATGGTTGGATGGATGGATGGATGGAATGAATACAATGTGCATACAATTGTAAAGTAAGGCTTAACTCAAATCCGTCAAATCAATTATGTATGGCAATACAAATGTAATTAAATTGTAAATACATATATTTTTTTTAATGCTTGCACGCATATTTTATCGAAAATAATTCAATTGTAATCGATAGCTGCTTAAAGCGATTAATTTTGATCTGCATCGCTCCCTCTCTCTCTGTCTCTGTCGCTCTTGCTGCTGCCATCTGCATTGACAGTGATTTCCGTTATGCTTTGCTGATAAACTTTGTAACTGTATTTCTATATATTTCGCATTTTGATGAGGGGCGGGGGCGGGGCCGGGTGCTGCTGTTAAATACGCTCGTTTACACCTCAAGTGGCAATCATTTGCCTTTTTCTACACCCAACAGTCACCCCCATGCCCCCGCCCCGGGGCGACATTATCGTTGCTCCTGCTGCTAATCACCAGACGCAAGCATAAGTACGAGTAAGTAAGAGAGAGGGAGAGAGAGAGAGCGAAGGCAAAGTGAACGGCTTGCACTCAAACCGGAAGCAGTAGGAAAGTGCGAGGAGTGCAAAAGCATTACACACATACATATACACTTTACACAAAGTCTAGCGACAAGAAATGTGGCCACATTGTATTGGTAGCTCAAATGCGGATGATGCGGATGCGGATGCGAATGGCGAATGGGGAATGGCGGCGAATGGGAATGTGAAATGCGAAAAATGATGATGGCAATAATGATAATGCTGATGTTAATGATGATAATGATAATGAAGAAGTGGCTGCCTGGCAAATGTGACAGTTACAGGCAGAAAAACCGCGAAGCGACGCGACGCTAGGCGACGACGACGGCGACGCTAACGAACAACAATGGAAATATTTGTAATAATGGCGCCAGTGACAACAACAACAACAACAACTTCAACGACGACATAAAGCAACAACAACAACAATAATAATAAGCAGAGTGCACTGAATATGTTAGAAGATGAACTTAATTGATATCCTATAAAGAGCTAAAATGTTTTACTATGTTTAGTTATCGATATTAATCGATTTTAATATCATTAGTTATCGGTTATGGTGTTTTTTTGTATCAAGTTTGACTTTTACTATGATTAGTTATCGATATTAATCGATTTCAGGTTTAATTATATTAGTTATCGAATGTATTTGTTTTATATGTTTTTTTTGTGCAGCTTAAGTGTTTTTTATTTAGTGTAATGATACATTCGGTATTCGATGTATATGTTTAGAAATGATCGATAGTTATCGATTATGTTGACTGTATCGATTGTTGCTTACTCCATCCAAACTACTTTTCTTCCGTCTTTTCACCATTTTGTTTTTGTGCATATTTCATAATATCCCATATAATCATTTACAGGGTATAAAGGCGAACGGCATCAATGTCTCAACGTGTCAGCCTATGACAATGACAAGGCAAATAACGTGTTGGCAAAAAAGAAGAAGAAAGAAGAAACTTCTGCCGCTGCCGCCGTCTTGTCTCAGTCTCAAGCTAAAGTTGCTTCCTGCTTCCGTCCACCTCCCGCCGCCCCGCCCCTCCCGTCTCATTTATTCCTAAGCATACGCACTGTCTTGCTGTTGGCAGTTACATTTTCTTCTTCTTCTTCGTCATCTTTGCGTGTTGTCTTCTCATAATTTTGTGACTTACAAACGATAATTGAGTGTCTCTCTTTTTCGCACCAGCGAGAGCTCTCTTTCTCTCTACCGCTCTCTCTGTCTTGGCGAGTGAATTGAACTGTAATTATAACTGTAAAAAAATGAGAGTGGAAAAAAATATTGCGCTTAAAAGTAGGCAACACATAAAATTTAAGCGACACTTAATGAGCATCAGACATATTAAAGCCACGTTGTTGCCACAGCCACAGACGAGAAAGAGAGCGGAAACGACAAGAAGCAGCAGGGGGCATTTGTATGTGTATGTATGTGTGTCGTGCAACATATATTTACAGCTACTAAACTGTAATCGGGCCACACACCGGAAGCTGAAATGACTTGAAAATTTATTGCATTTGCTGCCAACGTTGTCGTTGCTGCTGCTGCTGTGGCTGTTGCTGACGCAGTTATTGTTGTTGTTGCTGTTGTTGTTGTTGCAACGCTTGACTGCCTTTGGCGTCGTCGACGTTGTCGGAAGTGGCACGGCAGTCAATTGGAGCCAGTTGCACAGATTCGTTGACGCCGGCAAAGCGGCGATTGTGAAATTGAATAAGCCCAGCGAAAAGAAAACAAAACCAAACTGCAAGCAGGCAAACCACCAACCAAGCCATCCAAACCAACCAAGCAGGCAACCAAGCAAAGCATCCAGCAGACGATTTCAGAATCCGATTCACAGCCAGACACACACACATACACACAGTTGGCAGTGGCGCCAAAAGCGTCAAAATATAAAAAACCTTTAACCAACATACAAAAAAAAAAAAAAAAAAGAACAAATGCCCACACATACGAAAGAGCCGCGTCTTCAATTTCGTTCCTCTAGAGTTACACCCAACGACGACGAAAAATGGGAACGACACCCAAAATAATTTTACGGCGATTGTGCAGTCAGCAACAGCAGCAGCTGGCTAACAAAAAAAAAGGATTCTTAGAGTTGAAGCCGTGTTTAATAGTTGATACGTAACAAAATACCTTAAAATACACACACTGTAATATATCGATAGTTATCGATAACGGAAACATGCTTAATTTTAGTGATTCAGCAATTGCAAATACATACATAAATAAATAGGCGCAATACACGTTTTACAATATATCGATATTTATCGATAACTACAAATTCTTAAAAATTTGGTAGATTGAGCATTTGCAATAGAGCCCAATTGAAAAATACCTCTTACAGCATTGTCGATAGTTATCGATAACATACAATTTTGCAATATATCGATAATTATCAATAACTATGCATATTTAAATGTAATTTTATCCCTTATACTTATACCCTGTATCATTGTACTGCATTTGTTGTATGTTAAGAAATCTGAAAGTTCCGCGTATAATTAAGTTTCCAACACATTTTCTCAAGCATGTACTCTACATACACATATATAATACATGTGTGTGTGTGTGTGTGTTTCTGTATGTACGCTCTCACATTTGTTGTAACTGGGCTGGGCGAAGGGTGTGTCACTGGAGGAGGAGGAGGCACTGCATCCATCCATCCTTCAAGCGTTTTACTGCTCATAAAAATCCATTAAATTATTCAAATTGCATTGCACAAAAAAAATGCGGAAAAATGAAGAAGAAGAAAAAAACACTTCTTGTCGTCGTTCTGCTGAAGATTTTGCATCTAGAAAATGTGTGTATATTTGATTTTCTTCGTTTTTTTTCTCTCTGTGTATTTTTGTATATGTAAAGTTTTTTTTTAGCATTTGCATTAGGCGTGTTTGGGATTTTTTTTTTTGCTCGTTTTGCTGTTTTTTCCGCGTTGACTGCTTAAAATAAAAGGCAACCGTCGGCCGGCAGCTAGCTACCCAGCGCAGTGAGGCATGCAACAACACACACATACACACTCATACATACACATGGCTGCATTTTCAGTTTGCATTTGCTCGAAAAGCTCGAGATGCTGTCGTTCTTGCTTGCGGCTCTTAATGTTTATGGTACAAATGGGTGTATGTATATGTGTGTGTGTGTTAGTATGCACGTATAAGTATGTGTGAGTGTGCGTGCTTGTAAACACAATATGTAATGAAACTTGTTAATCCCAATGCTAATCCACAAGGAATAGATTACACATAAAATTGATGCCCATTGGCTTTTATTGGGAATTGCTGGTAACATATACAACTACTCACACACACACATACATACACACAAAGATATACAGTTACATGTAGTCGTGCATGTGGACAGGTTGAATAATGTTTTGCATTATAATTTCTCAACATAACAACATAATCAAGCTTGAAGCTTTTGCAGCATAAAAGCACTTAAGAAAATATACATATTGTTTGATGGAATTTCACATGCTAAAAAAAAAAGTTAAAAGCAATTTACTGTAAAACTGTATATAACTGTGTAGTAGGCAATAAAAGATGGTGTTGACTTAATATAATTCTTTGTTTAAAAGTATGTTCACTCATCTCCACGATCATCACAATACTGACTGCCCTGAGCGCGTCAGTCTTAACATGTAATCCGTTCTCTTTATTTACAGTTCTTATTGAGTCTAACATTACAGAGTCCTACAGTATAACATTACAGAGTTCTGGAGTATAACATTATAGATCTTAGTGTGTTAGTCGTGGCCTGCTACAACTGTAACTGTAAACATGATCATTCACTTGTTTCCCTCTCTCTCTCTTCTTTGCGTTTGATCTTCGTAACTGCTTTTTGTCAAATGAGCAAAAGATTTCGCTCACCTTCAAAAAAAGCTCTCTCTCTTACTGAGCTTCTGTATGTATGTACTGTAGCAGGCCACCACTAACACACTAAGATCTATAATGTTATACTCTAGGACTCTGTAATGTTAAACTCAATAAGGACTGTAAATAAAGAGAATGGATTACATGTTAAGACTGACGCGCTCAGGGTAGTCAGTCTTGGACGTACTATTAAACAAAGAATTACATTAAGTCAACACCATCTTTTACTTCCTACTACAGTACAGAGATATATTGAAAATAAACTTGTATGCATCTTATTATTTCCAAGCGCCTCTTTATATGTAAATACACTATACAAAAACTAATTTTATAGTTGTTTTGCATGTTTGGCAAACTTTTTGCTTGCATTAACATACAAAAAATTCCTTCACTCTCTCGTTACACATACACATACACATTTACCGTTTTTGTGATCAGTTTGGCGTTCGCATTACGTAATTTGTTCAACACATTACGTGGCATACGTAATTACTACAGTGTGTGCGTGCTTTCATTTACATACACACACACACACACATTATGCTGGAGTGTGGTGAGGGCTTGGGTTTCAAGGGCGCGGTGCGGCAATCAACGGCACTTTGTTTCTAGTTGCTTTTGCAGCTCATTTTTGTTTCGTTTCATTTTTTTTCTGTGCGTGTGTGTGTGTGTGTGTAATAGTAGTAGTAGTTTTAGGGCGATGAGCGTGTCTGCGTGCATTTCGCATAATGATAAAACCCAACAAGGCGCCAAAAAGTGCACTCACACACACACACAAAGTGAGAGATGAAAGTGGAACGAATGCAACACAAAAAAACAAAATCCAAAATGAAAATGTTGCCTTGGCTTAAAAGTTCATTCAGCTCTTTTTATTCGTCATCTTGTCGTTTTGTTTGTTTTTTGTCTTTGACATGAAAAATGCAAATCAAAAGTCATATACACATGTATGTATGTGTGTGTGATTATTGTACTGTGTAAGACCTTTTGAATGTTTCTTGATCAGCATTGTTATAGGCGTATTAACTGTAAGTTGTACGTTATCGATAGGCGCTGCATACGCATTTATCGATAAGCGCTATTTGTATAGCCTAAAAAATAAATAATATATATAATCTAGATTATTTATGTATAAATATAATCATTTTTTAAGTTTATTAACAACTATCGATAACATTACCATATTGATAACAATAAAAGTTTTCATTGTATAGCTTTACCTTTTTCTTTGGCAACTGTCATATGGTATTCATCATCTGTATACAATTTAATCAGATAAGGCAAGAAATTTAGTTATCGATTACTTATCGATTAGAGATCAGGATGTTGCCCATACAAGCTTTTCTTCAACTAGAGCGTATTCCATTTGATTTGTTATTGCCTTTTTCGATAGATTTATAAGTTCCACTTATGGATACAAGTTAAGTTAAATTTATCGATAACAATGTATACAAGGTTTTTTCATCATCATGTTGCATGCATAACAGCAGCACGTGTTGTTGCAAACTGTACGCGTAAGCACATACACATACACATGTATGTGTCAACTGCAATAAATGGGAGAAAAAATTCGATATCATTTTTGAGGACATGTCTCTTTCTGTCTCTTTCTATGTGTGTGTGTGTGTGTGTGTGTGTGTGTTGCAACGAAATGACCGCAACGACACGCAGCTTCGCTGTTCGCTGTCTTTGCTGAATTTTAATTAATTTTTAATGAACTGTGTAAGTGTGTTTGTTTGTACATCTGTTGTGTGTGTGCAAGTGTGTGTGTGTGTGTGTGTGTGTGCATGGACTTCTGAATAGCTTTACGGTTCTTTTTTTTTCTGTGTTTGGTTTGGTTTCGCTACATGCTAACTTTCTGATTGCTGTCAGTCATTGGCACGCGTATCGATACATTTTTGTCCACAATCAAGTACACTTAGCGAAAAAATCAAGTCATTTTAAAATTCATTTTAATCATTTTCAAAGTGTTTAAAGTATTTTTTATACAAATTTAAAGTAAATTGACTCAAGACCTTTTTGAAAACTCTTTCTTTTAGTATGATATTCTCATTTTAAGATTATTTTATTAAGAAACACCTCATTTTCTCACAGTGCACACATGTACACAAACAAAGACAGCGACCAAATGATGAATCGCTGCCAAATGAACATGTTTTGTATGGTCGAACGTCAACTCGACGATTGCAGGCGGACTTGATGTGTGTTGAGAGAAAAACACAAACACACAAAGGCAGAGAGAGAGTGAAAGAGAGGGAGAGTGAAGAGGGAGACAGCGATGGAGAGATGAAGAGAAAGCTGCCTTTGAACATTAAACGAAGTCTATCAAATAATTTCATCACGCACAAGCTGAAATGGCTGTTGTTGCACATACACACACACACACACACACAAACACACACACACACATACACATGTTTACTGATATTTGATGAGAGCTTGCAGCAGCACCCTCATCAGTAGCAGCAACAGCTGTGTGGTATAAGCTGTCTTGCCCCATCAACAGCATCAGCATCAGCAAAAACAACAACAAAAACATCAGCAACAACAACAACACCAACAAAAACAACAACAAGAGTATTAATATCGACATCGACATTGCTATCGATATTGTGGCAATCAGCATTGAGATGCTTTCAGGCATTTCATTTCAACTTATCGGTGTCGAGAGATGGCAACAACACACACATACTCACACACACATACCACACGACAGTTGCAGGCGCTTTTTGGGCTGTTTTTTTTTGGGACTTTTCCTACCTGCACCATAAATGTTGCTTGGCATGAATTTTAGGCATTGCCAAGCAATTGATGATGATGATGCCACAAATGCCACTGTTGCACGCACACACACACACACACACTTACTACATACGAACATGTCACATGCGACATGCCACATGGCTAGCACATGCTGACTGGCTAGCACAATGCGACACTGATTGAATTGCATGTAAATTAACTTGCTGATCCGATTAGATGAAAAAGACGACAGCAACGGTAAAATAAATAACATCAACAGCAATAACTGTATATAGTAACATCAACAGCAATAACTGTATATAGTTGTTGCTTTTGTTATTGTCTGGCAATTTAGTTATTCACCTGTGCTCAATACTTATTGGCGGTCCTATACACACACACACACACACAAACATACACGCGAACCGTAGACAGTTGAAAAAGTTTTGATGTTGCTTTTGTTGTTGCTGCTGCAGAACAATTTAATTTTGTTGGCTGTTGGCTGTTGATGTTACATAAATGAAATATTTTCAGTGCATACTTTCGAAGTAATTTGTTTTGTAGCTGCACAAAATGCTAACCTCAACCCAAGCTGTTACTCTCTCCCTCTCCCTCGCTCATACTCTCTTGCGCTCTCTCTGTGTTTTCGGACTCTTTGTCTCTCAGCTGAACAGCAGAGCAGCGCCCTCAGCTTAAACTCAACTCCAACTTACGTTGCGATTTGTTTACCGTTTTTATTTTTGTTGTTTACCGTTACTGTTGTTGTTGTTGATACTCTATTGTATACCCTGTGTTTTGAAGTGAGCGTGTTGAGTGCGGGTATAACTGTATCGGTGTATGCAACAGGCAAAAGTATTTTACAGAAAGAAAATCAATAACAGGGCATTTTGAGTTCGTAAAACTTTCTCTTCCACTTTATTGCGCTTAACTTTTGCATAGTTGTGTGCATTTCGTGTGCATTTGTATGCGTTTGTGTGTGTGTGCAATATTTGTATTGCGTCAGCAATGGAATCAACTTGGGGACTATCTCTTGACCGTCGAAAAGTTTCGCACAAAATGCTCAAGTACAACTTATTTATTTTCATACTTGAAAAAGCTTTGGTTTGTTTTTTTTTTTGGGGGGCTCTGCGGCTTAAGTTCTTTATGTACTCTCTACCCCTTTCCCCCTCGCCCAATAGAAAAATGCTCACTACGCGAATGCAACAAATCCACAGTTTACAAGAAGAAGAAGCAGAAGATGTGGAGAGAAAAATCGCTGCAAATATTTCATTTAAAACTGAGTGCTGGTCCCTAGATGTGTGTGTATGTGTGTATATGTGTGTGTTCATGAACTTAACGAAGACATTCGTATGGTGAGTGAGTTGGAGTTGCCACCCTTTATAAATAAATATATGCCGTTTTATGGAATGTGTCTCATGTGGAAAACACATACAACCACACTCACACACACTCACACACACATACATACATACTTTAGTTATGTACATAACAATGACTCTGTAATGAAACTAGGGAAAACTGGGCAACGTTTTAAGCGCTTTGCTTAGTCGCCCAGCTCATTAACATAATCGCCAATTCATAATCTGCAAGTGCCACACACACACACAAAACTGGCTCCTTTTACTCTATCTCTCTCTTTCTCTCCTTTTCTCTCTCTCTCTTTCTGTTTGTGAAAGGAAATCGAAGCCTGTCGCATAATGAATTCAACGTCTGTCTGAATCCTGCTGGAGAAGCTGGCAATCCAACCGACCATATATATGACATCGACTTTAATGGCCATCGTTGTCAACCATTTTGGTGCCACATACCCTAACATTCATACAATGTCCGTAGGTCGGGGCTAACAGTTTGTAACTCATTGATTTTGTGAAAATCTGCCATTAAAAGCGACAAAATTAATCATAAACATTTAATTTTGTTTAATAAATATTTAATATTTTTGGTCATAACATTTAATTTTTAGGGTATTCCCGCTGTCTGCCTAACACATTTTGTGATTTTGGCAACGTTTGCCAATTGCTTCCTTCTTTTCCTTTTTGGCCGTTCAATTCGTTTTGTGAGAGTTCAGTTTGCTGGACAGCTCAGCCCCTGCCCCAGCCCCCGCCCCATTCACAACCCTGTCTGTTGCTCAATTATACAGATTGTGCACCAACAACAACAACAACATCAACTACAGCAACAACAACAACAACAAGAACAGCTGGATAAACTTAAGGCTCAAGGTAGGATATGCTGCCTCGGGACATACTTGGCATAATCAGTGCCGATGCCATTGGCATAAAACAAGTAGAGAAAAAAAAAACGGTAAAAGCAGCAGAAGCTGAAATGCGAGACGAACGAATCTCATGAAATTCATGAAGAATAGAAGAAGAAGAGAGAGCACTGCTCAACTACAACAACAACAACAACACGAAGCAACAGCAAGCACATTACTAACCAACGGTATAGTAGCAGCAAATATTAACGGTGAAACAAAAAAAAAAAAAAACACAACAAGAAGAAGTTAGAAGAAGAAGCAGCGCACAGACAGCGCAGCAGAGAGAAACTGCAAAAGCTTTGCTTCTTAACGGTACATTTAAGCTGCAGCTTTATATACATATATATATATAAATATATTTTTTCTGTTTTTTTTCGTTGTTGTTGTTGTTGTTGTTGTTGTTGTGCATGGGAATGCAGCTACAGCGTCTAACTCTTTCCATCTCGCTCTAGCTTCATATGTTAATCATGCTTAAAGCCTCTTAAAGTTCACTCACTTCTCTCTCTCTCTCGTGTTCACTTCTGGCTCTTCCTCTTGCTGTCTGAGCGCATGTAATGAATTTGTTCTTGCTTGTTGTTGTTGTTGTTGCTGTTGTTGTTGTTGTTGCTGTTCCCTGGTGCGGCTGCTGTGCTGTGTTGATTTCGTGTTTTGTAGTTAACAAATTCATAAAACGAATTCCTTTGCCTTTTGTTTTGGTTTTTTTTTCGTTTTTCGTTTCGTTCCTGTTTTTTAGCATAAAATTTACAATGACGAAAGGCATCTGCATGGTTAGGCGACCATAAGAGTAGGTGGGGTGGTGGGTGGGGGGCAAAAGGTAAGGGGTAATGTAAGGGGTTAGGGTGTGACAGCTTGTTTGGGTTTTTTAAGTGGTTTGAGGTGTAAATTTCCAAGCGGTTGACCACACGAAACTCATTTGCCAGTCAAACATAACAACAAAAACAACAATAACAACAAGCAAGCAAGCAGATGGCAATGTCTCGAGCACGACTTAGATATACCCTGTTAAGGCAAAAGCCAATGAAGTGAAAACGAGAAAAAATCTTCGAAAATTTCAGTTCATTGTTTAAAAAACACCTAGATATATACCCTTTTCTAGCTGCATGTGTGTTTTGTTTACAGGGTATACGCGCATGTTAAATAGGCTTTAAAAGTGAGTGCTAGACATGACATATCCTTAAAGAACATATATATACATATATAAGCGAATGTGATGCAAAAAACTACCACTATCCTCCCCTTCCCCCCTCCACCACTTGACTGCTGTCACTTTGTTTTGTGAATTGCATATATCACCAACAACAACAAAAACAACAATCAAGGGCATCAACAAGCAACAACAAAAGGCATAATATAAACCACATGCTCGCGCTTTTCTGCAACATGTCCAAATATTATTCGGAATTTTTTTCACCACCTCCCTCCCATTCCGCCCCTTTCTCACACACACACACACACACACATACACAGTCACTAGCATTTGAAATTTTTTCACAACTGGCAAAAACAGTTTTTTCTTTATTTTTTCCTTCTTTTTCATTTTTCATGTCCCTAGTTCTTTATTTATGTTTTCTTTTTTTGTGTTTTTCTTTTTTGATACTGGCAAAAAGTGTGTGTAACACAAAAAGCGGCGACAGTGATGATAACACACACACAAACACACAAGCACAAAGCGTAAAAATGGGGGGAAAAAAATAATGAAATTTTAGATGAAATCAGTTCTTGGGTTTTTTGAGCTAAAATTGAGTTGTTTTTTGACTTTAAATGTTAAAAATTTCATTTTTATACCAAACCAATACGTGAATACCCTTCCTGAACATCTTATATTTAATGCTTAAGATCATATACAAATGGATCCCAGAACACTCAACACTTTGTTAACATCATCATTTTATTATTTTTTACGAAAAAGGTGAAAAAAAAAATTTGTACAAAAATTTCATTAAAAAATTTTCGGCTTATTTTTTATTTTAAAGAAAAATTTTTTTTCCCAAATTTCACAAAGAAAAAACTTTTTTTGTTCAGTTTGAAAAATTATTTCAAGAAAAAGAATTAAAAAAAAAAAATAAACATACTATTTTTGGTATTATTCAAAAATTTGTATACAAATTCCTGACATTTCTTTTACAGATAGCGAAAATGGAATCTTAAACTTTTTACGGAAAACGGCGTTTTTTGTACCATGAAATAGTTGGTGTGGAATATATCGCTTGGATGATCTTATTCAAAGGTGCAAAGTATTGAAAGGATCGTCAACAGTTAGGAAGAATAAAGATTCCTTTCATAAATCCTTTCAAATAACATTTGACAATGAATGAAGGAACATATACATATACGACAACATTTTCCAACCGACGGCTTTCGCCCTGCAAACGGCAAAAAGCGTGTGAAAATGTGCAAAAAGCATAATGTTGTAATTTTGTAATAAGTTTAAGAGATATTTATATAATAAAAAGCCATGTAAAACGATATTTGCGTTGAAATTTAAAGTCATTTCACTTTGCTTTAACTTTTTGCCAATGAGAAAAAAATGTTGCCAACTTTTTTGGGCGCAATGTTAACGTCGTTCAGGAGTAGTTCCTCGAGCAGAAATTCCGTGAAAATGGGCAAAAAGCATAATGTTGTATTTATTTAATAAGTTTAAGAGAGATTAATATAATAAAAAGCCATGTATAACGAGAACTGCGTTGAAATTTAAAGTCATTTCACTTCAACTTTAACTTTTCGCCAAATGAGAAAAGTGTTGCCTACTTTTTTGGGCGCAATGTTATCGTCGGTCAGGAGGAGTTCCTCGAGCAGAAATCATCAAACAAGCATCAGGAATTTCGTTTTTTTCCCCCCCATTTTCTTATACCCTTTCGTGCTTCTATTCAACTTCAATGGTGAAAATTGGCTTGACGAATGGATTGGCATTGGCAATGAGACAACGAATTCGTATGCTCTTTTTATACGAATGACGAACGAAACTCAACTAGGGTATTGTCTGTTCGGTTTGTGCTTACAATAAAACTCTGTTCTATTCCCCTTTTTATTTCTGTGTGTTTTTTTAATTTTTTCCGCCTTGTCATTGTTGGACTCAAATTTTGACACAATTTTTGATGAATGCCGAAAGCTGAACCGTAACAAGTGGATGAATGGATGCGATGCACGGAATGCGACAACAGCTGAACCCCAAACCGTCCCCAAACCCCCCCCTCTACCCGCAACAAAAAAAACGAAGAAAGACAAACAGAACCAGAACCAGAAACCGTAACCAAAACTCAGAGACCAGAAACCCGGAAACAGCACAGAGAGAAACAAACAGAGAGAGAGAGAGAGAAAGGAAGCTCGAGATGAGGACCAGCTGTGAGTTAAAATGGTGGAGGAGGTGTTAAGGAGTTGGGGGGAAAACCCGAATCAACGCAAATGTCATTTGATGGATAAGTTTTGAGCCGGCTGGACGAGCAAACGGCGTAACTATGCTCCACATTTACTTATTCATGAATATACACAAAAAAAAAAACGAAGAAGGCACAACAAGATAGAAAGAGAAAGCAAGCAAGAGAGAGAGAGAAAGGGAGACCGAACCAACTTGTCCCTTGGAAACTTTGATTAATGAAGCAGCCGAGAGACAACATCAGCAATCAAATTAATTTCAGTTACATGAGCGGATTAAACAACAACAACAAGAAACAACAACACAAAAAAAAAAACACGAAAAAAAAAATGAAAAAAAAAGAAAGAAAAACTAAACAAAGGACAAGTACAAATCACTTTCGAGAGAGCGAGAGAGAGAGAGAGAGAGAGAGAGAGAGAGAGAGAGAAAGAACAACAAAACATTTTTCACAACTTAATGAACACATTTCATATAATTTAAAATAATTACCAATGCTAATTTAATGTGCCACCCTATTTAAAACCCTCCCCTGACCTCCTGTTCCCCTCCCCTGTCGCTCACGCAATTCGCAAACTTATCCGAGCCTTGGGCATATAGAGCTTATATATATATATATATATATATATGTATGTATATATATTGTGTCGTAACACTTCTCCATCAACACAGAGCTGCAATACTCTGAAATGGCGATAGAGCAACGTCAATCATATAATAATAGATTCTTTAAAAAAATCATCAATCAATCATCATTCAATCATCGTTCAATCATCAAGCAATCATTAAGCTTTTTTGAAAGTTTCATTAAAATCTCTTTAGTAGTTTTCATTTAAAGACCTTACAAACAACAAGAGATATTTTACCTTTTTATAATATGAGCAGAATATGAAAAAATCATCAATCAATCATTAACTAATCTAAGTAATATTAATATAAAGTTTCATTTAAATCCGTTCAGTAGTTTCTTGCATGAAAGAGTAACAAAACTTTCTTACTAGCTTCCATATTTAATATTATTAGAATATGAAAATATCATCAATCAATCATTAATCAATCTAATATTCATTCAGTAGTTTCTTGCGTGAAAGAGTAACAAACATTTATAATATTTGTAGAATGTGAAAAAATCATTAATCAATCATTATCAATCATTCCTTATTCATTATATATATTCAATAGTTTCTTGTGTGAAAGAGTAACAAACATTCATAGAATTTTTCATATAGATAATATTTGTGGAATATGAAAAAATCATCAATCAATCATTATCAATCATTCCATAATCATTATATATATTCAATAGTTTCTTGCGTGAAAGAGTTATAAAACCTTTCTTACTAGCGTTCATATTTATAATAAAAATAAAATGTATACAAAAAGAATCAATCAATCAATCATTGACATTTAACGAAAAAAAGCACAAACAAAAGATATAAATAGAAAATGTTGACTTTAAAATTAATGAAAAAAGCTTGTAAAATGTGCTTAAATGCCTTTGTTTAAGGTCTAACAATCAATCAACAACGAAAAAGCTATCATCAATCAAAAATTTAAACAAAATTAAAAATATATTGCATTAATTAGTTATATACAATTTCAAAACCATTTCCTTCCTTGCTGAAACTTTTATAAGCGCTGGGTATTAACTGAAAAAAAAAGGAAAAATAGAAAAAATAAAACAGTTAACCGCAAGCCAAAACGCTTTTAGCGCAAACATTGCGCTTGAAGTTTGATGCTTGTTGTTGGAAACCTTTTTAATTTATATTTTTTTCTGTTCTGGCACACAAAATGGGAGAAAGAAAAGTGTAGAAAAAAACTCTGTAAAAATAGTAGAAATGCATTAAGCATTAAGAAGGCGTGGCATACAAAAACGCCTACCAACTACCAACAACTACCAACAACAACGTCAGTCTTTCGGCAGCGTCGTCGCTCGTCGCCCGTCAAGTGGCAGCCAATTTAACTTGGCTAATTTGTGTGTGCATGAGACCGTCTAGACGAGGGGCGAGGAGGAAGAGTGCGGAGAGTGCGGAGAGTGCGGAGAGTGCGAAGAGAAGAAAATAAAGTGAGGGTGTTTCTACCAAAATGAGAGAAACTAAATAGTAGCTACAAAATACATTGGGAATCATTTGGTAGAGAATTTAAATAACATGCAGAGAAAGAGAAAGAGAGAAAGAGAAAGAGAGAAAGAGAAGGAAGTACGCATAAATTGCAGAAGCCGACGCCGCCGCCGGTAACGGTAATTGTCGCCAACGCCAAAAAGCCAACATGACGTATGCGCAATATTTACCATGCTCTAAATGAGGCAGCCCCCCCTCCCCTAAGCACCCTCTCTCCATACACACACACCACTTCACCTAGCTCACTGCCCTCCTTTTTTTTCACGCTGCGTGTGTGTGTGTGTGGCACTGGCGTGCTCAAGCGCCTGGAAAATGCCGTTAACGATGGCGCCTAAAAGCATGCAACGGCAATTTAAATTTGCGCACATTTCAATTTTGCAAATTGTCGAAAATGCGCGCTAAACAACATGGCGTATGCAAAAAAAACCAGATTGGGGCAAGAAATAAGAAGAAGAACAGAAGAGGAGTGTGTGTGAGTTGGGTTGGGTGTGTGCTTGACTAGCAGATACCCTGTTTCTTCTCATCTTCTTTGTTTTCATTTCAGACAAAAACGGAACAGAAACAACTACAACACAAAAGATATATAAGAAGAGAAGTGTGAGTGTGAATTGGGTGTGTGTGCTTGACTAGCAGATACCCTGTTTCTTCTCATCTTCTTTGTTTTCATTTCAGAACAGAAACAACTTTACTACACTCACTTTCAACACCATTTCATTCATCGAGTCTAGGGTATCATAAATCGTAAGGTGTACTAAGTAAGAAAGAACGAAAAAATTGGTGTTTGGTGTCGGGGAGGGGAGTGGGAGGGGAGAGGATTGCGAGCTAAGCTAAGCCGTTTTTAAGAATCGCTTCGAGCACACATCGCAAAGTAAATACGCTTTTGTCTAAACTTATTTAAAGTAAGCTCAAAAAACATAAGTTGATTGATTGATTGATGGATTGATGGATTATCTGGAGGAACTATAGAAACTGGAAAGCTGAAATTTTTACAGCAACAACAAAAAAAAGAACACTAAGCGGCCCGCGATGGAAAACTCCATAGTTAGAGCCTTGGAAAATGCTTGGAAAAACCCAGCACTTTTCCATTAGAAACGTATTAAAAATGTTTATATGAAGTAAAATCTTTTAAAAATCGTCTAAAGAGTCTGAACTGAAAACAACTTGTATACAAAGCACCAAAAAAAAGAGAATAGAAGAGAATATAATAAATGTTAAAGCCCATTTAAGGAATTGGAAATGGTTTCCATTGTGCGAATGTGCCGAGTGCTATGTAAGCGTGGAGAGCGGGGAGAGAGCGAGGGGGTGTATGTGTGGCATGCGATTCGAATTCTTGATGTTTCTTGCTGCTTTGCTGCTTGCCGCTTGTTGTTGCATGGCAAAGTTTTACTTAGAAGCAGCACGAATCGACTTATGTTTTGACCGTATTGAGTGCATTTGACTTGTTACAAGAGAAAGAGAAAGAGAGTGGCGGGGGTGGAGAAGGGGGTATATAGAGAGCTTCACTAAAGAGAAATTGTTTGAAAATGCAACTGACCAAAAGTTCAAGTGTTCAAGTGGAAGACTCATCGGTGCCCAGGGAATGCATTGCAATTGCAAAAAGTATTCATCTCTCTCTCTCGCTCTCTCTCACTCAAGACTAGAAGAACTCAAGAGTGGTGGGGGGTGGGGGTGGTGTAGGGGGTGCGCGTTGATTGAAATGTTTCGCCAGCGCGTGGCATATAAACTTTAATGCAATGGATCGCAATGTGTGCAATAAATTGAAGAGGGGCCAAGCACACACACACACACACACGAAGGTCAAAGAGGGGGTGTGTGTGTGTGGCAGCAAAGAGAAACAGCGGGAGAGGGCGGGCGGATTGGACACGGGGCGCAGCACGCACATTAAAAGTTCAAATGGCACACAAAAAAATAAAATAAAATGAAATAAAATGAAATGAAAGGAGAAAAAAAAGCAAAAAAAACCAGAAAAAAACAAGAAGAAAAACAAAAAAAAAATAACAAACAGCGAGAGAGAAAAAATCCGCTTAAAAATTGTAAGCGCAGAGCAAACGCAGAACGAACCAGAGATAAAAGGAAAAACTGTAAAGAAACAGATGGCAAAACGCAGAGGGGGAGCGGAGGCGGGGGGCGCTTGTGTGTAGTGGTCGACGACGAAGGGGAGGGGAGGAGAAACAGCGCTTGCATTCAACTTGAAAAGTTCTCGTTTTAATGAGCTTTTTATGCAGCTTTTGCTTTAAGCAAATATTGAAACAAATTCCAACAGACGTGAGGCGAAAATAACTTTGTCTGCTTTTTCCCAGCAGCTGCAAAGCGAATTACAAATGAACCAGAACCAGAACCAGAAAACAACAAAAAAACCGAAAACCGAATAAAAAAACCCGTGAACCAGTAACCAGAACTGAAAAATTACTTTTTACTTCTTTTTTTTCGTGTGTGAAACCGAATGGAATTTGAGCTTAAAAACCGGTTTAATTCAATTATTTAAGCACATTTGTTTCACAAACCGGTTCATGTACCAAACTAACTGACTGAAAATGAGTTGGAAACTGCACTCCAAACATTTTCAAGCGTTTTTTAATGGTTCCAAAAACAAAACTTTATACTAAAACATGACAAAAGTTGACAAGTTTGAACCGATTGCAAGCTGAAGCTTAGCAAAATTTGTCCAAAAAACCGATTTAGTTTAGTAATGTTTGATTATTTATAAAACTTATGCAAGTTCAAATGTTTCAGAAACTGGTTCGTGAACTGAACCTTTGGTTCCGAACTTTTTCATAAACCAAGTTGACATTTTGAACCGACTGCAAGCTGAACCTTACCAAAATTTGTCAAAAACCGGTTCAATTCAATAGAGTTTCATTATTTTTGGAAGCTTATGTAAGCTCCTATGTTTTAGAAACCGGTTCGTGAACTGAACCAACAACCAGAAAATTATATTTTTCATTTATTTTTTGAAAGGTTTCAAAGTTCCAAAGTTCCGCTATCTTCCTCTCCATTGTTCACTCTCTCTCTCACTCTCTCTCTCTCTCACTCTCTCTCTCTCTCTCTCACTCCCCCTCTCTCTCTCTCTTTCTCTCCTTCTTTCAACAAGTTGTACCTTTAATTTGATGAATCTCTATCAAGAAGGAAGAGGAAAAAGCAAAAACTCTCACCACAAATGTTATAATATTATTTAGCCTTGGGCATTGTTCGGTTTATCAGCTCTTAGCTGACCTTAAGCAATTATGAAAGGCTAACACACACACACACATAATCATAACTATGTGTGTGTGTGTGTGAATGTTCATATTCAGTGTACTGTCAAACTAATTACTTGTTAAAAGGTGCAAAACAAAAGATAAAAACGACGAAGAACAAGAAGAACGAAAGACGAAGAACAAAGTAACAAAAGGCAACAATGAAAATGCTCAGAATTTATCTCTGATCGCACACACACACACTCACACTTGTCGCATCCATGAACACAGAATAGAGACGACGAGACCAGAAACTACTACTCGATGCAGGTTAGAGGCGTGGGCGGGACGGGGGGCGTGGCGTGTTGACAGTAGGCAATGAATGCAACACAAAGGCTGATGCCAAACAAAGAAAGGATTTTACCCAAGCCCACACTCACACACACACAAGGACTGACATGCTACACTATACAACAAGTACGACAAGTAGAGAGATGCTCAGACTGACTGACTGACTGACTGGCAGATACCCCGTATATACAGGAAAGAACATTTTTTGTCGCTTTTAAAAATTTACTAAAAATTTACTGAAAAATATTTTTTTTTTCTTTTCATTATTTGGTCTCAAATAGTTGCTACTCCCCACATAGTGCACATAACTTTTACAGGGTATTTCGAGTAGAAAAAAAAACGAATCAACCGCCAATCAATGCGAAAAATTGGTACCCGTTGAATAGTTAAACAGCTTTCTCTCTCTCTCTCTCTCTCTCTCTCTCTCTCTTTCAGTCTCTGTATAAGGGTGGACTAGAAATTTTCCATTAATTAGTGAGAAACAACTATGCGGGTGATATCAAATATATATATATATATATAGTATATATACAATAGAGAAACCTGAACTGAAGCGCAAGCAAACGAAATACAAACGAAAATGCAATGCGCATTTTTGTTGAAATGGGAAGAAACCTAACAAAAATATGCAGCATCGGATGCTAATGAGATACAACTATGCTCGAAAATGAAAGAAAATGAAATGAAGAGAAGGAAACCCAAAAGAACCCAAAAGAACCGTTTGGCATATTAAATACACACACACACATAAGTATTTCTATAATATGTAGAAAAACATTTCTTGCAAAGTTAATAATGAAAAAGAAATACTAAAGAAACTAAACTTTAAGCAAAACTCTTATAATATATAATTCATATAAATAAGTTCTGAAGGGAAAAAAACTGAATAACGGTTCCAGTCTTTGGAATAAATATCTTTAAAAAGCTTGAAATTAACCTTTAAGAATCCTTTCCTTTCCTTTTTTTATGAAATATTTCATGCATACCCCTAACTAATACATGGAAAGACAGACAGAGAGAGGGAGAAAGAGAGAGAGAGAGAGAGAAAGAGAGGGAGAGATAGAGAAAGTGTCTGTGATTAATTAATGCCAAGTTCGAGGCTTTAGCTAAAACGTAACAATAGACGTTTGTAGCCAAGAGCAATGCCAATGCTAAGCCATAACAATCAGGTACACACACATACACACACAGGCACACACACAGCATTAAATCCTGGCATAATTTCCATGAAATCTTCCGTGTATAAGCCTACTTGCATTTCTGTCTCTCTCGAAAAGTTCATTTGCCAAGGCTTTGTTAACGCTTTAAACTGATTCAAAAATGTTGCGCTTCAAACGACAGGGAATCGAATGAAAGGGGGGAAGAGAGAAGGAACAGGATGAACAGGAACTCCTCCGTCTTGGCCAGGTGGAAAGGATCATAAAGTGTGCCAAGAACATTCGAGAGACTTGGGCGTCTTCTTCTTCCTCTATGCAGCTTAACAGCTTATTAAACATTAAGGAAAAGGGGTGCCGTGGCAGGGAAGGGAAGCGAAAGGGTGTTTGGAGTCATGGTGTCATGGTTTCATGGTTTCATGGTTTCATGGTAGGGTTAGATAGGGAATATACACAATGAACACAAATACTCACACTAACACACACACACACACACACACACACACATAGTTCGATACTTTGCAGGCAACTCAAATTAAGCTAAGTGATGCATGATGTTGAAGAGTGGGGAGGGGGGGGGGGAACTTGCAACAAATAGAGATGGTAGACTGAAATTTGTTTTACTTTTAATTTAACAGCTCCTGAGTTAACTGTTTTTCCCCTTTTGTGTCACGAGGCACGGCCACATTCGTGTCACGCATGCTGCTCTAGGCCCAAAAAGCGGCACTCTCGCTCTCTCTCTCCCTCTCTCGCTCGTTTCATTGTGTCCTTGGCGAGTTGCTGCTTCCTATTACTCTGTATATCTCTCTCTAAGTGTGCGTGTGTGTGTGTGTTAGTGTGTTTGTGTCCTTTGTCCTTATCGAAATCCAGCGCTGTCACTTCGCCTTCTCCTCCTCGGAAACTGGAAAAAGGGGATTGCAACCAAGGGTTTGGGGGCAGGCACACACACTTCACACGGCTGCCAGTGATCTCCCTGGAGTGTGTTGAACATACGCCAGCGCATAAGTATGTGTGTGTGTGTGTGTGTATTGGTGTTGGTCCTGGGTCCAAGCTTGGGTCGTCCGGTCGTTCAGTCCGTCGGTCGTTCGGTCGTTCGGGGCTTATACAACCACTCAGTGACACAAATAAAAGTAAACATGATAAAACCATTGAAACTTTTTCCATTTTCACTTTTGAGTGTGTTTGTGTTGTGCCTTTACACACACACACACTGACACACACACACACAGATTTGGCGACACTCGAGTGCATCTGTATGGAAGTTAATCTCAAGTGCAGCCGAGAGCTAAATATTTACCAATGGCTCTTTGGCCTCTGCGCCACATCACGCCCCCCAACCTACTATCTCTCCCTTCGTTTCCATCCTTTCGCCGTTCTGCTATCTTTTTCGTTTTTTTCCGCCTACCTCCCTTCCTACCCTACCCTACCCTTTCTGCTTGCGTCTGCGTGCTGACTTCTTTGACCGCCGTCCACTGGCAACTCGCAACTGGCAACTGGCTGCGGCTTTTACTTCAGTCCATTGCTTATCATTGATGCTCTGCGGCCAACCGCAGTCCCCTCTCGTCCCACCCTCACCCTCACTCACACCCACAACCAACATGCATTCAAATGACCCGCAGTTTTTTTTCTCTCGCCCTTTTTTCGTTTTTTTTTTTTTAATACCCTATAACCATAAAATGATTAAAACAAAGAGAGGTGTGCTAATAATTTTATACTCAAATTAACAATTTGTGTTTAATTTTTGATAATATATGAATATAATATGAAGAATTTTTTGGGGTTTTATGTTTGATGAAATTGTTTTTCGAACACTTTTTCGAGTAGATACAAAATGTTGAATATTCAAATTAGGTTTTTACTGATTTGAAACTGAAAGAAAAAATATCTAGAGATTATATTGATGATGCAAACTTCTTATTTCGCACTTAGATTAGAATAAATGTTTAAGGACATTGTTTTTCGATCATTTTTTCGAGGAGATAAAATGGTGTAACATTCAAATTTAGTTTGAAAGAAAAACTATCTGGAGATTATGTAGTTTTTTGGGAAATTATGTTTAAGGACTTTTCTTTCCATCACTTTTTCGAGGAGATAAAATGGTGTGACATTCAAATTTAGCTTTCATTCAGATCTGAAACTGATAGAAAAACTATTTGGAGATTATGTATTTTATGTTTTTCGATCACTTTATCGAGCAGATAAAAATGGTGAATAACTACAGAAAAGCAATAGCTAAAGAGTAGTAGGGTATTTGAAAAGTCACATACGGCCAGTGCTTAAACAAAATTTGACTTGATCTTTTTCGCCTTCTCTCTCTTTTGTTTTTGTTTTTGTTGTTGTTGTCGGTTTCCTTTTGTTTGTTTTCACTTCTAACCGCCTCCCATTTTCGTCGTCATCGTCCATGGGTCCAACTCGTCCGTCCGTCCACTGGGCTTGTTTACACTAAACTAACAAGCAAAGCTAAAAGTTGGCAAACTGCAGCCAAGTCTCACCAACCCTTTGCCCACCCCCGCCCCAACCCTCTCTCACCTCTCTTTTTTTCTACTTTTATCATACACACTGGCCCGCAAGTTTTTCCCATTGATAGAGGAGCTCGTTGTGCATAAATTGTTTATGTTGATGTCTGTCCGGTTTTGTCCTCTCCTCTCCTCGCTGTCGCTTCGTTTCTCTGCTTGTTTTGTCTTTGTGCAGTTGTCTGTGTGTGTGTGGCTGTGTGTGTGTTTGTGTGTGTGTGTGTAAGTGCAACTAGCCAAAACCACAAGTCCAAGCCTCCTCCCCGCTCAAAAAAAAGAAGAAAAACCGTAACCCAAAACCGTAAAAAAAACTCCGACGCCCCTCCCCCCCGCACACTTCATAACACCTCCCCTGGCAAAGCTGCAATAACAAAGAGGTGAACCAGGCAAATATTTGTGTCAGTCGTTGAACTTGTTCTGACCTGACCTTTGCAGGCGCGCTAAAAATGGTTAGCCAACAAACAGCAGGTGGTATGCGAGGGAGAGGGGGGGAGGGGCAGGGCGGTGTGGGGTTTTGGCATGCACAGACACGTCTCACACAGAGCATGCCAAGAGTTTTGCATAGTGCAACCAAGCAACTAAATAAAGATAGCCCGAGAGATAGAGAGAGTGAGGGAGAGAGAGAGAGAGAGATACACGCATCTAGTTTAAAGTGTTTATCAACACTCTTTGGCACTAAAGAAGAAGTAAAGGAAGAAGAGTTGGGCAATTGAGCAAGCAGGTGCTGAGTAATCCTGGTAAAGGATACCCTCGACTTAGGGTTTCCTTAGGTTTAGGTCATAATTTTTGGGAAACAACATTTCAATGGAAAACCATTTCCTGAGAATTATAAGAAACGGTAATTAAAGCAAACTCTCTTCTTCTAGTGTTTATCTTCAGATACACCGTTAAGTTAACCGTTAAGAACCGTTAGTTAAATTATGAGAAAATCCTTAGTTAAGGCTCTCTCGCTCTCTTGGCAAAATGCTTAAGTGGTAGTTTATCATTGAAAAACGTTTTCAAAAACACTTCCTTGAGCTGCTTAGGTTGGGTTGGGTTTGGGTTGGAATTGGATTTGTTTGGTTCGTTGGTTAGTTGGAGACAGCAACAACAACAACAACAACGACAACAACAACCATTGTTGAATGGCCTGAACGGTGCTTAACCTTGGCTTAAGCTTGTCGTCGTCAGTGCAATAAATTGCCAGCTATCTTACATTATGAAGTGTGTTTGTGTGTGTGAGAGGAAGAGACGTGGCAGATTTTCAGACTGTGGCGTTTGCATTGTGGTTGCCAATATCTTACGCTTGGCTGACACGGCAGCTGGAAGGCAGGCAAGCAGGCAGGTATCAGGCAGCAGCAGCAGCAGGTAGCCAGACGGAGAGCGGAATGCCAAGGCAGATGCCAAAGAAATGGAACACAAGAAGGAGGACACAGAGCACAAGGGGCAAGAAGGAAGATGCAACACAAGGATGCAACGTGAAGCGGATGAAGATGCTGCTGCGACGGATGTGCCAGCTATGCGGATGCTTGCTAGGCAACCCGAACACAGGATGTGAAGCCAAGTCGAAGTCGATGTTGATGTCGATGTCGTAGTGTTACCAAGGCAATGGAATGAATGTGCCCCCAAAGAGCCAAAAGGTTGGAAATCCCCAAACTGCTCTTATTGCAGTGACAGTCATTACTGCACTCTCTCTCTCTCTCTCACACTCTGTCTCTTCTCCCTCTCTCTCTCGCTCTCTCTTTGTCTCTCTCTGTTTCGTCGTAACCTGCTGTCAAATATTTCATGAGGATTTAACGCATTTGACGCTCCAGCGAGGCGACTCATTATAAGCTGAACGACAACTGACGACCCGAACAAACCGAACAACCCAACCAACCAATTCTCCATTCCAATCCCTCAAGCCCCCGCTCCCGCTCCCCATCTTCCTCACTCCACATAATCCCCACTTCTGGCTCTTGGCTCCCATTCCATAGTCATGCAATTTTAATTATGCATGTCAAACGCTTCAGCTACCAATTCCCCTCTTCACATACCCATACATGAATGGGCAAAATGTATGTGTATGTGTGTGTGTTCAAGTATGTGTGTATTGTGTGTGTGTAAAGCTCACAACTTCAATTGTCATCCTATCAGCAGGGCACAGAAAATGGCGCGTAACGATGTCTTAATTAAGACTCGTCAAAGGACCCAGGGAACCATCTCAGTCAGGGAGAATGGGGAAAAATGGAATGGGGGAACCAGAGTAGGAAGGGGCTAAGGGGCAACCAGGCCGTCGCCACCGACACCGCCTGTCTGGCATATGATGCTCGAATATCAAAAATCACTTGCTTACAAAGAAAAAAACAAGAAAAAAAAAATGATTCAACAAAATTCGATGCAAGCGGAAAATGCGTTTTTCGGGCGGAGAACACAACTCGTTTGTTATGCTAATCGTGTTTGAGAACATCTCACCCTAAAATACTAATCTGCAAAATGTGCAAAGTCACCAAGAAAAAAAGAATTAAATATCTTTGAAATCTCTAATTAATATATGTGAATTTCCTATTTGACCCGTTCCTAACTTCATCACTAAGTAAACTATATATCTGTTCCACAAATCTCTCTTATATCTCTATCGATTGAGTTTCAAAAGTCAGTGTCTGTCTGTGTGTTGCCATGTTGTATTCGGCAAACAGTATCGCTTGTTAATTGCTGCTATTAATCATTAATTGCCTTTGACTCAACCTTGCCGGAAACTTAATATGTACCCATGCCCGAATGCCGCGCTATGAGCTTTAAATTAACCGACACAGATACACGTGAACAACCCGATTCGACATTCATATTGTATTGCAGCAGGGGCATTGAATGACTTGCAACTGCTGCAACGGAGATGGAACTGTTTTCCCGTATCAGTTAATCACTGCATTTACATTGGAGTCGCCTTAAAGGTCTCATTGTCGTTTTCATTGTCAATAACTCTCTAGAATCAGCTGCTTATACTCTGGATAGAGACTTGAATCATTGCATTGACCAAGGCCTTAAGGCAAGACGCTAGAGACTTCAGTGTAAATACCAAGTAATCAGTATATGTACGACGAAAAGTTGTTTACATTGTCAAAAACTCTCTAGAATGAGCTGTTTATATTCTGGATAGAGACTTGAATCATTGCATTGAGTAAGGCCTTAAGGCAAGACGCTAGCGACGTCAGTGTAAATAACCAATAATCAGTATATGTACGACGAAAAGTCGTTTACATTGTCAAAAACTCTCTAGAATCAGCTATTTATACTCTGGATAGAGACTTGAATCAGTGCATTGACCAAGGCCTTAAGGCAAAACGCTAGAGACTTCAGTGTAAATACTCAATAATCAGTATATGTACATGTTTGTATAGATTTCGAAACGTTTCGGCTTTCACTTTTCATACATGACGCAATTAATTTCCGTTTGATTGTTTGTGTCGCTGCATAAGCCATGCCCCAAATGCCCCACACATGCCCCATGGTCGTCACCACACCCCCCCTCTTCCTTTGGAACGCCCAATGCAGTTTAATTGCTTTGGTGCCTTCAGTGCTCAAAGCCTCACAAGTGTGTGTGTGTCTGTGTGTGTGTGTGTGTGTATATTGTGATTTACGTTCTGCATTTGCCGCCATAAATAAAACGCTAAGCACCGTCGAGTTGAGTTGAGTTAAGAGGGACGAGAACAAAACACAGAGAGATAGAGAGTGGGAGAGAGAGAGAGGGCGGGAGAATGGGGCGTGTCAACAACTTCGTCCTGTGACTTTCAACAACAGCAACAACAACAATAGAACCCACATAGATAGATACTACTCCCGATTCATACTTTACAGAAGTTAAGTTCCGTTTTTTTGTTATATTCCACATTTATATGAAGTTTTAGCCAACGACGTTGTTTATTCCATTCTCCATTGTTGTCCGTAGCTAATTGCCGATGTCAACAACAACTAACAACGAACAACAACAACGAACAACAACAACTGAAAACAACAACAATAGCTGTGAACAACAATTGTTCCCAGGCCATCGATTTTGATTCAATGCTTAGAATGAGAGATAACAATAAAGTTGGGGAAACATTTTAAGGATGCAATTTGTGGCAACTGTCAAGTGCATTTGTATACTCGTCTGGAGAGGAGGGCGGGGAGGTAAACAAACTTGCAAGCACATTGAATAATAGAAAAGTTAAGAACATCTTTCAGCAATAGAGAGAGAAACCAACCCATATCCAAATTATGCTTGCATGTCTGAGCGGAAGTTGCTTGAATTGAAATCCGTTCAGGGGGAAAAAAAATGGAAATGGAAAAAAACACAGATAAATATGCAAACGGATCGAAAGAAGTGAAAACAATTTAACAATAGTTGTTATAAGGAGCGAAATTGATACGAAAAACATGTACAGTGAAGCCTCTGACATTGAGAGCCGGACACTGATAGAGTTAGGAAATATCCGTTCTAGGTCATAATAAACTTTATAAATAGGTTTTTGTTTGTGATGTTAAGTGTTAAGAAGTGGCATGTGTTCATGCCATCAAGTGTTCACTGTAGTTGTTGTAGTTGTGAGCTACAAGCATTCGATACGAAACACAAAATTGAGTCGACTTTTTGGTTTGTGTCAGACTGTTGAAAAAATATTTAATAGACCTCAAGTCTATATAGTACCTAAAAAAATTTATTAACTACACCTCAAAAAAAAGAACATAATCGTAAAATTATTATCAAAAGATTGCCGGCGTAAGCAAGAGCAGAAACTATACTCCCAAGTCGAGAGCAACGGAGAGTTAGTTAATCGGAAACCAAACCCAATTAATAATATACATCTAAGAGGTTAACTCTAAGAACCCTGAAGCGTCAAAAGGTTCGCGAACCATCGCAATTGCATTGAAAATTTTGTTTTCTGATCTAAACATTGTTTCCATTTCCATTTCCATGTATAGATGGTTATTAATCTGAATCCGCAAACGTTGACCAATGCTAATGGGAGTAGCAGTAATATAAGCCCAATGGCGATTATCAGTCATGCCGTTATTAATGACACTGTCTATATGCATATCATTTGGCCGGGCGATGAGATCTCCAAGTGGGTTACCCTCGAGGAGGCACTCGGATTGTGTCCAGCTGCTGTCATAATGTATACACAGTTAACGGTAACTCACATCTTTAGTTCGCCCGTCGATAATCCGGAGCCTAGTCTCTTTGACTGAACCTAGTCTCTCTCTTTCAACTTCTTTCTTTTCCCCAAGTAAACACCGACTTCTTCAACAACAACAACATCATCGACATCCACATGACAAATGAACATCCCAACTTTTTCAACTTCAACTTCTTCTTGTTTTACGCTTAGTAAGAAACCAACAAAACAACACGATAGAAGAAGATCTAGCTAACCAAAAACACTCCAATTGTTTATCAAATTCCAAGTTCAATCTTTCTTTAAACCCCCAAACACTGACACAATCAGATTTTTCGAATATATTATGTTCCAATATTAAATTTTGGATATGTGCAAATCTAAATTGAAATTACTGTACTTGATTAAATGCTGATTTTGATTATGTTCAGCAGAAAAAAATGTGTGTTTTTCTTTGCTTTTTGCTTATATTGCTTATCGATAATAATCGACAACTGTGAAATTTTTATTTGTAATGCTAGATTCATTTAATTTAATTTATTTATGTTTGGCAGAAAATAAATTGTGTGTCTGCTTTTTTTTGTGTATTACTGTGTTATCGATAATAATCGATAACTGTGAAACTTTGATTTGTAATGCTAAATTGGACTAAATTGGTGGATTGGCTTAAAAGCAATAATAAAAATAATATTTCTTTATTCAAAACTAACTATATTTTTTTTTTTTAATTTTTGTTTTACATGTTGAAAGTAAATTTTTTTCATATTTTGTAATTTATGGTATAAAATTGTATTTGTTGCTCCTCCGTTTCGTCATCACTAACTTTAGAGAACTCTTCTCGTCTTCTCACGACAATGGAATACTTTTGCAAACGTATCCTCCAATTGACGAAATTTCAATGCCAAATATTATTTAGACGCAGCTATCTGGGACTCTTGATTGCTATAATAAATCAAATTTAATTCTTTTTCAGTTTTAAGATTTTAGTTTTTCAATTCTTTTCGCTTACGAACTATTGTATATGTTGTATAGTGTTGCCGTTGGATATAGTTCCTCAATTGCTTTGAGAAAGTTAGCTTTTGATGGAAATATCATCATGATAATGAGTAATGAGAAAAAACGTTAAAGATCGCCGGTTCACAAAACTCATCTAACAAAGAAAAAAACAAGCTTGACATTGACATTCTTTTTGCGGCTCTCTCTCGCTTTCTGGACAGGACATGGCATGGCAAAAGGTGACTTCCTTTCTCGCCTTTGAGCTCACGTGCCTTTGTCGCATTTGTCAGCTCAGGTACAGGACAGGTACACACACACACAGAGAGAAAACTAAATTGTTGTCAACGTGGCGTATGCGTAATGTCGGTCGTGCCTCATTTTGTTTTGTTTTGTTTTGCTGTCCTCTTTTTTGGGGTCGCAGCAGCAGCAGCAGCAGGAACGCACCAAAATTTGTCTTGGCTTAGGCATTTCAATTGCAAATTAGCCTCACCCTGCGGACAGTCAACTCACCCCTCCAGCCCTCCATCACCCCTACAAACTGCTGCTGCTTCTTTCTATCTTTCTCTGCTTTCTTCCTTCTTCTTCACCAAAGTGTGTACATTTCGCCTTTTTGCGTGGCAATTTGAATGATTTATGTTGATTGCGTATAATTGCATGTTGTGTGTCGCCTGCCAGTAACACACCAACACACCCAACACCCCCCTCCACCCCCTTCATTGTCAGGTGCTTGCTTTTTGGACCTAACCTCAGACATTTTGTGGCGCATTGTTGTCGTTGCTTTTCGTTTTTTTTTATATGACGCGCCATCTGTCAACAGCTTGTTTCGAGTCTCAAGATAGGGTGAGAGGGTGAGAGTGTAGGGGGTGTTAGGGGAGTGGGGGGTCTTATTGTGGGGCTTGGCTAGACATTGCTGCTGCTGCTGTTGCTGCTTATCTAATTATGCGACCTTCCCTCTTTCAAAAAAATGAACAAAAAATAAAAATAAAAATATATAAAAAGGCACGCAACACAAAAATGCCACAGTAACAACACACACCCTCCCCCCACCCACCACCCCGCACCCACTCTGTGGAAAGACAGGCAGGCTGTCTTTTGCGGCACGACGCTTCATTTTTCTAACCCAACAGCCAACTGGCGGCAGGGGTTTGGCCTAATGGCGAGGCGCGCACGCATTTATTTCGCTTGTAAACGAGCGCAATTTGCAATTTGAACGCGTCCATTTGGCGGTTGGCAAACGGTGTCGTTGCCTACTACCCTCCCTACCCCCCCCCCCCGTGCCCCACCCAAACATTTGCAATTGAATATTTATTTGCCGCCTTAGTTCTAGGGGGCATGGCACTTAACTAAAAGTTATTACGCATAAGCCTGGAAAGGGCAAAGAGCTTTCAAAAACAAAAAGCAAAGAGCAAAAAAAAAAATAATAGAAAAGGAAATCAGGTCATAAAAGAAAAGTAGCCAAATTTGCACTTTGTCTAATCATGCGAAACATGTGTAACAGTGTGACCAGACTCGAAAGAGACACTATATAGATTCGTCAATGTCGTTATGTTATGCTTTAGGTATTATCTGTGCTAGATTTACCATTAAAAAAGATTTATTCAAAATAAACTTTTCTTTTTTCCTGCACCACCCCAAAGAATAGTAAGTTGAGCCACCCCAAACCTCTGCCCATTCATGCCCATTCACAAGAGGAGTGTTCAAGGACATTGTTGTATCAGAGTATTGTCTATAAGTTCGATGCTTCCGATAGAAACGTGTTCACTTCTTGTACTTACCTGAAGATTGCTGAAGAGTTGAACTAAGTTGAACTAAGTTGTTTCTTAGTTGCTTAACGATTGCTGAAGAGTTAGTTACTAAGAGAGTTTCTAGCTGATCTTTCATCACAGTTTTGCCGACAAAATAATAAAAAAGTATATTAGTATGATATAAAGTTAATGTTATATATTCCGTATTGTAAATTTATATAAAAAAATAGTTTTTTTTTTTTGTTGAGCAAATGAAATGATATGAATAAGGCACAGATATGGACATGCATTTCAAGGCTGATGTGATACAAATGTCTTAAAAACCTGTATACAATACTAAACTAAATCTTTCTCAACGGCTGGTCACACTGTTTTACTGGTTGTTTGCGCTCATCAAACGCACAACAGGCGTCGCCAAATTAGAAATGGCAACAGAATGCAAAAGCAAAAGAACACAGTATGTTAGACAGAGAGATGGAAAGAGAGAGAGAGATAAAGAGAGAGAGAGAGAGAGAGAGAGAGAGAGAGACAGAGAGAGAGGGAGATAGAGTATAGAGTGAAAGAAACGTCAGCTAATAAAATGAACTTTATGCGCGAACGTGCATGGACTTCACGAGTTTCGAAAGCGAGAAACCGAAGAGGCACACGTAACACAGGCAAAGGAAGACAGGAAGAGAGGAGAGGAAGGAGAGCGGATGGACTTGGGCTTGGTTAGTTGTTACTATAGTTATTGCCCAGTATTCCCCCCCACTCTCTCTCTCCCTCTTACACGTTGTATTTTTTTTTACTTGTGTAACACGCTTCAGTTTCAGTTTCAGTTTCAGTTGCCTAATTATAATTTTTTGCAATTTTCTGCTGGCGCATGCAAAATTCATGAGTGTGAGACAGACAAGAGCGAGAACGCGAGAGAGGGGGGAGACGGGGTATCAACATTGTGATGATACCAGTTTCCTACCGCCCCCCTCCCATGTGACTGGCTGCTTCCGCTGCTCTTTTGCCATTTTCTCTCCCTCTCTCTCTCTGTCCCTTTCTGATAGCGCTGATGTAAACATAAAACATGACAACTTCCGGCTGCTACATTGAAGCAGGGATGCGCTGCTAAGTAGGTAGGGGGGGGGGGGGGGAGATGCTGTGGAACGTTAAGCGTTTTATGACCAAAATGTGCGTTTCATTTGAGTTCCCTACCCTTCCACCTTCCCCCCTGGCAAAGCACCGCAAGCTCTCTCTCTTTCGCATTTTGCGCTGATTCGCAGAACTTCCGTTTGTTTGTTGCTGCTGTTGCTGCTGTTACTACTGCTGCTGTTTCTGCAAATGTTGCAAATCTTCGTGAAAAACTTGTCGTAAAAATATATTTTCATCAGCCAAACGAGCGGGTGGAGGGGTAGCGGGGTGCGGACGATATGTGCCCTGGCAAATGAAGCAATGAAAAGCGGGCAATAAACAAATGGCAATGCGCAAAACGGAAGTTAAGGCAAAAGCGCACAAAATGGCGGGCGGGGCCATCGCACACCGGAAGACAAAGACATCATCAGAATGAGAGAGTCGCTACCCCTCCCCCCGCCCTCTCACTCTCAGTACCTCTTTGTCGTGGCAAATTTATGAAGCATAAGCTGCATAAACATTAAGATTACATAAGCGTCAGAAAGGCTCAAGAATATTAATATCCATAGCAGGACACAAAGAGAGAAAGGGAGAGAAAGAGAGAAAGACAAGCGCTGCTGCTGCTCTTGCAACATTTTCAAGTGTCGATAATTTGTGTGTGGCATGAACCCGAAAACGAAAAAAAAACACTCCTCTTCCCCCCGAACATTGCCATCTACTTTTACTTTAAAATGCTCATGCATATGCATAAACTATGCAAACGACAGACACGCTCCAAAGGACTAAGAGTCGGGGAGAGAGAGAGAGATGGCGAGAGTGAGCGAGAGCGAGTGAAACGATGCGATAAGCAAAGCATTTAAAATTGCATAGCACACGGGCGAAAAATTTGCATTTTTTTTTTTTTCCAAACGTCGAGAAAATTAAAGCAAATGTAAATTTTCTGCTCTCCATTCAGGTTTTTCCAGAGTTTTTCAAGTTTTTTGTTTTCCCTGTTTTCGTGTTTGACAATAAACAATAGGGCAAGAACAACAAGAGAATATATACTATACTATATAGCTGGAATAATTCGATGAAAATCTTTGGGACAATAGAATGAAATGGTCTTAAGGTGGGATTAAAATAACAAAAGCTAAATGAAAGTGAACGAAATACTTAAAACACACTTCTTTTCAACTAAAAATTAAGTCTAGAGCCAAGAATGATTATGTGTATAGAGTGGGAACAAAGTGGAATGGAACCACATCAACCAAAGTGCAACTGAATGGATGGTTTAAAGTGTTTGGAATTTAGATTTGCAGTAAACCTTTTCTATTTTACTTATTTTAAAACGTATTGGAATGGAACACACTATAAAACACTTTACAATGAAACGCAAATGGAATGAAACACAATTCAGTGCTCAAAAAAATACAATAATAAAAATATTGAAACATCATGGAATGAAACATTTTCCCATAGCCTATTAGTCGAGAAGGAACAATTTGGAATGAAAAACTTATCCACAATGAAATCGAATGAAATCCAACGTCTATAGAGCTGACATTTGCAATGACTGCATATTGGAACATAATGGAATGAAACACTTTTTTGATGCACAACGCTACGAAGTAACAAAATGGAATGAAACATTATTCAAGGATTATTACTTGGTAAACTGAAACAAAATATAAAATGCAAACTTTAGTTTCCTTATCACTTTGAAGCATTGTGCATCGGAAATATCAACTTTGATTAGGTAAACAAAGATATATATATATATAAGTTTATTACGGTCATTGCGTATGCTGAAACAATGACTGTGACTGTGTGACTGTAACTGTAACTGTAACTGTGACTGGGTAGAGGGGGAGGGTGACGGGTAAACTTACAACAAACATGACAAATTCAGTTATTTTGTGCATTCGTTGAAAAAGGGAGACCCAACAAGGCGAGAACAAAAGAAGAAATCAGCAAAAAACGAAAAAAAAAAACAATAACAAAGCTTCACACACACACACACACACACACACAGTGTATTCACAATGTATATATGCGAGGTGATAGTGAGTGGAGTGAGGGGGTGTGAGGAGGGGAGGGGAGCGTTGGCCAACGGAGCAATGGCAGCAGCAGCAACTTCTACGTGATTTGTTTGCCAAATTCATGGCAAATATGTGTTTGTGTGTGTGTGTGTGTGTGTGGCGCGCATTCTCTGGCATATCTCTAGCCTTTGTATGTGTGTGTGGCAGCAACAACTCAATTAGCGGCACACACACACACATTCCCCCCATTCCTTCCCCACCTGCCTGCCTCACGTTCCGCACTTCCGCATTTGGTTTATTGAGTTTGCATGACCCTAATTTAAAGATGATTTAAAATTCCCGCAGCGAAATTAACCAAACGTCCGATCAGCTCCCCCCACCCCACTTGGAAGTCAATATCTTTTGTTTCCCCCTCCAACAAGTGGTAGGGAGCAGGGGGTGGGGAGTGTTATTGTTTGGCACGGATGGCTCGCTAATGCGACGCATTTATCATGCAGCTCTCTGGCAAAAAGAAGAAAGATGAGAGAAAGAGATGGAGATGGAGAGAGAGAGACGGAGAGGGAGATTGAGGCAGGCAACAACTGTGTGGCGCTAATGGTCGCCACTTGGTCCAACATAAATTATGTTTAATCAGCAGCAACACACACAAGCAACAACAACAAGCACAACAAGCAACAACAAGCAACAAATTGCAACAACAACAACAACGATTGTTAATCCTTTAATCGCCAAACAACCAAGGCTAAGCAAACAATTTGCCTGCCTTCCCCTCGCCTCGCACCCGCCACACAGATACAAATGCATCCATCAGATACATCAGCAACAGCAGTTGCCACAGCTGCTACCCAAAAAGGCAAATTTGATTTATATATTATGACTTTCTATATATAGTATAAGTAAAGGTTTACTCGCTGGATTAGTTTGTGTTTGAGATAATACAAAACTAATCAATTATACTCGGATTTCACGGAAATTGGGTTAAGAACGAAGAATGGAAGGGAGTCTTTATAGGTGAGTGTAATAAACTGTTTTTTGTTGATAAAGAGTTAGGATATTTGGTATTCTGTGTAACTGGCAACTTGTCCATGTCAATAGTCTACGCTTTAAATGTTTTGAACAAAATCAAAGTAAAAATGATATCCAAAGTTCACTTTTTCCCACTTTTCGCAAAAGAGTTTCCTGCACTTTCCCTTGCTGTACTTAACGAGTGCGCAAAAGACTTAGCTGGTTTGTGTCACGGCTTACCCTTGTTACCTGTTGTGTGTATCGGCTTCCCGGCTTGATGCACCTAAGATCGTCTTCCCGTTTGGGTATCACCCAAGAACTCTGCTCGTTATTCAATGAGGTTCAGCTAAGAAACCTGAAAAAAGAACACTTAAGCTTATCAATATCGAAGTTTGATTGAAAAGAAAAAACGTGAAAGATTATTTAAAAAATATTCTGTTAATATCAAAAAAATCCCAACAGCGCATATGATTTGACATAGTTTCTTATCGATCGTCAAGACAAGGCTATCAGAACGAGCCAGGAAGGAGAAGAAGAAGAAGCTAACAGCTAGCAGTCTCTGGCTGTTTAAGTCTCTGTGGCTGCTGTCATCATATCACGTCAATCGGGAAACAGTGCGAAACACTTAACTTGCTCTGAACTGAAGATGATGTCTGAGGGGGGGTTTTGTTGGGAACGGGGAGGGTGCGGGAGCGGGTGCGGAACCATTAAACTAAGCTGCCAGTGAAATGGCGAACTAAGTGGCGGACCAATCTCCTTTCTTCCAACACCCCCCCTTACCCTTACCATTACACAACCAAAATCTTGTTCTTGGGAAGGCTAGAACTCAACTACACTGCCACAAGTACGTGTTGTGGTCCAAGTAAAGTTGAAGGTGTGTATGTGTGTGTATATGTTTGTTTGTTTGTGTGCGATGACAGGCTAACTGCTCAACAGCAAGATGTTGGCGGAAGGGGTGCGAATGGGGCGGAAGGGAGCAGCAGTGTTTTCTCAACATAATAACGGTACTTGGGTACACTTAACGAACTGTCTGAGGGAAGTGTTTTACTGTTAGATGCATTTCGGCACAAGCACTGCCTTTAACGGTATGCAACATTGTACAACAGTCTGGCAACGCTTTTACAGCGCTGTTTCGTCGTTCTAGCCCATTTATCACGGTTAAGGTAAGTAGTGGAGTGGGGGGAGTGCGGAGGAGGTAGTTAAGCGATTGTGTCTTAAAAATAGATTGTGAATAATATTGTTTTCGCTTCGCGGAAAAATATTGATTCACTTCCGGATCTTAAGCTACAAAATCAAACATTGAATAATTGAAAACCCAATAATCATTTCACGAGAGATTTAGAGGGGAAATTTGAAGTCGACTTAAGCTTAAAATTAATCATGCTTATGACTTTCAAAGTGTTCTGAAAGCGGCTTAAGCTAGCTTACAGATTTAACAGGTATTCATTTGATGAGGTTCTTGGCCTTCTTGTCTTTTGTAGTTGAAATAACTTTGAAGATAGAAAGATATTGATACATTTCAATGATTCCAGCTGAACAGTTTAGAGTTTGTAATAATCGCCCCACAGAAAATTTAAATATATATATAATATATCCAGCCGAAAACCTTTGAATCCCTATGCTACGATCTGTAACTATCGCCCCTTAGTTAGTTTTTTTATCTAGCTTAAAGATTTGCAAATATTTACTTAAATGGGGGCTAGAGAAAGTTTTTTGTTTCAATATTTCATATACAAACTTGGATATACTATATAAAAGATAATGACCTGAAAACCTTGGAATCCTTGTGCTACATTCTGTAACTATCGCCCCTGTTTTCCGCCTTTCCCAGGAAGATTTCTTAACTTATGTTTGTACTATTTTCAAAGTATTTCGCAATCAGGTTTCAATCAGGTTTGTGTAACTAATCTTTGCCGTTGTTATTCTTTAGTTTAAAGCTTGAATATTACTTTTAAATAGATTTTAAATGCGTAAGCGCAATCTAATGAACTTTTGTGTTATGCTTTTGATGGTTTAGTTCAACGAACTTGATATTCCTTTCAAGGCTGTCTTAGATGCTCTCTCTCTCTCACTCTCTCACTCTCCCTCTCTCTCACGCTCTCTCACTCTCACTCTAGTTAGGTTTTTGGGCCATCTTTTATGATGTTGTTGCTCTCGCTGCATGCTCTTATTCTCATATCTCATACTCTCAACACTTTGCGAAAATATCTGTTAGAACATACAAAATCAGCATGTCTTTTTTTTTTAGGGTTTTGGAGGGTTTTTTGGAGGGTTGTCGCTGTCGTTCTCCCTAACCTAACCTAACCTATTGGGCCGCGTTTTGCATGGAACGCGCAATTTATGGAACGCGTTTGGCCTTTTGGCGCTTTGCCTGGCTGGCGATTTTTTTCGCTCTTCAGTTTTTTGTCTTGTTTTAGACAACTTTTTTTCGTTTTTTTCGTTTTTGGTTGGAAGGTTTTGTGCCTGGCTTTATCTTTTGCGCGTAGATTCGTCGCTGCTGGCAGACCAAAAACAGAACAGAAATATGAATTTATATCATTTTTTAGTTGCTCACATTGTTGTTGTTGTTGTTGTTTTTTCTACACTTGCCAAATTCCTGGAATACACACACACACACACATACACACACACAAAGTAATTTATAGCTATGAGTTTTGTGCCAAGGCTGAACAGAGCAGAGAACAAAGGCAAAAGAGGCAAAGGCAAAGGCATAGGCAAAAAGACAAAAAGAAGACAAAAACACACACAGAAAGAGAGAGAGGATGACAGAAGAGAAGAGGTGAGGGGGGGCTATATGAAAACTGGGCGCGCTTGCTAACTTTTGCACAGGTAACGCTTTTAATTATGGCTGATTTATTTATTGCGCATACGCTCCGTATGCAGCTGCAGCAACCAAGCAGCAACCGAGCGGCAGCAGCAACCGAGCGAGCGGCAGCTGGGAAAAAAGTCAGCTGGAGGCCTTCGGGCTAATTTACAATGGACAAAGTCACAAACATCTGACGCCCGGCGATAAATTGTCATTAAAATTGGAGGCTGCCAGCATCAAGAAGAGAATGCAACAAGCCAACATCAACACGGGCGGTGGACAGGGGGAAAGGGTGAGGGGGAAATGGAGCCAACTTGTTAGCAAGTCGACGCTCAAAGTGTAATTAAAATTTAATTGCAGAAGATATGCTGCGCCCAGTTTTTTTTGCTCTCTCTTTATGGCTTCAGTTTCATTTACGACTATTGTGTACTGCCACGAGAAGTTGCAAGTTTCCAGCTTCAGTTTCACGAGCAGCAGCCGCAGTAACCGCAACGCGCGGCAGAGGCAGTAACTGCTGCTGCTGTGTTGCAGGGTCAACGGCAGAGAGACTGAGCGCCTGAGCAACGAATGTTAATGGTGATGTTAATGATGTTGTTTCATGATGACGACTAAATGAATGCCCTTTCTCTCCTTTCTCTTAACCCAACTTAAGGTAAGAGTGCGTCACAAACTTCAAGCAAAAGTGTATTATGCCTGGGGAGCAAAAGGGTATTTGAATGAATTATATAACAGTTGCGTTTGAATCAACGCTTTCGCATTAAGTGCAAAACTCTCGCTGTGTGGCAGCAACATTGTCGCAGCATGCAACCGGCAGCAAACGGCAGCAACCGGCAGCAAACGGCAGCAAACGGTAGCAACTTCAATCGGTTTGGCTATGTGGTCAACCGGCAGCAGGTGCTGTAGATGGAAATGGAGCTGGGAGCTGGAACTTGGAGCTGGAGCCAAAAACCGATGTCGCCGAACATTTATACCGTTATGTGGCTTGGTTTGGTTAATCAGCAAAGTGTGCTTCATTCTCTTTCTCTTTCTCTCTCTCTCTCTCTCTTTTATCTCTCTCTATCCCTCTGAAGTGAATAGATACGTGAATCCTAAATTCCTGAATACTTCTTCTCTTTAGGTTTCCCGTCTCGAGCATAGACATTTGATCATTACATTGAGGAATCTGTACGGAGTGGCCCGGCTGATTGGGAGATGCCAATTGGACACACACACACACACACACACACCAACACACACACACACGAAGCTCATTCCTACATTACGAGAATACTGAGAATCGCCTTCTCATTCCAATGGAAGGCAACCTGCAACATGCAACCTGCAACCAGCTGCCTGCAACCAGCTGCAAATTGTTTGCATTCAACACCTGACACATCTAGAAGGACTTGAGGCACAGATGTTGCTGCGTTGCAATATCCTGTTGCCCCCCCCCAATGTGTGCATTGTGGCCAAATCGAAATCCTTTTGTGTGTGTGTTGTGTATTCGAGTTTCTTTGCCATCAGATCCGACCACAAACACAAATGGGAAACCAACTTGGTTCGACCAATCAATGAGTTGGGGAAACCAGAACCAGAACTGAAACCATTTCCTGTTCCTTTGTGATAAAGCTTAATTCTCTCGTTCTCTAGCTTGCTTTAATTTTAAAATGTGTGATAGAAAGTCGGGAGGAGCTCGGGAGGAAAAATGTTCACTTAAATCCGTCAAATACCAAAGAAAAAATAGCTTTAATTAAAAATTTTAATAAATTTTATTGAAAGTTTCCTGGCATAAATCAAAAAATAAATAGCTGGCAATATTCTCGCCGCCGCTGGCTAAAAAAGTGATGTAAAATATAGTAAATACAGTTTGTCAATTAAGTGTTTACACATAGTGAATCAATTTGGATATTTTCACTCTAGAGATATAGGGTCACACTGTTTTTTTTATAAGTTATTGACTTAATTATCTTTTAATTCTATTAAACAAAACTTTAAAAACATAAACATTAACAAAGAAACTTTAAAAATACTAAAAAAGGCATCAAATTCATCTGTCCATAAAGTGTTTACACAATGTTAATCTGACAATATATAAATCTAAAGTGAAAATATCAAAATTTTACCCAAATGTGTAAACACTTAATTGACAAACTGTATACATTTTAATATTAAACACAGCGACAAAGTAAATAGCGTGAAGCAAATAACAATAAACTGCAACATAACGAAGTTTATATACTCTTTTACTCTTCCAAAATGCATATAGGGTAGAAATATTGTTTTTTTGTTGAGGGTTTGAGACGCGGCGACCATATATTAACTTTGTTCAAATTTGTAATTAAATAGTTAATAATATGCAAAAGTTTCGAACTCAAAACCACAGATTTCGACCACATGTTGAAAACTTTTATTAAGTTCTTCTTGTTGTTGTTGTTGTTTTGTGGTTGTTCATTTTTGTTGTTGTTGTTGTTGCTTTTGTTGTTGCAGTTGTTGTTGTTGTTGTTTGTCGCGCTTCAAATCTCAATAATTGCGCCTCGAAGCTGTATTTTGTTGTGTTGTGTGACAAACACGATAAACTACTTGACTAGGTTGCGGGAGGAGTGAAGAGGGAAGTGGGGGGTGAATAGGCAAATGTTTTGACTGTTCGACGATGAATTGATTTATATGCTTGTTTGTCAGAGTTGAGCCGGGCATGCTTTGCCTGCTTGCAACTTGTGTGCATAAATTTTGAAATAGTAATATTGCTCATACGCCAAGTGTTCGTATGGGGAAGGCGCACCACTAATACACATGTCCAAAGTTTCGACAACACACAACGCAACACACAAACAACAATAAGTGTGTAAAAAGGGTTTGGGTAAAGCACAAAGTTGGCTAAAGAACAAGGTGCTATGCCTCTCTCCCCCCCGCCCCGTGCAGATTGTTTCGACAAGTTTTTGTGTCGCCCGCCGCCACCAAAAAAAAACTTTGCCCGGCATCTTCATAAATATTTTCAGTTGATGTCTAACGATACGATACGATACGTTGTGTCTGTGTGTGTGAGTGTGTATGTGTGTGTGTGGGAATGCTTCTACACTAAAAAAAGTAGAAAAGTGAACATGAACAAGCCAAAAACAAACAAGAACAACCAACAACAACAACAACAGAAACAGAAACAACAACAACTATGTTCAACTATTTTAAGCGCGCTTAAAAGCCTTGAAACAAAATATGTTTCGTTTAGTATTTAGTTTAACCCCCCAAAAATGAAACTAGAACAAGAACAAGAACAAGAACTAAGAACAGTAAGAAGAAGTTGAAGCAGTAGAAAAAGTGCAAAAACTAACTTACAACTTGTGCATTTGCGAGGATTTCCCCTAATTTTTGTTGTTATTTTCTTTTTTTTTTTGAGAGTAGTTTACGAACAACTTTTGCCTTAAGTCAGTTCCGGGGCTGATCAGAGCCTGACAATTGGCTAATAAACTCGTCAATTCATTATTCGAACAGCTTATAAGTAACGAAAATGGTTTATTAGAAGCGTTTGATTAAGTTTTTCTTGTTGTAAGTTAACAAACATTAAGTCGATAATAATCGATAATTATCAAATTGACTTAAATTTTGTTTTGATAATCGAAAAATCAACTTGCTGCAAACTTTTTTTGTTATTTCCTAATAAGAACTATGTTTGAATAAGTTTTTCTTGTTGTAAGCTAACAAACATTAAGTCGATAATAATCGATAATTATCAAATTGAATTTTAAATTTCTTCTGATAATCGAAAAATCAACTTGCTGCGAACTTTGTGTGTTATTTCGTAATAAGAACTATGTTTGAATAAGTTTTTCTTGATGTAAGTTAACAAACATTAAGTCGATAATAATCGATATTTATAAAATTGACTTTAAATTTGTTTTGATAATCGAAAAATCAACTTGCTGCAAACTTTTTGTGTTATTTCTTACTAATGACTTCGTTTGATCAAGTTTTGCTTGCTGTAAGTTAACAAACATTAAGTCGATAATAATCGATAATTATCAAATTGACTTTAAATTTGTTCTGATAATCGAAAAATCAACTAGCTGCAAACTTTTTGTGCTATTTCGTAATAAGAACTATGTTTTATTAAGTTTCTCCTGTTCTAAGTTGGCAAACATTAAATCGATAATAATCGGTAGCTTTAAATTGACTTCAAATTCGAACTAATAATTGAGAAATCATTCAATTGTAAACTAAATCAGAGCACACTTGAAGCAACAGCTCTTAAAACACATCATTTGATACTATTTGGAATTCAAGCGAAAAGCGCGCATTGAGCGTAGCAATACCTAACAAAAGTGCATTTCAAGGGTCCAACATGGCGAAAACGCAATACAAGAGTCCTTCATGTGTGTATGTGTGTGTACGTACGTACATATTACTGCCCGGATACTAAGCAAGTGCTACCCTTGACTCTGTACTCTGTGCTCTGTGCTCTGTTACCCTGTGTTTGAATCATGCTGTGCAAATGGCAATAACACAGCGAATAACGGCCAGAAAACTTGCCCAAGCAGAGACGGGCGAAAAAGAAGAATGTGCCGCGTGCGCCCCCATTTGCGACCGTTTGTGTACAAAAATACAAAAAATAACACACTGTACAATTTCCACTTACATTTTTGGGGGTAGGCGGGCGCTGCGACAAACACAGCGGGCAGTCCCTTACCCCCCGTGTTACCCTACGAACCATTTCTCTCGCGCTCTGTTTACCAATGTGCAACGCGTTTTTGGAACAACGGAACACAGAACTTGGCACCTCACTCAACACTCAACACTCAAAACAATGATGTTGGTCCATTGCATGTGAGAGATTCGGTGTCAGACGCACACATACACCTACAAGCAAATACTGTACCTGCAAGCGATTGCATGTGATGGCAACACCTGTTATCGATAACAATACATAAAAGTAGTAAATACTTGAATTTCTTTTTAATATGTTGCTTAAATGTGCAAGTTGTTTACCGATTTATATTGCAAACTTTATACATAGTATAGTAACACGATATCCATTGAAATTTATCGATTTAAATCGATAAGTTGAAATAGTAAATGCATTAGAAAACTAAGCAAAAATATTAAAACTATGAAAAAAGGGTATTTACTCTTTCTGCTCTGAGCTGGCATCTTTGCTGTGCTATTGCTATCGATAATAATCGATAAATCTTTTGTTACAATTTATGCTTCCCCTAATCTCCGATCTAGTTAAGTCGTCTAGCTTTTCCAAGCCGTTAATCAACCAAAGTAATGCAGCAACACCAACCACAACCCCCCCGCCCCCATTCCTCCCCCCTGCTCCTCGTCGTCGTCATCGTCATTATGGTTGGGGCATACAAAACATGCAAAAGTTGCAACACACACTTACACCTATACACACACACACACTTACACAGAGAGTGTATAGTTGGCTGCTTTTGCTGTCCATAAGCCAAACTACACCACCCCCCCCACACCATTCCTACCCCGCTCCTACAACCATTTACAAAACACCCTATCTTGTTCAGCTGTTGCAAGTGAACACGGTAGATTTGCCACTTTCAAAAAAGCAACAGCAACAAAACGCATAAATGTAGCACACATACGAAAGCAGCAGCACATGTCTATCTCTATCTCTTTCACTCTCCCACTCTATCTCTGTCTTTGTCTCTCTGTCTGTCTGTCTGTCTGGCTGTCTGTGAGTACTTTTGGCCTTGTTTGCACCCGTGGGGCCAACTTGAATTCAAAGCGAACAAACTAATTTCCTATGCAAATTGAATGGCAGTCAAGTGTGCGAAGTTTGAGATACATTTGCAGTATGCAGCGCCAAATGCTTTTAAAAACAAACCAACCCAACCCAACCCAACCACCCACTCAATTCCCAACACACACACACATATGGCCCCCAAAAAATTGTGTCAGTTTAAGGCTAAGCCAGGCGGCGGGAAGGATGCTGCAACAACTGCTTCAGCTTCAGCTTCAAGCTACAGCTTTTAGCTTCTTTCTGTTTGCGGAAAGTAACTGCTGCTGCAGCTGTTATATATACCCACAATACACCCCCCCATTCCCCCTTCTCATACACCGTTTTTATCACCTTATTTCGACTAGCTTGTTGTTGGCTTTTGGTTATATAATTTACTTTTCATTTTAATTACTAAGTGGTTTGTGCAAATTAATTGCCCACAACCCTCCCGCACCGCCCGCCACACTCAAAGGTGGCAATAACAATTGGGATCTGGTAGAAGAGAGGGTTGGGGGGTTTGCAAGTGTATGTGTGTGTGCAGGTGATGCAAATATTTGACTGCAAATTACAAGTGCCCCCAAAATGCCATTGCATAGATTTGTTTTTTTGCAAAAGTTTTTTTTTGTCTCTCTCGTTTTTTTGTAGCTCAAAATCAAACGAACGCATCTCGACGAACGAACGATATCTATCAATGGGAATAAGGGAAAATGTGTGTGGGGTAAGGCATGGGGGGAGGGGGTGGGGGGGTGAAGTGTGTTTGTGTTGTAGTATTTGGGTTATGGATACGCGTATGAACAATTGATATGCATATGGAAATTGCAACTGTAATCTGCATGCAAATACAAACACAAACAACAACAACAACAGCAACAACAAAGCAAACAAAATACAAATAGACATAACTATATACTATGTATATATATCAATGATATGGATAGATTGGAGACTAGCAAATGCTCTGTAGTGTGATTTTTTTGGCTTAACTTTTGAAGGAACATGTGTAAGGAAATCAATAATAATGTGTAAATTGATATAATGTGCTATCGATAATTATCGATAATATTTATAATTATGTTCAATAAAAATCAAGTGAAATGTATTTCAACGAACTAGCCTTGTTACAAGTGTGGCATACTTGATATAATGTGCTATCGATAATTATCGATAATATTTATAATAATTATCAATAAAAATCAAGTGAAATATATCTCAACGAACTAGTCTTGTTACAAGTGTGGCATACTTGATATATTGATATACTTGACTTTCGATAATTATCGAAAATTTTGCCAATTTACAAAAAATGTAAAGCAATTGATAATAATTGTAGTTGTAATAAAAATCAAGTATAATTAATAATAACGAACTACTCTTTGTTACAGTAGGAAATTTGATATGCTATATGCTATCGATAAATATCGAAAATACTATAAATGCAAAAGATTCCCAATTAGTTGCGGTGTCTATTACATTTAATGCTCTCACATTCTAGCTAGCTTACAATCAACAATCGTTTGCAATTTAAATTGTGAAATAAAGAAGATCAATTAAAAATGTTAAACAAAAAAACACATATTTTTTCATTAATAACAAATGCAATAACAAAAAACATATGTTGAACCTATTTAAGCTGTAACTTAAACTGGTATATATGCATAAAACGTAATCGTAATCGCTGCACAAAAACAAATAAAGGAAAATAACATAGCTTTATGGCATTTAGACAGCTGCAGCTGACGTCTATGAGCAATCCATAAGGTTATTTTTTTTTAGGTTGGAAAACGCAAAAGCTGAGCTAAGAACCAGAAGTGTGTGTGGAACAATTGCATCTACCACACACACACACACACTCACACACACACTCACACACACAGACACGCACACGCAAATACTCAGATTATTATCTTGTAGAGTGCACTGAAGAGCAAAACTTAAAGCTGCTTAAATATGTATGCGCATACTACACATACACACATACACGTATACGTATGTTTGTTTGTTTGTATGTCAGTATTATTATGAGGTTAACGGTAAGGCAGAGGATGCCACAAAGTTGCCACCTGGCATACTTTTCATGCACATATCTAGCTTAAGACTTACTTAAGAGTTAAATGTATAATAATAAAAAATTATGTAAACGAAACCAAAAATCTTTTTGATCCAAAGGGATTTCTCACATGATAAAATTACAGTTTTATGGCTTTGAGTAAGTTTTATTGAATACTTTTTATGTGTTTTAACACCATATCCCAAACATTGCCAGAGAATAATCTCTAATAACTTAATATGATTGAAAACAAAAGTTTCCCAGTTTTCCCATAACTCTGGCTATGTTTTATGACCGCCGCCTCTATCTAATATTAGATGAATTGCTTCTGAACTCAACTGAATTCAAGCTAAAAACAAAGCCAAAAAACAGAAAAACACAAAAACAGAAACAGATAAAGTAAAATATTGTTTGATATATGTATGTTATGTGTCAAGAAGGACACACTGCATAGCAAATCGATTTTGATGTTATTCAAATTTCAAAGATAATAACCAAAAAAAAAAATAGAAAAAAAACATTTTCCAGTGCAATGTTCGTTTTTATTTTTCTTTTCTCTTTTTTTGTAAACAGACTACAGACTACATCATATGGCAGGTAGAGTGAGAGAGAGAGTGAGAGAGAGAGAGAGCAGTAGGCAGGTCACACTTAAAAATTCCCAACAGATAACAGTTGCGAGGGAGGGCGGCAGCGGGGGTGGGGCAAGGAAGTTGCGTGGCAGGCGTAGAAAATACAAAATCATTCGTCATAGTATATATGAGTGTGTGTGTGTGTGTGTGAGTTTTGGTGGAAAGATACTCGACGAGAATGGATGTTGGTGTTGGTAAGAGAAACACGCACGTGCGTAGACTACACACACACACACACACAGAGTCACACGCATATATAAGAGAAGAAACTAGGCAGCTGCTGTTGCTGTTTGTTCTTTCGCTTTTTGTTGTTGTTGTTACAATTCTGGCAGCATTTATGATGCTTTGATAAATTGAAGTGCCTACGCGAGCAAGAGAGACAGAGAGAGAGAGAGAGAGAGATGGGGAGAGATATAAACAGCTGCTTCTTCGTACTACACACAAGAATAAGTTCCAGCAACTTAATTTTTAATCAGTCAAACGAAAAAATTCAAAAATTAAATATTATTCAGACAGAAAATACATGAACACATGCAAATGAAGTGATGATGTAATGCATTGCCATGTCAACAACAACTGAAACTAAATCAAATGAAATCAAATCACATAATAAACCGACAGAGAGAACTAAATACACTTAATCCAAACTAGAACATAATTAAGCTCATTTGATTATATTTCGGTAAGGTTTATTTGTCCCAGAACACACACATATTATAATCAAGCTGAAGGCACAAAACCCAAAACCCAAAACCAATGCCAAATGCCTGCCTGCAACTAATTGGCTTCAATAATTATTTGTTGTTATTAAGCTTAAACTTGAATATATAGTATTTCTCTTCTCGGCATTGGAAATGTTTTCATGTAATTGGAAACACAATTAATTGAGAACAGCAGAAAGCTTTCTGCTTTGCCCCATAATATGCTGAAAAATGCAAAATAATTGTTGAGATTGTTTTGCATAAACAATTCGCAGAAACTCAATACGGTTTATTATGGTAAGCAGCATGCGGCATGGTGGCATGGTGGCATGGTGGCATGGTGGCATGGTGGCATGGTGGAAGCAATGCAGTCAGTGTTTGCCACAAGGCTAAAACTTGCAACTTGAGTTGAGTATTGCTTATGCACAAAACAACAACAACAACAACAACAAGTTAATTGGATGCCGCATCAGGTAGAAGAGTTTATACACTGTAACTTTTTGGCTATACCGAAAAACTGAAAACCGTTTGAGTCTAAGATTGTTCCCGTTTCAGTTTTAAGTATAGCCAAAAAGTTACAATCTTAGACTCAAACAGAAATACTTTGTTCTCTCTGTCGGGAAGAAGATATTTTGTATGATAATGGGTTTTTTCTTTCAGTGTAGTGTGTAGCAGCATGTGTGGAATTGTTGTTGTTATTGTTGTTACTGATGTTCCGCTTGGCACGTTGCTGTCATATGACAGACAAACAAGCGCCATCAGTTGACAGTCATAAAATCAAACAACGCACACACACAAACAGAGACACACACACACACACCTACGCACACAAACAGACAGACACCTACATACACTCATAGACAGACACCTACACACACACATAGAGACAGACACACACATGGATTTGGAGTACGAAGTTGATGTTCCGATCCTGGACTTTGTTGTTGTTGTCCCCGCTGCTGCTGCTGTTGCTGTTGCTTTGACAGCTGCTTTCTGGCTTGGCTTTCTGACTGTCTAACTCTCTGACTGTCGGGACTGGCTGCGTTTGTCCTCACGCTTATGTAGCTCAAATATTTTTGCAACAATTTCGCTCGTTTGCTGTTGGCAAATTTACTTTTAGTTATGCGGCCATTTGCAACAAGAAGTGGCACAAGACGAGAAGTAGAAGCAGAAAGAAGATGATGAAACTTTTGCCAAGCAAAACTGATGCCAACAGGCGAATTGGCAGTTGTCCTGCATTCGACACATACATACACACACACATATACATATATAGCTAAAAATGAAGCTGGCGCTAAAGTGCTTTATGGGCAAGACAAAAGGGGGACAAAACAGGACAAGAGACGAGGTAGAGTGCGACCAGCGCATCTAATTGATTGACAGAAGATAACAGACAGAAAGAGAGAGTGAGAGAGAGAGAGAGAGAGAGTGCGACAGGGCCAGGGTCATGGGGTAGCTGCCACTCAGGGCATAATTAAAAGCACATTTATTTCAATTTTCCACGCTAAAGTGGCCATCGACCCACTCAACCACTCAACCACTCAGGCAACGAGGCATCGAGGCAGTCAGTCTAGCTCTTCAACCAGGACACCATCGTCGTCGTCATCGTCAGGACAACAAATGAAATATATATATATAGATATAGAGAGAAGGCTGACAATCTCAAACTGCCTGACCAGGCATAAAGTAATTGATGAATCAACAAAAGGACATTAAACAATTGCCCTCCGCCGACCTCCTTTTTTATACACTAACTAAATTTAGATATTATAGGTAAAGCTAAGCTGCAGGTCATAATAATCTTTCTAGCTCTTTGCTATTGCAATGCGATATGCTTTCATTTGGCAAAAAACTTACATCGCTATGTTTTATCGTTTGACCTGTGCGTTGATAGCAATCAGTCAGCAACTACACTTGCACTCCAAAATAAGTTGCTACTTCTACACACACTCTCTCCTAAGTAAGGGCATAAATTTCGTCGTAGTTTCAGCTGAATTTACCCGGTTGGTAGTGCCAATGGGGGAACTTTCAAAAAGTGTTGCCTACATTTAAGCGCAAAGCGCCCGCGAGCTCATTCAACCGAAAATCAAACGCAAAGCATGAGCCGCTCTCTCTCGTTTTGATTTCAATTACAGTACAGTCTGCAGTTCAAGTCTCAATCTCAGACCAGAACACTCAACTACCCCCCCTCCCCGCTCATATTGCGTAATTGGAGAGTTTAGAAAAGAGCCTGCAAACAATTGCGCATTAATCACTTGGCACATGAACACGACAAAAACGGGGAGGACGCCGACGCCGTCGCCGCTGCCTGCCAAAATCAGCATTGAGAAGCACACTTCATGTTGTTGTTATTGTTGTTGTTGTTGCTGTCACAGACACTTAATGGAGGGGTGGAGATGGCGGTAAGTCATAAAAAAATCAAATGTCAAAAACACAATCAAACAATGTGAAAACAGAGAAAACACAAATTATTATAATGGACTTAAATCTAACAAACTATGCATAATGAAAGATTTGTTAAAGAAGACAAAAAACTTAAAGAACTGATAATAATATACGAAATTTGTGAAAAAAAATATCTTTCAAATATTTTTCACATCTTTTTTTACTCTGAACTTTTTTCACTGAAATATAAAACTAATTTTTTGCTAGCTAAAAATTTTGTTGGAAAATTTGCAACTAAGCAACATCCAATATATAGAATCAACAATGATTATACAACCCTCCCCAACCCCACCCCACCCCACTCGCCCTCTCAGTGCAAATCCAACCCCTTTTTGCAGCAGCAACATTTACCAAGAGTTGTAACGCTTTAGAAATTCTGCTCATAAATAGGTTCAATTATGGCAAGCAAATTGTTAAACAACATTTTCATAATTATCAGCCAAGCAGCCATTGAGTGCAGGCCACAAGTCGGGACTCAGACTCCATAGTAACCAAAACCCCCTCAAAACCCCGCAACCCTACTAACGCAACGCAACGCAACGTTGGCAACCCTAATTGAAAGATGTAAAACGTTAGCTCGTTGTTTGGTGTGTGTTTGTCGACTTGGGGAGAGCGAAAAGGAGTGCGGGAGGGGGGGGGGGGGGGGGATGTTGGACTGATAATGAGCACAAACTGTGGAACTGTCGTCTTGCAAGTCTCGTTTGAAGTTGTCGTCGTCGCCGTCGTCATCGTCGCTGTATACTTTATGAAAAGCAACTAAGCAGAAGATTAACTTTAGCTAATGTGACATCGTGAATGCCCTTTCTTGCGTCTTTGGACTCGAAGAACAAGTACCTAACAATCAATAATAATATATTCTGATATGATGGGAGATATTTTTGGGCAATGGCAACAGTTGAATGATTGAAAAATCTGATCCCTTTTGCTTCTGTTTCGATTTTGTAGCTTTTCCTTAACATAACATTGTATGGGAATGTAGAATATATCCTGATATTAACTGTGATATTTCTTGGGACAGTTAGTTCCTTATGGTTTCTTAGATCATATATACAAGTTTAATACCTTTCACATCTGATACTCCTCCATTTCTGTTCCATTTTGCTTCTGGTAGCTTTTCCTTAACATATCCATTTCCTTTCCTGAAGAATGTGAAATAATATATCCTCATACAAATTGTGATATTTCTTGGGAACCCTAGATCCTTAGGGTTCCTTATGGATAGGAACAATCTTTAAAATAGGAAATCAAATATATGTTTTATATCTTTCACATCTGATACTCTTTCTTATCCGTCTCTTCTGCTCTTGTTTCGATTCCTGCAGTCTTTTCTTAACACATCTCCACGTCTTTTTTATAGTTTCCTAAAAATGAAAACAAATTTTAATTAAAAGTAATTGAAACTTGTACATAAATTATGGAGCACGAAGTCATTGTCTTAGTGTAGTTACCCATGCACAAACTGGTTAGTTGGCCTTTTTTTTTTGTCGTATTCAAATTGGTTTTTTCTATATATTTCTTTGTGCAAGAATTGCACTACTTGAAAATTGGGACAAAGGGCGACAGAGTTGCTTGCCAGAGTGTGGTGTAGCGGGGTGTGTAGCGTGGCGTGGTGTGTGTGGCGGGGCGGGGTGTGTGGCAAAGTGTGCTCTTTTGTGTCGACCATTGTGTGTAAGCGATATGCTGTTCCAGCTTTTTGCTTGTGGTTTGGCACTGCCACTTGCCTGGTCACCAGCCAAAGCATCAGCTTCAGCTTCAGTCTCAGTCTCTGAGCAGCAACACCATCACCATCACCAACACCATTCGCCAGTGGAGGCACCACCAACACCAATACCACCACGAACACCAATACCACCACCACGACACACACACAAGTGAGCAGCTTTCTTTCTTTTAGTTCAAGCTGCTCTTTCTTGCAATTTTTCTTTTCTTTTCTTCATAGTTTTTTCTTGTTTTCTTTGCTTTTTTCCTTGATTATTATTATATTAGTTTTGCAGTTGTTGTTGTTGTTGTTGTTGGTGGTGTTGCATGCCAGTTAATAGAAAAATCTGCCGGCAACAGAGTCTTTCAAAGTTCTTTTGCCCTTGCCTCCCTCCCAACCCAACTCAACACACACAAAAACCCATCGAACATATTTTCTTTCTCGCTTTCTTTCTTTTCTTCTTTTTTTTCTTTTTGTTCTCTTCTCTTGGCTTGTATTTTTGCTCATTTATTTTTATATAGTAAATTTTCTATTTTTTTTTTGTGTTGCAACGAGCGTATTTTTCATAATTTAGCTTGTCGCTGGAACTGCCTTCGCGTACACCCCTTACCCTTACCCTTACCCGTCTTACCCGTAACCGCCCCTTACTTGTAACCCCCTTACTTTGTAACCCCTTCTGCTGCTTAACATTTGCTTGGCGTACACAATTTGAACTTAAGTTGATTTTCTTCAATGTATTTTCTTCTTTGTTTTCTTGCTGGTTTTTATTTTTCAAGTTTCTTTTCTCTCTCTCTCTCTCTCTCCATCTCTCACTCTCTCTCTCTCTCTCTCTCTCTCTCTCTCTCTCTCTCTTTCTCGATTCTTTGGTAGTTGTTTGGGTCTGGCACAGCGTGAAATTGAATTAGGTCAATGCGTCAAGTTAAAGTGCCAAACATAAAATGACAACTACAATGTTCTTCAACTTCAACAACAAGAACAAGTATTACGCAACACAGAAGTGCAATAAATGAAAAAATGCTTTCTTTGAATTATTTTGTCCATCTATAAGCTCTACACAATTTCTACTTGTTTTTATACCCTTAACCGATGAAGTTGGTAAAGAAGGGTATAATGGCTTTGTGAAAAGGTAAGTGACATACAGAACTAAGCAACTCCGACTCCATTCAGATGATGATGTTTTCGATAACTTTTCCGGTAGTGCAGGCAGGACCGTATGTGTAAGGTCAAGGGTTAAGGGTATCTTCTAGCGAGCTTACTTGAGTAAAGTCTTCTTATTTGCTTTCCATTCTTGTTATTCTAAACTGAGCCAAAAGGGACGGCAACGGCAGTAAATTATCAAGCATTGGTACGGTAGTGCAGGTAGGACCGTATCTGTTATGTCAAGGTCTAAAAGTTAAGGGTATATTCTAGCGAGCTTACTTACTTAGAGATGAGCTCTCAGAATCCCGCGTCGGGCCAAGTTTGTTTTCGATAACTTTTCCGGTAGTGCGGGTAGGACCGTACAGTTATGCAGGTAGGACCGTACCTGTTATGTCAAGGTCTAAGAGTTAAGGGTATCTTCTAGCGAGCTTACTTGAGTAAAGTCTTCTTATTTGTTTTCCATTCATGTTATTCTAAGCTGAGCCAAGTTTGTTTTCGATAACTTTTCCGGTAGTGCAGGTAGGACCGTTTGTGCTAGGAAGAGGGTTAAGGGTATCTTCTAGTGAGCTTACTTACCGTTCTTGTTTAGTCTCAACTGGGCCAAAAGGGATGGCAATGGCAGCAAGCTTAACTTGAAATGTGTCACAAGAAAAGAAAACTATTTGCAAAACATTTGAATATGAATATGAATGTTAAATGCAATTTGCATGTACCATAAATATTTGAAGCCAATCATTTTTCAAGACTCAAGCGACAAGAACAAAAAAATGTAATGCATGTTTGTAATTTGAAACTAGTTTTGTAATGTGATTACAACGTTGTTAACAAAAAAGTGTGGACAACGGTTTCACTAATTATGAAAAGTAGTCCCAAAACAACATGCAAAAAAAAACAAAAAAAAATACAACTAAAAAACAAAAAAAATAAACTTTAACAGCAGCTGCAATTACATTTTACGCTCTCTACACGCACAAATGGCCAACTAAATCATAATTATGACAGCAACTGTTGCAGACAGGCAGGCAGAGAGGCAGCAACATAAACATAAACAGCGACGACCTTTTAACAATCCGAATAATTTGGCATAATTTATTAGTTGTCCTATATCAAAAAGCTCTTGTAAAAGTTTGCCACAAGCAAAAAGTAAATAAATGTACATATAAATAAAATGGCAACAAGCGCAATTTCACAGATAGAATAGCAACAAAAAACAAAAACAAACAGCACAAAAAAAAAATGCAAAAAAAAAAATGGAAATAATTATAATAAATCCCAATGCGGTCGTTAAGTGAATTTTACGCCCTAATAAGCCGCCGCCCGCATGCAAATTTACAATAATATATATCCCAAACTGATTACATCTATAGATATGTGTACATATAAATATGTTAAAGCCATATATATAGTGTGGCAATGATAAATGTATGCTGAGCCGAACCCGAAGAATCTTCATTTAGTACGGAATGAAACGAAAAAGATTTTTGCCACGTTTTTTTCTTTAATATAATCTAAACGTTTGATTTTTGTGCTTTTTCTTCGCAGCTAGCAAGAGATGGTGTCGCTTTCAGGGTTGCTCTTCATATCGATACATTGCGAGAACATCGCACACGAAGTATCGATACTTCATTTATTTGCGCCAGAAAAAGCAGAAGACTCATCCATCAGGTTGTCGAGATTGGAGCTTATGGATCGCCCGCAATAGGATCATCATATAGGGTTGTCCCTGCTGTAATAATTTATCAAAATGAATACAAATAAATGAAAAGTAAAGTTTCAGGTGCTTACCATTTGCATGATATACGATTTGCATTTATGATTGCAGCAAGTTTGATGATTTTGCGATTTCAAGATGTAACCAATCTTTTTTTGGGGCGATGTGTCCAGTTATTGATGTGAGACAAAAACGATGTATTGGAACAGTTGAAAGAGAAACTTTTTTTTTGGGGTTGCACACAAACCCAACAGATTGAAATAAGAAGAACCGAAATTTTGATGTATTTGTTTGTTTGTTGTGTGTGTGGATTGTGGATTGCGGGTTTAGGGGTTTGTGTGCGAAAACGAAACGGAATAAGCGGACGGACATTTGTTTAGTTTATCTTTGTCTACGCTTTTCGATGATCTTGCGTAAGATGCGACGAAGCTGCGCCCTTGTTGGCCTTGTGGCTTTCTTCTTCTTGGGAGCCGACGACCTTCTCCTTATAAATGGTTTCCGCGATGTTCTGGCTTGTCGACCGACGGGATATGACCGGCGTACCCTTGGAGTTGCTGCACGCGTCGTCACACAATTCTCACGGTATAAAGTTTTCTCGGCTTCCGTCAGCTGGGACCACATTCCGCGCCAGTCCATCTGCAGTACCATACGGGGCGGTACGGCAAGGTTGTTCGCACAAAGCTCATTTACAAAGGCCCGCATCTCCAGCCTATGCGCTGCTAACGGCTTCTGCTCTGGTATTAGGATCCAGTCTAGAAGCTTCTTCAGCATCGCATTACATATGCCCATTTTACTGTTATAGCTAAATTATAGATTTTAAAAATATTTGATAAATTTGATACTTTATTTCTCAAAACTTGTGCAAGGTATGAACAAAAAATTCTCTCGTTTGAGCCCATGTAGGGGCTGACAGTTCAGAAAGGTTGCTTTGATCGATAAGTTATTGAACTAGAGAGGTGTTTTTTGTTTTCAGACTGGTTCTACAATGGAACCAAATCATCTTAATTGCTTAGCGTTCACTGTGAAAATGGTTCTAGTTCAGAAACGTTAAATTTTCTATTCGATTTTGGTATTAAGAATAAATATATATAGAATAAATAATGATAAGGGATTTGCCTTAAGGAGTGTTCGACTGTTTAAAGTTCGCTCTTCAGCTGGTTCCGGCTTGACTTGACTTGACGTCTGACCAGTGTTGGTAAACGTTTTTGGCATGCAAATTGCACTTTTACACAAAATTTACAGAATAATTTCTAATTGACACTTTTGGTTAAGCCATTTTGCGGCTTATGTTTAAGTGCACTTCAAATTAGAGATTTTCATTAGGCATATTAGGCAATAAGAGAGCGAAAGTGAGAGCGAGAGGGAAAGCGAAAGTGAGAGCGAGAGAGCGAGAGAATTTTGTGCAAATTGAATATATTAAATGGATTGTCAAATGGCAAAAGTAAGTGTTGTGCTTGTTTTGTTAATTGAATGAATATCAAGTCTTAAATGAATTTCATTATTTAAGAAATGTGAAAAAAGTCCCTCAAGAAGGTCTTAGAGGGGAGAGGGGAGACTGTGAGGGTCTTAGATTGTTAGTTACTTAATTAATATTAAGATTTCCCCTCTTTCCAACTTTCTCCCTCTTCTAGTCTTCACCTTTGACGCAGCGGAAGAAGACGCCCACAACCCAAATTCCACACATACCCACACACACACACCCACACATACCCACACACACACACACACACATACCCCGCACACACATACAGAGAAAGATATTTTGGTATGCTTGGCGCTTGGAAAATTTGCATTCGCAAGAGAAAAGCGAACTGGCACAAAGCGAATGTTAAAGCGGATGCGGCAAACGGATGTGACCACAGGAACATTGACAGACAGATGAAGCGAGAGAGCGAGATAGAGAGAGAAAGAGAGACAGATATACAGAGCGAGAGCGAGAGAGAGAGAGACAGGTAACACAAAACGCGGTCCCCTTTTGAACAAAAACTCATTAACCCAATTTCAATATTTAAACGCAATGAAAGCGCATTCGAAGCCAAAAGGCAAACTTACAAATACAACCAAACACCGACACACACACACACACACACACACACACACACACACACACACACACACAGAGGGAGACAGCGACAGAAACAGCGACAGAGAGAGATGATGATGGATGTGGGGATGACGTGTTTGGTGAGAGTGGGTGAAAAGGTGTAGGTGCCAGCTGTTGACGCCTGTCTCTCTCTCTCTCTCTCTCACTCTCTCTCGTTCTTTCACTCTAATAATAATCACTCAAAGTGCAAGTCATTAATTTTCATTATTTTTCCTGCAGATTATTTGTCAAACATTTGCTGTTTCTCTTTCGCTTTGCGTTTTGGTCATTTTTTTTTTATTGCCAAAATATCTCCCTTTCTCTGTCTTTCTCTCTCTCTCTTTCTCTTTCTATACTGTTTTGGTAACATACTCTAATTAGCTTTGAACATTTATTTTTGGCAAAAAGATGATACAAACAAAAACTGAACAAAAGATGTATAAGAGCACACACACACACACGCACACACACACACAGTCACACACTGTTACAAACACACACACAGGGTATGGTATGGTATATGGTACAACTATTTTCTTGTGAAAACTTTATAAAAATATATATTTATTGAAATGCATTTCGTTTTCTGTTACAGATCTCAACGAAATTTGACTTCCAAGTGCTTTGACTCTCGATAAAGTATCCTGTTTAGGTTGAACCTGTTGTGACCTGTCCAAATGAAGGGCAATTATTATCATACCATCAATTGTTTTGCACATCAAAAAACTTACTTGTATACAAGTATTGAAATGGAACAGTATGAAGAAATTTCATTAGCTTATCTGACTTAGGGAATAATTTGTTGCATGAATTTCAATGAAATGTTTTTTAGTTCTTTTGGGTTCTTGGCAAGATTGATCCTTCAATGTAAAATGCTGATTGGTAAGCAATACAATGCAACATCGCCCAAGCGCTAGATCCCTCAACAAATATATTTTATGGATGCACAAGAACAGTTTTCCAGATGAAACGACCGGAAAAGTTCAAAATTCCATTATTAATAGGTCAAGGATAAAATAGGTCATAGATAAAAACTAAAAATGATTTATGATTAAAGGCGTTTTGGGACAACCAAACAACATTTTATACTTACTGTACCAAAAAGGTTGTTAAACTGATTTCGCTGAGTGTAGTGGAAACCTCTTAAATATGTCAAATGTTCCATGGATCAAAGTAATATGTAGAACAGAGAGTTTTTTTTTCGAAAAAGTTTTACAAAAAACAACAGTTTTTCTACTCCATTACATGCTTGAACAGTTTTTTATTAAAATATTCACGAGATTCTTTTGCCCAAGCGCATCCTGCCAAGAACAAGACAGACAGATGAAGAGAGAGCGAGAGAGAGAGAGAGAGATACACCGAGAAAACGATATTTAAATGATGTTTGGATATGGATACGAAAAAAGCAAGCAGCAAGAAGGATACTCCTCGACCGAAAAATCAGGCCGCAAAAATCCTTGAGCTTCAGTTCAGCGGCAACTTTACGTAAACAGGATACCCTTACCACTCTTCAACAAGCGGCAACCTCAGCCCCCACTGCCCCCCCTCCGTGTCACACCTCTTTGCACTCTACACTCTACTTAAAATGCGGCATCTGCATGTTGCAACAGCAAATGTGTTTGTGTATATGTTTAGAGTGTTTGTGCGTGTGTGTGTGTGCGGGTGTGTGCGTGCGTGTGTGTGTGTATGTATGGGTGTGTGTGTGGTTTTTTTGGGGGAAAAGCTGTGCTTGGCGCAAAGTTTTTGCTCGACTTTGTCGATATCAGATTACGCATACGCCACGTTGTCGCCGTTGTTGTTGCCGTTGTTGTTAGAGAGCACCAAAAAACAAAATTTAACGAGCAAGAAAATCGCTCAAAAACGCATACACACATACACACACACACACATACATACATAGAGTAAAGTACATACTGCGCTTTGGCAAATGAAGCTAAATATTTAAGTACATATGTATGTAAATCTTTATATATATAGAGTGTGTGTGTGTGTGTGTGTGTGTGTGTGGGGGAGGGGAAGGGAAAGCGGATGGATCCTCGACAGACCCTCGACTTATAATTTAATTTGTGTTGACTAAAAGTTTAAAGGCATCTATCCATCTATCGCTGTGGTTGTTGTGGCGAATGCCTTTCTCGCTCAGCTCGCAGCTCACAGCTTAAAACTTCCTGGTATGCCGCAGATGCAGCTTGCAGCTTGCAACGCGGCTGCCGTTGCTCGAAACTTCATTCTGCCCTTTTTTTTTTTGGGGCACAACACAGCAGCAAAAGCATTGGCAACATTGGCAACATCGTCGCCCACACAATCCCGTCGAGCGTCGTCATCGTCATCATCATCCTTGTCGTCCTCGGCGTCGTCGTCCTGCTCGGCGTCGGCTTCGGCGTTGGCGTCGGCGTCCTTCTCGGCGTCGGCGTCGGCGTTGTCGTTCGCAACTTTGTCCATTAAAACAAACTTTTCGGCAGGTGAGCGCATCGATGGCTTTTGGCTGCTGTTGCAATCCGCACTACCACTTCACCCAAACCCCCACCCCTCTCACAACTCACCCCTCACCCCCCCCCACCCGAGTATGCAACTCCAGCAGCCAAGCATTATTTAGCTCAAAAACTGATACGCCGAATGCAGCCAACCAATTTTGTAATGTGAATTTAATGTCAGTTTTGCGACAGGTGCGTTACCAGGTCACGCCCCAAAGGGGATAACACCGGTATAGTATAGAGGGGTGTGTTTCTCTGTCTGTGTGTGTGTGTGTTTGTGTATTTTGCCGTTGGCCAAGTGGATTTCGTGTCTGTGTTTGCGTTTGTGTGCGTTTGGCTTAATGCATTGCATTTGCAGTTATTGGCAAAGTTTGGTTGCGGCTTTTTTTGGCTCTGTATGTATGTATGTATGTTTGTATGTATGTATTTGTGTGTGAGTTGTTGGTTTGTGCTTTTCGGATGAAGCGCGCGCGACGGGGGGGTGGGTAAAAGCCCAAACAAACAGCATTAAACAAATTGCAAATTCAAACCCACACCCACCCCCCGCCCCCCTCCCTCCACAATCAACAAACACACCAAAAACTATATTGTGGATCAACCTCATCAACTGGAACTTCAAGCCCAGAGCTTCCGCTCAAAGTTTCTGCACTGATGCGATTAAAGACCCAAAGGACCCAAAGATCCAAAAAGAGATAATGATAAATTGTACCTAAAAAACACTCAGAGCGAAACAAAAGAGATTAATTCAAAAATATTCAGCATGAAAGGATGACAATTTCAAATACCGTTATTCTCTTACATGCAGTTGTTGAGCGCAACTTAAGAGAGCGCAAACGAAAGAGATTCACAATGTACACAATGCAAATCAGACTTGTAACGGTTTTTTTTTTTCGGTAGGTCTCCAACACAAGTCAAATACTGAAAGCGCAGAGAAATGGAGAGTTTGCAAAACAGATCGACCTCTCCACTTAATTTGCGAACATCGAACTCTCCACTAATATGCGAACATCGAACTCTTCACACAATGTGCGAACATCGAACTCTCTGCTCAATATGCGAACATCGATCTCAACACTCATCGAACATCGAACTCTTCCCTTCGACATCCGCGAGAGATGTATTGTCTTTGCGGTGAGTAAATTGTGGAAATAATTCCGTTAAATATGTGTATGTAAGGTATCGACACAAAGAAAAATAGAGCTTATGAAGCTTTTGCTCCCTTCGCACTTAACTTGAATAGGCTGCAATTTCCAGTTGCATTGCGAACTTTAAAATTAAGTTCTTCAAATGCGTACAATACGTGCCTGTGTGAAAGTTACTCTCACATTCCATACATAATTAATGTTAGCTACAATTGCTATTATTATTGTCGCTGTTTGCTGTTTTACTTGCTGTTCTCGTTGCTGTTCTCTGCTATGTTGCCTGGATACCACAAGGAACAAATTAGTGCTGCGTTTGCCATTAAATGCTTGAGCTGTTTAATGAAGAAAATTAGCAGGGCAAAACGCGCGCGCTCGCTCGCAAAACGAAAGAGAATGAGAACAAAACTGTAAACTGTAAAGTGAAGACGAGGAGACGTGAAGCAACAGCAGCAGGCTAACTGTATATGTGTTATGATACCGTTAAGAGTAACTAAGTCTGAGAGCGAGTCTGGAATGTCGATTGAGAGTTTCATGCAAAGTAGAAGGATTACCCTAGAAACTTAAGCCGAGAAGAGTGTTAAGTAAGTTGAGAGAGAGAGCAAACAAAGAGAGAGGCAAACGCACTTAGCGAAAGAAACACAAATAGACAACTAGATTTGAAGATTAGTTAGCATCAAGACGAAGAAGAACAAAGGAGAAGAACAATGAAAGCGGAGAGACAGAGAAGATGTTTGCGCGGCCAAATGCAAGCGGAGTATTCCAGTGAAGAACAGTTATAACTGTAAACAAAATGAGACAAGTTATGTTTTTGCTTTGAAGTTGATGCCTTAACTAGTTGTAAATGGGCATGTCATGCGCCCAGCTGACCTGTGACAAGGTGTAAGGCTTTAAAACAAAAATACACATTACCTCCGACTGCGGGAGAGCGACAAAGAGAGAGAGAGAGTGTGAGAGGGTGAGAGATGATGATGCCTGTGACTGACAGTCGGAGAGATGCAAAAATTTCATTTTAATTAATTTGTGGGCAACGCTTGTCAAGCTGCTCCTGCTGTGTTGTTGTTGTTTTGGTTGCTGTAGTGTTGTAGTTGTAATTGTAAGTTGAAAGTTTGTTAGTGTTGTTGTTGTTGTTGTTATTGTTAGTGTGTGCGCAGCGGGAGGGAGAACAGGAAATGAAAGGAGTGGAAGTGGTCCTGTTTCGGTTTTCTGTTTCTGGTTCTGGTCACATCCTGCGGCAATAACTCACAGCACTTTATGCGCTTAAGTGATTTCTAATGCAAACCAATTTCCGAAATCAGCAAAAGCACTTGTAGCCATTTCAACTCTGTAGCAGTAGCAGTAGCAGTCAGTGGCCCAGTCAGGACCAACCAGGACTCTCTCACCGAGGGCTCACACAGGACACACAGGACACTCAGGACACACAGGACACTCAGGACACTCAGGACACACTGGCGTCACGCTGGCTAAAACATATTTCGTTTATGTTACTGCCAGCCCAGTCAGCCCAGGCAGGCAGGACTCTGCAAGGACTGCAAGGACCAAGGACCAGGAGCTGAAGCTGATGCTGAAGCAGGCATTCAGAGTCACCCTTGTCTATCAGCCAAATGACAGTCGCGATGCCTGCTTCAGCATTCGTATATCCTTATATGTCCTGTCTATGTCTGTATGTGTGTGTGTGTGTTTGTACATGATTTGTCACACACATACACACATAAATCACTTGCGCCAGCAAAATCATAATGGATAATATTGAATATGCTGCAAGAAATGCAAATTTTTTTCCTTTCTGGACTGCACCGAGATTGAATAAGAAAAAAATACAGTAGTGCTTGGATAAAGTGAACACTTTTGCGTTAAGGCAAACCCATATATATATATTTATTACCCGTAACTTTAAAGGCACACCTCGCCCCCCCCCCCCCCCGCTATTAACTTATATGTGGAATGTAATCAAACATATTGGATGCATATTGGATCCTGCTGCTTGAACAGAGGAGCACTCAACATGTAATATACAGTTTGGGCAATAAAATGTAATATGGCCAAATGATAAACAAGGCCACAAAAAAAGCGCATAAGGTAAAAGATAAACAACAGAAGGAGAGAGAGGGGAGGAGGGGAGGTGGATTTTGGTGCGGTAATAACGTCAATGGAATGTAGATGACGACGACGACGACGGCGACTGCCAATGACAATAAAGGAAAACAACAACAACAACAACAAAGTGTGCAAAAACATGTGTGTGTATGTGTCTCTGTGTGTGTGTGTGTGTGTGTGTGTGTGTGGTGATAAAATTAACAATTCAATGAAGTGAATTCAAAATGGCAAATCGAGAAATGAAATCAAATAACGACAGAAGCAGAAAAAAAACACAAACACATTGAAGAAAAGAGAAAGAGACAGCGAGAGAGCGAGAGGGAGAGAGTGGAAAATACATTGAATACGCGTTAGCCATAAAAGAAAATAACCTAGAGCTGTGTGTGAAAAGCTCTCTCTGTTCGAAGAAGAAGAAGCACAAATAGGATACAATAAGCCAAAAGCAGCAGTAGGGGGGAGCAGCGGGGGAGGAACAGCGGGGCAAATGAGCAAGAAACCGAAACGTATAGAAAAGAAAATGTAATGAAAAAACAGAAACCGAAATGAACAACAAGTCAATAAAAATTAAAATAAGTAACAGCAGGCGGCACAAAAAAAAGTTTTGTGTTCGTATTATTTTTATTTTTATTTTTATGACCGTAGGACTGTAACAATTACAAGATTAAGGAACGACGCGAGATTCGACATACAATATATATGTATATATATATATATATATATAGAAAACGAATACGAATAAGAATAAGAATAACAATTGGGGGCACAATAAGGCAATTCAAAGTGAAAACTTTAACAATAAAAAGAACTCCATTACCATGGAGAAACCCAGACTAGACGAGACGAGAAACCCGCTATAGTCAGGGGAGTACTTAGGTTAGAGGGATTTCTTTCTTTTTTGGAGGCAAAAAATCAATAAAAACGAATTGGATATATTATTATTGTTTGGCAACAACTTGATAAAGTAATAAAAAAAAACAAAAAAAATCTCCATTTCCATGAATAAATCAACAAATTTATGATCATAAATATCAAATTTACGCATAGTTTAATTCACCATAACCAGACACTACTGTATACAACCCATTGCGATTATTACTTTCAATATATATTTTGTCTTTTTCTTGCCAATTTTTGAGCAATTTACGAAAATTTGATTTCGTTTCTTTCATAGCACATAAATGTAAATATTGGAACTTGAAGACGCGCGTTATATATATGTATATATGTATGTGTGTGTGAATTTGATGATTTTTTTTGAGCTACAGCCGCGAAAGTTCTTATCCTTGTTCCAAGGAGTTGCAGCCAGTCTGAACATTAACATATAACATAAAAGTTCCTTTTATACCAAGACTTAATCTTCATTGTTTCCCTTCTATTTTTTTATGATCTCATGACTCACACACATACACATAATCGATTTGGTGTCAGTGTGTGTGTGTGTGTGTGTGAGGGTGGGGTGTGGTAGGGGGAGGAGTGCGTCAAAGAAAAATCTCTGCATAAGAGAAATGCGAAACGCGAAACGCGAAAAATAATCGAAAATAATTTCACATAAATACTAGGAAATGAGGCTTGTAACATTAGCTCCGTGTGTGTGTGTGTGGGTGGGTGGGTGGTTGTGTGTGTGTGGGTGGGTTGTGTGTGTGGTTGGGATGTGCATAAGTGTGTGTCTAATGAATTCATACTGGAGAGCAGCAGATTGACGTCTGAGTTGTTCTTGTTGACAGAGACGAAGGGGCAGAGGCAGAGGGCAGAGGCAGAGGCCGCGGCAGAGGCAGAGACGAAGAGGCAGAGGCAGAGGCGGAAAAGCCGCGATGCGTCGCTAAAATGTTTACATTTAGTTAAACGCAAACTTTATGTATGTGTATGTGTGTGTGTGTTAGTTAAGCATATTGTGCTCTGTCAAGTGCAGCTTAAGTGGGCGGGGCCAACAGCAACAACAACTGAATTGTGGGCGTGGCGCTTTGGAAAATGCAGCTGTGTTTGAATTGTTTCATATTTTGATTAATTTCTGCAGCGTTCGCTTATTGTTGTTGTTGTTGTTGTTGTTGTTTGCCTGTTGAAGTAATTGCAAAATGCACTCATGTGTGTGTGTGCGTGTGTGTGTGTGTGTGTGTGCCTGCCGATTATGCGCTCAAACACACATGCACACACACACACACTACTGCAATTAAGCAAATAAAGCGCTAAAAGCAAAAACTAAATGAATTAAACGATACAAACTCAAACACTGTGATGGGACATACAAAGGCGGTGGGGGGGGGTTTGCGGTGGGTGGGGGGGTACACTTACAAGCCAACTGCCAACTAGTAAATATAGTATATGTATACACACACACACACACACATAGCCACGAACCTCTAACGCTCTAGTGCGCTTCATGCGCTGCCATAAAATATGAGATAATAAAAAGTGAATTATGTGCCCGAGAGCAGCGGCGGCAACACCACCAGCAGTGGCAGCAGTAGCACCACCAGCAGTGGCAGCAACGCCTGAAAAAAACACCAGAATAAGAAGCACAAGTAGATAGAAGAGCAAACATTCAACACACAATGATTTGGTCAAGGATATATGCGACTAGGGCATATATCCTGTAGTTTTTTGCCAAAACCACAGCAAATAGAGTTTTTAGATCTATAAATACTTCGGTGGGAACAGCGACTTCAAGAACTTGTGCTATTTATTTGTAATCCTTTTTTCCCATTTTATCGATAATAATCGATGTTTTATCGATCAATTTATCAAAAACTACATCGATGCCTATCGATTACTCAAAATGTCGAATGTTTCGAGGTTCGATAATTACAGATTTTGTCAAACTACATCGATACCTATCGAGTTTAATCGATCACAACAAAAGTTGGTTAATGGGTTGATTTTCACTAATTATCGATTATATTATCGAATTGGTTAAACTACATCGATGTTTATCGATTTTATCACGATCACTAAAAGTTTTCGACAATGCAAGTTTGCTGACTTTTTATAAATGCTTGGAGTTATTAGGAATGTTATTAGTTTTCTCTAGATGAATGTTTATTTGCAATAACTTCCCGACCCGTCTAATCGATAACATTTTCGGTTTCGTCAATTTTCATCGACATTTATCGAAATACCAAATTTCTAGCTTAAAGAGTAAAAAAATCACTTGGTAAACCTAATGGATACCACATGATAAACTCAAAGTGTCGGCTTAAGCTGATAAAGTAAAAAATACACAAAAAAAATTAAAACCCGTACATCACTTTATAATACGCTTTATGTGCACTTGGATGGCTACACAGGGTATATATATAATACTAAAAAAAATCCAGTAACGCAAACAACAACAACAGCAACAAAAACAATGCAGATAGTCGTAAACTGCGAGCAAAAAAAAACAACAAAAAATACATTTAATTGCAATTGTTTGCCTGCTAGTTATTATTTGCACTTTAATTATGAAAAATATGAAACGCAGCACCAGAAACAGAAGAAGAAGCAGCAGCAGAAGCAACTAATTTTTACAAGTTGCAGTTAAAGTTAACAGCTAACATCTAAGCGGGAAATGCGGTGCGGTGCGGTGCGGTGGCGGTTAGAGGAAGGCGCGTAACAGCGTAAGAACGTTTTAAGTTATGGCCAATTCATGTCAGAAACTAACTTAAGGCAACTACCAAACTACCAAACCGAAACCAAAAAGAGTAGAACAGTCGAGCTGTAGGAAGATTTGATTCGATGAAAAGTTAATTAACAAGCAAGTCTCAACTTAATACGATATAAACTAGGAAAGATTAGAACAACTATAAAGATATGGCACAAAATTTAGTTCGAATCTTTAAGTTAATCAAATATATATATATGTACATACTTAATAGGTTCTCAAACACGTTACCTTGAAAAAGAAATGAAAAAGATATGAAAGAGGTTCCATCCGATCCAAACCTCAGTTGCTTCCCGTTTCCCAGCTTCCAAGGTCAACTCCAGGCTCCAACTCCATTTTATCAATTATCATTCTTATCATTATCACTGTGAAAACATGCAACGAGTAACACATTGGATTCAAAGTCACCTGAATCGCTGATTGATTAACTCCTGGACCACCTGCACCTGCAAAATAAATATTTAAACATCATTCATACCGTTTGCCAATGAACAATCGAAATGAAACTAAACATACTTACCTGTAACCTGTTGCAATCCAATGCATTTGCCTCTGGAGAGAATACTCGAACAAAAGCAAAAACAAAACCCACCCATTTAACTTCGACTATTGTTAACATAAACCAACTAGCAAATTCAAATCCGATTTAAAATCCGAATTATGAATAATCAGTTTTCATTTTTATACCCTTAATCCATGAAAGGCGTAAAAAGGGGTATTATGCTTTGTGCAAAAGTATGTAACAGACAGAAAGAAGCTTCTCCGACACCATAAAGTATATATATTCTTGATCAGCATCAATAGTCGAGTCGATATATATATATGTCCGTCTATCAGTCTATTCGTCTGTCTTTATGTATGAACGCGTCGATCTCAGGAACTCAGGAACAAAAGCTAGAGAATTTGATAGAGATTTTGAATATGAGCTCTCCTAATCCCATAGCAAGTTTGTTTCAAATTTTCGATAACTTTTCCGGTTTACGATATACACATGTAATCGATAACACACAAATCTTGAATTTCAATATTTTGAAAATGAGGATTGAAAATATAAACAAAACAATAAACATTTTTTAAACACCAGAGAAACCATCAAGTATTGGTCCGGTAGTTCACGTATGTCAGATACATCTGCCAGCCCGATTGTTTGTCCGTTTGTATGGTCAAGGGTTAAGGGTATCTTCTAGTCGAGTATCAAGTGAAACACGCATAAACCTAAACATAAAACCAACTACAAGCATTTAAACACAATTTTACAATAATAATTCATTTGCTGTTTAATTTTGAATGTTACTCTGGGAAACAAGAAATAAACTGAAATCATTATTGAAATCATTATTTAATACATGGGATACAGTAGACTCTGTTTCGGTTTGAACACGAATGATAGAAACAAATGAATTGCATTGCACTCTCTTTATTGCAATTATTTGCTATTGGCTTTTAATCATAAATTATTTGTTTTGTTTAGGACTAATCTTTGTTGCTGTTGTTTGTTTCTCTGTTTGTTTTTTGTGGTGCATATGTAAATTCTGTATCTTCTGTCTCTGTCTCTATGTTTGGGTTTGACTATTCTCACTTGATTACAATTTGTGCCCTAAGCTAAAGGTTTTTTCTTGTGGATGACTCTTGACTCTAAATCTAATAATGGGGAAAAATTAAATATTTACTTGTGTGTTTTTTGTGTTGTTGTTGTTAACCAAGTGTGGGAAATGCGGAAATATCAAGAACATCGATCGGACTCGACGATTCGCCAGCTTGAGCAGCAACTGCGACAGCAGGATCACGATTATCACGATCACGATCACGATTATTTTGACGCTGCCGTGAAGTGTAGCGTCCACGATAACCCATGTTGTTGCTGTTGTTGTTGTTGTTGTTGCGACGTCCCTCATCGTTGAACTTGAACTCGATATCGATGCGCTGCTGGCGACGCCAACGTTGCGGATACATCGAGGCATCATAGCCGAGTCCGAGTCCATTGTTGCTTTTGAACGGTTTGTTGTTCTTCTCCTTCTTGGGCAAGACGGTCATGCTTTGCCATTCGGGACGTACCATTTCACCCTCGCCCGCTTGACGGATATTATAAACGGGTTTGGCACGCTCCACACGCATTGCTTCATATTCCTTAATAGTTATGTACGTCTTCTCATCATCCACACTGCTGCCACCACCGCCCCCACCGCCACCGCCGCCATCAACGGTGTTGTTATTATTATTATTATTAGTTTCTTGGTCTAAAAAAAGTGTAAAATGTTGCACAGTGTCTTACAGTTAATATATAACAATATTCAATTGAAACTTACTCGGCGTAAAACGACGATTCTTGTTCGGATATGCATTCGATTGACGAAAGTTGCGTGTGGGAAATATGCGATTGCCATATCTATTGTATTGAATCGATAATTCGCGTTGAAGTTGTTCCTGCTCCAAGAAGCGTAATGATGCCTCAATGTCCACGGGCGGCGACATACGTACATCCTTGTAGTTGTTGTTGCTAATCACCAGACTCTTCACCTTATCGTCAATAATGGTTGGCATTACCTTCTTCTCCTTCTCCTTCTCCTTCTCTTTCTTGTTGCGAGCCGGTTGCTTGGTTGTTGCCTTTGGTGTTTCGATATTGTCGCCACTGCCACCGCCTCCACCGCCGACGACTCCACCACCGCCCCCTCCACCGTTGCCACCTTTCAATTCAGCTTGGAAGTCAATCTTGTCTTGAGGCATTAGTTCGACGGTCTCATCATCGTCCACGAAGAGCATTTCATAGCGATTATCGCCCAGTGAAGAATTCATTTTGAGCAGCGTTTTTTTTCGTCTTTTTTTTATGTCTATATCTCTCTATATATAGTATACATATAGATATGTGTTGTTTTTTGGTTCAGTTCAGAATTCTGTTGTCTGCCTATTTTATTTTTTCTAAAGCTAGCTCATACGCAAGCTGATCAAAATGAATACTTTGCACAGCCTCTATATATAGTTTTGGGAATTTTAAGCAAGGATAACTAGATTATATATATATATATATATATATATATATATATCTATGGGCTAATAAAAAACGTGTGTGGTAGAAAGCTGTAAACAATAAACGTGGCGTTAGCTTTTTACAGCGTTGATTTCAAATGTGGTGGAGAGTCGATAACGATAACTGCATAATATGCAGATAGCTTCAGTGTTGCATAATATTTCATTAACTTGTTTGCCGTTTCAGCTTTTTCTACATATCTGTATGTGTATAACACAAAGTACAAAGATAATGCAAATGAGTTCTTCTTATGCTTCTTCATTTAACTTCCCCTAAGAACTAATAATTTTATTGATGAACTGCTTTAATATCATATAAGATAATGCAAATAAGTTCTTCTTATGCTAAGCCCAAAAAATAAATTTCTTCTTCTTTTAATCCCCTAAGAACTAATAATATTATTAATGAACTTCTTTAATATCATATATATGTAATTCTGATATCTTAAATTTGGTAAACAGTTTCCTCTCTCTCCGTTAAGGGCAATCTCTTTTTTCATTTCAAAAATCTCTATTCTCTTGGGATTTGTTTTTAGTTACTTTTAATTTTGGGTTCTTCTTCTTTTTACCTCTTTAATGTTGCCTTCAGTTTTATTGCAAAAACACACACACACACAAGCAGACATTGCAGTAAATTCTTTTATATATATATATGTACCTATTAAACGAAAACAAAACAAAAAAAATGTCTGCAAACTTTTTATTATTTTACTTTTTACTGGGACCTGCAATTTTCTCTCTAATTACAAGCAAGTAGCACACGTTTATTCTGTGTGTATTGTGGCTAAAAAAAAGGGTCAATTTAATGGTTGAACGAAAAGAGAAAGAGGTGGGAGGGGGGGGAGACTGTAACATATGTGTGCAGCAGGCAGCAACATTATTATTATTATTCTTATAAAATTGCATAAAATGGTAATATATTCACATTATATATGTATGTATGTGTATACATTATGTACATACCATAGATAATATCAAATAATCCTTAGTTAAGCAATTAGTTAGAATTTGACAGGCAGTAAGAAGCAGAACTGCCTTACATACACACATACAGTGTCTCACACACATACATACATACAGTCTTACATACACAGTGTCTCTCACATACAGTGTCTCACACATACAGTGTCTCACACATACAGTGTCTCTCACATACAGTGTCTCACACATACAGTGTCTCACACATACAGTATCTCACACATACAGTATCTCACACATACATATGTACAATTTTGATTTTGATGTTCTTGTTTGTGTTGTTGTTGTTGTTGGATTCCATGGAAATGTTTTGCTTGTTAAAATTGATTGCTCGACTCGGAACGTTGAAGCACAAAGAAAACGGAAAAATAACCAACAACAACAACAAATACAAACCTGGTCACACTGTTTGTTCGGGTTAGAGAGACAGACACACAGAATGTTGTTTTGTGTTGCGCTTAGCTTACCTTTTTCTCGGCATTGATTTATATTTGTATTGACACTTAAAGTAACATCACCCCCAGCCCATCTTGCCCTCCCCCTCCGCCATCACTCTCGCACCGCCCATCGTTGTTCATTGTCATCCTTTTGTTGTTGTGTGTGTGGTGTGGTGTGTGCCTGGCCTGTCCTGGGCCTGGCTCACAAATTTGTCCTTGTCATTGTTTTACAAGCCCAAAAGGGCGGCCAGGTCTTCCTACTGCCGCTCGCCCCGTCGCCCCCCCGTCGACGAGTTGGATGATGAGACAGAAATTTTCTGTCTTTTCCAGTTCAAAGTACAAAATGTATCGATTAACAACAACAACAACAGCATTTAAAAGACACACAACAAAAGATTTGCTCTTTAATGTGGCAGACAGACAGGACAGGCTGACTGGCGGCGGCAAATGTGATGTGACACTTGCAACATCAACAACAACAACAACATTGCAAAAATGTATAAAAACAATTTGTAACTACTTGCAGTTCAGACATTTTTGAATGGCTGCCATGAAGTGTGCCAGGGTGTTCCGGCGTGGGGAGGGGGTTGGGTTGGTTTGTGGCGGTATTGCATTGCATGTTGCCCACTTTTCCGGTTTCCGTCGTCGTCGTCGACTCTGTAAATGTTGGCCACGCAAATTAGCATTGATAAACGCCGGAAATGTGCATGTGCATGTTAAACCAGCCAACTGTACATGATTGGGGTTGTATGTGTGTGTGTGTGCGAGTGTGTGTGTGTGTGGAAGGCGTGGTTGACTTACTGTGGTGTGTGTGGAGGCGGGGGCGGTGCGGTAAGTGAAAGAGCTTGTCGTTGACTTGTCAGCATATTTTGAACTTAAATACAATACAGATGTGTGTACATGAAAATATGCAAATATATAATATATATATATATATAATTTTCTGTTTCTGTTTTGTGTTTTCTGTTTGTGTACGGAAAAGTTAAAGTGTGAAGAAAAACTATATAACAAAAGCAGATATATTATTAAGTATACTTTTGGTGATATTACAATTTCATAAAGAAATAAGTTTTTTCGAAAGGATAAAATTGATTTCCATTTGTGGCTCGGCGCTTTGGTTGGATTTTGTTTTCCTTTTTCGTTTGATCCAGAGTTGACAATATTTTGTTCACCATATATTATATTGACAAGGCGCCAACATATGTTAACACCTTTATAATTTTCTGTTTCTGTTTTGTGTTTGTGTTCGGAAAAGTTAAAGTGTGATAAATATGAAGAGTTTGGCGAGAGGAACTATAACAAAAGCAGATATTATTAAGTATACTTTTTGTGATATTACAATTTTATAAAGGAATAAGTTTTTCGAAAGGATAAAATTGATTTTCATTTTGTTTTCCTTTTTCTCGTTTGATCAGAGTTGACAATATTTTGTTCACCATTTTGTATATTGACAAGGCGCCAACATATGTTAACACCTGATGCCATCAAACGTTGTATTTTCTTCATCTTCTTTCGAACATAATCCTCTCCAGATGCTGCTGCTGCTGCTCCAGTTTCCAATCCGTCTCTTTGCCATATGTGAAATGAGGCAAAAAGCAAATGAAGCCCAAACCGCCTGCCAATATTGCCTTCTCTTTCATTCTCTCTCTCTCGCTCTCTCTCTCACTACTGAGTGTTTGTGTGTGTGTTTGTTTATCTAACGAGTAAATACGATTTTAATTAAATGTAAATCACATTGTCAACTCACACACACACACACATACGCACAGCAGGGGAGTCTGGCAAGGCAGGCAGCATCTGGCATTGGTTTCTCATGTTTGCCGAACAGCAGAGACAAGAAATCCTTCTTCTTCTGTTACAGTCAAGCTTTGCCCAAATGAACGTGTTTATATTACAATATGATTCATAAAAAAAACAGAAACAGAAAAAGATTTTTCATTTCTTATTTATTTTTAATAAACATAGACTAAAAATGATGTTTGTAGTAATTGTTATCGAGTGTTTACTGTACGCGCTTTATACATGCGTAATTCGTCTATTGTTTTTAGCTACAAGTTTCACATTACCTCCCCTCAACCCACCCATCCGTTACCACTTCAAGAAGTTTCAATGTGTGTGTGTGTGTGTGTGTGTGTGTGTATATCTGTGTATATCTGGTTTATGTATCTTTAACTTTGAGCCTTGGCTGGCTCCAACTGCAAGCAAAAGCCGCAAAACACCCTTGAGATTATTAATTAAAAGACAAGAAAACATAATTTCTAAATTTACAAACACATGCAAAACAAAGCACAACAGCAACAAAAACAACAACAACAGGGTTTTGTTAGAGCAGAACAACTAAAGGCGAGAGAGAGAGAGAGGGAAAGATGTACACGTTGCCATAATATTGTTATACAAGCAAAAGAACATGGCAAATGGCAATGGCAAAAAAGAAACGAAATTAAAGAGACAAAAACAATGATGAAGAAGAAGATGAAGAAAACGAATACGAAAGAAACAAGCTTTTAAAGCAAAAGTGCAAAAATGTGTTGCAAAACATGTCACATGCATATGCATGTGTATGTACATGTGTGTGTGTGTCACGTTGTGCAACACTGAAACATTCTGCTTCTAAACTCTTGCACACTTGCACTTTTGTCTTGCAACAGAAAGTAGCAAGCTCGACTCTTGGGAAACGGTGAAAAGATTATGCTCTTTGTAATGGAAGAGCTCGTTCAAATATTGGAGATGACATTCGAGGGACAAATGCTCAAAGCTGTAAGTGTAAAAATATTATCGTCATCATAGCCGGGATTTTCTCACATGTTTGTTCGTGTGTTCACAGTACGATGCCTATATCAATGCTGACGTGGCACCTAACCCTAGTCAACCCAATCAAACTCAGGCAACTGCCGGTGTCTCTGGGAATCCTGACCTTCCGATTGCTACCGCTGATGATGATGGTAGCGGGGGCGAGGAGGAATGTGCCGAAGACATCGAGGAATGCGATGAAGAATTCGATGTTGAATGTGAAGAGGAAAATGATCAAGATGACGATATAGAGCTTGAGGATGCATCATCCGGCGCAGAAGGACAAGTCTAGAACAGATCGTGAACCAAAAAAATAAAAAAAAAATTATGTTTTGGTACAATAAAGATTAGAAAAAAACCATATATGTATATATGTTCTTTAGTTTTTTACTCATTTTTTAAATTATAAATAAGTTTTTTCCCTTTAGGCGCTGGCATTTTTCCAGCTTTGTCTGCGATTGATACGCAAATCGAGCAGCTTAAAAGTCGACATTCGACATTCGCCATAACCGTTAGTCATTTATATCACAGCCAGTCGCGACGGCAACCTGGCAACATGCCACACAAGCATCGCATCGCATCACATCGAATCGCATGTGAGTTGCATGTGAGTCGCACTTAAAACGACATGCAACACTCGTTTCGTTATGCCGGCATAGACAGACACACAGACTCCCCGCCGTGCCACGGAAGAGAACGGAACGAAACGATTGCGATTGCGATATATGGAATGTGTAGCAGGGGAAGAAGAAGTCTTTCTCCTTTATCTAACTGTGCATGAATTGTGTGTGCAGCTTTTCCACGAATTTCAAATATTGTTTAGCTGCAACTGGCGTCTCTCAAGTCTCCTCTCTGTGGCAGGCACTCTCAGATAGTTTTCTCAGTAGATTTGCAATTGACAATAAATACGATAACAATCATAAAAAAGAACATTCAACTTGTGAGTAACATTAAATAGATATTAAAAATATATGTAGAAAGTAAAATTAGCTAAATTAGTATAAAAACTAAACTTAAGTATACATTTAAATGAAAGTAGGTGAAGTAAGGCTAAGAGCTAACAAGTTATTAGCTTAAAGATGATAAAGATGTAAGACTTGGGGCTACAGGTAACAAGTGGCAATTTGGTTAAGGTCTGTTTGAATCAGAGCCATCGTCATCATTGCAACATTTCAAATTGGTCTTTGGGACTTCTTTTGTGCTTTGGCATGTTGGCATGTTGGCAGTCGGTCATGCATGTGAATTGATGTTGCCAGTTGCCGGTTGCCGGTTGCCAAGAGCGATAAAAGTAGTCGAGGCGAGTCGAGGCGAGGCAAGTCGAGTCGGAGTCGAGTTGAGTTGAGTTGAGTATGTTGGTCCTTTCTATTGACGCGCTTTTCTTCAAGACACACACACATGTCCGGGACAGTCCGTTTTTCATTTGTTAAGGGGCTGGCTGTGTGGAATGACTTTGTGACTTGTACTGAGAGTACTGAGAGGATGCCATGCCATGGAGTAAACTCAAAGGCGACGGCGGCATTGTCATCGTTTATGCCGTCAAAGTGAAAATCCATGCGAGAAATTATATGTCAAAGTTTCACTTTTGATATGCAAAGGCATTTTTGCCTGGCCAACCGGCCGGGTTGCCTGGCGTTGACAACAATCTTGGTAGGAGAGTATCAGGAAAAAACATTCCAAGCTGGTATGTGGTACAGTGAACGCTCCGAGAAATTTCCTCAGAATACGTTTTAATCTCTGAAACTGAAAATAAACAAACAAATAATGAAATAAATAAATGTATTATGTTTTATGTACCATTGGGTTTTCAGCTTTATCAAGGTAACACTGTACTCTGGACACCGCTTTGCAGCTACTTCTACTATGCTATTTCTGCTCTGGATGCTGTGTGGAAATGGCACGCTCCAGTGACGCCGTGACAAAGACACATTTTGCAGGCGCACGCAGAGGCCGGCAACAGAAGCAAAAAGAACCGAGAAGAAGAAGAAGCACAAGCGATGCGATGCGGTGAAATTGTGCCGGGGCGAGGTGAGGCGAGGCGAACAGAACTACCAATTACTCGAGTTACTGGCCCAGTCGCTTTTCCCTTTAGTCGGACAGTCGGTCGGTCAGACAGTCGGTCGAACCATTGCGACATTCGTTTCTCTCTCTGTCTCCCTGTTTCTCTGTCTCGTCTGTCTCCCTGTCTCTCTCTCTCTCTGTCTGTCTGTCATTGAAACGTATCCGGCCTTTTAGCCTTTCCTTTTTATTATTACTTGGGGCTCTCCGCTGCGCTCGCCGCTGTCCGGAATATCCTGGTTTCTACTTTTTTTTAGTTAGAGTTTAGTTTTGTCTATGAGACGGCTGCTTCCTATTCGACTGTTTCCTTTTTCTATGTTGACTTTTTTTTTTATTTTACTTCTTTGGCGCCAGTCTCGCATCTTTAGCTCTTTTACATTTTATGCTGTGTGTGTGTGTGTGAGTGAGTGTATGTGTATGTGTGTGCTAGCATTTTCCGGCATCTTGGTGGCATCATTCTAAAGCTATGTAATCTACCCTACTTAACAGTTGAGATAGGCAAAAGAGCGTTCGTTGCACCATTGCGGTTGCGGCTGGACGGACCTCTCCACTTTATTCTTCGGCAATGCACTCTTAAAAGGGACAGACGGGGGGGGCCAGGGGCCAGGGGACAGGCGACAGGGGCCAGACAGAGAGGCGAACAGAGCGACGAGCAATGACGAGACAACTTTGACACTCGTCGTTTTCTACTCTTTTCGTTTACATTTTGTTTGCGCACTTTGCTTAATTTGATTCCGTTACTTGCTTTTGCTTTGATTGTGTCTGTGCGTATGTGTGTGTGTGTGTGTGTGTGAGTGCTCGCGTGCGTGCGTGCGCTCGCGCGTTTCTTATGTGATCGCATACAATGAAACGATAAAGCTTGACTCTCTGTGTCAGGTCTGGTCACACTGCTCTAATCTGTAAAAATATCTTTTGGCTTATAACTAAAAGAAAATCCGAAATTAATCCAACAAAATGGCATGCAAAGTGCATAGATTTATTATAACAATGATTATTAATAGTTGAGTTCAAGTCAAAACTGATTAAAACCTGACATAAGCTTAGTATTTAAGTTAAATACTATAAGATACTAAATGATATCGAAGTGTTAGTTGACCTGAAAAGGTTGCATTCATTTGAGATATCGGTCTGCGTCATTTTTGGCACTTTTCGTTGCCTTCGCTTCCGAAACCTCACTTGAATTCTGACGTGTTCGCATCTACAGTTTTCTGATTTCCCAATTTTTACATAATCTAACCTAATTTTTTTTTTGTATATAATTTTTTGATACCAGTGTGATTTCTTTGTGATATTAGCATTAATTGTTATTAGTGAGGTATCTTAAGCTAGCATTTAAGTAAGTTTATTTGAAATTTTAATACGTTTTTTGGTCTTTGGAAAATGGTAAGTGTTCGCTGTTCTTTTTTGCATTTGAGGTTATTTAGCTTTCATATTTTTGCGGCAGGCGACTCCTCAATCCAATATAAATCGTGCAGTCGGTGTGCAGCCCCCGGTACTTCGTAGTGCAGGTGTTGGTGGTCGCTACACTAATAAAATCCATTTTTACAGAAAGAACATAATTGAAATTATGAGTAAAAGAAAGTTCGGAACAGCATTTCAAGCAACTTTAAGAAAGGTGGCGGGTAATCCATTATATGCCCAACGAATTGAGCGGCATATGGACTTTGATATAATGGCGCAACGAGTACAGAATATGTACTATTGGTGTGTGGATGAGCTGCATGAGGACTGCAAACTGATGATTGAGAACTGTCGAAAGCTGAGCGAGCACAATGACACCTTGCACGATCAATACAAACGGGTGGAAAAGGCTGTGCTGCGAGCATGGGGCAAATTGCCAAAGGGGGAGGAAAAACTTACGAAGAGACCGATTACAAATGTTCCGAGGGCGAGACCAATTGTGCAGCGGCGCGAGAGCACGCTGATACAAAGGCCCCGACACGTCTCTGCTCAAGCGCCAAGTACCGCTCAACAGAGTGGCCGTTTGCCTGGACCTTCTATCTTTGGAACTTTTGGGCAAAGTCGTCCGGCGTCGAGCCTTGAGCAGGTGTGCACCACTCTGACCCTTTAGAATGTTTCTATCTGGATTTATGAACAGTATTCTAATGCTAATTTATATTGTCAGACCGAGAAGAAAGCCAAAAAGAGCTCGAAGAAGGATCCGGCGAGGAACACACAACCACAATATGGAGCCCAGGCGACGAGTACCGCCCAACAGAGTGGCCGTTCGTCTGGACCTTCTCTATCCGGTAGTTTTGGCCAAAGTCATCCGGCGTCAAGTATCCCTCAACAGAGAAGCTGTGGCACACTAGTCCGCGGCACATTTGGGGCTGGTAGTTCGACAACAACGTCTGTATCCGGTAGTTTTGGGAATAGTCGTTCGGCGTCGAGCCTTGAGCAGGTGTATAAAAGTGTCCCCTTAGAATGTTGCTGTCTAGATTTATGAACAGTTTTCTAATGCTAATTTATATTGTCAGGCCGAGAAGAAAGCCAAAAAGGCCAAGAGCTCAAAGATGGATCCGGCGAGGAACACACAACAACAATATGGAGCCCAGGCGACGAGTACCGCCCAACAGAGTGGCCGTTCGTCTGGACCTTCTCTATCCGGTAGTTTTGGCCAAAGTCATCCGGCGTCAAGTATCCCTCAACAGAGAAGCTGTGGCACACTAGTCCGCGGCACATTTGGGGCTGGTAGTTCGACAACAACTTCTTCTGTATCCGGTAGTTTTGGGAATAGTCGTCCGGCGTCGAGCTTTGAGCAGGTGTATAAAAGTGTCCCCTTATAATATTGCTTTCTGGATTTCTGAATAGTTTTCTAATGTTAATTTATATTGTCAGGCCGAGAAGAAAGCCAAAAAGTCCAAGAGCTCAAAGAATGATCCGTCGAAGAGCACACAACAACATTATGGAGCCCAGGCGATGAGTACCGCTCAACAGAGTGTCCTTTCGTCTGGACCTTCTCTATCCGGTCATTTTGGACAAAGTCATCCGGCGTCAAGTATCCCTCAACAGAGAAGCTGTGGCACACTAGTCCGCGGCACGTTTGGGGCTGGTAGTTCGACAACAACTTCTTCTGTATCCGGTAGTTTTGGGAATAGTCGTCCGGCGTCGAGCCTTGAGCAGGTGTATAAAAGTGTCCCTTTAAAATATTGCTATCTGGATTTATAAACAGTTTTCTAAAGCTAATTTCAATTCTCAGCGCGAGAAGAAAGCCAAAAAGGCCAAGAGCTCAAAAAAGGATCCGGCGTGGAACATACAACAACAATATGGAGCCCAGGCAACGAGTACCGCTCAACAGAGAGGCCGTTCACCTGGACCTTCTCTATCCGGTAGTTTTGGCCAAAGTCATCTTGCGTCGAGAACCCCTCAACAGAGAAGCTGTGGCACACTAGTCCGCGGCACATTTGGGGCTGGTAGTTCGACTATGAGTTCTCTATCCGGTAGTTCGCCTGGACTCTCTCTATCTGGAAGTTTTGGGCAAAGTCGCCAGGCTTCGAGCTTTGTGCAGGTATGTAAAACTGTTCCTGTTCTTTTCAGGATGACCGAAAAATATCCGTATTCTAATTTTAATTTGCAGTCGGAGAAAGATCGCTCGAATGCCAGAGAGACAAAGGGCTCCAAAAGGCCCTTACCGAGCTGCACGCAGGTTAGTGGTGCGCTTTTAGCTCTAAATAGTGGAAGCTTTGAGTCTCGCCCGAATGCCAACACAGCGCGTAGTCAGGCCTCGAGTTTCATGGAGGTGTGTAAAACTGTTGCTTACAGGAGAACTGAAAAGCGTTCTAATGTTAATTTTTATTCACAGGGAGCGAAGAGCGCAAAGAAGCCTAAAAAAGCGAAGATGAAGACCTCACCAACCCACACCCAAGTGAGTGGTGCGCTATGGGAAAATCGCCCGATTTCCCGGGCGTCGCGGGCCATACATGTGTGTAGTATTTTTTCCCAGTGGGAATCGGAAATATTTCTAATGCTAACTTTTTAACTCGCAGGAAGTAGTACCCATTTTTGAGCCAGGTAGCTCTAATGTCACACTGGCAAAAAAAGGCTGCAAAAAGCGTAGACATACAACAACCGTGCGCGGACCTTCTTTGGGGGAAATTCAATATCAACAGCAACGTGCAACGCCTGCAACCAGTAGAAAATCTCGCCCTACTGCCACAATCACTTCTAGTGAAGCTGCAGCTCGTACCGTACATGTGCGTAAACCTCTCTCTTTCTCTCCCTTTTGAGAATGAAACTTTCAAATGCTGAAATTTATTCACAGGCTCCAAACACGGAAGAAAATCGCACTGAGAGCCATTTCGATGAAGCTGCACAAGTAGCTCGTTGGTTGGCCCAAGTTCGCTCAAGTTCTCCGGAGCATGCCAATGACCAGTCTCCCTCTCCCAGGAGCAAAAAACCAAAATTGGATAATCCAGAAGCTGGAACAGCTTCTTTTGGCTTGTCACCACATTCGGTTCTATATGATGATCTGTACCTTAGCCCAGAAGAAGGCAACTCAGCTGCAAATAGTCCATGCAATGCAGACAACAACAAAGCCAAGGTCAACGCTAACAACAACACCAAGGTCAACGCTAACAACAACAACGCCAAGTTCAAGGCCGAAGACAACAACAATGGCAGCAGTGATAGCAGCAGCAGCAGCAGTGGTACCAGCAGCGGCTCTACCAGCGACAGCAGCAGCAGCAGCAGCAGCGATGAAGGCAATTAAGTTGGGTGCGCCATCATCTCCTATATATATTATCATTATTTTTCACCTTTTTATATTTTACATTAATGAGACATATATTATCATTCCATACTCATTGTCATATAACAATATTATGATTATCATGCTTCCATTATCACTATAAAACACATATCAATAAAAAGCTAGTCTGCTGTTCGGCAAAAAAAAAAAAAATTCTTTTATTTGTTTAACTTAAATTAAATCATATTTATACTTTGTAATAATTAATACTTTAATACAAAGCAAAACAACTTGCTTAAGCAAAACCAATGGAAAGATCTTAAACAATCAAAAACATAATCCAAATCGTGATCATATTAATAGCATAATAAAAACTAGTAAGATACCCTTAACCCTTGATCATACAGACGGACAGACGGTCGGGCTGACAGACACACTCATATACCGCTGTACCAATGCTTGATGGTTCCATATCTCCGGTGTTTCTGAACCGATTTTAATGAAATTTTTACAGAAGTTCATTATTTTGCTTATAGTTTCAATCCTTATTTTCAGTTTTTTGAAAATCAAGATTTTTTTGTTATCGATTACATGTGCATTTCGTAATCCTGAAAAGTTATCAAAAATTTGAAACAAACTTGTCATGCCATATCCAAAATCTGGAGTATCCCTTTTTTTTACCCATTTCATGGGTTAAGGGTATAACAAGTAAGAAGGCTCTAGTCCAGTTATAGTTTTATTGTGGGATATGGAGAGAAGAAAAGGCGAAATCAGTTTTTTTTTTTTTTTGTAAAATCGTGCTTTGGTTGAGTTAACTCCAAAAGTAATTCATCTTTTCTAATGTAGTCTCGAATCTTCGAGTTGTTGTTGGCATTGGTGTTGGCGTTGGCGTTGGAGTTGGAGTTAGCTGCGGATGGGCTAATAAACGTTGGGGCCTGTCAAGCGGCATCGTTAGACAGGCTCCACAATTTATTGAGTCCATTAAACGCAACATTGGTTGACGCTCTCTCTTCCTCTCGCTCTCTCTCTCTGGCTGGGGCACGCCTCTTGAGGTTTGGGATAAAGCAGTTCCTGAAGCTGTGTGTATAGTCTGGGTCTGAGGGAGGGAGGGATGGAGGGGGCAGGCTGGCAACGCGACGCCAGTGACATGCAATTTATTGCTGGGTGGTAATTGGCAAAAAGCTGGAGTTTGAGTTTGAGTTCGAGTTGGAACTGAATCGAGGCTGCTTCTGCTTCTGCTGCTGCGGCTGCTTCTGCTGCTTCTGTTTATTAATAAATTGTCACTTGCAACTGGCATCCTGCTACTTGCCACTACTTGTGACCAGGCCAGCCTGTGTGCTGTTAGAGTAGTTGAAAGTGCGGCTGCACTTTAGTATCCAATGGATGTGTTTGTACACCCTGCTTATTGGGCATTATTCTTGACTGTCATTCGCCACAGAGGAAGCTGAAGCTGAAGCTGAGGCAGCCACATTGCCAATTAGCTGATATCATCGTTCATCCTGGCGTCAGTCTTGTCCCCTCCTCTGCCCACCCGCTCGCCGCTGGCCACCGACTGCTGTTGCCTAATCCCCTGTTAAGCTTTAAGCGAAATTGTATCATTATCATATCGAGTGACGCCATTTTTGCTGGCTCCTTCAACTGCATGCCACAAACACACACACACACCCACACACAAACTCACACACACAACACACTCACAATCTCTATCGCTGTCTCTCTCTCTCTATCTCTTTCTCTGTGTCTCTGTCTCTTTGTGCTTCTTATACCTGAGGGAAATCTGCTCATCCGTATGACCATGTTGAGTTGAATATCGCCCCATTCCCCAACCCCCGCACACTCCCTCCCAACTGCCCCGAGTTGTTGCCAATCTTTTGCCATACGTTTCGATTTGGCGCTAACAAGTTTTTCCTTACAGTTCTTTATTCTTGGTGCGCATCGACGCGTTTCTCTGGCCTGGACTCTCGAACACACACAGAGAGAGAAAGAGCGAGAGAGAGAGAGAGAGAGAGAGGGCTAAGCTGCTTATTATCCTTTGGGAGCTCCTGCCATACATTCTATGTGTACACGTGTGGGTTTGCTCAGTAAGTATGTGTGTGTGTGTGTGCAAAGCATTTGGCAGCGTTAATTGGATTTTGAAGCAGCTAAAGGCAGTCATGCCACAAAGAAAAAGAGCACACACACACACACAAAAAGAAAGCATCTTTAATTTCAAGTGCCAAGTGACACTTTCTTTTTACATACATGCATACATACATACACATATACATACATACATATATCTCGAACTATTTGCGTTCACTTTTAGCCAATATTTTCTTTTAATTCAATGATCAAAACAATGCGCAAGCCATTTAGGCGTTGCCAGACTGCACAAATACACCAACCAAGTTGTATTTTTTACTTATCGTAAAAGTATTAGACTTTATTTTGTGTCAAGAGCGTTTAACAATCAATATCAAATACATTAAAACAAATAAAATTTAAGCAATGCAAAAATATACAAAATTTATCACTCCTAACAGATATCAACTGACTCTGGCAACCCTTTGAGCTAAAGTTTTGGTGCAAAACTTTATGGCATTTTACAACACTGCACATCACATATGTAAATTACACACATAAATGTGCATATGTATATACATATAACTCTACGTGTTTCTAAAACATTTTTAATAATAATTTTAAACTTTTTCAATTTTGTGTGTGAATGGCAAAAGGGTGAATGGGCGGAGGGTGGAGGGTGTCTGGCTGCACTACACTTAAGTAGCCGCTATAAATAGTATGGTGAAAAATAATATAAACATTAAAATGGAATGTCAGAGAGCTATATACGTTTTCAATTGGCGTCCAGTTGCCGCCAACAGTTGCCGCCTCAACGCTTACTCTTAATCGTGATGGGTTTCACTTGGGAAGAGTGGTGGGCGGGCGAAGGAGGACTGCTGCAAACGGAGACGAAAAGTGGCACTAAAAATAAAACTCGCGAACATAATTCATGCTGCATTCTCTCGCTCTCTGTCTTTTCTTCTGGAGAAGCGGCAAACCCAAGACACGCTAACAAGCACATTAATAATATCTTAACGGAGACGTTGAAGTGGCGCCCACGACCCACGACCCATCCCACCCCAACCCTACCCCAACTCTAACAAGAGAGTCGCCTCGGATGTGATGTGATCGCCTCCAGTGCTGGACGTGGTCGAGCACAAAATGCAGTTAATTAATCATTTTGTGGCAAAAGGCAAAAGTAGTTTGGTGCTTGATTTATTTTCGGGCCATAAGAACTGGCTGCCAGACCACAATACACACACACACACACTTGCATACACACACACAAAAGTTAAAGTTTCTCTTCTCTTCTTCGGTTTTTTTTTTATCGGCTGACAGGCAGGAACATGAATAAGAACAGGAGCAGTATGAGGAGGGGCAGGGGAGGCTGGCGCCACTCACTTCAGGCGCCGTGACACTGGCGCCGCCGTAACGGTATCCAACCAACAACGTTAACGGGCCAAGATATTAAAAAGCATCCAAAATACACACACATGAAAAAAAAACGCCAAACAACAACCGCAACAACAACGACAGGAAGTCACTCACAAAAAGCGAAGGCGTGGTCGCTTTTCCATTCTACAAAGGGATGGGACGGGAGGGGAGGGGACGGTACGGGACGGGATATCAACTCAACTCAACTCAACTTAACTTAACTTAACTCTCTGGGCTGTGTGTGTGGAGCATCATCGACTATGAGTCGATTAATTAAACCGCAAGCGTTTAAGCGGCAAACCGCAGCCAGCGGTAAAAGCCAACACACACAAACACAGAGAGAGAGAGAGAGAGCGAGAGGGAGAGAGAGAGAAGCAAACAGCCGCAACACGACATTCAAAGTCTACTTTAATTTGACTTTCCTACACAAAACACACACACTTCCACACACACACACACACACAAACACACGCTTACACGAGCAGAATGTAACGTGTTTCCATACAAAAGATCTTTGTTTTAAGCTTAATGTTTTCTACTCATTAAAAGCTGAAGATAAAAGTTAACTATATGTGAAAATCATTTAAATTTCATATTTAAACTTATTGTTAAACTATTGTCAAGTATAAAGCGAGAAAAATCAAATTTCTTAAGCTTAATGTTTTATATTATTTTGCTTAATCAGCAATTGAAGCTTAGACTAAAGTTAACTTATTGTTAAACTATTGTAATAATAAACCCTATTAGAATATATTTCAAGAGTAGACAGCAAATTATATCATATGATATAAGCTAAGTGTTTCAAATTGAATGTTTTTATTATTTTGTTTAACCATCAGTTAAAACTGCAGATAAAAGTTAACTAAATGTTTAAATCATTCAATCTTGTTAAGGCAACTTATTGTTTATTTTCAATTAAATTACTATTGATATATATTTTAAGAGTTGCAATCGAGAAAAATCTAACTTATATTACTTCGTTTAATCATCAGTTAAAGCTTTAGACTAAAGATAACTTATTGTTAAACTATTATAATGTTAATTTCTATTAATATGTATACATATATATATTTTTATAGGAATAGGAAGCCAGAAAAATCATAAAATATTTGTTTAATTTTTCAAAATTAATGTTTTTAGTATTTAGTTTAACCGTCAGTTAAAAGTTAAAGTTAACCTAAAGTAAAATCATTTAAATTTGATATTACTTCTTATTGTTAAGCTATATATTATATATAGATATAGATAGATACATATTTTAAGAGTAGAAAACAAGAGAAACCATATAATAAGGGCTTAGAACTTAATGTTTGCTTTAACCAAAAGTTAAAGCTTAAGATTTAAATTAAACTAATTGTATAATCATTCAAATTAACTTAATGCTAAAGTTATTTAATGTAAATTCCTATTGAAATCAAATAGTTTTAATGCTTGCAATTTCATTTTGATTATCTTAATTTAATTGCACGAATTAATTTGTTTAAAATGTAGCAAAAATCAATCGCAAAAAAAGTTAAGTAATGAGTGTATAATTATCAGGAATAATCATGTCAAAAACACACATGCAGAAAAAAAGCTTCCCTCTCTCCCTCTCTCTCTCTCTCTCTCTCTTTCTATATACATATATATATAATTACATGCTGGAAAAAAGTTGTTGGTGTTTGTATAATTTGTAAGCGTACGTGTTGCCAATTTCCCGTTGTATGTGTGTGTGTGTGTGCGCGCGTTTGTGGTCTCACAAAAAATCCGAAAAAAAATAGAATAAAATAGTATTGGATATGCTTCCAACCATATCTAGTTACACACATACATATACATATATGGAGTTGGGCAAAAACCCAGAAACAGGTTTTGTATCCCATCGCGGCAGAGGCAATCAAATTTCGTATTAATTATGTGCTTAACCAAACACCTCCCGACAGAGACAGACAGACAGAAAGAGAAAGAGAGAGAGAATGAGGGGCACGCGGCGGCTACGCAACATTTGTCGAATGCTGTGCAAATTGTAAACTGTCAGCTGGGTCACGTTGCCTGGGATTATGCGACCATGGAGCCAGGAACAGCCAAAACGGACTGACTGAGAGAGAGAGAGAGGGAGAGTGCGAAAGGGGCCTATATATGTATACAGTCTGTTGGCCATGCGGGTCAGGGACGACAGGGCAATAATTCTTTGGTTTTCACATTTTGCAGGCGCTGTCGAAAATCCTTTTGCGGCTTATGTTCCAAAAAAAAAAAAAATGAAGAAGAGAAGTGTAATGTGGAGAAGGGCCCCTTCAGAACACATGTCACGGGTCAGTTGCTTCTCCGGCTTACACACCCTCGCACACACACACACGCACACTCATTTACATATACATATACATATATATATATGTGTGTATGTGTATGTGATAATACTGCTGGTCTGTACAATTCGTTGTGGATTCATGTTCATGTTCATGTCAAACCCCGAACAAAACCACCAAAACCCCATCCGAAAGGGATTTGGATTTTGTGCACTTCGTTGATCTAGAAGAAAAGAAAACATAATAATAATAATCATCATCATCATCTTAACACATTTTCAAGCTAAACTCTTTTTTCTGTGTAAGTTTTGGGGGAGACTTCAAGACTTTGTCATAAAGTCAAGCATAATATGATAACATTTCTTAGGTTAAAATCAAAGTATTTATTATGTGCTTAGGCATTTGGTTACTCTCATTAAAGTTGACGTGTCTGACTCGTCAAATAAGTCGAAACTCAAGAGCTTTAACAACACATCTCCCGACAATATTGAGAAATACGTTTGAAAACAATTTGACTTAAGTCTAATGTTATTAGGGAGTGTTCACTGTAGCTAGACACCGCTGTGAATATGTTGGAATCGGTTTAAACTTTAGATTCTATACTCTTCGCGGCTTTTTCCTCTAAATATAGATTATAATCAACTTGTGAAAATCAAGCGGTAAAACTTTTTCCTTCTCCCTACACGTAACGCTTGAGGTTAAGGATTTCTTTCGTTCGCAAAGCGTCACGGCTACGCCTCCACCCGTCCGTCCACCCGCCAGCCAGCTGTGTTGCGGCATCAGTAAGTGCAGCTGGGGAAAGTCACAGCAGGCGGCCCAGACACGTTCAACATTCTAGTGGCACGCGAAACCGCACAAAATGTCGTAACTCCTCTTCTAACTTCAAATTTAGCTCTCGCTCTATATTCCTCTATTCCCATCCCAATCTCATGCCTGCTGCGCATTTTTCGCACATTCTCAATTCGGTTTTTTTTCTTTTTTCATATACTATACACACATACATACGTTTATTTCGTGTGTGTCTGTGTGTGTATTTTTGATATATATTTTTCAGCATATAAATTTTGCGTTCAAGTTGAAAAGTTTCTCACATACTCCGCGTCACGTAATGCTGCATGGAAAGCGGGAAGGCGGAAAAGCGGGGGGTGTCTGTATGCTAGACATTGTATTAGAAGTGAGGGAGGGGAGGGGTCGAGACAGGGGGGGTGCATGGCGTGTGAGTCGCTAATTTATGTCCTGACATTAGAATGCAATCATATTCACTTAAAAAAAAAGTGCATAACTTTTGCGCTTTTGAGCTTTTGCTTGTTGTAATAGTTTTAACTACTTTCACACTGTTTCTCCCTCTCTCTCTCTCTCATTCTCTACATTTTATTATGAATTGTTTTGTTATTGTGTGAAGTTGCGTTAAATTGCCATTCCAATTGCACGTTAACATGCCAAGCATGGTCACACTGGAAAAAAGTCTGTGAGCAGTGTTGCATTTGGACAAAAGTGTTTTTGGTTTTTGCGTTTTTATATTTGGAATTGTTATTCGCTATATATTCTTTATTCAGATCATTAAGAAACTTTATTTATTTGGTATTTTTTTGGTATTATCTGAAGATAACAATCGATATTAATGGCTTAATAGACAATTAATAGATGTTACAGCCCTAAAAAGCACGTGAACACTTTTCGTTGCGAACGCAAACACCTTTTACTCTAACCTACAAACTAGAATAAACAATAAAAAGAAAAACAAACTTGAATGATGAATTGCAGTAAGCAAGTGCAAAATATGGCTGACAATAAGTTGTTGGTAAGTCATATCCCAAAAACAAAACACAGTATAAATATATGCATAAAGACTCAGTTCTCGGTGGGTGTTACATGTATATTGATATACAGGTTTCCTTGGAGGATAAACGACGTGCTCATCAACGTGCATCGGCCATTGCGAAGGCGGTGAGTCCGAATCCGCGTCGTGCGGTCAGCGTCTGCATTGATTCGATTGAGATCAATTGTGATCTGGACTTGTTGCAATGCAGCAGCCAATACTTTTGCCGTGGCAACATCAAAATGATATTCAGTTTGCCCGGGCATCGTGTCTCGCTTGATGCATTTCTGCTTATCTACAAGTGGATGGCGAGATCCAGCTATGTGGTGCCACCGGCAATGTTGCAGGGTGTCTTCAATGCCGCCGTCTATCTGGAGATTGATGTGCTGCTGGAACAGTTTGTCCGCGAATTCATTGACATGCGTTATCCCCGCGAGGAAACGGGTTTCTTTATGTTCTACACGATGCACAAGGCCCAGTTGTATACGACCTATCCGCGGCATTTGCGTATACACAAGTTTTTCCTTAACCTCATTTGTACCGAGGAATTCAAGCAGTTGCGTCCGGAGACGCTGGCCGCACTGCTGCACTCGGAGACGATTTGTGTGAATACGGAAACGGAGGTGCTGATTGCCGCGTTGATTTGGTTGCATCATGACTACGAGGAACGTAAGGTATATATACCACTTGTCTTCGGTTGCATTCACTTCGAGCAGATACCGTTTAATGCGTTGATGGAGTTCCGCGAAAATCGACCTCTGGCGGGTCCTGCCTATATGTTGGATAACCGTGAGATTTGGAAATGCATTAACAACTCTCTGGTGATGAATCATCGTTTGGGGCAAGCGGCCACACGCATCTGGATTTGGGATCCCATTTGCAATTATCATCACGACGCCAATTGTCGCAGGCGCAACTATGTCAACTGGCGACAGTTCGAGGAGTTTAAGTTGGCGCTGCGTGGTGCCAAGGGTGGTCATTGGTGGTATCGTCAGCATTTGAATCCTTATGCAACCGGGTGTCGCCAGCAGGAGTGCCGTTTATTGCCGATGTATTGAGCTTGCAACATCATCTGATAAGGAAATTGTTTAAGGGAAATGCGTTTGTAACAAATTTATACAACTTCAAACATATTTCAATTAATATTTTTTGCATAATTTGTGTTTTTTAGTTGGTTTAGTAGAAGAAAAGATTCCGGAATTCGAACTCGTTTCAATTTTGATGTTGCCTTGGGGGCAGGGTATTGTTTTGCTGTTCCACATGCAGTTAGGCGTTAATGCAGCGTATGACCTGAAATAGGTCTAACGACAACAATGGGACCATTGTTAGGCTATGAATGTTAACGAGATTCCTTTCTCCTCTCTCTCGCTTTGTGTGTTCTCGAATTTTCCATTTGCCAATTGGAACTGGCAATGGGCAATGGGAAACGCAATATGTGAAAGGACAGTTCTGTTCAGTTCAGGGGGAGGACTCCCATTAGGGAGTTTTTAGGGGTTACGTTCTCTCTGAACTTTGATATTTGGAAATTCCTGAACTGTTATTGCGACCGAGAAATGGCGAGAGTCGAAAGCTGAAAGCGTTACAAATTCATATCCATTAGCAGACACGTGAAATATTTTTGCTAATTGGCATTTCGGTCATTTCGGGTCATGTTTCAATGGTGCGCGTAAAGAGTGGGGAGCGGAGAACGGAGAGAGAGAATTCGATTCCCGGGCCAACAACCAATTTTGTAATTAATCATTTTCTGATTTGGCATTTGGATGGTTTGGAGTTCTTTGGGATTTTTGTTTTATGGCTTTCGCTGCAAATAAGCTTAACTCGCCGATGGAGGAAAGGGGAAGGGGAAAGGGAGTGGTATGGGCGGGAGGGGCGTTCGTTACTGTTACATTGTTTGTTAGCTTGAGTGAACGCATTTTTCCGGACATTTCACGCGCCGTTAAAGTTTAATCGAAAAAGTATTTTTTGTGGCCAATGAAAATTCCAATAACGAAATTCCGCCCAACAACAAAAACAACAATAACAAAGATGAAAACAAAAACCGAAGTTCTTGAGTGGTTTTTCTCTCTTTTATTCGTCCCAGGCACCACAAGACCACAAGTTATTTTTTTGTTCCCCCCCTCCCTTTCTCTCTTCACTATACACAGGTACACATTGTTGGTACTGTTGTTGGCCATGGTCATGATGATGATGAAGTGCAGCCTGCAATTGACACAATGATAACGAGAGACAGAGAGAAAGAGAGAAAGAGAGAGAAAGAGAGAGAGATACTAGATTGTTCAGATTTTGCGGGTCAAGTTTTTGTAGCATTTTACACACACAGACACAGAAACACACACAGAGAAAAAACTTTTGTGCCTAAACGCGCAATTAAGCCAAAATTTCATATTCAAAACTTCAAAAAACACTCGCAAATCTGCAAAATTTGATGTCTGTTCCTGGCATCTCTTTAAGGCACACATTTCAAATGGTTTGTGGCAAGTTTTCTACACCACAAAGTCGAGAAAATCAAATTGATGTAAAGTACATATGTATGTTTATTTGCCAATGAGCAAAGTTTTTATTTGTTCAAATTCTTGATTTTCATAACATAAACAAAATGAAAAAAAACACAATCAAACTTTTTAATTTTCTCTAAGTTTTATTTCTTGCGAAAACTATTAAAATTTTAATTTTGCATTTTAATCGCTTAAAACGATATATATCAAACGTTTTTTCTATTTATTATTTCTGAGTTTGACAATTTACTTTTTTTGTTATTATTTTTAATGTTAGTGATGGCAGCTATGTAAGGTTGCCAGACTGTTGAAAAGCCATTTGATGCAGCTTTGAAATATTTTTTGATTTTGTTTTGACATAAAACTCCAGCCATAAGCCAAACTGTCAAAAACAACAAAGTCCGTTAAGTAAAGTAAAAACAGTTAAGAAAAAATCAAAGTAAATTTTTTGGCTTTTCGTTTTGAACCAAGAACAAGAAAACTGGTAGAAAAAAAAAAACCTGCATATATACATGTAAATACACCCTTCAAAATGGCAAACGAAGTGGCGCCACCAAAGCAAAAGGTTGCCACCAAATCACAAAAACCGGCCAGCGTTCTAGTTGCCATCGAGGACATACAACGCATGTGAGTATCGAAACCATTGAAGGAAGACCTTTAACCTTTAACCTTAACAACATACACAGGTCCGAGGATGCAATTAGCCAGGAGTTCTATCGTCTGGTGGAGCACACCGAGCGTCATTTCAAAATTGAGAACCAGATACCGTGCACCGGTGCGAACAGACAGTTGCAACGTTGTCTCCGCTTGCATCGCGCCGAATCGTACGAATGCTTCAAGCTAATGGATGAGTATCAACGTTGTGTCGCTTTGGCGTTGCAGGATCATGTCGATATGATCGCCGAACACGATCAAGCGGCCGATGATGCCATATCGCCAAAACGTTCACCGTTGGAGGTGACGCCACCACAATCGATGCCATTCGCAGCGACTGCCCCTGCCCCTGCCACTGAACCAAAGGAACGTACCAAACGCAGCTGGCTCAAGCCATGGACCTGGCGCTGACCAAAAGACCCAAAGAGCCAAAAAGCATTTCAACGAAACTGAACTCTAACTAACAAAAAAAACGATAAAGAAAACCAACGAACCAAGCAAACAATCCAAATCCAAATTGTAGGCAACAGCTGCAGCAGCGTGCAGTTGTTGTTGTTGCAGTTGTTGCCCTGCGGATAAATCGTTTTTACTAATTAAACTGGCGGCAGACTTGACCTGCTGCTCCTTTCTATTCTCTCTCTCTCTCTCTTTCACTCTCTCTCTCTCTGTTTTTGTCTCTTTCTTAAGCTGCATCTTCTCTCAGTCTCAGTTTCAGTTTCAGTTTTTGTCTGAGTCAAAAACACACGAACAAAAACACAAAAAACACAAAAAAACAAAAAAAAAACTAAAAGACGAAAAGAGGAAAAGAATTTAAGCAAAATATTTGTGCAGCACTCTCAACTTGCTGGTTGCAGCTGCTTAGTCTTAGTCTGTTGCCCCTACCTTCCACCCACGGCTAAAATCCCTTCTGGCCCCAACGGCTATTTGAAAGCCAAATTGAGAGCCAAGAGTTTTGGACTGCTGCCGGTTGTTGCCGGTTGTTGTTGTTGCTGGATGCTGGATGCTTCTGCCATTTGTCCCTACACTCATTCATTTGAATGTCTACATCATCTCAGTTTGCTGGCAGCTGCTTCAGCGTGTGGCAGGTGCACCAGTGTGTCTGTGTGTTGCATGTGTGTGTTTGTGCCTTTCTGCAATTTGCAATAAAAGTAAATCTGCTGCAGCTGCAGCATCTCCTACAAAAAAGTAGAAAAAACCACCAACAACGGCAACATCATCCTCTTGCCTGGGTATTGACCCTATGTAACTAACCCCTCCCCCTCCCCTTTCATGTGTGTGTTTGCAGGTTGAAAGCCTTTCGGCCACGGTAAGCAAACATTAGAATTTATTAAATCCAACTCACGCCGTCGTCGTTTGCCTCACACACATAACCAAAAAAACACAAAAAAAAAAAACAGAAAAAAATAAACAAAAATAAAACTATTATATTGTTGTGTATACTGTGTGCTCGACCTAAGAGATACCCTACTAAACACTACCTTATCTTCAGCTTAGAACTTATATTAGGCTTACTTTCCTATCGGTGGAAATTAAATTCTTAACCGTTTTCGTGTTGTTGTCAAGAGCTTACCAGGAACAACAAACATAAAGAACCATTTTCAAGCATATTCAAACAACACATAAAAGAAAAATAATGCCACTCCCAGCGCCCATTAAGAGGGTTCCTTTAATGACCTTGCAGTGGTTTCGCCCTTGCGATTCACATGTGAATTCATTGTCGTTGACTTAAGCTTAGCTTAAATCCTATTGTTTTGGCGATGCTTTCTGGTTGTGTTTTGTATGTACAGGGTATGAAAAGAAAAATTATTGCATATGAAGTTCACCTGGTGGAATGGCGAAAAAAAAAGAGAGAGAGAGAAAGAGGGGGAGAGTGAGGGGAGAGACGGAGTGAGTGAGAGAAAGAGTGGGGGAGAGTGAGAGAACAGATAATGTGAGAGCGGGTAGAGCAATAAACTTGTTTTGTGGGTGCTTTTGCTTTGGCAATAAGCCCAATACGTTCACACACACACACGGCCACACACACACATACATGTATACGCACTCATGTCCTTCCAAGAGATTTGTATTATTTTTCTAACACACACACAACAATAAAAACACCTACACACACTCACATATTGAGGGGCATATACCAATAATCCAACTTTGCTTTTTGGTATTTTTTCTCATCCAATTCGAGTGAGAAAAACGAAAATTATGCATACAGTGTGACCAGAGCATATCAATGATATGTATCTCAAGATAACATATACATACATATACATGTTAACGAAAATATATGTATGTATATCTACTGTGAATGCTAATTGGATATCCAAGATTGAATGATACGACAACGTATACTTAATGTAATTTTTATTGCGTATACGTTAACTATATTTAGCAATACAAAAAGGAAAGAAGCTTTAAAGACTACTCTTTGCTTATTCCGAATGCAATAAAGTTTAAGAAGGTTTAGTTTAATGGTTTTACTCCCTAAATTGTGTTATTCCCTCACAAAACTATCGACTTAAATCGATAAAAATCGAAAGACCCAATGAACAAAAGTACACAAAACAATCGTTACACTTGAAAGACTATTCTTTACTTATTCTAAAAGCAATAAAGTTTTACAAGCCCTACGAAATCATTCCCTAACTTGTGTTATTCCTTCATTTAAACTATCGATAACAATCCAAGCCAAGACCCAGAGAACAAAAGTATAGAAAGCAAACATACACAATCTGAAACTGAAAACATCTTTAATCTATAATCTCACAACAAAAGACGGAGTAGTATAAGTCCTTTTCTACCATTACTTTGCAATCGCTACGTGAAGGGCACAAACGAAAAAAAACGAAAAAAAACTGTGACTTAATAAAGAATAAGGCAAAAGAAGCAAGCAGAAAAAGAAAGAGAAACAACGAAAACAACCACAACAACAAGGAATCACAGTGTATATTCAACTATGCCAACCTGTGTTACCAACCACCCCCTTTCCCCCACTGAACCGTTGTGAACCCTTGAGTTTTATGCTCGTTTAGCTGTTTTTTTCCTTTTTTTTTCGTATTTGGATTTTTTTCTGTTTTTTTTTTTGAGTCTATTTTGCTTTGCCGTCTTGAAACGCCTTGGCGTAAAGATTATTATGAAAGTATTTTTGCTAAGCTTTCGTTCGTGATGGGTGGGTTGGAGGGGGTGGAGGGGCACTCTTGAGTCTCTCTCTGGTGAAGTGTGTGCATGCATCAGACGACGGCATTTACTTCAAACAAGCATTGCATACTATATACACTATATAAATACTATATAAACAACGTTAGAGAGATGTAGAGAGATGTAATTTATTAGCGCACTTTGCATTTTAACTTGATCTCATTTGAGTAGCAGCAGCAGCTGAAGCAGCTGAAGCTGAAGCAGTTAGCTGAGCCAAGACAACACGACGACAATCGAAACTTGCAAACAAACAAAGCCAATGCCAAGCCAGTACCTCAGTCAGTCTGTCAGTCTGTCTGTCTGTCTGTTCAGTTTGTCAATATGTCAGTCAGTCAGTCAATCAGTTTGTCTAGCTAAAAAGTCAACTTCTGTTTTGTTGCAGTTTTCGTTTTTGTTTTCTCTTTGTTGTCAATACTTGATAACATTTGCAACACAGACTCTGGCTGCACTCAGACTGTCAATTCACTCAGACATCATTCAAACCGTTTTCATTGCAATGCAATTTGGTATAAGTATGTGTGTGTGTTAGGCAAAAATGTTTGGCATATGCATATATATGTGTGTGTGTATAGAGACTAAAATAGGATTAGCTTTTTACGCTAATTAGTCTCATACTGATAACTAATTAACTAATTAATGCTAAAAGCAATTTACTAATTTGATTTTAATTATTGCAATTGCAAGCGACAAAAAAGTTAATCTCAACCAATTGCAATTGGCGACATATATTTCTGTTTAAAATATTAAATATATATTATGCAAAAAGAATTATCTTTTTTATTAACGAAACAAGCGAAGCCCTTAACTCTGCCCAAAACTATAGCTGAGAGAGAGAGAGAGAGAGAGAATAGTCAACAAGGTAAACTTCAGACCTAAGGCTGTCCTACCCACAAAGTACTTGAGCAAAATATCAACTTTTACATTCTACATATATCAAATAACACACATTATTTTCTTGTTTTTACATGAAACCAAAAGCAAAACTTGCCAAATATACACTTAAAACAAAGTTGACTTATGAAAAAACAAAAACCATGTCAAAGATCTTAAATTTATTTATGTTATATAGATCAAATCTTACCGATATTGAAAAATTATCTAACTGCAAGAAAAAGAAGATCTCGACCAAAGTTTCAGCTCAATAGCTCAAAAACTGAAACAGACAGAGAGGGAAGAAAGAAACATATTATAAGATTAAGAATATATATAGAGAAGGAATAAGATAAATACTTTTTGCTTCACACATTTCATAACAAAAGCTCTCAAACACACTCTCGTTTTTTTTCAAGTGTATGGAAAAACAAAACCTGAATTGATGCCAGAAACAGTTTTGCTGGCAGGAAGCCCAAGATTTTTTACTTTTTTTGGTGTGTGGGGGGGGGGGGGGGTGGGGAAACTTGGGGCAAACTTGCAACTTGGTTGCACAGAAACTCACTCAAATTTCATGCGGTTGTTGTTTGGCTGAATGTTTCGCGCGACATGCGGCCCAGATGTTGGCCAAAACCAAAAATTGTTGAACAAGCCGCTTCCTGAGAGTTAAACAGAACAACAACACCGGAACAGAGGGCGGGGGAGGAGACAATAAAAGTAGAGTATTTTATGCAAGTGAATTGATATAATGCAAAAGTGTTGCATAAAGTGCATTTGTCTGTTCAACGACACACGCACATACATATACACATACATATACACAAACATACACACATACATATACACATACATATACACATACATATACACATACATATACACATAAACATACATATATGAATATGTATGTATATTCGGGGGCGCTTGTTGGTACACTTCAACAGCCGCTTTACTTGTTTTCAACGAAATCAATTTAGCGTGAAGGAAAAGTTGTCGTTGTTGTTGTTGTTGTTGTTGCTGCTGCTTGTCATGTGCAGCAGGCAGGCAGGCGAGGCAGACGAGAGGAGAGAGAGAGAGACGGTGTCGAGTCGAGAGTGGAGCACACTTTAAGTAAGAAGAGCTGCTCCAACTTGGACTTGCACTTGGCTTTGGGTTTCGCCATAGAATAGAGGCTTTCTTTTTTTTTTTGGGTTCTTTGTTTTGGGCATGTGAAGCAATTATGCCAGAGACTTCGAGCCCTCAAGTTAACTTCGCATACACACACACACACACTAACACACATACACTAATACACACACACTAACACACACACTTATATATACTAGTTGGGTCGCTCTATTAATCAAAAGTTCAACACAAAGAGCCAGAAAACTGCGCCACAAAATTTCTTGCCAGTTACGACTCTCTCTCTCTCTCTTCCGCCAGACTGCCTTCCCCCCCGCCCCGCTCCGACGCATACTTAACTTGTTTATGCAATTTAAGTTCCCCGTTTGGAAGTTTCCTCTTCACTAAGATCAGCTTGAGCGTAAAACAAGATATAATATTTTATGTAAGCTACATTCCGAATCTGTATCTGAATCTGAATCTGAGTCTTAGTTAAAGTCTGTATCTGTATCTGTGTGTATCTGTGTGTCTGGGCCCGCGAGGAGCTCAAGTTGCAGCTCCTCCGATTTCCCAGCTATAAATAAATAAACCAGACACAAACACAATCAAAAACCAATGAACCACACCAGCAATAGCAATAGCAATAGCAAAGGCAACACCAACAAAGGCAAACCACTGCAAATGACAGAAACAGAAACAGCAGCAGCCAGGAGCCATGAGCCAGGCCACAACACAAACTTATCAGCAGTGTATTCGCCCCATCTCTTTCAATATTCATCATGAACAACATCATCATCAACAGCCATCATCATCACTGATTCGGTCAATGGTCGACGTTGTCCAACCCGGTAATCCATTGACCATCCACCACAGAGGAGACAACAACAAGAACAAAAACAAGAACATCACATATTTGTGGCCATTTCATTATTTACTTTTTTAGCTCTGGCTTTCAGTTTCCCGGCTTTCCATCTTCCATCTTTGAGTTTCGAGCTTCCTTGCATCTACCCAATCGAAACAAATAAGTAAAGCAACCCATCAAAGAACTCAACTCAACTCAACTCCAATCCATTTGCCAGACTTAACTCATGTGGTTTAACTATTTTCGAACGGATGGCACGTTGGGGGAAAGGGAAAATGAAAAACTTCGGGAAAGATTGAACTTTTTTTTTTCCCATTTCTCTATTCATTCATTCATTAGCTTTCGTCGATTGGCTATTTGCAGAGAAAACAAGAAAAAAATATTATTTTCTTTTTAATTCTATTTTTTTTTTGTATTTTACATTTCTTTTTATATCTAAATTAATCAAAAATATTCACTGACTTTCTAAAGAAACTGTACATACTACATAACGGTGTATTTTTAGCTGACTTTGTTTACAGTTTGTCAACGCCAGAGGGCGTTTTATAAGGTATCTTAAAGTCACATACTTACCTGACGCTAATAATGTTAATTTGTTTTTTCTGCTCGTTTTTTTTTTTTTTGTAATTGAAACCACAAAAAATTCGCTCTTTGTACAATAATTAATTAATTATTTGTTGTTTGCCGTCAGAGTTCCGTTTCGTATGCGTATTTAATTTCATTTAACGTATTTCGCAGACACATTTGAAAAGTGTAAAATTTGTTTAATTATATTTAAAGTCTCTTGTTTCAACTCGCAAAATATATTTGCAATTGCTGAGCTCTCATTTTGATAAATCAGCTCGGATTAAAATGTGTGTGTGTGTGCGACTGTGTGTGTGTGGCAACAATTTGTGGTGTGCAACATATCCGTTGGCTGGGCGTGCGGGGAGGGCGGTCGGTCGACCGTCTGGTTTATCGCCTCGTTTTGCCAAATTTTACAGCCAACACTGATTCAATTTTAATTACGCGACAATTTCTACCCTCAAGCCAGTTACCAGCACCCACCCGCCCCGTCGCAAATGCCACGCCCTTTTTTTCTAATTTACTAAAATTGCGTTGCGTGGTTTGACTTTTGTCCCAAAAGCGTTGTTGTTGCTTCGGGTTCGGGCTTTCGCTTTGGTTTTGGCTTTGGCTTTTTGCTTCGGCTTCGGCTTTTGGGTTTCGAGTTTCGAGTTTCTGGGTCTAAGAACTTAATAAACGAAATGAGAGCGCGAGCTCGGAATTGTCGCAGCCCTTACAACACGTCTGCTAGCACTTCCGGTATCTGCTGCCGCCTTCTTCTTCCCCGTCGTTGTCGACGCCTTTTGTGGCACTTTGCAAAGTTTTGTGTTTAATTTAATTTGGTTTAGCATTTTAACTCAATTTTGTTTCTTATGAATTCGCGTTTAGCGTCGCCACCAACAACTTTTTAATTGCCAGGTGGCACATCCACACACACACACACACACGCACACATGTGTGTAATAACATCTTACCCAAATGTGGTTACATTTAACACACACTCCACACTTACACGGGAATCACTTACAAAGAATCAAGAATCACGATTCTTCTTGAAAAATCTTCGACTTAAAGTTATGCCAAATTATGTTAAGCAATATATATATTAAATTCTCGCTTATTGGCTTAGTTAATATCACAGTTTTGTATATCTATATGTAGGTCAAACAATGTTGCGTATACTTAATACGTATACTTAATGCGTTGAGTTGATTTTGTTTTCGCTTTCGCTCTTCTTCTTAGAACTGACTTAAACGTTTGCACCATTTGACTTAATGAAGCTTAAAGACAATAAAATGCTTAAGCACACAGTGTTGCCACAGCAGTCAGCCAGCACGCACCACACACCCCCACCCCCACCCGCCACCCCTCTTCTACTTCTTCGTTGTGTGTGGTGTGGCATCTTTTTTGGCGGCCGCGCGTCATAATTTCTATGAATTTTATACACTTTGATAAGCATTCAATTGGGATGCGAGTCACGTTCGACCCAGCCAGCCAGCCAGCGAGTCAGTCAGCTAGCCAGTCAGTTCATTCCCCCAACCCCCCCTACCCCTCGCCCTAGACACCCCATCAAGTCAAAGTAAATGTTGTTTGTGTAAAGTTTGGTTCTTTTTTTTGTTGTTCTTGTTGCTTGGTGCTTGGTGTCGAGCCCCATGTAAATCAGGCCAGAAGACAATTAAACGCGCCGGTCACGACAGCAATGTTTAGGCTAATGGAAAGCTTTTCTTTTTCCTCCCACTCTTACTCTCCCCCTCTCTCTCTCTTTCTCAGTCGCTGTTGGAGAAACTGGCAACTAAGGTAACGCCAATAAAAGGTGGAAGGACTTTTGGCAGTTTGAATGGCAATGAACAATGAACTAACATTCGGTCGCATTTTCCTCCCTCGCCACCCCCCTTCAATTTTCCATTTCCCGTTTGCCATTTCCGTTTGTCATGTACTCGTTGTTGTTGTTCTTCTTGTTCTTGTTGTTGTTGTCGCAAAGTGTAAACAATTAAATTTTAATTAGAATTCGCATCGTTTGACATGCGACTGAAAAGCGACAGAATAACACAAAAGGAAGTCGCTTTTCGCCTCTCTGCTCTGTTCCTTTGCAGATTTTGGCCTTAGTGTTTTTGGCCCCCTTTTTGTGGCACTACAGCTGGCTACAGCTGGGCTGGTCTGGGCTGTTGGCTTGTGACATACAGTTTCAGCCACATTGCCACATCCGAAGGGGCACAACATGAGACACACTTCTAGGGGCGGAAAGGGGGGGTGGCATTCATTTCCGGCCTCGTCTGCTGCGTAATTTATTGTTCCTACCTCAAATGCGTACCCCCTCCTTCGTCCCTCTTCCCCTTTGTTGGCTGTAAATTAAACTCTCTCTCTCTCTTTCTGTCTTAGAGCGAAAATGGCCAGAAAAGCCTCTCATTTGCCACATTCGGTTTAATAAACTCGAAACGGTTTGACGTATTGCCCAGCTTCAGTTTTAGCCACTTAACTGCCAAGCTCTCTCACACTCCCTGTGTGTGTGTGTGTGTTGGCCAACAATTTATGCTTTGCCCAAGGTGTTAATACCTGGTGCAAAAGTAGAAGTTCCCCAAAGTCATAATGATTTGTGCTCCGATTTGTGTGTCGAAGAATACTTTTTAAGACTCAAACATAATTCAATGTTAAACTCAATTTACACTCTCTTCCCCTCTCTCTCTCTCTCTAATTTGGCTAGATTTATGGCAGCTTTCGAATGAATATTCAAATATGAAAACGATTTTCCATTTCAAATTTTCCTTCAGCTTGTTTTTTGGTTTTTGGTTTAACAAGTCACGTTCAAACATGTTGGTTTAGTTGGTTATTACAATGTGGCTAAAAGCGTTTTTTTCCAACACTTGTTTCATAAGCCATGTGTGAAACATACTTGTCTATTAAACACCCCACCCCACCCCTCTTGATAACTCTATACAAATTGCCTGGAAAGTAAGTCGAGCATTTACTTTATTTGCATTTGCGATTAAAAAAGTTCTCCGACGGCAACAAAAACACAAAAAAAAAATCAATAAAAATAATTAAAATAACAAATAACTTTATTATTTGTGCGTTGTGTGTGTGCTGAGATATACCCTATAAAAAATGAGGGGGAACTTTCTGTTTTTTCGATTTATTTTGTTTATGTTTTTTCATGTTCGAGGGCAGGGTATTAAAGTTCTTTCGCTTGAGCAAGTGCCACGCCCACTGCAAAACGGCAACAACGGCAACAACAACTGTGTGTGTAAAGCTGGTCAATTTATGAGCTTTTGGGTCGAGTCGGGTTCAGGTCTGTTTTTTTCGTTGTTGTTGTTAGCCAGCGAAAGTTTCAACAGCAGCAAAAAGCAAAAAAAAACATCAACAACAAAAACAACAACAAGAAGCCAGTTTATAAAGTAGCAACAAATAATTGACCGCACACCCAAACACACACACGGTAAAATGAAACCACATCAAAAAGTGTGCCACCGACACACACACACACACACACACATACACACATGAACAGAGAGATGGAGCGCTCACTCAAGTGGCAATCATCATCTGCTGTTACCGGTTGATGATCATCGTCGTCGTCGTTGTTGCTGCTGTTTGCAACTGGCAATTGTTGCTACTGGCAACATGGACCACGCCCACTACCTCCCCCCACCACTATTAACACCCCTGAGCGCACGGCCGAGTGCTTAAAAATACATTGCACGTTCAAATTGAAGTGGAAATGCAACGAAATCCGCATAAAAAGTCTCACACACACACACAAACACACACACATACATATACATATACATATTCAGAAAGCTATATAAAATCTGTGTACCGAAACAAGATAAAAGGACACATACACAAAATGGGTAAACCATGTTTTCCCCAATAACATTTTCGCCAGCAAAATTGAACCGAATTGATATACACAAAACTTGATTGATTAAAATAATAAAAACAATATATATGTAATTGCCGGTGAGAAAAAGTGAGAAAATAAAGAAAATCTTTCCATTTGCAACTCAAAAATGTATCGCTTTACATTTGCATTTTGACAAGAGTTGAGCTGAAAGCGCGTTTGTCTAAGGACTAAAAGCTAACAAAAATATTTGTCTCTATGTCTTCTCGTTTAGGCTAAGCGCTGGATAGCAATCAATCAGTTGGAAACGGTAAAAGAACAAGAAGAAAAAGAGAGAAAAAGAAAAACATTTCGAAGCTATGAATAGGTTTTTATCCATTTCAAAAGGTTTTCGGAACGCCCCACTAACAACATATAATATCAAAAAATACAAAAAAATAATAAAAAAAAATTCTTACCACATTTTTTAAGCCCTTTTTATAGTTATTTAAAGTTTTATGGCAATGTAAACAAAAAATGTCACTAATGCTGTTAATGAATGCAAAAGGATATCGCAAAAAAAAAATAAACGCGAAATAAAGGCGAAACAGATTTAAGAGACACATATTTATATATTTATACCATATCATGTAAAAACATGCACTTACACACACACACACATATATATATATATATATAGTGTGTGCATGTGTATAATGGAATATATTTGATATGGTTACGCGGTTTTTGTGGTGGTTCTGGTCGGGTTCTGGTTCTGGTTCCCTTTTTTGCGGGCTCAAGCAATGTCAAACGAATGCAATTATGGATTTATGCGGCGTATACGCAATATTTATAGATACTTTTCGCACTCTGCGGTTTGGCTTTGCAATTTAATTGAGTTGCAAGAACAAAAAAACAACAAAAAAAACAACAACAATAACAAGCACAAAGAAGATGAAGTTAAAGATGAAGTGCTAGAGATATGAAAGAGTGAGAGAGAGGGAAAAACAAAAGGAGAAGAAGTGAAGAGAGAAATTGATGCGCGTTGGGTGCAAAAGACATCAAACACTTGAAATATGTTGTGTAAACTTGAGAAATGACATGAAAAGCGGCCGTCGCGCGCGCCCCTGTATGTGTGTGTGTGTGTGTGTAATGGCATAGTGCTGAAGACTGACTCGAGAGTCCTCAGTTCAGGGTCAAAATCGTTGGGGTTGGGGTGGGGGGAAGCACTCAAGTAAACAAAATGAAACAAGGGGAAACGAAACGAAACAAAACAAAACACAGAACAGAGAGAACACAGAGAAACAAACAATTTGCGTAGGCTTCACGGCACCCCAAACCCTAACCCAACCACCCCACATAACTACCCTTTCCCCAGACCCCTAACCCTCTCCACACATATGAGTAAAGTTGAAGATGTTGAAGCCAGGCCGGGAATACATCTTATTTTGTGCGTTCTTAGTGCGTTGCAGCCTCGAAAAAGATGATTGATACGCGTTGGGGTCTTCTGGTCTTGGTACGGGAAAGGAGAAGAAAAGGATGAAGCTGGCAGGCAGACAGGAAGGCAGGAAGTGCTCTTACGTGGGGTGGATCGGAATTGGTTTGGAATGGCTTCGGAATGGGGTAGTTAGGTAATGAAGCGGAAATCGATTTGGTGCGCGCGGGCTCAACCCGTGCCGGAAAATCGCTTGCCAGCTTCAGGCGTGCGTGAAAAGTTTTCTACACACAGCACAAATCGTGTGGGAAGGGAACGGTGGGGAGGGTGAAGGGGTGCACACTCAAGAAAAGTAAAGCCTCTTGCTCTATGCTTGCTCAAAAAAAGAGCTAAAAAGAAGCTGCGAGCCATGGATGAGACTAAAACTCAGTCTTAGCACAACGAACTAAGCGAACTGAGAACTGAGAATGCGGAGACTGCGGACTGCGGATGGAGACTTCGACTGAGACTCTGAGACTGTGAGACTCTGAGCATGATAAACAAGGGCTCTGGTACTATATACAAAGCGTAAACAAGAAAATATTAAGCAGCGCTGCAAGTGAACAAAAACAACAATAACAACAACAAAACACAACAAAACACACAACAAAATAAAACAGAAAACAGAACACAACACAGAACAGTAAAGATGGCCAGAAGAAGTAGCAGCTGAGCTGAGCTGTGGGTGGATGGAGGGGGTGTGGGGTAACATAAAAACGGCACGCGAAAAAACAACTTTTTTCCACTGTTTTCTTTTTATATACGTTCTTCTTGTTTTGTTGCTTAGAGTTTGTAGGTTTTAGCTAGAAAGATGTTACAAGTAAAGCTTAATAATGATGAAATTTTTCAGTTTTCAGTTTGTGATTGATGTAAATCTTTATGTAAATGATGAGTATTAGTAAAATAAGAGATAATTTGTCATATTCGTTATATGCTTAAAATCGTTTTTGCTTAAAATATATTCTTCTTCAATAATGTAATATTCCATTTCATTTAGTTAATAAATTTCTTTATCAAAAATGTAGAAAAAAGGGTATTCAATATTCAACCACAATACTGGTAAAAATATGTGTGTGTGTGGGTGAAAAAAAGGCGATTTTAGTAGCTTGTTGCTTTGTCTCTTTCAATCTTTTTGGCTTGGCATATCATGCTCTCTCTCTCTCTCGCTCGCTCGCTCTCTTTCGCTCTTGGCGAGTTGCTTCTAACTTTTCACTTAAGCATTTTTGTCACGTCTGCCATTTATTTATATACACACACACACACATACACATTTCTTTCTTTCTTTCGTTTTTTTTTTCGGGTATGTGTGTGTGTGTGTGTGTAGAAAATATATTTTTGTAATATTTACTCAGCGCTTTGTTGGATTTTTGCGCCGTTGTTTGTTTTCGCCATTGGGGGTCTATCCAGGTTCAGGTTCAGGTTCGGGTTCGATTGCCATCCAGCCAGCCAGCCAGTTGGGTTCCGGTTTGTTGCGGGGTGGGGAAGGAAGGGTCCCCTCGGTTGGGTTCCTTAATTTCTTTTTGTGTATATTTTGTTGTTTGAGCTTGTTTTGTTGTTGTTGCAGCTGCAGAAGAAGAAGCAAAATCATATATTATTGTTATCGAAATTTAGTGGCAGCAAATAAACATCGATCAGAAACTGAATGAATGAATCGAGTGTGTGTAAGAGGGGTATTCCCCCCTGATCCAGTTGACGTTGTGTCTGAAAGTTTTCTTTCTCTCTCCTTGATTTTTCGCTCATCTTTCTTCTGTTCAGCTTCTAAGTCAGAGGCGAAAAGCTTGTCATAGTTTTTTTTTTCTGTTTGTTTGTGACAGACAAAACTTTGTTGCTACATCTCCCCCCTCCTCTTTCACTGAGGTATGCGTGTGTGTGTGTGTTTGCTTGTAACTTCCGTTTAGAGCCGACGGACAGCGGCTTATTCCATAACTCTGGCCCTCATAAACTGGGTCAGGCAGAGGCTACAAACATTGTCAACGCTGTCAGGCTCATCAGCTTCAAGCTGACTAACCCCAGTCTCTGCCCCCGTCGCCCTAGTCTCTGCCCCATCTCCACCCATTCACAATTCAAATTTCTCCTTTCAACTTTCCTTTCCCACCCTTTACGGTGTTTATGTTAGATGTGTGTATGTGTATGTGTGCCTAGACCAACTGCACTTGGCAAAAAAATCCATGTACTCGAAAACTTTTGCAAGAAAAAGAAAACCAACAAAAAAACTTGGTTACAAAAACTTTCTTGCAACTTTTCTTATGTTTTTTTTTTTTGTTTTGGTTTTTTGTTTTTGGCTTCAAACTGATTTTTAATTATCTGTACATGATTTTAAAATCAAATCAAATGCAATCAGAATCTATCGAAGTTTTCGGTTTAAGCCGAGAAAAGATCAAAGTTATGCATATCTTTAGTTTATTCGGTTAAGTGTATGTTGCAGCTAGTGTGACCAGTTGCAGTTTACATGCCCCTGGCAACAGCAACAGCAACAAACAGGCAACAAGAAGTGCGGCAACAACACGACACTTTGGATTAGGCCACGTTGAACGGAACGTGGAATGTTGAATGCTGTCACTGCGATTTGGTTCAAGCTACGGGGCTTCGGGCAACCAGACACCAGACATTCAGGACAGACATCCAGGACAGACATTCAGACAGACAGACAGTAGCAGGTACAATGGCATATATAGTAGTACCATCTCTCGCCGATAGGTGTAGCCTGTGTGGCCTGTGTGACAGGTGCAACAAAAGATGGATTGAGGTGGGCTGGATTCGGCTTTTTGGAGAGGTTTTTGGTTTTTTTTTTTTTCGTTTTTTTGCAGTTTTGAGCCGTGCATTGTTTTGATTTAGTGGCTGCTGCGTTTGTTGTTTGTCCCTGTGTTGTCTCTATAAACAAATTGAACTTTCTTCTTTTTCGTTTTTGTGTTTTCTGTTCGTAGTCAAAGGATGAGCTATGGGGAGCCGGGTTTTGTAAAATTTATGTGTTTAATATTTCAGTTTCAGAATTGCTGCGATTGGCAATTCGGCAGAGAGATATCAAAATTTGTCAGCAATTAGGTTTAGAAAATTTCAAAAAGTTGAAAAGAAGCTGTGTAAAAAGCTTAAGAAGCTTAAATAAATATTTTACTAATTATTTTGGTTTTAGTTTTATTGTTTCAACAAGAAGAAAACTTTTCATTGAGCATTAAGCTCAAAAAATCATACTCAACTTTAACTTTAAGACTCTTACCTTAAGACTCTTACCTAATCATCTGATTGGGTTTTAACGAACAACAACAACAACAAGGAACATATTTTTCGTGTTATTTTTCTCGTTCGTTCGTTTTGATTTTGATATTTATGGCACATTTATTCAATGACTCATTGCTCAATTTTTAAGGTAATAATAAATAGGCTTAAAACGGCAGCTGACTGATTTCACACTCTTATCCCGCACACCGCACACACCCACACACACACCCACACACACACACACACACACATAGTGGAGTAGAGTCTATATATATATATACGACTTGGTCTACTCAGATCTTTTAAGCACTTGCTTTTGGTTTTCTCTCTAACCATTCATTCATTCACATTGAATGTGAACACAATTCAAAACCAACTGAGAAAAACTCTCTCGCAAGTCGAAAACTTTTCATATAAATTACAACAATGCAATTTGATTTAAGCCAGCTAAAGCCATGCCCATGCCCCATGCCCATGAGCCAGGTGGGCGTACTGGTAATCGGGGGTTTTTCGTTTTGGATTTCGGTTTGCGTTTTGTGTTTTTGGGGTTGAGTTAGGTAAGGGGGTTTAGGCATGATATGCTTAACGGCAGCTTAAGATCCCATTGGAGCGTATTTTGGAAACAAAAATACAAGTACCAAGGCTCTATTCGAGTGGGTTCGACTAAAAGATACCCATACATATGCGAACTACCGGGCTAATGCTTGAAGGTTTCATATCTCTCGATTGTTTCTCAACCGATTTTAAAGAAAATTTCACAGGCTTTCATTATTTTGCTAATGTTATCAATCCTCATTTTTGAATTTTTAAAATTCAAGATTTTTTTTGTTATCCATTACATGTGTATATCGTAAACCTGAAAATCTATCGAAAAATTGAAACCAAACTTGTCTTGCCCAGGGATTAGAAGAGCTCATATCCAAAATCTAGAGTCTCTAGCTTATTATATTATTATTATATTATATATATATTGGCTATATCTGTTGATACCAATCAAGAATACACATATTCTTTATCGGGATTCGGAGAAGCGTCCTTTTGCTTGTTACATACTTTTGCACAAAACCAATATACCCCATTTTTTTTACCCATTTCATGGGTTAAGGGTATAAAAAACGTTGCGTTAATATTTATTTAAAACTCTGTAGCCAAAGCACCTTTACATTTACTTTACACACACACACACACACACACACATGTGAGTTTGTGTGTGTGTTTGTGTTTTGTGTGTATTTTGCTTATTTTTGTTTATTTGATTGTAATTTGCTTGAAGAAATTTACATGCTTTGGCTTAACAATCAAAAAGTATATATCATACATAGAGTAGGGAAGGGTAGGGAGAGGTTAGAGGGAGGGTGTGTGTGTGTTTCTGTGTGTGTGAATCAGGTCACACATACTATTATGAAAGCACAGTTGAGCAAGAAATTGAGTTGTTCGTGACTTTGAGCGACATACCCCGCACCCCGTCGCCACCGCTCTCCCTCGCCCTTCTATTCGCAAGGAAATATTGTCTAATCACTGCTCGGGGAACTGAAGAAGATACTGTAGAAGAAGAAGCAGAGTAGATGAAGAAGAAGAAGTAGCACACAAAGCGTGGGAATTTTGTACGCGATTGAAGGACATACAACGTGTCGATGAGGAGGGAGGGAGGGGTAAGAGAGGGATAGGGTATGGTGTTTCGGCGACAACGGTGAACGGTGAAAGTAGCCGCAAGTAAAAGTTTTTTTTTTGTTGTTGTTGTTGTTGTTGCCTTGCCCCCCGTCCATTTGGTCAATTTGGGCTAAAAGAAAATTTGTAGGCTATAGAAAGTTTTTGCTTCAACGAAGAGATGCCAAGAGATTTTCAGTCTATCTCTTGTTTAGTTGAGCTACAGGAAAACTTTTTTCTTCTTTGGTGTACGCGAACGCGCGCGTCCCAAAAAATATATATATGTGTATTTGTGTGTGTATGTTTGTGTGTGTGTGTATATAGAAAAGTAAACAGCAACAATAGCAAAAGTGGCAGCGGTTAAGTTGACTGGACAGCGCAGCCAGGACTGGGAATAGGGGAATCAAAAAGCGGAGGGGTAAGGGTATATCGGGGGAAAAGTGAGCGAGACAGGGCAGGGAAAGATAAAGCGTTGAAAACTTGAAGCCAACGGCAAGTTTCACCAAAGTCGCTAGCGAAAAAAACAAAATCAAGAAAAACAAAAAAGAAAAATTTCAGCAAATGAAAACAAATTGTTCACTATATAAAGAACAAAATCTGTTACCCCCACCCCACCCCCTCCCATCAAAGTGCGCCCCTTGAATGACATTAGGGATAGTGCAAATACATATACTACAAACTTACAAACTGTTCAAACACTGAGAGAGAAACAAAGAGAGAGAATATGAAATCGAAGTGAAATTTTGAATGCAAAAAGTTGTATTTTGGAATTTTAGGAAATATTTCTCAATTGAAATTGAAAGCTTTAGTTATTTTAATCCAAATGTATACGAATTGAGGTTATTGACGGGTTAGTACAGTTTTCTATTGATATAACGAACATTAACTCAAAGTTCTACCCAACTTTTCCCTTCTTCAAACTCCTTCAAACTTTCGTTGAAAAAAACAAGATTTGTCAGAAAGCTCTTCTTGCTGTTGAGCCTTGATATCATTCAGTTAAGACCGATTACTCCTATACTATATATATATATATATATATATATATATTTGTTTTCGAAACCCAAAATTTGAAATATTAAGACATACAAATCAGACAACTTGCAGAACTTGAGAAGCAAAAGCAGTGAAAATCTTTTGACACGCGCAGCATTTATCAGAGCAGAGCAGAGTGTGTTGGCGGAAGAAGAGAGAAAGGGAGCGGGGAGATTAAAGCGGAAACGGAAATGGAAATAGACCGTAAGGAACCAAAAAGACAGAGAGACAGAGAGAGAGTCGAAGAGTTGAAGCGAATGATAGCAGCCAAAAAAGCCATAGACACACGTACTAAGAACCTCTCAGAGACAGAAAGGGAGAGAGAGAGAAAGAGCGGGGAGCGGGGACCCTTATTGACGTTGAGCAACGCTTATTGGCGTACTTAATCCTTTTGGCAAATTCCAATAAATTACCAGAACAGGCACACGAGACTTAGAGGCAAAAAAAAAACAGACAAGAAAACAGCAGCAAGAGAAAACGGAGAAACAGGCAAGGGAATGGGTTCCGGCGGGGGTAAAAAAGCGAAAAACAATAACAAATAGCCAAAGAACTGAAACAGAAACAGAAGAAAAAAAAAAAAGAAAGTAGAAGACAAACATCAATTGGCCATGATGAGTTTCTGATTGCAAAGCAAAAGGCAGCAGGCAGCCAAAAACGGAGCAAAGCGGCGCCCCCAAAGGTCGACTCAAAACAGACTCCTCTCCCTTTCGCTCTCTCTCTCTCGTTCTCTCTGGTTAGATAATGTTTTTTTGTTGGAGAAGCAAGGATAACGGTTGTGTGTCACATGGCCTGGGCTTGACTTGACTCTTTGGGGCGTTTGCCTTCGGGGGCCAAGTCATAAAATTGAACAGACATTTTATTGTTGTTGTTATTTTGCTTGGGAGTAGGTTAAAGGTTGGGGATTGACTGGAAAGTTAAATTGAAAGCCCAAATCCTTGGCATACTCATCTCTCCCCCTCTCTTTCTCTGTATCTATTTGTCTTATCTTTTGGTACTGCTTACCCTTACTCCTGAAAGTATGCAATGTTTTTTATTGTAAATGTTTTGCATATTTTTTGATTGGCCCCAGCTTCAAAACAGAAAATAAAACAATAAAAAATGAAACGGGTAACGGGTAACAGCTTAAAATGCATTGTTTTTGTGTTGTTCTTCAACAAGTTTCCACCGTTTTGGCTTAAACTAATTCTCATCAAAAGTGTCGCTATGTCTTAAAGCGATGACCTAAAGTTTCCCATCTAAGGGAATATTGAATTCCTTTATACTTTATACACACAAAACAGTTAAAGCTGTTGCTTAACTGTCATTTATTCATTTGTTATCGATACATTTAAAAGTTGCCCCGAAATCAGTCAAAACTTTTTTAATTGTCACATTGAAATGTTTGTCAAGCGAATTGGAATACATTTTCATTCCGAAACTGAAACTCTCAGGAAAGTCTTTGAATATGACATTTAAATATGCAGACCAGTTACAATTGTTATGGTTACTTTTGGCAAAATAAAATGTATTAAGATTAATTAATGCTTTTGATATAAAAGAATGTCATTTTGATTTGGGCAAAAGACAGATAAGATGAGAATGAAAATGACCTTAATCCCTTATCAATGTGACAATTAAAAAGTTTTTACGGATTTCGCAAAAACTTTCAAATGCAGCGATAACGAACGATTGAATGGCAGTTAAACTGTTTCTGTTTCAACTGTTTTGTACAAATTTCCCTGCAAGGTCAAAGTGTAAAGCTATTACAATATGCCCCAGAAAAGAGGTTCAATTAGTCGTCGTCAACTTTTGGCCAACGCTTTGGGGCAAGTTACTTCGCTGTCAACACCTTCATCGACATCGACACAGAGAGTGTCTCTGGGCAATCGTGTTGCGTTTGTCCCAAGTGAATTGCTTCCTTCACGGTTGGTTTGTCATTTTAACCTTTCAACAGTTGCGATTCCTAAGATGATGGCGAAGGCGCGAATATATTCGTAAATTTCCTGCATCAATTGTGGCAATTAATCATTAAATGCGCCACCTGCCGGCAACGGCAAGAGTTGGTAAAAGGTTTAACAGGCGAGAGATCCCTAAAAAAAAAACATGAAAATGTTTCACTCCATTTTGGAAATGGAGAATGTGAAGAAGCTTCTTCATCTTCTTCTTCATCTGCTCTGAACTTGAAGATGATAAATTACAACGCGCGTAACATTATGTAATTTCTGTTCCGCCCCCCATCCTTCCTTCCGCCCCTTCCCTTACACTTGGAACTTGCTGTCGGTGCCCGTAGTTAAGCCTGACACAATGGTAAAAGAGAACGCTGAGAGAACTCTTAGCGTGTGTATGAAATGAAATGCAAGTTTTCCACTTAATGTTTTGGCGGTTTTGACAGCTAAAACACTTTAACAGGGATCATCTGTTTCTCCACCCCCTGTTACCCCTCCCGCCCAAGAAGACTTTTCTTTGTCTTCCTATGGATATAATTCCCTGAAAAAGAAACATATGAAATGAAATGAAAGAGCTGTTAAGGGTTCCAACAGCAAGAGATCCCATTATTTCCATCTTGAAATCGCACACACATATGTATATATCATATCTAGTTATCTCATTATTTGGCCTTGTAGCTAATTTAATGTCCAGTTGGGATTTGTGTATTCGCATTTTTGATTTAGTGAAGGATGGGAAAGTGACACAATGAGATTCTCTTTGTCATTGTTTGTCTCTCTCTCTCTCTCTCTCTTTCGCTTTCTCTCTTTCGCACTGTGTGTCACTTTGATTGATTTGCCTTTAAGCCGAGAGGGACAGAGTGACAGGAAGGAGGTTTGGGGTGAGTGAAGGGTATGGATTTTTGGCCTTAGCATTTGTTTAGTTCTTCTTGGTGGACACTGTCGAGAGCATTGACAAAGTTCATTGTGTATGTGTGTGTGTGTATGTGTGTTGGGGGGCAAATTAATTAAGCAGACGCCGCCAAGATGTGGCACACCACGTGTGTGTATGTGTGTGTGTGTGTGTGGGGGGGAAAAGGGGGAAATGTAAATGTAATTGGGTGGCAAAGGGAATGAGAATACAATAGAGAATTCGATACAGTTGGCGTCTCGAGAGAGTTTCTGAAGAATATATACATATACATATACATATATACATATATACATATACATAAGTGTGAGAGAGAGTTTGAGTGGTTCATTTTCGGTGGGTTAACCAGTTTAGGTAGGGGGGTGCGGGGCCTGAGTTGGGGCTGGGTTGGGGGGCCATCGTCGTTTTGCACAAAGCCAAACAAAAAGGCAACAATTCTTAGCCACTAATAAAGAATAATATGACTGCCATAAAACTCAATTTATTACCAAAATGTCGACAAGCAGCGCAGTCCAAAATGTGCGCATGTGTGTGTGTGTACGTGTGTGTGTGTATGTGTGTGAAAGAATTACGACTCTGCCAGTCGGGCACCAGGGCAAGCTGTCAGGGGAGGCACCAAACTCGCACCAAAAACGGAAGAGTCAGAGAATACAATACAAAACCTCTATTGCCACATTTCTGTTATTTTGTCCAATTCCTATTTCAACTTCTTCAGCTTTTTCCATTTTAATTCAAAGTCTCATCTTCTCTTCTATCCCCATTCCCCCCCTATGCCCTTTTTCTTGTTCTTTTATTTGCATTTGCATTTCATTCGAGTCGTTTGAGAACGTAAGAAACGTTCCTTTCTACGATTTCACTCTGTTTACTCTACAAATGCAGATTTGCATTTATCTCTCTCTTATTTTATTTCAAAATTTGCTAATATTTAGCATTTACCGTTAGCTTAACAAGCAAGCTGCACAGAGTTTATAGCAATTAGCTTTGAAGTCGATCAATTAAGATCAACTCTCGCATTTACAGCAATTAGCTATTCTGTATTTTTTTTTGTGATGTAGCAACCTGCTTTCGACAGCTTACATAATTACCATTTTACAGTTCGTTTTCGTTACGAACAAATCAAAAGGGTATTCAACCGTTTGTTCACTGCTCTTAGGCACCGTATAGTCGTTCTGCTCCTGGCCCTGGTCCTGGTCCGTTGCGCTTTATTTCTTTCTGCCGACTTTTCATCTTTGTTTCGCAATTTCATTTGCCATTTGGCTTATTGTTGTTATTGTTGTTGTTGTTGTTGCTGTTGTTGCTGTTGTCTACCGTTGGGCAATTTGTTGCTTTTTGTGGCCCATTGCCCATTGGCCATTGTTAGCGTTGTTGTTGTTGCTGCTCTGGTCTGCTCCTGGCTGTTTGTTGAATTTTGTTGGCCAGCTGTTGGGCACATTTGCCGGCCGCTTTGTGGCCACATTTACGCTACCCTTAGCATTGCCAACGGTGAACGGGGCGAAAACCGTAATGCCTCTAAATAACTGTTTGATAGCTAATACCCAATTTGAAATGTTAGTGTCTTCCTTTCTCCCTCTCTTTCTCACTCATTCTCGCTTTTGCTATTGCGGTGAATGCATATTTGACTGCATAGCCATGTTTTGTGACGTGACAAAAGCTGCTTGTTCCAGTCCAGTCGCGCCGCCTGCAAACGCATAATTTTATGCTCTGTTTACTCTCGCTAGTTCCGTTAGTCCGATTGATGTGAATAAAGCTCTCTCTCTCTGTCTTTCTCTTTCTGTTTAATGAGAATTTTGTGTGATGAAAGTATTATGCAGATATTTGGGCCAAATACTTGTTTTAGTGTAAACATAATAAACGAATTCTTTTAGCAAATCTTTTGGTAACGCGGAATGCAAATTGGTAATTTACGTTGTTGAGCCGAGCTTGTCAAGGCTCTTGTCAAACTCTTGTCGCGACATTGTCTCATTGTTGTTGTCAATGTTTTTGTTGGGTGTTGTTTGTTGTTGCTATTGTTGTTGTTGTTGTCGTTGTCGCTGCAAATTATGGCGGCCTCAATGCGTAAATGATGCTTAATTAACATTCACAAAGTTAGCGATGTAGGCCATCACAAACAGGAGAGCCGTAGGTCGGAGGCCGGAGGCCGGAGGATTGGACAGGACAGGGCAGGACAGGAATGTGTGTGACAGGCCTAAGGGGAGCGAGAACAGCAAGAGTGGGAAAGGGAGATGTCGAGAGGGCAGAGGGCAGGCCGCAAATAGACGCGCAGAAAATGCAAATGATGTGCGTTAATACGGTGAAAGAGTAGGTAAAAACGTAAGGGACGAATGAAAGGAAAGAAAAAAGAACAGGAACATAGGGCAACAAGGTAGTAAGAAGAAGTGTAGGAAGTGGAAGAGGAAGAGGAACGTCAAAGCACATTAAAGCCAAGTGACGATAAGTGACAGCCCGCATAATATGTATCCCCATACATACATACATACATATATACTAGATGTATAATGGGCATTGCTCTCCAGTCCTTCCATCATCAAGGCCGATGTGAAAAAGCGCAAAAGTTATCCTAGCACAAAGCAAATGTAATAATGGGAAGGAAAAACCAAAGCAAAAACAACAGCAACAACAACAACAGCAAAAACAAGGCAACTAACTTCGAAAGGAATCTCATCAGTGGACACAGCTGGTGCGATTTGTCCGGCAGGACTCTCGTCAAGGTCAACCCGTTTACTTGCCTGGCCTTAATTAAGCCATAAGCCAAGTTGTGCGTTTCCTACTACGTACCAACAAAAAAACAAGCCTGCAGATAACGGCTAATGAAAATCACTTGGCATCAACATAGAAGAAGAAGAAGAGTAATAGACAGAGAGAGAGAGAGAGGGAGAGAGAGAGGCAAGTAATGGTTACACGTCAACAATGTGCCAAAAATGCTGCCAAAGAGCATAACAAAAAAAGGAGGAGAGGAGGTAGCAGAGGAAAGGGATGTCGGTTCAAAATAGGGTTAGAGAGATAAAGAAAGGCTACACTGTAATAAAACTCTGTTAAAACTCTCTGACTAGTCAATTGCATATATGCTTAATGTTCCTTAACCGATTTTACTATTATCGTTAACAAGTATCTAGTTCTCTCTCTCCCTCTCTCTCTCTCTCTCTCTCTCAACTTAAAAACTTAATCCCATAATGACCTTCATGACCTTATACCTATAATGTTCCTTAACCGATTTTAGATTTTACTATTATCGTTAACAAGTATCTAGCTCTCTCTCTCTTTGGGTAAAAAACTCAATCCCATAATGACCTTACGGTTTTTTGCTCTCTGTGTAGCTTTTTGCAGAAAATGGTTAGTGAGTTTGTTTTTTGTTGTTGTGTGTTGTGACAAACAGGATACGCTTTTAATACAATTAGAAGCGCTTTAGCTAAGTGCTTCTCACAACAACGTCAATGGGACGATGAGGCGAATGAAGAGGCAGCCAGCTCGAAAACTCTTAACTCTTAAAACTGACCTAGCTGATACTACAAAAAAAAGCAGCACTGGGACACATTTAGCCGGCTAAAAGTTAAAAGACTAGTTGCACATAGGCCGACAATGCGACTTTCTAGGAAAAAAAAAGGGAATGAAGGAAAAGCATTAAGTAAAACGAACGAGCAAAATGTGTTTGAAATTGAGACAGGTGCGTAAAGGAAAAATAATGAAATGAACTGCAGCCCTGTGATAGCGAAAATAGGTTGCATTAAGGCGGAAAGGCGGCAATGCGGCTGCGGAAAATCGGCTGCAAATGAAAGGATTTCCGTACAATAAACAAAGTAAGGCTCTGACGGGTAACGAGTAAGGGGCAACTGGTAATGGGTAATGGGTAACGGGTTATGGGTAACGAGTAAAGGGGTAACGGGTAAGGGGTTACGGGTTACGGGTAACGGGTAAAGGGGTAACGGGGTTAAAGAGAGTCGGTCCTGTTGCGATAATGGTTTGGCTCCTTTTCTTTGCTTATGCATTACATTAACACGCTAATGAGGCGGCGGCAGACGCAGTAAAAAGGCGTGGCGCATGCCGCATGCCGCGTAGCTAGGCAACCATTTATACCACCAACCAACCTAAACCCTCAAGGAACACCCGCCCCCCCCCCATCCCCACACCCATCAGAGGTGGCCTTAAGTCTTGTTACACTACGAAACCTAACCAAGAGAGCCAATGTCTGCAGCTGGCGTTGTGTTAATTGAAAATTAATGGCGCGATGGCAAAAACTAAACATGAAAATTTTTGTGCTGACGCAAAAACTCAGTAGATGGCCGCCAGGTGCCGCTCTTGTGTGTGTTGCTGGTGTAAGGAAAAATGTATGTTTTGCGAGGGGGAGGGGGAGGTAGGGAGAGTCGGGGAAAAACGGTTTGGCTGACCAACTAAACGCGTCAAGTGCTAAGCAAATTAACATTTCCATAATTAAATCTAATAACAAAAGTATAAAAAATAAAAAACGGGAGGTGACAAACACGCAGCCAGGGGCGGATCAAGGGTTTTTCAGAGGTTATTACACGGGTTTATGTGTGCCCAACACCAATACAAAGAGGGAGAGAGAGAAAGTGAGATAGAGAGAGATAGATAGAGCGCGTAATTAATCACAATTAAAAAAGAGGCAAAATGTTAAATATCTCTCTTTCTGTCCCATTCTTTTTTTTATGGTTTTTGCTTAAACCACTTTTGCATGCTTCTTCTTCTTCATCTTGTTGAGGGAAACTTTTCTTGGCTTAAGGTCATCATCCATCCAGCATCCATAACGAGAGAGAGAGAGGTGCGTGACGCATGAGAACATGGGATTGGATACTACGTCCGGAGGTCGTGGTCCCGGTCCCGTTCCCGGTTCTGGTCCCGGTCCCGGTCCTGTTCGTGGCCGGAACAGATGCACCCTCGACGACGACGACGACGACGACGACGACGACTATGGTAATGGCGACAAGTTTAATACTTTTGTTGGCCTGGGGACGGGGTGTGCTGGCGGGCATAAGAAAAATTAAAATAAATCTACCAAAAAAAGGGGTTAAATGGACACGGTGAAGGGGGGCTTGGGGCGAGGGGTGGTAGATGGGGTTGCCAGGGAAATTAAAGGAAATTACAGAATGAGCCAAAAAGAAAAAAGAAAAAAACCAAAAAAAAAAAAACAGACTGAAAGCCATAAAAAAGCAAAAATAAGACAAAAGGGAAACGGCGAAAATGTTTTTGAATGAAAGATTTAAGAGCAGAGAGAAAAATACTTTACCGAATTATAATCTATATGTAATACAAAACGGGGTTTGGCAAAGGAATGAAAGGAAGTGAATGATAAATAAGCGGGAATAAAAGCATAAAAGCATCAAATGTCACAAAGCAATTAGAAAAACGAAAATGTCCTTGTCATGGTGATTTAGAGGATTATATTCTAGGGAAATTACACCCCGTTAAAGTAAAGTATGTGATTAATTAAATCTTTTTATGCAAATAATAAGCATTATATGGAACAAGATTAGGGTATTTTCATAGTCGTATATATACAGATATTCGTAATTACTGCTTTACAATAATATTGAAGTCCGAACAAGGAACTTCCGGAATAAAAATGATTTACTTCTGATAAATTTATGCAAATTGAATTTGTAAAAAGGAAAAGATAAAAGTTAAGAAAAGACAAAGAGGAAAGGCGAAGAAAACTCCGAGAGACCACAATAATCATAAAAAAATGTTCAATGGGTCACAAAAGTCATGTGTGTATGTGTGTGTGTGTGTGTTAGTGTATATCGCACACTACTTAACACACTGTTTGTACTCCGGCTTCCCGACCCACCCCCCGCCATATACTAACAATAACACGAATGAAACGCGTCCGGCTTTAAGCAAATTGTAGCCAAAGCCAAATTTGATTGTCAAATAAAAATAGAGCACGAGAATTGACATTCACTTTGAGTTGAGGACGACTTGATGGAACATAGACACGAACAGGGGGGTGAGGGGTGGGGGGGCTGGTAGATACTTGTATGTACATAGATAGATAGCTTGAACAGCAAACGCACTTGAGCCCACAAATAATACCGTTACTTAACATTTGAGACGCAAACACAACACACACACACACACACACACACACACACACACACACACACACACACACACACACACGCAGACATGGATACACAGTATATACCAGCTTGACATTGGCCAAAAACTAAACGCAAAAAGCAACTAAGGCGACAAGTAAAAGTTCTTTTGCCAGTTAGAGTGTGTGTGTGTGAGCGTGTGTGTGTGTGTGTTTCTGGCAATAAATGTCTCCTGCGGCCAGTGGCAACAACGAAAAGTTACTGCTTAAGTGATACAAAATGCAAATACGACAAACACACACACACACACAGATACAGAGAGAGACAGAGACAGCGATAGAGAAGCTCGATAAGAAGTCACAGATGTAAAGCTCAACTGATGACACTCACGGGAGGTGGGGAGGGGGCGGAGGAGTAGTGTGCGCGTGTGGATGTTGTAGAAAGTCACTTGACGAGACTTCACGGCTTAAGGTTATTTGCACGACGTCGATTCGTTTTGTCGTCGACCCAAGACCCAAACCCAAACCCAACACACAAACCCACACCCGTACTCTCTTACACCATCATCATCAGTTCACCCTGCTCCCTGCACTCACTGTCGGCCACTTGTGGAGACTGTTCAAGTGGCGTCCATGTGACTGATACATGTTCATGTGTGTGTGTGTGTGTTAGAGTGTGTGTGTGTGTGTGTTTGTGTGTGACATTGGCAACAGCATTCAACTTAAGATGAAATGTAAACACAAACAAAAACGGCGGCGGCGGCCAAAAAACAAGGAAATGCCTAGCTAACCCAAAAACCAACCCCAACCCAAACCCGTCCCACGTCCCACGTCCCCATCCCCACATTTAGTTCCTGTGCCATATTGTTAAATTATGCGTAACAAAATTTTTGACGTTGTTTGTTGGTTTTTGTTGCTGTTGCTGTTGTTGCTTTTTGTTAGTTGTGTGTTATTGTTTAAAGTATGTAGTTGTCGCCAGTTTGTCAGCTCGTAAAACGCAGCGCAACCGACAACAAAAAAAAACCCAACCAAAACGACAACAAACGGCAAAACCGAAAAGGGAAGTGAAAACATTGCAACATCGGATGCAACCATTATAATATTAGCAAGCGGGCGGGGGGAAGTAAGGGAGTGGAAAGCGGAACTTTCATGTTTTTGTGTATGTTAAATATTCAACTTTTCCCTTTAAAGTTGGATGAGTTTAGCTTTAAAAACTTGTGAACGAAACAGGATTTTTTGGGGAGACATTTCATTAAATATCTTTCCATCTCAGCTGATAACTAATAAGAGTTAATATACCAACTTGTTATCCCAGATTCCCAGAAATCATAATAACAATAATATTATGTGAAAGTTACCCAGGATGCATAAATCAATTGTTATCGATAACATGTGTGTTTATCGAAAGCGTTAAAACCCAACATCAACTAAATAACTCTTCGACTTACAGCAAACGACATAAGAGGGAAAAGCAAGAAAGGGAATGAAGAGAAAGAGAGAGAAGGGAAAGAAAGCTTTTTGCCACGTGCATTAAATAGCTTGTGTGACATACAAATCGTAAACTCGTACAGTTTGACGATGTGGCCGTCGATCGTGACCAATTGAATAAATTTTTACTACATACATATATATATACTTTTCCCCTCCCCGCCTTAGCATCATATCAGGCTATAAATTTTTGATACAATCGCCATTTATTGGAAAAGCATTCGAAAGTGATTTTGATTTTGTTCTCGTCAACTCGCAACAGATGGTTATTTTCCAACATGTCACGTATGTCACAAACAAACATATTTCAAAGTTGTTATTGAAGAGAATCGAGCGTTGAAACATATATAGAATAAAATGTCATATGTCATGATTAATACTTGTACTTTCCAGTTTTGAAAGCTTACATCATGAACAATTATATCTATTCATCTTATGAACAGGTCATCTGTGTTTCCGCATGGGTTATTCGGAAACTTTTAATCACTTTGAACATTCTCTAAACAATGTGGACAACCTTCAATTTGTTCTGCTCGACGTGCATAGAAATGTTGACATGCCTTCTCAAAGATAGTTAAGCTCTTAGCAAACCCTCTCATTGAAAAGTTTACTACCAAGGGAATTAGGAAGACCCACCAATATCCATTGGGAATGTTGTGCGTTCCTTCACTTGTCCCGCTTGCATCAGCTAGTCCGTGAATTTCCTCAGGTAATAGCTAACGAATGGCATCTTTCAAATATTTAACAATAAACGTATATAAAAATTTAAAAAATGTTAGAAATTATATTGTTAAACATTTTTAGTTATTTTCAATATGTTGATTCGAATAAAAAAATATTTCAGAGAGAAAAATGAAAAAATAACTTCGATTTTAATCAATTAATACTCTTGTTATTTAATGAAAATAAACTTTATGTAGCAAATGTTTCAGTCGAAAAACAAAAATAAATATTTTAAAAACAATATCTAAATGGAAAACTAAACATTTTTTTGGAATTCCAATCGAAACTTGATACAGTTATGCAATAACATAAAAATGCGTAAAACATTGCCCGAAAATAATGGTAGGTAAAACAAATTGAAAATATATACATTGTTTATTGTTATTAAAACAATTTTTGCTGGATAATTCCCATGTGGAAACTAGTTTTTGATGCGAGCTATGCGATTTTTGATTACAATCAAATTGTGTTTGGATTGTTTTTTCATTCCATTCAATACATGTATGTATGTGTATGTGTGTATTTTTGAATATATTTTTATCTCTTTCTTTGTTTGCATTATATCTATACATCTCTGTATAACTATTTATATGCAAATTTTTTCAGCCACATATTCGCTGTGATTCCATCGGCCCATTTTCATCTTCTTCTTCTTCTTCGTTCTTCGTTTAGTTTTGCATAGTTTTTTCATTATGCTTCGCTTCTGTTGTCCACTTTTTGGCCATGTCTATTTCTATCTTGCTCTCTCTCCCTTTCTCCCTTTCTCTCTCCCCCGTTTGCCTTCTTCTGGCTTACTTTTTCGTAGGTATTTAACATTTAGTATTCGTATTTTTATACTCAATTTCCATTGTGGTTGTTGTTGTTGTTGCTGTTGCCTGAGAGTTGCCCGGGCAACCCATTAAATGATATAGGCCTTGCCTTTTCCAGCAAGAAGAAAACCGAATAAAAAAACATAATATTCCACTCCCTTCACGCCCCCGCGACTGCCCATTTCTGGTCGCCCTCCGGCACGTCAATTCAATACGTTTAAAAGTTCATTTGCTGTTTAGCTTGGTCATTATGTGCCGTGCCTGGCTCGACCGAGGCCTGACTGTCTAACTGCCTAACTGCCTGCCAGCCAGCTTGTTTAAGTTCGCTTTCCTTTCGCCATTCTCTACCCCCCCTTCATCACTCTCCCTCTCTTAGCCCGAGAGATAGAAAGAGAGAGAGCCTTTTGTCGGCTCGGCCATTAAATGGGCACTCAATGTGTTTGTCTAACTTGCCATTTGCGATGATAATAATGTCGTATGGCCGTTACATTGATGTTGCTCGACTGCTCAAATGCCTTCCCTCCCTCCCCGCCTCTCCACCCCGCCATACTGGTTGCTCCCGTTACGGTCAAACAAGCGAACAACCCGACAACAACAAGCAAACATCGGACAACGCTTTATTTAGGTTAGCAGCTACTCATTTATGCTATACCCTAACAAAAAACACAAAAAATGTTAAAAATGCATTTCAACTCGATTAGTATATATCAAAAGTTGGGATGACAACAGAGCACGGGAAAAGTTTGGAACTGAACTAACTTTTGAACTGATATTGCTGAAACTTGACAAGCTTGCCTTATTCGTATTCCCAATCCACATTTAAGTATTGTGTGGATTATATCTGTTCAAGATATAACTAAATTTCATCATTACATACTTCGAGTTTTGTTCCAAAGATTCTCAATATCAATCCAAGTTCAAATTCCATACAGAATCATATTTTTGCTTTTTACACACATATTTTATTTCATATAATTATTAGGTTTAGGCATTTATGTATGAAAAACATATGTGTTTTGAAGGTCACTTGGATGGATATTTAGTTGGGCAGGGTATTAAATCATTAGCTAACTGTTAATGGCTTATTTCCCTATCTTTTTCTCTCAATGTTCTTCGTCTCTCGCTCTGTTTCTGATACATTTGCTTGGCTTAACCGTTTTCTATACCCTAAACCCATGAAACCCATGGAAATGGAAATGATAAGGGCTTAAGAGTTCTGTATAGGAGAATGTAATAGACAGAAGATACCATTAAGAAGAAGATACCAGAAGAAACCCATTAAAGGATATATATTCTTGATCAACTTCAAAGAGTCAAGTCAATGGGATAAACAAGAAAATTATGAATTTGAAACATTTGAAAATTGTCTTTGAAAATAATGGAGAAAATAATGATAAGAAACACCAAAGATTTAAGATATATGAGAGAAGTATTGGCAGGGTATCTCCTAGTCGAGTTAACTCTAACTTGTTGTAACTTTTGTTGTTGCTGTTTAACATTGTTGCCGTTGTCGATATATAATTCCAAATCGTTTGGCTTGGCGTTTTGATTTCGTTATCAGTTTTTATGTTTATAAGTGCGATACACATACACAAATACACAAACAAACACAAATACATATATAGACACTATATATATATATACAGCATACGTGATGTGCGTGTCTTTGTTTGTTTGTGTAAGTGTGTGTGTGTGTGTGTTTGTCTGCGTTTTATTTGTGTTCGCTGTGTTTGGTCAATTGGAAAACATTTCGTAGCAGACTTTTTGGCGCCCGCTTACCAAAAACAGTTCCTCGACGGGCGGTCGCCAAAGTGACGACAACATCTATGGAATTTCGGGGCTCTCATTGTTGTTGTTGTTGTCGTAACTAGATTGCTGTTGCTGCTTCTGTTGTCGGCATAATGGCGTCGTTATTATTTTGGCATTAAAAAGAATTAATACGCTTCAATGGACTCTCTCTCAACGTAAATAGATCGTTAGGCAATGTGCCAATGGCACACAAGCACTATGCCACACCCCTTTTCTCACAAGAAACCCCTCTCCTCCTCCATAGCTAAGTGTGTTTGTTTTGTCAGCTCTTTATCAATGGACACTTTTGCTAGTTTTGTTGGCTTTTCACTTTGCTTTGTCACGCAATTGAGAACAACATTTTTGCCACTTCACATGCAAAAAAGGCTGCACACACACAAACACACTCACACACATATATATATACACTTTGTGCTGACTTAAGTGTTTCTCTGTTGATCCCTCGAACCACTTGACCAGGGCTTTAAACCACATTCAATAAACTTAACATTTGCCCTTTTCTCTTTTTATTTGTTTTCGGTTTTTTTTTTTCAAAAATAAATTTGACTTCTATTTTGTGGAAATTCATTTGAAAGTAAGTATTGTGTAATCAAAATAAATTGTTATAATAATTTGAAATATTTTTCATCAATTTCGATTAACTTTCAGGCATTTCGAATGTGCAACATTCTGACAATACGAATTAATGCAAATTATTTGCAATGAACACAAATGAATTCGAATTATTTAAACATTCATAATATAAAGATGTGTGTATGTGTGTGTGTGTGTTTGTGTGCGTGTGTGCTCGTGAGCTTAATATGATATGATATATATGATATATATATATGTGAACCTGCTTATAATGCATCATTTGGTGTTTTCAATGACATCCAATTGTTATGGAAATTTTCTGGCTATCAACATAATGATTCTGGTTACGTATACGACGGGTTGGGTTTGGTTCGGCAAGGGAAAGAAAATATTATGCGTGCACACATGCATGTGTGTGTGTGTGTCAGTGTGTGTGTGATATTTTGCAGCATCAGCAATTTTCACAATTGCAATTTGAAATTTAGCCAAAGTGGGTTGGGTTTTTGGCCCGACAGCATTTCAATTTAGTTGCACGCAAATATTTAGATAATTTCAAATGCTTCAGTTCAAATACAAAAACATACACAGAGAGACAGAGAGAGAGAAAGAGAGAAAAAGAGATGCAGGTAAGTTACGGATGAAGAGATGCGTAAATATATACACACACACACACATATACACATATATACTATATAGATACACATATGTATCCATCTGCTGCTGATGCTGATACTGTTGCTGTTGCTTTTGCTGTCAGTGTCAAATGTATCTCATGGATGCATATTGATTGAGATACCATACCACATACAGAGATACCTGCCACAGATACAGAGACAGATAGAGAGATATTTTTGCTTTTGACACTGCATTTTCATTCATATTCATTCGACATTTCTCTGAGGCATTTCTCAAAGGGTTTCAAAATGTTTGCACAACTTGTGCAAATGCCAACAATAAAGGGTAATAGACTCAATTTATAAGTGAACTGATTGAAAATATTTGTGTTGTCTGTTCTGTCTCTGACAGTTATATTTGCTTTGATCTGACAAAGAGAGAGAGGAAACACAGCAGGACAGGGCAGAGTATCCAAAGAGTCGTATGTGTATGCCTTGACTAAATACTCCAACCATTCGGCCATTCAGACGAATGCAATTAGTTTGCCAGAATTGATGCTTCAATAAACCAAAGCCATTTACTTAAAATATATACCAAAAATATTCCATCTTTCACTTTGAAATCATTGCAACTTATATATATGTGACCAAGACCAAAACCCAAAACCCAAGACCATGGCCAAGTCTAAGCCAAATTCATGACACGCAATAGAATAGCACTGCAGGCATTTCTCAGTTCTCATCTTTCACCTTTGAGTCGATGATGATGCATCGTTTGCATATGAAATTCAAGGAATAAATACCAATTATGATGGAGTTTTTTTTCTGTTTTGTAATGTAGAAGACTTCAAGGTGCATCAAGAGTTTATTGCAATGTGAGCTTATCACAATTTAAACGTAATTTCATTTTTATTTGCTGCAATTGAGAATGTGTTTCAGGAAATTTGAGGAAATCATTTCAGTAACATCATGAATGAGAAACAAAATGGAAAAATTCACTTCAAGTGTTTATCTGATATACAAAAGCTATCAAAATGCAAAAAAAGATTGAATTGCTTACCCTTTATTCATTTGGTTTGTGCAATGATAGCAGTCTTTTAGTTAGTCCACCCTCTGTTGACCCTTGACCCAACCCAATACGGTACGATTGCTTTCTGATTTAACTTCAATATATCATATCTCCGATGTTTCTCAACCGATTTTCACAAAAGTTTCACAGATTTTCATTATTTTTCTAATGTTTTCAATACTTATTTTCAAATTTTCGAAATTCAATATTTTATTGTTATCGATAACGTGTATATATCGTAAACCGGAAAAGTTATCGAACATTTGAAACAAACTTATCTTGCCTAGGGAGTGCGAGAGCTTATAACCGAAAATGTGAAGTTTTTAGCTTTGATAACTTCAACTCTTGATGCTGATCAAGAATATATATGCTATATAGGCTCGAAGATGCTTTGTTCTGTCCCTTACACTTACTTTTACACAAAACCATAATACTCTTTGTGTTAACTATTTCATGGGTTAAGCGTTTACAAAGTTGTTTCAAGTTTCTTAAACGCTTTTAGTTCTCCCCCCAAAAAAAAACATCTAAAGTGCTTTTCTAGTGATAAACTTTTGATTAATAAATGCGGCTGTCGAGCATTTAAACGCTAGATTAAAAGCTAAGCGCACGCATTAAGGTTTTTAACACACACACACACACACGCACACACAAACACACACACTCGTTCTGAAACATTTATTACTCCTGCCCGGTTGGCCATAATTTTGTGAGAGTTGCCTTTCCACTCTGAGCATTTTATAATCCACTCTACAGTTTCTCTATATATATATACAATTTATTATATTTCTTTTTCATATACATTTTTTTTCTCGAGCTGATAAGCAACAACAGCAACAACAAGAGTCAGCCTTGGAACAGTAGCCCCGAAGCGACAGCAAAGTTGGCAACATTTTTGCCGCTTGTCAACATTTTGAGTAGCAATTTGGTTGCATTGCACCCGCAGACCCGCTACCCTCCACCCGCATGCAGCTCGCCGCCATCCATCCATCCACCTTCCATCTTACATGCATATGTATTTGTTGTAGTTGTTGTTGTAGTTGTTGCTGGAGCCTGCATGTGGCACTCTTTGAGTAATGCGTTGCAAGCCAACTGATTGCTACTCCAGTTGCAACAATTGCTGCTGCTGCTGTTGCTGTTCTTGCTGTTGCTGCTTGGCATTTTTGCGTGAAATGTGTTTGATGTAATACCTATTTCCCATTCCTCCCTTCCGCCCCCCTTCATCCCTTCCTCCGTTCATCCATTCTTAAGCCATACACAAAATGATGAATTGAAACAACAAGAGTACAACATTGAAAGTTGTTGCTGTTGCTGCTGCTGCTGTTGGTGTTGGCCGCATGATGCGGGTTGCATTGCTGCCAGTGATTACCATTACCAACTGTTGTTGTTGTTGCTATCGTTGTTGTTGTTGTTGCCGTCGTCATCGTTGCTTCAGAAGCGAGTTTCAGTTCCGGGCTTTTGAGTTTGGCCGTTTCATTTTTGCTCTTTTTTCTTTCTTTTTTTCGTTTTTTTTTCGTTTTGAAATCATAAATTTTGACTGCAGCAGCAACAGCAACAGCAACATCAACAGCAGCAGCAGCAGCAACTAGACAACAACCAACGACAACGACAACAACAACAGCAACAACAACAACAACAACAGCAACTAGCAGCAGCAGCAGGAAAATCGCTTTGCATTTTGTTGTGGCTGCTGAAAAATGTTGAAAGCTAGCTAGAGCACAGAATCTCAGGCTAATGAACACACGATACACACACACACATATACACACACACAACATACATTCGAAAGCGTGGTGGTGGGGGAGTTGGGGAGAGTAGAGTAGGGGGTGTGTCAGTTTATAGCCCTTGCAGTAGCAGAACTCAGTGCATTTGGCAATTATGAAATGTGCACACACTCAAACACACACACACAGAGATAGATACATGTATTGTGTGTGTGTGTTAGTGTGTATATAATGTGTAGTAGTAGTGTACATAAATGAGTTGTGTCTCTCTTTTCATATACCCAGCAAACATGGCAAGTGTGTTAAGGGGATGTACGAAAAGACGAAAAGAATATTTTATCCGAGTCTTTATGTCCATTTTTTATGTATCGATAACAATCGATAACAGTTTCAGATGAAAATAGATTAATCGATAACAGTGCAAATTAATTCTGTTTACGGTTCACCTCACAAAATACATGGCTTGAAAATGCTTTTAATGATCTGTGAAGAATTCTAAGTAGAAAAGTTCAGAAACACAAAAAAGAAGATCGGTTAAAGAAACTCAGCAAGTTATCGATTAATCATGATATGATAAATGCCGAGCATCAAGAACAAGCAGAACAAACAACATCTAGGGAATAAGTGCATCTATGATGTCTACGAAGAAGAAAGGGTATCTCTTAGTCGAGCTCTCGATAACTGTTCTAAATATTCTAATGTTCTGCTGTTGCACTCTGTCTGTATGTGTGTGTGTGTTAGTGTGTTGGTGTGTGTGTTTATTATAAATTTACAACAAGCGTAAAATTTGCAATTAAATGCCAAAGTAGCAAAGGCAACAACGACAACGACCACGCCCACAAAAAAAAAAATATGGCACGGTCGTAAAAAAATATAAAGAAGAAGAAGAAAACGCAGAAACGCAGGATAGTGTAAATACTATCTGACTGAGTAAGCTCTCTCTCTCTCTCACTCTCTCGCTCTCTCGCTCTTACATACAGTCTTTCTGTCTCTTTCTTTAAGGAGGTCAGTTGCGTCAGTTCAACATTTTGTGACAATTTTTTGGTGTAACAACAACAACAAAAACAAACAGAACAAGAAGAAAAACAGTTGAGTTGACTGCAGCTTAAAGAAATAAGAAATGAAAATTGCTGTGCACATTGCGTATACGGCACGTTGGACACAACGCAATAATACGCCACGAAATGCATTAAAAAAAAAAACCAACCAACCGACAACAACAACAACAACAACATAAAGAAGAAGAAGACAGCATTGGACAAGAAAATGACTGAAGGTTTCGATTATATAAAGTCAGTATAAACATATATATATATATATCTTACTTCATATATATATATATGTACGTATGTATGTAGAGAGGAGCATATACATATGGGAAACAGTTGCGGGTGAAGCGGCTGCAAACGGGTGCAATGGCACTGTCAAGCGTAAATGTTGACCCCGCGACAACAACAATAACAACAACAGCAACAGCAACAACAAGCGAACTTAATGGACGACGAACAAAAACAGAACAGAGTGAGAGCGGAGAGTGGAGAGGGTGAAGTTGTTGGTTAAAGATTCGCAAACATGACAAATGATAAATGGGCGAAAGGATACGCAATGCGCAAATGGACACAGGACAAACACACACATACACACACACATACAACAAGAACAACAACAATATCCAAACCAAACCAGCCAGATTTCACATATCACAAATGCTGCCTGTCAGCTGACACAGTGTTGTTGTTGTTGTTGTTGTTGTTGTTGTTGAACAAGCAAACAAAAAGACAACAACAACAACAACAAGCAACAGCAACAGAAATAAAAGTAAGGCAAAGAGACGCAAAGCGAAATGAAACGTTGGAGTTGCATCATTTCTATATGCAGTATGTCCACTACACAGTATGTACCACTCATCGTATACGTAATATTGTATTTCGAAATGTTTCTTTTCGTTTTTTGTTTGCTTAAAGTGTTTAATTGAATTTGCTTTTCACTTTTCATTGCATTTAGTCTCTATATATATGCTTAATAGTGTATGCAAAAAATCACAATACACAAAAAGTAGAGTATGCCCACCCCGCCCCCGCCTCTGCCTCTACCAACAACACAAACGAACGCCCATAACACAATTCAGCATGCATGGTCGCAAAAATTAATTGATTCAAACAATTCGAAACGATTTGCACATTAAAACTCCAATGGCCAGCAAATCAAATTGAAATGCCAATGGACGTTTGGACATTTCGACGTTTGGACGGTTTTCGGATGTTTTTGGTCTTCAGTTCTGTTCAGTTCGACTGGACTCGATTCGGTTCTGGTTCGGTTTTGGTTCGGTTTTGGTTTCGGTTTTGGTCTTTCCTTTTTTTTTTGTTCCGTTTCGCTTTAGTATTCGCATCTGCATTCACACACACACACACACACATTCTCTATCCCTCTCCCTCTCTCTCTCTCTATCGCTCTCTCCCTCTCTCTCTCTCTCTCTATCTTTGTCATACCCCATGTCCATGTCCGGGTCTATGTCCGGGTCTGGGTCTGGGACCGGGACCGGGTCTCCGGATCTCGGTTACTGGCTTTGTGTGTGTGTGTGTGTGTGTGTGTAGCTGTTGTTGTTGTTGTTGTTGGTGTCCGATTTCCATGAAACTCTCGGCATGAATTTAATTTTGATTTTTATTTGGCTTTTTATTCGGTTTTTAAACGTCGACCGATTTAATTGAATTGCACGCGACCCAGTTCCACTTCATCATGGCCCATCACCTACCCCTCACCACCGTCCCCCCCACCACACCACACTCTGCCCCTCCATCAAGCAACTATCTCCTTTGTTTCAGGATGTGATTATGCAAAGTGGATCAACTGTCAGACAGTGAAAGAGAGAGAGAGAGCGATAGAAAGAGGGAGAGAGAGAGAGAAAGAGTGTTGGGTGTGTTGCTAATTTTCTCGTTTCTCACTTCTCTCTCTCTCTCACTATCTCTCTCTTTCTCGTTTCTCGACCAAAACAATTGGAATGACCAGAATGAGCAGCAGGGTAGAGTAGTGGAGGGGGAAGGGTGCAGGTGCGGGGTAGAGTGAAGACGGACAGCATCAGCTTCAGGACTTGCCTTTTCCATGTAACAGCAAATTGGACAAGCGTATGTGTGGTGGCAACATGTATCCAATATTACAACTTGCAACTGCAACTGCAACTTGACTTTGACTTGACTTCAACATTCATCCGCATCCGCATCCCTTCCCCACACACGCACACACTCGCACACACACGTTCATGTTGCATGTCTGTATTCTGTTTGTTTGTGGCATTGCATCTTTAAGTCATTGGCCAAGTCACTCAACATGTACCTCCCTCCCACCCTCTCCCACTCTCTCTGTTCCAAGTGGACAGCTCTGAATTCGCTCAGCTTAAACATTTTCATTTTTGGGTGGGTCGGGGCGGTGCGGGGGGTGGTAACATCAACTTGAAGTCAACTCAATTGGCTGCTTGAACTTTCTGTTGATGTGCTCAATTAAAAACGTACACTTAAGTGACTTCTCAAGGCGACCATCATCATCGTCTTATCCCAGTCTAAGTCTATTTGTGAGCAAAGCTAAGCCATACGGAACATTTGCCCCAAAAAGTATGCTACGATTTTCGTGAAGTCAACTTTCTTTAAGTCAACTAACATTTCGGTCATTTATGATTTATTTACAATGCATTGTTGCATAAATTTAATTCAATTAGACAAATTTACTTTGTGTTTTGTATGCGAAGAGGTCAAAGTTCATCACTTGAATTGATTCATGATTCCAGTTTGCTTTTTGCTTTTGCTTGATTGCAATCAAAGTGAAATGTATATGAGTCGAGTCGATTGCGTTCAGTAAATCATTTAATTGAATATTATTGTTACATAACGTTTTGCATTTTCTATTATGCCATTATGAGCAAGAGAAATGCAAAATTTTCTCTTTATATTTCTCTATTTCTCTGTTTCTCTATTCAAAATGCAAATGCTTAAGGCTGTTATTTTTGAGCATTGACTTGTCGACTTTTCTTTTGTTGTTCTAGTTGTTGTTCGTTGTTGTTGTCCGTTGTTGTTGTTGTTTGCCTGACCTATCGTTGGGTCAAATGGCATATAATTGATTGGTTTTGAATGGCGGACAAAATAGTTTTCTATCGCTCTTTTGCATTTGGCATTTGGCATTTTAAAATGAACACAAACAGCACTAACGAACAACGACAACGACAACAATGACAACAATGGCTAATACCCAATGGTCCAATGGCCAACGGGTAATGGGGAATGGGGCCAACAAATGGTATTGGTAGTGGCAGTGGTATTGGCCAGGTTTAACAATGTATTAAATAATTGGATTCAATTATGCGCCATGTTGCACAATAATAAATTGCATAGCGGAGCGAGCGAGCGAGCCAGCGCTGACCCAATCAATCACTCAATCACAATCAATCAATCACATCAGTCACGCACACAAAAACAACAATAACCAAATTTAAAAATCTCATTTAAATTTTAACGTCGTTTAGTTTTGCTTTTTTGGCTTAGGCCCAAAAATCATGAAAGTTTTTTTGAGTTGTTTTTGATCTGATTTTTGTTTCATGCCCCTAATGCTCTCTCTGTGTGTGTATTTTGTGATTAATGCACAGTTGCTGATTTTGATAGATGGCTAAAAGGGTTTTTGATGTATAGTGTGGGCGAAGGGTAACGGGGGGTTACGGGGGGGGATAATTGCTTTTGTGCAACATGAGCGCGCTGCCAACCAAATTGTCAATTTAATTTCGAGGCCTGCACACAATTCGCGCTCCAAAAATGTCAACAGAATGCGGCTCGATAGTTGCATGTTGCATGTAAACTGTGTCGTCTCCCACAGTGTGAGTTAATTTGATTTTAATTATGTAACACAGGTCACAGAGAGAGAGAGAGAGAGAGTGGGAGTGGGAGTGACTGGTGGCATGTGTTGCATGTTGAATGTTGCCATGAGATGATTTTGGTTTTGCTTTGATTTGTTTCAATTGCGGTTAATCAACTGGGGCCGTGGCCGTTAATATTATGATTGCCACATACCACATTGAAAGCAACATCAGCAGCAGCATCAAACCACACCAATACCAACACACACGCATACCAGCACACACGCATACCAACACACGCATAAATGTTGCAGGCATTGCCACAGAAATTGACAATTAAAAATAATTTGAAATGCTGACGTCAAAAACGTGCAGCGACAATAAAACGAGAGCGCATTTCATTAAAATTTCAAGTCAAGTCAACCGAGTGCCAACACACACACACACGCATACACATACTCGGAGAGAGAAACATGCCACACTTGACAGCAGACACGCCCAGTGGGCAACAAACCCGCATCCCTCCACCCTTTCAACACACACACAACTAGAGCGAACGAGAGTCAACGCGAAACGATAGCAATTTAAAATTAGTAAAAGTTAAAGCACAGCACTAACAACTCTAAAGGGAGAAGGGTGGTTGCGAACGGCGGAGGGGGGTATGGTGAGGAGGGCGAAGTAGAGTGGCGTTGCAACTACCGAGGTTTTGGCTTAATGGGAGCAACACGAAACGAGCTGCTGCTGCTGCTGCTGCTGGCCTGCAATTAAAAACAAGCAAAAATATGCGCCAGTTTAGCATACATATGCGACTCCTATACACATACACACACGCGACTCTCTATATGTGTGTGTGTATGCGACTAGCTGTATACCCTATCTCTAACTCTTTGCCACTCTATCTCTATGTCTTTGCGTTTGTGAAACTTTTTCTTAACTATTTTATATTCAATCATTCATGTTAGGGTATACAATGTATGAACTATCTTTCTGTCAAATTGTTATGGAGTTATGGCAGACAGTGGGTGGGGTGGAGGGGTGGTTATGGCTACACACACGGGGGGATTGCCGCTTGAGTGCCGGCTGCTGGCTAAATGCTTTGCTTGTCGTCAGTCTCAACTCAACTCAACTCAACTCAAAACGTGCAACTAAACTGCAGCATTTTACAAACAACTTGCCACACTGTCCATATGGTTCACAGCTAACAGCTTTCCACCCACTACTTACTACCCTTTGCCATCTCTTCTGCCTCTTCTTCTTCTTCTCACACAGTGTCTGTGTCATAGCACATAGTTATGCTTCTCCCCATTCTCCCCACCGCCATCACCATCAAAAGAACCATCCAACCAACATTTCTGTCACTTGCTTTTTATGGCCCACCAACCATTCAGCTCAACTCCTTCCCTCTCTTTCACTCTCACTCTGTCTCTCTCCATCTCTGTCTTAGTACTTTATGGGCGTTTTAAAGCGTGCGGGCCAAGCCGCTTAAGTGGGTTGTTAAGGCCTTGTTAATTTTATTGATACCCACGACGATCGAAATGTCTGACAGAAAAAGATAGACAAAGAGAAAGAGAGGGAGGCAGAGAGAGGGATTTGGTGTGAGGGAGATGGGTAACAAGTGGAGCAAGTGGTTCATTTGGCTCGACTCGACGTTGATATGGCCGACACATGTTGCGGCTAAGGCCATATTCTCTACTTCCTATTCTCTACTTTTCACCCTCTTAAAAGGGTTTTTTCGTTTCCCTAAGTATCTCTCTGTAGCTGTTAAGTCTCTGTGTGTGATATGTGTTAAGCTTAGGGTATGTGTGACCCACTAAAAAGCGGAACTTGTGCTAGTCTGGTCACACTGAACATTCCTACAACCGAACCGCGCTTAACTCAAATTGATGCTAGTTCTTATGTCTCTAATTGGGTTAAAATATCTTTCGAAAACTTACCTTCTACTTACCATTACATTCGCGTTCGTTGCTGTAAAGAATGAAAGACCCAACCCAGAGAGACCCAGTGATAAAGATTTTTAAGTTATTTCTTAGTATCTTGAATTTCATTTTTATTCTGTTATTTCCAATCGCTGGTTGACCTTAATATGTAGTATGCCAATGCTCGCTTAGTAGCATTTACATAGTTAGTACCATTTAGAAATTTTCGTGTTTCGTGTTTTTCGTTTTTTTCGTTTTTTCAGCTTTTACTGTTCCATACTTTCGGCCCACAAACTTTTTAATTTTTCATGCTTTCAATCTTATCTTTCTTTCTTTCTTTCTTGTTTTTGGCTAATTGGGCTGTATATATATATATATATATAGTTTATATATGTATTTTGGCATACACTTACATACACATACACGCATATCAATTATCCATTTAAATCGTAACTTAAGTTAAATAACAATCACATTTACTTATTCTGTTTTTTTTTTATGTTTTTTTTTTTTTGTTTTCATTTTCCTTCAATTTTTCATCATATTTTCAGTTTTTTGTTTGGCTCATCTTATTCGAAAAAAAAAAAAATATTTCTTTTCTTTTTATTTTTGATCTATTTTGGGATTAAGTATACATATATATCATATATATCAATTATCAATCATATTTTGACTCCATCTCCTTCTCTATAAGCAAATTGTCAATAAAACAATTGGAAAAACAATCAAATCAACAAAAAACTTAAAAATCATTCCGTCATTTTGTTCTCTTCGTTCCGTTTTTAGAACCGGAACCGTAACCGGAACCGATCGGAACCGATCTACATATCTATATCTATATATAACTTGCTATATCCTTTGAATATTGCATACATTTAAATTTTATTTAATTCTCTACATGTAGTATAAAAAAAAAAGAAAACACATGCTACTTGCAGTGCACGCATTCTTTTTTTTCTTTTTCGTCTTTCTTTGATTTATGTTGCAGTTAGTTTCTGTTGTTTTTTTTTGTGTTAAACTAGTTCATATTTTTTGAAATCTTGACATTTATTAGTTAATGAGAATCGGTATGTGAGTGAATTTACGTTCTTTACGATCTGGGCAAATATTTGATTTTGCTTTTATACTATGTAAGTTTACAATTATTTAACTTATAGTTATACATATTACATCCATACATATATAGTTTGTTTGTTTTGTTTTTGTTTTCTGAATTCTGAAGTCCTCTGTTTATGTTGTTGTTGTTTATTTCTTATGTTTTTTTTTTGTAGTTTGTAGTTGTGTACCAAAAAAAGAAACTATTTTTGCTAGACGCTAGTTTTGTTCAAAGATTACACAAATTGCACACGTATCGATTGTATTGTATATATATATATATTTATTTTATGTAAAGTTCTTATTGATCTATATATATATGTTGTATAAATTGTTATTGTTGTAAATTGTGTGTGTTTTTTGTTGTTTTTAAAAATTTCGGCACATTTGATTACTTGTCATCAAAAAAAAAAAAAAAAAAAAACCATATACAAAGTTTTTAAACAAAATCGGTGTACGACTTATAAATGCGCCTTATTATATGTATATCCCCCCCAAGAAAAAAAAACTTCTCTAGAATCTAGAATCTTTTCAAGTATGTTTCATAAGTGCAAACAGTTAATTGGTTATTTGGCCAAATGAGACAGTGCTTAGATTTCAATTGACTCAAACTTCAAAACCCAAACTGCTATATGGTAAAACTTTGAGATGCATTCAATTTGGACCTAAAACCGTCAGCATACCAAATTTGACAACTCTAATGCTCATAATGAGTGAGTTCATTGGGTTAAGTTCTGTGAGTGCGTATGCGACAATCAATCAATAAGCTGACACAATTTGGCAACACTTCTTCGTTTGTAAACGTCAAAAAATAACAAAAATGCATTTTTGTTACGTTCTGTAAATGTTTTTCGTGTATTTTCTTTTGCATTTGAGGGGTGCGATTTTGGTTTAGTAATAGCTTTGTATGTTGTAGATAGACATTGAAATAGCAATTGGGCAAAACACTTTTTGTTAAGCCACAAATAGACAAACAATTATTTATGATGTATATTTATATACTAATCGCATTTCAATTGTTCTTAAATATTATATATTTCTTATGTTTTTTTATCATCAATATTTTGAAAAATCAACAAACAGTTAAGTGGAAAAATTGAAATTTTCATCATTTCTATTCATTGTATTATTATTATTATTATTATATTTGGGTTACATATTCTATATGATGCTGTCTAACGGTTCTTTCTAAGCCTAACCTAAACATCTGACACATCTGTGTGTGTGTGTGTGTGTGTGTGTGTGTGTGTGTGTGTGTGTGTGTGTGTGTGTGGGAGCGAGATGACTATACCAACACACCACCACCACCACGAAAAAAAAAATACTTCCTAATCTTCATTGATCGATTTCTAAATGTCTTAAAGTTTAGTATATTTTTTATTATTATTTTTATTTTTATTTTTATTTTTATTTTTATTGAGTATCCATACCTTAAAAGAGTGTGTTATGGCATTGCCAGTTTTCATTAGATTTCTTCTTCTTCATCTTCTTCTTCTTCGTCATCATCATCATTGATTTAACTGCCATTCACGGCGACCGCGTGTATGCCGCCATTGCTGAGACTGCCAGCGCAGAGTGTTGATGCTGCAGCAGTGGCAACGGGCGATGCTGGTGGCGATGCGGGCGGCGTCAATGTTGACGGCTCCTCTCCACCACCACCACCTCCTGCTCCTCCTGCTCCTGCTCCTACTCCGCCGTTGCCATTGGTTGGTGGTGGGTGTGTCGAATTGGAAATGGTGTTGGCAATGCTGCCATTCAATTTGGCACTCATATTGCCATTGGTTAGCTTTAGAGCAGCAGCAGCAGCTGTCTTTGAGTCAATAAGTGTCTTTTGCTCCTGCTCCTGCTCCTGCACGTGCTCCTGCTCTTCGATTTTCTCAGGTTGCTTGTCAGTTTCTGTCTGGTTGCCATTCTGTGACTCTATCATAGGTGGCGGCGGTGGTGGTGGTGGTAATGAATCCAATTGATTCGTTTCGATCAGCGTTAAATCGTTGAGCTCCTTAATCTCCTCAGTGGATGGCGGCGCCGGTAGACTCATCAAGCTATCGTAGTTGTTCTCCGACTCCATCAACAGTTCCTGTTTGGGTTGCTCCTCCTTTTGCTGCTCCTTTTGCTCCTCGGGTTGCTCCTTTTCCTTCTCCAACTTTGGTTGTTCCTGTTGCTGTTGGTTGTTGCCTACGTGGTCAGTCTCAGTTTCCTCTGCTGCCGATTTTACTTGGGACTCCGTCTCATTGGCATTTCCAAAGGCTGCCGGAGCGGGCAATGGAGGTTCCTCCACCACCATCTCTTCTTTCTTATCAACTGTTGCTGTATCCTTGTTGTCAATTAGCTGGGATTGGAGGACCAAAGGTGCGTTTCCAGCATAACCTGGCTGCTCGATGACATAGAGCTCCTGGTTGCCATAGGAATAGCGTTTGTTTGAGTCACCCGACGATGTGGAGCTCAGATCCGATTGGGACAGACCAGTTTGTGCCTTGATGGGCATGGTGGGTTCCTCCTCCGGCAACAGCTGTTCCTCCTCGATGAGTTGAAGGCCAACAGCAGCAACCGGACCAACAGTTCCAACTGTTCCGGCTGCTCCCAACGGCAACGGATTGGCAAAATCGCTGGGTGGAGCATGTATCTGCACTTGTTCATGGCCCGGTGGAAGGGTGCGCTCTTCGGGAGTCGTCTGCTTGCCGCCGTTTCCGTTGCTTGTATCGAAGGGTAGCTCAGTGATGTCGATGCCGGCGGCGGGGCTATCGGGCAGCTGCTTGGAATCGATGCCGCGGGAAACCTCTACCACAAAGACGCCATCCTTGTCCGTGTGCATCTTTGTCTCGCGAGCATTACGCGAAATGTCCTGCGGGTTGCCCAACACAGATAGCAAATGAGCAGAGGGAGACAGAGAGAAAGGGGTTTGTGAGTAAATATACGGAAAGCGGAAAGCGGAGGACATCAAATCGGGTACTGGAATGCCAGTTGGCAAAGTACATCTATGAGAATACAATGGCGCTGGGTTTATAACAGGTAGACAACAACAAGAATGAGAACGAGAACGAGGAGAACAAGGGCGAGTACGAGTACGAGCGAGTGAGAGAGGAAAAGGAAGAGGTGAGCGGTGTGTGAGTGTTTACCACAAGAAGGCAGGAGACAAATCGAGCGGCTGCCATGCGGAAAGTGCCGAAAATTGCATTTGCATATGCTTTGCTTGTGGCACATTTACACCTCACATACATATACATACATAGAGACATAGAGCGAAAGAGAAACTGTGTAAGCAAGATAGTAAAAGAGAGAGAGAGAGCGAGAGACATAGGGGCCAGGTGCACCAGTAGGTGCTTCATTGCTTGTACCGGATATCCTTGGGGATGGGATGGGATGGAAAAGGTCTGCTTGACAAATAACCGACACTCGACTAGCACTGGACATAAGAAGCAGAAGCAGAAACAGATTGGGGCAGCACTCTAAGGACGATGCCGATAGAGAGATGAAATGAACGGGAGTGGAGTGGTGTGAGGGGGGGAGATATAGTAGTTGCAATTGTCGTAATGCAGGACACAAATTACAAGGATCGATCACAGTCATGTCAAGAATGCACCGGTAAAGAACAAGAATAAGAAATTGGAAAATCCACAAATTGGACACAAAGGGAAAGAAAGAACTTGAGACTTGAAAAGACTTGATGAAGTAATATAATAACTGTTCTTATGTCTTACTGACTAATCAAGGAATGAATTGGATTGCCTCTCTCCCTCTTCATGCGGTTTGATTCCCCTTGCTCGAAACTCTAAGTAAGAGTTGAGTAAGAAGGGTAGAAAACTGCTTAACGGTTGAGTAAAGTACATTATAATCAACGAGAAGAAGTAACTTAATATGTAATCTGTTCTGTTGATGAAAAATCCATTATGTATTATCTATCTTTAGACACTCAATAAGTAAGTTTTGACAGCGAAGTGGGGAAAAAAAGAAGAAAATAAAGATCAAAAAATATTATTACGTATCATTATTATAGTCAAGTTAGCAGCTTAAGTATAACAATGAAAGTTTGACAAGTTTGACAACAACAACAACAATAACAATAGTCAATCAATCAATCAATCAATCTATCAATATGCACTACGACAACAACGAGAAAAGACAAGCGAGCGACAAAACGTTGACAAAGACAAACTTATTCATAAAGTGTGTGCTCTGAGTGTGTGCGTGTGTGAGTGTGTGTAAGTGTGTATAAGAAAGAGACAGAGAGAGAGAAAAGACAATAACGACATAATTAGCAAGAGATACATCAAACAGACAGACAGACAGAGTGAGAGAGAGAGAGAGAGGCAAAAAGAGACAAAGAAGAGTTGACAAAATAGCAAGCAGAGTATAAAGACGCACACCCTTAAAGAACCAACTCATATGAGTAATTTGGAACCAACTCACCATCATAAAGGGTGTGTATCTTTATCTTTTCGTTTATCTCATTACCCAAAGCAAGTACAAAAAAAGTGACGACAACAACAAGACTAGAAATCGAACTGCTTTCACTTACATGACGCTGTTCGGTGACAACAACTAGATGATTATCTTTAAGCGTCATCTTCGTGACGGAACCACTAAATGAACTGGGTGCCTCGAGAGTTCGAGCCTCGAACTGAAACTCAATACGCTGCACCCCGCTCGCCAAGGCCAGCGACATGGAACGAATGAGTGCAGCATTTGCAGGATTTGCATTTGGATCTGGATGCGAATAGAGATTCGCATCGGGATTGCTCAGCTGCGATTTCGATTGCGATTGCGATGATGGCGTTATGGAACAGCTGAATGACGATGACTGTAAGAAGATGAATCCAGAAACCAAACTTAAGCTCCAACTCAAAACATATTTTGCTTATCAAAAAAAGATTTTTAATTAAAATTAATGTGAATTTGAATGCAATTAAATTTAAGGTTAGGTGAACAATTTTGTGTGGCACCCTGAATGGGCAGGGGGGCGGGAGTGATGGGGTTGAAAAGTCTGGTTGGCCTTACTGCTGCCGCTGCTGCTTCCTAATGATGCTTATTGTTATTGTTGTAAAGAAGGTAAAGACGCCGACGCCGACGCCAACGCCGTCGCCGTTGACCTCACAATAGAAAACATTTCAACATTTCACTTTTTTTTTTGCCTTCAAATTTCAATTGAAGTTTTACGTTGCGCGCTTTTCGCTGCTGCTTTTGATCATATTCATTCATTCAACTACTTCATCATCTGATTATGCCACATCATTATTATCATTCATCAACGGCTGCTTGTTCAACTTGAAGCTTCATCATCATCATCAAGTTGGTTGGGTTGGGTTGAGTTTCTTTTCGGTTGGTTTGGTTTGGTTTCAGTTTGGGTACTCACCTCATTCTTGGAATCCTGTCCCTGGCCCTGCTCGCTGTCATCGCCAGCGGCACTCGAATTCGCATTCTTATTCAGCAAATAACTGCAAAAGAGTAAAAGAAGAAGACAGCAGACAGAAAGAAAAAGAAAGAAAGAGAGAGATGAGTTGAGTTGAGTGAGTTGGCAACATTATAAAATCCCATGCATTTTAAAATAGGTAAAATCCACAAATTCGTTGCCTACTTTGCGGCTGCATTCATAAACGTTTCATAAAGTGATGCCATAACCGAGTTTATTCTATTCATACTCATAGATATAGATATAGATATAGTATATGGTAGTATGTTTAGGGTAGAGTGGAGACTGTTACACTTGGAGAAATATTCTGAATGCTTGGCAGACACGAATGTGATACACAATTGGATTAGAGCTTGGGACACATTCGAATTGTAAAGAGACTAAGCAAAATGGGGAAAAACACATTGCTCAAGGTATGTTGCATGTGAAGAATACAAAAGTGCTTCAGCGTTGCCACACCACCACCACCAAATCCACTTTACATGCCACACGCACTTTGCACACACACACCCACACACATGCACACTTGAGGGACCTTGGCATTTCACTTTCGTTTTTAATGCGTTTTCTTTTCACAAACATTTCTACAAATTGTCGCAGTCACAAACACACACATACTCACACACATACTCACACACACATACATAAACTCGCACAACTAATTTCTCGTCTCGACAGTTTATTGTGCAATTTCCTTTTTAGCTTCACACACACACACTCACACACACACCCCACAGCCTCTCTTCTGCTAGCACAGCTGGCATGCCGCAACAGCAACAACATCAACAGCAATAGAAAAGAAAGGCAGGCAGGCAGGCTGGTAAAATTTATTTCCGTTGCGCATTTGTCGAGCTTGTGTGCGTGTGTTTGTGTGTGTGTGTGTGTGTGTTGCGGCCGCCAACATGCGGCACCTTGCTTCTTTTTTGTGGCAAGCGGCAAACGGGCAACTTGGCAACTTGCGGTTGCCATTTTGACGTTTTATGCGTTTTCCTTATGTGCCGTTCCGACGACGCTCCGACAACGTTCACCATCAACAACCATCATGCAACACGGTGGCGCCCTCGCCACGCCTTTTTAGCTTCACTTGCCACTTTAGGCAACTTCATCATCTTTATTCTCGCTCTCTTTATTTTTTTTTGTGGGTTGGGCGTACGACTTCCGCTTCCGGCATCCGTCTGTCGTCGTTGATTTAGTTTTTTTTTGTATTCTTCACATTTTTAGGGCCACCTTTCATCTTGCCCCTGCCCCTGCCCCAGCCACAATGCTGCTAGTTCCTGTTTAGCCCATACTCACCCACTTATAGTAACCCACCCTCTGCCGCTCTCCCCCTGCCTGTATCGATATGTGTGTGTGTTCAGCGGCGGCGGCGGCGGCGGCATTCATTTTGTTTGGCATTTAGTGCCCGCATATAAAAGCAACGGCAACAAATTCCCATTTTGCGTGGCATGCTCGAGATTTATTTGTATCGTTGAAGGGAGGAAGAGGAGGAGGAGGAAGCTGAAAGGATGTTGCGTGTGCTGACATTGCGTCACACCATGTCCTGCCACCTCCCCTTCCCCCCTTTCGTTCGTTCATCGTTCTTCTGATTCACTCAGATTTCTGTTTTGCCGCTGGCGTTGCGAGAAATAAAATGCCAGAATGAAGCTGATAAATGCGATTTGCCACGCCCCCCAACCACACCAATAACTCCCCTGTCTATGTGCGTGTGTGTCTCTGCCAGAGTGTATAAGTGTGTGTGCATGAAGAGGGTGTGAATGTGTGTCTTAGTCACACTCGGTCTATTCAGGTAACCCTTTTCACCATTTGCCATTTGCCAACTGACTGCAACAGCAGCTGCTGTTCCTCTCTACCTTCCCCCCCCTTACGAATGCCACACACACTTGAAGAGTTATCTTTCTGGGTGTCAAAGATTAAATACACTAGCTAAGACATATGGCAAGCCATGTTGCACAAACTTTTTAAAGGAAAACAAGTATAAGCTTCTTCTGCTTCTGATGCTAGAAAATATCGTTAAAACTTTCGTTTCAGCTCTGTCAACAAATGTTTACAAATGAGAAGAGAGAGAAACTGTCCTGATGCACCATTAATCTAATATTAATTTGTTTTTTTCTGGTAGGTTATAAGACAATGAATTGCTTATACAAAAGACTATATTTAACAATAGCTTCCTTTTTTTCAATTTGTTTTGTTCTTAATGACAATATTGTGGGTGGCCTTCCCCCACTTGCCACTTGCCACTTCACTTCAATTACGCAACAGGCTCACTTGCCACTTGCCATTCGTTCCTCTACTCGTTCCCTACTCTACGCCGCTCTTGCTTGTCTGTAAAAAGTTTCAACTTCATTGGACAATCGCAATTATTTTTAATTTCAAGGACATTGCAACGGGGCTGATTAAGCACTCAACAAGGCATAACCCCTAAGGGGAGAATCAAGCGGGAGAGAGAGAGAGAGAGTCACAAACAGCTCGAGGGAAATTTCACTGCAATGTATACACATACATATATTGAGCAAAGTAGTTGCTTAATTAAAATGAGTGTTTATGGCATCATAACGTTAAATTTTCTTTGATACATTGTCCAGGAAGAACTTTATTTACTTACCGTACGGCACAGTACATGGATGTCAGGAGTGCTGCGGGCAAAATGACAATGATGAGACCCATGGACACGGCGAAGAGATTAAGATAACCTACAGTAGTAAAGAAAAAGAGAAAGATGAAAGAGTTAGCAACTTCAGAGAGAGAAAAACTTTCCCCATCTCAGTTTTGAACTTACCATCATAGTCAGCCAAGGGATCTTCGGATAGAGCTGTGGCATTGACCATGCGTTCGGGCATCTGGTTGCGCAACAATGGCGCCATAGCGGATGTATCACCCGAATTGAAGCCAGATGAAGAAGCCCTAAAACTCTCGTTACGCAACTGCAATGTGGCATTAACTAACTCCGCGACGGGAAACTGTTCCCGATGCAAATGACTAAATCCATGATTGAGCGAATGACGGTAGAGTCCACGATGATCATCGTTTTGCTGTTCCTGTTGCTGTTGTCGATGCGCTGGACTCTCAAACGGGTAGGAACCCTCGACGCCATCGAATCCACCGCCGGCGCCATCATCGATCAAATCGCCACCATATTGAATGGAGCTCTCCAGGACATCGGGATCATTGCCAAGACCGAGGCTATTGCTGTCAATATCATTCTCATAGATGCTGCGACCCTGACCCACCAGCTCGCCCGGCATATAGTCGATCTCCTTGAGCTCAATCTGCGGTGGTAGCTCCCCAATGACCGGAACTCCAATTGCCAAGTCGGGCAATACCGCCGGCTGTATGATAATGTCCGTTTGCGGGGTGCTGGCCATTGGCGACTGTGTGGAACTGACGCTCGATGACGCCGACTGCTGCTCCACCTCGATGACCGATTCCCCGACATAGGTCACATCCAATGGCGGTGAACCCTCATTATTGCTGCCCGAGCGTAGAATTTTCATGGCATCGGAACTGTGACCCATTGGAGATAAAATGATGTCCTCTTGTTGCTGCTGTTGCTGCTGCAACTGTTGCTGCTCCAACATGTAGGTAGCGGGAAAGAATTGATTCTCAAATTGTAGTTTTCGCTGCTGTTCATTGCTGATGCCACTGCTGCTGCTCGTTGGCAAGGACTCTCCGACCTTAACCTCCGTATTGGAGATGTAGAAAATAGTGTCTGAATCGCGATCGATGGTCGGCTTGCGTGGCATTGGTGGTGGCGGTGGTGGCGGCGGCGGACGTGGCAATCCCCCCTTAGTATCAGCCATAAAGAGCTCATCAGCTGCATCCTGGGGTGGACGTACTGCCGGTGCCTGTCCATCCGAGGAGGAACGATACGGATAGCTGAACATCGGGTTCATGTGCTCGGCACTGTATGAGTTCTCGGTGTTGTTGTCGCCGGCACTGTTGTCAATGATCTCGACAACGAGTATCTCATCGTTGGCTTTGTTCGGTTTGCGCTCGTCGGCCGCTGGTTGGCGATAGGAGAACTCTAGGTCTTCGCTCTCATTGCCAAAGGCCTCGGACACATTGATGTGAATCTCAATGGCTGCGGGCTCTGGTTTGCCAATGCCCATGGCAATGCCATGACCGCCGGCTGCTGGCTGGGTGGAGACATCGGCACGATCGATAACGTATTGAGTGAAACGTTCTTGCACCACCGCCGCTGAGTGGCTCGGTGGCTTGGTGGCGCCAATGACTGCTGCTGCTGCCGGCGGGAACGACTCCATCGGCATTGGATAGAAGCCCTGGTTGTCACGGAAATTGGTTGAGGCCACAATTGAGTCCACCGTGGAGTCATAGACCTCGATTTGTATATCTGAGATCTTGGATTCGGTACGTGGTGGTGCGGCCAGCTGCACCGCTGAACCAGCCACACTGATCTCAGCTGCTGGCAACGGCATCGGCTTACGGGTGGTACTTATCTGATGTTCGGGTACCTGAAAAACCGTTGTGGACAGCACGGACTGCATCTGTTGTGATTGCTGTAATTGCAGCTGCTGTGGTGCAGCTGGTAGCAGTGTGGTTGTTCGTGTGGTGGTGCCCGGGCGCAATGAGCTGGTCTCCAGATTTAGTTCGAGTAGTGCTGTTGGTGCCAATATCTCAACAATTCGTCCCTGACGCAATTGCAATTCAATCGAATCCTCGGCCAAGTGTTGACGGTCGCCGTTGGGCGAAGATGGTTTCTTTAACGGATGGACAACACTAAAAGTTTTCTCACCCATAAAAATGGGTCCCAAATAGCCATTTGGCACTGGTAATAGTTCGCTTGGATGACTGCTCTCTAAACTTCTGCTGTTGCTGCCGCTGGTGGTAGTTGCTGCCGTGGTGGTAGTTGCTGCTGCTGTGGTGGTAGTTGCTGCTGTGGTGGTGGTGGTTCGTGTTGCTGGAGTTGTTGTTGGGATCATATTTTGTGTATCTGTTGTTGCGGAATATTGTTGCTGCTGTAGCTGCTTCTTCTTGGTTAGCTTAAGGCCATCGTGACCATTGCTAACGGGTGGTGCGACTGTACCTTCCAGGTCCAATAGCTGCACCACCGACTCCAATCTTAAATGTAAAGTGTTGCTGTTGCCATCTGTGGTTGGTGCTGGTGCCGGTGCTGTGGTGGTGCTTGGCTCAACGGCAACTGTTGCTGCTGTATCTGTTGTTGCTGCTGCTGCTGTGGTTGTTGTTGTTGGCATTGTTGGCACTTGTTTAACGGGCAATGCATTGCCATTTGGTTCAGATGGCGACGATGGCATGCTGGTCTCATTAAGTGTAGCAACTGTTGCTGGTGCTGCTGCTGCTGTCGTCGTAGTCGTAGTTGTCGTAGTTGTGGCTATTGTTGTTGTTGGTGGTGGCATGGAGTGTCGCTTGTTGCTTGTTGCCACCATCAACTTAGGCATATCACCCTCAAGACCAATCTGCAGCTGATGTGTTGCCGTTGCAACAGCAGTATTTGTTGCTGGTGCCGCTTGCACTTGGCCATTGCTGTTGTCGTTGCCGTTGTTGCTGATGGTTGTAGCCACCAGGAGCAGCAATATTAACCACAGGGTGACAACGGGTTGTCTTCCCCTTGCAGCAGCTGTCATCTTGCGGTTGCTGTTGCTCTCTGTTGCTATTGTTGTTGCTGTTGCTGTTTTGTTGCTGTTGCTGTTGCTGTTGCTCTTATATATTTTGATTATGCTTTTGCTCTCTGTGCGCTCTGTTGCTCTGCTTCTGTGCTTGCTTCGTGTTTTCTTATGATAATTTTTTCAGCAAAAAGTTGCTGCAGCTGTTGCTGTTGTTGTTGTTGTTGCTGTTGCCTTTGGCACTTAATTTCCCCTTTTGCTATTGCTGCTGTTGCTGTTACTGTTACTGTTGGCACTTGGCATTGTCGTCGTCGTGTAGCACTTTAGGCTGCTCGGCAACTTCGTCATCATCTTCATCAACATCTTCAGCAATCCGCGCAGCCGTCGCAGCTGTCGCCGCTTTCATTCATTCATTCACTTGATGATGTTGCTGCTGTTGCTGCTTTTGCTGTTGCTGCTCTTACTGTTACTGTTGTTGTTGCTGCTGTTGGTGGTGCGGCCATTTTCTGCGGCGCTGCTGTTGCTGCGGTCGCTGTGGTTATGGCCCGTCGGGCGGCGGGCGGCGTTCTCTCTTCCCTGCTTCCTTGCCACACAAAACAGATACAAAAAAAAATATTTAAAGATACAAAAAATATATAAAAATAAAGGCATAAAATACAAGAAAATACTAAGTGAGAGGGAGAGAGAGTACTTTTAGCACTCAGCGCGAAACGTTTCGCTTGCTTTCGTCTTCTTCTTCTTTTCATTCGAGTTTTCGTTTGTTTTCGTCTTGTTGTGCGTGTGTATATGTGTGTGTGTGAGTTGTATTTTTGTTTTTTTCTGTGTTCTCGCCTGTTTCTTTGCACTCTACCAATGAGTTCTGCTTGAGTGGAAATAAAATTTAAAATAACGAAATATGCTGCTGTAACAACAAAAACAACAACAACAACAACAGTTGCTGCTGCTGTTGCTGATGTTGCTGCTGATGTTGCCGTTGTGCTTGCAATGCAATAAAAAGTAATGCAACGACGCGCAAAAGTATGCAATGGAAACAGAAACAGAAACAGCAAAAAAAAAGAGTCGACACAAGCACAAAGCAAATGGACAAGCTAACCAAGATAAAAATAACGAACATGAATAATGCTTTCCAAAATCCCCATCTTTTATATATATATATATATATAGTAAATACATTCCACAAAAGATTTTCGCTTTTGAATCAGTTAAACAAGCAAAACGGACAAAAAATGAGATAAATGTGTTTTTTCAACTGGAAATTTAACTGAACTCGACAACCCTACGCCCTTAAAAACGGTAAATGAGAACGCGACTGTACTTAGTAAATATCTTTTTGAGCCGACTACTAAGCTCATATTGAATAGTTTGGTTAAAATTTCTTCAAATCTTTTCAAATCCCCCGAAACACATCGAATGATATTTAAGCACATATTTTTCTGCTTCTTCAAACTGCAGATGCCTTGTCAATGTAAAAGTGTAAGAAATGCGAAAACGAGTTGCTTGCGAGCAATTTTTCGTTGCTTTTGCTTTTTGCGAGTGATGTGTGAAAGCATTTCATGAACAAAAAAAAAAAAACAACTCAGAGACAGAAAAAAGAAAACTAAAGGGAATATATGCCATAGAAATACCAATTTTGTAAACATTCTGCCCTCAACTCAACAACAATGTCCAAAACTCAACTTGCTGAACATAGACGAGCTAAGCGGGCGGGGTGAGGGGGCGCTCTTTTATTGCTTTTGTCTTTTGTTGTTGCTGTTGTTGTTAAAACCCAAAAATGCCATGCAAATTAAATATAAAGCCTCGAAAATGATTCGATTTGAACTTTTGGCACAAAGAACCCAAAAACAACGCCGCCAGCCGCCAGCCAGACAGTTCACAAAAAGGTTTCAGGCACTCCCCATTCTCCCTACTACTCTCCACCCCCCACTCAATCCACTCATCGCTCTTTGTATGACCGCAAGCAAAAGGTTGCGGTTTACTGTTTACGTTTACGCTTACACCACCATTTGGCCAACAGCTTTTCATCTGTGTCTCTCAAACTCCCCTTCTCCCCATCCCCTTCATCATCATCATCATCATCATCATGGTCATCATTGGCAAAGTTAGTGCGGGCTATCGACGGGTTATCATCGTTATCATCAGCGAAAGCAGTACTTACAACAAGAATCTAACCCCTTCTCCTACTCCTCCTCCATCCACCATTCACCATCCACCACAAAGACCACAAATGGCAGATGCTGTTAACTCTTTCTGCATCTTTTGGCCATCTCTCATTGACCCTACCCTACCCTACCCTACCACCCTACCACAAAATCAACTTCAAAGCGAAAAGCACGAAACACGAAAAAGACGCCAAACAGCAATAATCTTAATTATAATAACAGAAAATGCTCATTATGATTACTTTGTGGCCTAAATGGCAAATACCATTATCGCAAATACTCTTCGTACTTCCCCCAAAAAGCCTCCAAAATCAAGAATTTGTCCATCTCTGAACATTTCGACTAAGCTCAAAGTTGATGAGCCTAAAGAGTTCACTATTTAAGTTTGAATTGAGTCTTGAAGCTTCAAGCGAAATCTTATCTATTGTCTGGCTTCCACTTAACGAGCGTTTACTGTACACAGTTATCACTATAGATATGCTGAAAACATTATGACTGAGGCTTACTGATTAAGTTTTCCATTAGAAATCATTGGTAAAGTTAACTTTTTATAATAAAACATAAGAAACAGAAACCCAAAGCTAAAGAACACAGAAAGAGTATTAAAAAGTCGTGAATATATATATAGTCAGTGTCTGTTTGTGTACAGAGTGTTTGTATAATTTGAGTTTGCTCTTTCTCTTCAAAAATCTTTTGCATAGATTATTTTTTCATTTTTCACAATTTTTCTTTTCTCAACTTCTCAACTTACCGGCTAAAAAAAGAGTGTTGGCCTTTTTTGGATTTTGTTTCTGTTTTCTGTTTTTTGGTTTATGGCGTTTTTACACTTTACACTTTATGTTCAGAGTATTCTTTTTCTATGTTTTTTTCTTTGGAGGGGGTTTTTTTTGTGTTTGGGCCTCGCAAGGTAATCCAAGGGTCCTTGCAAAGAGCCGTTAAATCTGACAGCCTGTCAATCAGTTCACAATCTCACAATTCAGTTCACAATTGTTTTGCTCTACAACAACAATAACAATAAAAAAAAATAAGAACAGAATTACAAAAATGGGTTTTTCAGATTTTCTGTTTTTTTTCTTCTTCGTCTTCAGATTTCAGATTTTGCGGCCATGGTCAAAACACTCGACACGCCCGGCACTTTTATTATTTATACATTTCTGTCTTTCTCTCTAAGTGAGTCTGAGTGTCTTTCTTTCTGTTTTTAACTTGAAACCAAACAACAACAACACATAGAATATCGCGTAACACTCAACAACAACAACAACAACAACTGTAACAACGGTAACAACAACGGCAACTTTAACAACGAACGGTTAAAGCAAAGCATAAAACGCGCCAAAAATTTGTCAAAAAATAAAGAGAAAAAACTTTTAATTCATAATTCACCAAAATTTCAATTTTCTGTTTTTTTTTTAATAATTTATTTAATATATTTTTAATTAAAAACAAAAAAAAATATTTATTTATTTATTGCGGCGTTTTGCGTTAGCTTTGCTTTAAGAACAGAGAATGGTAAGGTAAGGAGTGTTGAGGGGTGAGAGGTGAAGTGATGTGAGGGTAATGGTAACGGTAAGGGCTATGTGTGTGTGTGTGTGTTTGGCTTGGGAATTTATCTCACGGTTGAATTTTGTTAGACTTTTCTTGTTGTCGTATCCCTGGTTTGCTGTTGCTGTTCCGCTGTTGCGTCTGTTAACTCCGAATACCGCACGCAAACTGCGCAAATATCGTCGCATCCTCTGGTCTAAAAGGACAATGTTTCGACGCCGCTTGCCGTTTTGCCGATTTACCGTTTTTAGCCGATGCGTCGTCGGCGTCGGCGACGGCAGCAGCAGCTGTGTTGAACAGCGACGCAGCGTCGCTGCTTAAGCATCAATGGCAGCGGCGCACTAACTTGCTAGGTTCATGTCTTGACTACGCTGTCTTGACTAAGCTGTGAGGTTCACGTTTTGACTAAGCTGCCAGATAGTTGCAAGCAGTTGGTAGCATTTTTAAATTACCTAAATTTGCATTCGAAATGAAAGTAAAGGGTTTTAAAAGTTCATTGCACATAAATTTTTTATGTAAGTGTTTAACGGTTCTATTCAAATAAATTAACAGTCTGGCAACATGTGTGACGACTTCATTCCAATAAATTAACAGTCTGGCAACATGTGTAACTTCCAGTCTACACATAGTAGTCTACACTCTCTGTGCGTGTGTAGAGTTTAATGTGGTGAATAGGATGCCATGAAACTCGGCTAAGCTTTGTGTCTCGGCTTGCTATAAACTTTAGCTGTGACACTTTTGACACTTATACCTTACAACCCAGGCGCAAAAAGTTTCATCACTTTCAGTGTGTGTCTAAGCTAACCTAGTCTAATGTTGAACCTTATAAGCGGCTTATACTTTATAGCCTAGGCGCAAAAAGTTCATCATTTTCTCTGTGTGTCTACGCTAACTTAGTCTAGTTATAAACCTAATAATCGTTTAAAGCTTAGTTTGAGAGCAAAAAATCATTAAAATATACGAAATGTGATAGAAATCTCGATTTGGCTTAAATTCTTTGCCATTTTTGCCATTTGCCATGTGCAATTGCCCATTAATATCTTATTCTATTTGATTTTTAAGAGTTTCTATGCCAAATGAATCACGTTTTAACTTGTTATAACTTTCTCTAATTTTTCCCTCTCTCTTTCAGATGGATTATAGCTAAAAACTGTCATTTGGCATTATCGTCAGTCATCGGAGGAATCTATTTATATGTCTCAAATATACTCTGACATATGTGCAAAATTCCGCACTTAATCCCGTTGCTTTCGACTTCATCTCTCTTTTTTCGATTTCTTCTTCTTTCTACCTTTGTAACAGTTAACAGGTAGAAAATATTTTAATCTTACTGTCTCTGTCTCGCTCTCTCTGTCTAACCTGTCATTCATTCTGCTTGATTCGCTTGATCCATTTGATAATGCAGCCCGCACCATAATTCCCATAAATATCTTTTCGCTGCTTGTTGTTGTTGTTGTTATTTGTTGATTATGTAAACCGTTTCGCTTCATTCCACAACAATATGCGATGTTGTTGTCGGTTTGTTGTTGTTGTTATTGTTTTGGGTTGTTGTCTGCGCTTTGGAATTCGAAGCAGCTGCCGCCTGAGGCGACACTCCCAGAAAAAACGAAAAACCAAAACACAACACAAAACCCATAACAAAAACAAAGTCTATCATTTGCCAATGGCAACGTCTCCATCATTCTCCACACACACACACTTCTCTCCACTCTTCTCTCCACTTCTCTTGTTGTTGTTGTCTTAGCTGGTTTTGGCAAACGCATTTGCAGCACCTTCGCTCGCTCGCATCAGCATTTGTGGCACATTTTGTGGCACATTTTGGGGGCGCGCGCACACATGCATCAAGCCATCAAGCCATTTGCCAGCTTAATTGAGTTTTTCTGCGTTTTTGCCGTTTCAATTGAAATGCTTTGCCACATTAAAGACGGCGAACCGCGCGAACCGAGAAGTGAAGTGAAGAGAAGCAAAAACAAAGGCCAAAATGACCTCAAAGCGATTACAATTTTGATTTATTTTATATCATTTGATATCAAGAGTTTTTGTTTTTGTTTTTTATTGCTTTCTTTCGCAAATAGTCGCAAAACAAATTCAAATACATAACCAAATGGCAAAAAAAACAGAGTCGGAGATCTCTAATCATTGATCCCACCGGCTGCGACTCTGCCGCTGCCTCTGCCGCTGCCGCTGTCACTGCCAACTGCCGCTGCTGACTTCATTGATCCAAGAAACCCGCACGTCGTCAATCAGACATTTGCCGTTGTCAGCTTTGACTTCGACTTTGACTCCGGACTCCGAATCCGACTTCGACTTCGACTTCGATTCCGGACTTCTTCAGGCTGCGTAACGGCTAATTTTAATTTGAGTCGCCGCCGCCGCCGTCGTCGTCGTCGCACCACTTGACACGCACTGCGCTGACTTTGGCCAAACTGTTTTACACTTGAAGAAAAGACACTAGAAGAACTTTGTGTTCTTCTTTATATAGAAAACTATCAACAAGTAGGTAAAGTTGATAAGTTTTGGCGTTTATTCAAAGTAAAGACAAGTGAATATTTATATTCAATGCTTAAAGTTTTGGCATATATTCAAAGTCAAGACATTGAACATTGTTCATTGAGTGTATTCAGATTCTTGATTAAAGAAAATATCTTAAAAATGATTATTCGAAACACTCTTCAACATTTTCAACATTAAACAAGCTTAAAATAAAACATTGAGAAACTCCCTGCTTCCATCTTCTTTTCACTATATCATTTTGGCAAGTGTATAAGCCATGACCAAGCCCATTTCACATGCCATGCAACAGCAGCAGCAGCAGCGGCAGAAGCAGCGGCATGCAGCAGCGGAGAAGTGCCCACAGGCAACTCTCTTAGAAAACGCAATGCAAGGCGACATGTTGACAACTGGCGTCGATTTATGCAAAAAGATTTGCCTTCCCCCTCCCTCCCAAACAAGACAGAAATTCTTTCAATTGCGCATACCAAATAGCAAAGAGCGCCACCTAGCGTATACGTTTTGTCTAAATGCATTCGCTGTCCCTCTCTCTCTCTCTCGCTCGCTCTTTCTTGCTTTGCATTGATGCCAATTGAAACCGAAACGGTAAACATGGCCCGCAGTTTAAGCAGCCAAAGAAGAAGAAGAAGAGGTAGCGGTGGAGGAAGAGGAAGAAGTAGAAGTGGCTGTCGATCGATAAGCTAAGCGAAGCCAGTGTCAGCAGCTATTGAGCCAAGCACAGTTAAAAAAAAAGCCAAACACAGTTATTTAGCCAGAGTCGTCGCCTTTTCGTCGTTGCCGTTTCGTTTCATTTCGTTGTCAAGGCTCATCCATCCATCAGTTCAAGCATTTTCTACATTTTTTTTGGTTGAGTTGGGTTTTTTCGGGCCAATAGATTCGGGCAATTGGCCAAGCGAATCCGTTCAACGTTTTGCCACCACAAAATAAAATGCCAAAGATATCTTCTGGCAATGCTTTTAAGACTCGAACTCGATTCGAACTGAGAGTAATCATGCAGTTAGCACAGATTTTGGTTCTTTAACTGTTTTAATAGAGAAAATATTTTGACAGATTCCTTTCCTGAAATCAATTTTATACACTATATGTTATGTTTAGTTTAAAGCTTAAGAATATTGAGGAGTTAAAAGGGATTTTACTTTCTTTTTGTTTCTAGAACTTTTTAGGACAGAAAAAGGTTAAGTAATCAGACTTTCTTTCCTACATCCTAACCATCTTGTATCTTATACATATATACATCTTATCCATCGTAATGTATCTATCTTAGTTTTTAAATTTTATGTTTGTCTCATTGAAATACTTGCAAATCCACAACTAAAAAGTGAAAACTTGAAATAAGATTGAGAAACGGCTAAGAATCTTGAAACTTTTCCACATCTTGAAACTTTTCCACAATGTCAATTATCATATATAATCTCTTTCATATATTGTGTTTCAACATTTACTTTCTTATCTTTCGATTCCCACACTTGTCGTCGTTGCCAATTAGCTCCTTGAGCTTAGATTGTAATAACTTTATGTTTATATGATTCTTATATATCTCGGATTGGGTCATACATTTATGACATTTATAGTATCATATGTTTGTTGGGAAAGAAACGTGTGAAAAAATGCGATTGGGATCGTTAAGCGTTTAGTTTTTATGGCACATTTATGTATGAGATGTGATGTGATGTGATGAGATGGACAATGGGCAATGGGCAAGAGGGGCAGCAAGAGGTACGGCGTACGGCGGAGGTAAGATCAATTTATGGCATATGCGATAAGAAAACTTTCGCGCATTTTTCGAATATTTTCCTCTTCTCTCACTCAACCGAGAAAAAGATGCAACAACTGAAACGTTTGTGTGTGTTTTTGTTGTTGTTTTTGGTGTGATAAAGTTTATGACTAAGCTTTTGGAGTTTGCCGATCAACTCATTGACAGAGGGCGGCGTCTTCAAATTGGAGGCGTGGCAGAGTCGGTTTGAATCAGTCTGTTTGTCTGTTTCTCGGTTTCTTCGATTGAATCATCGTTTAGCAAGCGGCGGCGGCAACGGCGGCGGCGGCGTCCATTTCACTTTCATTTCTTCTTCGTCATCAGATTTTTGTTGTTTTATGTTGAATTTCTTTTCATGGGCAGCCGCAGCAGCAGCATTTTTTGGGCTGGTTGCGTTTCACTTTCTTTTGACTCATGCGCCAGATGTCGCTTCTGTCGCTGTTGCTGATGCTTCTTCTTCTTCTTATTGATGATGATGAGTGTGGGTGACAGCGGCGATTGCAGCATAGCCATAGCAACGAGAGTGTGAGAGTGAGCAAAAGTGTAAGTAAAAGACAATGCCAAAGCTTTGTTGCAGTTCTTCATTTTCATTTTCAGCTTCTTTTTCTTTTGTGTTCGATTTCATCATCTCTACACCCGCCAACACCGCACCCCACTCCGCCCTCTTACCCTACATCCACACACTCATCATGTAAACAATTTATGTGCATTATTGTCGCCCTCAAAGAAGAGAAAAGGAAGAGTAAGACAGTTGTTTCATTCGTTTTGTTACAGTAGAAATTGTTAAGCAAATATTTTGCTTGCCCAAAAAAAAATATAAAGAAATGAAAGGAAAAATACAACAACAACACAACATACTACAAAAAAAACCTGTCGTGAAATTGAGAAAAATGTTTTCGGGCTGCTTTTTTTCTTGTGGGGGGGGCTCTGTGTGTGTTTGTTTGTGTTGTATTTGCACAGTTGCTCTTTGTTGTTGTTGTTGTTGTTGCTGTCGTTTCTGGGCAATGTTTTCGTTTTCATTTTGGTTCGAGTTCGCATTGCGAGCTCATGACTCAAAAGCAAAGGCCATGCCAAACAAACTAACTGAACAAACTAAAAGTAAACAAACACGACTAACAAAATACCCTATATACTAGTTAGTTGTGGTTTAACTTTTGAATGGAACTCGGAGGTTCAGAAAAGTTTTAGGATGTAAAAGCTTTTGGAGTCAACCTCAGAGCAAAAATGTTGAAATTGCAAATATTTCTATATTTTAATAAAAAACCAACAAAATAATCGAAAAAAAAATGTTTTCTATATTTTTACCACAAAATAATCAATATAAATAAATCAAAGTCAAGTAAAATTATAAATTATTTGCTAATAGAATTTTCTCTATATTCACTTTTGCTCAAAAAGCTTTTTCATATTTAGTGCATATACCCCATATACTGAATAACAATTGTACAGGGTATATTTAAACTTTTTTTGGGCTGCCTTCAGTTAGCCCGATTCAATAGCAATGTGCAGCAGCTACAACAACAACAACAACAACAACAAATATCCAACTCAACTTTCTTTCATCCGTTGGGCTCAATTCTGGCGACAGTCACGTTCCTGCCATTGCCTGCCCTAAATTGTTGCAAGTTGTTGTTGTTGTTGTTGTTCCCCAGTGAGTTCATTCGCCGCCGTTCAATTGCGCTGGTTTTTGTTGTTGTTGTTGGCCTGGTCAAGTGGTCAGGTTAAGGCAATGGCCCGCCGCTGCCGCCGCCGTTGCCGTTGCCGCCGCCAATGTCTTGGCCATCATCAAAATCATAATTTGCTAATAAATTTTCATTTCCATGTCGCGTCGTCGCCGTTGTCGTCGTTGTTGTTGTTCATGTTCATGTTATTGTTATTGTTGTTGTTGTTCACATTTGTGTAAAGTGAAAGTTCCCGCATCTTCGTTACCCCTCCCCACCCCCTTCACCGACCACCAACCAGCTGGCATAATGCAATGGTGCCAAACGCTTTGTGGTCAAAGCGCAAAAAAAAACATTTGGTTTTTGGTTTTTGGTTTTTGGTTTTTGGTTTTGGGCCCCCCAACTGAGAGGCAGCTTGCCTATAATAATAATTGCCTAACTCTTCTTCCACCTCACCCCCTCCAACAACCTTACTCTGCTGCTCGGCAGTATGCAAAAATGTCTAGAGGAATACGGGAATCTTCTAGTAGGGTTGAGATGGTAAAACTGACCTCTGACATGATATATAGATGTATCTGGACCAATCTTAACACCGGATGATAAAGTACTAATGTCGAACTTCTATAGCATATATAGCTTCCATAGAAATAAGTTTTTTGCTTATCAACACACAGTACTAAAGCTTTTTTAGGGTTTCGAAAAGTTCTTAGCATTAAAGATCTAAAAAAAATCAATCAGAACTTGATTTATTATCTTTTTCTCAAATGAAATCCAAAGATTTCATTTCTAACGGTTATCCTATTCGAGATTGGAGTTGCGTTTTACAACACACACACATAGGTAACAAAATTACACAACACTTTATGTAATAACTGTCAAAGTAAAACTTCAATATTATTACCAAATATGTAAACATAAAACAAAAATGATTAAGTCGAAAGGTAGAACAATTGAGATTGTCGAAATCAAACGGAAAGCTAAGACGAATAAAAAGCCTACGAAAAAGGCAAAGAAACCGCTATTCAAAAAGGCACCACAAATAAGGAAACCTCGGGGACCCTACAAAAAGAGGGATCCGAATCAGCTGTTGTCCAAGTTGAAATCGACGAAACCAAAACATACAATAAGCCAAGAAGAAAGTGAACAACTTAAGCTGGAGTTCATGATGCTTACGAAGCAAAACAAAAACTACATTTTGCAACTGATCAAGACGCAAAGTGACGACCCAAAGGCCAAGGAATTCGTGTGGTCAAGTGTAAATCACTTTGATGACCAGCATATGAGTCTCTTGAAGGAAGTCCTGCATCCTACGGGAAAGAGTTTGAATAAGTTGAAGTCGGTCGAACTCGAAGCACTGAGATGCTGCCTCGAGATTCGTCTGGACACCATCAACAGACAACTTGGTGTCAAAGCGCACAAGCCCGGTACGCCCTCAAAGAAACGACGAATCTCTGGCAAGGCCAAACATAACCTAAACAGGTGCCACTCCCACATCAGTGACAGCGGCGAATCCAACATGAGCAGCGATACCAGCTCCTGTATTAGCAGTTCCAGATACAGTTCCGGTTGCAGTTCTGGTTCCAGTTGCAGTTCTGGTTCCAGTTGCAGTTCTGGTTCCAGTTCCGGTTCCGACAACGAGTCAAGTAGCGATGAGGAAGATGAAATGATTGAGGTCATTTAGAAACTTATCCTTAGAAGAACAAACACAGTTCCTTCTCCCACTCAAAATCAAAGAAAACTTTTCAAATTATATTATTTATCTACAGAAATATATATAGAAATCACTAATTAGTTGGTTCTTTCAAGTATGTATGAGCACACAAAGCATAGATTACTGACTGGAACCCACAACGGAACCAACTAAGGAGATGGGAAACTCCAAAAGAGTAATAGCTCCATTATAACAATGAGATACTTGTTAGGGGAATACTATATACATACATCTATATGAACAATGTCCAATTACTGACTTGTTTTTTCGATCTTGTTTCTGGCCAAACAACAACGACGAAAAACTTAAAGCACATAATAACAATAATATCTAGTTGAGGATTTCACTCTCGTTTTCCGTTTAGAAAACTGTATTTTTTTTTTTCCATTTCATTTAGTTTTTTGTTGTTGTTGTTGTTGTTGTTGAAATGCAAGTTGACGCTAAATCGGAAGAGTCGGAGTTGGTTGGAAACTAGTTTCTGTGGTCTCTGCCACTGCCTCTGCCGCTGCCTCTGCCTCTGCTGTCTGAACAGTTAGTTTCACTTTTATTAAGTAATTTCAAACGAACGGCAACCGCAAAACTGCCACTTGTCAATTGCTCGAAAGATACAAAAGATACTTATGCGGATACGGAATGCTGCCAAAGATACAATGGACAAAGCCAAAGACGAAGATGAAGAGTGTAAAGAGTTAAACGTGGAACCATCGAGCATCGAGTGTGGAGTGTGTAAAGCTGATGGAGGAAAGCACACGGCAAATGGCAAATGGTAAATGGTAAATGGCAAATGAAACAATTAAACAGCGGTCACATTAAAAACCGAACAAAAGTCTCTCAAATGCCTCAGCGAACAAGCGATGGATGAAGATGGGGGCAAGTCTCAAAAGGGGGGGAACTGTGTCTTGATGCATGTGTGTTGATAGTTGGCGGCATAAAGAACGTTTGTAAATTTCATGACTGCACATTTGGCACACTCGAAAAAAAAACACATCACAAGTAAGCCAAGCGAATATTCCATTCATTCATGCCCCAATCAGGGCACTCAAGAGGCAAGTGAGAGAGAAAGAGAGAGAGACAGTGAGAGACAGTGAGTGGGGGGGAGATTAAACATAAACGTCTAAACGTGGTTGATAAAAATCATAGCATAAATTGAACTAATTTCAAGCAAAACGGCAAAATTTCTATATATAAACTGTATCTCTGTCTCTTTCTCACTCTCTCTCTCTCTCTCCTGCGTTCTCCCTCTTCACTGCTTTTGTCAAGCGAACCACATCAAAGTGTTTTTGGTTTAACGACTCTCGTTTTCCAGCACTTTCTTTCATCTCAAATCTTAACTCTTCGATCTGCAATTTCTTCTATAATTCTAAGCGAAAGTTGTCTTTAAAGACAGAAAGAGAGAGAGAGAGAGAGAGAGAGAGGGGGAGACAGAGAGATATGATTTTTAGAGCATGTATACAAGGGAATTTATTTTATTCCACATTCACATTATAATTTTTCTACTTAAGCAATCTTAAGTGTGTTAGAGAGCACAACCTTAACTTGGCAATACTAGATTATATATCTATCCTAAGTTCGATATAAAATAACATCATCTAATGAATCTTCTCTTTAACCATGATAATCTAATCATATCATATATTAACATATTATATCATTTCAGAACATATCTTATAATATCATATCAAATCATATCATATCATAACCTTACCCCTTACATATCGTTACATATCATTTCATATCATATCATATAATTACTTCATATCCTCTATAAACTATAAATTGTTCTAAGCGAAAGTTTTCCTTTTTGAAGTTTAGCTTAATCTACCTATCTTAAGCTCTATTGACAGGAAATATCATTTAATGTATCTTCTCTTCAATATCATATCATATTATATCTTATCATATCATATCTTATCATATCAAATCAAATCATATCAAATCATATCGAATCATATCATATCGAATCATATCATAGCATATTAAATCATATCATATCATATCAAATCATATCAAATCATATCATGTCATATCTAATCCTATAATATCATATCATAGCAATTCAAATCATAGCATATTAAGTCATATCATATCGTATCATATCATATCTAATCCTATAATATTATATCATATCATATCATATCATTTCATTACTTTATATAATCTATAAACTTAAATTGTTCTAAGCGAAAGTTTTACTGAAGTTTCTTGTGAAGTTTTTACCTTTACCTTGCTCAACTCAACTTTTCTTTCACTGTTCCCTTATAATTTATAGAGCATACATTGCTATTGCAATACTCTGACAACAACAACAACAAGAACAACAACAAAACAGAAAAATAATACAACAAAACAAGTTTTTCTCACGCATTTGTCATGATGTTGATTTTTCTCCCCTTCCAGTTGCCAGTTTTGCTTTTTTTGCTTTTTTCTTTTCTGTTTTCAGATTTCAGTTTTCAGTTTTCAGTGGTTGTCTCAGTTTTAATGAGCGGGTCATCAAGTCGACATTTGGCCATGTCGTAAATTATATTTACTGAATTTCGCATATAAACACTAATACACACACACACACCAACACACACACACACATGTATTTTAAGCAATTGTCACTTGCACAATGTTTTCAGTTTTTCAGTTTTCATTTTTCATTTTTTTTTTTTTGCGTTTGTTTTCATTTTTCACATGTGTATTTGTGGCATTTGCTGCTTTTGTTTAACACTCCTCGACATTACCATCTACACTATGAACCCTTTTTCCCAGCGAGTCTCTTTGCTATTGCATACCGTTTCTTAAGATTGTTGAGGTTTTTCTAAAGGAAAACTCAGGAGATCAGAAAATTTCCCGTTCAACGTTTCCCAATAAATGTTTCAGCTTTATCTCCTTGACACTACGATATACACTATGAACCCTTTTTCAAAGACGGTTTCTTAAGATTGATGAGGATTTTCTAAAGGAAAACTCAGGAGATCAGAAGATTTCCTTTCAACATTTCCCAATAAATGTTTCAGCTTTATCTCTGCGACACTACGAACTACACTATGAACCCTTTTTCAAAGCGGGGTTGTGGAATGTTTGTTAAGATTGTTGAGGGTTTTCTAAAGTTATACTCAAAAGATCAGAAGATTTCCTTTTCAAAGAGGGTTGTGGAATGTTTGTTATTGTGGAGTGTTTCTTACGATTGTTGAGGAAAGTTTTCTAAAGGAAAACTCAAGAGATCAAAAAATTTTCCTTTCAACGTTTCCCAATAAATGTTTCAGCCTTAACACCTTTTCAAAGCGGGTTCCTTAACTATTTTGGGAATGTTCGTTAAGATTGTTAAGGATTTTCTGAAGGAAAACTCAAGAAATCAAAATGTTTCGTCTTTAAATGTTTCCCAAAAAGGTTCTATTATAATAATTAAGATCCGTTTCAAAGAAAGTGTATAGAAAACTTAAGGTTTTATTGAACCTTTTTGCTTAACTTATAATAATAAAGTTTAACTTTAAAGAAAGTGTATAGAAAACTATTTTTGCCAAAGTGATTTTGTTTCTACCATTTACCATCTACAACTCTGTATTTAAGTTGTGGATTGATATAGCAATTGATAAGCGTTGTTGCTACTGCAACTAACTGCAATTGTTGCTGCTGTTGATGTTGCTGTTGTTGTTGTTGTTGTTGTCGATGTTGTTGTTGTTGTTGTTGTTGTTGCTGTCTCTCTGTCTGTTTGTGTTTCCCAGCATGAACGAAACGAAACAAGTTGTTTTTTGAGCAATTTGCAGATGGCAATGGACGAACTGACGGACACGACACGAAACGACAGACAGACAGACAGACAGACACAATGAATGTTTAGAAAAAGACATTCATATTATTTTGAGGGGGGGCGTGGCAGCTGACCTTGCACCGTATCTTAAGATGGGGCAAGCTTTCTTATGACGATGATGATGCCATGCGGAAATGTGTCTAGAATTGAATGCAGAGCTTAGCTTTGTAGTTAGTTGTTGTTGTTGTCACTTGTTGTTGCTGCTGGCTGCATTGACTGCACTTTCAGGCCATTCGTCACACGACTCGAATCGCTGACAACTGCAATTCTCGCCGCAGCAGCAACAACAACAACTGCAGCAGCAGCTAATCATAATTTCAGCCAATTTAGCAAGAAGCGACAAGTGTTTTTCTGTTGTTGTTGTTGTTGTTGTTGTTGTTGTTGTTGCTGTTGTTGGTGTGCAGTGACTTTCTCCCGACCTCGTTTAGTTCGAAGCGATTCCGATTCCGATTCCTAAAATAAATTATTGACACACAAATTGTTGTCGCTCTACGTTGTTGTTGTTGTTGTTGTCGTTTGCTTGACGTGCGTCTATTGACCCGCAGCAGCAGCAACAACAGCAACAACAACAACAGAAACTAGCCGAAAAAGCAGCTTTTTTTTAGAAACTCTTTTGCGCCAACTGTTGCTGTTGTTGTTGTTGTTGTTGCTGTCTATTTGATTATTGTTATTGTTTTTTCTCTGGCCTGGCCATAATCATATGTATAAGTCCCAAATAGGAAGCTAAACTTTTGCTTCAACAAAACGTATATATTTTGCATACGTATATATATGTTTATTTAATGAATACCCTGTACATTTTTTGTGTAAGCAACAGGTATAATGAACTGAGAGTTAAACAAATCTCTCCATCTCTCTCTCTCTCTCTCTAACAAATATGTTTACTTTAGCTGGTGAGAACTGTAAAAGTGGATTATTTCATACTGTAGTACTGTAGGCTATCTATCTAGTCGTGCATACCCTACTACTAACTAGCTACTCTTTTGATTTCTTAAACACACATATATGAATATATTTTCAGACATAGGCATAGAGAGAGAGGGAGGCGGGTTAGAGCGCGGGGGGCAAGCGCACGGGTCACTGGGCAATGTGTGGAATGCGTTAATTGCCAGCAGTTGGGCCAAGAAGAAACCAAAGCAAAGGCAGCAACAACAACAACAACAGACGGCCTAAACAGTTAGGCTTGAAGAGAGCTCAGTCAGATTTCATCAGGTGTTGGCAGCCCAATAATTCACCTGAGCTCAACAAGAGGCACAAAGCAAAAGGCACAAAAGCACAGAGCACTTACCAGCCTAACGAACCATAAATTCTAACTGAACAACAACAACAACAACACGAACAACAACAACTCCTTTAAATTGGCCAACGAAAGTGCTTGCACACACACACACACAGAGAGAGAGAGAGACACACACTCATACACAGGGCAACCAAAAAGGTTGTGCGAAAAATTTCTAAATTTTCATTCCTACAAATTCAATTAACAAAATGAAAGTTCGACAAGTTGGCACATTACATTCAAGCCTCAATCGTTCAATGGTTCAATCGTTCAATAATCACGTACACGGCGCACATCAATAAAATTGTCAAATTGGCCAAAAAAAAAAGCATAAGGGTTAAGCATTGGCAAGCTTGTCTTTTTGGGGCGTGGCGCACGTGCTTGGCATCAATAATCACAAATAAAATGTTGTTCGTTTCTTCTTCTTCTTCTGGGTGCGTCGCAATCGCAAAGAAAACAAAACAAAAAAACAAAAGACTGTGGCAACGAACTTGCTGCAGAACCCTTCAGTTTTGCACTAGCTGCAACCGTCGTATAATGGTTAAGGGCCCAGCTAACGAGAGAGAGAGAGAGAGAGAGAGAGCGAGTTACTGGGTGATTATGCCACAAATTGTTGCAATCATAGGCGTTCGATTTTCAGTCGAACAACATTTCACAAGCACAACTTCGGTCAAGTCAAGTGGAAAATGTGAAAAGTTGACTAACAATTTAATCGAAATCAGTCATTATCGATAATAATCGATAACATATCACAAGCACTTTGATAAGTCGAGTAGAAAATATGAAAAGTTGTCTAACAATCTAAGCGAAATTGTCAATATCGATAAGCAATTCGATAACATTTAACAAGCACTAGGACAAGTGAAATGGACAATCAAAGTTGACTAACAATAATCTTTAATATACTTTCGATAAGCATTTCGCTTTGTCGATATCGATATGAATAGATAACATATTATTTTTAAGCTTTCGATAAGCATTTGCCTGCTATTATCGATAAAAATCGATACCATTTCAGATGCATTTTCACAAGTAATTTAGAAAATCAATATCGATAATCTAAATTACACTTTCGATAAGCTTCTTCCCTGTCATTATCGATAAAAATCGATAGCCAAAAATGTTAAATGTTTAGCAGAGAGCATTTAAAATTCGTTGACAATTTATAATAAAACTGTGACATATTGTCGTTGTTGTTGTTTGTTAATGTGGCTCAATGCGTGAAGGAAAAACAAAAGAAAATAAAACGAAGAAGAAGACGCAAGTAAAAAAATGTCATCTTTTTATTGTTGTTGTTGCTGGTAGAAATGAAATGAGTTTTGCTGTTAAAGTTTGCTATGCTCCATTATTAAGTATGACACAATCACCAACAACAACAGCAGCAACAAGAAGAAGAAGAAAAAGAAGAAGAAGAAGAAGCACTGCAAATAATCCAAGTCAATCTGTCAGCTGGAGCTGCCTCAAGAGGCAGGAAACAGAGAGAGGCAGCAATGTCCACTGAAGTTGGCCTCTTTTTGGTGGCGATGTCGTCTCATGGTTTGCCCTCTGTGAGTGGGTTTCTGTTTTTTTCTTTCTCGTAACTCTTCTTGTAGTTTATTTTTCTTATGATATTTTTGCAATGTTTGTTGTTGTTGTTGTTGTTGTCGCTTGTTGCTTGATTGTTTTTTATATAACAGCCTTTTTTGGTATGAATTCTGCAGCAATGAGGCAGGCAGGCATTTCACTTGTTGCAAGCTTGCGTCCGAACTGAAAAAAAATGATTGCAAATACTTGAGTTTAACTTAAGTTAAGTGGAGCAGTTGCATTTAGTCAGTGTTGTTGTTGTTGTTGTTGTTTTAGGGCCCAAATTGTTACTTTCGTTTCATTTCACTTTTTTTTTTCCTTCAGTTTTTTAGTTTTTTTCTTAAGTCTTTTTGTTTTGTATGCGTTGTTGCACAGTGTTATTATTGCGGTAATCAGTGCAATTCACTTTTTGGCTAACATTTATTGTATAAGTAATATAACCACACACACACACACACACACACGCACACACACACATACATACATACACATTAGTGGTTAGAGTAACTGGGAAGCTGTGTGGCTTAACTTTAAGTTTTTGCATAATGCACACAACGCACAGTGGTGCAAAAGACAACGCACACTCTAATGCCCTTTTAATCTCTCTTTAGTTAACGCCCAATGCCATTTTCAACACTCTTTTGTGGCAGATGTTGCCCAACACTAAACAACTAATCACTCGAAATATTCACTTTTTGGGTTTTGGTAATCGATTTTTGTTTGAGTTAAGACTAAGTTGTACTTAATCATGAGTAAAGTTAACTGGAACAGACCCATTTCTTAGTTAGTTGTTGTGTTCCCCTTTGAATTTGGCTCGTGGCAATGGAGCATGGAGCATTGGACACAGAAGTATTATGGGGCAGCTGCAGGGCAACAAGAACAACTGCTGCTGCTGCTGTTGCTGTTTGGTGTTTGGTGTTGCACATGCAGCAAGTTCAACACGAATGTGAAGAAAGGAGAGCTGGGGGTAGGGGGAAGTAGAACTGTGTCTGGAGAGTTAGTTGGTAGTTGGTTAGGCAGCGACTCAGAACATTAATCTTGAGAGACTTTGGCTTTGGAAAAATTATAAATAATAAAGCACTAAATAGAAAAATAGAAAAAATAGAAAATAGAAGAAGATCAACTATACGGGAAACGGGGAACGGGATCGGGAACGGGAACATGAAACGTGGACTGTATGGAACTGGAACTGTTGCTGCTGCCTCTACTGGAAAGGAGAGGTGGAGTGGAGTGGAGGGGGTAGGGGGGCAAGTCTCTCTCTCCTAGCTATAACACTTAATTGAGCATCGTGAACGCAAATGCAGCAATTCGTTGTGCTTCGCCGGCTGCGGCAAAAATAGCCAAAGCTTGAAGCTGAAGCTGAAGACGTTGAGACGAGGAGAGAGGCAAACCAGAGAGAAAGAGAGGGGGGGGTACATAAAGTTTAGTTGGGCCAAAACACATTCTTTTGGGCCTTTGCTTTGGGCGTGCGTGCAGTTGTGTTGTCGAGAGTTGAGTTTGAGTTTGAGTTTTGAAGTTAAGTTCTTCTCTGCCTGCTGGCGTTTTTTGTGGGCGGTTGGCCGCACGTGGCAAATGCAACCCAAACTCAAACCCAACCCAAACCAACCGAAGCCAAAGCCACGATTCCAACAAACCATCAAACCATCATCAACAGCGCTGCTGACCATCATCATATCACCGACATCACCAAGCGTAACAATTGGGCGGTGGCACTAAACACAGCAGCAGCAGCAGTAGGGTTCCACACCCCCCGTACCCCCACTCCCCCGTTATACTCATTGTTTTGTGTTCGCGCCGTGCCAAAAGACGTTTCCTCATTGTCTAATTAAATGTTTCTGCAGTCATAGGCACACACAATTTGATTAGTTGTAACTGTTTTTTAAGTGTGTCTGGCCTGTGAGTGCGAGAGAGAGAGAGAGAGAGAGCGTACTTGACGGTGGAGCTTAACCTCAAAGCGATGTACGGTAAATGTATTTCGCAGAACAGGTGGCGTTTAGAATTGGTATTTTCGAACAAAATCAAACAAAGATTTCATTTCTGAGAAACTGATAAAAGATATATTCTGATCCTAAGTTCCCAAGATGTTTAACCCATAAGATTTTCCAACTAACTCACGAAAACTGACTAGGGAATGGCATGGAATTGAAACATGTAAACTCAATGAAACAATCGAAACGAAACGCTTTTTGATTTTAAATCAGAATTTCGATTTGTTTTCAATCAGTTTTAAACTTAACCTTAAAGAGTTTTGTAAACAGACCAACAGGTGGCGTCTTATTATAAGAATGAGGTTAGAAATGCTTAAAAATCAAAGCAATTTTTTTGGCTTAACTTTTTGTAACTGTAAAATGGAGCAGCAGCAACTGCGCCCAATTCTATATTGGCAACTGGACAACTTGATGAGTAGCTCTTGGCCTAACAACAACAACAACAACCAGCAACAACAACCAGCAACAACAACCAGCAACAACAATAATGTTGCAATCAAGTTGAGGTTGATGCTGCTGCTGTCATCGCTTGGGGCAACATATTGTCATTGTTTTTGTCGTCAACGGTTGCAACGGCAGCATTTTAAACTGGGTTAAAAGCACAAACAACAACAAAACACGCAAAAATCTGATGTGATGACAATAAAAAATAAAAAAAAAAACAAAACAAAGCTTTTGAAGACAGACAAAATGAGTAAGGCACAAACAACAACAACAACAACTACCAACAACAACAACAACAATAGTCATTAACTTGACTTAAATGTGTATATAACCATTAATGATCATTTGAGCTAATGTTGATAATGATCATAATGATGTTGTTGTTGTTGTTTAGAACAGTTCCACAACGAAAACTTAAACTACTTTATTTTTCTTACTTTTTTTTTTGCTTTTTTTTTGCTTTTTTTTCGTACCTGGTTTTTTTTTTGCACAATAATAACTCAATCAAATGACAGTTGATACAAATCTCATTTCATGTGGCATGTGTGGCATGATGATTCAGAGCTTGACACACAGATTAAGTGCGGCTCAATTTAGATGAAATGATGTTAAAAGGTATTCAAAACATTTTTCTTTTTCAATTTAGCTGAAATGATGTTAAAAAGGTATTCAAAACATTTTTCTTTCTTTCAATTTAAATGTTTTACCCCACACAACAACAAAAAAACATTTCCTTAAGTCAAGTTTCGATCGAATTTGAGATGTTCAAGTTCTAACTGCGGTCGTTTAAGCCTTAAAAGGTCAATAGGAACAACAACAACAACGAGCAACAACAAGCAACAAGTAGCCAAATTATTTGCTACAAACTGCAACTGCAACATGGTCTAAAGTCTAGACGCTTAGAACCAAAAACAACAAGAAGAAGAAGCTACTTTTCCAGCTTCAAACCATTTTTGGGTTGTTTTCCCGAATCAGAGATTCGATGTCGCCTCTCGAAAGAAAGAAAGAAACTTCTTGTTAGCATATGCTTTTGGGGTTGCCTGTTGCTGTGTTGCCTGTGTTGCCTGTGTTGCATGTGTTGCATGTTGCCCCACATGTGTCACCAGACAGACAAACACACAAATTGTGCGTCAAAAAGCAAACAAAATAAACAAAAAAAAACAACAAAAAAATATAGAAAAATTCTTGCGGTTGCAGCCACAAGTTGCTCTGATATTGTTGCTCCAATTTGCTGACCATTTGGCATACTTAAAGTTGAGTTGCGCTTTTTTTGTTGTTGTTGTTGTTGTCTTCTTGCTGTTGTTGTGGCATGCAAATGCTTGTGCAACGGCATTCGGTTCTCTGCTTTTGTGGCAATGAATGTCCAAGCGGCAAGTCCCAAGTCCACAAGTTAGCCACGAAGAATTATTTGTGCTGTGGCTGCAATTTGGTGCAAGCACAGCGGCAAGCACAGTTTGCCACAGTTGCATAACCTGTATTAGTTGTTATTACCGTTTTGTAGCATCCACACACATATACACACACACTAACACACACATACTCAAATAGATAGACAACCAACTAGCCAAGCGACCAACTTTCTTGCCAAAGCAAAGCAAAGCAAAGCAAAACAAATCGAACTGCCGTCCAACGGATTTGCCATTGATCAATACCAGACCAGACCACGCGAGACCAGGCGAGACCCAGACCATGCCAGACCAAACCATACCAAACCATACCAAACCGAAACGCATCGAAAGCCCTAAGCTCTCCACACACTGAGCGCTCATTGGAGAGCTTTGGCTTTGGCACTTGCCGAAAGCGCAGCAAGTGCCAGTCGCAGTCGCAGTCGCAGCAGCAGCGAAACGCATGCAGTCTCTGCCAGCGTTGACGACGCTTACACAGCTTACAGCTTACAAGACGCACAACGCGTCGGCGCAAACTTTCAGTTGCTTTCGAGCTGCACAAGACGACGGTTGGTTTTGCCTTTCAATCCACACACACACACTCTGATAGCTTGAGAGATAGAGAGAGAGAGAGAACGCATGCGCGACTTCAAATCGAGTTCGTGAAAAGTGAAAGAAAACGTCTTCGGCTACGGCTTCGCGTTCGCATTCGTGTTCGGGTTTGTTTCGTTAAGTCGCGTGAGAGCTGGCGACGTCGCGATCGTCTTGGCGAACGTAAACGAATTCAGTTGCCGTGCTGAACGCCAAGCGAACGGAACTGTGCGCATCGTGGCGCGGTTTTTTGACGATTACTTTTGTTTTTGTTTTCTATCATCCATCCACATTTCGAACTCTACTATACAACAACAACAACTTAACTCAACTCCACACATAATAGTAATAACGGGCGCCTCTAACGGTACGCGTGCCAGTGCTCGAGAAATTGTGCGCATCTATTTTAGCTGCTTCTATTCTCTATTTATTTCATCTCTGTTATTTTTTTGTATTTTTTTTTGTGGTTAGTGTGTATGAGTGTGTGTGTGTGTGTGTGTGTGCTTGTGTGTTTTTGTTAAGGATAAGAACAAGTTGCTGTCTCGGCTGACACACTTTCTGGCGCACCTGTTTCAAAAAAATCTTCAAAATTGTTAAAATATATTTTTCTTTTATTTAATCATTTTCTTTGCAGTATTTTTTTTTTATGACATTTTTGTAACGCAAAAAAACGTGTAAAAACAGCAACAAGCAAAAAGCAAACGAAAAAGCTCGCAAAAACAAATAACAAATAACAAATTATTGTTGTGTGAAAATCAAATTGCAAATTCTCAGAAAAACAACCAAAACAAAAACAAACAAACCCAAAAAGAAGTTCGAAAGCAGAAAATACTCGAAACTAAAACAACACAAAACGCAACGAAGTGACAAAATGCAAGGCACGCAGTCGACGCCGCAGCTGCTGCGGCTAAAACTGCGGCTGCCGCTGCTACTGATGCTTCTGTTGGTGGCGTCAGCGCAGGCGCAAGCGCAGCAGACTCAGACGCAGACGCAGGCGCAGGCGCAGAATATAGGTGAGTGTGTCAAGTCGAGAGACGAAAAAACAAAAACAAACCAAAACCGAATGAGAAGATGAGAAGAAGTTAAACCAAAAAACCAACAGAAAAACAGCAAAGCAAACAAATTTTCTCTGGTTTCTGTTGCTGCTGTTGTTATTTGTGGGTAGGGGTGGGGGAGTTTTGGGGCGCACCTTTTAAAATTGTATTTATATTTAGAGTTAATTTTTGCATGCAACTGTGTTTTTTTTTTGTTTTTTGGATTTCCGGTTCTGTTTTCGAAACAAAAGCGATTTGCTGTGCACCGTTTTTATTTTTTTCCCACGTTCATAAAGCGGCAAAAACCAACAACAAACAGCAACAAAAGTCCAGCTTCAAGTCAAGTGCCGGCAACTGGTCAACTTGTTGTTGTTGTTGCTGTTGTTGTTGTTACTGTTGTTGTTGTTGTTGTTGTTATTCACTCGAGTCAGTTTATATCGGTCAGCTCGTTGTGCTCGTTAATTGTTTCGTGGGATACGCGCGACAAATGAGAAACCGAAGGAACGAACCAAAAGTACATACGAACCGAGAGTACAGTAGACACTTGTTAGGCCAAACAGTTAAGCTAAGAGCGCATATCTACTAAGCGAGTATAGTAAGCACTCGTTATTAAGAGCTAAGAACGCATATCTCTTTAGTATATAATATTACTACGATTTTTGTATTGAGTTTTTCCTAATTCAGGATAAACAGAACAAAATTTTTACTTCAAAATACTACAAAATCTCCGCTTAATGATTATTTATAAAGTGTTTTTTCTTAATTACTAAACAAACAATTCTGGAATGCATTGAAAATTAATAGATTTTTCCGAAAATCTCCACAAAATCCCCAAAAAGCTTTCAACTTATTCATAAGCTTTTCTCATTCATCCCTAAAAGTCAAAAGAAAAATTTGCTTCTCACTCAGTTTCCCTGATGTTTGCGTTTGCCTTACCGTGTGTGCACTGTGCATACACACACTGTGTATGCACTGTTACAGAGTACAGAGTGGTGGGTGTGCCCCCGGGGGGCTGGTGCGGCAATGTTGACCGCAGGAAACGGATGTTTGTGTTTGGGTCAGCCAAAAGCAGCAAGAAATAGCAACTAAACGCTGAGCGCCAAAATGTGTCACACAGCAGAAAGCAACAAAACAAAAGACTTGGGCAACAAACTTGCTGCTGCTGCTGTCGTCATTACTGTTGCTGCTGCTGGTGCTGCACGTGGCAGCGTCACCTGTTATACACACAGCACAACAACAACAAGAAACAAGCGCAACCTGTTGTGCCGTTCTTGTATCCAATTACCAAACCGTGTTTGCTGCACGTGGCAACAGATTGGGTTACACAGTTATGCACACAAGCAGGTGTTGCATGAGGTATGGGGCAAGCGGGTGTGAGGGGTACACGCCTTGAACTTGAGAACAAAAGGAGAGCCAACTGAATGTTTTTTATTGTTGTTGTTTTTGTGACAAATCCATTACAGAAAGAAAAATAACTGTTGAAGAGATTACTTCAAAAGGTGCTTAAGATAGATGTAAAAGGAATACCCCTATTATAAAAAGGAATACCGCACACACACATTAATCACATCTGAATCTGTCGCCTTTTATCAAACCACAAAGAAACGCAAATCATTTGGTATTAACCGTTAAAGCTGAAAAGCTTCAAGAAAAAGAAGTTGAAAAAAAAACCAAAAAACGAAAAAACCAAAAAAAAACTAAGAAAAAAACAAAACTGTGGGAAACACGTTGAAAAGAAATTAATTTAAATTACAAATCAAAAAGAAAAAACAAAAAAACAGACGGAAAAACTAACGAAAAATGTTGCTAAGGGCGATAATATAATGAACAAGAAATTGTCTTAAGAAATTAAAATAAAATTTACGAGCTGCTCACAAAAAACACAAAAAAAAATTTCACAAAAAATAAAGAAAAAAAAAAGTGTTGTCAGAGTTTTCTTCTTCTTCTGTCTGTCTTTTTGCCTCAACTCAAACTCAAATGGGAAAGTTTTTAATATTGTTTGTTGTTGTTGTTGTTGTTGTTGTTGTGTAGACAATTGTATTTTCATATTGTGTGTGTTGACAATAAGAAAAGTAAAAGTGCAATGCAAAAGAGAAAGAAACACTGCGCGAGACAGTGCGAGTGAGAGGGAAAAACAAACGCAAAAAGTATATTTCGCAAGTCTCAGCGGGAGCGAAAGATGAGGTCTCACATTAAAAAAAGGGCATACGTTTCATATAGATATATACATATAGATTTTACTATAATATATAATGTTGATGACTCTTGTTTGTTATAATGACCAGCGCGGCGACATCATCATCATCATCATCATCATCATCGTTATGATGAGCATCTCATAATCATTATCATAATGAACAAACATATTGTATCAAAAGCTAATGGCTCATTGCATTGCGGAAGCTTAGCGTTTAATTGCAATCGCGAAATACCAACTAAAAGATGCTCTCAGATACACACACACACACATACATACACATACATAACTCACACAAGGCCCGCCGCCGCCGACTCGGCTCATTTGTGGCAACCACACAATGCGGCAGCGGCAGCGCTCTTGTGTATTCAAGGCGTGGCACATTGTGCGCGCATGCGTGCAAACATCAGTTTTATGTTTTGTGGTTTGTTTTCTGTTTCGGGATTTGCCCGAAACAAGGCGGTGGCTGCAACTGCAACGGCAACAGCAACTGCAACGGCGGCTGTGGCAAGTCTGCCAGCCAGCCCTTACATAATAGATAAACACAAACTGGCACAACAAGGAAGTTTGTGGCCAGTTGCTGAGGAGGAAGCCAGAGTTGCTTGCGTCTTGTGGGCGTCGTCTCTTCGTCTCTGTCTCTCTCTCTTTCTCTCTCTCTCTGTCTGACTGAATAACGCACTTGAGCGCGGACAACCGCTAACAACATTTCTTTTTTAGTGGTGGAAACATGACAACAAACCCAAACTTCATTTGATTAAGTATCCTTTTTTTGAGCATTCATCATTTCAAGCTATTTCTGTGTGTTTTTGCATAAGCTGTGAAGTGTTTGTGTTTGTGTGTTGCAACACAATGTTGCATGGTCGGTGGCAAGTTGAAGTGTTGAAGCTTATGAAAGTCCCCCCCAAAACAAAACAATTTCCAATGAGCTCTTTTTAATCAAGTCATTAAATTTTCATTTGAGATCATAAAATGATGGATAATGATCAACAGTTTAGTTAGGAGAGTGTGTCGGGAGGGGGAGGGGAGTTTTTGCGCAATTGTCGCGCACTTGTTTCACACCGAAAACCAAAAAAAATAATGCCCCTCAATATATATATATATATAGTATGTTTGGCCTCACAACTTTACGCAATGTTTTTTTGGTTCGAGTTGTTTTCGAATGAATTTTTTTTCTTTTCGTTTTTTTTGGAGGTGCAATCTTTAACAAGTGATGCCGCCTTGACACGTAGCCAATGTAAGTGTGTGTGTGTGTGTGTGGAGTGTGTGTTTGTGTGTGAAATGGAAATGAGCTGAACTGAAGCAAACTTGCGCAAGTTAATCAAGCCAAGGCCAAAGACACACAGAAAGAGAGACAGAGACAGAGACAGAAAGTCAGTCTAAAAAGTCACTTTAAGCTGACAATTTGTGTGTTGGCGGCGTTCAAGTTGAAAATTGATAGAAATTAAATCAAGCAGGAATAGCAGGGGGGGTTAGAGATGGGAAGCTTAAAGATTAAGACAAGCAAGTTTGGAGCAAGATGGATTAGCAAAGAGAAACAAGTTTTTGAGTTTTCGCGAAAAAATAAGTAAAAGTCATTTTTCAACTAAAGAAGAAGAAGTTCAAACATCCTGTCAAACAGAAACAGAAACAGAGAAAAATGAAAATCCTAACACACATATATATTCATATATATATTTCAAAAGGTTTTTGTTGATCTAAGATAATAAAGCTTTGAACTTATATATATATAACAAAAGAAGAAGTTCAAACATCCTGTCAAACAGAAAAACAGAGAAAAATGAAAATGCAAACATCTATACTTTACCCAAAATGTTTTTTGTTGATCTTAAGCTTTGAACTTATACTTATATATATATAGAAACAAAGATCAAAGTATCAGAGGTTCAAAGCTTAATGATCTAAGATCAAAACAAAAAAACCTTTTGGAAAATGAAACTGTTTCTTTATTGCATTAAAGTTTGTGATAAGAAATAAAGAAAAGTTTCCATTAATTCAAACAAATCAAATGTATCACGATCTATTTGTTACGAAAATCAAAAGAAATGTTACTCAAATAAATGAAAATTCAATCAAGTTTGAAACGAATTGAAAAGATTGTGTTGAAAGAATCTAAAAACGATAAATCAACAAAGCTGTCAACTCGAAAAAAAAAACTCCAAAAAGCTGATGAAAAATAAGAAGAGAGAAGAAAAATTAGCTTCAGCTGCTCTTTCAATAGTTTGTGCTTAAGAATGTTTATTTCATACTATATATATATATATATATTATAGGCAACAATAAGATGATGCCAATGCCAATGAAATCATCATTTCAAAGTTTTCTCTCTGTGTGTCTCATTTCTGGGTGCAGCTGATATTTTTTTTTTATTTTTTTTTTGTATTGGAATTCTCATTAGATGAATTAAGTGTTTACCGCACTTGAATATTTATGGATTATTTATGAACAATCGAAACGCATTGAAAATTGCTATTTAGTATGCATGTGCATGCATGTGTGTGTTTCTGTGTGTAACTTTCGCGTTCGTTGCCTAAGTCATTCGTTTTGTGTGAAGAAATTTTTGTAATGTGTGTCGCAGTGAAATGCGCGGAAAGTGAAACTAACATCTAATAAATAAATGAAATTGTTTGCTATTAGCAGTCCGCATTTAAATGACAACAACAACAATGACAACAGCAACAATTGCTGCCACCATGAAAGCTAAAATGGGTGGGGGGAAAAAAAAGGTGTATCAAATGGTTTGGACGACAGAATTTATGCGCTTTTTAATTTAATTAATTATAATGAATGTGCGACGCGCGATGTGTTGCTACTTGCTGCCACTTGCCACTTGCTACTTGTTGTTGCCATTTTGAAATTACTTGTTGTTGTTGTTGCTGCTACTTTTAGTTCATCTGATTCATGACTCGTTTTGTTTTTGTTTGTTTTAGTTTCAGTTTTTTTTTCTGTTTGTTTTTTTTGCGGCCATCAATGCCACAAGGCGAACACTATCGAAATTGCTATAAATAATTGCCTTTTGTTAATAACTTTAAACGCTGCTGCCGCTTGTGCGTGTGTGAGTGTTGGTGTGTGTTAGTGTGCGTTTCGTCAATGGCCCACAAAAAAAACCGAAAATGTTGCAATTGCCATCAAAAAAATTTCATATACCTTAAAAATCGACTGCGACTTGCAGCTAAAACTTTAGCTAGTTTTAGAGATGGCAGAATTTCTAGCGATATTTTTTGTAACGATTTTAGCTAGTTTAAGACTATATGTATATAGCTTTCAACTCGTATCAAATGTCAATAACATTTAGCTTAAAGCTTAGCTTCATCTTTTTTTTTTTCGTCATTTTTTTTCATCTTTTTTTTTTATATTTTTTTTTTTTGCTTAGATCTTAAGTTAAGGTACAAAACAGAGAGCAACTTTCACAGCAACAGGTAGCAAGAAAAAAACTAAACAAAATACAAAACTATGCATTGAGGTATGGCAAATGCTTTTGGCAAAGCGCCCACACACACACACACACACAGGCACACACACACAAACATATGAAGAGACAGAGAAGAATGTTGGGCAGCATTTTTGATGTGGGTGAAAGCCAAGCCCATTTGCTCTGCCTACCTAATACACACACACACACTCAAACACACACACACATACACTAGCTGACATATATAGCCATGGCCATAACTTGCTTAAGCATATAGGCAAACTGATTTTTAACCACTGTGCACAAAGAATCCAGTGCAATAATAACAATTGCCATAGATGCCATAGCTGCCGCACCGAGTGCCGCCTAGGATGTTGCCCCTTTCGGGGGCACGTACCAACAACGCACACACACACTTGCAAGTGCACTGAGCGAAAGACTACTTGAGTTTAGTTTAGATTGTGTTAAGATATGCTTGCGATTTTTAAGTTGAAATTAACTTAAGTCAAGTTTACATAGTCTTATATGAAGAGAAAATCAACTTGATTTGAATAAGATTGAACTGGAGTTAAGTATTTGAAATTCTTTAAAAAAAACCAATCTTTGTTTCATTCTAAAAAAGTCAAAATTTAAGAGGAATTCAGCTTCATTTAAATGAAATTTAATTTGAATTTAGTTGATTTTTAGTTAAGATTCTTAATATTCATTCTTCAAGAATAAAAAAGACGAAATTGATAAGAAAATCATCTTGATTTAAATCAAATTTAACTTGAATCAAATAATTTAATATTAGTAACTTACCAAAAATCTAGATAAAAGAAGATAATTTCGGATTCAAGTTGAAAACAACTTTAAATAAACTCATTTTACTTAAATCAAGTACACATAGACAATATATATATTGGTTAAAAATTATGAAATTCCTCTTCTTCTCATTTCGTCAAGTAATGTGTATCTACACATAAATATGTATATGTATATGTATGTGTGTGTGTGTAAATGTGTGTGTTTTTGGCTTAAAGCTTCTTCTTCTTCTTCTGGTCCAACTAATTGCCAACATGGACCAGATGCACTCCAGATTCTCTCCCCTCTCTCTCTCTCTCTGTCTCCCTCTGTCTCTCTCTGTCTCTCTCTGTCTCTGTCTGTGTGGCAATCAATGCAATGTTGTTCGCACAGCTGGCGCCTTTAACATCATCATTATCATCATTATAACAATCATTAACAGAATCATCATCATTATGATGATGACGATGTGTAGAAGATCTAAGCTTAGTTCAGCTGCGATGCGAGGTTCAATGGCCGTTTAGTTAGCTTCAGCTAAGTAGTTAGTAGCTACTAGAGCTAGAGTTGGCTTATCCACACACACACAAACACACTAACACACACACACACTAACACACACACACACACACAGATAGCTATATCTATCGGAAGTGTTGTGGATGACGCTGCTGCTGCGCTCTCCCAATCAATAAACGCCACACACATGAGCAATTGTTGCTGCCGCCGTTGCTGCTGTTGCTTATGGGGCGTTTATGCCACAAGTTGCAACCTAGCAAGTTGCAGCTAGTTTTCTGTTTTCTGTTAGTTGCTTGTTATTGCTATTTGTTGTTGTTGTTGCTGTTGTTGCTGTTGTTGTTGTTGCTGTTGTTGTTGTTGTTGTTGTTGTTGTCCACCTGCTGCCCCAACTAAAAAGCAAGCTGCATATCAAGTTCCAAAGCGTTTGTTGTTGTTGTTGTTGTACATCTCTCTGCAGCAACTGATTTCATAATGTTGCTGTTGCTGTTTGTTGTTGCTGTTGTTGTTGCTGTTGTTGTTGTTGCTGCTGCCGCCGTCGGCAACTGTCTAGCGGTAAAAAGCGAGCAATTGGAATGCCAGGCCAGGCCATGCCAACAACAACAACAGCAACAACAAAAGCAACAACAACAACAAGACTACATTTATTTTTTAATCAAAGCACGCCAGCAACAACACGAGAACAACATCAAGCAACAGCAGCAACAACAACAACAATAACAAAGCAAAGGCTAAAGTGAAATTTTTCATAATAGTCGTCGTCGTCGTCGTCGTCGTCGTCGTCGTCGTCGTCGTCGTCGTCGTCGTCGTCGTCATCTCTATTGCTCTGCCCACTCTGACTCTCGACTCTTTGGCTAAACGTCTTCTAATTTGTTGTTAGTGTTGACAAAACTTAAATGAACTCTTTGCTCAGGCGAAAGGCCAACAACAACAACAACAGCAGCAACAACAACAATAACAGCAACATTTGATTTATTTGTGCTTTTAGTTGTTGTTGTTGTTGTTGTTGGCTTTTATGCAAATTGTTTGGCTTAAGCCGAAAGCAACTTTTAGACCCAAAAAAACATACACTGAACGAAAAGACTGAAGCTTAACTATCTTAAATAAAACCTTGCTTAAGTAATTAATAAGATTTTTGTTCATTATTCTCACAACACAATAAGTACTTAGTTTAAGTATTTCTTGATTATTTCTGTGTATTTTCAAGAATCGCCAACACTTAATTCGAGGTCAAGTTCCAAGCTTAAAGTGACTAATTTCTTTAAGTGTATACATAGTTGATTGTTGATGTTCCTGTCGTTGTTGTTGTTGTTGTTGCTGTTGTTGTTGTTCCCACACATTTAAATGCATTTGAATTGCTTTTGGTTTGGCGGCAACTCTGGCCAAAAACAAATTTTTACAGCGGCTCGCCACAAAAAAACCACAAAAATGCCAAAAAAAAAACAACACAAAAAAAACAAAATAAACAGAAAGAAAAAAATCAAGAGTCAACCATAAAAAGATGCCAAGCAGCAACAACAGCAGTAACAGCAACAACAACAACAGCAACAACAACAACAGCAACACCAACAACAACAATAAAGTAGCATTGAAAATGTTCACAGCGAATACGAACAGAAAAAAAAAAACATTTTCAGCGTGTGCAACAAATTAGGCACAAACCAAAAATAAATGCAAAAATTATACGGCAACAGCAGCAACAACAACAACAGCAGCAACAAAAGCAAATGAAAAATTGCAAGCAGCAGCAGCAATAACAACAATGCTGCACACACACACACACACAAACACACACACGAAAACACAATTAGCAATTGCAACGAGAACGCTTCTCACACACACACACACAGAGAAAGAGAGAGAGAGAGACGCAGCGCGCACGAGCCGTGAAGCGAGTTGAGCATTCTGCGCATTTGGTTTTAGTACATCGTATAGAGTAATGTTGCTGCTGCCCCCCTCCCCCACCCCTCTCAAACCCTCATGTTGCTGTTGTTGTTGCTGTTGTGTTTCGGCTGCTATTGCAGGTGTTTTCGCAGCTGCTGCTGTTGCTGTCACACAAACACACACACATACACATACACATAGAGAGACTGAGTGCATTTGGGCTCGTCTTGACCCAGTTTGTGTCCACAAAGGCAGAGAAGGACGACAACGACAACAGTTGCTGCTGTTGTTGCTGTTGCTGCTGCTGCTGCCAACACCTTTCTTTCTACGCTTGCACATTGATTTGTTGGCTTGACTTGGAATGCGGTCAACTGCCAGCCAACAACAACAACAACAGCAAGAAAAGCAGACAGAACCACAGCAACAACAACAACAACAACAACAACAGCAGCAGCATCGCTTTGGTCAATGTCGTTGCCTGACAACGATTGCTGGCTATTGCAAAATTCTCTGTTGCCCGTTGCCCCATGTTGCTGCTGCTGCTGCTGTAAGTTTTTTCCGTTGCTTGGCCTTGCTTTGCTTTGCTTTGCTTTGCTTTGCTTTAGTCGTTGCGGCAATCAAGCGTTTCCTTTGGCGGCGGCGGCGGCAGCTAAAAAAAAGTGCCGCAAAAATCGTATCGAACCTGTTATATATGATCAGCAATAGTTCTCTCTTCCCCCGCCCCCCTCTCTCTTTCTCTCTCTTCGTCTTTCTCTCTCTCTTTCTCTCTCTCTCTCTGTCTTTCTCTGTGTGTCTGTGATTCTACTTTCGTAGCGAGACCTTGTCAACAGTTTCTGGTCGCAGGTGAAAGATATTGCTGCCTGCCTGATGCTGTCATTGTCTTCTTCTCTTGTTGTTGTTGTTGGTTCTAAGTCTGTTTTTATGTAACTGTTTAAAGCTTGAAAGTTTATTGTTGTTGACTTTGTCTGGGGGCCGCCTATATTGTCTCTATCTTGCTGCTGATGTTGCTGCCGATGTTGCCTATGTTGTTGCCTGTGTTGGCAGTTGCGTACCGTTACATAAATGCCAAGTTAAGAAGACGCGACTCGACTCTACGACGAAGCACGAACTAAGAAGACGAAGAAGAAGAAGAAGAATAGTCAAGACAAGACAAGAGACAAGTCAAGACAAGTCAGCGGCATGTTTATTTTAATACGCTTAACAGCTTTTAAGCTGGACAACGGGCTTATTGACAAGCCCAATCAGCCCCCCCTTCCCCCCCTTGCCCCTTCCCCTCACTCGCCCGCATCTATAGCGGTATTGATGTCTCAATATTCTATGGTTAACAACAACAACAGTCAACCGTTGAACTTGTAACGGAAGTACTAATCAAAAGACTTAGGCAACGAACTTGCTGCAAAAAAAAAACAATTCACAAATGCAATGGCACAAAAAACCACCACCAACAACAACAACAGCAACTTGCGAAATCAACTTTTAACAAGCTGCCACTAATTTGTTGCCCACCAGGCACCAAACAACAACAACAACAACAACTCCAAATTCTAACTGGGTCAGGCTGCGTCTGCTTCAACAACAAGAAGAAGAAGAAGAAGCAGCAGCGGTGGAAGAAGAAGAAGCGGCTGGCTTTTAAATGAAATTCTCGAAAACCGGCCAAGTGAAGCAACAACGCGCCAATTTATGTAAATCCAAAACCAATCAGCCTCAAACGGCAACAACAGCAACAACAACAACAGCAACAACAACCACATCGACAGCGGCAGCAGCATTAGCAGCACCAGCATCGTCATCATCATCATTATTATTATGTTCATTATGAGCGGTGATAGACTAACGGTTTAAACCGTTTCTGATTTGACAAACAACAGCAAACGGCAACAACAACAACAGAGAACAAAAGTGTAGTATGCCAAGTTGTTGTTGTTGGGTGGTTCGCAGAGGTACAGGGAGTGAGGAGAGAGGGGGGTTAGCTTTAGAAAATACCCTACAGCTATAAATGAGCGTTTATCAAAAGAAAGAGGGTGGGAGGGGTGACGAAGGGGACACGAAGAGTTAAACATTTAGGTAAAATCGTTTCGATAATTTGCATATCATTGATATTGTTGTTGTTGTTGTTGTTTTTAGGCAATTAAATATTTATGTATTTCCATGATGATTTCCAATGGAATTCCAACAAGTTTTATGCACATCGAAGAATCGCAGCAAATTTCTTATTCTTAGCGAATTGAATATAAAGATTATAAAGATTTATACTCTATAAAAATTATACTCAATCAAATCTTTAAGCAATGATGATGAGAAAAGAAGAGATCTCAAATTGAAGTCTTTCTCATTCCCTCTCTCACTCTCTCTTGCCCTCTCTCTCTCTCTCTCTCTTGCCCTCCCTCTCTGCTTTTTCGTGTGTTCTCTTCTTCTTGTCGGCAATGCGCGCTCTCTCAGCACGATATCTACAAAAATTAGTTGGCCCATGAATCATTGCGGCTTACAACAACAACAACAAAAGAAAAAGACCTGACTGCTGTGTTCCCCCCACCCCGTGCTCTCTCTCTATCTTTCTGCCTCTTCATCAAATAGTGTTCACTGTGGGCAGCCTCAAAAACAACGAAAACAACACAAAAAAACCGAAGCCGAAAAGAAGAAAAAAGGGAAAACCTTTGTAATGGGCGCATCTCAATGGACACGTTGCGCTTTTCACTTCTTTTGCTGTTGTAGTAGTTGTTGTTGTTGGTGTTGTTGTTGCTGTTGTTGTTGTTGTTGTGTGTTGTTGTTGTTGTTGTTGTTGTTGCTGTTGTGTGTTGTTGCTGTTGTGTGTTGTTGTTGTTGCTGTTGGCTGAACTATCTCAATTGGGTCATCAGCCAAGGCAAATGTTTGCTTTCCTTCGACCGCACTTGCACTTTTCAATTTCGTAATTGAAGCGGCAATTGTGGCAGTAGAAGAAGAAGACGACGAAGCAGAAGAAGAAGAAGATGTAATGGAAGTAGTGAAAGAGGAAGCAACAGCAACAGCAGCAGCAACAGTTGCCGAAGCGTGGGCGTTGAGCAATCAGCGCATGACGCGACCTACTGCAACTTCAGCAGCTGCCCCTTACTTCCACCCCACCCCCTCCCCCCTTCATTTCTATGCCCTAACTTAAACAGTAAGTAGCCCCCACTGTTACTGTCTCAAATATGTAATTAGCCGCTGCTCTGTTGTTGTTGTTGTGGTTTCTTGTTGCGCCCTCAAAAAATGAAGCTTAAAACTTTTCACACGAATTTTCGAATTTTTGAATTTTGCTGTTGTTGTTGTTGGTTGTTGTTGGGGGGACAGTGGCCAAAAAAAGCAAAAAAAAAAAAAAAGAAGAAGAAGACGAAGAAAAACGCACATGCTAATTGCATGTTGAGTTGACAGAGTAAGCCCCACAACCCCTACCCCCCGTCCAACCTACCGCCTCCTGAGGTTGCATTTCTCTCTCTTCTCACTGATTACAATCGTTTGCATTTTTTGTGTGCATTTAAAATGAAATTAACTGGCATAAGCAAATTTGTGTTGTGTGTGTTGTCGCCAAAATGCGGAATGCGGATTGTAACTGCCACTTGCCACAAGACTCCATTTCGTTTGGTTGCACGTAGCAGTAGAAAGCGACCTGTACTCTAACCTAACAATTAGCGTTGAAAGCGAGAGAGGTGTGGTAAGGGTAAGGCAGAGTATATACAAAGTGAACAGCAAAAGAACGAACTAGTTCCTTGGTTCATCTTTTAAGTTCTTATATCAAAATGCATTTCAACTATTACAATACGACCCAGTAATTAACTTTAAAGTGAGGCAGAGAACACAGCACTTACTTACAGTCTAAGAGCATAAAAGAGCGAACTAGTTCCTTAGTTCAGTTTATAGTTCTTACAATATATTGACTTTGTATCATTTTTGCAATACGACCCAGTAATTAACTTTCAAGTGCGGCAGAAAACAGCATTTACTACACAGTCTAAGAGCATAAAAGAGCGAACTAGTTCCCTTAGTTCATCTTTTAAGTTCCTTCTATCAAATTGCATTTTAACTACTTTTACAAGACGACCCAGTTATTAACTTTAAAGTGAGGCAGAAAACAGCATTTACTACACAGTCTAAGAGCATAAAAGGGAGCGAACTAGTTCCTTAGTTCAGTTTATAAGTTCTTATATCAAATTGCATTTCAACTACTTTTACAAGACGACCCAGTAATAAGCTTGAAAGTGAGGCAGAGAACAGCCAGACTCTAGTACTAAGAGCATAAAAGAGCGAACTAGTTCCCTTAGTTCATCTTATAGGTTCCTTCTATCCATATGGCATATGACAATTAAACACTTTCACAAAATGTTTTTCCCTCTATCAGTCATTCTACAGTCTAAGAGCATAAAAGAGAGCGAACTAGTTCCTTAGTTCATCTTATAAGTTCCTTCTATCCATATGGCATATGGCAATTAAACACTTTCACAAAATGTTTTTTCCTCTTTTTCGGTCATTAAACGATTTCGCGTCGCTTACACTCACACGGTTCATTGAACTAGTTCCACTGTTGTTGAGAGACTAATTGAGACCGATTGATCAGCGGCCATTCATTCATTCATTCCAATTCATTCCAATCAATTCACATGCAATTAACATTTCACCTGCAAATAACCAACCCTTTCACCCCCCTTCCCACCAACTCAACTTGGCCAACATTGTTTTGGCCTTGCTGACCCCACAGAGTAGAAACGCGGTGTGTGTAGAGAGAGACTGAAGGCATATGGTTGGGCGAAGCTTTCGCTTTTTTGTGTGTGTTTTTTTTTGTTGGTTTTTTTTTGGTATTTTTTTTGGTTGCCTCAATGAATAATGTTGTTTTGGTATCTACCGTATCTGCATCTCTTTCTTTCTCTGCACGAATATAACATATATATATATATATATAGTATAACAAGAGAGGCGTTGATGGGCAATTTGTTACAACAACAACAATAACAACTGTATTTATTGTAACTCGTCATAATTATTATTATTATTATGAATATAAATTTCGATGCATGTCCAAAAGAAAAGCAAAAGAAAAAAGAAAGAAAAACACGATCAAGTTGCTGTTGGCTTCTTTTTTTGTACAAATTGCTCGCGTTGTCACTTGGCTAACATATACATATATGTATATGTGTGTGTTTGTGTGTGTGTATGTTAGTGTGTGTTTGTGTGTGTTTGTGTGTGTGTGCGGGGTATCACTTTCACTGGAGCTCTGAGCGCACGTAGAAAGCCAAATGAAAGCAAAGCGCAAAACCAAACAAAAAAAAGCTTACAACAAAACGTTGCACGTTGTGTTCAGTTCGCAAGGTAACAACAACAACAACAAGAGCAACACTTGCCCATACCCTACATACAATATATATATATATATATATAGAGTATAACCCTTACACTAGATCTTTGCGACCCGCATACAATTTCCATGCTCGGCTGACGCCTTTCTCTCCCTCTCTCTCTCTCTCTCTCTCTCTCTCTCTCTTGCATCTTTCATTTCCGAAGTTGTGTTGTTTTTTTTTGGTTCGTTTCAGCGCACAGCGTGGGAGTTATATTCCTCCCCCCTCCCGCTCTCGTAAACAATTTGTAACTGAAACTGAAATTGAAACAACAAAAAAAAATGGAAATGGAAAATTCATTCGTTTCATGAACTTGATTTCTTAATTTGTTGCAAATGTCTTAGTTTAAGCATTATACCGTTTAAGTTTTCTTTTTTTATCATATTTTTTTTGGTTTCGTTTCGTTTTTTATGTTTTTTTATGTTTTTTTGATTGTGTGATGAATTTAAATTTGGCTGAACTAATTTGATTAGTGCTGGCGGCAACAATTTGTACCAAAAGACTGCTGCAACAACAATAACTAGTTGGCAAACGGGCAACTGGCAACTGGCAACATGGGGCAGGCAACATGGAGCAGGCAACACGGGTAACCGTTATGATGAAATTGCTCGACATTGATTGTATAAGCTGTTGTATTATTGTGTGTTGTTTGCTGTCTTTGCCACTTGCAAACTGGCTTAGCTTGGCCAAGCACGCTAGCAATTGTTGCAGCTGCAAAATCTTTGGACTTGGCTTGGAAAGTTGTTGTTGCTGTGTTGCATTGGTCAAATGATGCTGCAGTTATTTGAGCATTTATGGCATGACTGACTTGACTGCACAGTCTATAAAACAAGCGATGCCTAATGATCTTCCAGCTGTGTGTATTCATGTGTGTGTTAGTATGTGTGTGTGTGTGAAATGACATACAACAGCAACAGCAACAACACGACAGCAACAACTCTCAGTCAGAATTGCATGCATAAGAACTCAAAAGTCGAACTCAGAGTCTCGACGGGGGGAATGATAATGTTTAGCTTGGAATTTGCTGCCGACACGACAGCAGCAGCAACAGCAACAACAACAGCAACAACAACAGCAACAACAACAGCAACAACAATCTGAAACTGACTCACATATGGAGCAGCAACAGCAGCAACAACATCATGATCTATGGCCAACGGTCAGCAGCAATTCAAATCCAAATGATGAACAGACGCCTCTTACTAGTTTCAGTCAGAGTAGTCTTAGTCTTAGTCTTAGTCTTAGTCTTAGTCTTAGTCGCCGTCGTCTCCATCTCCATCTCATGACATGCAAATGCGCCTGGGAACTAACTAAATTGAAAATGTAATCACACTGGCAACAGCAGCAACAGCAACAGCAACAATTTCTAGACATTTGATTTTTGCATACGATTTAAAAGTTGGCAAATCTCACAGTTGGCAAAAACCAAAAGATATCAACGAGATAACTACAAAGCGGTTGCTGTTTCTGTGTTGCTGTTGCTGCCAATACAAGATTATAATTAAATAAAATACAATGTTTGATTCAATGTTTTTGCCAATGTCCATGATTGGAAAAAAGGGCCACAATTGCATAATTGCATAATTAATGTGTGCAAATTATAAGCAATGATTATAAATATTTATCTTTTATTATTACTTTTTGCTTTGCGATATTGTCATTGAGAAGCATAAATAGTTTCGAGTTGATCTTGCATTCATTTTGAGTAAAGTGCACTTGAGAATTAAAGTAGTTTCACATTGAGATTTTTATGTCGAAGAGATAGAGTCGACAAAGCCTTCAATTAGCTTGGTGATAGGCTTTACTTCAAGTTATCGATAAGTTATGCCCATTTCGATAGTCACACGATATCGTTAGCTCTAATCATATATAAATTATAGAGCTTTCAGATAAGCTCTTCTTAAATTTATAGATTACTTTTGCACTTTGCGATATAATAACACAATAAAAGTTTCAGATCAACTTTGTTTTAAGTTTAAAGAGTTTATTGAGCTTTTAGATAAAGTTGTCGATAACTTTTTAACTTTTCGATATAATAACGCAATAAAACCTTCAAATAAACTTTGTTGTAAGTTTAATGAGTCTATTAAGCTTCTTAGATAAAGTTATTGATAACTTATACCTTTTACGATATATACGCAATATTGAAACCAATAAACAAAATAGAGCATATAGAGCCTTCAAATAAACTTACCGATAAACTTGATTTTAAGCTAAAGATAACTTATGCCAACGTAATATCAATAACTTATAACTTCGATATACACGAAATATCCATTGCAAATAGAAAAAACTCTAGATTGTTAGATATGGATAGTTAATATGTGAAATATTCATCAAGATTTTTTGTTAAATAATATTTAACTCAAAAGAAAGTCATAAAAAATGATTAAAAGTGCCCAAAAACCAAACTCAATTGCTCCAAAAAACATATCCCAATTTTCAGTTTTAGACCCCAAATGCCATAAATTTTCCCACTCGAATCATGATTATTTACTTTTATTCGGGTTCAAGCGAATGCTTTGTATATTTATTTTGCTTATTAAAGCTTCCTGTTTAATAGAGTATCTTTCAATTTAGTTTGCTTTTTGCTGTTTGTTTTTGTGCTTGTTGTTTTTGTTGTTGTTGTTGTGATTGGTTGCTGTATCATATTTTTCTCACGCTTTGCATTCGCAGCGCAATTGCAAGCGAGAAACAACAACAACAACAACAACAACATATAGCAAAAAAAAAACAATAACTTCAAGCTGAGAACATTTTGCAATGCCGAATGCTTGGCATATTTGAGGCGTTTTGTTAACGCCATCAACGCAAATGCTTAAAAAAAACGCCAGCAACAGTAACAACAACAACAACAACAACGACAACAAGTAGCAACCTGCAACCTGCAACAACAGCAACAACAAAAACTGGAACGGAACTTGCTTAATTGCCCAGCGCAAAAGACATTGGCAAAGCGAGCTAGCCAACCAGCTAACCCACCAGCCAGTTAGCCATTTAGCCATTTAGTCAGTTGGCCAGTTAGTTAGTTAGCTTGGGAATTTGACAGGTTGTTAACCGACAAAAATGTCGACATCGATTGTTACATATGCGAATGCATGAATGGATTTGCCCATGAGATATACCTACAGGATTTATAGTAGAAGGTGATTAAGAAGTTATGAAAGATAGAAAGAAAGAGATAGAGAGATATATATTATCACTTTCAACTTGTGTGTGTCTTTATTTAACGATTAATAACATCATGCTTTTAGAATTTCAGCTTCAGGGCACAAAGCACAGATCACAGCTGTAAAACCGAATTAACAAATCAATCAAAACGAGAGTTTCTCGAAATAAATTGGTTGAAAACGTAGCTCTTATTAATGAATTTTTAATGAATATACATAATTGAATATTAAAATATTTCTTCTTCTCGTTCTCATTCTCATTCTCATTCTTAGATGGAGCCTGCAGCTTTCCGGGCTCACCGGCGCACAGCAGCGTTGTCTTCTCGAGCGCGAATCTGACGCAAGGAACTGTCGCCTCCTACAGCTGTGAGCGTGGCTTTGAGCTTTTGGGACCGGCAAGACGGGTCTGTGACAAGGGTCAATGGGTGCCAGAGGGTATACCATTTTGTGGTAAGTTCAAAGTGAATATATTGGTTATCGAATCATAGAACAAAAAGTGATCGAATCTGTGTGTGTAAACAAAAGACTTAAGACACAAACTTACCATACGCATCAGCTTGTTGTCTGCCTCAATTAGCACCTTTCGAGTTCAACTTGAGGCAACTGCTGAAAATAACAATGACAGCAACACCAACAGCAGCAGCAGCATGTGCTCTCTAACTTTCACCAACAAGAAGCAGCAGCAAGAAGAAGAAGAATACACGCGCCATTCCAGAATTTCAAAATCACACAATTCCAAAGTCCCCCCAAAAAAACCAAATTCAAGCCAAATGCAAAGTTGTCGTGTTTAGCTGCCAAGTGAAACATGATTAACACGACACAACGCACAACATTGCTATTCAAGTGTGTGTTTGTTAGTGTTAGTGTGTGTGTGTATTTGTAGTCGATGAAAGGCGAGTCAAGAATTGAACGAAACGAAACGAAACGAAATTGACCCACATTTGGCTATTGGCTCGTTTGCTTAGTTTAGTTTTAGTTGTTGTTGTTGTTGTTTTTTTTCTCGCTTCTCGTTTCTCGTTTTGTGCTTTGTGAGTGAATGAATGGATCAACCCGAAAAATAACAACAACAACAACAATAATAATAATAGTAATAATAATAATAATAATAATGTTCTAAGTGAATTTTTCATGTGGCGTGCCGTTCGCTGATGGTGTTTCTGTCTTAGTTGTTGTTGTTGTTGTTTGACTTGACAACAACTTCCGTGACTTTAGGCCAAAAACAACATGAAAAATTGATTGACAGAAACAGAACACGCAATGCCAACACACACAGAAAAAAAAAAGAAATTTCAATTAAACAAAATAGTTTTCACAAAATAAAAAATTGATTAAAAAAATGAATAAAAAACTTATCTTAAATATTTCTAGTTAAACTCTCTTTCTGAGAAATGGTTTCATGTCGCTAATCATCATTATCATCATCCCACAACGCCCACAATGCTTCTTCTAGTTGCCAACTAGTTTTTCTTAGTTTATTCTGTTTAATAGGTTCGTTTGCATAACTGTTTTTATGTTCTTCTTCTTTTGGTAGCACACATTTGGCTATGAGTCAAACCCGTTTCGTTTTTTTTTTATTGGTTTTTTTGTATCGAAAAACTACAACTGTTTTGTAATTGATAACACATTCTACATTCAAGCCAAGCTGCATACCAAAAAGTTGAACTTAAGAGTTCTTATTTTGTTTAGAGTTATTAAACGGAACAAGTTTCTGGTTCTTTTGAATGTATTTGTAATGTGGGAAGAACAAATAGTTTGTGAGTTTTAGGTATTTCCTCATTTTGGGATTATTTTCTTTGCCTTTTGATGATGTCAAAAACATATTCTGATCTTAAGATTCAAAAGATTCTAGCTTAGTTTAATCTTTGCTTAATGTGGGAGAACAAATAGTTGTTGAGTTTTAGGTTTTCCTCATCTTGAGATTATTATTATTTATGATGTCAAAAAGTATTCAGATCTTAAGATTCCAAAGATTCTAGCTTAGTTTAATCTTAGCTTAATGTGGGAAAAACAAATAGTTTGTGAGTTTTGGGTATTCCTCATTTTGGGATTACTTCCTTTGCCTTTTATGATGTCAAAAAAGTATTCTGATATTAAGATTCCAAAGATTCTAGCTTAGTTCAATCTTAGCTTAATGTGGGAAGAACAAATAGTTTGTGGGTTCTAGGTATTTCCTTATTTTCGGATTATTTCCTTTGCCTTTTGATGATGTCAAAAACGTATTCTGATCTTAAGATTCCAAAGATTCCAAAGATTCTTTCTATCTATTATCAACTGTTTGACAAACCGTCAACTTTTTGTCATTACAAAGATCTTCAATACGGAAAACGGTTGTAAAAAAAATAGAGAAGAAAAAAACACAAGACAAATGTTAACGGGTCTTGTGTTTTGTTGATTTACGGCTGTCACTGATTTTTCGAATGGTAAATTGCGCCCTGCGGTTGCAAGTTGCCAAGTTGCCCCCCGTTTGCCCCGTTGCCCGGTTTGCTAGTTTCCAATTTTGTGAAGTTTGCCAGCAGACAAATTGATGTTTGGCAGCTGAATTGAATTGAACCGAACCGAACTGAAGTGAACCAAACTGAACTGAATGATGATGATGGGCAACCTATAGCCCGGAGGCGGTACGAATCGTTCAGTTTCATTGATTAATTGAACAATAAGTGAATTGAAAATAAGCGAGAAATACACACACACAAAATTGAATGAATTTCGGTGCCGATCCGATCGATGATCATAATGAACATCATAATGATAAGTTGTTGATGCTGATGATGATGATTGGATTGGCCCAAAGATGACACAGCAGGAGGCGAAAGAAAAGAAATAATAAGTCGACAGCGCGAAAACTCAAATTGAAAATATTTGGATTGTTGTGTTTTTTGATAATAATAAAGACTGAAATCGAAAATAGGGCAATTAAAAAGTAATTTGAACACCGAACGAAAGTTACATCAAAGTAAGGTTAAGCCGGGAAAAAAGTTAAATGAAAATCTATTAGATTATTTTTATTGAAAAATTATACAAAAAATATATATATGAAAATAATTTCAAAGATAAATATAAATCAATTTTAATCACAAATTACAAGAGTTTACGAATCAAAGTGAAAAATAATTTGAAATAAATATCAAGAAAATAAATATCCGAAAATTAAATTCAAGACTCAGACTGAGACTGACACCTGCCACCAACCGACTAAGCTTGTAAGCAGCTGGAATCAGTAGAAAGTCGGTTAAAGCCGAAAAAAAAGCACAGAAGAAGAAGCAGAAGAAGGGGAAAAAAACACACAAACACACACACACACATATACAGAGATTTTTACGATCTGCGATCTTTGAGTACGTCATGAGCCGCTGATTGCCTATAGACTTGACTTTAGCTGAGTGAAGTTTGTGTGGTGCCGAGGTGCCTTTTTATCCGTCAGATGCATCTGATTAATGAATCTTACACACAGATACACACTCACACACACACGAACTCAAATGCGTAGCAGTGTAATTAAGCCCAAGCAGCAACAACAATAACAAAACACAGTTGAAAGAAAAAGTTAAAAAACAATTTTAGCTAAAAAAAAAACGAAAAAAAAATATTTTCACTTTTGCTTAAAATTAATTTAAGGCCCAGCGAGCTGTAGGCCGAAGTCATGCTTGCCAAATTCTTGTTCCCGCATCCCCATCCCATTCCCCCCGCCCCCCGCCAGCTGACTAATTGGCCAAAATGAAGGTCAGTCAAGTTAACTTGTGACAAATTTTGCAGGCAGCGAGAACTTTTTTTTGTTGTTCTGCTGTTGTTGGATTTGGCCACAGAAAGCATGTCAGGGCCATGCATTGACTGACTCTTATTGGCCCTGGCCAATACTTGGACAGACCTTGTTGACTGCTCTGGGAAACGAAAAATGAAAATCAGAGAAGAAACTAACGAAAACACAATGCAACAAACACTTTTTCAAGAATCACACATTAATCTCCCCAAAAATTACAATAAAAAAAAAACAAACTCTTTAAATTTGTATCTTTATCTCTATCATTGTAGTACTAAATGTGGCCGCTGGCAAAGCGCCAATGCAAATATCAACGGATGGCGCCGGCGCACCACAGAAGGCCATCGATGGCTCTACCTCGGCCTTCTTCACACCAGAGACGTGCTCCCTAACAAAACCGGAACGTTCGCCCTGGTGGTATGTCAATCTGTTAGAACCCTATATGGTACAGCTGGTGCGTTTGGACTTTGGTAAATCCTGTTGTGGTAAGTGTTTCCCAAATGTGATTATCGATATGTAAAACTTCAAATAAAAGAGCATGAAGCTCTAGCGGGATGTTTGAAGGCAAATCATTCAATTTACCCTAAAGAGTTCCTTATAAGAACCCTTTAAATGTATTTGATAAGTAAAAGTGTGAAGCCTGAAGAGGGAACTAATGAAACATATAAGAAAGATCCCTCTTTTAGCGAAGTGATCCCAAAGAGACTTAGTTGAAAGTAATCACAAGAGATTTTTCCCGGGTTAAGGTTAGTTTCAGTATTTGACAATGGCAAAAGAAATGGAGTCCGACTCCAGAGGTGGGGGGAAGAAGACAAAGCAAAGCCAAATGGCAAATGTTGCACGAAGTCACCTGACGGGTTGCGGACGGACCTGCAACCAACAACAATCAAACAAGGCAAAAGGGTAGCGCCAAAAAACGTTCGCAAAGGCAAACAACTGTCAGAAGGGACAAAATGACAGACAGACAGACAAACAAAGAAAAAGAGTAAAAGAGAGAAAGAGAGACAAAAAGAGAGAGAGCTAACCAATTGAGGTATTTTTTGTTCCCAAATGCTTTCACTTGAGGCAGCAGCAACAAGTTGAGGTTGCCACAAAAAAACAAAAATGTAATGTTATGTGATTTTTGTTCGGCAACGGCGGCAACCGAAGCAACCAAAGCAACCGAGGCAACCGAGGCAATGGTTTAGTCAGTGGTTCAGTGGCTCAAAGTGGCAGTGGCAGTGGCAGTGGCAGGGCCAGTTAGTCAGTAGTAGTATGTAGTATGTGTGGCAATGTGTGGCAATGTGTGGAGGGAGCCGAATATTTATGATTACTTTCACTGCGCACTGCGCAAAAACTGAACTTGGCTGACCTGCTGCATGCCACATGCCACATGCCGCATGCCACAATGCCACAATACCAAAAAGAGAGAAGAAACAGCAGCAAGTTTTTATGACAAAAACGAAATTTTATCATTAAAATAAATTATACGAAATATGTCAATGATTTAATAATGCAATTTCGAAAGAACTTTCATTTTGATTTTAAGTGAAAAAATACCAAAGGAAAAATACTAAATGAAAAAAACCACTCTTTTCAGGCAACAAACCGGCTACAATTGTTGTGCGTGTGGGCAACAATCGTCCAGATTTGGGCACAAATCCGATATGCAATCGTTTTACGGGTCTACTCGAAGCCGGACAACCTCTGTTCCTGCCCTGCAACCCACCGATGCCAGGTGCCTTTGTGAGCGTACATCTGGAGAACAATACACCGAATCCCTTGTCCATATGCGAGGCATTCGTCTATACGGATCAGGCCCTGCCCATCGAACGTTGTCCCACGTTCCGGGATCAGCCACCCGGCGCCCTGGCCTCATACAATGGCAAATGCTATATCTTCTACAATCGCCAGCCATTGAATTTCCTAGACGCCCTCTCGTTCTGTCGCTCCCGTGGCGGCACCCTAATCAGTGAGAGCAATCCCGCCCTGCAGGGCTTCATCAGCTGGGAGCTGTGGCGTCGTCATCGCAGCGATGTCAGCTCACAGTACTGGATGGGTGCGGTACGCGATGGTAGCGATCGCAGCAGCTGGAAGTGGGTCAACGGCGATGAGTTGACCGTTTCCTTCTGGAATATACCCGGGGGCGATGAGGACTGTGCCCGTTTCGATGGCTCCAAGGGTTGGCTGTGGAGCGACACCAATTGCAACACTCTGCTCAACTTCATCTGTCAGCATCAGCCGAAGACCTGCGGCCGACCCGAACAACCGCCCAACTCCACAATGGTAGCGCTCAATGGTTATGAGGTCGGTGCTCAGATTAAGTACAGCTGCGATGCTAATCATTTACTTGTCGGACCCGCCACACGCACCTGTCTCGAAACGGGCTTCTACAACGAGTTTCCGCCTGTCTGCAAATGTAAGTGCCCATCCACCCGCCCACTCCACTCATTCATTCAGTTTGAGTACTACTCATGAGTACTCTCATGATTTGCATGCATGCCCAACCTACTTTAATTTTGCATTTGATTCCGTTTAGATATTGAATGTGGTCTGCCCGCAAGCATTGCTCATGGTTCGTATGGACTACTCAATGGTACTGTTGGCTATTTGAGCCTGGTTAAATATGCCTGTGATGAGGGTTACGAGATGATTGGACGCGCCCTTCTCACTTGCGACTTTGACGAACGTTGGAATGGACCGCCGCCACGCTGCGAGAGTAAGTGTTTGAGGACCCCATTTGAAAGTTTCCCCACTAACCTTATTATCATTTATCTTTAGTTGTTGAGTGCGATACGTTGCCGGGCAACTATTATAATACGATAATCAGTGCACCCAATGGTACATACTATGGCTCGAAGGCGGAAATCAGTTGTCCACCCGGTTATCGCATGGAGGGACCTCGTGTGCTCAACTGTTTGGCCTCCGGACAATGGAGTAGCGCTTTGCCGCGCTGCATCAAGCTGGAACCCTCGACTCTGGCCACACCGCCAGCACCACCAGTGCCGCCATCGACGGCACAATCTCCAGCCTCGCCACCGTACAGGCCCAAGATACCAGCCAGCACCAGTCGCACGCCATCCTATCGCCCGTCGAGCAGTAGTTCCTTACCTGGGGCCACACCAAGCACTGCATCCAATTATCCACGTCCTAGCCAGAGCACACCACAGGTGGAGATCAATGGTGAAGGTGAGTACATGAGGACGTCTTAGTTAGTTAAACCCTTGAAACCCTCTTGAAAACTTTCCTTCTTCCTGCCCATAGCCGATTCGGAGGAGGATAACATCAATGTACCCGTACCGGGCACTGTCCGTGAGGAGTTCCCGCCACGTCGCACCGTTCGCCCTGTGCTCATACCGAAGAAACCAAGCAGTACGCCAGCGACCAGCTTTAGCAGCAGTACCAGCACTAGTACCACACAACATCATCCGGGATCCGGTTCGACCTATGCACCGACACCGACTAGATCACGTCCCACACTGGAGACAACGACGAGGAACACACAACAAATCATACTAAATTCACATCCGCAGGATAATGAGATTGCGGACAGCGTGAACATCCGACAGAATCAATCGCCCAATGTCAATATTCCGTTCGCTGTCGATAATCCCGATCGCAAGGAAACCAAGGAGGCCAAATTGAATCTGGGCGCCATTGTGGCACTTGGTGCATTTGGTGGCTTCGTCTTCCTAGCCGCTGTCATCACCACAATCGTGATTTTGGTCCGAAGGTGAGTACCATACTCCAATTACTTCATCAGTTACTTAACCAAGTTATTCAAAACCAAATCCAATATTGAATATTTTTAGAAGAAAAATCTATTTTTCAAACTTTTTACATATAAAAAGTAAATGAATTGACCTCTAAATATAAATTCCCCAACACTTTTTCCTATTCCACAATACTGTATACCCTGTAAACCCTGCAAAAACCCTTTAACTTTTAACTGCCTTTTTTTCTAGTGCTCTTCCTGTTTTGCCTTTTTGTTGTTGTTTTCGTTGATATTGTTGTTGTTTTCTTTTTTTTTGTTTTTTCTTTATTTTCTATAAATATTTTTCCTAAACTTGGTTTCATTCTCATTGATCTCTCCCTCGCTTTCGCTCTTGCTCTCTCATTTGTATAATTCCCATATCTAACTGTACATATACCAAAAGAAGAAGAAGATGATGATAAAGAAGAGAGTCTCTCAGTCGTTGCACACACTCAAACACCTTATACACACACACACACACACACATGTACACTCGCGACACACATACATCGAAACGCTTTCTCTTTCTTTTGTTGTACAACTCTCTTTTTTCGTTTTCGTTTTCGTTCTCTACTCTCTCGATTTCGACAAAAATCATTCGTCAGCACCCCGAACAGCAAACGGCGGCACCTAGCTAAACATTTTACCAATTACCATCAACAACACAACCACCATCAACATCAACATCATCACCACCAGCAGCAGCAGCACCACCACCACCAACAACACCACCTACACCATCAGCTCAACAATCAACAGCTGAACCATCAGCGCAAGCCGAGACACCTAGATCAGCATCAGAAGCGTCAGCAACAACAACAACCGAACTACCGGGGAACAGCGGTACAGCCCGCGCCAGCACCACCATTGCCGCCAAACCGTTTGCCCAGCTATGCAACCGCAACGGCAACAAGCGCTACCAGCTATGCCTCAACAGCCCAATTGACAAGGTGCAGCAACAAAGGTAGCCAACGCATCATAAGACCCTCAAGTACCAAAGGTAGTGTCTTGGGTGGCTATCACATGCGGTTCTTTGGCGATGGTTACGGCAGCATTACGTCGAGTACACGCTGCGAGCCGGCACCCTCTCTGTGGTACAGCGTACTGGCGCTACCCTTCGATGATCAGAAGCTAGCTCGACGCGAGCTGAGCACATATGGACGTGGCTATAGGGCGAGAGCGGGTCTCTTTAGTAGCTCTCACATGTAGTAGTTGGACGGGATGGACGAGGACGAAATTTCTAGCTTATGTTATCTGTATACAATACACACAAAGAGCAAAGCAAAAGCTCAAAGCCAAAGAGAGACCAAAACGAAATGAAACATATCGAAAATGGAAATGGAAATGGAAATGAAACTTAGTTAATTAAACCATAAACCGAAGACTACCTGCGAATGTAATGTGAACGTGTGCCAAAGATGAGCTACAATCAAACCAATACCATACAACAACTATCAATCAATCAATCAATCCAAAACACTCAATCAAACTAATTAACATGAACAGAACCAAACCGCACAACAAGAACGGCCATACACACAAATGTAAGCAGCCAAACTTAACATTTCAACAAAATACCAACAAAATACCAACAAAACACAATACAACAGCACACGCTCAATCAATCAGCAAACAAATATATAATCAATCAATCAATCAAACAAAAATGCAACACAAACATATACTATGGAACATGGATATATACTATTTTATGTTTTTGTTTATCCAGTAGAATGCTGTGGGGCTGCCTCTTTGCTGTTTTTTCATTTCATCAATCAATCAATCACCTAATAAATCGTTCAATCAATCATCAAATCAATTCAAACAGAAGCTGTTGTCGGGCTACACACACACACACACACAAACAAACACACTTGCATACTCTGTGGTTTCTCTCTCTCTCTCTCTTTTTTACTGTTCCTCACTCTTACACTGCACGCTTTGCGCTCTCTTTTGTGTCTCATGTCTTTAAGTGTTTTGTAATGTAACTTGTCTCTAATCCTGCACGCACACTCGTATGTTCTCGCTCTCTCTCTCACTCTTTTTTTGGTTGTTATATGTTTAAATGTTGTGTAACTAACAATTATGCAAGTATATAGTATGCCTTGTTATGACCCGTCCCTGAACCTACTCCTACACACACCTCTCTCTCTGTCTCTTTCTTTCTGTGTCTATCTGTTTCGTTTGTTGTCTTTGATTTAACTTACTAAAACTATCTCGATCTCTCTTTCTCTTTCTATTTATGTCTCGTAGAAACCGCACTACGCAACACTATCGCCATCGCGCCTCGCCCGACTGCAACACGGTCGCTAGCTTCGACAGCTCTACCTCCGGCTCCCGCAATGGCCTCAATCGGTTCGTGTCCACGCTAAGCTTTTGCTCTTGTGTTCTTAGTGTTAAGCTCTCTCTCTCTCTCTCTTTCTCTCTCGTTTCATATACAGCTACTATCGGCAGGCGTGGGAGAATCTACATGAATCCGCCTCTAAGAATAGTTCGCACAATGCTCTCCGCCGCAAGGAGACCCTTGATCCACCCAGCATGACGCGCTCCCGTGACAATCTGCGTGATAATATGCAACGCTCCCGCGAGAATCTAGACAGGTGAGATGGAATAATCAATCTGAATCACTGATGAAAAATACTGAAATCCTGTTTTTGTTTTTGTTTTGATGTTTCAGATGCGGTAGGGATAACTATGGGATGCGCGACAATTCGGAGATGGTCGTATCGGATGTGTGCCTGAAGGGTGAGAAGAAGCGCCATCATCATCATCATCACAAGAGCAGCTCCCGCAATGGTGACTATCGTGATCGGGATCAATCCGCCGGCAGACGTGATCATCACAGGCACAGCGGTGGCGGATCTGGCAACGGTGGTGCTGGCAACGGCGCCGGCGGTGACCGACACTATTGACCAACCATGATCATCACCATCAGTGTGGAGAAGCAATAGGAGCTAACGACGCACGCAATCGACGCACAACGAAAACTTATTAACTCTATCCTCTACTTTTTTTTGTTGTTTTAAGTTTTCAAGTGTTTTTTTTTTGTGTTTTTTCATTGTGTTTTACTCCTCGAATTGCGCTTTAGTTTGTTAGGTCTATAATATTTCTGTTTATAGCAAAAACCCGATTGAGAGAAAAGAGAAGAAAAGGAAAAAAAAGGAAGAGGAAGCATGTTAGAAGATACGCGATTCTTGAAAACTTTTGCAAGTCAATAGCTACTATTATATATATATATATCGTATACTCGTACTTATATATGATTATATATATATGTATGTACATTTCTATTATCATATCATATCTAGTTTTGGAGTCACTCCAATTCATTACCCACACCCCAAACCCCCCCTAACCTACACGTCTCGTCTCTATATATTTATATTGCGAAAGTTTTTTTTAGTTACAATTTTTTATGAATTAGTTGATAAAAAACACCAAGAAATGTGTGGAAAAAGGCGAGTTCAGACGCGACGCGACGCGGTTTATACATGTTAGTTATTAGAAAACGAGAAAAAAAACCTAAAAAAAAAAAATCCAAAATGATATAATCACATGCACAGTAATCAATCTCCCAAAATTTAAAAAAACAAAAAAAAACTTCAGCAAATACAAATTAATTAAATTATGTGCAACTTGGTTTAGCTTGAGGCGAGTTCAACATTCTCCCATTCTTAAGCCAAATCGACTTGTGCATAGTAAACGCAATTTCTACTTAGTTACGTAATACGTATGGCATATACTATTTTCCTATATCCCAGCAAGACAATAGCTCACAAATCGACAAAAAAAAAAACAAAAAAAAAACAAATCATATAATAATATTGTAGAACGCGTGCCATTAAGGGCAACGAAACAAAAATGAATTTAAATTTACATCTGTGCACGTAATATATGTATATGTATAAATAGTAGTTGTTCCATCAATCCACATATACAACAAACAATTTCTTTTGTAGCGTTTACTTTTGAACATATATATATTTTTTTTTGGAATGTTTGTTTTGAGAGTGTGTAAAAAATATATATATTTTTTTGGATAGGGCGAACGCTTTTAGTAGTGCAAAAGCCGCAGATTATGCAATATTATTTGTATTTCATGCATTATATTTCCAATGTAAATAATAATAATTTATTTCATAAATAAAACAATGATCATTTTAAACTGAAATTCAAATTGAAATTTATTGGCTCCATCTATCGGCACTTACATGTACAACTTTCTGCTTGAAGTTGGCTGTGCGCAAAAATTTGCTCGTGAATCGATAACTCGTTCTGTGTGAAGTTGGCTGCGCGCAATAGTTTACTCGGCGCATAAATGCGCACTCAACTATCGATAAGTGCGAATAGACGGCAGATGGCGCTGTCGTTGCAACCCTGCTTCGCACGCCATACAGCTGTCAATTTGACATTTGCGAGCTGCGCCTCTCTTTCGCTCTTTCTTCTACGAGCGTTCGCCACTAAAGATGGTGCGTTGACTAAAATATTTAAGACAAAATTAAATCGCCAATTTCTATAAACATCCAAGCATATTTTTAACTTAAATGGTATTGCATTTATTGCGCGTGTGCTATATATTTTTTTCTTGTTAAAATTTTGTGTAATTATTGTGCCGCCGCAATACAAAATTGGAAACATAAACAAATTGGCGATTTAAATATTTTTTTTCTGTGTTTGTGCTCAATACTAACGCGATATTTTGCTGCTTACAGACGAAGGGTACCTCCAGCTTTGGTAAACGCCACAATAAGACGCACACTCTGTGCCGTCGTTGTGGTCGTTCATCATACCACATCCAGAAATCCACTTGCGCTCAGTGCGGTTATCCCGCAGCCAAGTTGCGTTCCTGTAAGTTACATACCGTACCCTACCCCCCTACCCCTACCATCTAATATTGTGACTAATTAGTGTGTATAACTGTTTTTTCGACACAGACAACTGGTCTGTCAAGGCCAAGAGGAGGAAGACCACTGGCACTGGCCGCATGAGCCACTTGAAGGTGGTGCGTCGCCGTTTCCGCAACGGTTTCCGTGAGGGCACCCAAGCTAAGCCTAAGAAGGCTCCGGCCAGCAAGTAAACAACAGTAACATCAATTGGTCGAAGCGGCAGCCGCTCGTACAACTACCACATCAGCAGCAGCAAACAAAACATACCAATAAATGAAAAGAACTCTGACATTTCGTTGGAGTAAATAAAATTAACGTATTTTTTTTCGCTAAGTGAATATTTGTGCTTATTTTTTTATGATCAGTGGTTTCTGTGAATAATGTGCAAGGCGCAAAGGTGCCGCAGCAACAAAACATACAAAGTGCAACAAACGCAAAAAGCTTGCCAAAATTTTTTTTATATATTTTTTTACTGTGAATTGCCAATGCACATGGCTGGTGTGTTAACGGCACAAGTGAATGTCATTTGCACATTTTGTTGCTGCGGCACCGTTGTTCCAGACAACATATTCATGTGAAATGGGCTTGAATGAAAAATTAAGCACTGGAAGCGCAATGCGCAAGTCGTAATTCAACGAAAGGAGGGAATGCATTTGTTGTTTCAGCAGCGCCATAATTGCGGCGCGAGCAGAGCAACAATAGCTTCCTCTTTCATCTGGAACTAACGTTTGTCATATGCCTAAGGAATGCCGTGCAGTTTTGCCGGTACGCGCTTTTTTTTAGTTGACAATGAAATGTTATTGGATTTCCTAACCTAAAGCAACCCAGGATAAACCTAGCAAACTATGCAAGGCTCTTTCTTTGTCATCGGGATTGGAAAACTGGGATTTATAGCCAGAAAAATACCAACAAATGGCGTTTATGAATAATCATATCATACAACATACAATAATGTCACATTATTTTGATTGTTTAGTTTTGTGACTTGCATTCCATCTAAACCACAAATTAGTTGAGGAATTTTGTGCATTAACCGAAAATGTATAGAAAAATATTTGTTATTTGCTGCGAACCAGTTATTGTTACAAGCAAGCTCGTGGTACATTGTTTTGATGTCGGAGCTATACTTATTGAGTATCAGAATGTTGTATATAATTAGTACACACGATTATGTGTAGTAAAATATCATATTAATGCTGCTAAAGAACAAATATTGAAACTTTCCATAAATATCACATAGCTGCCAGACAACAACGTTGCTTGTACTAGAAATCTATCTATATTTATTAATATTATATGTGTATTCTGCCCTAAATTAACATTGTTCGCGTAGATGAGAGTGCTGCCCTCACCTTTACTTCAAATCTGTCCGTAAGGTAGGACTGAAGCAGGGAGAAGGAAGGCTCGTTTTTATTTTTTGCTGATCCAAACGCGATCGAAGGCCTTGTCTTCGTATGCCTTGAGTATATGGTTCACCACCCTGAGGACCTGTTCAATTGCACCATGCCAGGACCAAGTTGATGACCTCCTTCACTCTGATGGGGCTAATGGGCGGTGACATTTGAAGTGGAGTCTCCAATACTCGGGTGGTCATATCGAGGCCAAAGCTCAATAACTTATCATTTAAATGTCTAAACTAATTAAATTTTTTGTTTAGAGAAATATATAATAATACTATTATATTACATATATTACACATATATATTAATAAACCAAATTTCAATATGTCAAAAATCAAAGCAACTGAAAACTTCAATAAATTTCATAATAAAACCAACAAAAAAAACAATTGTTCTTAATCAGCAAACATAATTTTATTTAGTTGGTTTACAACCAAAATTTCGACGGTCAAATGCAATAAATACCAGACGCACATAAGCGGTTGCGGGAGGCTTTGATCTAAGTTCTGAGTGCACTAAAATGCAATAAGAAAAGAGAGCCAAAAGCCACGTTCAAAGCTCTAAACAGTTCACTCAACATTCGTTGTTCGCTCAGTGCATTGAGTGAAAACAAAATAGCAATGGGCTCTCAATTCTGTTCGCCTGGTACTTCAATCGGAATTTTGTTTGAAATATGGTCCAAGATCGCAAAACGTCAGCTTAAAATTTGAGTGATGCAAGTAAATCAATATTTAAATAGTACATTTTATTTATTTAAATCATTTTCTCATTTTGTGACAAAATTTAAAATTTGAGTGATGCAAGTAAATCAATATTTAAATAGTGCATTTTATTTGTTGAAATAATTTTTTTCATTTTGTGGCAAAATTTCTGATTTCTTACGTGTTTCTGGTTGTTTTCCCGAGTTAAGATACCAGGCGAGCAGCAATCAGCAGAAGGTGGTTCTTGTCTAACATAAACCAAAAAGCATTGCATACTTTTGTGCGGCTCGAAATAATAATAATATATATTTCACTGCCTACGTATTAGGCATGTGCATTAAAATAAATTGCAAAAGCCAGCGTCACCGAACTGCCATTACGGGAAAACCCCAAACCTAATAATACATAATGAACTATATATATATTTATAAACGTGCCTCACGATTTTATTAAATTATATAAAAAATATGCGCAATGGACGTCACTTAAAATTAAATACATTACAATATACATAGGTACATATACAATAACACAAGAACTGTTACAAGCTCAAGAGCGGTTTCTTATATTCCTTTTTTTTTGTTTTTTTTTTCTTTTTGATTTGTATTTTTTCCTTCAAGCAAGCAAGATGTTAAAAGATAAGATGTCGACAAGGACAAACAAGCAGTGATTGGTTAATTAATGACTATCAAAAAAATAAAAAAAAAATCGCATACGGAATGACTAACAATATAGTAAAATTTACAATTTATAAAGCGTTTCACTATCACTAAGGGCGGAGATTCGAGGATATGGGTTGGATGGGAGCGAGGCGGGGCTGAGGAGGTTTGGATTGTGTGGTGCAGGTAAATAGCCGTAATCGAATTAAATACATTATTGCCACTAAATGCTAAAGACAAAATTTACAAGATACAAATTACGAACGAAAAAAAGCGAGAGCTTCGGGGCTAATCGGCATGCGGATGCTGTTGATGTTGCTGTTGAAGCTGTTCTTGATCTCGATGGTGATGATGTGAGGCAGTGCCATTTGGCTGTGTGCTGGGCGTCGTCGTCGTGATCGGCGTATTTGTTGTTGTTGTCGTTGCAGCTGGCAGCGTTTTGGGTTTGGTAACGGCGCTGGAGCTGGCGTTGATTATCAGTTTTTTGAGGTTCTGGAATGGCGCGTCGAAGAGCACCGTTAACGCCACAGATGCCAAAAATATCGATATAAATTCGTTGGTATCCAACTATAAAGAAATCAAAAGAACACATTCAAGTTTTATATCTCAAAAAAACGTATTTAAGAAGTACTTACAATAACCGAAATAAAGTTGTAATAGTGATGTATATGACGTCTTCGACCCACATTGTAGAAGAAGACGGGAAACTGTGTTAAATAAATGGCATACGATAGCTTTGTGGATACCTGAAAGCCGCGCCAGGAAAACAGCTTCGTTAACTTATCTGAAAAGCAATCGAAATCAACAATAAGTAAACATTTTGTAATAGCCAGTTATGCCACTAATTTACTTTTATAGCCATTGTGGGAGACAAAGACAATCCAGGAGAAGAACAGGCACCAGGCAATCGGAGCAAATGCCGCATAGATAGCTGCATGCGTTGAATTGTACACATAGTTAATGTCACCCATCGGAGCTGGACCCAGCAAGGAGGCAAGTACACAAACAGTTGCCGCCAACCAGCCGAGACGCAACTGAACCGAAGTTAGCCGAGCGCCTTGATACTTGCGCAGGACATAGCCCAACAGGATGCCCATGATGTAAACTGTGGAGCGGTGTGGCGGGAAAGAGTACATATAGTCGGCGGTGCGAAACAGTCGCTGAATGCTAAGAGAAACAAAAACCAAAATCAAAATTTATATCAAAAAGATTTAAGCAAAAAAACTTACTTGGTGCCAAAGTATATATAGTTTGACAGCTGATTAACAATCGTTGTATAATAACGGGCAGCGGTGCCCACAGTGCAGAGCAGCAGGAGAGCCAGAAGACCACGACGTGGCCAGCGCCATAGGGCAAGTATGAAGAGAGGCGCCACAGCAAACAGTTCGGTATCGATGCCCAAGTGATGGGTGTGCGTCAAACACATCTCGCTAAAGCCAAAATAGTTGTGGATGAAGAGAAGATTACGCCACCAGTGCTGCTTGCAGATATCCGCATGATGACCCACAACCAGATTCCATTGTGGGCCACTGCCCCACAGTGGCAGAACGTATGTGCAGAACAGGATCAGTGCGGCCAAAGGTGGCACAATGCTACAAATGATAAGGAAAAAAACATTGAAATCCTCTGGACAACTTCTATCCTGGCATAACTGAATGCTTACCGCATTAGACGACTGATGTACTCGTTCTTGAGACGTATGGGTTGCTGTTTCATCAGACGTCCAAAGAGAGAGTACGATGTCAGCATGCCACTAAACAGCAGGAAGGGATCTGTGTAGAGGGAAGCGGCACGTCCAATCACCGTCCATGGTTGACCCAAGTTCTCCGACATTGCCGTGCGATTGTTGTACGGATTAAAGAACATGGCCATCGATTTGTGTGAGAAGATCAACATCATGGCATTCAGGAAACGTATTCCATGCACCGCCTCAATATCTCCCGGTGAGCTACGTGTGCTGAACAACCAGCGTAGATTCTTGTCCAGCGAAAAGGCCGTGCACCAATTATCTACAGAAACAAAAAACAACGTTAATGGATGAATGGAATGGAATACAAGTTGAATAATTGTTGAACTTACTCTGCTTTGGCTGGGTTTTGGTGCTGCGATCATAGACGGTGGATAGCACTGCCACGCAGAGGACAAGGACAAAGAATCTCACCGCCCATGTGGTGTTCCGATCCCAGGGCTGTGGATCACGCACCTGGCACATCTGTGGCTCGACACGCACATTGAAGCTGATGCCCGTGGCAGCTGTCTGGTTGCGCAGATACTCTGCCACACTGTATTCCACGTCGCGATACGTGCAACCGGATGGCACACAGATGCCCCAGTTAATCAGTGAATAGCGCGGCACGCGATGACCCGGCTAAAAATAACAAGACAAACTTAATTAGAATAAGAATAAAAGTGATCTGTAAAGTTACACAAAACAGAAAAGGTTCTCACTTTCAAGTTTATTGCTCAAGTCTTTTATGCAGAAATAGACGAAAAAAATATCTAGGTAAATGCCAAATAATTTACTACATCTTTTGTATAAATATATTATTTATTTTATGATCGTAAAAAACCCGCTTTTCTACAGTTCAACGAACTCAATCAGTTTGGCTGGGGCCAATAATTAACATATTATACCAATCTATTCATATTTGCCTACAACAACAATAGCATCAACGCTAAGAGCTAAAACAAAAATAATAACAATACAAAAACAACTCTTTTTTGACTATGTCGAATCGAATCGAAATGTTTCTTTCGTTTTGCTCGCATTTTTCGTCAAGTTCAATGTCGAACTTTGATCATGGCTCTCGCAGTTCGCTCTTTCTGCACAACTATAACTGTTGTCTCACTAAATCTCTTTTTTCTTGTTCGCTTTAACTGTCTAATGTTGTCATGTAGTGTGAAAAACTTGAGTGAAATAATTGTGAGAGTTTCTATAAATCTGTCTACAGAACACAACAAAAGCAACACCAAAGCATTTATGTACATGTATGTACATATGTGTCATGCCTTATATCGCATTTGATCTCATTGCAATCTCAGTCACGTGCAACAAGCCTCATTAACAGAGCAAACACTTGGCCAACGAACCTAAACGCAATCACACAGTAGTCATAAATATATATAGACACACTGAAGCTTTTGTTACTCACGTCATTGAATTCGCTCTTGAAGGGCCCATGTGATTGCAGTAGCTTGAAGAAGGCCTGCACTCGCTTCGATTTGTGTGGCAACACTGGCTGTGCATACGCCAAACAATATTGGCCGCGTATCATCGAATTCGCCTGCCCATTGTCGCCGCCATTATCACTCGCGCTGACGTCATCATGCTGTATGCCCATGCATTGATCAAAATCGCCCGGCTGATTGATGTTGCCATTCAAAATGCCAGAGTTTAATTTACCGCTTGCATCGTGCACTAAAAGGGAGAGAAAAAGAGAGAGTGTCAATTAATTTGCATTTGGCAACTCTACAATTCTATTTTTCATATAAAATACTTTTAAATTACAATTAAAAGCGATTTAGCAGTGGAATACAATTTTATCGTTTGCAAAACATTATGCATACAAAATTCGTACAATGTTTATATTTTTGGCTCCAAATAAGTGTTGCACATGGCAACGGCGACCTTGACTGTGATATAAGCGCGCGCAAATCGCAGTCGCCAGAGCGCAGCCAGCAGCAACAACTTGTTCTCGTTCTGAATCTAAGCTTGCTATCAGCCAGCTGGGCAGCGGTATTAGCAGCAGCAGCAGCAACAACAGTTTTGTGCCAAGTTCGCACAGTGTTTGTGTTGTTGTTGCTGGTGCAAATTGCTGCAGTTGGCTTAAATTCACTTGTTGCGTTTGGCATTGTGGCGGCTGTCGATGCTGCTGCCGTTGCTACTGCTGCTGCTGCTAAATGTGGGTAAAGTTCGACGCTTGACCTTCACTTTAGCCGCACGACACATGAACATGCAAAGACATGCACATGTATGTGTGCATGTTGTTTTTGTGTTTGCAATTTCAGAACTTGATTATTTGATTCATTTGACTTTGCACTCTTACAATTCATGTCGACGCGTCTGGCGGTCACAGTGTGGCTTTGGTTCTGACTCCGGCTCCGGCATCAACAACAACAACATAGCTAACTCGCCTCTTGCTTGCCAGTTGGCAATGACTCGAATTCTGAGCAATAACAGCTGATTGCCAGGCAGCTCACAAATATCACACACATAGCATACACACACACAGGCGCATAGTCGGATACTCACTTTTCAAGGCCCACAAATCGAAATTGTTCAATGCTTTAAAATAGCGACGCATCTGTGAGCGGCATAGCGGCGTGGCGTCCGGATTACGTGCCGCATCAAAGGGCTGCGAGATGGCCAAAAACCGTTTGCCAATGTTGTACAAATAAACTGCAATAAAAGATCAAAATTACAAGTTAATCAAAGCAAATCATATGCAAATTGTTACGACAAGTTTAGTTCAAGATGGCGCCAACTGGCGGCAAAAACTGCAATTTCACTCCATGGCGTTGCCAATTAATTTGTTAGTTAGTCCAATGAATGGAATTTGCTACGCAATTCGATAACATCATTCAGATCGATTCTTATTTTTCATTCATCAACAGAGAGAAAACTGCAATTTCACTCCATGGCGTTGCCAACTAATTTGTTAGTTAGTCCAATGAATGGAATTTGCTACGCAATTCGATAACATCATTCAGATCGATTCTTATTTTTCATTCATCAACAGAGCTGTCGCATAAATAATTCAATTATCAACTTATTCGCTTTATTTCAATTGGGCGCGTGCCGGCAAATAGGAAGTTAACTGATGTCAGCCCCCACTTGGCAACATGTACGACAACACAGCAAAAATCCAACAAACCAAAACCAAAGCCAAAAGATCCGCTGCAAGCCAACATTCAGGCTGCATAGAAATTGTTGATAATGAAGCGCCTCAACATTTGTATATTTAATGCTTTTTGTTTTTGTGGTTTCGTGTGCTGCAGCAACCACAAGTAGCAGTTGGAATTTTTGAATTATCTTGAATTTGAATGACTGTTGAGAGGGTATCTTCCAGTTTTGTTTACTGTTTCTATGGCATTGCTTGCGTGCCAAAGCCAAAACAGTCTCAAAACCCAAACCTAATATCAATACCAGAACCGAACCGTAACCGATATCAATACAAAAATCCAAGTTCGGTTTAGTTTTCTGCTCGTGCCTCAACATATCAGCATGCAATACGCAACATTTGGCTGGTTGATGTTTTGTTCTTATTAGCATTATCATTCTCATTGTTGGACAGTCGCCTGTCGTATTTTTATGCTCGAACAACAGAGAAAAACACACGTTGTCAATTCTCATTTTGCATTCAATAAACGTTGCTTCTGATGGCGACGGCGGCAACTAATCACGCCGATCGGTCTGTCAGAGCTATATACGCTTCAGTGCCTGCATCCATCTTCAATTTGTATATGAGGTAGGAGGGGAAGTCCGTGTGGGTGAATTGTGGGCAGTCCCCAAAGCTGATCAAAATGCGTCAGAATAGCTACAACGAAGACGACGACGACGAGCTACGACTGCGGAATTTTGTGCCCCTGTCACCGACATATTCTCCATATAGTACAAAATGTAAATCTATCTATATATATATATAGATAAATATATGTATTTGCGACATTACTTTTATCTACGACATGGAATTGCTAATGAGCTAAAACCTTAGAAGCATGTGAAAAATTTTTATACAATGGAAAATGTTAATAAAGTTAAGTTTTCTGATCGATAAATAATCGTTTTCGAAACGTTTTTCAAAACGTAAATAAGCTTTACCAAGCAATTCAATGTATTACGAATGTATTACGAATAGCTAATAAATTATCTGTCAAGAAACGGCTAAAAAGTCGAATATCCACTTTAATAAATAATTAAATATGTATACAACAAACATGGACAAAGAATTTATAATAAATTGGTATTATTTGCGTTATTATGCAATCGCTTAAAATTGTTCGAGAATATTTGCTCAAGCCATAAAACTTAAACTAAAGGTGAGAAGTGAATGTTGAAACTCAAAGAACTCAAAACAAACAAACGAAAAACCAAAAAATCACCACAAATTGTATCATCAAGTGTAATCAATCTTCATCTATAGTTTATTTCCCTTTCGATTATTTGTATCTTTACTAATCACACAATAATTCGATATCATCGTGAAATTGTTCTTTGAAAATGACGCAAGAATTGAAAGTTTACATATTTTCGTTTCAGCCAAGTGATCATGACAAAGCGGATTTAAAAGAATTTTTGGTAATTTTTTTTTTTTTTGGTATTTTACCCATTTGATTATTGTTATTCTTGCTACCAATTAGCAATAGGAATCTTGTAGTACTCTTAAGTACTATCTATTAGAATAGAATTATTTTAAATACATACATTTGCTAAGAAAATTAACAGTTTGATTAAGCTAAACCCATAAAGCAGGTAAGCAAGGGAGCTAAAAAGAATTATGTTGTGATTTTTATCAAGGTAAGAGGCATCTCTAATGCCAATTTTTACTCACAACTAGGCTTGTTATTGTTATGATTAGCTACTGTTTTGACATTTAGTGTTATTCTGTGTGCTTATTCTCTATCTTAATCGATTCAGTTAAAAATAAACTATGTAACCTTTTTTTGCCCCATCATCATTGCCATAATAATAATAACAATAATCGTAATCGTAACCATTACCATAATCGTTATTATAAACAAACTCAAGTTAAAGTTTTTTGCTCTAACATGGGTCAAAACTAGTTTCGTTCAACAAAATAAAAATAGATACAAAGTAGAAACACAAGAAACGAAGAGTCACGATGCACTAGAGTACTTATTACTAATGTTTGCATATGTTTCCAGTGTTGATTAACTACTTGTTTTACATACAATTAGTTGTCTTATTGTAGAGCAGCGCTTAAGATTAGATCATCTGTCGACAATTGATGTTCGTGCTCAAAATTTTCGCGTTAAAATTCACAAGTTACGTGCGATTTGGCACGATATGTTGTAGAGTTTCGACTCGCATTGAAGTGCAGTTACACTTCAAAAAAAAAAACTTTAAAAATTACATAAAAATCTTCCTTAAAACAAAGTATACAAAAAAAACGAAACATTTTCCAAAATATTTTGTTTACTATTTTTTTTCACGTCAAGTGTACTTCTTCCACCCGCAAATCCCTCAAACGTTAGACAAACATTTAACCAAAAACCAACAATAACGACAAGGTCGAACCTTTTAGCAAGAATAAGTGGGCAACAATTGAAATTCGGTAGACTTTACTAAAGCAACTATAGTTTGTAGCCAGGCTTGGACGGGGGCGGGCACTTTATACAGGGGAGCGGGGGCGCCAGACACTTGGACATGCTAATAAGCCTGAACCGGAAGTGCCCTAAGCAATTGGATCAATCCACAAATCCACGAATCTTTTTCAAATATTTAGTTCCAACTATAACTCAGCTTCTGTTCGAGTTAAAGTGTTGAAATTTCATATATAGATTCTTTATAAAAGCAAATACTCTATACGATAAACTTATCATACCTTTGTGGCATTCAAATGTGGATAACCCTGCCAATAGTTATACCTAAGTACTTGAAGGGAGGCAACTGTCAATGTCAAAGATAATACATCGATGTACTCTTTTGAAAACAGTTTGTAAGTGTGACCAAACTGTGGGCGGTTCTTGTTACAGGGTTTTTTGTTATTGTTGTTGTTGGTTTTAATTGTGGTTCGATCACGTAGAGCTCTTTTATTTACTACCATTTGGCTTGGAGGTCTTTGTGACCATTAAAGTTGATTGCAAACGTGGTAGGTCTGGCTCAAAGACACACTCAACAGACAACAGAAACAACTGAAACAACTGAAACAACGGCAACAACTGATATGTCAATTATGATATCAACGATTCAAGGAGTGTGCGGGGGAAGTACGAGGGGGGGAAGTACGGGGAGTGTGTGTATCATAATAATAATAATCAAGCAATTGATTTTATTTAACGCACGCGCAACATTTATGCAACAATTCCGAGTTGTGCAAAACTACGCAAAGGGACAGCTTAAGTGATGTGTGTGGGGGGCAGGTAGAGAGAGAGGGGGAGCGGGTGGGATTGTCCACTCTCTCAAAGAGTGTAGTATGTAATAACATTAACAGCTACAAAATGACACATTACAATCACAAAATAAAACACAAAAGAAGCATAGAAAAAAAAAAAAATATTTTATCAAAAAAAATCAAACACAATTCAAAAGTTGCCTGCGGGCGTTGCACAGAAAGTTTTTGTGAATTGAACAGATTGATAGAGGGAGGGGTGGGCAAGGGGAACTAGTAAGTGGCAAAGTGGCATATGAAATGTGTGGGTGGCGTGAGAAAGACCCAAATAATTTTGATTTAAAATAAAAAATCATTTAAAACAAAAAATAAAAACGAAAATAAAAAATAAAAATATATAAACTTGCAAATACCCTATAAAAGTAAATAAGTTTTATTTATTATATGATAAGTTGTCGAAAAAAATAGATTTCCATAATTTTTGTACAATTCTATAGTTCTTTAGAGTTCTAAAACTATTTGAAAAAATATATATAAAAAAAAAGGTTTTTCCCAGTTTTTCCTCAAAGAAATGTTCAAAAAACAAGCTCATAAACAATGACAAATAAATGGAAACTGTTTTTTCTTCTTCTTACTCTTACTTATATGTAGTTTTATTCATACCTTGTTCCTCATCCTCATCGGTTTGATCGTCTTCATCATCATCGGTTTCATTGCGATGCTTATCGCTAAATTGGCGTAGCGTGAAATTGCTGTGCAGATGATGATGATGGTGATGATGATGATGATGATGGGGGGGCTGGTGATGGGTATGCAGCTCACTGAGATTGCCACCAGCGAGTGCATCGTGCAGCACATCCAGCACCGTTGTTGTTGTTGCTACTGTTGCCGCTTGTTGTGCCGCGTCGTCTGTTGTGCCGCCAGCTGATGCTGATGCGGTTGCATCATCCGCAAACAGTTTTAAGCTATAGTTAACTTTATCCTCGAATATCGAGGCAATGTGCGTTTCAACGGGATCAACGTTGTCAGCGCCACCTGTCGCCACGGCCAGCAAGTTTTCGCCCAAATTGCAATTGTCCTTAAGGCTGCATGTCGCTGCATTTGTGACGACCACAGCAGCAGCGCCATCTATCGCCAAATAGCAGCTAGGCAGCCCACAGGCCAAAAGCAGCAGTAATAAACGCAACATGGCAAAGCGACGACAAAAATCAAAGGATTTCAAATCAGTTCTCAGGCTCAGAATGAGACTAAAAGCTATGCTGGCACATAATCAAAACACAAACACACACACACACGCGCACATACACTTGAAAAAAATATATATCAAGAAGAAAAAAATGTGTAATTCGAATTCGCGTGTTCTTTGATTTATTTTTTGATTTTATTTTTATTTTGTATCTCGTTGTTGTGGTTTTTTTCTCTTTTGTCGGATTTCGGGTGGCGGTTGGGTGGTTGGTTGGTTGATTGGGTTGATTGTTTGTTGATTTGTTTGTGGCAGAGCTCAACGACTAAATTTAGCGACCGTCAAGACGAAACATTCAACGTCAACTGATTGTCCAAAAGCCGCCGAGCGTACGAAGACCGCTTAGATGGGGCCGCGTTTTCGACGGTTTCGACCGTTTCGGTGCTGCTCTCGGCTTCAACAACAGCAACACAATATGTGTGTTAATGTATATGTGTGTGTGTGTTTCACATATGTGTATTTGTGCTGTTATTGGTCGTTTTGTTCGCCGCAGACTGAAAAACATTTCAAAACCAAATGCAAGCCGAATTTTGAAGCGTCTCAGCTTAAGCTAATGCTAATACTGATGCTAATGTTGCCGCCGCTGCTGATGTTGCTGTTGCCGATGTTGCTGCTGGTGTTGCTGCTGTTGCTGATGTTGCTGCTGCTGCACATCATCTTATCAAGAATTGTCGATTGCATTGTGATTCGTGCCGTGCATGCGATTCGCATTCGTTTTGTTCGCTTTGTTACAAACTTAAAGCTTCACCCATTTTTTTAGTTTTTCTTTTCGATCTCTCTCTTTCATGCATTTCTCACACTGAATTCTGAAATCGACATAGAACTAACTAAATTGAACAATCATGGGAGTTTTTTTTATGTTAGAGTTTTGCGAATTTCCATATATATGATATGTAAATATTAAGCAAAAGCTAAACAAACCATTAATAGTTAATTGAGTTTTGAATGAAAATTAATAATTGTAATTTGTAATAATTTCAGGTTTTAGGTCTCAGGAAAAAATGGTATAACGGTATAAATGGGAAACATTTCCGAACCCAACAGCACCCAAATCGATAAAGGCATTTCCGGCTGTCTGACTGATCTGTGATCTTAAAACCTATTAATGTTAAAGACTTCAGATTTCGATATACACCAGTAATCGATAACAATCAAATCATAAATTTCTTAAAATTTCATCAAAATCGCTTGAAAAACAACGGAGAAATGAGAGATTGAAGTTTAGTCAAGATGAGGGTATCTCCTAGTCTGACTTGTTTGCTTTCTGTAACTTATTAATATAACAAATATATGTAAATGCTTTTCATGACAAATTTTAAGATTTATAACAATATTTTTTAACAAAATTTAACAACTTTTTTCTTAAAAAGAATTAATTTAAAATGTAAAAGCATGCAAGAATTATGTACTTTGAACACTGCTGACTGCATTCTTAAAAGAAAACTAAAATTGGGCCGGGGTTAAATGGAGCATCTAGTTAGTAATTGGTTCAGTTTTGGTGTTGGCTTTTGTTTTGGCCAAGTTTACGGATGTCGGCTCGGTTTAAATGCTTTGATAAGCTATTTTGCAACTTGGCCAAAAAAAAAAAAAACGCTTGACTCGGCTCGACTCGAATCGACTTGCGGCTTGATTCGATCAACTACTGGCAACAGCAAAAGTCTACAAATAATTATAGCCAAGATATTGGCCAACAACTGGCAACTTAACTTGTTTTTATATATATATATATAGATTTTTTCTGTCAAGCTGGCCCGCACCAAGCACCTACGATAAAAACTTAAAACTGAGGCCAAACAGTTGAACACAAAATGTAAGCATGATAGAAGGAACTTTATTACACACATACGCACACAACTTTACAACACGCACACACACACATTAAAATACCCTAACGACAGTTTTTCGTATAAGCCGACTTTGCTATTATCCACATAAGAAAATTGCTTAAAAATTCTATTCATATTTTATGATTTTATTTATATTTATTTTTAAGAAGGAAAACCAAAAACCGGACCTACACTGAAAACAAAAATCACACAACTTCCTGTTAGGGTATCCAATTAGCAAAAAACAAAGGTTCGCTCATTGCTTCTTCTATGTATTTTTTTGTGGCAACATCAGCATCGGCAAGATGATGACGTTCTAAAAGTCAACGAAGTACTTAAAAAAAAGAGGCTTGGACAACGGTCAAAGGGTTAAACGAATAAAGAAGAACAAGAAGAAGCAGAGGCAGCAGCGTGTGGCAGGTGGCAAGTGACTCGTCACTTGTGGAGAAAAAAATCATAAGCCAAAAAACATAATCGAATAATTGAGTTAAGTAGACTTTGCAATACTCTGTTTTCTGCTTCAGGAAAACTTATCGATAATTTATCGAAAATTTTAAAAGTATTTAATGCAATAAAAAAAAAATTATTATTAATTTTTTTGGGTAAACATTTAAAATATGTTCGTTTAAAGTAATCAACTTTCAACAATACTTTTCTATATATAAACAGAGCATTAAAAAACTAGAAAACATAGAAAAAAAAAATCGAAAAAAAACTGACGCAAATCCATTGAAAGTGAGCCTCTGGTTGCCAATATCAAATTACTCAAGCGCCTGCCAACAACAACAACTGCAACAACAACAGCAACAACGACTTGCAGCTCAGTTGGCCATAAAAATAGTATACAAAAAAGCAACAACAAATAACGTTGGCTTAAAAACTTAAGCCGGCTGCATGCGGCAAGCACTTGTTGTTGTTGTTCAGCTTGCGACAAGCCAAATTGCAAACGGAACCAAAAAAAAAAGATATATATAAACATTCTCTTTCTGGCCAAGAAAGAATGTGTGGCAACTGAGCAATAATGTGGCTCAAACTGGCCAAAAGTTGTGGCAAACGGCGAACAAGTTTTTGGAGTTCCGCGGAACCAACAACTCATTAGCTAAACAGAAGGAGGCAAATGTGTAGACGCCGTTTCGAGGGGGGGTTGGGGAAGGGGTGCATATTGCGTATATAGTTTTTCAAGTGGCAAGCTGCAAGAGGCAAGCGGCAACAGCCAATGTGCAGTGAATGCAACATAGAGTGTAACACAACACAACGACTTGATTTAGTTGCTGGCACTTGTTGTTGCACCCTCCTGTGTAAGTGTGTGTGTGTGTTGATGTGTGTGTTGCATGCATGCACACACCGTGTTTAAATGCCCCTGCCGGTTGCCAGTTTGGTTGTTGTTTTGCTTTTGTTGTTGTTTGGTTGTTGAAGATTGAGCAAGCCTGGCGTTGCCAATTGAGCGTTGCCTGGCTTTTTGGCATTTCGTGCGAATTGTTAGTTTTCAAGACTGAAATTTTTTCGGTTTTCGTTGGTTTTGGTTGATTTTGCAATTGCCACTAAAAAGTAAAACGTGCCACACAAAGGAAAAATAGGCTCTTCGTCTAAGTCGAAGTCGAAGTCTATTAATGATGATGAATTCTTCTTGTTTGTACAATGGTTCGAGCTTCGAAGACAGATGGCTAGACTTAAAGATACCCTGTACATGGGATATGAGAATTTAAGAGAAGAAAAGAGATTTGAAGCCTAAAGGAAATATAATCATAATAATAAGATGAGATCTATAACAACTAAGAATATCATCCCCAGTGCAATCATCTTAATGATGATGAATTCTTCTTGTTTCGAGCTTCGAAGACAGATGGCTAGACCTAAAGATACCCTGTAAATGAGATATGAGAATATGAGAAGAAAAGAGATTTGAAGCCTAAAGGAAACATAATCATAAAAATAAGATCTATAACATCTAACAATATCATCTTAAGACTGATTCCAAGTGAAATCATCTCATCTTACGTTTTGTTAGGGTATTTCGAACAACAAACACACACAAACAAGCAAACAAACAAACAAACAGACAATGAAAACAAACCTAACTCACAAAACTAACTCTGCAAAACGAAACGCAATTTTTGCGGGCAGTTCACAGTTCGCTGCGGCATTTGGTCAAAAGCAAAGACATTTTTGGGGTTAGCCCAGTTAACTGGAAATGCAAATGCTTAGCCCTTTATGCATTCAACACTTGTTGTTGTTGTTGCTGTTGTTGCTGTTGTTGTTGTTGCATTTGGGGAACTTTTTGAGGGCCGGGTGTGGAAATCGTCACAAAATAGTTAAGCACAAACAAAAGACCAAAAAAATTGATATTTTTTTTGTAATAAAAGTTGACAGAGTCAAAAAATATTAAAAAAAATCTGAAATCAATTAGAACATGTTCTTAGGTATCTAAAAGCTGAGAAAGTTAAGCTTAAAAAAGTTTTTCTAACCATCTTTAATCTTAAGATTTCCACAAAAATGTCTAACCTGAAACACAGAGCACAACTTGTTGTCAGCTTTTCGAGATTGCACAAAAAAAAAACTGCATTGGCAAGAGTTACAAAAAACAGAATTTTCAAAACGAACAAATATTGGCAGCTCTCCCAAAAACTCAAAAAAATCTCAATACCGTGGGAATAACAGTAAGAGATGCAACTAAAGCTGTCCATCAAGTGTTGCACTCTTTGAAGTTTGTTGCCTAAGTCTTTTGTTTCCTTAGATATGATTAGAAAATTTGAAAGTTTTTGGTAGCGTCTTATAAATTCGTATTCATTGTTGATATGCCATATACCATTTGATATGTACATTTTTTTCTTCGGATTTTCGATTTTGTGTTTTTGTTTGTGTTGTATTATGTGCAGCGACCTTGGCAATTGTTAACCCATTTTTTTACAAGAGACACAAGACACAGTTACCACAGTTACAGCAATGCAACGATTCGTATCTGGAATTTTAAAGAGTTTCGCTTTGGTTTTTGGCTTTTGGCTTTTGGGTTGGCTTTTGGTTTGGTTCATGTTTTGGCTGTGAACATATAAAGAGTATTGTAGCATATATATGTATATACTATATATGCATATTGGGGTTTGATTTTGTTGAGTGACGCTTTGAAGGGCATTAAATGCGATTCAATCGAAAACCTAAAAATTCAAGTGACATCATAATTGGCCATTGTTTTTTCATGTTTTTTTTTTTGTGGTGGGGGAGGGAGGAGGGGGTCTTTGTCTAATTAACAAGTCAGCAATGATAATGTTCGGCTAATGCCGCACTTCAAATTCAAATTCAAATTGCGCTGCGCAATTAACTAAAACAAAAAACTGAAACTGAAACCGAAACCGAAAAAAAACTGAGATGAAATATATCCAGAATTTTAATTTTCTTAGATGAGTTATTGGCTTCCTTGACTAAGCTCATTATCTTAATTAATTTGTACTTTTTATACGCTCATAAAGTGTCAAGTTAAAGCTTAAAGTGTATTTTTTTTTTTACATTTTACAATGTCAAAAAGAGTATATGCAACAAAAATGTTGTAAGTGAAGTTGAGAACAAACAAATTTGTCGATTTTTTGCATATTTATCGATAAACTGTAATATTGTTTTAAAAGAATAACGACTCTATAGATTGGGTTATTATCTATAAGTTTTGTTCAACAAAAAAAAGAGCTTAATGTTAAGTCGATAAATTTTACTTATAAAAGAGTGACTATCGATAACAAACTTTAATAGGGAACGGTTCTCTATAAAATATTGAATATTTGTTCACTTAAAGCAATGTTCATATCACAAAATTTGTTTCAGAAAAACCTCAAATTTAATGTTTAATCGATAAATTGTCTATCGATAACTTGAGTACATGTGGTTTTTATAAGTTTTAGTTACCAATAACTAACATACTCAACAAAATATCACGAATCACTTCACTTACAGCTATTATAATCGTATGACAAATTTAGGGTATACATTATTCGTCATCTTTTTACTTAAGCGGCAATTGCGGCTTCTTCTTAGTTTTCGCTTTATTTAATGCACACAAATTTTACGAGCAATTAAATTCAACAAAGTGTTAAAACACTTCAGAAATACATACATATATTCAGCTCCATTAAACTACACACTAAATTTTTTCGGGGTGAGTATTCCAGGTACACAGATTGATTGAATGCCAAGCAAGCAAAGCAATTAAACAGCTCATCTTGGTCAAACATTAATCTTCAAAAGCCAACGCCCAGTTCTTTTGCCTGCCAATAAAACGGTATATGAAACATCATTTGATTTTTTATTATTTTGCGAAAGTTCTTTTTGCAAATGTTTTGTGACACAGTTAAACCAAAAAGCTCGGAGAAAGTAGTATTCTTATTATACTATTTTGATACTATTTTGATATGGTAATTCCTAAGTTTCACATTAAATTAAATTCATATCGAGTAGCTTTCTTTCTGTCATTTATTCTCGGACTCGCTCAAGAACCTGTTCAATTAACATTGTCACCCGCCGTTTTCGGTAGTAGCTGAAGAAGTCTCAGTGCTGTCTTTGTTTGAGGTTGGGTAATTGAAGACACTTGAAGAATAAGGAAACGGAATGCAAACAGACAGAGGTGACTAAATAAGCAGAAAAACTATAAATCTACGATTTACCAGATTGTAGAATCTCCAAGTAACCAGCCATAAACAAAAGAACAACAATTTAAAATCGCCATAAAAGCGATTTATGCGCACATACACATATGTGTATGGTTATATGGTATGGTATGGTCTTAAACATATGTGTGGCTTGATCATAGTGGAAGTAGAATCTTCCCCTCCCCACCGCTCCGCATCATAAAGTATTTGAACCTGTCGTACACTGTGAAACTGCTCAAGTTCAAGGCATCGTCATCAAAATAATACAAAGATTTGTGTTTACAATTCGCAGATCGAGCAAAAAAAAAAAAACAAAAAAAAATAAAAATAAAAGGAAAGACTAAAATGTTTAACAACGTTCAAATAAAAAAGCTAGCCAAAATAAAAAACAAAATAAATAATAAATATGTATATATTATACACATTCCAGCAACATTTGAAATAGATGTGGGCATACCCTGTAAAGGCTAGAAAATGTAAAAAAGGTTGTAAGACTAATATAGGTTTTAGAGACAACAAAGGTTAATGCCTTTAATAAGGTTTTGTGATTTTTGTGAATGTCTTGAAATGGAAGCCGTTTTTGTAGTTCTTCAAGGTAGGTCAAGAGTTATCCATACACTTAATTTGGTAAATCTAGCCTCTTGCAGTTATCGATAAAAATCTATTTCTCCAAAGAAATTGTAGCATTTTCCAAAGTAATCTAACCACTTAATTTGGAAAGTCTAGCATCTATACTACACTGTTAACGCGGCTATCGATATTAATCGATTTTCCATTTTCCTCTTTACCAATGGATAAACCACCTAAACAAATATTTTTCACATACTTTCAAGGGTATAATATAGTTGTTCATATGCATGTTTTATCTTAATCCACTTAAAATGCCATTACAGAGCAACTTCATAGTCGAACATATTCAAGTCTTAAAGTTTTTTGTGTCTGTTCTTTTTTTATTCTATTGCTTACATCAGAAGAAACGTTTCTTGTATTTTTTTCTCTTGCCACCTTGCTTATCGGCCACAAGCTGTTTGGCAAGTTGGCAAATGAATTATTTCATTTGGATTTTTTTGTTGTGATAAGTGACCTTTGTGTCGTTCATTGAGCTTTTGAAAAGGCTCGCCAATTGCTGAAATGTTTCATCAACTTCTTCTTCTTCTTCTCTGGCTACTTAATTAATCATATATAATCAAATGCGGCAAATGATTATTATTTAGTATTTGGCTTGAAGATACGTTTTGTTGTTTCCGAATGTTGTTCCTCAGCAGCTGCCTTAGACAAATATTTAATTGAAGTCAATAAAAAATTTTTTGCGTTTTGCATAAATCAATGATCAATGATCATTAACCGGCGATTTAATGCCAAATTCTGAGATCAGAGTACTGCACCCAATTATTCTCAAATAAATCGTGTGAATTGTAAAGATAAACAAAAGGAGACTAAGAAAAAAGTTCCCCCCATCAGACAATTAGATATGTTTCATTGGGATTCCTTTTAGAACTGATGATAAATTTTTGGATAAGCAAAGGAACAAAATATTTGTTCCAAGAAATCATCTACTTAACATTTAAGATATTTCCATATATATTCAATGTATGCTAAATTATTAAGTACCCAGAAAAAACAGATCTCAATAAATTGTTAACCCCGTCCTTCAGTACAACAAATATTTAGCTAAAATTTTGCGATCATCTGTTTTTATTAGCCGGAACTAAACCTAAACTCACTGAGGTGTGTCTTTTCGTGTCGATCAAAGGTCTCGAACTTTGGATTACTTACTTGCAGATACGTATGAAATAATTATAATCCATCTGATGCGGACAAAGTAATTGCAATGGAGCTTGACGATCAACGATCGACGATCGGAACGCCCATCTTGACCACTTCATCAAATATTGTTGCCAACTCATTCATATATATGCATATTTATTGATCCAACTAAACTGTATATATATATATAAGTTTGTGTATGTTTATTTACTCGAAGTCTTAACGGAAGTCTATATGCTTGTACTATGACGACAATGTGTACTTATCATACATACATATACCTGTATATAGTTGTCCAACAAGTTGGGTCTCTTAAATATTTTATTTACCCAACTTATTTGGCAAGCGATGAGCTGTCAATTGGATTGTCGCTTCACTCAAATACTATTACAGACTTCCCCCCCACACCATCTGTGGTGTTTGTGGGGGACTCTTGAAAGTTAATACTATTTCAATAGTGAATGAAATACTAACCGATTCGAAAATAAATATATATTTATAGGGTGTTAGAAAAGAGAATTGAGTTTCGAGAAAAAGTTAAGTTTTTGCGGTTCTTTTTCTCAGAACAAAACAAATGCAAAATGTTTTTGGTTCGAGGAAAAGTGTTTTTTTTTCCTAAAATTTCCCATACAAAACAAAACAAAACAAATATGAAATTAAACTGCAATTGTGTTCTACAAAATGTTTGTTCCAAACAAAACTATTTGTTAAGTAATCATTATTTACATACTTTCTGTACAATTCCCGACAATAAATCACTTAAACATATCCATTTCCCAGTCACAACTATGTGTTTAATATCAAAGGCGGAACAATTCAATTTGTATTGTTAAGTATTCCCAAAGTCTCGCGAGACTCTGATAATCTTCTTTATGATCATCATCATCATCATCATCATCATCAACATCATCATTATCATCGGGTAGCTCAATGAGTCGTTCAAATATTCAGATATTCAATACAGATAGCTGATAAAAGATAAGACAGGTAAATGCACAAATACAAATTGTTTGCATATTGAAAACGAAACATTTGATTTGTGTGAGAAAACCGGTTTTTTCCGATCTACGGATCAACGTTGGATGCGCGATTGATTAGACAAATTAAATCGGATGAATCAATTGGCTGTATATTGTATATTGTTTAGTGCAACTTATGCAAATTGCTCCTACGTCCCCCAACCCCTTGTCGAAACCAACCAACACCACTTTTCACCATTGCCAAACAGACAGCTGCATATTTGTGGAGCGTGCTGCGCTGTTCAGCATTTTTTTTTTTTTTTTTGGTATGCCAAGGTCAGATTTGTTGTTGTTTTTGTTTTTGTGATGCATTCGCATTGAAATTTCAATTTCAATTTCTTACTGGTTTTGGGAACGGCGTCAGTTACTTTTTTCTTGAGGAGCTTATCTGCTGATATGACATTTCTCAGATCTAGGCTACTTAACAATAAAATTCAAAATAATATATATATATATATTTCGAGTTGCAAACTAAGCAAAATTTATGCACAATGTGTAGAGTAACTTGTTATTCGTATTTCTTTATGTATCAATTAAGTTTGAGTACCTGAAAAATCCGATTACATGTTAGCTTCTTGTCACGCTTGCTTTACTTTGAATAGACATAGACATAGATAGATATATAGATATATATATATGTTATAAATAAGCGCATGTCAAGTGCACAACACGATAACCATCATCATCATCATCATCATCATTATTATTCCAACTATTTTTGCGACTCAATCAAATGAAAACAAAACAAAGACAATCCAAAAAAAAACACGTCCAACTCAACACGTTTAAGTTCGTAATCCATGCTCTAAGTGTTGACCGTCATCGACAATTGGGCAATCGAGCAATCGAGCAATCGGGCAATCGGGCATCGCCCAGACAAGATGGATAGACAGCTGTCTCGAGTGCCCCAAAGACAGACACGTGTCGTACCGTAGCCGGCCAATTTCCATCTTTGTAGTTGTGGGTTGACGGTGGTGCCAAAAAAAAAAGCGAAAACAGTTTAACGACCTTGACACAACGAATGGTATTTCGATTACAAAGCATTTATTCTGTTGTGGTATTTTGATTTCACAATACTCAATTCTTCAGTTTTTTTCTATCTTTCAATCTCAAATGTAAACTTATTCATTAAAAGATCAAATATGGTTGGTAAATAGAACTTTTATCTATTAATCAAACTGGTTGCAAAAGTTTTGTTTTATTGTTTTTTTCTTGTTTATTGGGAATGTAAAAGAGAGATTATTTTTCTGTATATTTAAATTTTTACAAATTTATAAGCTCATTTGACTAATTTTGCGGCGTTCTTGAACCGGTTCTTAGCTGTCCCCCCAAATTGCTCACAGTACATAGAACAAATCTGAATGCAACATTGTGAATTGTGAATTATATTCAGCTCTTGCTTGATATATTATAAACTTAAACGGTTCTTAAACGTCTCAAAAGGTGTCCGGTTTGGTTCGGATCTTTAGCTATTCTTTCTAGAAGTTGAATAATACAACGCCTAAAAGTATGCCAAGCTTTTTATTTGTTATTGTCCATTCATAAATATGTCACACGGTGGTTGTTATCAGCATGTTATGCGAAAATAAGCTAATGTCAAATTATGCTTTGAGTGGTTCCGATTATTATTATTAGAATGAAAAGATAAGCTTTCATTCATGTGGGTCGATTTTGTTTATTATTGGCAAAAAAAAGTTATGATAAGAATGAATGAATTTTGTTTACTTTAAGACATAAACAAACAAAGCAATATGACTTGAAGGTACCCTGTTAATAAGAAAAGAAAGTGAACTTAAGGTATTATATAAGTTTTTATACTCTTAACTCATGAAATGGGTAAAAAAAGGTATTATGGTTAAGGAAACTTCTCCGATCCCATAAAGTATATACATATTCTTAATCAGCATAAACAGCCGAGTCGATATAGCTATGTCCTATGTATGAACGCATCGATCTCAGGAACTACAAGAGCTAGAGACTCCAGGTTTTGGACATGAGCTCTCTCGTAATGCCTAGACTTAGCAAGTTTGTTTCAAATTTTCGATAACTATTCAGGTGTATGTCTATCAGACCGACCTACTGTCCGTCTGTGTGGTCAAGGGTTAAGGGTATCTTCTAGTCCAGCCTACTCGACTAGAGCCTTCTTACCGGTTAGTTCTAGCTTTTACAGCTAATATGTAGCTTTGCACTTTGCTTATTGTACTCGACTTTAGACTGTCACAAAAAACAAGATTCCTGCACATATAGTTAGTTTATTAAAATATTTACTTGATTGCAGTTTGGATCGCATTTTTTATATAGTAATATACTATATAGTACGAAAACCTGCTTAAAGGCATGCAACTATGTGAATTAGCCTCCAACACAGAGACGATTTTGAATGCACTTTGCGATACGATGTAAGTTCCTATGTAGGTCACGAGCGACGCTCTTATGGAACGTGTTTGTTTTTGCTTTTTGTTTTGATATAATTCGCATTGGTTACTATAGTGTTTGAGTAGCATGATCTACAATGCACACCAACACCAACACACACTCTCGACAGGTTCTCGACTAGACTCTGGCACTTATTGGTCGTAATAGTTGCACTATAGTGTAGTTTGGGGTGCATGCATTCAATTGAACACCATAAAACATCTATAAACTTTAGATACTTTTTATAAATATTTATTTTTGATATTATATATTATATTATTTGATATACTTTACTGAAGTAGTTTTGTCCACATCTAATTCAAAATATTCTTAAGAAAAGTAGTAGAAAAGACCTTTGATACATTTTTACATTACATAATTGATAAGACCGAAAGTAGTTCTTCACTTCTTTTTGCATATTCTTAAGTAAACATAATTCGTTTTTTGTTTTGAATAATAACTAGTGATGAGTGTATATTATGCTTCGCAGCGAGCAGTTTTTAGATTCGTTCTTGTTATTGTTTGATTGTCAACATGAATTTAGTTGCATTAGGTACTGAGAACCGAACAGTCGTGTTTTATTTGTTACGTCTACAACTATCAAGAAGAACAAGAAACATTTTTGCAAAGAAAGAAAGCCTTAAAAAAATAGCCTAGTTATTGTTTGATTAGTTTCTGGTTAATTTACTGTTTTGTGGCTGCGTCATGAATACTGTGGCGTTGTTTGCATTTGCTGTGTGGGCCATTTTCTTGCGCTACTTGCCACAGATTTTAAAGTTTATACAACTGCAGCGCTTTGCTAAAACTCTGCCAGGACCCACTGTTGGTGAACTAATAGCTAATGTTAAGAAAGGACGTAAGTAAAGTGAAATTTAAAGATTTTCAGTAAATAAATTCATACTCTTCCGGCAGAGATACTTCAATGGCTGAAGGAGTTACGTTTGCGGCATGGACCCGTCTTTCGCATATGGTTTGGCAAGGATCTGATGGTGTTCTTCACCGCACCGGAGGATATCAAACAGCTGCTGGGCAATAATTCGCTGATCAATAAGTCACGTAACTATCAACTGGTGGAACCATGGTTGGGCAAGGGTCTGCTCACCAATGGGGGCGAGTCCTGGCATCGTCGTCGCAAGCTTCTGACGCCAGGCTTCCACTTTCGCATACTCAGCGAGTTCAAGGAACCCATGGAGGAGAACTGTCGCATCCTGGTTAGTCAGCTGCGCGAGAAGGCGGTGAGCGGTGAACCCTTTGACATCTATCCATACATTACGCTCTTTGCTCTGGATGCCATCTGTGAGACGGCAATGGGCATTAAGAAGCACGCCCAAATGCAAAGCGATTCCGAATATGTGAAAGCTGTACAGACGTAAGTTATTAAAACTGACCCATCCTACCTCATCTAAGGTAGTTTTAACCTAACTTAAACATAATTACCTATTACCTTATTACCCAACCTAACACTTAACCCATTTACATATTATATATCTTTTTTAGGATTTGTCGGATTATGCATCGTCAAAGCTTTTCCTTCTGGCAACGCTTCAATGTAATCTTCAATCTGTCGTCGGCGGGTCGTGCTCGCAACGCTGCCCTGCGCGTCCTGCATGGGGAGACCTATCGGGTCATTAACATGCGTCGCAAGCAGCTCCAGGAGCAACAACAGACAACGACAGAGAAGGTTGATCAGGAGAACAACGATGTGGGAGGCAAAAGGCGTTTGGCATTCCTTGATATGTTGCTGCTGTCACAGATGGAAGGCGGCGGGCTGACCGATGTCGAAATACGCGAGGAGGTGGACACCTTTATGTTTGAGGGACACGATACGACCAGCTCGGCGATTGCCTTTGCGATTAGTTTAATCTCCAAGCATGCCGATGTGCAGCAGCGTGCCTATGAGGAGGCACTGGAGCTGGAGGGACGTGAAAAGGAATCAATGCCCTATCTAGAGGCTATCATCAAGGAGACACTGCGTCTGTATCCCTCGGTGCCGTTCTTTTCGCGTGACGTGCACGAGGATTTGGAAGTTGGCAAAGTGACCGTACCGAAGGGTGCTAGTATAAGTTGTTTGGTTTATATGCTCCATCGGGATCCCGAAAGTTTCCCGGAACCGGAACGTTTCGATCCCGATCGTTTCTATCTCAATGAAAAACAGTTGCATCCATTTGCTTTTGCCGCCTTCAGCGCGGGACCGCGTAACTGCATAGGTTCGTATATAGAACCAAACCTTGTATTTTGACTTTAACCATTGAAAAATCCTTTCTAATAGGTCAAAAGTTTGCTATGCTGGAGCTTAAGTGTTCGCTATCGATGTTGTTGCGTCACTATCAATTCCTGCCCGTTGCTGATCATGAGCCGAATCCTTTGGCCGAACTGGTCATGAAGAGTGGCAATGGTATCCAGGTGCGCATTAAGGCACGATCCTAACTGTTTTCCCGACTGAACCCTATTTGAACCTGATTTAATGTATTTTTTTTTTGTCATAATCAATATGTGTCTCTTAGACGATTAAGTTTAACCAAGATTAAAATAAAGCAATATTTTTAGTATATAAATAGTTGATCATAAATAGCCTCTAATAATAAAGCTTTAAAGATATAACATGGTAAATTCCATGATTGTATGATATTGTAATCATAAAAAACTAAGACTGATATGGTAAAGTTCGCATATTTGAAAGCCACAACAAAGTAGTAATCTGTTTTTATACCCTTAACCCATAAACTGGGTGAAAAAGGTTATAATGGTTTTGTGAAAAAGTATGTAACAGGCAGAAGGAAGCTTCTCCGAACCCCATAAAGTATATATATTCTTGTTCAGCATCAACAGCCGAGTCGATATAGCCTTGTCCATCCGTCTGGCTGTCTGTATGTATGAACTCGTCGATCTCAGGAACTACAAAGGCCAGAGACTCCAGATTGTGAATATGATCCCTAGGCATAGCAAGTTTGTTTCAAATGTTCGATAACGTTTCAGGTTTACGATATACACATGTAATCAATAACAAAAAAATCTTGAAAATCGAAAACTTAAAAACTATATACAAAATAATGAACATCTGTAAATTTTTATTAAAATCCGTTCATAAACGCCGGAGATATGAAACCATCAAGCATTGGTACTGCGGTACACAGTGGTACACGTACATATGTGCATGTCTGTCAAGGTCAAGGGTTAAGGGTGTCTTCTAGTCGAGCTTACTCGACTAGAGCCCTCTTACTTGTTTTTATACAAAGTAAAAATGGAAAGTATGGAAAACTGCGCAGTTCGCAAAAGCTACTAAAAATCATATGATTTTGCGAAATCATCATTTGAGGAGTCATTGCGATTAGGTTTTAAGTATTAGACTTTGAAACTGGGACATAACAGAATAGCAAAACAAACAGATGTTATAACTTGATTAGAATCGCCTTATCAGACACAATAGAGCAACAATGTCAACGCACCCAAAAATAGCCCACATATGATCCAAAATAAGAATGCGACTGCAAATAAATAGAAACTGCTGTTTTTTTTTTTGGTTTGTATGTTATCATAGAATTTCTGGTATTGTTTATTTGCACGCAATTTTTAAACTATGGAAAATACACTTTTGTTACATTTAATATATATTATTTGTATGATTTTAGATGTTATCATTTATTTATATATATATATATATATTTGTATTTGTATATGTATATGTGTGTGTAAAGATTGCATAATATTATTCTCTTGTTCACATCAAAAGCCAACAAGTTTGTGTCAACCACAACAAAAATATATATATAAATATATATATATATATATACATAGAGTATGTAGATAGTTTAGTTAAAGTTCCATATTAGATATAGTCGATATTCATATATACTATATATAGATACATATACTTTCGCACACAAACATATTGCTGTTAAACTCTGTTAAGCCACTTTTATCTGGCTGTTATATTTTAAGTTACCTATCTGTTCCCTGACAATTCCTTAAGCTATATATATATATATATAGATATATGTATATATACATATAACTTTTTGCGAGACCAATGGGCGATTGATTCATACTTAGTTAGGTTTTACTTAACGTAATCGTAATGTCTTTATGTTCTTAGGTTTGATTAACAACTAGTTAAATTCATTGAAAATAGCTTTTCGAATAGTTATAGTTAGAATATGTTAATATATATATGGTATATAAGTATGTATATATGTATATGGTATGTATGTTACATTTCCCTATCTAGATTGCCTTCAATTTCCATAAATGTTTTTTTTGTGTTTTAGTTGTTGTTGTTTTATTTTGTGCCCATATTCGATCTATAATCCATATTTATTTATATATATTTGTTTCTATATACAGCGCCCGATTCCGATTTCCATATTCCATATTCAAAAAAAGATTATTTTTTTTTTCACCCCAATAGTATTGTGTCTGTCATGCATAATGTGATCTAATGATATGATGCGATTAAGCTAACATTGTTTTCCATAAATATCGTACCTAAATATGAGTTATACGTCAATATAATATATAAAGAACAATTTGTCGATTAGTTTAATACCCTTGCAGTGTAGTCATAGTAGCATATTTAAGTACATTTAACAAGACATTTAACAACTTTTTTATGCCCATGGTATACATAGAGATAACAATACACCTAACATACATTCAAATATGTATATAAACTATCGTACTATGTATGTATGTAACTCGTATCTAACGGATCGACAGACTTGAAACAGGTAAACAGCTGTCATTAGGAACAAGCGACGGGTATGCAGAATGAAAACAATATATTGACTTTAATGTCCGGATCGGATTAATTAGAGTATTAGGAAACAATCAACCCCAAATAAAAGTTCTTCTCTAGAACATAACTAACGGAATCAAAGTTAGGAAAACCTATTCGATAACTAAACTGAATGAAAATAAATCTGTTGAGATTAGGTTTTAGTTCTTCTATATATATTGGATCTCAAGTAGTTGAAAAGGAATCACATTTTGAAGCTATACTAATGGAAAACGCAGAGACGATCAAGTTAAGCATTTCTAGGAACATTACACATTAACTCTACACACTTTAAGAACCTAATACAACTAAACAAATCTGCAAGGGGATATATGTTTATATGCTATATATATATTGTATATGAGATAAACTTCAATATTCAGTATAGCCCAATTAGCAAACAATTATAGCCAAGGTATGCATATTGTGCGACAGACATCGCGTCTATGCGTTTGTGGATGTGGTTCCTCACCAGTACGTCCACCACCGCCACCGCCACCGGGAACACTACCATCTGCTGATGCACCACCACCACCGCTCGAACCACTTGAACCACTCGAACCACCAGTAAACTTAAAAAACGAACTCCTTCGTCAGTGTTTCCGATGGGCCTGGGGCGATGTGCCTGCAACATAACCACTTCCGGCACTAAATGGAGATTGGGAATGGGAATGGGATTGGGGTTGGGAATGGGAATGTGGGGAACCAGCCTCAGGCATTGACTGCAGCGCAGCGGCGACACTTCCATAACTAGCGCGCTGCTGTTGCTGCTGATAATGTTGCTGTTGTGGTTGGTGTTGTTGCGGATGATGTTGCTGTTGTTGTTGTAGTGGTTGGTGTTGCTGCGGATGATGTTGCAGGTGTTGCTGTTGTTGTTGTTGTTGTTGGTGGTGATGATGGGATGCTGCTGCTGCTGATGTCAATGTGGATGCTCGAGCCAAACGTTTGGGTATTACAAATGGTGGCGGCGGTTGTGGCATATATTGGGGCGGCGTTGAATTCGCCGACGCTTGACGCATAAACGAACTGCGACCGCTAGGTGGCGTTTGTATGGAACCACTGCGTGCAATGGCGCCAGTTCGTGGCGGTATCGCCGGTGGTGGTCCCAGTGGTGGTGCTGCACTGGACCGTGGCTTATGCGACGACGACGACGGTGGCGACGAGGACGAATTCAAGCTGGCCAAACTCTCAGTGGATGGTTGCGAGGGGACGCGTGGCGGCAACTGTGGCAAATGTTGAGCAGTTGTTGTTGTTGTTACCGTTGCTGTTGCCACCACTGTTGCTGGTAGTTTGGCCTGCGGTTGCACCGTTGACATTGTTATGGTGGGTTTTTGCATAGGCATTGTGTGGCGTATTGTAACAGTGCCTAATGGCGGCTGTTGTTGCTGCTGTTGGGCATGTTGTTGTTGTTGTTTGTAAATATTGCTGTTATTGTTGGGGTTTGCGGCACGCGGCGAATGCGACTGCAACTGCGACGACGACAACGACGACGGTGATGGTGGTTGTATTGGACCACCAGCAACTGTTGTCGCTGTTGTAAGGGATGAATTAGATATCGCTGTTGTTGTTGCTGTTGTTGTTGATGTTATTATTGTTGTTGTTATTGATGATGTTGTATGAGATTTTTGTTGATGCTTTTGTTTGTGCTGTGCGTGAATATCCTGGATTTGTGGGGTTATCACAACCGGATTCTTCTTCTGATCCTGTCCAGCGGCGACATAGCTAAAGACGCACAGCACCGAATAGCATATCTGATCGGACTGCATATGGCGGTAAGCGATCGTTAATGTTGTTGTGGCATATATATATTTAGAGTGTTGTATATAGTTGTAAATAGAATGTGATAGAGAAAACGGTGACAACTTTTAACAAATCTAACAAACAAGAAACAAGTAACAAAACTCATCAAAATAATACCAAAATAGTAAAACAAGCATGCATAAGAACAATGTGGAACAATGTGGAATGGAACACAAGAACAAGATACCTTAATGAGAGAGAGAGAGAGTTAACTGTAATCAATTTTTGCATGTGAGAGTGAGAGTTTTGTTATTGTTGTTGTTGTTATGGAAAGAGAACACACTCATACACACACACATAGATACATAATAAACAATTGGAATTGGAAAAATTTTATTTACATCGTATAATAAATAGTAAGAAAATATTTCATTTTGATTGTAGTAGTATTTGACATATAGTAATTGGAATTGGAAAAACTAATTTGAGATTGTTGTTGTCGCTGTGGGATAAGAGCTAGTCTGTTCCATTCCAGTGTTCCCCTGGCCAGCAGTAGCAGCAGCCAGCGCCTTCTCCTTGCCGTTCAGATGACAAATGTATGCAAATTGCACAGACGTCACACGATGAAAGCTTAGCACAATTTCAGATGCCTTTTTTTTTTTTGGTAAATATTTTTTTTTTTTTTTTCAGTTTCACGTTTCATTCACGGGTTGGTTTTGGTGTTTGAGATGTTTTCAGCGTGTTTTTATGTTGATGCAATGATCGATTGTTTGATTGTTTGATTGATTGATTGATGTGTGATGTGAAGTGAAGTTGATAGTGGTTAGTTTTGTGGTTGGTGTTTGGTGGTAGTTGCAGGCATGTTGTTGTTGTTAATAGTTGTTGTTGTTTTTGTAGTTGTTGTTGTTGGTCGTATACATAGAAATGTTGACAAGGTAACGAACGAAACGAAAGTGGCAGCAAAGAACGAAACGAAACGAATAGAAAAAGGTAAGGCAAATCAAACATACTTATTTCTTTATATAATATCTATATAATATATATATATGTATATATTAAATGTTCTATATATATACAAAAAAAAAGTTGTTGGTGCATTTTATGTGCAATTTATTTATTATATATATACTTCTTCTATATACATATATAGTAGAATGCAACTGTAATTCGATATCGATTCAGAGATCCAAGTGCCAAAAAGTGATTTTTAATTTTTTTACACAGAAACTTTACGATTTTTATGTGGTGCGGTTTGGGGTGTGGTTTGGGATGGGATCAAAAAACTATAACTAAAACTAAAACACTTACCATGCTCGATTGATATTTTCGCTGGATAAGATTTCGCGTTTTCGGATCTGAAATGTAAAAAAACAAACATTAGTTAAGAAAAACTAACAAAAATACAAAAAAACACTTGAGTCTGGAAGAAAAATATGGGACTTACTATACTCTTCCAAGACGAAAATGCCGCCCTTTTGTGTGAAACATTTGCGTATGTGATCCAAACGCACAAAAAACTGAAATTATTTTGGTCAAAAACAAACAAATTTTAGCTTAACTCGAACAAAATTTGATTAACATATAATAAAAAAATTTGTTTTTCTTTTTTTTTTTTTTTTGAGGGGGAGATACCGTCACTAATGGTAGTACCGGCGGGTAACGCAAAAGTGGAACGGAACGAAACGGAACAGAACGAACGGAAAAAAGTAAATCAAAAATGGGTCACACAAATAGAGTTAATAGTTAATAGAGTTAATATGTTTTGGGGGTTAAATAACATATACAAATATTTGAGTATATGTGACAATATAATATAATATTATTCAAAAACAATAAAATATTGATTTTCATTAGTTTCATTTCATTTGTTGTTGTTGTTGTTGCTGAGTGTGTTTCGCTATTGTGTGTCAGTATTGTGTGTGAGTGGAACTAACATTCAACGCAACGCAACGCAACGAAACAAAACGGAATTGAAACACAAACCGTATTAAGTTCGAAACAAAAGCTAAATGCTAGGCAAGCGCATAAGCATAAGCTGAGATTCAGGCAGCAAGCATGCAACAAGCACAAAGCAAAGCAAAAAGCAAAAAGCAAAAATGCGAAAAGCAAAAGCAAAAGCAAAACAGAACAAAACTGAAAAGCAATCCATTTACAGTGCTTTTCCAAAAGTAAGTTCAAGTTCATACAAGGAGCAAGAGGTCATTATTGGTAGTAAGTACTGTTACAGTGTTTATCATAAGGGCAAACAGATCAAAGTAAAAGCCAAGTGAAATGAAAACTCGATAAAATAAAGAAAATAAATTGAAAAAAAAACAATAAAAATTATTATTTGAATTACGTTACTATGAGAAAGAAACGAAACAAATGGGAAATGAGTAAGAAGTTTTTTTTTTCTTTTTTTTTGAATGCAGCGAAACTTAAGAGAAACAATTTTTTTAATTGGTTTGGTTGACAGTTTAACAAAGGATCGTTACTTTGTATATTTATATATATTTTAGTTTTTTTTTTCGATAAATATCGATAATCGATTTTGCTCAGTTGATTCTATTTTTTTTTTTCTTCTTGTATTCTAATTAGCACTTGTGAGATGGTCGTTCATAATTATTAGCTTGGAGTTTGGATTATATGTATATGTATATAGATAGAGTATATAATCTAACGAGTAATAGTAGTAGTGTGGAGAGGGGGGCTGGGGGCGGGATTAGGGGGGCGTTATTAGTAGTAGAACTATTCAAATGGCATTAAGTTTTAAATCAATTATAGCACTAATACAAATACAGCTAGGCATTGTACTTAAAGGCTGTGTAAGTGTGTGTGTGTGTGAGTGTGTGTGTAGGTATATGTGAGTGTATATGTAATGGTACGATATATTTAAGTAATAGAAATCAATAGAGAATAACTTAAAGTTGATTTTTTCTGTATGTATCTATGTATGTAATATGACCTGTTGGGTTAAGGGCTGTTTGTGGATAAGATCTTAAGAGCTGAATGAAGTCAATATAGTACTAAAGATGGATTATGGAGTTGTCATTTAAGCTAGGATTTTTGATAGATGTAGTAGTCGGAATGTGATATCTGTGCTGATTTCTAATGTTAGGTTAAGGCGGCACACATTTAGCATTTAAAGTAACAGCATGCTTTACAATTTTCGAAAACCGAACTGGTACAGAGTGAGATTTTCAGATTTTTTCGAGACAGAGAGATAGAGAGAGAGAGAAAAAAAGAAACACAAACAACCAAGGGAAATTAGCGTTTTAGAAACTAAGGAATGAAACATAAAGATTCGAAAAACATTATGGAACGGGAACAGGGAACAAAGAAAACAGAGAATAGTTAGTTATAGAAACAGAGAGAGAGAGAGAGAGAGAGATACAGCGTTAAAGACAGCTAGAGCTTAAAATAAGTATGTACGGTTAAGCAAAAAAAGAACACAAATTTAACTTTAAGTCGTTTCAAACTATTTTTTACTTTAAAGTTTTGGATTAACCTTAAGCGTTTTGGGATCTTCATAAAAGATGTTGAATTATTCTGTAGGCTATTTTTTGTTTATGTAAATCAACTACAAGTATTAAATAGCATCTTTGCGTTACAAGAAAATCTACACAAGCAGAAATAATAGATAATAAAGAACTTATGTTGTTGAACTTTTCTTAGATTGTTTGTGTTTAAGTTCGATAACCGATAAGTTTCAGAATTGAACGCAAACAATCATCGAAAACATCTAAACTAACGTGAGAACCCTTGTTTCTAATACAGTTCTTAATTATTTGTTTTATATTTGGCCCCCAACTAGTTTGGGTGGGTGAAAAACAGCTACAAGTACGGCTACGGCTACAGCTACAAAAACTATGTTATATAGAAAGTTGTTAACAGATCTGTAAAGTAAGGCAGATAACTGTATATGTGTGTGTGGCTATGTGTTCTATGTGAAACATTCAAAGTGAAAACTTTAGTTGTGTCTATGTGTGTGTGTGTTTGTGTGTGTAGGTGTGAGGGGTTTGGCAACCAGGTAGAACATGCGCTGGGATACGATCGTAAGCGGGGGCACGAATTGACAGACTGACAGTCAAGAGAGAGAGAGAGAGAAAGAGTAAAAAGTAGAAAAACCACATCGATAGTTATCGATAGCAGTTAATCTGTTATCGTTATCGATATCGAATTGACAGACTGACAATCAAGAGTCGAGAAAAAAGAGTCTACGCGAGCAAAATAGGAAAGCCACTTCGATAATTATCGACCATTTTCGTTATCGATAGTTTGGTAATCATTGCAGCGCACTGTATTATTGGTTGAATGACCCCTTTATAGTGTTCGTATTCATTGGCTATTGGGTGTGTGCGTGTGTGGTTGTCAGTGTATGTGTGTGTGTGTGTCAGAGTGTGAAAACAGAGAGAGAGAGAGAGAGAAATATAGAGAGGAGTAATAGAAAGAGAGAGAGAGAGACAGAGTACAACTCATAAAACTGTAGAGCAACACACACAATAAAATATATATTTTTGCTTAGAGTATCTATATCTATTTGATGTATCAGTTCCAAAACGTTCCAAACGCCCGCTATATATATGCAGTATTCGTATTGGAATTGAAACGCAAATGAAATAAAAAACAAATTGAAACGAAACACGGTCAAACTGTGAGAAAATGAAACAAATGGAAATGAAGTGAAATTTGTATTAAATTTTTTTTTTTTTTTTTGTTTTTTTTTTTGTTAAGTAAAAAGTGGAGAAAGCGTCAACAAGAAGTTTACGGCTCTGGTTTAAAATTGAACAAACAAACCAACCAACCATCCAACCAACATTTTCAATTACAAAATCATCATCTCATAACGTAAAAGCTTATACAAATAATATACATAATATGACATATATACACATATATATATCGAGTATATATATATATATATATATATGTACATATATATTATTTAATTTGAATTCAAATATATATCAACTACAAATTTGTTTGTATAGTTAGGTTCTTTTTTTTTATTTTTTGCATGGTTGTGTATCAAATCAAGTGTTTGAAGAACGTAAAAAGTGAATTGAGAATTGAGAGTAAGAAAATAATATATTTGGATATAAGGGATAAAAAGAAACGTAAAGTTTTTGTTTTTTTTTTTTTTTTTGGGTGTTAGGAGTTTTGGGGAAGAGGAAATTAAAGAACAATAGTTGCTTAAAAATTTTAGATTCAAATATAACAAGAAATTTGTTCATTTCAATACCTCGAAATCCTTTATCGTATACGACATACATTCATATCGTATTGTGAATATTTGTTTATCAATTTGTTTCATTTTCATTATTTTTTTTTTCGTTTTTTTTTTTTTTTGGTTTTTGTATAGTTTTTTTTTTTTGTTAATTTGGCATTTGTGAGAGAGGTTGACCAATCATTGGAATTATTCGTTTCGTTTCGTAACGTTTCGATTCGATTCGTAGGGAACGTGTGTTTTGAATCAGAGTCCACAAATGGGAGAGCAACGGAGCAGCGTTCCACGTACGACAAAAAACATTAAACAAACAACAAAGAAAATTATAAAAAGAAAGTTGACAAAACGCTTTTTTTTTTTGTTTTTTCTTATTTTTAAATATAGTTGGGTATTTTTTTTTTGTTTTTTTTTTTTTTTTTGGGTGGGTGGGTTTTTGGTATACATATATATAAATATATTTTTGTTAAGGTATCTGTTCGATTGCAAAAAATAAAATTTGAGTGGAATTTCTAGCGAATTTTAGTAGGCTTTTTTTTTTTTTTTTGGTTTTGTAGCACTTAAGAGAAACGATATGAAATGTGGTTGTTTTTATTGTTGTTGTTGTTGTGTAAAGAGTCGTATATATATATATTTTTTTTTATATATAGTTATTATTAGTTGGAGATGGGACTTTAGGGGTGTTTATAACGTGGTATACAATGGTTGGGACATCTAAATCTTAGTTATTTGTTGTTGTTTGCTGTTGTTGTTTTTGTGGTTTACTTTTTTTTCATTCAGAAATATTCAAAAATAAGTAGAAGAAGAAAAAACAGCAAACTAAAAAAATTTAAAACTAATATTAATCAAATGAGTAAAACTATATATAGAAAGAAACTTGAGCTGTAAGAAAGCTAATCAAACTTTGCATATAAAACAGAGAAAAAGAGAGAGAGAGAGAGAGTAGACAAAAGTGAAAGAAGAAGAGAGAGAGCGAGAGAGTGAGAAAGAGGGAGAGGAAGACAGCATAAACAAAAATTATACTAAGAAAACGAATATTCAAACCTAAAGGCAAATGAATTTACGAAAAAAAATACCAAAAATACTTTAGAGAGAGAGAGAGCGAAAGAGAGAAACGAAAACGATAAACTGCACAAGGATACACAAGGACCATCTCAAAAGTGACCTTAGCTTAGAAAATATCCATAAAGACGTTTGTTTTTGTTTTTTTGATAAATATATATTATTATAATTTTTTTAGGAGAATATTGCCTTGATCAAAATATGGTCATATTCCGGGTTTAAGAATAACAAAAGTAGAAAAAGAAAAACACATAAATTGAAAAACGAAAAATGCCGTTACACTGCCGTTAATGCACACACAGAGACATGCTCTCTCGCTCTCTTTTATAAGAGAGAGCAGGACGACGGCTGCTCAATGTTGTTATATACACTAAACTAGCATTAAGTGGAAAGGTAAGGGGAAAAAAACTTTAGATTTATTACAGCGCATAATAAAAAGTTAATGAAAAACCAAAAATATATCAAAAATTTTTAATTATTTGTTCGCAAATTCGTTCATACTTTGGAGTTCTTAATGGGGCTTTGGAGGTTCTTACAAAAAAAAAAAACAAAAAAAAAATACATTTAAATATTTGTTATTATTAGAGCCCTATCATAACATTATTATTATTCGTGGTTATTGATTTTTTGTAGTTTATGTTGTTATTTTTTAATCGAAATTGTACACATTACAAAAAGGTAGCGAAAAGAATTTGAATAAAGATGATGACAATGATAAGAGTTGCCTCGGGTATCGCTCAAAAGTCAATCTCAAGAAAGATATATAGAAAACAAAACCAAAGTCAAGAACAAAGTCAAAGTAATGAAAAAATCAAAACCGAAACAAACAAAATGAAAGAGAAAGCATAATGCCCATATTAATGATATTGAATCATAAAATGATATCAAGAAAATGTGTTTAGTTGATTAGGATAATTAAATAAAGTTAGAGAGTATAATGAATATAGCATTCAGTACATTCACTAGTACAATATATGGATTATATGATATGTGGATATCTTTTATTTTTTTTTTTTATTGTAATTTCATATAATTTTTATCGCTAGATCTTGTTTTTTTCTTTTTTCTTTTGCTGTTGCAAATTTTTCGCATTATTTCGTATTTAGAAAAAAAAAAAACGGTATACATATATAGGAAGGCGAGATAAATTAAACGTTTCAAACAAAAGCCAACAAACCGAAACGTGAGAGAATGTCGAAATGTTAATTTAGGTTAGGCGGAATATATTTCGGTCATTTTCAATTAATGATAAAGGCGGGGGGCTAGGTTTTGGGGGTCGGTAAAGGTATGTGAACAAACGGATCACAGAGAAACAGATAACAGATAAAATCAAAATCGAGAATCGGTCGTAAGAATATATATTGCCAAAATTATAATACACATACATATATATATATATATATATATATATTGAAGATTTGCGGTAGATACGATACTACAATATTTAAGCCTGCGATATATACTTATATGAATGGGGAAAAGTCGGGCGGGTAACATAAAGAGATTTTAGAGTTATTTTACTACAATTTCCTTTCATTTCTTATTACAGAGATCTTTCAAAACATACGACTAACTTTTATATTGGGAAAGATCGTCCAGGCTGACTGTACCTCAAATCGATAGGATCCTGAGTAAACCTTACTCTGTAGTACAAAACATTGAGAAGGTCCTTGTACTAGATATCGGATGGTTACACATATATAACACAGTCTTAGCTTTGCGACGATACCAGAAGTGAAACAAAGTTAAACGAACCAAGAGACCAAACCAAAACTCAAGAGAACATAATTCAAACCTAACAGAAATGAAACCAATTTGAAAAGAACAAAAGAAATAAAACAAAAAGATAATATTGTAAACTGTAAAAAAAAATGCGCCCAAAAATTTGAGTAAACGTATTTTTAGTATGTATATCCTTAATAATTGCTTTTTACTGTACTTTGTCGTATGTTGAGCAAAAAAAATTGTTTTATATGTAATTATATAGATATATATATATTATATATAGAAGAATAAGAGACACACATTAGGAACATTAGTTGTTGGGGTAGGAAGACAGGGATTTTGAATGACTGAACCTTGATGAAGACCCAGCAAAATTGAATGGATTGAATGCCAAGAGGCAAGCCCCAAACAACACAAATTTCAGACAAAGAAAGTAAAGATAATACAATCGTATATGTATTGATCGATTATGATCTTTTCGATTATTTTCGGCTCAATCAAATGAAAGTGAAAAGAGAAAGAAAAAGATTTTTGAATGAATTTCTTAATTTTAATTTATTCTCATTTGTGGGTATTTGTCTTGGCTTTTGGGTTAAATGTCAATTAGTGTCTGTTTTTCGTGGGGTGGATGGATAGGAGATGGGGATACAAGGAATCGGATATTACTTGATGCTTATATGTTTATGGATTTTTATATAGATGCAGAGAGAGAGAGAGAGAGAGTTGTACACAAAACGAGTATTTATTTAAGAGAGCGGCGAGGTATGTGTGTGTGGTGTGTATGTTAATTTACGTGTGTGTATGGGTGTATGTATGTTTTGTGTAAGAGATTTAGAGCGAGAGGGAGAGTGAGACAGAGAGAAAGAGAGAGAGAGAGCGACAGAGAGAGAGACAACGAATATATAAGATCAACACTTACCTTGCTGTTGGAGAACAACAAACCGACACCCTCGAGACAGACCTGAAGTAAGCCTCCCTCTCCGGTATTCATATCCTGCACGGGAAACTCACCGCCCAATTCGGGTACATTGGTGGGCGTACCGCCACGTTCCATGGCCTCCTTAATACAATTATAAAGCTCCTTGCACTGCAGATGGGTAGTACCACATTAAATTTGTATCGAATACTTTTATCATTGCTACACTGCTACACTACCTTTCGTGTATAGTATTTGTGCAACTGAGTCTGGCCACCATTGCGCCGCCAGAGACAAAGTAACTTCGTTTTTGGCGAATAGGTCATATTGACGAGACGTTCGTACCACCAGCGTTCCACAATGGTGCCATCCACCGAGCGCAGGACGAGACCATCATCCCGAACTTCCATGAAACGGAGCGGTCCATTCACATCGATGCCCTGATGAACGGTGAAACTCTGGCGATGCAACAGTCGTGAACCCAACGGCTTCAAATCAATATCATTTCCATTCTAAGATTATGAAATCGATTAATATCGGAGATTTCTAAGCATTACGGGAGCATGAACACTTACTAGATTGTTAATTTGATCGACCACATTGTGTACCTCCTGCGAGTAGACAAGCCCAATGTGACTCTTACCAAGTAAGCGACGTATTTTGCGTCGGATTTCATCCTTGGTCACATTCAGCATGACCAAGATGGCTGTCAGATTGTAGAGCATTGTGCTAAGCAGTCGATCCTCGTCATGCTCCAAACGCTTTCGCTCCGATTCGCTTAGCGATTTGTAGCGCTCCATCATCTCAATGGGACCCTAAAATCGCAGCAGTCGAAAAATTAGTCAAATAGCTAGTTACAGTCTTGCCTATTGACTTACCTGATCCATGCCAATCATATCACGCTCCTGACTTACGGCATCCAAGAAGGCATCCTCCCAGAACTGCATTTGATTCCACAGATTGAGACGGTCCTTGCCGAGCAGACCTTCGAATAGATATACTCGCGGACTATCTGGCGACGGTGAGGAAGATGTATTGATTAAATGTCCGCCTGTATAGCGAAAACCAGCGCTTAACGTCGATTTGCCAGACCACAGGTTACCGCTCTTTTTCGAATCTTTCGAAGTAGTTGTCTGTGAAAACGAAGAAACGAATTAGTCAAGACTAGGCTTAAGATAAAAGCTTACTTCAAGCACTTAAAAACTATAATTATTGGTGATCGACAACGTTGAACAAAGTTGAAAAATGGCCACCTTACGATTATTTCGAGGGATGATACAGTTAAAACTCGAATCGGTTAGTTTTTTGTGCGTGTGTATGTTAGAGGTTTCTTTTAGGGACTTTATCGATCAGAGGCGGATACTTACATTTTCGTATTCGGTGTCTGAGACAGTGGAACGGCAACTAGATGGCATACGGACGCTCAAGCTACCAGCTGGCAGCAGATCACTGACTACGGATAAGGCGCCCGTGGAGCCAGCAGCCTATGAATTACAATACATACGATATATACGATCGATTTGCGATACGATAACGATAACAACGATAACGATAGCGGTTGCGATATACGATATACGATTATTGCTTTGATACACGATAAGTCGATCGCACGACATTTAACATTGAGTGGAGTGTGGCGTGGTCCGCATATACATACATATACATATATGTATCTATGCGGCTAAATAATATCGATTATATGCTTATAAGCTCTATCTACATTCATATATGTGCGTATATATATTTATACGATTTTTACGAAATATGTGAATATACAACAAATACGATCACAATAGCGATGCACAATATATTGGTATACGATATAAGCTGATTACTGATTACGGCAAAAAAAATGGTCTTGGGCATGGACATGGGCATGGGCGTGGCGTAATAATGATGAAAAAACTAACAAAAGAAACTAAATAGATTAGTAAAACCCAATTCGCCCACTCACATCTGAATCGAACGAGGTGAGCATATTCTTCAAGGCGCTTCTCTTCTGCGACAACATATCCTTGAACATCTCCGTCGTCGATTGACCATCCTGACTGTCGGTGGAAGACAGACGACGTGCAGCGGCCGTTGATGCTGGCGTTGCAGCCAGTGTTGTGTGCGTTGAACTCTTACGCGACTCTTGCGGCGATGCCCACTCACTGCCGAGGCCCGAGTGAGAGCCATTCGGGCTGCTGGGCGAGCGCAGGTTCTCACGACTGCCCAATGGACTGGCCGCATGGCTCGACAGCAAACTGGAAGACATATCGCTGCCCTCGTTGATCTCCTTGCTCCAGAAATGCGTGTGCGCCACCTCCATTAGCTGAAACACCGAGGCCATGCCACCAAGTCCGAAGTTGCTAAAGGTCACATCCAATCCGCCAGCGATTGCTTGTACACACTTCAGCATGCCCTTCCACACGGGCTTTGTAACACACTGTTAAGAAATAGAATTTGATCATCGATTAGTTGGAGTTTTTCAATGAGTGTAAGTTTTTGCACTTACCACATCGTCGATGTGATCATCGGGTGCTATCTTCTTGTCCAGCGTCTTGTTTAGCTTGCTTAGCACCAATGTGCGATACGATTCATCCTCCATTAGCTTACGAAAACGATTGAGTTTGAGCCAACCGACACCCTCTCCGGCTAGCACCTGATTGGTGACATCCTTAAGGAAGGTCTGATTCTCAGCATTGCTATGGGAACGCTCCTGATTCTGCTGACGCGTCAGATCCTCCTGCGTTTGCCGTGGACCCGAATGCTTTATAAGCGGCGTCCGTTCCACAAGTCCCTTGCGACCGGGAAATGGATCAAAGTTGATGCCCGTCTTACTTTTCCCACTGGACATATGTGGTTGCTTTTGTGGCACCTGCACTTGTTTCTGCTGATTTTCTGTACAGCACGAACAACAAAGGTAAAATATCACTTAAGCTTGAAGTGTATTTACTACTCACTCTTGCCAAACATGCCCGAGAACATGGTCGTTGTGGAGGAAGCCAAATCGCTGCCAATGGTGGAAAAGAAATTGTTGGTACCGCTGCCGCCACTTTGCTGTACCTGCTTTGGTGTGGCCAGCTGTGAGTTTGACATGGGCATGGAAGACTGAGAGGTACCGGATGGACCGTGCTCTTCAATCTTGATGATGCCCTTTTTGGTGGCCGCCTCTTTGGCTGTCTTTGTAAGATCACCCAACGTTGATTTTCCCACATACGTTAGATCCTCCAAGGTGTTCTTACTAACACCAGCCGCCTGCTTGGACACCTCCAGCGCCTGCTTAGATGCCTCACCAGCCGCTTTCTTGGCATGCAACGTAAACTGTTTTGTGGACATATCATCAGAAGAGATTAGTCTTTGAAGACAACATTAAACGGCGAGATTGCTTGGAAAGCTACTACAAAACAACAGCGCAGAGTGCAGGATGACGTCAACAAAGGCAAAACTACTCAATACTAAAGGGTAACGATCTAAAACACTACTTCCAAGTACCAATACCAAATAAAAACATAAAAGTGAACACTTTAAATATTCGAATTATAAGCAATTTCGAAGTGTGGTGAGGAGCTTAATCCGCACAACCATTACAGCTTGTCTTGGTTTTTTCCCTGTAACAGTCTTGTCACCACACCATAAAAAAGATCTTTACTATGCTGTGATTGTGCACGTATGTAGGTGTTTACAATGGGAAAAGTCCCAAGCAAAGGAAATCTCCTACACATACACACACGAACAGACGAACACTCACCTGAAACACACTAAGTTTTAAGGTAAGTTTGCGTCTAAGCGTGTGTCTATGTAGGATATCTAATGAGTGTGTGTGTGTGTGTATGTGTGTATGTTTGTGTTTGTGTTTGAGCGGCTAAGTACCAACCTTTTCAAAGGTGTGTCGCATTTTATCGTCTAGATCTTCGTCCAGTGCATGCTATACTTAGTTATTACATTTGTTATTAAGTAGTAGACACATAGAACGTGCGATTTCGTCATCAATATCGACATCGATAGTAGACGAATTATATTTTTGATTTCGTTTTAACCAAGTTACAGTTAGATTGTTTTTTTTTTTTTTCGAATAGACCAACAACAAGAGTACAACAACACATTGAGTCCGACAATGGATGCACATACATTTATATTAGATTTGGTTCACAACTTACCTTATCCACATGGGCTAGCAGACCCTCTTGGCTGCTTTGCCGTGTGGTCTCACGCACCAGCTCCTTGGCATGCGAGGCAAAGTTCTCAAAGAGGGAACTCTGCGAGCTCTGACGACCGGGACTACTCGAACTGGAACCGGAGCTACCAGTCCGTGCCAATATATTGGTGACACTCGGTTGCTTCACGGGTGACTTTAGCGGCGGCTGAGAGAATGGTTTATTGATAACAGAAGGCGGATAAACAAAAACGTTCAACTTACCGGAATCTTCTTCTCTGGACGCTCTAGATCGCTGGTATTGCGTTGTAGCTTGCTACTGGCTATAGTCTTACCCGTAACTGTTGAGGTCGTATCAGATTCGGCTTCCAAGCTGGCCATCTTTAGTGTCGCTTCCAAACGCATGGCCAGCGGTGTGGCCAACTCAAAGGGACCCTGCGTCGCCTGTTGTCCAGACTTTGGCTGAAAGTCGAATTCGGAGTCGCGATTAAAGCTGGGCGAACTGAGATCCGAACGACTTGATGAGGACGATACCGGCGAATCGGCACGCTCCTCATCTTCTTTGGTGATCGTCGGACCGGCCAGTCCCTCGGGATACTGCAGCTTACTGGGTGGATGGTAGACCAGTGCCGGATCCAAATTTGAGGAAAGTGTTTGTGGTACCACATGCGGTCGATTATATGAGCCAAAAACATCGTGCAGACTGGGTGACAAGTCTGAGGAAGCCATTTCCGAGACGAAATCACTTAGCGAACTATACGAGGAGCTGCTACTGTCCGCACCCTCCGAGTCCGAGCCACTCTCATCTGTCGGCTGACACTCGAGCTGCTTGAGGGAACGCAATGCACCATTCAGTGAACTACCATCATCCCACACAGAGAAACGTATGGGCGTCAGGGAGTGGGCAAACCATTTTGGCTTATCGCCAACCTGCATCGGATCCATGACGCCCGTCTGTACACGCAGAAATGCTACATTTGTTGGCGTTAGCGACCATTCCGCAAGGAACTCTACCGCCTGTGTGCGAGCGAACTGATTGAGGAACGAAGAGGCACGCGGACGCGATCGCAGGAAACTATTTATTTGAAAGGCGACAACGGGACGCGGATATAACCGCAAGGTGCGCGTATGTTCCGCAAAGTTGGCCAACGTATTCTGTGCATTGAAAAAGCGTACCATTGCCACACGTGTTGCCACATCAACCGAATCGACATCGGTGCCGTAAACAAATGGATTAAGGGCCGGTGAATTCATTGGGCTGGGTTGCCGCGACATCAGAGCACCCTGTGCCGATACCGAGTTTCTTTGGCTTGCCTGTGCCGAGTGAGGCGGCGTCTGTAGGGGCAGACGCACTTGTGATACTCTACAAAATGAAAAGGATTCAATTGATGAAAGATCTTGTTGTGAGGCCTTCTTCTTACCCCAATAGTGGTGGCTCCTGTAGACTATCACGGACCGAAGGCAACAGTTGCTGCGAAGAAATGGCCTGATTAGAGGCCGTCATAGAGGTTAATGCCTGCACAAGGAATTGGAAACAAATTTTTAATTGATTCATCTAAGTTAAAATCGCTAAAAGCTGCAACTTTAACATGACTAACTATCAAGAGCAAGGAAGAACGATCTAGAGAGGGAATGAATACATATACATGTATAGGGAACGGTTCATGGACTATGGGAGTAGCTAATTCTAGCTAATTACAATATTGAACTCTATATATCTCAAGGGAATTGTTAGTAAGTTAAATTAAATCATATGAAATGACTGAAAAGGCATGCACACAGAAGAGCACAGGACGAAAGACTTAATAGGTAGGGTTTGGAGTTAGATAAAAGCTCGTTAAAAGACTAAATATACTTTTATCGCTCGGAAATGATAACATTCATTTTAAAATACTTTTAAACGATTGAAAATAATATTTAGGAGAATATAATAGGAGAGAGAGAGAGAGAGAGTTTAAGAACATATGGGACACTTTTGCTAAATCTAAACATTTATAAATGGTAACAGGAATTTCTTTAGAATATGTTATGTACTATGTATAATAATGACTGTATGCATGCGTAGATAGATATATATGTATGTACGTTTACTAAGTAAGTTATACGTTTTTAGATATGTTATGTTTAGTATAGTAGTACAACACTCCTAAGTTATTTTTCTTTTAAGTAGTAGTATGTACAACAAAAAATCAAAATGTAAAATTTATCAACATAAAAAATGTTATTTAACATATGTGAACGATATTTACACCAAGTCCGGCTTCATCCATTAGTAGCATAGCCTGCAGTTGTTGTTGTTGTTGTTGTTATTATTATTGTTGTAGTAGTAGTAGTAGTTGTTGTTGTTGTTGTAGTTTTAATTGAATTTAACAAATTCGTATAACAGATAATGCATGAATGTTAGAAGTAGAGTAGTAGTACAGCATTAGCGAAGTAAAAGCCACACACAAAAAGAGATAGACAATAAAACAAATAGTAAGAGAGAGAGAGAGAGAGTGGGGGAAAAAGGAAAATTTGACAGCAGGGGCAAAAGAGAGAGAGAGAGAGAGGGAGAGAGTATAGAAAAACGAGATGTTAATGAAAAACTAGAACATCAAGAAAAAATTATAAAACAACAGGAAATGTATGTTAAAATCATATGTGAATGGTTTTGAAAGTGTAACTCTAAAGAGATAGTATAGACAATTCTTATAATAATAGTGGTAAAATATATAGTAGAGATTATAAACATACAAAGATAGAGAGAGAGAGAAACAGAAAAACAAAACCCTGATATATTTATCAACGGCACAAGCCGTTTAAACATCGATATGTGCGCTTCAAGTTATCGATAACATGAAAGTCGAAGCCATTTGAAGCACATGCATATTGAATATATCTTAGATCTTATCTAAACCTATAAACAATTAAAGCGTTTTTCATGGTATATGACATGAAATACACATATACATATACATACATTAAGTTGAAATGAATATATCGATTTTTACATATATGGAATGCCTCTGTGTGGGTGAAAATTTAACAACCATATAATTAAAACATATTATGAATGCTCGATATGCATTGTACTGTTCTTCCAATTGTATTTCCCGATTTAGCCCCGTTTTATGCTTAAATGCGTGAGTTCAAACATTATTCAAGTGTTTTCCTGTACAATAAAATGATTTCCATATGATTAGTTGAGTTAAAAGGTGTGTTTGGGAGTCGTCTCAGTTTCTCTTTTCAGCTTCATAAAATCTACCCCAAATGATTGCGACAATGTCTATAAAAGAGACGACATCTCTTCAGAATGCAGAAAGCATGCGAAGTCACAAGCTCCATGGATCCACGATAATGGAATCAGCTGGTTGTCACGACATGGAGCTGGTACGCCGCGCGAATTTCAAGGGTGCCAAAGGTGCCATAATATTACAAACATGTGCAAATGCAGTCGGTTAATAAAGTGCTTTAAGTTTAAGATGCGCAACAAATGCGACAAGTTCGATCGCTTTCTGCATAGAAAGGAGGAGGCACTGCATTTAGCGCTGACCGTATAGATATTGTCACACACACACACATACATATACACCCGCCAACGTAATTAACACCCAACTAATCATATGGATAAGCGTACTTGACAATATCTTAGAGAAACATGTGCTATAGATTTTATAAAAGCCATTACCACAATGGAACTGACCTGTTTTAGATGATTCTTCAGGATGGTACCCTCAGGTTCGGGTAATGGTGGTATCTCATCATAACCACCCGTTGGCGGTGTCAGCTTTGTCGAGTCCAAATCCACAACCCAAATATCATCGGGCAGCCTGCAAGCCAAATTATTGAGTTGAAGTAGAAGTCAATCGAGCACCCTATACCGCGTACATACCTGAAATTCTTTTTGTAAATGAGAAAAGAAGCAGGCACACCGATGACAAAGGGCGTGGGTGCAAGAAGTAATTGTTCGGCACAACTGAGACATGTGGGAAGCAATGGTATAACCGGAAACATGTACTCTAACGGATAGAGCATTGTCACAAATGCCATAACCGACATTGAGAGTGCATTATAGTCGCGTGATTGGAAGAGCACCTTGTTCTCTAGTATAATCAGTGTCCAAACCTTTAGACAAGTCTCCACGCCCAGCAACTCCAGTGGTAAGTGCAACGGGAAGTCAACCAACGAGAAACGTGTGTGATCCGGTAGTGCAAACAGCAGAGGTTCATGTACAGTCGGCGACAATACCTCCACCTATAAAGATCATTATTATAACGTTTGTAAAGAGAAATATGGTATATAGATAGACCCACCTCGACTCTCGTGGAGCCCGGCACTGGCACCGGCGTAGAGAGTAGACGCAAAATCCACGTCTCAATCTCACGCACATCGTGCAGTACAATAGATGGTGTCGCGTCACTGACATGACCTGTCAACACCGTCCACACATTGTCCCGATTGATTTTCTGTGAGGCACCGACACGCTTCGGTGACGAAGACTCATTACAAGCATCGATCAGCTTCTTCAGTATGAAGAGGCATTCGCGAAAGGTGGTAAAGAACGGATGATGCGATATGATGCAGAGCGAGGTAAGCGATTGATTGCGTAGCTTGGTCCGCTTGCGAGAAGCGCGCGGTGACGGTGAATGACTGCCACCGGATTCGGAATCGGCCGACGGTGCCATCAGGCCCAATTTGGGGCCCACTTGTGGTTGCTGCGGATGATGCGAATGAAGACGTAGCTGGTCGGAGTCACGACGCGAGGTCAGTTCACGATCCGAATCGCTGGGCGCGACGTTACTTCTGTAGTCGCTAGAAGTAGTTAAGAGGCCGTAACTATTATGGAAATGGTTTGGGGGAATCCGTTAGATCACAAAAGCCAAAAGCATTAATAAGCCACAACCAAGCAACCAGCCCAAAAGCAGCCTGCACACACACACTTGCCTGCTAAATGCCGAATCCGAGCTACGTTCCATACTCTTGCGCCAAGATTCTCGTCGGAACGCGGACGAGCGTCTACCCCTTACCCCACCAGCACCGCCACCAGCACCATGTCCTCCGGCCACACCATTGCCACCAGCCAGTCCGCCACGCTCAGCACCTGTGCCTGCACCCCCTGCTCCCGATGTAGAACTGGGTCGCTCGATGGGGCGGTAGAAATTAACGCAGATACCATAACGCGTCTTGCCCGAGTCCTTGTCCGTTAGTGCAAACACAAACGAGGTCATGTCACGTATCGCGGAACCAGTGCGTCGTGGTCCCACACTGGTGCAACCTTCGGGCTGGCAAAAGTAAACCATGTCCAGCGGGAGAGGAAAATCGGCATGATCCGATGGTGGATAGCGTCGCAACAAATCCGGCACCTGCAACATAAAACAACGTAACAAATAATGATAAGTACATGACATTGGCGTTCCTCGTGCTCAGTCAACTCAGCCAACCAACTGTGTAATATTAAATCTTGTACTCTAAGACGTTTAAGCTGTATTCTTCTTCACTCATCTCGTGGAAATAGTAGTCAAGTAGCACAGCAGCACATAAGTCATTATTAATAGCACCTTGTGGTTTATTCATTAAAATAACTTACCTGCACAGGCGGCCCCTTACTGCCCTGCATGCCCTTGGGCATTGGAGGGGTCGTGTGCGCCCCTACAATGGCCATGTAATCGACGAGGCGAGGGCATAACGAGGCACGTTGCTGGTCCGACATTCTTGCTTGGGATGCTGCTCTCTCTACTCTCTATGCCCTTGGGTCGTGGCTGGTAGACCTTAAGTAAGAGAAAGAGAGAGAAAAGGAGAAAAACGGGGAAACGTTAACGAGAGATGAATACCATTAGCAAAAATATATAAAGAGTATGAATATGTAAAACATTGATGGTTGGTTGGGTCGGGCTGGCTTGTAAATACATAGATATTAAATGATGGGCGGTATGCTGGTTGCTGGTTGATGGTTCTGCAAGGTCGTTTGGAGTTTAAGCTCTAAGCTTTATGCCATTAGCCGTTAGCCATTAGTCAGCTAATCGGGTTACGCCCCACGCACTAAGCCATAAATTGAATTTACTGAAGCATGCTTCTGTCAACAATTCCAGCTAAAAGGCGACGACTCCCTCTTAGTTAGTTAGTCTATTATATAGTTTTTGCCTTGCAAAACGTTCCTGGAACTAACTACAAGGAGAAGTACTCTGATGAAAAAGCTTTTCCCCGTTTTCTTAATTGCTTATTTTGTTCTTGTCATGGCGGAAAGCACATTTCCGGGAATCAACTCTCTTCAATGCACATGATGCTATTAATTCCATTTAATTAAACAAAATAAACTTGAGCAACTGAAGCTTGAGATGGCAAATAAAACGCATTTCGCGCATTTCTTGAAAGGTTTCTTTATCGTTCTGACTTTGGCTAAGGAAATCGCGATTTAACTTAACCCAATTGAAAACATCCGCTTTGAAGTGAATATTGTTGCTTGCAAAACCAACTAAAGTCAATAATTTTCCATAACTATTGAGATGCTCCATCTCCATCAAAGGTTACGCTCCATCTGCTTTTGTCTAGTTGAACTTTTGACGAAGCAATTAGCGAACAAGTCAAGTTAGGATAAGGGTCTTTTGACTTTCACACAGCTAAGTTAAGCTAGAGCACGTCAGTCAAAGTTGTGAATTGCATCAACACAAAGGAAATCCTTTTCTGCTCGGTCTTATTTTAGTTTGTCTAAGAGACTGAGATGAGATGAGAATGACGTTAAGTCCAACTTGTCTTCACTTTTTGCTTACTTAAGCGAAGTTGACCTTTTGCATTTTGTGAAGCAAGCCTTTAAGTAGATATCCAATTATATTTTTCTCAAGTCAAATCCACGTGCCAGATGCTCGATTGATTTGTTAGCAACTTCTAAGAAAAGGTCACTGCAGCTTATTGGTTTCCCCCATTATTATGTGAAATGCGAGGTCATAGAAATGTAATTGGTGATTTTTCCAGTTTTTTTTTACAATTTATTTTGTATGTATTCCAATTGAAAGTAGTCAAAGGAAAAAATTGAGGGGGTGGCCAATAAATCAACGACCTGCAGCCAGGTCAAGCCAATCAATGGCTCTAAGGACCGCTCAAAATCCAGTCACTGGCCAGCTAATGACCTTGTCAGGGATCTCGGACAGATGTGGGCGAGTCCAGTCCATGCCCAGGTCCAGGTCCAGTTCAATTGGAAGTAGCTGTATGGCTCCTTGGTGTCACGAGCAGAAGCACGACAAATGTCGATGGTGAAAACTCTTTAAAATAACGAACGCAATTTGCACAAATTTGCTGGCAATCGCATTGACGTCATTGCCTGCTGCCTCTGCTGCCCTGACCGGATGGCGCACGGATTGAAGCGAATTGTGAAATGCGATTGGGGAAATGGGAAATATCGGGTAATATGGAATGGGTAATGGAAAGAAAGGAGAGAGAGAAAACGAAAAGCGAGAAAGAACTAAGGGGGAAATAATGGAGTAAAGTGAAAAGGAAATGAAAAAGAAGGCATGCAAATGCCATTGCAAAAGCTTAGTTATGTGGCTATATATATGTAGTATGTGAATGACTTTTGATGATGATGGCATGACAGGAAAATTCATTTGCCATTTTTGTCGTGCAAATCACAATGACTCAAGGGATAAAGGGATATGTGGAGCGGGAGAAGACGGAATGCCTGAAAAGACGGGATGTGACAGCACTGATGGCACTTGACAGGCTTACAACAGTCTCAAGGACACAGTTTAGTCGAGATTTTTATGCGTCTTTACAAGGATTACACAAAAAGGAAACACACACACGAAAACGGGAAAGGAAATTGTATAAAGGTTTGAAGGACAAATGGAACTCTCCATTAAAAATAACTTAACGCTTTTAACTAAAAACGCTAACCCATTTTGTATTGATCAAACAAACATTAACACAAATAAAAACCTAAAGCAACAAACTTTTAAGCCGCTTTAGGAACGGCGGCCAATGAATATGAAAGTGTGTGTTTAAGCTTAACAGCTTCCCAGAAGCAAACTAACCACACTATTTGTGGCAAGAACTTTCTCAAGTGCAGAAGGAATGAAGCCTCAGGAACACTGCACTGAAGCACTGAAGGCTAAACCGACATAGTGAGAAGTGGTTAGCCTTGTGAATAGCAGGAGCTGTAAAATTTTTCATTAATGCACAAAAGTTGGAATTTTGTTTGTGGTTGTTGTTGTTGTTGTTGCAACGCACACAAGGCCAAAACTATGCGCACCAGCATAGAAGCTGCTCCAACCCCATCCCCAACCGAGAGCTCCTCCTCTCTCCTTGTGGATTCTGTTGTTTTCTGTCCACTTCCAGTTGAAAACGCTTTGGCTCACTCTGTCACTCTCAGTGTGTGTAATCATGTCAAGGCTGCAGCAGCAGCAGCAGTAACTAGTTGCAAGAATTTGCAGCAGCAAATTGTTATACCAAAAACCTCCATGTCACATCACGTCACGTCGTTGGCAATTTCATTAAAAATTGTGCGGTCTGGACCGTTACGTCGAACACAGACTCCATGAAAATTAAGGGGAAAGGAGGGGGGAGACGCCAACGCCAACGCCAACGCAAAACGCATTTGAAGTGCCTTATGACATCAGCAAAGGATGTCGCCAGCGACGCATTTCAATTGTCTCCCACTCTCTTTATCTTTATCTTCATCTTTTTCTCACTCCCTTCCTGTCTGTCTGTCTGTCTATCTTTGGCGAATGTTAAAAATAGCTAAAAGCAAAACTGTCATTACCCAAATGAATAAAATTTTGAGATGACTCAAAATAAAAATTCCCATCCTCAACACAGAAAAAAAGGAAGCCCACGCAATTCTATTATGATTAGATGCAACAATAGCATCTGAAAAAAAAATGGCTAAAAGCTAAATTTTCTATAAGATAATAATGCCTTTAATTAACAGTTAGCTATTGTTAGGATAACTAACACTTGACAGCTTTCACAAACTGAAAGTAACTTGTCAACTTGAGTGAGGTCTCAAAAAAACTTTTATCTCCCCTCCTCTAATTAGAAACGGGACCTTGACTACATCATCTACACACACAAGGAAACACACACATACACACAAGCAATCTTACCCACACCCACACATACACACGCGCGCGCGGAAACCGTAAAAGCTAAAACGTGTAAATGCGCTACAAAGGATTTCTAGGAATTATTAATAGCTGTAAAATATTTATACCGCTAGGTGTGGAGCGAACACAAAGGTACAAAAAATATGAATGAAAAGCCATAATTTTAACTGGAAAAGGTGCTTCAAACATTTTTCAACGAATTCAATGCAAAGCAAGCTTAGCTGAATAAGTATCTTTGCTTTAAATCTCTTCTACAAGTTGCATAAGACGAAAAAAATCTCGAGAAAAAACCAAGATTGTCACAATAATAACGACAATCATGACAACAACAACAACAACAAGAAAACAAGAAGAAGAAAAGAAGAAGAAAAAAAAAAGCTTATGTATTTCGCCTGAGAGCGGAATGAGAATGACACAAAACGGGGAAAAGACAGAAAATATGTCACAATAAGCATAACAATAAAACTCAAATGCAAGCAACTGCGCATTAAGAAAAGAAGGATGCGTTACTTTCCCATTACCATCGACGACCCTGGGAATACACTAAAGTGTACACACAAAAATTATATGCATTGCATATCCCAATGGAAATCAGCTAAAACTAAACTAAAAAAGTTGCTTGAGGTCACGGCCAAGCTTTTGAATACTAAAACTTTTTGAATTTTTGCTTTAAAAATACTTAAGTCAAGTATAATTTAGTTAGGACTAGTATATAAAAACTTAAATAAAACACAAACTGTCTTAATATATGTGAAATTAAAGCTGAAATCAACAACAAATCTACTTAAAAATAATATTTATATATTATTAGTAAAAAATTTATAGAACAAAATGTTTTAAGTACACAAAAAATCATTTAAATTTATAATTAGATAACTTTTAGTATGATAAAGTTTAAGATAAACTAAGACAAAACTAAAAAACCTCTCAAACCTCTCATTTAGTTATGTTTCAATACAAAAAAAATACAGCAAAATTCATAATACACTTAAAAGTTAAAAGAGCTTTCCAAAAAGTTAGTGTAAGCTAGTGTGTGTGTGTGTATTTTGCTCTTTGTACGGCCCTTGTTTTCCACATTCTTTGTCTGTCTGTTTTGTCTGTTTTTGTCTGTTTTGTGGCTTAAGTGCAGCACAAAAGTATGCAAAGTTAAATCAGCTGCACGTCAACTGTTTGTTCTTCAGTTGCTTTAAGAGTCGAACAGCTCGCCCAGACGACGGAAGGTATAAAAAAATATATACACATGTATATATATAGAAAAGGGAAAAACTGAAAAGAAAGCTGTTACTGTTTCTGGTTGTGTCCCTCTGCCTGCGGTTTTGCATTGGGCCACTTACTTATGAACTGGAGTGTTTCGGAGGCAATGTCTCTGGGGCGTTATTTTTCTTTCAATTAATTTAACGCTATGCGACTCGGTTTGCATAGCCAACGGGGTCTGTCGCCAGTCTTGGCGTATCTAAAGTGGTGTGAATGACATGTTGTTGTTGTTTTTTGGTTGGGTGGCACGTGCCCCGTTTGTGTTAGCTGGTTTGAAGCAGCATAAAATCGATAAAAGGCTCGGCAAATTGCATTGCGTTGTGGTCAAAGACAAAGCTAGAGACTTCTGTCTCTTAGACGAAAAAAAAAACCCCTTAGCAAAAAATACCAAAAAAAAAACAAAAAACCAATAGCGCAAAACATGGCCACATCATCATCATCAAGGCCAAGCTGTCAAAACTTATCAAACTCAAACTCACACACACAAGCAGACGCACACACACACACACACAATAGCAAAAAGCAAGTGCCAGCGCAAATTCAATTAATGCAAATTGGGCAACAAGCATGAAAATTGTATAAAAAATTCATTGAAATTAGTTTAGCTAGCTGAGGAAAGATAACGAAAAACAAACAAACATAAACCAACAGGAACCAACATGTACACAAATTCCCTCATTTTATGTAAAATACGCTTAAAACTGTGCTACAAACGAACAACAAAATATACACATACTTTCATATGTATGTATATGGGAAAAATAAAAATGTACGCCGCTGCGGCGACAGCTGGGTCTTCCAAAAATACACATATACAGCGCAGGTGAGGTGGGTTGAGCTGAGGTGGATTGACAAGGCTAAGCAACGCTAGAAGCAGCCTCAGCCTAAGCAGTTAGAGTAACTATGACACACACTCAAAATACGGCTCACTTACTTATACACTTGCACACACACTAAAACACACACACATACACACATACACAATACGCAGCGGGCGTTCGCGTACGCAACAAGGTCACTGGAAAAATCGTTAAGCAGCAGCAGCAGAACCAAGCAGCAGCAGTAACAACAGCTAAAACAGCAATGACAACAGTAAAAGCAGCAGCAATGAATGTTTCGATACCAAAGCTGTTATTGCTGTTGTTGTTTTTGTTGTGGTATACACACACTTAACACTCACATACATACACTCATGAGGAGCCAAATGTTTGTGTATGTATGCGTGAGAACTTATAGCATAATTATTATATTTTTTACTTACCAGTTTCTCGGGCAATTAGTTGTTGTCGCTCCGTTTGTTGACGTTCAGTGAATCAACATTATTTTAATACAATTGTTGCGCTGCATTGGCGCAAAGAGTGGACAGAGAGTTTATAACAGTAAAACACGCGCCATACATACATATATAGAGTTTTACACACAAAAGCACAAATGCAAAAATTTCACTACAAAAAAAGAAAAACAATTGCAGGCACCAAAAGAAATAGCGTTTGTCGTTTAACTGTTATTAATTTGCTTCAAACGGTTTGACTGTTTCTCTTTGCGGTCAGCGTTTTGGACTGATAATTTTTGTTGATTTTTTTTGTTTGTTGATTGGAGCTTTCAACGTCTATGCTGCGCATTGTCCATGGTGTAACTGATTACTGTGAATAATGGGCATCCAGGACGCGGTCCCCAGTGTGCACACTGTCAGTGTGTGTGGTGGATTGTGGTGGATTATGGTGGGTTCTGATGCCTTGGTCGACCGTCTGTTGAAATTCCTATACGTGTGTGTGCACGTCGATGTGACTGGAAATGCCGTGCGCGGCAGTATGACCATTTAACGTTTAGCCACTTTTTTCCAATTCTATGCCCGCACTTGTTGGATTCTACTTCCAGTTATTGCGCATGACAGCCGCCAGCCACGTGCATTCCAATACACAGCACAGACGAGTTGTGTGTGTGTGTATAAGATACAGCTTCAGCCGTTTTGTGTATATTGGAAATTGAAGCTAAAAATGCTAGCTAAAACAGAAGCAAAGTTGAATAAAAATGTATATTAAAACACAGAATAAAGTAATATAACATTTGTTACTAGATTCTGTTCAACAATAAATATATATATAATTAGGACTACAAACCAAAAAAAAACTTACCAGCTGAATCAAGCTGCTCACTAAAACAAGCTGTTAAACAGCCACTTTGATATCACTGATACTTTATATTCGAGGATTGTATTCGTTTTACTTCTTGTAGCAAGACTTTACTTAAATCATTGGATGTTTATTGAACAACCACATACAACATGAGCACATAAAATATACATACATATATTTAAAATATACAATTTACAATATAAGCACATTTTTTCTGTTTTTGTAAATGCAGTTGAAGAGAACGAATAACGGTGAACCAGCCATGTGCGCCATGAGCTTAAAGCTAACACAAAAAAAAAAAAACAGTAAAACAGTAAGCAAGAAGCACTTGCTTATAAATGCACGTTCTGAGGAGGAGTGGGGGTAAGGGAAGTGTGCGTCACACGGCGGCCATTTGTAAAAAGGATTTTCATATTCATTGTAAATAAATGCAAGAGAACAGCCTTAACGGTTGATCATGGAGCCGATTGCCAGCTGGAGCCGATTAGTGCAGCAAAAATAACGCCGGCTGCTCCAAATGCTCTTTCCACACATTGGAGAAGCGTGCTATGGTGACGCCATCAATGACCCGATGATCAGCTGACCAACTAACGCTCATAATATACGCCTTGATCAGTTCATCCTTGTCGTTGAATCGAGGTTTAGCCATTGTCTTGCCCATGGCTCCAATGGCCACCTGAGGTGGCATAATGCACGGATGCGTATAAGTGCCACCAACCTAAAAAACAAAATCGAAGTCGAAGTTGGTAAAGTTGGTTTGTTCAGATATGTAAAAAGTACTTACCGAACCAATGTTGGATAGTGCAAAGGTGCCATCAGCAAAGTCCGATGGCGTCAATGTACCCGTGCGTCCACGTTCCACAAGCGCATTCAGATCCTTGGCAATCTGTACAATGCCCTTGGATTGACAATTCTTAATGTTGGGCACGACCAGACCCTGGGGCGTATCGATGGCAACGCTTATATTGTGCACTCCCCGGTACACAATCGATTCACTGGCCAAATCCAATGAACTGTTCAGGATGGGATATTTGGTCAGAGCAATGCTGGCCGCTTTGATGCAGAACGGCATAAACGTAAGCTTGGGCACACCCTGTTCCTGGGCGGCTAGCTGCAGTTTCTCACGGAACTTCATCAGATTGGACATATCGATCTCATCGCTGTATGCAAAATGAGGAATTTGCTGCAAAATGCGAATATATTATATAATTAGATCAAGAGTTTATTTTAGGTCGAACCCAGTTGTACTTACCAACGATGCGCTCATAGCCTTAAGCATTGCTTTGCGTATACCCTTGAGTACCTCAACACGATCCGCTGGCGCCGGCACGGGCGGAGCAGCTGGAGCAGCTACAGGTTTGGCTGGTGCAGCAGCTGCAGCTGCAGCAGTTTTGGCCACAGTGCTTGGATGTTGAACATTAGTGCCGGGTGGCACTTGACCCAAATATTCCAGTATATCACCCTTAAGCACACGACCATTTTTGCCAGTTGGTGGCACCTGTGCCAAATTCAGCTTATGCTCTTTGGCCAGACGTCGCACAGCGGGCGTTGCCAGAGTTATTAGACGTGCACCAGTGGCATCCACTGCAGCAGCTGCTGCAACCTTTTCCGCATCGCTGTCACTGCTGCTGCTGTCGCTGCTGCTATCACTGCTGCTTCCTGCCTCCTCATCATCTTCGGCAACTTCAAATTCCAGCAGTGGTTTACCCACCAGAGCCAGCTCATCGATGCTGTGAAAGATCTGGGTAATCTTGCCATCGTAGCGACTGGTGATCGTCACCGATGCCTTATCCGATTGAACTTCGCACAGATTGTCGAATTGTTCGACGGTGTCGCCCACCTTGACGAACCATTCCTTTACAGTTACTTCGCGGATGCCTTCGCCAATGTCACTCAGATTGAACGCAACCTTCTTCTCCAAACAGGGTGTCCAATGCAAGCAGCGTGCCAGCTGCGCGTGTAAAAAACAAACAGCAACAACAACAAAAACGAAAATTAGTTTGAGTTCGAAATGCAAATTTAACAGTTAAGTCAAGTCAACAGGAATGATGAGTTGCTTTCGGCTTGCCGAAGATGAAACACCCTTTCCCCCTGTGTGTATTGTATTGTATTGTTAATACACATACAAATAATATGTCTATCCATTATCTGGACTGATAAAATGTTTCATCACAAATTAATTAGACGCTCTGGCAAGGGTATGCAAATTGTGCGCCCCCTTTCGGAATTCGTGCCGCAACAACAGCGCGCGTTCTCGCTCATTCGCTCCACATATGTCTTTCTCGCTTGCACCTGTTGCATGCTGTGCGTAGAAATGCATGCTATTCCCCTCACACGTGTGCAGATATTGGGTCGTTCGAGTTGCCCACTTGTTGTTGTGCGCGAATTTGATTACATAACAGAACATAGCGCTATACTTCACGACGTTATCGTTTGTCGTTGCTCTATCAACTTTCAATTAGGTAGAGGCTTCTTTTATTTTGGACAAAAAATGATAATAGGATTAAGTTAACAGCTACTCACAGTGAGTGGCCTCGAGCGTTGACAGTTTCTGAGCAGCCAAAATGTGCTGCCATTTCGTAGCAAATGTGTTGCCATTGCCATATTCTAAGTGTGCGTGTTTTTTCTTGTGGGAGCGGTGCGGAATAGATTATGCGTTGGAATGGCCTGAAAATGGGCAGAGAGTATGCATTTTGAATTAGCTTGCGATGCCTTAACACACAGCAAATACCTGGAAATGCTGCGAATTGTCTATGTGCCGACGCGTCCGCTGAAAACCACTCAACTGCCCTAATGATCGCCCTTATCGAGCGAACTTGCGGTCGCGTTCTAAGCAATAAAGTTTGTTTTGCATTGACATCAGCTGTTTGACAGGTGGTGCTGATCGTTGCCATCTGCCATAGCGCCACCTGCCGTCAAACGGTTCGATTGCGTTCAACAACTGTTAAAAATAATATGCTAGCTGATTATTGCGCTGCAAATGAAATGCATTTTAATTATTTTTAATGATTTTAAGTGTTTAAATAACTTTTTATTATAACTTACTTTCTTGCGACTCATATATTAAATTGATCAATGAAACGTTAGCGCCATCTAGCGTCTAACTTCGTTGAAACGACAAGCAGCCTTTAACATCGATAGTCGTCAGCAGCTGTGCAAAACAAAAACAACGTGCTCGGCAAAATGGCAAGTCGCAAATTGTTTATTTTCCTAAAAATAATTATTTATTTAACATTTGGTATTTTAAATTACAGACTAACTTACGTAAGGAACTGCAAAAATGCAAGCATCCAAACAGCCGCAAAACCAAGGCTCTAGGTAAAAAGGCACGCCGACAAAACAACAAACACAAAGTGCGTATGGGCCATGCAATCAAAAGCAACATAATGGGCGAAAAGCTCAGCTGGTTTCTGGGCCATATCGAAGAAGGACGCACTGAGCCGCTGAGTCCACAGGAGTTTGAAGATTTGATTGCCTTGTATTTCAAGCGTTTTGATGAAGAGCTAGAACAAATTGCACTGAAACAATCGATAGGCAAAAATCGTGCTAATCAGCATGCAGCGCGTCGGGATGTCATCAAAATAACACTTGAAAAGGAGCGCGGTGAATATCAGAGCGGTGGCATGGGTAAGCCCATAATAACTTTATGTCTCTACGTAAACACTAACTGGCTCTTGTAATTACAGAATTGTTAAATTTGTGCGATCCGGTGAAATTTAAAGTTCTGTTCAATTGGGATGGCAGTGCGTTGAGCGTGCAACACTTGAAACTGGACCTGGTCTCGCATAATAAGCTACAACGTTTAAAAACTGTAACGAAAGAGGGCGACGACGAAGCGCCATCGACGAGCAGCAGTAAAAGCAACAATACGCAGCAAATGGAAACGGTGTGAAGTCAAAACAACGTAATTAACCATCAAATTACAAAAATTTTGTCAACAATAAACAATCCAATAATACGTTTGTAGCTGTTTCAGAATAATTGTCAAATTATTGTATAAAACACATTAAATAAATTCAAATTGAATTGTAGTTGAACTGTGTAGGCGCGAAGCAAAAACGTAGTAGTTGCATATCGATATTTTGATTGAACAGCACGTGCGATGTGGCGCTGCCAATCGATAGGTGCCTAGACAGCTGATTGACATTGCAAGTTTTTGTGTGTGAACGTAAACTTGAATTTGCACTACGACAATTGTGGTTCTCTTTCACCACACATTGGTAAGTTTTATTACATAAACAAAACAAACGAAAGTTCATTATCTAAACTCACAACAGCAGCGTTACCTTGTTAAATACCTCTAAACACACACACAATGGGCGCCAATACATCCAAGGGTGTAGAAGTTGTTCAGACCGCCGCAGCGCCATCGCTCAAGGCCACAGATGCCGGAGCCGGCGGCGAAAAGCCAAAATGTAAAGCTTGCTGCGCCTGTCCCGAAACAAAGCGTGCACGTGATCAATGGTAAGTGAGACAACAACAGGCAAGTGAAAGAGTGACGCAACAATAACAAATATATAATTGCACTTTGCAGCATTGTTGAGAATGGCGAGGAGAACTGCACAAAGCTGATTGAGGCGCATAAACAATGCATGCGCGATTCTGGCTTTAAAATCTAAATCCTGAAGCTGCACGGCTTGCCGGCGTACTTAGAATACACCAGCAATGGTTGAAAAATACTTATAATCTTAAATTTCTCTTTTCTTTTGTTTTCGTCTGTTTAATTGTTGTATCTCAAGTTAATTATAATTAATTTAATGGCAAACCAAAATTATTTATTTGGTTTAACTTATTAAACAACATAATACAAAAAAAAACGTACTTAATATACGGTAACCCTAGACCTTTTTAATTTTTGTATTCTGTCGCCCTGGCCAATTTGACGAGCCAGTGACGTCAAGGTGTACTACTGCGCATTTGTATGGCGCCAACTATTTAAAGTTTAATCATTGCAAGTGATAAGCAGTTTTGTTATATGAAACTAAGCGTACGCAAGGCCACCACTGCAGCCATGTAGAAGGTAATAATCATCATGATGCCAAAGGCAATAATACGCGACGGTTGCGGCACTGGATAGACGGCATAAACGAGCGTGTGAACAATGCGTGCAACGGCAGCCACGCGGAACAAATTGCAAGCGACCTGGGGATTGGGATTGGTGCACACATAGATCAAGGCCATAATAAAATATGGCAGAATGTTTTCCATGTCGTTGCGATGCGCTCTACAAAAAAAATGCAATTCTTTATAACATATTCTTTGATTACTTTCCACTTTCCAAGTCTACTTACCTGCGCACGCGTTCCACATGTGGATCATCAAATTGCACTTCGATGTTTTTGAAAAAGAGATCCTCTTCGTTGGGGAACACCTAAAGTAGAAAAATGCAAAGTTCCATGATTAAAATCCGCCAATGGAAATGCAAAAAAATGAACGCCAACTTCCACTCAATTGTGTGCGCAAGCGAGAGGGAAAGTAATGATTTGCTCAATGGAAATGTAGATTCGTGGAATGACTGGAAGTTGTGAGTGAGTTTACCTTGCGCCGCAATGCTAACGGCACCAGACCCAGTAGCTGTGAATTGTGAGGGGATGAGCAAGTGAAACAATTTGAAATTAAACTTACCTTGTAACGGAAACGTTGCAGCGCCGTCAGCAGAGACATGAGCAGCATCTTAGCTACCAGCACAGTGGCCCAAAAGAGATAGCAACAAAAAACGGGATTCTCCAATGTAAGCAGCTCCATGGTACTATTATCACTACTATTACTATTCATATTCATATGATTTGAGGACATTTCAAGGAGATTGCGCGCGTGTGTGCGTGTATGTGTGTTTGCGTTGTGTTGTTGTTTTGATCTGTGCAGCTACAGCGAACTTTGGCAAATGATTTGATGCAAAGTTAAAAAATCCGCAACTAGCGTCAAAAAATCAACAAAAAAAACAGCCAACTGGCCAAACTGGTTATATAAATTCTATAAATGTATGTATGTATGCGTGTGTGTGACTAGAGTAGCTCAAGACTAGATGACTGGGCAGATTTGTATGTTAGTATGTATGTGTATGCATATAAACATAACAATGCTAAACAACCCATTAACTTGACCACCCAACCCCCTCCAATTCTAGATATACTTGACGGAACAGATGAGCACATATACAGCCTCAAAGAACACAATGAAATATGTGATAAAAAAGCTGATCGCACGCGCTGGCTGTGGTATTGGAAATACAGCATAGACCAAAGTATGCAGCAGTCGAGCACTTGCACCGATCCGAATTAGGAGCTTAGCTGTCAGGGGATGGGGGGCACACGCGATGTAGCCCAGTGTCATTAGCAGAAAGGGCAAAATGTTCTCCAAATCATTGCGATGAGCACTGCAAATACGTAGAAAGAGAGAGAGAGAAAGTTAACGGTTAATTGTAATTGTGTGAGGTGCATACACGTTAGATTTGCATGATGCGATGAGCACTGCAAATACGTAGAAAGAAAGAGAGAAAGTTAAAGGTAAATTGTACTGGGAGGTGCATACACGATAGATTTGCATGATGTGAAAAAATAATAACGAAAAGGGAAACAGTGGGGGAGAAACGTTAAAAGCAAACAAATCGATTTGTATTAGCCCAAGTATCATCAAATAAATGACAAAAACCAATCAAAAACGACACAATTTCCGATACATATAAAAGATAAGTGTATAATTAGTTCCGTTATGAATTTCACACAATAAAAATGCTGGAGTGTCTCACTCAATTGCGTGACTCAATACACAAGGTGTAAGCGAGGGAGTAAAGGACAAATAAATACGTGGCGCTTTAAAATAACAGAAACAGAAAGTGACAAAAATACAATAAGGTGCACACAAACACACAAAAATCTACTCACACCACTCTATTTACACGATCACTTTTATTTACACTCAATTTTACACTGGAAAGTCAATGAGAGTGAGAGTGAGAGTAAAAGTGTGTGTGTGTGACTGTGTGTGATTGTGTGTGAGATGCATTTATTGTTTATTAAATTAGTTCACTAACCGACGCACTCGCTCCACGTTGGCATCATTGAAACGGCACTCGGTTGTTCTGGCCACCCTCAAATCCTCTGGATTGGCAAAAGTTTTGGTCTTAAAGCGTTGACGAGCCGTCAACGCAGTCATTAATAACATCTTGATTATGAGCAGACTGCTCCAAACCAAATAACAACAGAATACCGGATTCGATTTGCTCAGCAGCGATTGGCCCGATGCGCTAGCATGCATGTTTATCGTCTCGTTGTTCATTTTCAACTAATAAAGGACTCGTCGTTATGACCCGTTCCAAATTGTGTGTATTCACCGTTATAATTGTAGGCATAAAAGCGAAATAACTGTGAAAAACAGCTGAACATATTCCCAGCGACAGCTTGACGTATTCCTGTCTCAATTGCAATTTAAAGTCTGACCCTACTACTCGCGCACACACATGTACATCCTTATGTATATATTATGTATGCGTGTATGTATGTATGTTTACACACTTATGCATGCGTTATTCATGGCTTCGACTGACCCATTTTGGACAGTTGTATTATTTATGGTTTAATTGCATTGAAAAATAATTACGATTGTTTTTCAAACACTCAAATCTCTACACATCCAAACATTAAGCTTAGAACGATCTAATCTAAAAGAGATTTTTTTTTTTTATTATGCGTGTCATTGAATCTTGTTTATTATTTATATACTATAGTATGTATAAGATCAAGGTTACGTTTAGTAGCAAACAACATAAAAATCTAAAAAGAACAAAACAAAAAAATAAATAAATATGCGTATATGTATATGTACGGATGTATGTGTAGAAACTAATAGATTATTTTATTAGACAAAATCAAGAATTTTAACGGCAACGGAAGCGTCTCAAGAAAGAACACGAAACTACAAAACAACAACAACACAATAAAGCAATTAATATGCTCAAAGTTCACCACAGCCGGCAAATTCACAGCGAATACATATACATACTTGTGTATGTATGTATGTATGTAAATGGCTGTGTACACATACTATGTTAGTAACAGTTTGTCATTGGAGCAAACTAAATAGTTTGCACAGAGACAACAGCAACAATAAAATGCAAAAGCAATAAACCGCCTCGCCTGATATTTGTGTGTGTGTGTGTGTGTGTGCTTTGCGTGTTGTATTTGCGCAAGTACATTTGCACTCGTTTATCTGCTGCTGTTCGACATAGACGCGGGGGACAGCATCAATGCGTAAACTATAGACGCGTGTGGCATGTCAAACTGTACCCCCAACATGGCAACACTGGCATACATACATTGTATACCTCAGTATGTATGTATGTATGTATGCATATGTATGCGCATCAACTTAAAATGACGTATGCCAAGAGTTGTTCTTTGCTCGGCAGCAACAACTTGTCTAAATTTAGTCAAAGAGCAAAAAGAGTTCGTGTTTTTTTACTCATCGAATTTTCTCAACGCATTGTGAAACGTTGCCGGCGTCGACGTTGCGGCCGCTGCTGTCGTCGTCGTTGTCGTCGTCGTCGTCGTCGTCATTAGCCACGCAGACGACGAAGCCGGCGGCTACACGTAAAGCGTTCAAAGTCCAAGTGTCTGGCTTTTTTTGTTTCTTGTTTCTTTGTGGTCTGCGCTTTATGACAAATTCCGTTTAACATTTAAACGGGGCACACCAACACACAGGTACATATCGATATAGAGAGAGAGAGTATTGCTGGAAGGATCATAAAGTAGTTTACGCTTACCGTTTGAGAGCCCTATTCAAATACATACATATGTATGTATGTATGTATGTTTCCCTATGGAAATATTTGTATTGCAGTTTGCCATTTTGTTTATGCAGCTGCTTTTTGCGAGCTCACAAACAATTCGTATGACGTTCCTTATGTACATTTCGTCAAATACGATAAGAGTTTGTGTTTGACAGACGGCTTTAATGCTCATTTACCATTACGATTAGCACAACAAAAGGCCACAAATGATTATTTAACTAGCTTATCTGAACAGCATCCAGAAAACTGTACAAAAATGCGCATTTAGGAAGATTTTTTTTCTCTCTCCATTTTGTTTGTTTGTTTGAACGATGCCGTCTGGAAAGAACCCAAGTAGTTGTACGAACGACTCATCCAATATTCTCGTACATGAAATGCCAGTAATGAATGCCGTTGTTTCCTGTCCAAAGTTCACATTTATCATTTGTTCAATTTAATTTTCGGGCATACTTGATTGCGCGTACAAAAGCACTCAACTTTTAACACTTGAAACTAACTGGAAGCACTGGACAGCACAGTGGAAAGTGGAATACAAAAAATTCCCGAATTTCGCTTTCGATTTCATTCCGTGGAGGTGAGGTAGAGCAGCACACTGGAAATAGTTGACTTCTGATCAGATTCTAAAATCGACTGCATCATCTGATCAATCACAAGCTTATGAATAACGGGATGGGACCTAAACTCTGGACTTTACATACTATGGACCCATATATACTAAATATCAATACATACAATGTACTTATATGAGGCACGATAAGAGCGATGAGTGTCAATAACCGACAACGCAATGATTATTTAGACCGTGTGACTGCATATGGTGTATATGTGATCGGGGGGTTTGGGGAGGGTTAGTAAGCGTCGCAATCCGATGATAATATAACTAAATTGCCGTCTAGCTAAACCGTTATTAGCTTGAGATAAAAACAACAAAATGAAAATGAGGTAAGGCGAAGTGTAATAAAAAACCGCAACAAGTTATGATTGTAATTTAATACTTATTTGAGCATGTTTAGATTTACAATTTGTTGATATTTGTTATTAGAGCTGTTAATAAACAGTTATGATCAAATGATATTCGTTTGAATTGATTTACAATCTTGTTAACAATTAACTGCGTTCCAAGTACGATCGATAACGAACGAAACTCCGTAACTATGTAAGTGCCAAAGTCGAAAACTTCGATTTCTCATTCGCTTTATAACTATCATAAATAACACTGATTATCTTATTAGCACCTGACGAAAATTACAACGCCACATTCCCCCAACCCCCCAACTGAAGGTTATGTATGACAAATCCCAAAAAATTTTTTGAACTTTGATTCTTACAAACACAAAAACACAAAAAAAAATACAAAAATAAACAAATAAACAAATAAACAAACAAACAAACACAGAATTATGTGAGCCACGCAACAAACGCCTGACCGATTGGGATGGGGTACACCATCCATTTATGGCCAGTTGTCTGGAACATCGAGCTTATCGTTTCGACCCAGACAACTTTAGCTTGAGTAGTGACTACTTTTAATCATTTGTCGCAATGTCGCACTCTGTACCCAATTTAATATTACGAGAGTACTTAAGTCGAGTGTATCGATAGGGGCTATACCCCCCCAATAAAACTTGAGGAAAATGTTTGTAAATGATTGATAATGGAATTTTGTTTGATACAAATATGAGTTTTTTACACTCAAATTCAGTTTTCAACTTAGTATTTATGACTAACATAAACGACAAAATAAATAACTGTAGGGCATACACAAGTCGTCTACATGTTAACTCTAACATTACGTGTTTTTCCGCAAATATTTAGTCAGCACCCGTTGCTTGTACTTTGGAACTGCGCACTGGAATTACATTGAGCTATACAAGTATTACCAACATGCATATGTATGTATGTATGTATGTATGTACATATTGTATGTATGTATGTTTGTAATGGTCTAGGCTGGCTGATGGCGCCATATATAGATTCCAGCTCTGATGACATGATCTTTCCATCAATGTGTGAGCCAAGCGGCGAATGCACTGTTTCTTATCGGTGGGCCACAAACATGTACATAAATACATACATACAGTCGGGGGGTCAAAGGTCTTGACGCACACAAGCAGAACAATTGATACGAAATATTTTGTATTGATGTGTTCCTGTTGTTGTTGTTGTTGGAATGGTTGTAGGGGGCACTGGTAGCGTGGTAATCTAGTTGTCAAGCATGGCTCTTCTCTTACTCTCACATCTTGCACTCTCTCTTTCACTTTGCACTCTCACTCTCATGCACACACTCTCTTTCTCTCTCGCACTCTCTTTACGTTTACTTGCTCCATGCTAGTATAACCGTTTGCTTCCAGTTCGAATTTGTATGTCCCGTTTCGCATCTTGATGTGATTCCAATGCATGCAAAAACCAATTGGAATTTCGTATGTGCACAATTGCTCCCCCCACACACATGTCCTGCTCCTAGTTTCTACACCCCCTCGCTGTGCAATTAACGTCGCGGCACCCACTGCAAATGCGAAATAAACACATAATTTGATTATACCAATTTCGAAACGTCATATTCACATGTTGAAATTGAATTCAAGTCCAAAGTAACAATGCGACACTTACCAACACCTTTTGCATGAAACGTTTAAAACAGTGCATGATGGCAGTAGGTGGTCATTATTCAAAAATACTTTATTTTCAGTTTCTGTGTTTTTTGAAAATACAACCTTTGCATTTGTATTTGCTATGAGGCTCATTTGACATACATATTTATAGAAAATAATAACAGAAAACAAACCGTTTTATTTAGAAAACAGCACTTCATTCGTCGCCGCAATATTCGCATACTATTGCCAAGCACTGTCTCTCAAGTGCAGTGCATTGCAGTAGCAGCAGCAGCAGCAGCAGCAGTATAGTCAGCTCAACTGTTGACGGTGCGCCCGCAAGTCCAAAACTCAATAGTTAGTAGGTACAGAGAGCGCAAGTTTCTCTCTCTCTCTCTCGCACGCTCACGCTTGTTTCGGGGTATTGGCGCGTTCGCTCATCGTGCTCGCTCTGCGACGTCGACGACGTCATTGCCGTCTTCTGGAGGAGAGGCCCTCATAATAAACCAGCCGCGCAGCTTGCAAATCAGTCAGAAACGCGTAGAGTGCGCCAGCGAGTAGACGTGCCCAGTGTCCAAGAGATCGTATCAGGTCTCCCCTCCCCCATTTAAGTTCTTTAGCCCGTGGAATTGACACGCATACACACATACATACAGAATTGTCTGCCTTTTTTTTTCTTTGGTGCCAACAAAAGACAAAAAAAAAAGTGCCGTGCAAAGCATAAAAGCATAAAATAAAAAGTGAAAACCAATCAAGAAGCGAAAGAAAGAAAAGAAATATAATAAGAAACATGGCAAGTGCAGACCAGAAAAACGCAACAGCCAACGGAGCCGCCAAGCACAATAACAGCGCTTTAACAGAGTCCTGTGACACGGCGAAGGATGCTAAAGATTTGTTGCCACATTTGGAGTCGCTGGAGCGCATTATTAAGCTGCCCGTGGTAAATGCCGCCTGGGATAAGTCACAAGATGTCTATGGCAAAGTGAAGGGTAAGTCTAGAAATGAAACTAATCGTAGATTAGCCAGCCATGTGTCTGCCTGCATTTTTTTTTCGAGTGCATTGAACTCTGGTTTGACTGCCTGCCTGGCTGCCGGTCAAGTAACGGCAGTTGCAATGCAATTGCAGCTCGAAATTGTAATAGAAAACCGACAAGTGACGAAACGACGATACGAAACGAAACAGAAACCAAAAGGCATAAGCAAAAGCAAAACCGTTGCTTAGCACACCCAAAGCTCGACTTCGTTGAGTGCAAAGTTCGCCATTTTGAGTGTGAATTGCTTGAGACGAATTCGCCGTAAAAACTCGAACTCGAAACTTTAATTGAGCCGGCGCAATTGCCAATTAAACTCAATTGACGCAACCGTCAATAATACCGCAATACACCAGCAATAACAACACACCTAAAAGAACAACAACAACCATGACCTGTCGCCGAAATTCTTTCTTTTACTTTGCTCGTGACGCGCTACACACCAGCCACCAGCAGTGCGTACAAAGTGCAAAATCACACGCAATTTACATAACTTAAAAACGATTTTTATTTAATTTTTTTTTTTTTTGTTCGCCAGCCAAACACGTAGTTTGATCGTTTTTCCCACATACGTACATACACCTATACACTGATGGCGTTACTTTGTATGTGTATGTGTGTACGTGTGTCTATGCGCGCTATGAATAACTTAGGAAAGTGCAATCACTGGCGTGAGCAACAGGGGGCGCCAGCAATAAAAAAAAAATAATGTGTACATATTGTCACCGGCAGCCCTCTGTGTGTGAATATGTGTAAACGTGTATGTGTGTTTTTAGTTGGACTTTCGACTTGTTTGTGTGTTTTTAGTGTTTTTTTATTTGATTTTGTGCTACCTCAAAGATGAAATTGTTGTTGCTGCTGGCTATTGATGACGAACTATCAAAGTCTAACTCAGAATATATTTGTAGAGCTAACTATATAACTAGACTCTTGTCTTCTTGTTTCTCTCTGCTGCTGCTGCCAACTGCGCAGTTGCTTATCAATCAGGCAACGACGGCAAAGGCAAAAGGCACAACAACAACGGCAACGCCAAGTGCCGTTGCCGATAACTAAAAGGCAGGCCAGGGGCGCTTGATATGGAGGGGTCCGACTTTTGGCTTATCACTCGGGTGGGCACAGGCCAGAGCTCAATTGTGTATATGATTATATGTGTATATACGCTTTGTTCTTGCAGATGAAAAAAAACTTCTATAAATGCATTCCCTCACTTATTACTTCACTCATTACCTTTCTCATTACTTTTCTCATTACCTTTCCCATTACCTTTCTTTTTCTTGGTAACTAGGTAAGAATCGTGTGTTTAATTGGGCCCTTAACGCCGCTGAGGATTGTGTTGCACGTGCTGTGACCACAGCTGCCCCAATTGTCAATCGTTTGGATCGTCCCATTGCCTATGTGGATCAGACCATTGTGAAGGGTATCGAAACGTTGGAGGTGAAGGCACCGATCATTAAGGATACACCACAAGAGATCTATACACAGGCCAAGAACAAGGTCATCGATGTGGTTCAGCCGCATTTGGAACGTGTCGTCAAATTCAAGGCAGCCGGACAGCAAAAGGCTGCCTCGCTCAAGGATCTGGCCTGGCAGAAGGCTAACGAAGTTCTGGCCACCCAGTACGGGAGTCTTGCCGTCAATGGTGTGGATACAACAACAGCTCTGGCTGAGCGTCTCCTCGAATACTATTTCCCCAAATGTGAATCCGATGTGGAGGAAGATAATGGTGAGTGTTCAATTCAAATCTTACCATAAATTATATATAGTTTTTTTTTTTTTTGGGGAAATTTCTTTTTTTCACTTTTGTTGTGTGGTTTTTTTTTTTTTTGGGTTTTTGGTTTGGTCATCGTAATCGTAAATCGTAAATATATTTTTAATTCTCAGATAATAAACAAAATGCTGTCGTGCGAAATGGCAAAAACGTTGAGACTGACAGTAAGTGTGATCCTAACCTTTCCTATGATCCACTAACCACGCCACGCCCCCACCACCACTAACAAACGCCCATGACTAACAAATCATAAAGCATGCGTTTCACTTTCTTTTTTCGATATTTTTGATATATTTGATATTTTGCCAAAATTTCTGGAAACAAAAAACAATTTTCAAGGGTCTTATATATCTAGGATTAAGTTTAGTTGGTTTCTAATATAGTTTTTAACATGATTTTCCCGAAAAATAATAATAATAATATTATTCAAATAGACTTTTAGTCGGGTTCCTTTGTTACTGTCTGTCTTCTAACCCGCCCGCCCTATATCCACCTTTCCTTTCCGTAGGGTTAATCTATTAAAAACTGGTTTCCCCCAAACTTCCCGCTCTCTCTTTTTTCTGTTTTTTTGTTGTAAGCGCTTTTTGCATGAAGTGTTGTTGACTAATTTCTCAATCTTTTTCCGTCTGTTCTCTCTCTCTCTCTCTCTGCTCTCTCTTTCTATCTCTCTCTATTTCTTTATTGTAGTTGTTTGTGTTGGGGAGCCCGATTATCAAGATCAAGAGATTGATACTAGATTCTTAGTTGCCGCCTCCACGGTATTTCTATCAATGTCGTTGAAAATCATAACCGAAATTGTTGAATACGTTAGAAGAAATCCAGAAATCATAGGCATTATCGATAGGGAAATCAACAAGTTGATGGTAAGCGACGAAAAAAATACCATCTTAAAAACTATTTACTAACCCCACAAAAAAAAGTAAAACAATAAAAAAAAAACACATTATTAGATCGTTCGATAATTTCGATATTCGATTTTTTTTCTTCTATTTTTTATGTTTTTAGTGCCAGTTCCCGCCAGCGAGGACCCAGTACTACACACAGTACAGACGGTCGGACGTCTATCCAATAAGATCTCCCGTCGCGTCTATAGAAATGTCTCCAGACAGATCAAGCAGGTCCAGCAGGGTAACATCAACGACTATCTGAGCTCACTGATAGCCGCTTTAAAGCTCCATCAATATATCAATTTCATCAATTCATCGATGGGCACAAATGTGGAACAATCCACGTTAGCCAGTGACAACTGTACACCGTATGGCAATAATTCTACTGCTAACGCAAAGCCAACAGCAGCAGCAGCAGCACCAACAACAACAGCAACCACAACAAACAAAACAACAACAACAGCAGTGGCAAATAATAGCAAAAATGCTAAAAGCAAATCTTCTTCAGTACCGTCATCAACTGGACAGTAGGAAGAAGAAGAGGCAGAGCGAGTAGAAGAAGAAGTTGGAAAAGAACCGTTTGCAGCGAGAGTGTGGGAGAGTGAGGGTAAAAAGGAAGTTCACCACACTGCACACAAACCTACCACCACCACACCACCACCAATACCATCATATTTTGGCCCTCACGTGCTGCTCACCATTTTAATGCGAAGAAGAAGAAGATGAAAAAGAACCGTTTGCAGCGAGAGTTTGGGAGTGTGAGGGTAAAGAAGAAGTTCACCACACCACCACCACACCAATACCATCATATTTTGCCCCTCACGTGCTGCTCAGTTTTACTTATTTTAATGTGAATTCTCTTTTTTTTTTTGCATTAAATTTTTTTTTTTTTTTATTATTATTTGTTGTAAGACCTATCCAAAAGGAAAAAGGCAGCAAGATCGCCATTCCCCCCCTCCTCCCCTCACTACCGCACGCGTTTGCTTTGTAAATATTTATTTGAAGTAACACACACACACACACAAACACACCTACACACACACACACACATACACACACATTTATATATACATTGATATAAGTTGTAGTTGTTAATGTTTTTTTTTATATATACATTTATATATATATATATAATTTTTAGCTGTGCTAAAGAAAGCGCCACCTGGCGATCAAGTGCCACACCATGCATTGAATGAAGAAAATACTAAAAAAAAAAATAAAATAATATATACATAGAAATGTATACACATACATATATACACATTGTTTATTGTATATATGTAATGTCCATTACCCACGTAAATAACAATAAATCTATATATATATCTATATCTATATTTAATAAAAATATCTAAAAAAAAAATAAAAATACTGAATTATAGAGCGAGAGAGAGAGAGCGATCAGTTTGTGATCCTCGTTTATGTTAAAAAATACTGATTTTTTTTTTATAATTATTAATCTTAAAAATACTATATAATAATCTTAGAGCTGATGATATGTTATGATGATGAATTATGCTTATATATACATACATTATATATATATATATATATATTAAAATTACTTTTGCTTTAACAAACCACATGGAAAAGTAATAAACAATAAACCTGAAACAAAAACAAAAAAAAAAACCTTAAAGAATGTGAATTAATAACGTTACGAACTGTAGATAGATAATGTCGTTCGTTCCTCGCCGCCGGGGTCTTAAAAAGTTATCAGACAAAAGGCATTTCTAAAAAAAACCACTTGAGAGATAAATGCTTTCATACTATATATATATATATGCGTATATATATGAAAAGATATGTTTGTACTGAGTTAAGCTGTGGCCCAATTTTATGATGACTCGAACTGTTCCATTTCCTATTCCAAAGTCCCTCTCCCAAATACCGAGCGATAAGACCCTATATACATATATAGTATATATGATATCGTATGATGATGATATGTACTCGAAACAGTTAAGAGGAGAGCAAGTTTATACGTAGGAAAGTTTGTTCCTTGAACAATTCTATAAAGATAATAGAAAACTTTTTATGGACCTTCTCGCCAAACACACGTCTACTTAAATCAAATTTAATTTATTTTTTATTTGAAAATTACAACCTGTAGCTGCTTATCGCACCTGGCAATTTTTTGTGGCCCTCTGATTGCGTTTTTACAATTACTCAACTTTCGTCACTAGACTTTAACGTGAATCGTAAATCATAAAGATAATGCCAACATATGAACATACTTCACATCGTGTGATGTGTTTTTTTTATAAGTATTGTGAATCATTAAACTTTTTTTCTGTCTATCGGAACAGTTATAGGAATTTTTTCTGACTTAAGAACGTGAAATTCGATTTTTGGTGCTTGAGATCATTTTTGGTAGATAGCTTAAGCCTTAAGGGGTCTAGACAGGTGATTTCCAACACTAAAATATCATTGAAAACTGTCAGATAATATTTAAAAAAAAGTAAAATATTCTTGCTCCTTAGCTATTTTACTAGTAGGATGCATAGACTGAAGTGAGAAGATTCAAAATAATATCAGTTAAAAGAAATAAATCTTAATTTCTTAAACATTTTCACTTGGTATAAGTCTGAATACCTTTGAAAATAGGGGAAAAAATAATAGTATAAGTCTGAATACCTTTGAAAATGGGGAAAACAAGACTAGAAAAATCCTTTTTGAACCCGATAAAGATTGTTTTCTTAATCAAAATCAACAGCTTAACCAAAATACGTTTAACACTTTAATAACAGAGACTATAAAAGCTAAAGGATTCAACCTTACTTTACGCTAATTGATATATCTTTTGGATACTAACATACATATGCAATAAGACCCTAAGTTCTTATGATCTTAACTTTTCTTTAGACAGTTTGCCTTAAGTTCATTACAATCTTGCTACTTTTTTAATACAAAGCCTTTCAATCTTGAGTGTAATTCAAATGTTTGAAATTCTCTTTGCAACTCTTTTATTTCAAGTGTCTGGGTAGTCTGGGTCTGGGTATTAGCCTTTGATATGACAATTATTTTTTCTGTTTCTGTTTACTTTTGTTGGATTCTTTTGAAAGACAACATTACGTTTTGCTGTTTGCTCGTGATTAAATTGAATCGATTGGATTTTTTTTATACCTTGAACCCAAATGAAATGCCAAAAGAAAGGGTATAATGGTTTGCTACAGAAGAAGGTTTCACGGACTTCATTACGTTATTATTTTCTTGATCAGCTTGAATATATATATCTATCTGTCTGACTGTATGGAGACGAAGATTTCGGGAACTATAAGCTCTAAGGACATCCGATTTGACACATATCTTTTCCTATGCAAATTATCGATAACTTTTTGTACGCATGTAATCGATAACAATAAAATATTGAACATTAGAAAACTTACAAAATCTCTCAACTTTATATTGAAATCGGTTAAGATATGAAAGTTTAAGGCTTAATCATTCAAAGCGTTATTGAAGTAGTAGAAGAAGTAGTTCTCAGGATAACTTTTTGGGCTTACGATATACACATGTAATCGATAACAATAAAATAATGAATATTAGAAAACTTAGAAATCTCTCAAGTTTATATGGAAATCGGTTTCAGATATGAAAGTTGAAGTAGTTCTCAGGGTATCTACTAGTCGAGAGCTTAAACACTTCTTTTCTTGTTGTCTTCGGGTTGTTCGGGTTTCTTTTTGTTATCTGAAGAGCTCACCTGGTGCCTGGAGAGTGCCAATTCAATATACTTACATACACATAGTTGTACTATAAAGTTCAACAAATATATATATATATATATATATATATATTTTTTAACCGTAAGTGGATCTATTTATAACGCCGGGTTCTTAGATAAGAGGTAAACAATTGCCCATAAGCATGATCAGCTTTTTGTTACGAAAAAAGGGTAACGAAATAAGGCAAAAAAAAAACCGAATTCCAATACAGATAGATATATATAATATATACTTATTTGGGCAATGATGCTCTGTGTTCCAGTTTCAGTTCCAGCCTGAACGCATCGATAATGATGGTGTTAATGTTAATGACAGCAACTAAAAGCGAAATCAAGAGAAATATGTTGTATACACTGCCCAAAAAGGGTATTATGTATATAGGTTTTGTCATGTTGTTGGGACAACAAAAAGTCTTCATCTTTCGTTTCCCAACTCTGCAAAGGGTATATGTACTCCGCGATGTCCGAACAGCATTTTTCCTTGTTTCGTTTTCGTTTTTGCTCATTTCGTATGCCCGACAGCGTGTTTTGAGTATAAAGTTGGGTTGTTTTCGCATAGCTTGAATACCATTTCTGTTGGTAGGTAGCGAGTGGGAGAGGGTGACAGGGGGGGAAACCACACAAAATTCGGAATTCACATGGAAGTACATTTAAGGATATAGGGCCCAAGTAATTATGTATACGGGCGGGCGCTCTGGCCGAACGAAATTCCTTGTTTCTGGTACATTCCTTAAGAAATTCTTCTTTTTTGCACAGTGTATAACCAATGCTGGTAGTGCAGTAAGTTAGTTTTTTTAGTAAACTTTTAAGATCGCTAAAAATACAAATGAAAAAAATATCCCAAAATGTGTATTTTAAAGATCGACAACTTAAGCTATTTTGTTTTGCGGTTTTTTTGTGGGGTTTTTTAATGGTTTTGTTAGCCACAAGACTTGAGATTGAAAACTACTAGTAAAGCGGTTACGATCATAATAATGCTAATGATGATGCTGTTTGACCACAAAATGAGCAAATGTTTAAATGAACTTTGTTCGTTTTACCCAGTTTTGCAGTTTCCCGTACGCTCTATTTGTGGTTGATCTACATACGACGAAGACGTCAGAGCTTGGAAGTCTTTCAAGTGTTGCTGTTGGTGTTGATGTTGAAGCGGGGTGAAGAGTGTCAAAGGGGAGAAGTGCTTTGTCCGTTGTCAACGTAGATTTCTTATCGGACCAATAAAAGCGTCAGCTCAAAGCTCGAAACGTTTTATTCATCGACATAAAAGGAACACACACACACACACATACATACATATGTACATATTTGTACCAAGTATACAATGTATACAAAAGAGAAAGAGAGAGATGGAGTGCAAGTGCAGTTAAGTGCAGATAAGGCGCGATCAGGATGAGGTGTTTTTGAAATGTGGGCGAAAAAGCGCAACGGAAGAAGGCGTGTGTATGTGTGTGTGTGTTTGTATGCGTATGCAATCAAATGCTCTCGCAATTGCGTCGGCAAACAACGGCAAACGACGACGACATGGCTCAAGTGCTAAAGTTCAGCAGCAACGCGAGTGGCGTGATTACTATTATACTGTTGATTATTAAATATTCTACGCCACTAAATACCCACACACACACACACACACACATACACAGATACAATTTTGTACTGAATATAATTCCACACTGTTGTAATTTCAGAATTTATTTAGTGAAGACTCTATCCAACAATACGCACTGTAGATTTTGTATAACAGCCTGTCAGCACACAACCAAAGTTCCACACCGCATTGATCAACAAGAGCGCTTTCAGTTTTAGCCCGTGCATCAACCGTTAATGTTGTGGTTGTCGACTGGACTGTGGACTGTGTGCACTGATATTTATATGACTTTAAAATTTTGTTGTAATTCGGCCCAAAAGTTGAAATTGTCGTAGAATCCTGTATTGTCTGGTACTTGCCTACTTACTTGAAAACTTATGACTGAAAAAAAGTAATAGAATGTGATTAAAACCAAAATAATAAGAAACGTCAAAGGCAACATCAAGTTACCTGCTAACCAACGTAGCACTGCTGCAGCTGCGAATTCAAATTCGCCGCACACACACACACACACCGTTAACCCCAAGAGAGAGACATCATAGTGTGAACGAGATCCCTGACCAAATGATATCACGAAATCGATTAACTGCACTTATCAGCTGCTGTCTATAACTGTAATTCAAATGCAAAGAAACATATGAAAATTGTGTGTTGTGTTGAAAGTATGAAAAGCTTACCGTATTAAAGTATATATGTATATGTATATAACCGTGTAAATGTGATTAACTGTATAGGAAAATGTAAAAACTGTTTGTGTATGTGTTTTTTGTGTTTTTGCTGTCTGTAAGGAAAAGAATGCTCTAGATGCTACTGACGGCCTGTAAAAAAAGAAAAATTTTAAATTAATTATAATAAATGATTATTTATGGAAACTTACGCGGTCTCTTGGCCGGAGGTGGCACGCCTACTTCAAACTCCTCCGGATTGGCAATATAGTAATCGGCTAGAACTGCCGCAATGCGGCGCAAAGCACGATTACCTTTAAGCTCAGTCTCCGTAATACCGGCCGTCAATTTACCCCTTTCAATTGCAGTCTTTGTCGAATTGTTCACATCATTGAGGATTTTGGCCAACAGTTCTGGCTTATTCGAATGATGGCTCGATATCCGACGCCAAAAAGTTTTTGCGAATCTCAACAGCTCAATCGATTCACGCAAATTTAGTCGCTTCTTGCCCACCCGAGCCAAATACGCCATACACAATGCGTGTTTCAGTTTCTGAATTGAGCCACTTGTGCTGTACCCCGGCACACTCCCGGTTGCGGTTGTTCCGGATGTTCGGGGTGACCATCCTTTCCGATCCATTGTGCTTTTTGTAAATTGCACGGTTCCCTTGGGCTGGTAATAGTTGCAAAGAATTCGCTTCAAAACACGTAATATGTATAAGCTTATGTAAGGCATTTTTACTTTTTCTATTATTTAACGCACAATAAAATTGAGAAAACTTTTTATTTTATTCTATTGTCGACTACTCGTTTGAGTTTTTATATTATACTGAGCTAGGGTTCAGGTAAATTTTGCTGGCTTGCTGTGACAAGGAATAAATTGTGCTTTTCAAACTAGTTCAGTGTTCGGTTAACCGTTATTTTCAAAAAAATGTTCGCCTGAACTAAACACTGTGCTCACTAGATCGCTCACTGGTTCGCTCCCTGGTTCCAAAACGATTAACTGTTTTTGCACTGGAATTGTTGTTGCATTCCATTTAAAAATAAATGAACTAAAATGAATTTGAATATTTTATATATTTATTTAAACGTATCTTTTAAAAAAAAGAAACGCGATTTGTGTATATATAATAGTAGGTAAATTATTGATTGATCATTATTGGATCTTAGCACATAATGAAACGTGTATCTGGATCAATACGGAGAACCATTAAATATATATATATATCGTATAGTTTAATGTTAATATAGTTGCTTTTACATAAATAATATTTATATTTTAAGTGTAAACTGAAGTTGACAATTTCAATTTTTATTGAAGGGCTTTTTTTGTCTCTTGTTTATTTGTTTCTTAATATCTATTTTATGGTGGTTATGACAATAGGAGGGTTAGGGGGGGGTTGTGGGGGGTTGGTGCATGAGCTTGAGGCGTCTCGGGCGTCCATTTTAGCCCCCATTCAGCTTGTTTTTTTAAGTGTATGTGTGTATTGTTGTTGTTGTTCTCTTTCTCTTTCTGTCTCTCTCCCTCTTATCACAAAAGCCAGCCCAGACACAGCTCAGCACAGAGTCTCCACAAACTTTTACGGGTTGTGTGGGATGGGGGAGGGGGTTGGAAGAGATGGGTTTATTTTTGTTTTCATTGTTAGGATCACTTTTTTCTCTATCACTTGGCGCGTGCACCCAATTCGATTATTCCGTTTTTTGTTGGCATTTTTAGCACTATTTTGTTTGTTGTTCCGTTATTCGCCAACATACATACATATCCGCTATTCGATTATACTATAACACATAATTAACTACATTACATCCAGGTTTCGAGGAGGTTTTGGGGCGAGTGTTTACAGTTGTTTGTTTATGCTTTTGTTTTTCGTTTCGTTTGGAGTTGAAATTATTTCGGCTAAACATAATGCTTGATGCGCTTCCAACGCTTCACCAGCCAGACAGCGATTTCTTTCTCTCTCGCACGCTTGCTTCCTCTCTCTCTCTCTCTTGCTCTATCTCGCTTAGGCCATGCCAGCTGAGAGATTAGTACTGCTGCTGCTGCCACTTGCAACGGGCTCATCGGCACTTGCCGCCTGCTGTTTGTTGTTAAGCAGCTGCATAAAATATTCACCAAAGACCGCATGATTGTAGGAGACAAGACGACGAAACGAGGCTATAAATGCAACCAGCTCCTCCTCAAAGTCGCCAAAACCAGACGGCGGCGGCGGTATATTGCCATTGGAACGCAAAGCGACGCGCACAAAACCATCCAAGCGATTGGCTACAATATATATAAATATAGAGTTTACTTTTCTCTCTCGAAATCTATATCTAAATCCCTTACCCATTAGGCTGCGTACCGGGGACGACTTGTTGTTCAGCTGGAGTATTTGAGTTTTAAGTTGCAACTCCTGGGATTCGCTAAGTGGTGGCAGTTGTTCGTTGGCTAGCGATTTGTTAATAAATGCGCGTATCTGATCATAACAGCTATCAATGGCAGCACCAACTTGGCTAAAAGTCGAGAAAGAAAAAAGTTAGCCAAAAGCGATTACAAAACAAATAACTCAAATTAAACCTACTCCTGTTGCTTGACATGCTGCATTAGTATGTCCAGTTGCTGGGCAAGCTTGATGCGATTGTCGCGTCGCTGCGCTATAACTGGGACACCTTGTGCTATCGAGATTAGGGAGGCGCATAGGATTAGGCGCTGGGCACGCGAGCTGAGTCCGGCAAAGCGTTCCTTGTCAATGCGCAATAGTTCGGGAAACTCTTTGTCCGACGGATAGTCCAGAAGTTGCATGCATGCATTATAGATGATATCGTCGTTGTTGTTGCAGCCGGCACGATGACGGTGTAGCCAATCCTCAGTGGACGGAAAACCAGCTACAATAACAATTTACATATATATATAACTCGGACAGGAATATATAACAATATTGTTAAGTATACGCACCATTACCATGAAATTCTCGCAAATAGTTGCTAAACTTTTGCTTCTCATATTCAACAGAGTTGGCCGCAATATCATTGCGTGCCACCGATAGCAAAAAATTTGCCATATCCAGTTTCATGAGCGACATACACTCCAAGATGCCGCGGAATGTGTCGACAACATCATCGATTTCACGCAGCTTGGCTACCGTTTCATCACGTGCCGGTGAACACATGTTGGACAATAGATGGATCACAAAGTTGGCATACGCGCGGAAGTCCAGGGTGCCACGCTCCGCCTGCTGGCGGATGAGTGCCTCATCCAAGGCCGCATTGATGCGTACCATAGCGTTGGCATTCTTCACCGATAGCACTTGTGGGAAATCCTCTTTGATCTCACCCAGCAGCCGTATGGCCTGATCGTATGAGGGTGGCTCACGTTCCAGTTGCTCGCGCAGCAGATCCCAAAACGCCTTGTGCACCATGGTCTTGATGCGACCCTCCAGACTGCAAAACGTAAGCGAAACATAAAATAGTGTGTGAGAGAGAGAGACTATGACTCACCTGTCCATGGGTGGTTCATATGGTTGCAGCTTAAACTCCGGATTGAGTGCGATCTCATGTGCCAGCTCCATGTTCTGAAGATTCTTAAACATGCTGGCAACCTCATCCATGGTCACAATCTTGGGTGGACTGCCAGCAACGCTGGGCAACAGAAACCGTGTCATGCTATCCGTGGAACTTTCGCTATCAGTTCGTAAACGTAAATCGTCCTGTACATTCTTCTGCTGCTGCTCCTGGTCCTGGTCATTGTTCTGCTTGGCGTCCATGTTTTGATTTGATTTGCAATAAATTTGATTACCGCTTTCGAATTCAATGGATTTGGAACTGATGCAGATTTATGTTCTGTGTTCTTTTAAATACTACTGGTTGTTGTTGTTGCTGGCTGCTTCAGTTTTCGTGTCGTGCAACTGGTTTTCTGCAAATATGGAATAAAGCGGGTTTCTCCTTATTAGTTGCAATTGCGTCTCGCTTCCGCGTATAGAAGGAAGCTTCAAACAAAGAGCTTTTCAAACTGCATCACAGCTGAGCTGAGCTCAGGGTCAGCATTGTCTTGAGCGCGGAATACAAATGCATGCATACACACACACACACACATACAGAAATTTTCTATTTACCCAAATATTTCAATAAAGTATTGCGATGTTATTTTAGCTTGATTTTAACGAAATGCGACGTTAAAAATGAACGCAAGCAAATAACCGTTAAAAATACTATACGTGTGTGTCTGTGTTAGTGTGCAAGACAAGAAAGAAACAAAAATACATATGAATGTATGTAGCTGTAAACAAAGGTACCTTAACACCTTGCAGTTACTCTCTAATCACACACACACACTTACACAGGGAAAATAAAAGTGGGTTGGGGGGCTTTTGGTAGACAAATCTGTAACCTCGATCAAAATATACATTTGTGTAGAAAATATTTGATATGTATTGATATATGTTGCAATTTGAATTTGTGTCGCTGACATAGTTTCCAAAATTAACGCGGAAAACCAGAGCAAATTGCACAATTGCTCTGCATAACGAAATGTCGACATAAACACAGAGACGATAATAAAGCAGCCAATGAAAACAGAAACGAAGAAAATTCGAATATTACGCAGCAGCGCTGCTTTGAATGCTGTAAGTGTGTCCGTGTACGTGTATGTGTGTGTGTGTGCATACTTCAAAATTGGACACAAGGACGGCGCAGATGGGTGGTTGGGGAGGATGGCACATTTATTGTAACAATATAAAATTCACATCGATATAAAAACACAGATACCACCAATAAATCTTACCTCCAATTAGAGCTAACTCCACAAATAAATTTCTTCTTTATGCCCGAAAAACACTTGCACATTTAATTTGTATCTGTTATTTTTTAGTTTAATTTTTGTTTCACGCTAACAACAAATTTAATGCATTGATTTAGCGCGAACGCTTCATTCGCTTGCGATGTCCAAATTGAATTGTGAGTAATAATGTTGTGAATGTACAAATTTCAACTTGAACCAACGCTGGCCAGCTTTGTTTGTTGTGCTCGAACTGCTGTGTTGTTGCTCGCATATGTTCCACAACATTCTAGAATAAAAGCGCGTACGCAGCTTCATACAGTTATAATTGCGTGATATGAGCTAAAATTGTGTCTGTTGAAATGTTGTACACTTTGCGTGTTGCAATTTCAAAACAGATGATCATGAGCCATTTATAAGTAGAATATCATAATGTTTATTAGCTTTGTCTTAATAAATTGAATTGTGTTGGTTCACGCTCAGCTGTTGTGGCGCAGCATACTAGCCTTCACTAAAAAGCCAGACTGTTTGAAACAACAGCAACAGTCTCGAGACCAATGCGTAGACTACAAATAATATTGAAGGTTAAAATAAACCAGTCGCTCTTCTAAAAAAAAACACAGCCTTGGAAAAATAAAATTTTTGTTATGTTACTTATAAATGACCATTATTTACAAATATATTGTGCAATCACGCGTTGCCGTACACCAAAAATATTATCAGCAAAGCTCATTACCGACCATGTGGCAACGCTACAAGCTAACATCAGACACCAGACAGACTCAATAGTATAGAAGAATTTCAGATTTTTTTTTTCAGGCTAATGTTAATTTTGTAAAACAATAGGAAAAAACCAAATAAGAATCAGCAGTAACAAATAGACAAAAACAACCATTGCATTAACACATTACGCTTAGGATAGAGTGTTGTGTTATTAGTTAATGCCAACCGATGTTGAAGGCGCAGCGCTGACTGTCCCACCAACCACCACCAAACTCCCCCCTGCACACCTGCCATCCTGCCAACAACTGCAACATGGAAAGTGAAAAGATATTAATGGCCGCTGGCGTCACAGTCGCTGCTGTTGTCGGTGCATTCGTCTTCTGGGGTCCATCAGGTGAGCAAATTAATTAACAATTTTCAGCTCACTTTTGGCATGCATTTACATTGATATACATTAAAGGATCACGTCTGCGTCAGCGTCGCGGCCAAATTGCTGGACTACACAATTTTGGATGGAGCTGCTTTCTAAATACACTGCTGCAGGCGCTGGCAGCCTGTCCGCAATTCATTGCCTGGTTACAGTTGTATAATGGCGTCACACCGGATCGCAAGAGTTTGATTAGCTCGATGCTTAACACATTGGAGGTGGTAAATGGCACACATGCAACGCTTCGCGGTGATCCACATTCTCCAGGTGCAGTGTTGCGTGCACTAAACACTCTCGGCTGGGTCATACCGCAGGAGGAGCACGATGCCCATGAACTTTTCCATGTACTGTTGGCGTCGCTGGAAGAGGAGGCAACGCGACCTCAGCAAATGGGCTGCCTGTCTGATGCACTGCTCCCATCGGGCCTAACAACACCAGCTGGCGGTGAATCAACTATCAATGATTTTAATGGTACGGGCGCCATGACGCCACTTGCCTACCGCAATGTGCCCGCTGTGGGCCAACGTATTGGGGACCAGCCGCATCGGCCATCGAGTGCCATGCTCACCGATTTTCTTAACATGGAATATGATGAGGCTACCAGCTTGCAGCGTCTAGTGCGCTCCGAGGCGCACACACCCGACTCCCCGGCCTCCGTGTGCGAACGTGAGTCGGCGGATGTTTTGACTCCCACTGGCGGCACAGCTTCATTTTCGGGTCACTCGCCTTTCGGCTATCAATCGGCACTTGCCGCCATGGACTTTATTAACCCACAGCCGGCGCTAACTGGCTCACCCATTTTGGGCGGCGAACGTTTATCTCGTCCTCGCCAACAGCAAACGCAGCAGTCGCAGCAGAACGATGGTCTCAATCGACGCGTCTCCAGCTCGTGTCGTTCACTCGAGCGCCTTAATCGCGGTCCCGGGCGCGTCTCCATTTGGTCCAGCATGATGCCCAGCCAAGTGGCGCATCCGTTTCAAGGCGCCATGGGTGCCCAAATCGTTTGCAATGGCTGCGGCTCCAAGTCAGCAGTTCGATATGATAAATTCGATAGCATCACCCTAAATCTACCAGAACAGCGTCGCTCGGGCCTAAGTTTGGGTCATCTGCTAAGCGAGTACATCACATCGGAGGATCTGAGTGATGTCAAATGCGACTCTTGCAATGAAACTACAATGCACACAAAATCCGTAACGTTTGCCAAGCTGCCGGCATGCCTCTGCATTCATATTGCCCGCACCGTCTGGCTAAACACTGGGCAGCCGTGCAAGCGACAGGAATTTGTACACTTCCCCGAGAGCCTCTCAATGGCACCTTACAGCTTCGTACAGCCGCATCTCAATAGTCAGGTGAGTCATGTGACTGTCTGAAGTCATTTTAAATTGGTGCTCATTATTTTTATTTTGGTGGGTAATAGGCGGGCACTCCTTGGGGATCGACAATGTCGTTGTACTCTTCAAGTTTGCCCATGAACAATGGCGTCGGGGCAGGAGGAGAGGGCTTTGGCGCAATGTTTCCCAAAAATCTATACCGCTTGCTGGCAGTCGTTGTGCATTCCGGTGAGGCAAACAGCGGACATTTTGTCACCTATCGACGCGGTTCGCTGCGCAATGCCCATCGGTGAGTCAGACCACAACCACCACACCAATGTGAAAGTTTATTGATTTTGTGCCTTATAATGCTAATGATATTATTGATTTACAGCTGGTTCTACACTTCGGATACTATTGTGCGTGAGGTGTCCATTGATGAGGTGCTTAGTGTGCCAGCATATTTATTGTTCTACGATCGTGGACAGCAGCGTGCACAACAGATGCAGATGCATATGCGTTGAGCAGCTGACCCGCTGCACGCCGCACGGCTCCCGCCCCAACCCCTTAAAGCATATGTGTTGAAGATTCGTGTCGGCCTAGTCATTAATATATATATAATTAATTCGCAACGTTGTGATGGATAACTCAAATAGTCATGCGTTATAGAATGTATGGAAATAGTGGCCATAGGACACAGGTCCTCCAAAGACAAAGAATACAAGAAAGAAATCCAGTCAAAGATCAACGATCTGCAAGAAATGGTCTCAGCAAGCACCAAAAAAACAACAACAAAATAAAAATTATCCCACACACATACACATACTCAAAATCACACCTGCTTTATTAAAAGGGCAGGCCTTAAATATGCGTATAAATACTATAACAACAATAACAATAACTAATCATATATACAATTTGTTACATCAATGCATTTAAATTTTAAAATTGAATTTAAAATTCAAGTCATGTGCTTTTAGATCTGTCTGTATTTACATAGCAATATAGATTCCAAGATAACAACAAGAAAATCCTAGAGTAACGCATTTGTATGCAACAACAAAAATCGATATTAAGTATATTTTGTTTGGCGTTTGTTCATAATCTGTTATAATATGTATGTTTTTTTTCTATATAGTATATATATTACATATGTATAAACTTCCCGCTCGTAGTTGTTAACAGATCACTATTTGTGGGTTAAGTGTCAATAGACAATTGCATTTATTGATATATGCGAAGCGGTCTTCTCAGAAATCGAAAATAAAGCATTCTTTAAACCACAATTACAAGTTTATTTCTTATACAACAGTTGCGAGTGTCGCTGGATCTGCAGCATTGAAGTTTTGGTGCAACGGCAAAATTAGTGCTTATGCGCCAAAAATTAGAAGTTTAGTTATCGATCATTGCACATCAGAAGTTGGTGTGCACACACTTGCGATTAAAATTGAGTTCGCTAAAATTTGAAATTAACGAGCACCTACTGTTATCGCTACCAATCGATATTTATACACATAAGATATTCAACGTGTGTACACACTTTTATTTTTATTTAAAAAACAAGCCCAAGCAATGCCCAAATTGTGCGTGTGTGAACAGCTAGTATGTCCAAAAACACAAATAAAAAACCACACAATGTGAGGAAAATGCAGCATACATCACGCTTCACGCCCAAAATTAGAGAATACCTCGCCGCGCTGCCAAACGAACGTGAAATAGAGCTGGAGCGCTTCATGGCATTATCCTCATCGTCGCCAGCGAGCAGCAGCGTCAGTGTTGGCGCGCACAGCATCGACGCAATGCGCAGCGGCAGCCGCAGTCGGTGCACTAGCAGTAGCTGTAGCAATGTGGTGGTTGCAACAGTAACAGAAGCACTAACAACTACCCCACAAACAGCTGCCTGCGCAGCTGCCATGGAGTGCGTGCGTGGGAAAAACAAAGGAACACAAGTAATCAACATACCGATTGTCATGGAAACAAGAGCGGAGAGCTGCAGCAGCGGCAGTAAACCAACTGCGTCCGCTTCTGTTGAGGATTTGCGTACACCAACCAAGGGCACACAGACAACGACGCCGCAAATGCAGACGCGCAAAACACAAACACCGGAATCGGCTTTGAAATCGCACAAACGCTTGGAATGGGATCCTGCTGCCGATGTGGGTTATCGTTGTGAGCGTGCCGCATCCGTTAGCAACATAAGCACATTAGAGCGCTCTGTCCTGGAGGCGGTAATGCAGCCAAATCGTTCCGAATCCGACTTGAATCGTCTTCAACAACAGCAGGAGGCAGTGACAGTGCCGCCTTCACGTGCCCAACCGCCTCTGGCCTCCAGCACATTTGTCAACAGTCAGACAATGACAACGCCAGTGCCTAGCCAGAGCTCACGACGCGAGTCCGGCGTCACATCAGCGGCAAGCAGCTTTGACTATCAGCAGCACCGTCACAACAGTTCAAGGCGTTCCTCGACAGCCGCCACCACCACCACCAGTCGCAGCAGCAACAGCAGCCGGCACACACTTAGCGCCGAAGAGCTGCTGCGTCATGTGGAGCAACAGCGTCAGGAGCGCGAATATGCCGCACAGCTACAGCAGGTTCTCTCCTGCAACAATCGTCGAAAGCAAAACAAAGAGAATCAACAGCCCCAGCCACAAACGGCGACGCCTCAAACCTCGCGTGCCAAAACAAGCACCTCCTCCTCGCTCGTCTCCAATGCCTCCTCTAGCTCCTGTCCATCTGCTCGAGGTGATCTGGATCTGGGTGTCGATTTGCTTTGCTCGCTGGTCAATAAACGCAGCCTCAGTCATGGCCAGAAGAAGCAGCTCATTCGTGACATTGCCAAACGACTTGCTTGCCTCGATCTTGTGGGCAGCAATGGTAGCAGTAGCAATAGTCGCGCCGAATCCATTAGCAGCTCCAAGCGGAGCAAATCTCTTAGCCATCACAAACAGCAGCGAGAGCAAGTGCAGCAGCAGCAGGAGCAGCTTGTTAAAAACCAAAGCCCCCAACCAAGAGGTATGTTGCTCCTGAACTTCCAGCTTTAAGCTTGCAGTTAAACTTACACCAAAACTTATATTTGCATCTTGTAGAGTCCCACATTAGCCAGGACAAAGCTACCAATACGAGCAATCGATCCAGCTTGAACAAAGCAATAGGGACACAAGTGACGCCTCCTGCAGCAACTGAGTCTGAACTCAATCTGGTTCCAGTTCTATTGCCTGTGCCTGTGCCTGCACCCAGAACACGCATTGCCACGCCCACAGAGTCGCCACTGCAACCGTGTAGCTATGCATCGACCAGCAGCGGTGCCTCCAACGAGCTAATCACCCAAAAGACCAATTTGCGTCCCAAATCCAGAAGTTCAACAGACGCCGCCGAGCTATCAGCCATGCGCGAATGGCTACATCCGATGACCCAAAGCGAAATCGAATACGAGGAGAAGCAAGCACAAATGCGCTCAAGCATGGACAAGGAGCGACGATCGCAGTTGGACTGGATCGATACAGAGATTCGACGCTTGCGCATGCTACAAAATCTGCTGAACAGTGCTGCCAAAGCTGATGCGAATCTAACGCCATCATCATCTCATCTAAACATTCCTATTCAATTGGTTGCTGCACCGCCCGTAATCGAGTCCAACAAGCAGCAGCGACAGTCACAACGTCCGGCGCCACCAGCACCGCCAGCACCACCAGTGACGCCAGTCGCAACGCCAACGCAACCAACCGTTGTTTTGGTTGCACCCACTGCATCAACACGTCCGCCACGGCAACTACCACCAACACCACCACCGCCGCCACCTCCACCGCCACCACCGTCACGACCATTGCCGCCGACACCACCAAAACAAAGCAAACCAATGCAGCGTAGCAAAATGGCAACACCCAACACTCTGAGCCATTCGGGCAGCAGCGAGAGCGTTTGCTCCTTTGTCCAACAGCGACAGCGACAATTTATGGCCCACTATCAGAATCAACAGCAGCAGCGCCTCGAACAGCAGCAACAGCTCTTCAAGCTGCAGCAGCAGCAACAGCAACAACAACAGCAGCTCATCCATAGACAGCAGCAGCAACAGCAACTGCAATTGCATCCTCCATGTCCAATGGTGAGATTATGATAATGAGAAATCAAACATAAGGCTTGTTAATAACTGTTTTTCATTCATTTGTAGCAACAACAACACGTGCAACAACCGCTACAGCAACATCAATATATACAAATGCAGTATGCACAGGGAACTGGAGCAGGTGCGGGCACGGGCAATGCCTACAGTTGTCTGGAAGATGGTGCTGTCTATTATCATGTGGTTAACTCACATAGAGCACCATGCTATGTGCACGCAGCGAAAGAAAATGCAGAAGCAGCAGCAACAGTAAAAGCAGTAACAACAACAGCAAAAGCAACAACTGCAGCAATTGTGGCAACTACAGCAATAACAACTACGGCTGCACCAGGAACTTATTCACAAAATAGCTGCACAGCAACCAGTTCAACATCATCGTTGCTGTGCATTAGTAGCTCCGAAATGTCCATACCCATGGGCATGGTTAGCGGCGGTTGTGAAGCGACCACAACGACAACAACCACAACAACAACGCATCAATACGATGATGTTGCCTGCCATCACCAGCAGCAGCAGTTGCAACTACATCAGCGTTTCCATCAACATCGACAGCATCGCTTGCAGCATGGCGACGAGGAGCAGCGCCAACAGATGCTCAATGTGCGTCCACGTGGCATTGCATATGCCATTCAATTTACATCCAGCGGCGATGTCAGCGAAATGCTAACCAATGCCCTGTCGCTCCAAGAACACTTACAGCTCGCTCGCCCACTGTTCTGTGCCCAATCCAAACAGCGCAAGGCCATACTCAATGAGATGCAGCTGTTGCGCAATGAGCGACGTCGTGAACTCGATCAGCTCATCGAGAACAGCAGCCTGGAGACGTTGGATAAACGACTTAAACAGCTGCCGCCACCAGTTACCTGTAAGCAAGAAACAATTCAATTCAAAATCAATGTATATAGTATATCTTATGGTAATTGTATTTCCAGCACGTGTACGCATCTTTACCACCAAGGAGATGAAGGCTTTGACGAATAAACGTTGCGAGTATTTGCCAGAAGTGTTGGCCGCCCAAAATCGTGAGCTCGAGGAACGTCGTCGTCGCAGCAATCGTATTATGCGCGATGTCTTCAATAGGGTAAGTTATCGTTACAATATATCCATCCAACACAAACTGAACAAGATCTTTTGTATATTGCGTTATATAGCGTTTGCAACGTCGGGTTCGTCGTGGTAAACTATCGCTGAATCATAGTCGTACCGTCATCTAGCTACACTCGCCTCTACGAGACTCCAAAACTGTGCCAGTTTTTATCATTTATATTAATCATTAGGTCTGTCAGTTTTATATCTACCTATATGCCACTGAAGACTTAACTCTTAAATAGTTTTTTTTTCATCTACTGACAAATGTATTTTTTTTATATAGCATTATATATATGTTTTGTTGGACCAATAAATGATATGGAATGTGCCATATCAAATAACTTAAAATAATACTTTAGAACAAATCCCATTTAGTTGTCGTTTTTGAGATCAGCTTTTTACTTTATTTAAGTTTTAACATTGGCGATTAACAATATGCATAATAATATTATAATAATGTTAAACTCTTTGCAAGCTAAACAACATTTATCATGTTTTCTATATATTGGTGTTCTATTCTGAGGAAAATTTATCTTATAATTAACAAAGACAGAAACGATTTTTTTCTATTTACTAACAAGACGACGAAAAAAAATCCATATATATATATATTAATATATATATATATATGTGTATGTATATATAGGCAAATTGTATTGCTTAACAACAGATACAATGCAGCTGAAAATGTATATTATTTATAGGTGTTTATCGTTATCGGTTTTTCGTAGTTGAGATTGAGTATTGATTGTAATTATAAGTATACATTTATATATATATATATATGTTTAATTTTATTTGCTATAATACCAGCCGCAATGCCAAATCAGGTCACAGGTCTCACATTTCTGTCGCATACAGATCGAACGATTGCTCCAATCCGATTATGATTACGAGCACAGGAAATATTACGGAAATATGTTCAGGACTTGAGGATTAGGAATGTTTTTTGTACCTAAGGAACTGGACCAACAAACAATGCAAAGCAGTTAACGCGTTTCATTTAAACTTGGTTATGGGGCAATAATAAGGTTTCTTTTGAGTATTTAACTATATAGTATAAGATATATATATGATAACAACGATCTATCTCTTTCTCTTTCTCTCTTCATTGTCTTACTTAGAAGCTAATAATTGAGATTGCATACAATTTGCTAGATTCCCGCCTCAAATTGCTCCACTGAATTAACTTATTTGCGCGCAACCATATCAAGACCACCTTCCTCCTCCATCTTGGATAGAAACTTGATGGCGCGCTGCGAGGGTTCCGTTTGTCTTGCCATATCAATAAGACCCAACAGTTTCTTAATGCCAATGAAGACACTGCAAGAAATCAAAAACAATTAATACAAAAAAATGTTCCATACTTGGATTGGAATTGTCATACCGTTTTCCAGCCATCTTTTTGCCAATGGCTTGAATTTCACCCTTGCTAAATATATCGGAATGCTCGAGCACGGCGGTCACATGCTCTGGACTAGATAAATTGGGCACATGCAACACCGAGGTGAAGGCCGAAAGCATTTCCATTTCCTCAAGGACCTCCCTGCAGACACAACACATAAAAACACATTAGAATCGAATGAAATCTATGGTAGAATGGAATGGGAGTTACTCACCGTCTGCTGGAAGTGCAGAGTATCAAGAGTTTGCGTCCTTTGGGCGGCTGCTTCTTGAGCAGCACAAGCAATGCCTGGAGCGTTAGATTGGAATAACGTGGTCCAATGGGACCATAGTCGAGCAGACGCTCCACATTGTCCACCACAATGCAGCTGAGCGTGGAACGATAGGCATCGTCGAAGATCTTACGGATGTGCAGACATTTGGCCGACTCGGTATAGCCGACCATGTCCTCGGGAGAGCAGACCTTCACGAATGGGAAGTCCGACATCTTGGCCAGCTTGGCAGCCAATGCGGTCTTGCCGGAATTGGGTGCACCGGCAACTAGGACAGAGACAAGGCCACTGGATTCGGGTGCCTTTGCCTGTTGCACATACAACATGCCATCCTCGAGCAAATTGCTAACCGGTTGACCCCAGTTGATGACACCTCGGGCAACCATATTGTCCAGTATCTCCTGGGCGGTGCCAAATGCCGGCTTAATATCATTCTCCAGGGAATGCAGGAAGTCATCGCGATTCACTTTCAACTTCTCCATGGCCTCCGGATCAACGGTGACCTTGGCATCCGCCTTAATCAAACGATTCATGGCACTGGATTGGGCGGCACGCACCAGACCCTCCAGCTCGGCACCGCTAAAGTTCTTGGTGAGCGCAGCGATCTCCTTGTTATCGACATCATCGTTGATCTTATTGAAATCTCGCATACGTTTTGTATGTATATTGAGGATCTGAACGCGTCCCACCTCATTGGGCAGACTGATCTCCATTTGAACCTCTAGACGACCCGGTCGCAGCAGCGCCTCATCAATCATATCCCGTCGATTTGTCATGCCAATGACCAGAATATTATTCAACTGATCGACACCATCGATCTTGGTCAGCAGCTGATTGACGACGGTGTCGTGTACACCACTGTTGCCGGCCACAGAGCCACGCTGCTTACAGATGGCATCGATCTCATCGAAGATAATGATATGTAGGCCACTGTTAGGGCCCAGACGTTTCTCCTCCTCCTCGGCATCGGCGAACAAACGACGCACATTCGCCTCCGATTCACCCACATACTTGTCCAGAATCTGGGGTCCATTGACAATCTTGGGTTCGCGTGCATTCAGCATGGTGCCAATTTGTCGGGCCATTAGCGTTTTGCCAGTACCGGGTGGGCCATAGAGCAGTATGCCCTTGACGTGCTTGCAGCCCAGCTGCTCCACCAGTTCGGGTGGAAAGACTCGGGAAGCGAATGCTCGACGAAAGATCGCATTGAACTCTTGATCCAGACCGCCAATGCCCATTTTGCCAAAGTCCCAGTCCGGATTGATAATGGATTGACGGACCACTTTGCCCTTCGATTTGCCCTGGAGATTCAATGAGCTGTTCTCGGCCTTCTCGAACTGAACCGTCGTGTTGCCAAGGATGCGACCGAAGCGTACATTACGCATCACTGGCTCTTTGCCCTCGCCCAGGCTCTTGGGATCAATGGAATCGAGCGATTTGACCGCCAAGCCAAGCAGTTTCTTATCCTTAAAGTTAAAGACCAACGATTGGCCGACAGTTAAGGCCATTCCAGCAAATTGCATTATAAATTCCTTGGCCATTTGATCCGAATCGTATGGCTCCTGGGACACACTATTGGTGTGAAAGAGAAAGAAAGAGAGATAGCAATCATTTGATGGGGTTATGTAATCACAAATACTATAATTTCCGGCCAACCAAATCTAACCTCACTTTTATTAAAGCTCACGCACACAAACAAACTCACACGCTCACACATAAAGCATACTTACGTCTTCTTTTGCAAAAAATCTGTCTCAAAGGAAACAGATGTTATGACATCGGAATTGGCATCAAATCGATAAGGTCGCACCTCTAGCTCCTGATTAATGGATAGCATTGCCCATTTGCGCTGCACCAAAGAGAATCCCACATAACCGCTGGGCACCTCGACGGTCTTCTCCAGCGCAAAGATGAAATGTTGCCCAGGTGCAGGCGAAATGTCGGCATACCTGAAAGAATTTTAAATGAAATGTGTGAGTGCTGAAGTAAAGTGATTTATTTTTATATTTAACTCACTTGACATCGTCCGGAAAATCACCCACGTTGACAATGGCACGATTTGTCAAGGACAGCTCGTCCGTGGGACACTTGGTGGCCTTCAAGCGCTGTGTTCAAGTGGGTAAGTGACAAAAGTTATTATACTTATTTTTTACCAGAATTAATAATTATGCATAACTCACATAAGCCATAATAGCTACTTCTTCTATTTGCTACTGCGGCTGCTGCTGTAATGTACGGGAATTTGCGTTGTGTTTGTTGTTGAAAGGAGGGGAAGGAGGTTGTTTGTCTGTGTTTACAGCCTCAGCGCGTTAGTGTTTATCGATTCAAGAGTTTTGGGCTTTGAGTTTTTGCAGTTTTCGTTGCTGATGCGTTTTGTTTGTTTTGTTGTGAAATTTTGTTTTGGCTTATTTGACACTTTGCACAGTTTAGTGAAATACTAGTGTTTAGTTGGAACACTTTGTGAATTTTGATTATGCTGCATTTCCCTAGCTATGAAGTTAACTGAGGTTAAGCTCGACAAGAGATTTCACAAGCTAGCTTTATTGATTTCTTCAGCGCAAATTTGCTGCGCAGCTTAAAATGAGCGCGCACGCATGCCCTGCCAACTCGACTTGCACAGCATAGGTTGGCATGCCAGTTCACTACAGCGCAGCTGTTTTGCTGGCTCTGTACATTAACAGAACAAATGTTTTTTTAAACGCGGCCTTTAACGTGGCTCTGTTAGCAACATGCAGAATGTTGGGAAACATTATTGTTATTGTCAGCTAAGACGTCGTTCGCTGCGAACGTGTTTGTGTGCGTTGTGAGCGCTCTTGTTGCTTGTCGACCAAAAAAATAAAACGAGCGATATTTTTTATTTCTTTCTATACCTTTTTTTTGTTGTTGTCAAGTGATAAGCGATAATAAAATATTATCAGTGCGAGCTAGTGTTATGCAAAATATAATAAAGCTAAAAAGAATGAAAATAATATAATAAAACAACAAAAATGATCTTAGCGTAACATTTTGCTACGTTTTCATATCGCCTTTCGCGCCTTTTTCAAAGGTCAAACTAAAAAGCCGCGCACGAGCACTATAAACAACCAATAACAAGTGCAACCAACACCAGCAATCGAAGCAGCAGCGCAGCAGTGGAAAATCTACCAAAAAAAACACACCTGAAGAACAAAACAATTACCACGGGGAAAAATCCAACACGTCTTTCTGTCTAACTACCTGTTGAGAAGGTAGCGCCGCCGCGCAGTCGACGTCAATAAAAATTGCCTGCTGCGGCATTAGGGTGAAGCGTGAATTCTTCAAATTTGCAAGAGCCGACCGAGAGTTGATCTGCATGCCGTTAGTTCTTAGAGTTGTTGACGTTGTTGTTGTTGCTGTTGTTGTTATTGTTGCCGGCAGTTGCACGTGCACGTAAACGTAACGTAAAGGCAACGTTTAGCAAACGTAACAACAAACAAACACACACACATACACAATGACAAAGCCGCGATGGGCATTAGACACCATGAGCAGCAGCATCAGCAAACGGAGCAGGAGCGTCGGCGTCGGCGTCAGCGTCAATACGTTCTCAATTATGTTGAATTTGTTGTTGCTGTTACTGTTGTTTTGCACGACAACGATTTGGTGCTTTAATTTGGAGCAGCGTCAGCCGCTCATCAAGTACGGACATGCAAATTCGTATTTCGGCTATTCGCTGGCCACGCACACCATTGGCGAATTTAATTTGGCAAATAACACTAAATGGTAAGTGAGAAAGAGCCTTTAAACATCTCTAATATTTTCAACCGGTTTCAGCCGTATTGAATGTGAATTATGGCTTATTATTTGAATTATTATTTAATTTTTCTAATAATGTTTAAGTATTTATATCTTAATTGACTGACATTGATTATTATTATAAAAACAACACCTTGCGAAATTTGTTTTTCGTGTTTTCGTATGCATTGCAATCGGTTTTTGTTGTTAATGTGCGAAACTTGTTTTGAAATTTTTGTTACTAGTTGTTGTTCGGTGTTCGGTTTTTGTTGTTGTTGTTGTTCGATTACCATATAATAAAATACAAATGAATATTGATTATTTATAAAGATGATCATATGCAAACACACAAACACAAACCTGATGATTAGCTTCCAAGTATTCTCGTGTGGGGGGTTCGAATTTAGCATGTGCTTTCCATTAGCATTTATTGAATAAAACGTTTTTTCGTTTTTTTTTCGTCGATCTCTTCAAGCTCTTCAGATCATATAACTAATTGAATACATTTGCAAAAGACGTCTAACTAAAATGCTTTAAAGACCGGAAGAAAAAACACATCTAACACTATAGTAACTAGTATTTTTGTCATACCGAATATTATATACACTTTGTTCCGATCTTGTTGATTTCGACAAATGATCTAACTGCAACATAAGAAATCCTTGTTCAAAGTTTCAGATCGCATTTCATAACAAAACTATAATACAGAATGTGAAACTCGTCCTTTTTGGTGTAATCGATTACAAAGTATAGAATTAGAACTAGTACCTAACTTTCTCTTGACTTTATATTCTTTGAAATGCAAATTTTTTTTTCTGAAACAAAAAAAAAACTTTTAGTTATGAAAAAAAATCATAACACCGGATATCAACAAAAAAACAAAATTTTTTGCTCTGATTTTATTTTAATTACTTTTTTTAATCAGAAAAAATTCCTCGAAAAAATTATTTCTTATCCTTATTTTTTTATAAATATTTTTTTTGTTTTCTCGGAAATTAAATATGATTAATTTTGTAGCATTTTGTCAAAAATTTTATTTTTCAGCTAAAAAACGCTAACAAAAAAAAAAGCGATTCTCCCTCTATCACCTTTTTCGCTCTGTCCATGTGTGTTTAGGGTTCGAGTTGTGCCCAATCCTCGCCCAGATAAGACACTGTTTATTTATATATGTACATATTTACATTGCCAGAGATATAAATTCCAACAATATATTTCCTTGTTTATCCGCTGATTTTCCATATTTATTTGTTTTATTTAATGTCGTGTTTTTTTTTTTGCAGTATCCAATATTTATTTTTATTTTCAAAAAATGAAAAAAATTATCTTTCTCCCTCTGTGTGTGTGTGTGGGTTTTATTTATTTTCGCGACTTGATAATGTGTTATATATATGGCATATAGTACATCATGTCCACATTATCCACAAGGTCACAGGAAGCCATTAAATAAACCTTAACCCCATATTTAAGTAATAATCTTGAGTCATTTGCATTAAACGGATATATATATATAGATATATAGTAACTTCAATCTGACATTTATGGCAACTATTTGCATACAACTCCCCATACATATATATGATATTTAGATATATATGATCATTAGAAACCAATAACGATTAGTTCAGCAACAACAACAACAACAACAACAGCTTAACGTGGCCTAAACAACAGAGTCCCCAAGTCTTTGGGGGCTAGGCCAACAATTGCAGACGTCTGCACTTAAAATGGTTACAAACAACAACAACAACAGCAGAAAATAACAATAACAATACCATTTCGCCAACTAACTGTCACAGTATGTGTCTGTCTGTGTATGTGTGTGTGTGTGTCGAGTTGAGTTGGAGTCTAGTCCATTTTGGAGTCCGTCTGTTGTGTCCATCTGTTTGGCGTCCCATGCCATAGCTGGCAGACAAGTTGGAGCCAAATGCCGCAATGCCAAATGCCAATAAAATGATAAAACATCAAAACATGAAAAACATCCATCAATTTGCAAAACACAACGAAGTTCGAATACACTTTGTTTTTGTCTTGAAATGAATATAGCATAAAACATATTTATTAACAAATATTCCTAAAATGCATCCTAGAAAGAAGTATGAAAATGGTTAAAACTAGTTTTAAATACTTAAAAAGTTTTTGTCTGAAATAAATATTACTTAAATAAGATTAATAAATTAATAATATATAATAAAATCAAGCAAAATGAACATTGAAGCAGAAAATTAACTAAGTGAAGAATTTTTATCATGTTTAATTTACTTAAAATTATGTTTAAATAGTCTCTGCTCAAAAAAAATGTTAAATATTGTGCTTCATTTATAAAAAAAAAAAAAAAAAAAAATAGTCTGAATATAAAACAAAAAAAATATACTTGAATCAGTTAAAGCTTCACTAAAATAGAAATTATTAGTTTTAGCTCAAACTTTCAAAGGTTTCCCTAAGTTACTTAACTTAACTTATACTCTCTCTCTCTCTCGCTCTCTCTCTCACTCTCTCTCTATGTCTCTCTCTTTCTCAATTTTCCCTAAATACTTTCTTTGTTTGTTTTTACTTTCTGTCTTCGGATTACTTATACATTACTTGAGTTAAGTATGTTTCATTAGCTAATTGAGCCAATCGTGGTAAGGGTAACAAAACATAGAAAAATCAATGCAAAAGTATGAGCAGAAGAAGAAGAAGAAGTTGCGACGGGAAAGACGCAATCGAAGTTAGCCAGGCCGTCCCCAAACCAACCAACCAGGCCAAGACATCTCTTATGGCTTATGGAGCCATAAAATGTAATGTATTACAAGAGTAAAGTTATTGTTGTTGTAGTTGTTGTTATTGTTGTTGTTGTCGCCAGTCTGTCTACGCATCTAAAGATGTGTTTTGTTGTTTCAAATGGAAGTCCAACTTCCAAGTCCGTCCGTCTGTCCGTCTGTCCCCCGATTTGGACACATTTCGCTTGGTGGCAGTAGGTCAAAGCAATTATAGGTTGCTGCCGCTTCTGCTTCTTCTTCTGCTCCTGCTTACTGTTCGTTCGCGAATCGTTTTCTCATTTTATCGACTAGACGAAGTTATATATATGTATATATGTATATAGTATATATGATATAAAAGATTTATTAGCTTATCTCTTCTAAAGAGTTTCTTAACTATCTTGAGATCATTATGAAAATGCCAATTCAACCTTTCACATGACACACTTTTGATTTACTATATACTATATATATATACAGTTAATACTCTTGTGTGTACTAATTGTGATTCCAACCCCGATATACAAGCTGATCCTTCTCTTCTTTAACTTGGTCTTGGAATTGAAATTGGTCAAAGTCGACATGTGTTTCCTCTAGCTGCTGGTCGTGCATTTATGATTAGTCTCTCTCTCTCTCTCTCTCTCTCTCTCTCTCTTTCTCTCTGTTGATTGCATTTGTCATGCAGCTCACACAGCAGCTGTAACAACAACAAAAACAACAACATTGCCATTGCCATTGCCATAAAGCCGCAATGTGACAGCTTTTGGCCATGATCAAGGCTAAGCTCATAAAGAAAAAGACGCAGTAAGATATCCCGCCCCACCTCTCACTCCTCACTCAAAACCACACACACAATTTACTGAATTTACTGCGCCGGCTTTTAAAGTGAAGCCGCCGCCGTCGTCGTCGTCGCTGGGGCAATCAAAAACCCATTCACACGTTCAAACCAGAAGTCACCGAAGTTCCGCCGAACTTCATTCACTCAACTCAACTCAACTTAACTCACCAAAGTGCCCCAAGTCCCCAAAAAAAAAGAAGTTCAGTTCCATTTCTCAGTCCCAGTTCCATTTCAATTTCCATTACCATTTTTGAGTTTTAGTTTCGGATCAACATGTGCATTTTGGCTTTGGGGCTTTGGTTTTGGTTTGATTTGCTGACAAACGGATGTCATGTCTGTCCCGTCCCGTCATGTTTTTCTCAGTTTGTCATTCAGTCCGTTTGTCAGTCCGTCATTCAGTCCGTCCGTCCGCTTGTCCACTTGAACGTGCGCTTCACGCGATCTGTGCGGTCTGTGCATAAAAATCAGCTCAAGTCGCATTGCTTTTCCGATAGCCCGATCATGTTTTTTTTTCAGCTTGTGTAAGCGATTAGATAGAAAACTCATGTTAAAAGGGTTATTTATTATTATGATGGATTATCGGTTCAGGGGAGCTTTTTATATGAAGTGGGTAAAAAAAGGGTATACGTATACGTCGATCTCAGAAACTACAAAAGCTAGAGACTCCATAGATTGGATATGAGCTCTATAGGCAGGACAAGTGTGATTCAAATTTTCGATAACTTTTCAGGTCAAATCATGAATTTAAAAAAAAATGAATATTAGGATTGAAACTATTAACAAAATAATGAAAATCTGTTAAATTTGTAATCAAATCGTTTGAGAAATACCGGAGATATGAAACCATCAAGCCGGTATGTCCGGTAGTACACTTCAATCCGTCCGTCTGTATGGTCAAGAGCTAAGGGTATCTTCCTTCTTATTTGTTTTTTGTGTTAAAATCTTACAAATTTCGCTTACATAATGTTGTAAATTTATTAAATGTTTGATTACTCTGCGCATCTTTTCGCACTCAGTTGTTGGTTTTTCAGTTGTTTTTTGTTCCCTTTGCCCGTTTCTTGTTCTTGGAGTGGGTTCTTTCATTTTTTGTTGGGTTTTTTTATTGCATTTTGCGTTGTTTGGTTTTTGGTTTTTGGTTCGTTTTGAAATGAGTTCTCGGTGTGTTATTGTCGCCAATTTGCTTTGTAAATGAGTTGACGGCAAAATAAACAAATGCAAATCGCGTTCAGGTGTTCGTTGCCGGCATTCCTTTTTCTACCTCAACCGTACTATACTATATGTATACCCTGTAAAACGAAGTATTTCAATCGGGTGTGTGCTACCCTTTCAACTAAACTTAAACTATATGTATACCCTGTAAAACGAAGTATTTCACGAAGGGTGTGTGCTACCCTTTCAGTTTAAATTCTTATATATCATTGTGGAAACACTAAATTGACAAAAAAAAAATACTTTTTCAAAAGTTTTAGATGAGGTATTCCCCACGTTCGGCAGTAGGAAATGAAAATGTTTTTTCTTTTGCGTTGTTTACTAATGTTTCAGTATTTATTATTCGATTGTTTCATATTGTTAAATAACACATTCGCGGGGTGCGGTGCGGTACGGTTCGGTTCGGTTCGTTGTTCCACGTGCAACTCGCAACGCTCCATATGGGAGCTAACCCATATATTGGTATGGTATGGGGGTATGAGAAAAGCTATAAGTTTTTAATTATATTTTTGTTTTCTTACTCGCATGCCTCGTTAATTATTATTACACTAACAATATGATGATGTCGGACGACGGTTCGTTTGACTTGGCAAACACACACACCTTATATAGGTGCAAAAATAGTACTATATATGTGTGTGTAAACAAATCAAAAATGTGTGAATGCTAAAAATGTGATTCACATTTCCGAAAGTGTCGGAAAGTCAAGCTTTTCAGTTTTTAGTTCAGGTTACAAGATTACACTATTATAATATTATTATTATTATTTCCTATCTAGCATTCAGTTTTTGAGTTCATCCAACTGGAATAAATTATGTATATGGTATGGTATGGTCCAAAAAAAAAACGTCTCATAAAACTTACTTATCTAACCGTCCCCGCCCCCTTAAAATGTTTCTCTGTTGGACACATGTTTCTCTGTTTTTTTGAATATGATAGTTTTGTGTTTTGGGTTCTTTTTTTGGTTCCCAAAAAGTGCGCCAAAAAACAATGTTTTGCCCCGAAAAATGAGGTCAACAGACGCCAAATAGTCGGCGAAGAGCCAGGGCGCAATGGCGGAATGGAAACCAGGGATGGGGAGTCAGTTAATGGTTATTGTTGTTGTTGTTGTTGTTGTAGTCAACTGGGGCAACTTGTACATGATAGAATATGTCTATTCGTATTCGTTTTACGTTATTCGTTTGGTATTTCAGTATTTCAGTATTTCAGTATTCCCAACACATGCAAAATAGTTTTTTTTTTTTTGCCTAGTCGCCGTTTTTTTCGTTTTTTTGGCAGGCCTATGTCGATATGGTATGGTGGTTGGGGACAGGGGGGGCAGGGGCCGGGGCGGTTGTGCTCCACCGAAAAGACGGCGTGAGACATAAACAAATGAAGGCAAGCGAAGGCATTCAGCCAGGCAGAAATACAGAGAGAGAGATATACGACACACGCATTACAGCGGAAAAAGCAAAAAACAAAAAAAAAACAACGAAAAAAAAGATATATAACTATAGACTATGGACTAGGAAATGCCCCTAAGACAAACACACACACACACACACACACATACTTGCCACACTTGCCACATATCCATTATGCGCGCAATGAGCGCGAGTATACAGTTCAACATGCCTAAGGTGTCTTTTATGCTTATCACTTTTTCGTTAAGCTTATAATTCCCAACTTGTTCAGGTCAAGGGTTAAAGTGTTTAAACTAACGGTTAATGTGGAAAATGATTTGAAATGAGTATTTAAATCACGTACTGCTACTTAAAAGTGTGCCCAAAATACCTAAAAAAAATACACAGTGAGAAAATTTGTTAACTTTTTCATCGAGTTATAAGTATAAAGAGTATAAAATACACTTTGGACCAAGATTATACAAGTTTTTCGCACTCTGTATACTCTAAGAAAAGATGTAGTGTAACTGAATGTTGTTGAATCACTCTTAGGCATGCTTTACTGTAGCACATGCCGCCTTATAAACATGCGTGAAAAATTCAATTGATTTTTGTTGCAAATGGTGGTGGGGTGGAGGTTGCGGTATACTGGTACACTGATGCAAGAAGCAGCACAAGAAGCGAGGGGGAGTGGGCTGGACTGGAGAGAAAAGTGGCAAGAAGAAGAAGAGGAAGAAGAGAAAGAAGAAGAAGAAGGCGTGCGTATTTATAGCGATAGGAGAAACAAAAAAAATTGCCCATCTTTTTGACTTGACGCAAAGCTAAATTTTTTGTTTGACTGCACTGCAAGAAGAGAGATGGTGTGTGTGTGTGTGTGTGCGAGTGTGTGTGTATGGTGTGGGAAAACGTTTTGTGGAACAGCAACAACAACAACGAAAAGTGCGGCAAAACGATTACAAACTTGCTCAACAGCTGTCGAGTGTTGAGAATGTATCTGAAAGATACAAAACTCTAAACACAAGAAGAATGAACATCATGGCTAAAAGAACGAAGAGGGTGTGGAGGGGGAAGGGGGGTATTGCAGTTGCACTCGAAGTTGGTGTTGGTTAATGAGACTTGTTGGAACCAAAGTGTTCCGCACTCTCAAATGTGCAATCATCGCCAAAGAAAAAAGAAAGAGAGAGAGAGAGAGAGAGAGAGAGAGAGAGAGAGAGAGAGCGAGAGAGATGACAAAAAACAAAAAGTGAGATCCACACACGCAAAATGTCATGAGGCGAAACGAAGCAAGCCTAGGCAACAACAGGGGAGGGGAGGGAGGTAAGGGGGGGACAATGTGTGGGTGTTATGATTTATTGCCAATTGCCGAGTCGACTCAAGTCGAGTCGCGTCGAGTCGAGATGAAGTTGAACGTTAAAGTTGTTGTTTGTGTTTTGGCGCAGTTTTGGAGGTTGAAGTTTGTGCCACTCGATGCAGCAACAACAACAACTAACACTTGAGAGAACACAACAACAAATGATCATTCATCAGCGCAGCAGCGCGTGTGTGGGCAAAACAGCTAGCCTACCCTCCCCGCCCCCCTTTTGCAATTGGCAAAATCAAAGCTTTTCGCGTGTCACGTTTTTGGCTTCGTCCCACGCAATCAATTCTCGATTGCTGGAAGATTGTTCAGGAAGCGTCACTAAGCTGCTTCTTCTTCATCATCTTCTTCTTCGTACAACAACAACAAACAAATAAGTATCGATAAATCAATAAGGCAAAATGCAACCGTGGCTGCCGTTTCGTCTAATCTCGTCTGCCTGACAAATTGCCCGCAAGCTAAATGCAAAAGGCAAAAGGCAAAGACAAACCCAAAAGCATTCAAACTTTGATTGATCGACTAGAAGTTGCCCTGTAAGTAAAGAAAATCTTATGTATGAAGTTTTGATATGGAAAAACGCAATCTAAGTTGGGTTTCATCTCCGATGAATAGTTTGAAGCTTTGAGTTTGAGGTAACAACAGGTGTTTTGATAGCAATCAATCAGCTAGCTCTCAAGAACAGTTATATGTCTTCCCACTGTGCCAATGGTAAAGGGTATATGCGTTCCGAAACACACCCTAAATGCCCAAGTTGCAAGCACAAGCAAATGATATGAAGGCCGCGTGGCAAGGAGTCAAGAAGAAGCAGCAGACAGCTTAGCCTTTGCCTTTGCTTTAGCCTTAGCTCATCTCACGCAGTTAGTACAACAACAACAACAACATGTTGCGCCCATGGGCATTAACCCTCGCATTGTTCAGATTTATGGAGCAAATCTTTCAAAATGTATCTTTTCTCTCTCTCTCTTTCCCTCTCTCTCTTTGTCTCTCTTTCATTCTGTCTCTTGTCACTTTGGCGTCTTTGGAGTATCTCTCGCCTCGAGGCGTTCGAATTGTGCGAATGAAACTCGTTACCAAAATCCAAAAAAAAGCAAGAAAAAAAGCAAGAAAAAAATAAAGAAAAACTTAAGAAAAAAATACTCCAATATAGTTTTTTTTGTTGTTTGCCAATAATCCAATACTTACCTTACCTGCGCCGCCACCTTCTCCTCCTCTTGGTTCTCAGTTTCCCCCCCTTGTCGGTAAGCTAAAAATTTTTTCGATTTGTTTGCTCGCTGTGGTTGTTGTTGTTGTTGTTGTTGTTGTTGTTGTCTCCCAACTTCATCTCTCTTCTCTTCTCTATCTTTCAACTTTCAGCTTCAGCTTTAGCTTTCTGGCCATGGCCATAACCATAGCCATACAGCCTCTTGTATTAGCTGCTTTGTTGTTGTTGTTGTTGTTGTAGTTGTTGTTGTAGCTGTTGTTGTTGTTGTTGTTGCTGTTGTTGTTGCTGTCTGGCTGTTGTTGAATCCGGTCGTAGTATTTTGCTGCTGCTTTGGATCGTGTCGGGCCTGTTGCCTCGCCGCTGCCTGCCTCGCTGCCTCTGCCTCACTGCCTCTGCCTCACTGCCTCTGCCCCGCTGCCTCTGCCTCACTGCCTCTGCCTCACTGCCTGCCCCGCTGCCTCCCCTTTGCCTGCTTGTTTTCTAATGAAAATTGACGCCGTGCTGGTAATTTAAGTTGTTTTTTTTTGGTTTTTTCGGTTTGGGGGCTCTTTCTTCTTCGTTCATCGTTCTTCGTTCATTCGTTTCTCAGATGCTGTTGTTTGCTACCCCCCTTCCTCCTCCCCCTTTTTCTTCTTCTTGATTGTTGTTGTTAGTATTGGCCACAATCGAACTATTTTGCTTGTACACATTGCGTGAGATCGTTGGCAACAAGAAAAAGGAATCATTGGCAATGCTTGTTCCAATTCCGCGATTGCGGTCTGAACCAAGAGAAAGAGAGAAGGAGAGAGAGAGATGCTCTGCCTGCCAGGTGAAGAAGAAGAAGAGTGGGGGGTGAAAGTATCCTATCTGATTTCATCTAACAAAATGTAGTCCATGTAAAAATATCTGCGGTTTTTCAATGCAAAAAATGCAAATGTTTTCGCGAGATTGAGATTCTTTTCTTCCTAGTTCTCATGTTCTCTCTCATGTTTAAAGCGATCTTTAGTCTAATTGTTAAATTGCTGAATTTAACACAAATCAATTCAATTCTTCATTCGTTCTGATATGATATCTCTCATGTATGTATGTGTTTGGGTTTGGGGTATTATTATCGTTTATACGTTTTGTAAAATTGTTTCTGCTTTTGGGCACTGAAAATTGCTTCCTGGTCTTTTTTGTTTCTGTTCTTTGGAAACTCTTTCCTCTCCCCCGCCACCCCGCCTTTTCATTCACTTTATGTTTATGCCATAAATTTGCCCAAGTTTGTGAGGGGCAGATGGAAAACCTTTGGCGCTTCTCAAGGTGTTTTATTTTTTTTCCAAACTACCAAACAAATTGCTAAGCAATTTTCTTCTATTTTTCTTTCGTTTTTGGTTTTTCCTGTTGCGTTTTTTTTTTTTCGGGGCTTTTTGAGCCGGATGAAAATAATCTTTACACCAACACTAACAACAAGAAGAAGAAGAACTTCACATACAACTGTGAGATTTTTCGTGGCTCGTTTATTTATTATGATTATTTATTTTGTTTTACTTGAGTTGATGCTGCTGCCTGTTGCCGCCGTTGCCGTTGCCGCTGTTGCCATTGCCACAGATGTTAGCAGTTTGAGTTTTGAGTACATTTTTCCGTTAAGCCAGCTGCCAGCTAAAAGATCACAACAACATCTGTGTGTGTGTGTGTGTGCGAGGAGTGTGTGTGTGTCCACATGGTTTATTCAGTTCATTTGTGTGCCGCAGATTGATTAGTTGCATTTCAAAAGTTTTGTTATTGCTGAGGAAACACTTTTTTTGTATACCCTGTAATTACTATTTTGGGGTTCATTTTTGGTTTTGTTTGAACTCAAATATCATACGCTATGTTAACCCATTATAACTTAACAAAATCTTTGTTATTGTTTATCGATTAATATCGATTTATAACATATTTAACATAACAGGACAGACTGGAAAGTCTTTCACTCTTATATAATAAGTTGTGTTAACCATTATAACTTAACAAAATCTTTGTTATCGTTAATCGATTAATATAAATTTTTTAACATACTTACACATAACATGGCAGACTGGAACGTCTTTCACTCTTGGCCTTGTTTGGCCATTGTTATGCAATACGTTGTGCTAACCACTATCACAACTTCTTTGTTATCGCTTATCGATTAATATCGATTTGCAACACATTTACTTAACAGGGCATCTGGAACGTCTTTCACTCTTGGCTATATCGTTATATAATACGTTGTGTTAACCATTATTACAACTTCTTTGTTATCGCTTATCGATTAATATCGATTTGCAACACATTTACTTAACAGGGCATCTGGAACGTCTAACTCTTACTTGTTGCTGCTTCTTTCAGTCATATTTTCTTCTTCTTTTCTGGTTGTTTGCCACACAAAAGTTCAACAAACGCTGCAATGCTGATGTGTTGCCACGCCCTGCTCAACACTGCCCCCTCCTCTCCAATTTTTTCTTTTCGTTTGGGCGCAAGTTTGCTTTTGCTTCGCGTTTTGTTTGTTTTTGCTTTGTGAAAAACAACAACAACAACAACGGCAACGGCAACAAAATATTACTTTTCTTCTGATAAACGTGCGACACGTTGACGCTTCCCCCCCCTTCCCGCCAGCCTTAACCGCACACACACACACATACACACATACACACCACGTGTGTTGTTTGTGAAAAAATCCTGTCGGAAATTTAAGCTAGGCCACACCTACCACGCCTACCAGCAACAGCAACAGCAGCGGCAGCAACCAAGTTGCAAGTTGCAAGTGGGTGTTCCTAGCCCAAAACCCAACACATTCGCATTCGCAATCGCATTCGCTTGCCCCATGTTGCACATGTGCATATGACGAATTTTGAGCGGTGGTGCCACAATCGTCCGTAGTGGTGGCGGCGGCGTCTGCGTGTGGGCGCCACAAAATCAAAATATATACACAATTCTGCCGCCTTGCTGCCTGCCACGCTGCCACACGGCCTAACTGCCTGGCTGCCTGCCTGCCTTGCTGCAACATGGCCAAAGGCGCTGGCGATGGGCGATGGCGACACAACTCTTGATAAGAATTGAGTTCCAAATACACACACACACACTTACACACACTTTAACACACATACATTGACGATGGGGCCAGGCGACATTGATGTTGACAAACTTGCGGCTCGACGCGGCACGGCGCGGCGCGTCGCTTTTACCAAACGGCAACAACAACAACAACAACACGAGCTAACAACTCGTTTCGCTTGTTGTTGTTGTTGTTGTTTTAATGTACTTGAGCTCCAGTTTATGACTTGTATTAGTTGCACTGCTGCAGAGACGCAGAGACCAACTCTACTAAAAAAACACTCAATACAATATCATTTTCATTCCTATATAGTATCCTTCTCTGAAGGGTATTTCACTTGGCATATCAAGTGTGTAACACTTTTTTTGCTCCTTCAAGCTTCTTCTGTTTATTCAAACTGTATTCATGAACTAGTTCATTTGTTTTTTGGTAACATTTTCTGTAATTTCTTTTCTTGGCTCAAAAATGGCGGTTCGTAAAAAGTTAGGTTATGACAAATCAAGCAACTTATTACAAGAAATTTTAAAGTTAAGAGGTTTTTAGCTCTTTCTTTCTTTAGTTAGCTTTCTGTTTTCCCCTTCTCCCCTTCTTTCTTGGATCTTTAATTAACTTCCTTTCCTTTTTACACAGATCTTAAAAAGTGTATTTTTTAGTTCGTCAGTTCCATAACTAAACTGCTCTATATCTTGTTTAACTTTTTCCAACTCTTGACTTGAAAACTCTGGGTAGAGAGAGAAAGAAAGAGAGAGAGAGAGAGAGAGAGAGAGAGAGAGCGAAGTACAGTGGGCCTAAGGTGATAGCTATTTGGTTCAGTCGCCGCTTTATTTGTATTTGTTGTAGCCGTCTTGTTTTCTAGGTAAGCCACAACAACAACAACAACACGAACAACAAAAACAACACGAACAACCCGATGACGATGAAGTTTATCTGGCGACAATGGAGTGTTTGTCATTTAACTTGTTGTTGTTGCTGTTGCTGTTGCCTATTGTTTGCCCTAGTGAAAAAAAAAAAAGAATAAAATTGTTTTTTAAAATGAAAAATATTTTCCCCATGTCCCCATGACCCCAAGGGCTCCATAATTTGATAAGTTCTTTTTGTGTATTGCGGGGCGTTGCATGCCGTTTAATTTTTTGGAGGGCGTTTCGGAAATAGATAAACGATTACGCAGCTGCTCATTAAGTAGATGAACTAGTAAAGTGAACTAGTTCATTTCATATAACTTCGGAAATAGATAAACAATTACGTTACGTTGTAGGGCAGCTGCACATTAAGTAGAAGAACTAGTAAAGTGAACTAGTTCATTTCTTATAACTTCGGAAATAGATAAACGATTACGTTACGTTTTAGGGCAGCAGCAGCTCATTAAGTAGATGAACTAGTAAAGCAAACTAGTTCATTTCTTATAACTTCGGTAATAGTTAAACGATTACGTTACGTTTTAGGGCAGCAACTGCTCATTAAGTAGATGAACTAGTAAAATGAACTAGTTCATTTCTTTTAACTTTCCATTGTCTAAGTTCCTGACAAGCTTTCTTTCTAAACAGCATTAGCATACTACGTACGAACTAGTTCACTTGCAAGGAGAACCAGCTGGAAACCTTGTTCATTTTTCGAAAGTACTTCAACCCATGACGAAACTTTGCTTGAAAGAGTATTTTTTATTAAGATTCTTCAACTTTTTTTTATGTGCCTATAAACTAAGAAACTTCTCCATTCGTTCATGTAACGAACCAGTGGAACCAGAGCTTAGAGAACGCACTGGCATTAATAACGGTTATTAAAATTTCGGCTTGCTCTTTGAGCCTATATATCTCTATACATACATATACATATACATATAACTAGGCAGACAGCGCAGACCATTCAATTAGCATAATTGCGACGTTAAGCTCGGGAGAGGGGCTACTGTTTGGCGGCAGTTCCTCTCCCCACTCTCGTGTCACTCTTTTTTTTTTATCGAGTGGGTGTTTTGGAAGGGGGAGGGGGTAAGCGGTATACAGGTATTGCGTGTGAGTAACGCCTAACGTCTTTCCGAAGTCCACAAAAAAAATTTACGAGCTAGCCAAGAATGTTGACAACAAAATCGTCGTCGTTTGGCTGGAAAAATCATTTCATAAGCATTATTATTTTCGGTGTTTTTTTTTCTTCGTCTTTTTTTTGGGTTTGTAATTAAAAAGCAAATCACGTTTTCATTTTTTTTTTATGATTTTTCTTTCTTTTTTCTTTTCGTTTCTTATGTGTGCGTAGGCAGCGCTGCTTTCATTTCATATCATTTCATATCGTTTTCGTTTCCATTTCGTTTCGGTTCGTTTCGTCTCATTTTGCTTTGACAGTGAAAGTGAACGTGAACGAAAACGCGAACGCGAACATTATTTTTACCCGGATACCACCAATCTTCCTTTCCTTTGCCTACTATCTCTCCCGACTCTCAATGATTTTCACACATTTATTGTATATTTGTCATTTGCCATTTCCGCTCTTTGCAGCAAAAGACTCTTTGGTTAATTAATTCACATATTGTTCAATTTGAGTTTTTGACTATTTTGAAACTATTTTGCATTAAAACGCATCGAATCGTATCAAATTGTCCAAAGAATGAAATTATGTCACAAAACCACGCCCCGGCTTTTTTGTGTCACTTTTTCCCTCAATTAATTGGCAACGCTTCGTTAAGCTCTTTTACTCTATGGCCCCCCTCTCTAGAGGGAAATAGTCGACAATTTGGCCGAAATTTTGGGTGAAAATTGTTGTTTTGATCATCATCATTCCGTTAAATGGTTAAAAGCTATCAACAACAACATGAAAAATTAACCTTGTTTTTCGATTTTTGGCAACGTTTTTTGCGAAACAAATTTATAACGACTTCCGAAACGTTTAACGGCTGAGGGCGTTTCAATTAAGATGTCTTCGATGATTACTAATATGGTTAAATGGTTCACTTACTGAAACGACTGAGTGGTACTGAACTAGTATTAGCTTGAAGCGTGTGAAAGTTTTCTCTTCGCGAAAAGGAACCTGTTGAAAGAGTTTCCTGTAAAAAGAAACAGAACTATTTCTGAAAATATTTTCAATACTTATGTTTTCCGCCTGAACAAACTTACATACTAATACGTTTTACTGGTTCCGACTTACTGAGTGAACGGAACTAGTGTGAAAGTTTACTCTTCGGGAAAGGAACCAGTTGAACCAGGAGTTTCCTGTAAAGGAACAAAGAAACATTTTCAATACTTATGTTTTCCGCCTCAACAAACTTACATACTAATAAGCTTAACTGGTTCACTTACTGAAGTGTATGGAACTAGTGTGAGCGTTTTCTCTTCGCGAAAGGAACCAGTTGAAAGAGTTTCCTGTAAAAAGAAACAGAACTATTTCATGCGTCTGAAATGAAATGATGTCTGAAAATATTTTCAATACTTATGTTTTCGGCCTTAACAAACTTACATATTGATAAGTTTAACTGGTTCACTGAAAGGAACTAGTGTGAGAGTTTTTCTCTTCGCGAAAGGAACCAGTTGAAAGAGTTTCCTGTAAAGGAACATTTTCAATACTTATGTTTTCCGCCTCAACAAACTTAGATACTAATAAGTTTAATTGGTTCACCGAACGGAACTAGTTCTCTTCGCGAAAGGAACCAGTAGAAAGAGTTTCCTGTAAAGAATAAGAACCATTTCATCATAAAGTCTGAAAATATTTAGGTACATTTTTCCGCCCCAACAAACTTAAATCTTTCATTTGATTTAAGCCAAATTGCATATTGCCTTACTGCTTCATATTGCTGATTCACGCCGATTCGTGTCAGTTCCGTTGATTGCGCCGCAGAACCAGAACAACAATTAGACCAATTGGCAATATAGCAATAGCAAAAGCAAGGAGCAGGCGTTAACCACAAAACCATATATACCATTTACTACCTCCCACCCTCTCTCGCTGCTCCTCCTCCTTGTTGTTTGGGCACGACCCAGTTACTGTCGCTTGCTGGCTTGGCTGCACCCACACAACCAGAAGGCAGAAACAGGCTAACGGGCTAAAAGGCACCCCCCCGCTGGCTGGGGCAATTAATAAGCGAGTCGGTTCAAATGCATTTACAATCTAAATACGAAAAATTACCCATACGCCTCGTATAAGATGTTTTTTTTTTTGCGTTCGTTCGGGCGCTATTAAAATTGTTTTTGTGCCAAATATTGTAATTTGTGCCGAAAAATATGTTGTAATGGCGTAAAATGAGGTCTATTCGGGTGCATACACATACATATATACACATACTTTGTGTGCGCATTCTTCAGAACTTGTTTTTTTTTCCGTCGTCATTTTTCCGTTCAGTTTGTTCAGCGGTATTTTCCGAACCGTTGACCGGTGGATGGGAAACACTGTGAAACAGGGAGCTCTTAGAGAGCGCAGTGTGGAGTGGACAGTCGAGTTTGAGTTTGATCTGCCCACGCGCTTTTTGGCCTTCTTTCTTAAGCTGTTGGCTGCTGGCTGTTAGCTGATTGCGGCTGCCAAACTGACAACTGCGTTTGTTGCAGCTGCAAATTAGAACTATTTGGTTATTGGTTTTGGTTCTTTTTCGTATGCAAAAACGTTTCTAGATGCAATTATTCAACAAGTACGACTCGACCCTTGACCATACCAGACGGATAGGCGGTCAGGGTACTACTACTACTGTGTTTCTCAACCGATTTGAATACAAATTTCACAGATTTTCATTATTTTCTTAATAGTTTCAATCCTGATTTGTACATTTTTGAAATTCGAGATTTTGTTGTTATCGATTACATGTGCATATCGTAAACCGGAAAAGTTATCGAAAATGGGAAAGAAACCTGCATAAGGTTATCAAAAATTTGAAACAAACTTGTTCCGTCTAAGGATTAGCAGAGTCTCTTTGATAGTTCCTGAGATCGATACGTTCATACAGACAGACAGACAGACGGACATGGCTATATCGACTCGGCTGTTGACGCTGATCAAGAATATATATACTTTATGGGGTCGAAAAAGCTTACCTTTTTGCACAAAACCATTTTACCCTTTTTGGTTAAAACCATTTCATTGTTTAAGAGTATAAAAATAGGAAAATTTTGTTAAAGCAATGTCAAAATAAAAGTGTTTTGACTACGAAAATTTCTTGATGAATGTTCATATGTTCAGGGCTGGACATTATGTGTGTTTTGCGCAGCCCTGTTTTCCCACTTTAACCATTTTACCCATTTTACCATCTAATTGCACTTGAAGAGAGAGAGAGAGGGGAGGGGAATTGCAACAATTTGCTGTGCGGCTTCCGTTTCATTGGCATTTTCAACGCTTCGTTCGTAAATGACGTTGACGCTGACGCTGATTGCTGTCAGCCTGCGGGGTCCTTAACCCCCCCTTACACTCTCCTCTTACTCTCCCTGCGCTGCTGCTGCTGTGTGTATCCTTGAGTGTTGAGATCATTTGCATGCGAACGGAGCGCATTGAATGTCAGCAATGAGTGCAATTTGTTGTTGTCGTTGTTGTTGTTGTTGTCGCTGCTGAATTGCCTTAAATTGCTGCGGCTCATTCTTTTGTTGCTGTTGTTGTTGTTGTTGTTGTTGTTGCTGTTGTTGTTGTTGTTGTTGCTCACAATAAATTCCAATCAAATTGCTTGCAGCAGCTCTTAAGTCTCTGAGCTCTGAGGTTTTGATCTCTGCGTCTGTCCCTGGCCATAGCCATAGCCTGTCATTTAACACACACACACACACACACACTCATACACACACACACACATACACAGACATGCGAAGTGCCCAGCTGCACCTGTTGCTGCTGCTGTTGCCGCTGTTGCATTGATTGAAAACTTGTTGCTGCCGCAGCCAGCTACAACAACAACAACAACAGTGGGGCGCGCCCCATCAGCTGTCAGCAATTTGTTGTGATCAATTTATTAAAGAAATCGCAAAACCAATGCATCAGCAGCAGCAGCAGCAGCAAGCAGAAGCAGCAGCCACTTGTGGTTGTGCCCCAAAGTTGAAGGACGCAATACGCGCCTTGGGGGTCAGCAGCAGGAGGAGGAGGGGACAGTCTGGAGGGCCACGGGCACCCGGGGCAGCAGCATCACGATAATCACCGTCATCAGTTGCTGCAGGGCCCTGCCTCATCTGCATAAATGCTAGCAATCTTGCCAATACAACCGGCAATCTGGCTTACAGGAAGCCCCCCTCCCTCTCCTCCCTCCCCCCCTACTACTACTCTATTGAGAGAGGTGGGAGGGGAACCTTAGCCACCCAGCAAGTTCATGGAATTCGCAGCTATTGTAGCACCTTGACTAGGAATTTGTCATTGTTGTTGTTGCTGTTATTGTTGTTGCTGCTGTTGTTGTTGCTGTTGCTGTTGTTGTTGTTGCTGCTGTTGTTGTTGCTGTTGCTGCTGTTGCTGTTGCTGCTGTTGCTGTTGCGTGCATTTTCGCAGTCGCCGGATGATAATTTTGTTAAGTGATTCAGCAAAAAGCAAACAAACAAAAAGAAACAACAACAACAAAGTATTGAATAGCATTTGTGGAGACTTTTATACAGATTGGATTCGAAGTGCCACAGAGTTGACCATCTAACAAACATGGGAAACTTGGGAAAATACCCTGTAAACTGCATTAAATTGCAGCTAAAGTAACTTTCTTAAGCACCCTAGAGCCCATAAAGTATATAGTATATTCTTCATTTTTGAAATATAATCCAAAGGCAGAAGAAGTTTATTGTGAAATAATCGATAACTCTTTCCGTTTTTCGATGGACATGTGAATTGCTTATATCAGAAACTTAAGATAAAGATAATGAAAATCTTGGAAATTTGCATTGAAATCGATTACAACAACACCGGTTAAGGTGATATCAATAAATAATCGATAACTCTTTCGGTTTGCATGATGGACATGGGAAAATGATTGCTTCAGAAACTTAAGATAAAGATAATGCAAATCTTGGAAATTTGCATTGAAATCGATAACAAAACACCGGTTAAGGAGATATCAATAAATAATCGATAACTCTTTCTGTTTTCGGTAGGACATGTGAATTGATTATTTCAGAAACTTAAGATAAAGATAATGAAAAACTTTGGAAATTTGCATTGAAATCGATAACAAAACACCGGTGATGGTGATATCAATAAATAATCGATAACTCTTTCGGTTTTCGATGCGAATTGATTATTTCAGAAACTTAAGATAAAGATAATGAAAATCTTGGAAATTTGCATTTGAAATCGATTACAAAAAACATCGATGATATCAAATAGCTATTAAGTCATCTTGCCTGGAACCTAGTCACTTGATTTAAATAGTTTTTGAGTCACTAAACCAGTTTTTCTAAAAATGATTCACAAAAACCGAATTCTAGTTTTCAGAATTGTTGCACATTCATAGCTCAGTTATTGCTCTTAAATGTGGTTAAGTGTCATACAAAAAATAAACAAAAATTCATTTTTTTATTTTAATGACGCTTTGCCAAAGAACATAAATGTATTTTTAGAAGGGTACACTAAAGTTGGTTCTCGGTAAAATATTTAAAAAACTTTTACCTTTTTTTGCAAACATAAACACTTAAGATTGCTTAAACAATATTTAAACAATATCAAAGCTGCTTTATTTTTTCATATGCAAAACTTTGATGGACACAATGCCAATCAGTTGAGACATATGCGATAAGGTTTTTTTAGGTCCACCCACACACACACACACACACATTCCCTGGAAGTTTCCGAGAAATCTGAAAAGACAGAAAAAGTTGTTTATCTTTTATCTTCTTCTGTTTGTTTGTTTATTTTCTTTTTGCAACGTTGTCATAATTGAGACTGCAAATTAGCGAAGCGATAGCCCCGTCGGGCAATTCGGTGACCCAAGACGTTTCAAGGAAGACACATCGATATAGGGGAAGAGAGAGAAAGAGAGAGAGAAGGAGAGGGAGAGGGAGAGTTGGGTGCCAAAGTGAATTGGACAGTGTGCAATGCGGATGCCGATGCTGCCGCTGTTAAGTCATGAATAGATGCATTCATGTTGCAACATGCAACAGCCGCAACAGCAATTGATGCCACAAGCAGCAGCAGCAGCAGCTGGCAAAATCACTCGCAGATATACTCTCGTCTGGCATATACCCCAGATCATACAGATCGCTCTCAGATCGCTCACAGAACACAGCAGAGATCACGATGTGGTTCGCTCACGCTAATGAACGCTGATGATGATGAAGCATGCGGCATGCGGCAACAAAAACTTCACTCCACTCGACTCGGACTGGACTTGACTGAACCGTTTTGGGTGTTCAGTGTTGAGCGCGTGTCGTGACACGAGCAACAAATGAAGTGACCCTAAAAGTGTTTCGATAAGCTTTGTGATGCGTGAGTGAACTAGTTCCGGAATCGAATCGATCAATGTTTAGTTTTGGACCGCTTTGACTGGAGATTTGCTTTATCAAAACTAACTTAAACAAAATTGAAAAAAGGTACTTGAGCAAAGTTATATATGAAGTCGTGAGTAGGTTTTTTGTTTAAAAGATGTTTTCAAGATGAGTTTTGTAACTTCTCATCTCACGATGTGGAATGGGTGTATTGTTGATGGTGGGGGAAGTGGGGAGACAGGGAGGGGACAGCGAGACAGACAGACCCAAACTGGACAGCATTTGGTTGATGTTTTTGCGTGCCGCAATTTCAATTTGTTTGGCACTTGACTTGGCAGCCCATTGCCTCTTCCCTCGCGCCTCTTGCCTCGCTTTGCGTTGGTTGTGTTGGGTCTTTCACTATTTTGTTGTTGTTGTTGTTGTTGTTGTTTGGCGATTGTGGAGCGAGTTGCGCAAACATTTTACTTACTTATGGAACGATCGTTGACGAGCTGAAGAAGCTCAAGGAGGAAAGAAGATGGATGATGCTCTCTGACGCTGATGGTGACGGGGTGACAGGGGTGACGGGGGTGACAGGGTGACGGTGACCAGACTTGGACTTGGACAGAAGAGACTTGCCACTTGCCACTTGATTGTCGTCTTAGGCGGTTGTGGCGCAAAAAAAAAAAAAAAAAAAATCTGCAGCTGCACTTGAACTGAAATGCGTCAGTTGTTGTTGTTAGTGTTGTTGTTGTTGCTGTTGCTGACTAAATGAGAAAGTACAAATAGAAACTGAGCTGTGATCTGTGAGCTGTGCTGCCCCTGCCACACTTGGCGGCAGCGGCCAGTTGGTGTGTGCTAACGGTTTTGTGTTTTAGCTGTTTGTTTGCTTTGCTTCGATGCGCTTTTAGCCTTGAGCATTACGCGCTCGATAGCAAGAGAGGGGGTTTGGGAGGGGTAGAGACATCTAGTCAATGTTCCGGTTGCAGCTGTAGCTGCAGCAGCAACTATATAGGCGTGGCAGCAGCAACAACAACGAACAACAACAACAACAGACAACTTCAATTTCTCACCTCGTTACCATTTTGGTGTCATCGTGCCTTGTGTGTTGGCCTTATCTTCTTCCACTCTTGGCCATGTTTATACGCGCTTTTATGTGCACGTTTACTCTGTGTCAACTCATAACCAATATCTCCAGCACCCCTCTCCCCACCTTCATCTCTGTCCCTGGCTATCTCTCTCTCTCTCTCTCACTCTCTCTGGTTACTGGCTCGCCCTTTTCCGCTTTTTGCCTCTTCCTTTATGGCATTTGCCTTCGCGCTCCCTCTCTCTCTGGAGTTCTTTAGCTCCTTGTTTGTTTCCCACCTTTTGCTTATCGCACCGACACACACACACACTCATACACACACACACACACTTACCTGTGTAGATGCAAAGATACAGAGATACATTCTGCTCTTGTCTTTAAAAATGCCAACTTCATAAATTCAAACACTTTGCCTGTGATATTTTTCTGCCTCTCCCATACCTCTCCCTCTCTTTGTTGGTCTCACCTATCTCTATCCTACACAATCATTGTCCTAATCCCCATTCCCACTCTATTCGCCAGCACATTCTCATATCCCATAGCCCCCACCCCTCCCTTGTCTCTTAGTGTGTTCACCTTTGCGTAGGGCAAATCAAATTTTGTCGCATCATGTTCTGGGTCTGGGCTCTGGGTTCTGGGTCTGGGTATATGACGTCTAATCCCTTAATGTGATCTCTTCTCTATGAGAGAGACCTTATGGCTACAGTGATGCAATTTGATACATGTGTGTGTGGCTAATGCTTTTGGGAAAGGGTATTGACTGGCTTATTCATAACTATCTTTCGGTATGATATGAAAATATATAGTACTATATTTCAAGAGTATCTTTGAAACTGAACAGAGAACATGTATTTCATATAATAAAGCGTATTTGAACTTCGTCATGTTCAATTTTTGGTATTTGATCCAGCTTTTTTCTTCTTCTTCATTCTTATTTTCTTTTCACCGATTTTTTTTTTTTGAGCTGTTTTGCTTTGCATCATTATGTGTGATTTTGTTGTTGTTGTTGTTGTTTAGCGACAACTATTTGGGCGTTGCACCTTCGTCTGTCTGTTTTTCTCCCCCCCGCTCAATCTCTTTCTTTCTGCCTCTCACACACACTCTTCTTACTCTGGCTTAATCGTTGTGAGTCGCAGTCTGAGCATCATTTTTTTTTCTTCTTTTGCTTGTTGTTCTTTTTCTTCTGTTTGTGTTTCTTTTTATTATTTTTTTTTCCTCTTCACCATTTCCATATCAATATTTATTCAAAAATGAAAAAAAAACAACAACATCAACACTTATGTTGTGTAGGGTGCAGGCAGGAACGACGCATTCTTATTCATAATTTAAGGCTTGAGAAGGAATCATAAAATAAAACTAAAAAAGAATAAAAAATGAATGGAAAAAAGATGCGAGATGATGAGTTATGCGCGAATGTTTTTTGTTAATGCTCCAAGACGCATTCAAGGTCGCGTCACAGGCAAAAGTGTTGTTGCCAGTGTTGCCAGATGTCATACAGATGCTCATTTTGCTCTCTCTCTCTCTCGCACTCTCTCGAATTCAAATTTCATTCATTTTGCAGCTGCTTAATTTGTCGTCCCCCCGCTTTCCACTTTCCACTTTACAGTTAAACCCCTCAAACTCACTCAAATAACGGTTCAGGCTCAGCCAGCTGTGCACAAATTGACCAACAAAACAGCAACAAAATCTCTCTCGTTGATATTTATATGGCTATCTCTCATTGGACACACATTAGTATACGATTTGTTTGTGCTATGCTCAATCGATGGGAAAAATGCCTTACGGCTTTTTGTTTGAGGGGACATTAGTAAAGGCGGGACGCGGTAGCCGGAAGCCTCTGCATGTGTGTGTGTGTGTGTGTTTGTGTGTCGTTTGCTGTGAACGGCGTCAAAATCCATTAAGCATAGCCCAATTGCCAATTAGCCAGCCAATGTATTAAGTTACACAAGCTTTTTTATTGCTGCTGCCGTTTTTCCTTTCCTTTTCCAGCCTTTTGCCTTTGCCAGCCAGCTGTGACAGCTTCCACATCATTTGATCTCCCAAAACTCCCAATCAATACGACTAAGGCTGTCGTCACTTTCGCTACTCCGCCGCCGACTATCGACTACTCCGACTACTGTGTGCAAAAATCTGTCCAATTATTGTGCAGTCACTGGAGAGCGTGGTGAGACTGAGGAGTGGTGGGAGTTACGGCGGAGTGGTGAGAAGTTGGCATAACACCATAGATGGTCAGTTTTAATTAGCAGGCAACGGCGACGGCGGCGGGGAAGTTGGCTTTGGGTTTGGACAAAAATCGCGCAGTTATTTCATCAATGACATTTAAAGCTTCATTAAAAGTCCTGCCAAACGGGGCATGGCCATATTTGGGCGTAGGGCTGGCAGGCTGGCAGCAAGCCTGAACAAACGCCTGCCAGAGTTGTCACTAGGCACGCAGGGCATCTCTTTGGCTTTGGCTTGACTTGGTCTGGCAACGCATAAATTTCATTTGATTGGGGCGCGCTCATACTAACGAGCTTAGCGATCGCAGCGTGATCATTACGATATCTATCGTTATCGATGGCGCATATATACATATGACGTAACGCAAACGCGAAGTAAAATGCATTACGTTTTGTTATGTGTTTTGGGCTTAACGACATTTTGTCATGGCGTGATTTCGATAAGGGCTTAGATCTGACTCAATTCCAGAGAGATGAGTGTAACATTTCCATCCACCCCTTAAATACTAAATTTGCAGTAAAGTGTGACGTTATATGGCATAAAAATAGATAAGATAATGAATGAAAAAAACAAATAATTTGATTCATGGTTTGACCTACAATACAAAAAAATAATTGTGGGCTAAATGCAATTCTTTGTCTTTAAATTTTTAGGATTATGAATAATGAAGGAATTGATTACTGGGGAAATATGTTATAGTAACAATCAATCTCCTAGCTTTTCCTTGATAATTTGTCAGTTTCTAATGATCTTAAAGACGAAAACTTAAATATGAAAACTTCTATATTATTCTCTTAGCTTTTCCTTGACAATTTGTGAGTTTCTAATGATCTTAAAGACGTAAACTTAAATATGAAAACTTCTATATATTCTCTAAGCTTTTCCTTGACAATTTGTGAGTTTCTAATGATCTTAAAGACGAAAACTAAAATATGAAAATTTCTATATTATTCTCTTAGCTTTTCCTTGATACTTTTGTCAATTTCCATCGAACTTAAAGACGAAGATCTCATGTCTCGTGTCACGCGCACATTTTTGACTCTCTGTTGTAGATGCTGTCTGCCCACAATTTGTTGGCCACTATGACAAATTCAACTAACCATCGCAAACACACACCAACACACACACACACAACCTTTCGTCTAAGCCTCCTTCTTGGTATCATGCTGTGAGAGAGGCTTCAGGTCCAGCTTCAAGTCCAGCTTCAGACCCAGCTTCAGCTTCCAGCTTCAGGTCCATGCCAGATGCCATTAAAAATGCAAGTTGCTTGGCCAGTTCCAGTGCCTTGTTGCTTGTTGTTTGGTTTGGTTTGGTTAGTTGGTTCGGTTCGGTTAGGTTAGGTTGGTTCGGTTAGGTTTGGTTAGGTTTGTTGAGGTTGAGGCTGTAGCTCGTCGCGCGCGCTCCTTCGTTACGTTTTGCGCGCCTGTTTCGCTTTTACTTAACATTTTAAGCCTTTGCGCCGCTAATTGGCAGAAAATACCAAAAATGGCAATGCACGACGCCGCCGCCGCCGCTGCCGCCGGATGACGACGAATGACAACGACGGCAACGGCGACAACGATGGCAACACTGGCGGCGACACCGCCACTGAAGCTGATGCTGATGCTGTGTGGAGATGATGTTACGACGAGAAGTTCGCACTCTAATGAGCAGCATGCCGGTTTCGGCATCAGCATCAGCATCAACATCGCCCAAAAGGGTTATCGATTAATGATAAGCGATTAAGCGAAAAAATCATCTCTCCGCCTTTCTTTCTTCTCCGTTCCTCACAGCACTAATTGACAGCTTTTTTTTTTGGCGGGGGCGTCAAAACAATAAACTCAAATAAACATAAATAATATTTATTTACTTTTATCGACACGTGGGCGGCGGCAGTTGCCTTCCTTTTGCCTTTTTGCGTGGGTGCCAAATCCAATCCCATGGGTTACCTCGTTTCGTTTCGTTTAGGTTGAGGTTAGGTTTTGGTTTTGATTTGGTTTTTGGTTTGGGTTTGGGTTTTGCTTGGTTTGTTTGTTGTTTGTTGGTTGGGTGCCTGGCAATATCGTGGGGCGTGCATCTGAGATGTGAGGCAGACGTGTTGCCATAATGCGCCAGCAACATGCAACCGCCAACATGCAACATGCAACTGGTCGATTGGCAACATTTTATCAGTTCTGCTCGATTCTTGCCGCCTTAAGCTAACTAGCTTTTTGGCCTTTTTTTTACTGTTTCCCTTTATCAAAACACACACTTTTAGAGCGTTTTATCTTATCGAAAACTTGAACCTTTTTGCGCTATAAATATAATTAACTTATGGCCTAGCACTGAAGCATAAATTCCAATGAAACTTGCTTGATATGATTTATCAAACAGCTTCAATGATTAAATAGGCGCCGTTTCGGATTTTGCATGAAAATCGAATAGGAATTATGTTTTTAATACCCTAGACTTATATATATAGGACAGCAAATGACGCATGCTAAGGTTGATAAGAGTTAGGTTAAGAGGTAGAGTTAAGTTAAAGAAACTGAAAATCTAGCTTAATATCACTTTTTTTCTGGCTGACAAAAAAAGGAGCTAAAATGACAACACTGCTCAAATGTTGTTTTTGCTTTTTTGCTGCCAATAAAACGAAGCGCCAAACAATTTAAATTTGAATTTAAATTAGCTGCGCCCTCCTCTCTCGCCCCCTTCCATCCGAGCATCAGATCCGCACACTTTTCTTCTTCTTCTTCTTGTACCCTTTCTGTTTCTGGTGGTTTGCCCAGTCTCAGTCCCCCAAATAGCCATTGTTGATGCCCTCGAACGATATCGAAGGTCCAATCACGAGATCCAGCAGCAGCTTTAACAAACTTTTTGAGTTCAGCTGAAAGGCTGCCAACTGTTTTTTTTTTCTTTTCCCATTTTGAATGAAGCTTCTTTGTTTGTTCTTCGCCTCACTCTATTCTTCCTATTCTCTTCCTAGTCTGTGTTCAACTTTTTCCGCCAATATTCTTTTGATAATAATTATATTTGTATTTTATTCTCTTACTCACTTTCTCTATCTCTTTCTTTGCAGGTATGTAATCTCTCTCTCTCACTCGATCTCTCGATTCATTTGATTAATTTCTGAAAAAATGATGATAAAAACCCTTTCGCTGGAGTTGCAGCTGCAAGAGATTTGTGATTAATTAACAGATGTGATGTGTTGTGCGGCAAACAACAACAAATACCATGAAAAAGTTTGAGTATGTATGTATGTGTACGGGGCATTGTTGCTAACAATGGGCACACGTTTGTGGCACGAACACACACGGGGGCAACAACAAGAACAACAAGAACAAGAACACTGACAGTTCCATTTAAATGTCAATCAGCGACACTTTTGACATGCGGACAGACATTTTGATGTAATATGGAGGGGAGTGTGTGTGAGTGAGGTGTGTAAGGGTACAAGCGTGGGCGGCACACACACACTGCCGCGGGGGGATGCGGGTGCGGGTCCGAAAACAAACAATTCATTAAGCCCAAGGGGACTTGAGCGTAACGCTGAATGAACGCTCTAATGCGTTTTTGGGGAAATTAGTGTCGATAGTGACATATATCGATTATCGATTAATATCGATTTATGCTCTAAAGCTGTAAAGGTTCTTAAGTAATTATTATAGGTAAATAACCTATAGAAAATAGTGTCGATAGTGACATATTATTAGTTATCGATTAATATCGATTTATGCTCTAAAGCTGTAAAGATTCTTAAGTAATTATTATAAGTAGATAACCTATCATATCATTCTTGCTATAAAATCCATTATCCACTTTGTATCTTATATACAAGTTATCGATTAATATCGATTTATGCTTTAAAGCTTAAGTTGATATCCTATCATATAAATCTCGTTATAAAATCCATTACCAACTTTGTATCTTATATCAATCTTGTTATAAAATCCATTAACAAGCTTATATCTTTCAATCTTATCGATAGATAAATCGATCAAAAATCGTCAATCTTCATATTAAGTCAAGTCAAGTTGAGTTGAAAACAATTTTGACAAATGAATTCATCAACACTTTAGTTGACAACACAACGGCAGAAGCTGTGTGTGTTGCAGCTGGTGCTGAAAGTATGGGGCATACGGCATATGTGGCATGTGGCATGTTGCACAGTTGCAAATGTCGACACAAAAGTTTTACAACTCCAACAACAACAGCAACAACAACTGGCAAACGCAATTTAAAATTCAAATTAAGTATATATATAAAAAGTTTTTTTTTCTCAGTTTTTCTTACACACTTAACGAGGTTTTTGTTTGTTTTGGTGACGGGGAAGAGGGGAAACAGGACACCCCAATGGAGTTGCAGCAGTGTTGCAGTGTTGCACTGTGAAGTAGTTTGTGTAGTGCAGAGTGTTGTTTATTGTGGATACAACTAAAGTGGACATTGGACACAATGCGCATTGTATTGTTTTTGTTTTTTGTTTTTGGGGTATGTGTAGTGTGGTGTTTGTGGCGGCGACAATGGAGCTGCTGCTGCAGTTGTTGCTGTTGCAAGTTGCAAGTTGTTAAAGCAATAGAGTATGGAGAGTGGAGAGTGGTAGGCGGAAGGCGGGGGAGACTTGTGTGTGTGTGTGTTCGACTGCCATGTAGACGCTCATCAGGCTCTGACAGCCTTAACATAGCGATACGATACGATATGGTATGGTATGGTATGGTATGGTATGGTATGGTACTCGAATGCAACCCCATTAACCACACTAACAATCAAACGGTTGCATTTTTCACATGAATTTTTCTCTGTTTTTCTGTGGTCACCAAATGGTGTTTGCTTGGTTTGGTTGGGCGTTGAATGAATTTCCAAAACTTAATTGACCATGCAAAAAGATCAGATTCCAGTTGCTGGTACGCCCTTTTTGTTGTTCGCTGCTGCTGGGGCAGCTCCAAATTTGCAAAGTCAACAGAAATAAAAGCAAATTTAGCGTAGCTGCCAACACGTGACAGCTTAGTGCAAATGGAGCAGGGTCCCCGCAATGGTAGCTGCGAGTGCAATGTGGTAGGGTTAGGGAGAGAGAGACAAAGGGAGAGAACAGAAAGAGGGAGGGGGCGAGTGAGAAGGAGGGTCACAAATAAATTAAATGCCATAATGGAATGTAAAGTCGAATGACGACGAAGAAAACAAAATGAAATTATATTAAAATGTAAATTGAAAAATTTTAAGCGTCAAAGCACTTAAGAAATTTGTGTGTTCTTAAAGTTAAGTTACTTTTTGAAATGAAGAAAAAAAAAAGAATTGATTTTGTTCAGTGCATTGAACTTAACGTTAGCGAATGTATTCTTTTAGCATATATTATTTTTTAATGATTTTTTTTTTTGTATTTTTTTTTTTGTATTTTTTTCCCCTCCATTATTGTAAAAAGAAACCTGTTAAGTTCTGAGAAAGTTTTAAGTATTTAACGCATATCAAGTTGCTACAAAACAAAAAACCAAAAAAACAGAAAAAATAGTCATAATTTTGATGACATTTCTTATAGTATATATTTTTTGGGGGGTTTTTTTTCTCACCAAACTTGAAACATAAATATTTTGTTTAATATTATTTCTTGCTAATTTTCTAATTTGAAACTAACTAGCATAGAAATGAACAAAAAAGATAAAGTTACAAATTGCTTTGAGACAAGTCAAAAAATTCCCATTTTGTGTGTTTTTCGATTCTAGAAACCAAAAAAAAAGAAATTAAATTGGAAATCTGAAATCTGAAAACTGTAATCTCAGCGCTTGTTGCAACACAAAACCCAACACAACACATCTCAAGTCACAAACAAACTTAAAACTGTAACTTACAAAAGTGTTTGACTGACTATAGATACCCTACAAATAAGTTTTATGTTTAAAGAAAAAGTTTTTCTATGAAAAGTTAGAAATGTTGAAATGTACTCCCTAAGATACCCTTTAGCATAGGGTATACATAGTATTCGAAATCAAAATGAGCCGCCGCCGGTCAAAAGGCCAATGAAAATGCTTCGAGCATAGGAATATTCATGTAAAGTACTTATGACCGTACCGTATATAAAGTGCCTCCCATTGTGTATATATATAAAACATTTTCCTCCCTCCATATATGTTTATATGGATTAGAGTTCAATAGCAATAATCAATAGTAATAATAATCAATCGACTAAGTTCGCAGACCCCCTTCAAAAAACAAATGTTGTGCTTTGTTCCGTTCGATTCGATGCGTTTCGGTTCGGTTCGGTTCGATTTGATTTGATTCTTTACTGTTTTGTTTCGTTTGGTGTTGGTGCTGGGCGGTACCGTCATGTACTGTCATGCTGATAGTGGCTATCTCTCTGTATGAATGACGGGCGGCAGCGGCGGCGGCGCCCCAAATAGTTGCCCCAATTCCGCTCTTTTCGGTTACAGTTCAGCTCAGTTGAAACTTCCGCTGTATCTGAAAGTCTAGCAGATGTTCGATTTTTTTGCTTTATGGTACAGCTGGCAAATCGACTTAATCCCCACACGAACCACATGTGTTTGGCTTAAAAGCTGAAAAGCTGAAAATCTAAAAAGCAGCTGCCCCTACGATATGGAGATCCATCAGGCGACAGCTTAACCCAGCACTGTGCTACAACATTCAACTAGAATTTCTGTTGGGTGGTGAAGTCGCCTACTTGAGTCTCTTCTAGGTGATACAACTAATCGTACCCCTTAAAACATGAAAATTTCCCAAAAATGAACTTATCCTAACAAACATACAAATTTCCTGAAATGATCTAAACCTGAAATGACCTATACCTGAAATGACCTAAACCTGAAATGACCTAAACCTGAAATGACCTAAACCTTTCAGGAGATTTAAATGTGAATGGTGAAGGCGGCTTCTTGAGTCGGTTCTAGTTGATGTAACTAACCTCAATACCAAAATTTCCTGAAATGACCTAAACCTTTCAGAAGATTTAAGTGTGACCGTACTCAGACTGCGAGGAGGGGTGTAACCCACATGTACAACAATATTTCAACAATTATTTCATGTTTCTTTCGATTTTCGGGGTTTGGGTGATCCGATATATAATATTTCATTTGCTGTTGTTTTTCGCTCTCCAATTAAAACTCATTAACATAATGATTTAAAGGCCTTCAAAAATTATATGATATTGCAGTGGTGTGTGTAAAAGAGTGTGTGTGTATCTGTGTGTGTGTGTGTGTGTCAATATGCTTGTAATTTATGCAAATTTAATGCGCACACAACAAAAATAAAGCCACTGGTAACAAGAGACGCGACAACGCACAACAACATAACATAACAGAACAGACCAGAACAGAACAGACAAAAACGCAAAGGCACGCAAAAATGTTGCCTAGAACCACTTTAAAAAGGGGGCAGGGCTTGGTAGGGGCAGGGCAGGGCAGAAGAAAATCCACCACTGGACATATGATGATGACAGCAGCATTTTGGCATCGACTTCATTTTCATTTTATGGTGACATAATTAAAATTTATTTGACAATTTCACAGTCAGATCGTTTACAAGCAACACAACAACAATATGGCAATGTGGCAATTATTTATTAAACATAATGGCAACGCCCGCATCCGCAAACATAGTCAAAAAAGAGTTCCCTAGCGGCGGGTTGCCATCGCCCCCTTTATTTCACTTTTCAATAAAAACCCATTTTTACATTAATCTATAGATCTTATTAAGCAATGGATTGCCTTCTCTCAAGCTTCCTTCCCTAAGCAAAAGTGTCGTACTTTGTGTTTGTTTTTAAGTAATAGACCTTAGACCTTGATATAGAGTTAATGAACATAACATATTAGTTGATTATTTTATCTCGTACCCTCTCTTTCTTGCGCTCCCTGCTCTGTCTCTGTCCCTCTCTCTCTCTCTCTCTCTCTCTCTCCATATATATCTCTCTCTTTTTCTAACATCGAATTATAGGCATAATTACAATGTTGAAATCGCATCGATCATTTTTTGTTGTTAGTTTGTTCCCATTGTCCAGCCACAGTCCAAAATACTCTTACCTTATTTTTTTATTTTCTCTCACTCGCTTATCGGGGAACGAACCAAACACATAGAAGCATTACTAATTCATATCTTATCGAATTTTTGTTCCAATCATCGTTTATAAACTATAATTTTTGTTGTTCGTTTAACCAAAAATAGTTTCAAACGAATGAAAAGAAACGGAATCAAACCATTTTTAAGTAGACTTAAGTAAAAATCTTTTACATTAGAACCTTTCATCTTTTTTTTGGCACACACTTGAGAACTTCATTAACCGGTTCTTAAGTTCTATTAACCGCTCAACTTTTAACACTCAGAGAGACCCATCTCTAAGTTCAAACCCAAAAGACGAAGAATACCGAAATTAAAGGCGGCCGGCCCCATGGACGCCTATCAATTTCTATGGAGCACGCCTCCGCTTTTTAGTTGATATGGAGTGAGCTTCTTGCCAAACCCCTATTCTGCACCGCACCGCCCGTGCCATGTGTTACCTGCAACAGCGAGCGGGCGAGCGAGCGAGTTCTCCAACTTGTGTGGCATGGTCATGTCATGCCAGCGGCGTGGCGTGGCGTCGACCGACCGTCCATCAGTTCAGTCGGCCCTATGCCAATTCCTTTCAAATTCAAAACCAAAACCGAAACCGAAACCCAAAACAACAACGAAACACGAAAGAACAACAAAAGCTGTTCATATTGTCCGGTTCTTCTCTTCTCTCTTCTCAATTCTTTTATTTTCATTTCAGAGTTCTTTTCAGTGTTCAGTTCTCTGTGTTTATTTATGTGCACGTTTTTCAGCCGTTTCATATCCTTTTGTAATTTACCTGCACGGTGTTTTGTTTTGTTTTCTTTTTATTTTCTTTTTGCTCTCTGTTATTTTGTTTACCTACCACACGGCATACCGGCATTTCTGTGCCCAACTTATTTATTATCGTTTATTCTCTCTCTCTCTCACTCACTCTCGCTTTCGCCCACTTAATGCTCAAGCTATTAACTGTCATTGTCTCCAAGCGGCGGCGGCGGCGGCTTGTCTTGGCATAAAAAGGATAGTTAAAATACTAAATTATTTTTAAATATGCCAATGACTTTGCCTTTGCCTTTGCCTACCTCACTCTACATATTCATTCGTATATCTCTCTCTCTATCTGCTATCAACCATCTCGAACAACATCTTTAGAGGGCCCCATAAAACAAATAGTGACGTTAACACAGGCGTGTTTTACGATTTTTATTGTCATTCTCTCTCTCTTCGGCATTGTCATACATGTGTGATATACGTACGTTCAAACGCCAAACGGTCAAACGGTTTTAATGCCATCATTAAAGTCGGAAGTCGTAACCATCATTTCGGCACACACTTCATTCAATTTGTTGGTTGTTCCCAGTTGAACTCCGAAGGAACTCCTGACCTAGCCCACCTTATGTGAGTGAGAGGGCCCAACCCTAAGAGAGTAAACAATACTCCACACACAAAAGGTATTATACTATATTGTGAGGAACCAACCCTAACTGGTACAAGTTTAACCTTGACTTAATGGCTGGTAATTCCCTTAACGTGCTCGAACAACAGGTTCGAAATGTACAAAAGTACAAACATTCGGAAATGGTTTTAGAGCCAATTCCAAGGATTAAGTTTCTTAATGGAACATTGACAGTGGTTTTAAGGAAAATTGAGTAAGAACTTGTTGATTTTAAATGGTACAAGGACAACGGAGGGTTTAGCCAGGAAAACATTACTTGACAACAGATATCATGTATGTAACTTACCTGTTTATAGTAACTAGAAACTGTTAGAAGACAAGTACTAAAATCAATATAATAAATAATATGTCATAGACCTTTAAGTGAACTCGACCTTCCGTTGAACCATAGCCTAACCCAATTAAAAATTGTTCAGTGTTGTGTACAATGTTGTTTTGAAGAAGTGTATCGATATTAAATTTATTGCCCATTGCCCATAATTTGTGCTAGCTACGAACATCGAACCTGGAAGCCTACACTCTCACTCTCGCTCGCTCGCTCTCTCTTTATCTCATGTTTGCTTACGCAACCAACACACACAACAAGTATGATTGCTCCCCACATGTGCCCTTCCATTCGCTTGTCCAACCGACAAACACACACACATACACACTTGAGCTGCGACTACATGGGTTCAAACGTGTATGCTGATCCATGTCATCGATCTTTCAAACGTCGTTGGCGGCAACCAACAGAAAACGTTTTGGTTGGGGAGGGGGAGTGCACAGTTAGCAGGGAAGGAGGGAAGACGACACCAAAAATTTAGTTTGTTGTACAATTTATGAGCGATGAGCACAAAAAAACCAAAAGCAACAGCCATCAACAGCTAACAACAACAACAACAACAGTAACAATAGAAAGAAATACAATATATACATACATAGTAGCAAACAGAGTGAAGTTGGCTGCGCCTGCGCACTGAACTAAGCGCTTGACCTTGCCATCAATTTACGTAATGAAAATAAAAATGGAAATGAAAATGGGAAAACGCTATAAAAATTTGTTACAAGCCAAAGCAATTTGTTGTTTTTGTTGTTGTTGTTGTTGTTGATGTTGTTGTTAGCAGCGCGATAAGCTGAAAGCCCGCAATTTGTGCTACTTTGTTACGTTACGTTGACTTTAGGACAAAACACACACAGAGATAGAGAGAGAGAGAGCGGTAAGTTTAAAGGGAGCGGTTAGGGGCTAGACAAGACTTTAGCTTCAACAGCTGGCAGCAATTTGACGCTCGAATGCATCGAACAAGCGCAGCTGATAAATGGGATCTACTACATATATGAATATTATAGTATAAAAAAACTTAGAGACAAGATCTTAGTTGAGCTCGACCGATTTTGTGCTCTCTTTTTTGTTTTTGCATAAGAATTAAAGTAGTAATATTTGAAGTGTCTTAAAAGCAAAATAACACTTAAGCTGAGAAGTAGTTCTGCAAACTGGTTTGCTAAAGTTGGTGCAGAAGTTGATTAATGCAACTGCTTAAAACCACTTTCCAAAGTGTTTTTTTTTGCTGAACGAAAAGCGAAAATTTCTGAATATTTATTCGGTGCAGAAACACTTCTTCGAACCTATTTATCAAGAGCAGAGCATCTGTAAGTCTGTTTTGCCAATTGGCACTTCATTCAGTTTCAGTTGTTGTTGTTGTTATTGTTTTTGAATCTTATCAGTTGCAAGCTGGCAGATCCAATTTGGAACGAGGCCAACCAACAACACCGTCCCGTCCACGTGGGCTGTTCGAATGCTCAAATCGGCTTAAACAGAGCTGTTGGCTAAGCTGACAACCAACAACTGTCCCATTCACTCTCTCACTCTCTCTCTCTCACTCGCTCTCTCTCTCTCTCTCTCTGTTTATGTCGATCTGATTGCATTTCCTGTGCAACGCATCAATTTCTCATTTCGTTGACCACATTAATGAGCCGTAAGTTATGAGAACCCAAACTTGGTTAAGTGGAGCGAGGCCGTGTCGCTACCGTTAACCATATTCAGAATTGGAATTTCGTTCGAAATACATATATGTAGTTTGTTTTTTCTGTCGGGTTCAACGACTGTCAGTCAGGCAATGCGGGGAGGGGGCGGGGATTCTGTTTTTTGCTGGCTTTTCGCTTTTGGCTTTTTATCAACTAGTTTTCTTATGTCAATTTCCACACTTCTTCTTGATGGCGCCATTAACATTCATATACATATGGTAAAATATAACTTTATCATATAAGTAGAACATTGCTGACGTCTTTGTCTTGTCTTCTGTTTCTATACCCTGCCCTGGTTTGGGCATAACAGTTTTGCTACTAGTTGTGTAACACAAATGGGAAAGTTCTTACTGAAGGTTCTTTATAAACTGGCTGAAGGAAACTTATTAAGAAACAAATGGGGAAAGTTCTAACTAAAGGTTCTTTATAAATTGGCTGAAGGAAACTTATTAGAGGAAAAGTTTGTATAGAAAATATATACTACAAATAGTTTATATATCATTTATCTTTTATTGTAAAGTAAGTATAGTAAAAAGTTTATAGTTTATATATCATTTATCTTTTATCACGGAAAGTAAGTTTAGTAAAAAGTTTATAGTTTATATATCATTTATCCTTTATCGTAAAGTAAGTTTAGGTTAAAGTTTATAGTTTATATATAATTTATCATTTAACTTTTATCGTTAAGTTGGGTAAAAAGTGTATTCCATTCGTTAGTTATTCTTATTAACTCTAGATCTTGTTCTTCCTTCGTCGTTTTTTGGCTTTTGGCCAACTTAATGAACACATTATGTTGCCCTTTTGTTGTTGTTGTCCAAAAAAACCTTGGCCGGAAGCGCGTGCTGGACGCGCATTTGGCCAGCTCAAATGAAAACATCACAAACAAAAAACGAAAAAAGGAAAAACAATTTGTGAAAAATGCGTCAAATGCATGAAAAATAAATTAAATGAAATGGAAAAGGAAAAAAACTTAATGAGCTAGCCAAAAAAAAAAAAGTTGGCCCTAAAACATTTCATAGCCATTCTCTAAGCCAAACTATGACTTCATATTTCTTTTTGGAGTCTCGTTTTGTTTTTGGTTTTTTTGTTTTTGGGTGTGGGCCATGTGTCTTTTTATAGCCATGATGCGTTGACACCTTGACAACAACCCCCCCCCACCCTGGCAGTGGCAGTGGCAACCCTGTCATACACACTTGAATGACTTAAACGAAAATCCCATCAAATTATGCGCGTTCGTTTCGCTGTCTGTCTTGAATTTTAAATTTGATCCCAAGCACAAGACAAAACCCAAACCAAAAAAAAACAGAAAAAAAAGCTATTTATTGAATTACCTTATGGCAGACAAATTTTTGACAAATCTCTTTTAGATTTAATGTCAACATTGTTGCTTTTATTGTTACGCCTTTTTACATCAACATATTCCGGTCGATAAGCTTGGCCCTTTTTTGGCATACCCTACATTCCTATATATAAAGTTTTCCCAAAAACATTAAACATTTCGATTTGTATAGAATCGTTTCGGTTTGAATCCAAGGCTATTTTCAATATATTTAATCAGTTTGACCCTTAAAGTACGCTTTATTTGTATTAAGTTTTCCCTAAACCCCAAAAACACTTAGCTTTGTAGGGAATCCAATTGCCAAACCTCTTTTAGAGGTTTTTTTTGTGGGGAATCTAGTCCAAACCTCTTTTAGAGATTTTTCTTGGGATTTTTTTAGGGAATCATTTGTATTAAGTTTTCCTAAACCCCAAAAACTCTTAGCTTTGTAGGGAATTGTTGCCAAATCTCTTTTAGAGATTTTTTTTGTAGGGAATCTATTCCAAACCTCTTTTAGAGATTTTTTTGGGATTTTTTTAGGGAATCATTTGTATTAAATTTCCTAAATCCCAAAAACACTTAGCTTTGTAGTGAATCCAATTGCCAAATCTCTTTTAGAGATTTCTTTGTAGGGAATCAATTCCAAACCTCATTTAGAGATTTTTTTGGGATTTTTTTAGGGAATCATTTGTATTAAGTTTTCCTAAATCCCAAAATCACTTAGCTTTGTAGGGAATCTATTCCAAACCTCTTTTAGAGCTGTTTTTTTGGGATTTTTTTAGGGAATCGTTGCCAAATCCCCCTTAAAGATTTTACAGGTTTGCCAGCCGGGTCAGGTCACTTTTCAATTGTAATATGCTCGACGCATGTAGCGCAACACTCAAAGTGCGACTTTGACATTGAGCACTTTTTTGTTGTCAATCGTTGTTGTCCCCCCATTCCCCCCATTTATATTTAAATCCTCCTCATTCACATTCACATTGTTTTTTTCGGTCAATTGTTGTAGGAGCAAATTGAATTAGCCACTTGAGCAATTGTTGACTTGTTGTTGTTTTTTTTGGTATTGTTTCGTAATTTTATTTTGGGCCAGCTTGTTTTCCCAATTTGCTTACTATTCATGCACCTTTTCCCACTACTTTTACGTCTTTGACGACGTAGCAGGACTTTCTAAGCAGGGTCAGGGACAGAGGGACAGGGGCAGCTGCAGGTAAACGACACCACCGCGTTGCACGTTGCCTATCGTCGCGTTCGATCTGACAGGTAACAAGCCAAAGAAAGAATGTCAGGTAGACTCGACTCAAAAAGAAACTAGATAACTTCATCAACAGCCTTCAGCCGGCTGCAACGAGAAGCAGACGAGAAGTCCTTGCCAGCAGGAAGTGCCCGCAAGCTGAGCTGAGGCTGTGTGTGTGCCTCCTGTGTCGTTTTCCTGCCTCAAGATGCGCCTGCTGTTGCCTCTTTGTGTGTGTGTGTGTGTTTGTGTAACGCACGCAGCAACAAAATCAGATGAGTTCCGCATTCAATGGAACCAACAACATTAGATTTCCTGCTGTTTGATCCATGGCACAAGGAGAAGAAGGAAACACTCGTAATTGTGAACGTGTCCAAGTCCTATTTGGCCCGTGGCCACAATTAGTGTGTAGACCAACAACAACAACAATAACTAAAGGAATCATTGTAATTCTGCCAAACTACACGTAAAATGCATGTCTAATGTGAAGAGTGAAGAGGTTTCAGGCTGAGGTTTCCTAAAGGTTTCCTTAGGTTTCCTTAGGTTTCCTGAAGTTTCCTGAAAGAGGTCTCCTGCATTTCTACGGGGCAAATCAATTTAGAATACGTTTCTTTCGCATTTGAATTTCATTTCCAGTTGAAAGAAGATAAAAAAACGTATAAAATATCTCATAAAGATAAAGTTTTTTTTGTTACCATAAACATAATTTATACCATGTTAAACATTACTTAAATGATTTAGAATCTTGATGCGTGATTTCATCTGCAAATAGATAGGTGGAGTAGATGAGTGGGTTGGGTTTTGTTTGGGTGTTCTTTGGGTGGCAAATGAATCATATTGTATTCTGTTTGTGCACATGACTATATGACCTGATACGACCATATGGCGTCGGTATCTGCGTCATCGGTTCAGTTCGGTTTTTTAACTTATCAGCAAAGAAGAATTTTCCGTTGCCAAGAACTATTTGCTTGCTTGATTTGTTATTGTTTCTGGGGTATTGGGTATTTAGTATTTTAGTATTTTAGTATGCAGGAACGGAAGTACCATCCGCCAAGCCAAAATAATGGACCAAATGGCCAGAGAAGAGTGGAGCCAGAATGTTGTCAACATTCTTGTTGTTGTTGTTGTCTCCAAGCCAAGCATAAATATTTATATATAAACTGAATGAAATATGAAGGGGGGAAAGAAGAGGGATCGAAACTGTCGCAACAAACGAAAGCAAACAAAGAACTCGTCTTAAGACATGAAAATGAATTTAATGAAATGAAATGAAATTCTTGTGGCAAGTTGCGGGAGGCTGCCTCCAAACAACTTAGGGGGTAGGGTAGGGGCTAGGGTAGGGTATATACCAACCAGACAAATGATAATAAATATTCCATTCGGAATTTGGTATTCCGCGCGCGCGGGGGAAAGTGCCAAGCCCAGAGGAGAGGGTCATGCTGCAACACTTAGCGCAATTCACTCTCGTGTCAGAGAATGGGTAAGAGAGAGGCAAGTAGAAGGGGTGCCGGGTGCTGGTTTTTTTTGCCCCGGGCTGCTGCTGGCTGAAAAACACTTGAAAAACACTTGTGATAATGATGACTAATAAGGCATACAAACACAAACCAGCCAATGACTCCCCAAAAATGAAAAAAATGAACCCAAATATAACCCAAGCATTATGATGGATACGATGGATGGATGGAAGAAGAAGCAGATGGATAACAAACACAGCTGGTTCCAGGGGTTGACTGTAGCATTGGGGGATGGGTAAGGCTTTTCCGGAAGGGGTATGGATGATGGAGTACTCAAGAGACAACAAACGATTCATCTGGCAAATTCTTGACAAAAAGAAGGAACTACTAACCCTAAGAAAGCATTTCCTGTTGTGGCTAAATTAGTTCGTAAGAGAATTTAGTTGGGACATTTTTGAGGTAGGTTTAAGTTTTCCTTAAAACATCTTAGAAGGAAACTATTGAGAAAACTCAATAAAACTCAGTCAAAGAAATAACTTTTCTCACTTATAAATAGTTCCCACAAAAACTCCCTCATAATTAAGAGAATATTTAACCGAAATTTTGAAGTTTTTTCCCCCGTTTTGCAATTAATTCAATATTTGATTACGTTTCACTATTAGAGGACCCAAAACTATAGATATTCCACTTCGGTTGCCATGTCAAACCAATCAAAAATTTCTATAAAATCCCTAACTGCGGGCACTCTGAGAGAATCTGGGGAGAACTATGACTGGGTGTGGGTTAAGCTAAGCGCTTTCGCTTGATTGCCCTGACCGAAAAGCCACTTGAAAGGGGTTTTTGCGGTTTGGTTTTGGAACTAGATCGGGTGCTGGTACTCGTTCGCGGCTTTTAATTCTCTGAGTCGAACTGTGTATGTTTCGGTTGTTTTGTTTTCTTCTTTTTTTGTGGCAATTGAAACGACACGCGCGGCGCGTTTATGCGGCAATTAATGCTTAAATTTAATTAAATGCACTTTATGAATGTGTATAAGTGTGTGCGAGTGTGTGTGCAAGTGTGTGCGAGTGCGAGACGTCAAGCTTATTTGAGCGTTTTAATTGCTTCTGGGAGTTGCAAGTCCCATTCATTCATTCTGGATGCAACCATAATTGATTTGTGTTTGCAGTGTACCAAAAAGAACTAAACTAAAACCCAACCCAACCCAACCCTACCCTACCGTACCGGTACTTCCTAATTTCTTTTTGAAAGCCATGCGCTAATTGATAAGCTAAGTGGCAAGTGGCATAAAATCAGCCCTCGTTCTGACATTTCTGGCCACTAAAAATTTTGAACGTTGTGATATCAAACAAACAACCTTAGTAGAAGAAGAGTACTCCAAATGTGAGAGAGAGCGGGAAAGAGAGATGGTTAAATACGGTTTTATGAACTGCGCAAACGATGCAGCGCGATCTCTTGTTAAGATTTATGACCCAACTCTATGCACAGATTTATGTTCTACCAACACACACGACAAGTAGAAGAAGAACACTCAGAAGAAGAAGATTTGTCGTCATTGTTGTTGTTGTATTTTGGAGACGACAACAACGACAACTACTACTGCTACTAATTCTTGTTTGCTTCCCTTGTTTGTTTTTTCTGTCATCATCAAAAAGCTGGTTTTTTTTGGTTGGAGGACCCTCTTTTCGAACAACAAGCCGAGGTCACACTGTTATGTGGTGAACCTAAGATAAGATATATATATGCTCGCAAAGAATTGACTAATTTATTCACACAACTTATATTTATCTTATTCAACTCGTTTGACAAACCTTTGGACTAAACCTTACCAAAGGGTATTTCACAGTCTAGCACTCTTTTTTTTCATTACCAAAAACTCGCAAGTTGACATGAAGCTAAACATGCTAAATGAGCTAACCTAACGACTAACCGCTGGCTCGCGACCCAAAACACCCAAAAAAAACTGGCCCAATAACGAGGCCTTAGGCCAAAAGTGCCTTAAGAGAGCACTCTACTTTGGCGAGATTTCGATTTACACAAACGTGACACGACAAGACCATAAAAACGGCATGAGAATGCGATCAGTGGAGTTGCCTGCGCAGTGTTGCATAGTGTCACACGACATCTCTCTCTCTCTCTCTCTCTCTTTCTATCTAGAAATGGTGGGGCTTTCAAAGTGTCTAAATCAGGTCTGGCTTGTTGTGTTAGGAACCAGTTCTCAGTTCTTCAATTTATTTTGATGGTTCAGTGGGTGTGCATTAAGATATTCAAAAGTTATTACAATCTTCTTCAATGATGGCTCTATGTAGCAAGACCGAGCAACAAGTTTATGGCACTGCTGGAGCTAGAGAGCGAACGAACTAGTTCATAAATTTAGCAAGCTACACGAGAAGTAATAAAATATACTAACATAGTGTGTGTGTGAGAAACTCTTTAACTTAAAAGTGTTGTCCGCTTTTCTTTTTATAGAGTTCATTTCATTATGTTACACAAAAGCAAAAAGTTGATATTATGATCTGTTGTTTTAGGGTCTAACACCAAAACACCAAAAAGTGCCCGTTATTTAGACCCTAAATCATAATAGGTTTTCCCTTCAGAAGCTTGGATAGTAAATCTTTGTGATTTTATTGCAACTACTAAGTAACTTAATTATGGGTCTTTTCCAACACTTGCCCCACAATTATTAAACATACTAAAGAAACTTAATTTAAGAGCTTTTTACGCAAAACACTTCAAAACACAACGACGAACGTCGTAAATAAAATTGTTGGCCAGTGTTGGGTAATGTATGCGGACCAAGTGTCAAATGGTAGGCGACAAAAACCGACAAAAAACGAAAAAAAAATGACTTTGGACCTGCCCGCCCCTCAACTCTTTGTGACTATTAACTGTTGCTGTTGACTGTTTGGTGCACTTAAAGATGCAACATGGTCATATGTATGTATGTGCGTGTGTGTGTGTTTGTGTGTGTGTGTAGGTGCCACACACACTTAATAGCAACCATAAAGCGGCGGCGACTGTTGCTGCTGCTGCTGCTTTTAGGATAATGCAGTTGCATGTTTACACTGTGCAACGTGTGGGTGAAGCATGCTTTGACTTTTTTTTTTTAAGCCTTTTAGCCTGCTGTTGCTCATTAGCAGCAAAACATCTTTTCGTGTTGACGCGCCCAGGTTCAAACCTCACCCCCACCCCCCTCCCCTCACCGTCTCACCGCCACGCCGCTGTCGAGACTGCGCTTTTAAGCAGTCGCAAGTAATTACATTTTGGCAAGCCCATGCGACGACGACGAAGAAGAAGACAACCACACAAAAAAAAAGGTGCATTGAACTGGTTCCACCTACAACAATAATCGATTTGATTGTTCATGTCCATAGACTGACTGACTCCCTGCTCGTCCCCCCCTGTTGTCTCCTTTTGTCTTTTTTTTTTTGCCACTTGAAGCTTGAACCTTAAATCAGACACCTGAGAAACGACAACTTGGACAAATTGAAAACTGACCGCTGTTGTTGTTGTTGTTGTTGTTGTTGTTTGTAGTGGTATCTTTTTTTCAAACCGCAAATCACATTGCACCGTTACTTGTGATCGTATCGATCAATCGGGTATCGGTTCGTCGGTGTTCGTGCAATCGTGGGATCGTGCTATTCAGATAGAGATAGATTCAGCAAATTCAACTTTTATGTTACGTTTTCGTTGCGGTTAATGCCAATTGATCCGAACAAACTCTATAATAAACTCTCGTCTAACTTCTCTTTTCTTTTCTTTTCTCATCACTCATTTACAGTCTACTGGTCGGCGCTCCATTGGATCGTAATAGACAACCGAATACAAATGAATCGGGCGCCTTATACATGTGCCCCATATCGACAAACTTTAGTGATTGTGAACAGGTTATAACCGATGGTTTACGATGTAAGTAGAGCCCATTCATTATTAACTACATATAACGTATGTAACTAATTAAGGCGATAAGTAAACTTTAGATTTAGCACTACGTATATAATAATACTTAATTTTATTTTGATTATACAATAATTTTTTATATTATTAATTTTGTTTAAAATCACAAGCAAAATTGGAAAACCAATAGAGAAAAGATTATCTTTTTTTAGGATAAAGGTATCTAATCTAAAATATTTACAACATTGTTAGTTCATAATAAACTAATTATGTATGCGCTTTTTAGGTGAAGGTTTTTGCATCCGGCAAAGTATAGAAAATTATAATTAATAGCTTTTTTTCAATAATAATAATGTTAGTTACAAACTTTTAAGTATAAGCAAAGCTTTTAATTACAAATGCTGAGTAACTAACACATGTTTTTTTTTTGGATAACTTTTGAGAGTTTAATAGGAGAGTAAGATAATACAATAATATCTGTATCTTTTGTGAGGTTAGTTTTTGTATAGTGTACATAAAATACAAAGCTGTATAAAGAATTGTGACTAAAACAAACTAAAAAAAACTCTATACGTTAGTTAAATTACTATAGTTTAGAATAGGTATACGAATCATTAAAACAAATTGCAATATACTATATATATATATATTTCTTAATCTTCTTATGATTGTATAGAACCAGTAATATAGTCACACATTGATTTTATTTGCGTTTTTTTAATTTTCTTCTTTTTCTTTATTTTTGTTTTCGTTTTCTTTACGTAAATCTCCCAAAAAAACAAAAAAATATATTTAAATATATATATATATTCGGTGCGCATATGGAAAACTCATTTACCTCTCCCCAAAAACAAAAAAACAAAACAAAAAATCTCTCAACAAACCAAAACGAACACCAAAATTATTGACCAACTTTTTTCGACATTTTTAATTCGTCAACCCGAAAAAACAAAACAAAACAAACGAATTTATCATTTAGCATCTGGCGGAGCTTATGAACGTAAGTGGTATGGGTGCTTTATTTGTTGTTGTTTTGCTCACATATTAAAAAAAGAAACCAAATCCAAAATTCAACAAAAAACTAATACACGATTTGAGCATTTCATTTACTTATTTTATGATTTGCATTTGCGCTTTGATTTCTCACCTATATAAATATACTCTCTTATTAACCACTGAATATGCAACGCACACTATCTATCGATAAATCCACCATTCGATGAAAAATATTAATATATATGTACTATCGATAACTCAAACAATTTCGCAATTTACACGCACTCTCATAATTTGTATATAATCAAACGATAATTTGATAATTATCGATATTTATCGATAAATGGCATTTATACATATATAAACATGTACAGTCTTGCACGCATGCCAAACAAACTAAATCAAAATCAAAAACTGTTAATGGTATCTGAGGGGGGGATAGACGCCATTTTGTTTTTATGTTGTGTTGCATGCGCGCGCGCTCTGAATGCAGCTAAAAAAATGTCAAGCACAAAAACCATACCATAATATGTAAATACTTTACTTACCACTAAATTAAGCCTATATATGTACATACTATTATTATTGGCATAAATTTACATACTATTTTATTTAATATTCTTATTCTATTTTATTACACACACAATATCGTAAATACAATTTTAACTAACTGAAACTATAGCTATGTATTTATTGGCATAATTTTACGTCACGTTTGCAATCGTTGTAATTAACATCTAAATAAGTTCACTGTAGTATAATAAATCATTGCGCCATAGCGCATTGTGAGAACTCGTAGGAGAAGAAGAAGGTTAAGAGCCGCTCTGGAATTTATTTTATTTGGCTTTAGGGCTTCGTTTTACCTTGCTTTGCTCTGTGCTAATAACTTGTTTGCCATTGACTTCGTACTTAAACACAAAAAAAAAACTATAACAGTCTTTTTAGGTCCACTTTTGACTCGTTTTTTTTTTTTGTTTGTGTACCATTTAACGCAACATGCTTGGGCGCAGCCAACTTCACGTGCAGCTTCAAATGCAGCCAACTTAAAGGCGACGACAAATGCGCAAAGAACGCAAATGCAAATTTTGCCTAAAGACATTCTTATTTGTTTCTTACTAGCAGCTGACCCAGTTCTATCATAAAATGGTTTTTATATTCAAATCAAATTTCTTGCTAATCCCTGGGGGCTGATAAATTTAGCGTCGATAAAATGGAGCAACATGAATTTTTTAGTTATTTTGGCAATTCATAAATACAATTTTGAAATTTAAATTTAGATGTAAAGAATTTTGCCAAATTGAATGTACAAGCAACTTTAACGATGTGAAATACTTTGAATGTTTTTTTTTTAAGTAATCTCTCTATTGCTCTCTCTCTCTCTCTCTTTCTGCTTCTGCTTCTCGTTTATTGAAATCATTTGTTCTTATTGAACAGCTTTTCATTAGTTCTCACTTGTTATTTGCTGTCATCACTTGTTCGGCATTTCCCCTGCCCAAAATGAGTTCCCAGAATTCACAGCTGTGACTATGCCGCCGACGTCAACGTTAACATCTGCGTCAGCGTCTGTCACTTTGACAGCGACTGCAACTGCGTCGGCGCATTGTTGTTTGTGTTTTGTGTTTGTAAACTCCCATTTGGCGACATATTTAGCAATAATTATTGTGTATTTACTAAGTCTCGCATCATTTTGAATATTGAGATGTAAATTTAACAGCTGTGTGTGTGTACGGCATCTTCTCTTTCTTTCTTTGCACTCCACCCTCTCTGCTGACTGCGCTGTTGCTTTTTTTCTTGCTGTTGTTCGCATTCCAAATGTTTTGCAGTTGCTGTTTGTGGTTGTTTTTGTTGTGTTTTTGTGTTGTGTTGTTGTGTATGGCCTTTGCTATTGGTAACGCGCGCGGCAATCAGAGCGTGCTGTTGCTCTGGCGGAGGCGCCCCAAAGCGGCCGCCGCCACACAGTCACACTGAGAACGTGACAAATTTCACAAAATGCCAAAGCACCCAGCACCAAGCACAAGGAAAAAAGCCAAACAGCGTTGCCACTAAAAATAACTGCGACAAAACGACGCAAATTTGTGTGGCATGAAAAAATTCTTTGGGGCGTCTCGAATTGTTGAGCCAAATTCCAAAGTTAACACAAAAAAACAAATAGTGACACACACACACACGCATTCACACACCTCCCGCCCAATAGCCCACTGTCAATGTCAAAAACGCGTCGCAAAGTGCAAAAGTTCATTGGGCCTATGCCAACATAAGCACACACCGTTAGACGCATATACACACATGCACACAGACACACACTCACACCAAATGGTAAAACTGCAGCTGCAGCCGAAATATCCGCGTGGGCCGCTAGTGCATTTTGTGTGTGATTATGTTTTTGTTGTTTGCCAGCTGCGCCTGCGCTGCGTCCCATGACTTTCACTTTACGCGTCAAACTCGTCAAAGCGGCTGCGGCCAGAACAACCCACGCCTCACCGAAAACATAAAATCAAAAACAAAACAAAAAAAAAATAACATACACACACACACAAATACAAAAGCTGCTAACAGCAGCAATTCGACAATCAAAAATGATAAACGTTCAGCGCACACCTCGCAATCAACATTCTCTGCCGCTTTGCCGCTCTCTCGCTCTCTTTTAATGTTAGCGCTGCGGGCTAGCTGTAATGATCATTTATCATATTTCAACACTTTGATGCTTTAAAATGCATTTTAAATCAATTTCGTTACGTTTCACACTCATTTACAAACAAACACACTCATACACACACACACACATGAGCACAGCCTTGCGCTCCCACTCTCTCCTTCTCTTTCGCTGTGTATGCGCATGTGCGTGTATTGATGCAAAGCCAACTAAGCAGGCGCAAACAACAACACCCCGGCCCCAAACTTAAACTCCAATGCCGACGTCGGCGTCAGCGTCAGTTGCATTCTATCAAAAGCTGCCAGCGACATTGGCAGCGCTTTCCATTTTCTGATGCTTGACATGCAAATGGCCGCCTGCGTATGCATAGGGTATGCACATTTATTTTTTTTATGACACTAATATCTAAAGAGAGTTGTCGAAATAATAAACTCTGTTCACCATCTTGTCTTAATAACTAAAATTATTTAACATTCTCTATGCATGAAAAATTTAACTCAGCAAATATTATTTCTCATATTTCTCAAATACATATGTCATGCATTTGCTTACACTGGCTTGCGTGGTATTTAGTAGTCAGGCATTCGCATGCGAAGCGCTTTTTAATTTTTAGTTCATGCTTCGTTTAGTCGAAACATTTTTTGTGCACTTGTTGCTGCTGTTGTTGTTTCTTCTGTTCCTGTTCCTGTTGTTTGTCTTGCGTTGCACATGTGCTGAGCAGCGAAATGCATATGTATACATATATAGACCTATGTATGTATCTATAAGTAGAGCAACAGCTTCCCCCCTTTTAAATCTACTTATTTACCAACTTTTGCACATGTTGGCAATGTCTGCAATGCCTGCAGATGTCTTCTTCTTGTTACGCTCACTCTCTCTTCTTGTTTGCTGTTGCTGTTACTGTTGTTGTTGTTGTTGATCATGTTATTTAGCAGTTGTTGATGATGTTAACAAAACTACGCTGTAAATACTGTAAATTTGAGTTTACCTTAGTATTTTATGAATTTGTTTTAATAAAATATAAAAAGAAAAAAACAAAAATTGATCTAATTGTAAATACGAATACATAATTACATATTGTTTTTAATGCATATCACATTTTGTTGTTATTGATGTTGTTGTTGTTGTTGTCGTTACTGCTGTTGTTTTTGATGTTGTAACTGATGCAACACACACATACACACAGATACACCCGCACATACACACATTCTTCTATACATACTATATCCTATTGTCACACACATTGCTTATCCCAACTTTCAATCTACTCCCTGGCGCCATCTATAGCCTACGATAAAAACGAGCCACTTATACCGCCATCTAGCGACGAGATCAAAGAGGGACAATGGATGGGCGTTACTGTGCGTTCCCAAGGATTGGGTGGAAAGGTTAGTGTCACACACACACACACGTTTACTTTTTATCCGTACTTAAACATTATATATTCTTGATTCTTGATTTGTCAGGTTCTAGTCTGTGCACATCGTTATGTAACTATTGAACTTGAGAATCGCTATGGACAAGGTCTGTGCTATGTTCTGACGAACGATCTACAGTTCGATGAGGTCTACGAACCATGTAAAGGACGCTCCGTGCGAAGGTAATTGAATGTAAACTCATATATATCTCAGATAAATACTAAAGAGAACTAAGCTCAGGTTTAAGTCTTAGGGAAAAGTTAGATTTGATTATGAAAACCAAAAAACAATTAGTTCTGATTGAATTTGGAAGTTAATTAAATTTCCGACATAGGAAAACGTAGGAAACAAAAACGTTTTTGGTTTTGTCAAACATTAACAAATCATAAAATGTTCCCGAATAAATTAATTTGAAATGGTGAATTAGTTATGGTCAGGTTTGATTCATGGCCCATGGCACATGACACATGGCACCATGGATAAGGGACAAAAACGATGGGAACGGAAGGCAGCGCACCGAAAAAGTGTCAAGGTGAAGTATGCATACATCACATAAATCGTATTTAAAAACGAAACCCTCTAAAAACTCAATGGGGAAGAACTAGCTATGGAACTAAGCAGCGCGTGTCTAGCTTCAGTTTAAGCCAATTAGCATGCAGTGTGTGTGTGTCTGTGTGGGGATGGGGTGGGTGAATAGGAAAGTGGCAGGGGCTAAGCAAAGAGGGAAAGAGGACTGGTTAGGTCAGGTGTGTGAACGTTAACGTCGTCATCGTCCATCGTTGCAGGAACCCATGTCATAAGGGCAAAATTGTAATTTATTTAAATGTCAGCGCATTTGGCACAAACTGAACGCGAGAGAGAGTGAGATTAGGGTAGGGTAGGGTAGGGTATGTTATGGGTAAACAGGGTCGCACCGCACCCAAAAACAAAACGTTGACCGAAAACAAAGCATAAATACTATATGAGCTTGAAAGATGACGCAGACTTGGACTTGGACATGCAATTTTTCATTGCGCTGGCATTGCGTGTGTTCCGAAATGTGCCACACAGAACTAAGCTAGAGATGGGCTCGTGTCGTGACACGAACCATAAACTATATGCAACAATGGACACGATTTGAACCGGAGTCCCAAACCTTGCAACGACGTAATCTAACCCAACCTAACCCAATTGATAACTGACCCTGGACTCATTTGTTAATGTCAGCGTGACACGTTCTAATGTTTTTGTGTTTGCGTTTGTTTGTTTGTTTGCATTGGCAGGCAACACGAGGACTATGGGTTCTGTCAGGTGGGAACGTCGGGCGCTTTGTTAGATGACAATACAATGGTGCTGGGCTCTCCGGGCCCCTTTACGTGGCGCGGCGCCATCTTTGTGACGGAGATTGGTGGCGAGTATTTGGAGCGGGACAAAAACATGTACTACAGTGATCACTCGGATGCCAGTTCACCAGTCGATAAGTACAGTTATCTGGGTATGGCTGTGACGGGCGGTCGCTACTTTGGCGAACAGATGTCCTATGCTGCGGGTGCACCCCGTTCGAATGGTCACGGTCAGGTTGTGATCTTTGACAAGGCCAACAAGAGTCCAATACCCGTCCGTATGATCATCGATGGCGAACAGTTTGCGTCGAGTTTCGGTTACGAACTGACAACGGCGGACATCAATGGGGACAAGAAACCTGATTTGATTGTTGCCTCACCATTCTACTTCTCCAAGAGCGATGGCGGAGCGGTCTATGTGTACCAGAACGAGAATGATACGCTGCCCAAGCGTCCAACACTGAAGCTAACCGGCGCCTTGGAGAGTCGCTTCGGTTATGCGCTAGCCAACATTGGGGATTTGAACAAAGATGGCTGCGACGATTTGGCCGTAGGTGCACCCTACGAAGGTGACGGCGTTGTCTATGTTTTCCTTGGCTCACAGTCTGGCCTCAATGAGAAGCCCTCGCAGCGCATTCAGGCCTCCGAACTGGGCGCAAATCTACCGCATCCGATACGCAACTTTGGCATTTCGATAGCAGGCAATACGGATCTGGATGGTAACTCCTATGTCGATATGGTTGTGGGTGCACCACCTGCCGCTGTCGTCCTGCTCGCCCGTCCCATTATCAACATACAGACAACGTATCAGAGCAACGAGACACGCAACATTGATCCCAATCGGGCGGGTTGCGGCATGGATGTCTCCACAAATCTAACCTGCTTCTCGTTCGAGGCGTGCAGCAGTATTGATCCCCACGATCAACTGAGCAAGGTTCTCAATCTGCTGTACACTGCTGAAGCCGAAACCTTTGAGCATCACAAGAAGTTCTCGCGCGTCTTCTTTGATCGTGAAAATAAGCGGAGCAACGTGATCAGTCGATCCGTTCGGGTGCGCACCGATGGACGCATCCACTGTCAAATGGTCACAGGTTATATTAAGGCCAACACTCGCGACATTCAGACACCCATACGCTTTCGTTTGGACTGGAAGCTAGAGGAACCCGAACTGGCTAACTCACCGTTGACACATCTCAATCCCATTCTGGATCAAACACAGGCCTACATTGAGTTCGAGGGAACATTCCAAAAGGATTGCGGTGATGATGATCTATGTGAGAGTGATTTGCGACTTCATGCCGAACCCAATCTAACAGCAGAGGGTAAGTGATCTCTCTCTCTCTCTTCATACTCCCTAACACCCTAACACTTTTCACTTTTCCGGTTACAGATGGTGAGTACGCACTGATCCAGGGCAACACCACCGAACTGGAGGTTATGGTGAACGTGAGCAATCTGGCAGATTCGGCATATGAAGCACAGCTGTTCATTGTACATCAGAAGAGCGTCTCCTACATAGCGACCAATAAGCCGGTAAGTCTACCTTTCTGACGAGAAGTAAAGTCAATCTCTAATTCATTTATCCCAACCTAGACAAATGCGACTTGCAACAGCTTTAATACAACCTTGGTGGCTTGTAGTCTGGGCAATCCGATGTTGCGTGGCACCACCACCCACATGACCATACGCTTTGATCCGAACAGTCTGGAGTCCGAGGAGACAGAGATGGTATTCCACATATTTGCAAATACCACCTCAAAGCTGGTAGGTCAAGAGCTGCCCGAACGCAAGCTGACGGTGCGTGTAGTGCGACGAGCGGAGCTGACACTGCGTGGCTGGGTGAATCCCGAACAAAGTTTCTACAGTGGTGCCTCCAAGCTGCAGGATGCGCCCATGGAGCTGGACGATGTGGGCTCACCGCTGAGGCACACCTATTCCATCTTCAACGAGGGACCCTCGGCAGCACCCAAGGTACAGCTGGTTATCTATCTGCCACTGATGCTTGAGAGCGGACATGGCGATGGCGATTTGGATGGACATGGCAAGGATCAGTACCTACAATACCTGGAGGATAAGCCGCAAATTGAGACCGGACAGGGTGAATGTACGGTGGCGTCCGAATATGTCAATCCCCTCAAGCTAGCCTCCAAGCTGACCAACAATCTGCGAAGTACCTCCTACCTAAACACTCCGGCCGCCATGATGAAGTGGCCATCCCATCGCCAGCAACAACTCCAACAACAACAGCAACTGAACAAGAGTCAAACGGTACAGCAGTGGAGCCAGCAGAAGACAAGCCAAGATTATGGCCGATCAAATCGATCGCCACGCAACACACTGGAGCGCATAGTGCGACCCGAACGCTTCATGGACGGTCGGGAGATTGGGGTCAAGGGCAAGAAGCAACAGATTGTGGAACTCAATTGCGACAAGCTAACGGCCCACTGCATCCGGATTCAGTGTGAGTTCTATGCAATGCCGGCCAAAACCGAAGCACAGGTCATTCTAAAGGCACGTCTCTGGAATTCGACCCTGGTCGCCAACTATCCTCGGGTCGATCTCGTCCGGATTATGTCCACGGCTCATGTGAAAATACCGCAAAACTTTGGTGTCGAGCAACTCGAGAATAATGATAATATTCTGGTAAGTCCCAACTCTCCAATTGACTCCAATTGTGAAGCGATTTTAATGTATGTATCCCCCCGATCAGGTGGAAACCCGTGCCTATCCGGAGCTGCTGGATCAGCAACGGGAAACCTATACGCCAATGTATATCATTATATTGGCAGTGATCGGTGGACTATTGGTGCTGGGCATATTCACGTATGCGATGTGGAAGTGCGGATTCTTCAAGCGAAAACGGCCAACAGATCCGACGCTTAGCGGCAATCTGGAGAAGATGAACGAGGAGAAGCCATTCCTGGCCGCCAAAAGTAGCCATAATGTTTTCTAACAAGAGGGCACCGTCGGATGGGATCTGGTGCGACGCATTGCTGCACCCGGTAGGAAGCGCAACAGGCTCAAGCAGCTGCTGCTCCCAATCCGCAAATCGCAGCACGTTCAACACAAGCAACACCACCACCACCATCGCCAACACCACAAGAGGATACTATTCGGCTGCAACAACAACAACAACACTAACAACAACAACAACAACCATATGGGAGACGATAATGATGATGATTTTGATGTGTTATCTTTGACGCCGCCACCGCCGCCGCTTAGCGTCTTGAACTGGGGCAACGATGGCTACTATCAAGCAAGCGCCTCCTGGTGGGGTCACATGTGAATGTGAAAATGCTGGCAACGGATGTGGGGAAGGGAGGGGAGTAGGATCAGAAGCAGCTACCGATTCTGGTTGTGGGACTTTCAATGTGCCATTATGTTTACTTAAGTTTTTGGGCTCCAGCTGGCAAAAAAAAAACAAAACATTTGAAGTAGTGCATCCATCCAAATCGTTCGATCTTTAGCACTATAAGCCAGTTGGATGCAACGTCCGTTCATTCTAAAGACTAGCTTAAACCACATATACATCTATATACATCTATATATATATATATATATATCTAGTTTAGATACTTAAGGCTATTTGTCATTAAGCAAGGCACGCAAAACGATAAATATTTAAATAATTATTCCTGTTCTAGAATCACTTTTTAACGATTAATGTGTGTTTTTCGAGGGATTAATCCCCGTGTGCATTTTGGGGAGCCCAGCATTGTACCATATACTATATATTTGTTATTTATGTAATGCTTAAGCTTCTTACTTTTAAGGCCATCGCATTTTATTAACTCTTACTTACTTGAACGCAAAACGATCGAAGTCGCCGTCTTTAACAAAAAAACAAAAAACAAAAACAACTTCACTGCCAAAAACCCAATCAAAAACAAATTTCTCGAAAAGTTATCGTTCGATTTCTAAGAACTACACCATTAATGAAAGTATTAACGCAACTTTAGATCGTTTTCGCGATCTTAAAACTGTTCAAAATTACTTCGTTAACCATTTTTTTTTTTTTTTTTTTTAAGCTAATCTAAAAAGCAATTGAGTAAAATCCCAAAAAAATAAGAAGCATGTAGAAATTTAAATTAAACTATGTTTATCTTAGGCTTTATATTCTATCTATAGCTTATAACATATGTATATATATAGTAAACATATATATATATAATGTCTACTTGTAAATAATGTTAGTTTGGCCAGGTTCAAAACAATTTAGTCTATTATCGCTAGTTGTACATAGCTTTCATATATGTAATAATTATTTTTCGTTTTCATTTAATATATATATGTATTAAACATTTTTTTTTAATTTACTGTATCGTGTTTATTTGTGTGATTTGGCATTTGGGAGTTGTGGATGAGTAATGGACTCGTAGATTGGCGCCATCTATTGAGCTGTAGCGGAACGCAAATTGTTAAATAAGCGACATCTTTGAGCTGTGGGATAAAGCATTAATTTTCTCATGCAGCTAAAAGTATGCCACGGTATTTTTACAAAACTCAAACTTTTCACTCAGTGCATTGAGTGAAAACAAAAAGCGGCAGCAATGGGCTATCAATTCTGTTCGCCTGGTACTTCAATAGGAATTTCGTTTGAAATATGGTCCAAGATCGCAAAACGCCAGTTCAAAATTTGAGTGATGCAAGTAAATCAATATTTAAATAGTACATTTTATTTATTTAAATCATTTTTTTTTATTTTGTGGCAAAATCTTAAAATTTGAGTGATGCAAGTAAATTAATATTTAAATATTGCATTTTATTTATTTAAATAATTTTTTTCATTTTGTAGCAAAATTTCTGATCCAAATATCGTGTTTCTGGTTGTTTTTCCGAGTTGAAGTACCAGGCGAACAGAAATCAGCAGCAGGTGGTTCTTGTCTAACATAAACCAAAAAGCATTGCATACTTTTGTGCGGCTCAAAATAATAATAATATATATTTCACTGCCTACGTTTTAGGCATGTGCATTAAAATAATAAATTCGCTGCTGAACAAACGCAAAACCTTCCCCCTTTTGCATAAGAACAAACATATTGTTTTTGTTATTATTTTTTCGCCATTTCTCTTTGGGTTATGGGTCCCTTACTAATACTAATAAGAATAACGAAAGTTTTGTGTTGTGTTTTTATTTTTGTAACGTTTTTATTTATTGCTAATTGCTAGTCAACTTAAAAAAAAATTCGCCATAAACTAAATTGTTGTTTTTGTTGTTTCTTCACATGTATATGTTTAATATGTATGTATATTTAATTAACTATATAAGAATACGCACAAATAATAATTATTAATGTTTAATGGAAGCATTACGCGGTCATTTTTGCATCATTAACCAATCAAATTCATCATATAATAGTGTTTTGTGTACAGTGTGAAATGTATTTTGTTGTTGTTGTTGTTGATACGAATTTGTTACATTTTTTAGTGTCTTTTTTTTCGATGTTGTTGTTTTTTGTACATATATAATAAGTGTATTTTTGTGTGTGTGTGTGTACAAAGTAATATAACATAATTTAATAATCAAATTAAAAACGATATTGTATATGTATATGTATATAGATATAAAAATATAATAATAAAAATAAAAATAAAGAGTAACTGGCATATTTCATGATTTGATTTCGCTTTGACGAAAGAAACTTGGTTTATCGATAAGTGTTGTTATCGATTAGTGTTTTTTTTTTTGTTAGCGGGGAAGACATCATTAATTCAAAAATAGTTTGCCACAGATTTGTTTCAATTTCGTTTCGTTTCGAATTGGGAAGAGCTTTGTTTTTTTTTTTTTTGGGTTTTTTGGGGTTTTTTTTTTGTTTTCAAGAACCAAAAACTTATATATATATATATATTATTTTATATGTACGTGTGCAGTAAATAAGAGATAAGAATTTAAACATAACCTTTTTTCTGTTTTTCTTGTTTTTTTTTCATATTTAAATACATACCAAAAAAATTGAAGAAATATATTTTTCATATTTATATGTATAAAATTAATAATAATATAAAAAGAAAATAATATAATAATAATTATAATAATAAATAATAAATATGCTGCTTGCACGATTTTCTTTCTTTCTCTTTCTTTCTTATTTCGTTCTTTACATGTGCTTTTTTTTGTTGTTTATTTTTTTTACTCATTTGTTTGTGTATAAAATTATTGTTTTAAGGCACTTTGAGAATTTAATTTACACCCATTTTTGTTTTTTTCTCGTTTTTTCTCGTTTTCTCATTTTTGTAATTGCTTTTCTAATTTGTCATATAAATATTGTGATAAAAAATAATAATAATAAAAAAAAAAAACAATAATAAATTAGAGGGAAAAATATATATGTTGCTTATATAGATTGATTGAACTGATCTTTTCGTATTTTAAGGCTTTTTTTTCGAAGGGAACGCAACACACGTAAAAAAATAATATAGTAAGTATAAGAGTGTATAATAATTTAAATAATTATTCAATTGCTTTAAGTTAAGCGCACTTAACACATAATATTTGTTTAAGACTTAAACCAATTTTACATGCATATTTCTGAAAAACATTTATATGCAAAAAAAAGTCTTAACATTTAATTTATTTATCTGTCTTTTTTACAGTTAACACTGTACTCAGTTTTCATCATTTTTTTGTGCTTTTTTCTTAAGGCAATGTCGATCAAGAAGAAGAAGAAGCAGTAGTAGAAGCAGAAGCAGTAGAAGTAGTAGAAGAAGAAGCAGAACATATAAGTAAAAAAAAGTTCGATATGGATACACTGTTTTCTGTGTTATCGTTAATCGATATTGAACGTTGCCAGAGTGTATAAATAGTTTAAATAGTTTTTTTTTTCGTTTTTGCTTTATTATTATATATGTATAAATATATATATATATATATTATTATTTTTTTTTTTTTTTGTATAAGACTACGAATTATATAACTGCACCCAAAAAGAAAATATATATCTAACGATTTACATATACATATATATCGGTATATATACATATATAAATGTGTGTAAAATAAATTATAAAAATCTATATGCGCATATACAGTTTTTTTGTATATTATGTATGTATGTATAAACAATATTATTATAATCAAATAGCATAATTAAATAAAATTATCAATGGTCAAAAAATGTGTGTGTGTGTTCGTGTATATGTGTGTGTGTCTTTGTGTGAGTGTGTCGGGGTTTCATAAATTATTAACAGTAATTGTTGTTGGTTTGTATGCATATATGAAAATAAATTATGTTTTTTTTGTTATTTCTTTTCTTTTCTGTCTTTTCTGTCTTTTCTTTTCTTTCTTTTTTGTGTGTGTAAAAATCAGCAGGAATTCAAAAAACATTTAAATAAATTATTAAAAAAAAAAAAATATTTCAATCAAAATTTTTTAGTGTTATTGTTTGTTGATTTTTTGCATCAACTTTAGAGGTATATCATATCTATAAAAATATATATATATATATATTCATTTGAAACGTTATCGGTATATCGCTTATCGCTTATCGTTATCAAAAATCAACTCTCATTATTTTATGTACACAACATTTTGTTATCGGTTTTTGTTATTGTTTTTTGTTTATTACATACATTTTAGTAATAAATTAAAGTTATTTCCTATTTTCTTAACGGTTTTTTGTATTGGAAGACGCGCGACCGATATACTCTATACACATATATATATATATATATATATAAAATAATGCGCTGACTTTTTTATGCTTGTTTTTTTTTTTGTATAACTAAACTAAGTTTTTGTTGTATATAAATATTAAACAAAAGCCACAAAGTGCATAAATTATCAAGAAGAAGAAGTAGTAGGTAGAACGGGGGTGAAGTGAGGGAGAAGAGAAGTGACATCGATAAGTTAAGATGGTTATCGATAAATGCAGCAAACGTTTAAACCTAAAGTTAAACTGTTTTGTTTTCTTTTTGAGCAATCGACTTCGATATACATATACATATATATGTATGTATGTGTGTGTGTGTGTTTACAGTTTAGTTGTTTACAGTTTTCAGTTGTCCAGTTGTAGTAGTTGTGTGTGTGTCTGTGTGAATGGCAATTCTATAAGCACTTTGTGTGAATGCCAAAAAGATCTTTTTTTTCTGTTACGCATTAAAGGAAAGAGACAGTTGGGGTTTGTTGAGGGGTGGGGGGGAAATGCAGTGATAAGGGAGATGGAGCTGGGTGGGGGGAGGTGAGGGAATATATAACTTACAAGAAATTCTCTTGGGGAATGTTAATGTTGTTGTTGTTGTAACGATTAATTGTTGTTGTCTGAGATTTTTGCATTAGAATTGTGTTGGAGGCAGCCGTTTCAGCTCCGGTTCCGGTACCGGATCCAGTTCCGGTTCCACTTGCTACTGTTGTTGTGGAACTTAATCGATTAAAGACTGGCAACCGTGGCGCCTCCTCATTGAGCTGCTGCTGCTGTTGCAACGGTGAACTTGCGCTCTTTTGCACCAACTGCTTGCTATTCTCATAGGGCGGTGGGGGGGTGTGGACCGGTGAGATGGGCGCATTTGGGCTATCGGGCGGTGTCACCGGTGCCAGGCCGCAAGCCGATGAGGTCGAGGAGGCCGATGAGGATAAGGAGCCACCGCTGCTGTTGCCACTGTTGTGGTTCATGTTGTGAATGTTGCCGTTGTGGCCATTGCCATTGTTACGATTATGATTGTTGTTGCTGTTGGGCATATTCATAAAGGCGGCGGCATCGTGAAACGGAAAATTCGTCAATGAATTTGTTGGCGAAAGCGAGAGTGAACCAGTCGGTGATTCACGATCGGAACCAGTGCTCATGCTCAACGGCGGACTCAGTGGCAAAAAGTATTGATTCATATTGTTCTGGTTTGTGTTGTTGTTGTTGCTGCTGTTGTTGTTGCCGTTCGTTAGTTGCGTGGGCTTTGAGAACGTTTTTCCCTGTGCTGCTGCTGCTGCTGCCGCCGCTGCCTGTTGTTGTTGCTGCTGCTGTTGCTGTTGCGCACGCGCTTCATCCGCATTGTGTACGAAATGGCAGCGTGGACCATAGGGACAGAAGCCAACACTGTGAAAGGTGCGACAGTATTCGGTTTTGTACTTGGGATGACGCTGCAAGTTACGCAATTCATGGTAGCCATGGGCGAATTGACACTTTTCGCCGTATTTGCACTCGCCGGCCTCCTCATATGGACGGCACAATTCCGTCTTGTAACTGTATTGAGAGAGCGAGAGAGAGATAGAGAAAACAAGCACATAAGAAAAAGCTTCAAATTAAACGATAGAATAAGAGTGGCTGTTTGTTGTTGCTGTTTGATCCGGGCGGTCGGTTTGATCGAGCAGGATTATTGCGCATCAAACCTAACACGCTTGATACTTGTAGTGAGGACATGTTAGGCGAATGCGCGCAGTCACACACAAATGTGTGCTACATTGTTTGTAGTTTTATGTATTCAATAAACAGTCAAGCGCACTACTACTATAATGTAAGAAACCTGTTTGCGTGCAATTCCAGTTTCAACAGGATGATATTACAACGAACATCGCTAATGACTTGTTGCACAGGATCAAACCACATCGAACTCGGGCTTAGAACTAGGTTGCGTCTAGTGCCTTTCTCTCCGTCTTATTTTTTTCTGAAGCTTGAAAAAGCTTTTAGTTGGTGTAAACATCACTTACCGCGAGGTATTCATTGGCTGCTGTGGTGGCAACGGCTCCGATTGTGTTCGTTCCAATTTGCGATGCAGCGTTATGTTGCTCAGATTCTCAATGATTGTCGCCAGCGATGCAACTTGCGGTTGCTGTTGTTGTTGTTGCTGCTGCTGCTGCATTTGCTGCTGTTGGTGCTGATTCACTTGCCGCTGGGCAGGCTGTGAGATTGTGCGCGTTAGCGGTCCATGTAAGCGATGCAACTGCTGATGCAGGAGCTGGTGGTGCTGCTGCTGATGGAGATCCTTTTCATTTGGGTGCTGGTCCATGTTGGCGTCCAGGATGTGATCCGCTGCCTGCTGCTGCTGCATATCACTGACAACCTGCAATAAAGCGAAGCAAAAAAGCAAACAATTAATTTTCAACTGAGCTTTCGCAAATACATAAGCCCCGCTATACGCCGCTGTCGCCGTGTCCCTCTCTCTCTCTCTCTTTCTCTCTCTCACATACACGAAAACGCAAACGCACACACAACCTTTTGCGAAAGGCCGAACGCGCACATTTCGCAAAGAGCAACAACAACAATTATAATAACTACAACAAATGCACAAAGGAAATAGAGGAGCAGAAAAGCAAAAGCAGAGCATCAGCAGCGACAGAGACGCGCTCAAATGGGCGCAACACACACAAGCACACGCACACAAAATACTTTTACTTTTAACTTGACCTATAAGTAAAGAGTAAAGAGCAAAAGCAAAAGGCGCTCACTCATTTTTTTCTTTCGCTGCTGCTGCTGCTAGTCAGCTTGTCTAGCTTGACGTTGACGTCGGCGCCGACAGAGCAGTCATTAGAAATTAGTTTTGGGTCTGCCAGCCGTCACTTGTAATGGTAATGATATTGCAAAAAACAAAAATATATATACATATATATATAAGCCAGCAACAGCAAAAAAACTTTGAACAAATAAAAGCCAAATGTTATTTTTATAAATATATGTAATTTTCCAGCCATTAACCAATACAACAAAAACAACGAAAACGACAATAACAAAAACCTCATACAAACAACAATGGCAACACACGCATACGGACATAACGTTGACTGCGACTGCGCTGCAAACGACCAAAGCTCGCATCAGCAGCCACACACAGCTGCTCAATCCGGCATGTTACGCCCCAAACCCCCAAAACCCTCCTTTACCAGATGCAAAAGCCAAGCAGCCCACTCGAATCTGACTTTGCGTGTGTCGTCATCAGTTTCGGTTTTTTTTTATTTTATTTCTTTCTGTATTACTATTATTGTTGTTGCTGTTCATTTTCGTGCGATGCTGTAACACGTTATGCAACCAAACGAACAAACCAACCATCCAACCAACCAACCAACCAATACAATCACACACGCAGACTTCCAGAAAGACAGTGCGAGAGAAAGAAAGAGTGCGAACAAGTGGGGAGGGGAGGGTGTAGCCAACTAATAGCAACAACAAGAGCAATTACATATGTATAGAGCTCAAGTTCAAGCCAACAACACAACGCAACACAATACAACAAAACACCAAACAGAGCCAAGCAAACCGAAACAGGCCGCAAAACGGAGCTGCAGACGAAGCCACCGCCGTTGCGGCCAAAAAAAAAACATTTTATTTTGGAACCGAACCCAGCAGCCATTTAGAGGAATGGGGACTGGGGGGCGAACAACAAGCAAAACTGGTTGGCACGCACTTACACACACACTAACATACACACATACTATGTAGACGCAACAGTGTCGAAGAGCGGAGAGCGTTCGTCAGACGCGTGCGCGGCTGGCGGACTTGTGTGCACAGCGTTGCCAGATTACCAGCTTGCGCTTTCAAAGTGCATACATTCGAGAGTAAACATGTTGCATTTGCAAGTTGCAACGAACATGCCTGTTACTTTGAAGAAAGTACAAATTATCACAACATTGATTAGAAAAAGTAACGTTTATCAAAATTTTACTGTTTTAGCTATTATTATTTTCGTTCATTTTAATTGCGTTGCGATCCCACTGTAATCATATCTTGAAATCATTGATATAATAATTCTTGAGTGATTCATTTGACTATCGTTGCAGTAAGCAGTTATAGTTGCTTATCGATTGCACTGATTCATTCTCCGTTTATTAATACGTTTGTACATGTTCATTTCATTGATCACAAGTAAATGTTTTTCGATGCGGTTATGAAGAAAACATTAGAGTACGACGCACTTTGCCATTTATCGCAGTTGTGTAGAAGAATTCTCAAACTATTTCCTCCTTATCTGACTTTCATTCAGCATTGAGTCTGATGTGTGGTGATTTTTCCGTCCACTTCAAACTGAAACTGTGTACAACAAATTCAACTTAATATTTCTTATGAAAGTTAACTCAGCGGGCAATTGTCGACCGTCTGGCAACGCTAAGGGCAACAAGTCTGCGCAACAAGTTGGCAAACTTTTACGATTGTTATGACCAACTTTGCGCTTACGGCATCATTGCCTGCCGCTTATAAGCTTTGCTTGCATAAAGTACCACGCAAACACAAATACACACACATAGATAGACTGGCGGGCAATCGGGGTAAAGAGAACAGGAGACAACAACGACGACGACGCCGCCGCAATGCTCAAACGTGTTCAAAAAACAACTTCAAGCTGGCCGCGCATTCATTTTGTATGTATGCATGTGTGTGTGTGTGTGTGTGTACAAAAGACAAGATAAACAGGAGTACAGAGTACAGCCCCATACCCGGTATACCCTGTGCCCAATTCGGCAATCAGAAAACTCGAAAAGAAGAGGGTTGGTGGGGAGGAGAACTGACACTCCCGCCATACAATGAAAACAGAGAGACAAATAGATCAGAGCAGCAGCGACTTTGACGTCGACATCGACTGAGGCCGCCGCAAAACTCTTGTTTGTTGCTTGTGTTTTTCGTCTTCTTCTTCTTTTTTTTTCTCTTGCTTTTGCTTTTTGCGCTATATACGCGGACCATAGTCGTGCGCATGTGAGTGTTGTTATTATGTATTTATGGCTAACCAAGAGACTACAAGTTTCTATGGGTGTCTCTGTGCGTGTGTGTGTGTGTGTGTGTGTGTGCCATCTTTCATCTAGGTGAGAATTTCCCTTTCATTTGAAAATGAAAATAAGTTTACTTTTCTTTGCAGTCTGGCTTTGGCGTGTTGTTGCTGTTGTTGTAGTTGTAGTTGCTGCTTCCTCTTTTTCATCTTCTTCTTTGGTTGTGAGTTGTTGTTGTTGTTGTTCTGTTGTTAGCAACATATTCTTATTGTACACATGTTGCTGTTCAGCTTTCAAGTTGTTGCTGAAACCTAGCAACGATTCTTATTAGTTTTTAGCTAATGCTTGAAGAGAGAGAGTGGGAGAGCGAGCGAATAAACAACAATAAATGCTTTTGCTAGTAGTTCCGGTTGGATTTGGCACATCAACTCTGAATTTGACATTTAATGGCATATACATTTTTGATCAAGCATAAAAATCACACACATAATGATTACAATAGATATCTAAGTATATATAGATATGTGAGTGTGTGTGTATTTATGTAAATTTGTATGTGTTAGGTGCTGTTAGGTAAGATTTTGTTGCTGTTGTTGGCTTAACGTTTACTTGGCTTGGCTTGGCTTGGCTGCTGTTGTCTCGCAAACACGTTCGCACACAAACACACACACACAGACACACGCTTACACACAGGTTTGTGCATGTGTCTGTGTGATGCTGAAGACTGCCTGACTGACTAACTGGTTTATAAAGCCAACAACAACAACAACCACGACGACAACGCAATATCCATAACCTCGATGAGCTAACACCAATACACTGATACACACAAGCACACACAGGCACACAACAGCACACACACACAGCAAGGTAGTGACAGAGTACGAGTTAGTGACAGAAAGAGTAAGAGAGTGAGGGCAAGAGCGATAGAGTGAGAAGCAAACACAGAGTCGCTCTTTATTCTGCTCACAAAGCTTTGGAGTAGGGGGCGGGCGGAGTATATATGTATGTATGTATATTATACTATATGCGAATTGGAAATGAATACATAGTTATTATAGGTGTTATTTATAATGCTGAAGCAAAATCAACAACAGCAGCAGCAGCGGCAGCAGCAGCACCACCAACAACAACAACAACTTGCACGAACAGGTAACAACAACAACAACAACAAAAAGGGGTAGGCAACGGTTGATCGTGAGAGAAGAGGGGAAGATGGGGATGGGGATGGGGAGGGGTGTATTAGCGTTTATATATGTATGAACGAACATCTGCATATATGTACATATTTAGCTAGATTGGAGGGGGAATACCATTAGCAATTAGTTACGAGTAGATGTCAAAACTGGAAGCGCAGCCTGAAAATGAAAAATAACAAAAACAACAAAAACAACAGCAACAATTAAAAGCAACAAATATTGATATTAATTTGGAAATACCCAGAAACACACACACACACACAAGGTATATGTAAATTCATTTACGAAAATCTTAACTGATTAAAAGCAATCGATTATCGATGAGCTTGTCGATAAGCGTATCGATAAATCCATAAATGACTCTTCAATGCTCTTCCCTTTTGCTCCCCCTTCCTATTAATTAATAAGAAAACTGCACAAATTTTCTTCTTCTTTACCCAATGGAAGGAATGGATGACAATAACAATAACAACAACAACTTTACACAACCAACACCAACACACCATACCCCACTCCACTCTCACTTCTTTCTCGTAACCCCCTCCCCCTTGCCCATTACACATAGATCATTTTTAATTGTCGCAAGGCGAATTTGACTTGGTAATTAACACATGAAGCACCCCAGAGTCGGACAACAACAACAACGCAAGCACTTGGTTTGCATGTATGTATGTATGTATCCCTGTCTCCCCGCAATCACACATGCACTCCTTCTACTCTACTCATGACAATACAGTAATTTGCCTCCCTTAGAGTAACTGTAACTGTAAGTGGGAGAGATGGAAATGAGGGAATGCAATGGAACTGAGAAAACAACAAAGAGGAGTAGCTAAAGAAAGAAAAAAAAAAAAAAAAAAAACAAAAACAATCGTATGACTCTGTTGTTGATGTTGTTGTTTAAGTTGTCTCCAGCAAGCACACAGCAGCTGCCTGTTATTTAGTTTTCAAATAATCAATGCACTCAGTCATTCACTTACTTACTCACTAGCTCACTTACTCAATTCAAATAAATCTTCACACGAATTGATAAAGCACACAACGCCGACGTGAGGTTTGGGTAAGTACGTGCATCATGCATAAACCGGTACAAAGGATCGATAAGAAAAAGCAAAGCAAATAGTGCACTGTTCTATGAGAGAAAAAGAGCGAGAGCTCTTTTCGAAATAACTGTAAAAATGTATTGCACAAACAATATGTAAGTCTGTGTCTGTGTCTGTGTGTATGTGTGTCTTTGAAGCTCTCAATGACGTTTGCGACTTTTGTCATTAAATTTTGACAAATAAAAAAAAAACCCAAAAGTTACAAAAACAAATATATATGTATGTAAGAAAAAACCAGACAAGCAACAATTACCATGTTATTTATTTACATAATGTTGCCAAAGGCTGAAAAGCAACGCAACAAGTTACAACAGCAACGAGCACAACACAAGGGACAGTTAGTGATGGTACAAGAGAGGGGGGGTTGGTAGGTAGGGCGACCAACTTGGCCCAAGCATCGATTGAGGTCTAGGTCGATTTGAGCATTTCACATTTTCGTGTCGTTTTCATTGTACGTCCGCTGCTGTTAATATTTGGTAAGCGCGCACACACACACACACATGCATACATACATTCACATACACATGCATAAGCGAGATGGTAAGGTGGATGTCAGCGCAGGCGCAAGCGAGACACGCAATCACGTTAAGCAATGACGCGAAGACGCGTCGACGCATGCGCCGATGTTTGCGTTGCGTCGCGTCGTGCCAGTTTCATTTCATTGCCAATCGTTGACGTTAAAGACGTCGAAGTCGACGTTAACATCGACGGCGACGGCGGCGGCGACGTTTGGCTTGGCTTGGCTTCCTACTATTTCGAAGTCGTTGTTCGAACCGGCTCCAGTCGACACACACGAAATACACACAATACATAATAATAACACAGCAAAACACATAATAAAATACAATATAAGAAAACTTCACAAACATTAAGCAGCAGCAGCAACAACAACAACAACTTGGCCTTGCTAAATTCGGAGCACAACAACCATTAAAAATCCAACAACAGCAAGTCACAAAAAAAAAAAAAAACGAGAAATAAAAACAAAAAGCAAATCCGACACAAAGTCGAAGTCGAAGGGTTTCCATACATATAATAAATTAAATAATATACGTTTCATTGCTGCTGTCGTTCGTTTTTGTTGTTTTTGTTGCTTTTATTGCTGCCTGTCAGTTTATTCTGCTATTTTCTCTTCTTCTTGCTGCTGCTGCTTACAATGCTGTCGCAATATGCAGGGCTCAAAGCCGTTGTTTTTGTTGTTGTTGTTGTTGCGTTTGCGCAGTTTCGCATTTGCCATTTGGATATGCCCTCTACACACAAACTTACACAAACATACATACATATGTATGTGAATACAAGCGAAGAAAAATGTTGCAATTGTCGTTTGGTTAAGTAAACCAGCAAAACCGAAAAAACCAAAGACAATTAAAACTGTAAGCTAACAATGCATGATTCGTACAAATCTCTTGCTCTCTCTCTCTCTCTCTGACACTCCACTCTCGTAGACACACACACGCACACACACACACACACACACATTCAACAGTTATGCAATCGATTGCAGTTTCCGAGTTAAAATTAAAGTTGTAATATCGAAATTGCAAGTTGCGTGAGAGAGTGTAAAAAAATAAATGAGTAAGTGGAAGAGCAAGCAAGGAAGCAAATATAATAAAAAGGGCACACAAAATGAGGGCACATATGTATGTGTGTATATGCATGTACAAATGTAAATTGGAAGGCTGTACTCTACTAGTATGGAAATGTTATGGAGACAGAAAGAGATGTCAATTTTATTTGCACGTTAATGCGTACGTTTGCGTGAGTGTGTGTATGTTTGTATGCATTTATGCATGTAGGTTAGTTGCATTCGAAATGGGATGCAAATTTCGAAATTGTATCAATCACATCTCGAATAGAAATGATTGCCGATGCGACACAAACAAAACAGTGTGTACCCGATATAACGATTTTGAAACTAAGCCAATCCAATTCAATACGTAAAACATTTTAAATTCATAAATTGTGGATAATTTTTTTCGTCTATTTTCTTTGGTCGTAAGTAATTGTTTCCGTTCTTAATATTAGTTTAGTATATCTGCTATCTGTTGCCACATATCCAGATCCATAAGATCTTGTGTGTACTACAAAACAACATTTGTATTTCTTTTGAAGACAATCTCTTTAATCCCATATACTACAAAAGTGCGCCCCCGTTGAAAACGTTGAAAACAAAAAAAACTTAAGATAATAAAAGTAAAGATTACTATGATGTCTTGGCTTTGTGTTAATCATACATCTATCTGAACATACGTACATATACATACATACATACATATATGAATATATAAATATTGCTAAACTGATAAGCTGACATACATATTGTGCGTACTTTCAAAGCTGATCTACATCATTATCTATAAAAGTATATATGTATACGTATACTATAATATAGTAATTATAGTAATATTAATATTTGTAACTAGTCATTTTTTAATTTCATTTATCGTCTATCGATAAAGAAAACTTTAGTTCAACTGTTTCTTTCCCCGATGGCAATGCTACTTGATTCTTTTCCCCCTTCCACACTCAATAGAGGAACACAAACAGTGCTGTCGATTCGGTTGATGTTGTTGTTGTTGTTGTTACAGTTGCCCGTTGGCTATCAGCGCGCTCTGGAAGAGTGGTGTCAAGCCTTATCAGCGTATGCCTCTCTCTTTCTCTTTCTCTCTCGCTTTTTCGCTATGTACTTAAATATTTTGTTTGTGTTTTAGTTGTGTATACACATACATACATAAGTAAATAAAAGTATGTTTCAACATAACTTAAATTTACATCATAATATGTCGATGTCGCATTTCTTGTCGTTTTTTGTTTCTGAAATCTGAGATTACTCTCATTTCGTTTTGTTACTTTTGCACTCTCTCTTTACATTTACATTTGATACTTGGCTGTCATTACAAATATCCCTTGCACATGCTCTTTCGATAAAGCTCTCTCACACTCACACTAACTCTCTCTCCTCTCTCCACTTTTGATCTGGCAACCTTTTTACTCCCGTCATGTGTACGCCGCCGCCAGACAAAAACCACTTGTTGATGTGCTTTCGGTTGATATTGCTGTTGTTGTTGTTTGTGCTGTTCTATATCAAAGTTCTTAGCGCTTATCAGCAAACAGCAACAACAAGAAAATAAACACTTTTGACGTATCGTCCATACATACATATAGCACATAACGGATCAGCACATGCGTATATATGTATGTATATGCATGTATGTATGTACAAAGGGTACACTTCAAACTTTTTCTCTCTCTTTCCTTAAAGATCATAAAACAACAGAATTATGTATTACAAGAAAGTAATAAAGAAGCACATATAAGGAAAATAACAACAACAACAACAACAAAATACATGTTCACAGCAATGTGGTGCTGTCACACACAGCTCTAGCAAATCCCCCCACCCCCTTCTTCTGTTCCTACTCCTCCTTCACCTTCTTTTTCTTCTTCTTTATCTGCTATCTGGCAGCTCCGAGACCCCTTGCTGACACTTTTTTTCTTCTTCTTCTTCTTGTGTTGTTTTTTTTGTTTAACACACGCACACAAAACAAGCAAGCACACACATCGTCGAGTGTGTCCCCATCTATCTATCTCTTTCTCGCACACACTGTGTGTGTGTGATTTAATTCGATAAGAATACTTATTATTGGGTTAGTTAGTTCATATAATAATAATCTATTTTTTTTTCTTCTTTTTTTTTTTTTTTTGCTTTCTGTTGGACGCGCGATAAGCAAAACTGAAAACTGAACAGTAAACTTAAAGAAGAAGAAGAGAAAGGGCAGCAGAGAAACTACGAGATCATGATATATGTATGTTTGTATATGCATATGTATGTGTGTATGCATAGAGTGTAAATAAAAGAAGAAGCGTAAAAGGTTTCCTTATCAACAACGATGGGCCATAAATCGATATTTAGCGGGAATTGAATGCATAGGATATATATATGTACATATGGACTAGTATGTGTGCACAAAAAATGCTACATTTAAAAAGTATAGTAAATCGGAGTTTATTACGAAAACAAAATGGTGATCATTGTTAAGATTTCTTCTATGCAGCTATAAAATTGAACTGTTTTGTTAAAGCAAAATCATTCAGAAATCATTGAAACTGCATTGAAGAATTGAACACTTGACAATTTTGTGTTACGAGGGTTGCGCTCGAACGAAGAGTGCAGTGCCTTGAGGGTTGAGGGTAGGGGGTAGGTTAGGTTAGTGTGTAGTGTAGGGGAGAGGGAGGGAGTTGTTCTCGAAAAAGAAAAGAAAAGAGAAGTGAAGAGAACCCAGCATCGTCGTTTAGTGCACTATCAGCAGCTGGCTGGCTGGCTGCCTTAAGAAACTTACACAGAGAGAAAAAGGGAATGGGGTTTGTATTTTGTTGTTGTTGTACGTTTTGAACTGTGTTTCTTTTCCCCCAGCTCCTGGGACCGCCGGCCATTTGCCTGACTGCCTGTATTTGGTATTGTGGCTGTTGTTGTTGTTGTTCGCTTGCTTGCTTGCTGCCTGTTGCCTGCGCCATACATACATACTATATATGTATGTACATATGTATGTATATTGGCAATTTGATAACCCGCAAACCAAAAACTCACAAGGCAAACAACAACACCATCAACTACTGAGGCAAAAGGCACTACAATAAAAATAACAACAACAACAACAGCAGCAGCAGCAAAGTGCTGAACAGGCTATGCAGGGCAGGGCAGGGCATAAAAATACAGGGATGGGGAAGGGTCGGAGCACACACAACACACACATACATGTGTATATATAGCAAAGTTAAAGTCGGGGCCAACATGTTGGGAATATGTTCAACACGTGGTCGCAAGGCGAGAGGGAAGCGCGCGGATAGCAGTTGTTTTTTTTGGGTTTTAGGTTCGAGAGATCGTAAGCAGTAAGCCCAACACAAACACAAAAATAAAAACAACAAAAATCAACGGCGTTCGGTCTGCGGGGCTGTGTTCTCTGTTACAAGTGTGTGAGTGGTGGGTGAGGGGGAATGGGGGACAGCACAGGGGTTGCTTGTTTAGAACGCAGCAGCAGCAACAGCAACAACAACAACAACGCATTATACACGCACTCTCCCAAAATGATCTGATCTGCTCTCACGCTCTACACAACTCTCCGCTCACTCGTTGTCTACACTGGCTCTGGCAAATGTTGCCGTTTGACGCCGCGTTTGTTGTTTGCTGTTTGCTTTTGTTGTCCTGTAAAACCAGTTGAAAGACCAGGCAGGCAGACGACGACGACGACGACGATGGCGACGGCAGCCCGCAGAAAAGCAAAACAGCCGACGGCGACAACTACAACTACAACAACTACAGCAACAGCTAAATAGCTAAAGCAATAACAACAACAACATCAGCAGCAACAACAACGGGCAGTCAGTAATCAAAAAGCGACAGTGAATGTGAATGGAAATCTACTAAACAAACGCGACCGCAAAGTCGCAGTCGCTGTTGCTGTTGCTGCTGCTGCTGCTGCTATCGACGTCGTCGTTAACGTCTGCGCACACAGCGGAGGCAACTTCATTATATAATAGATTCGAATCGAATTCGATTGCGATTGGTTTTAAGTTGATGTTGTTGTTTTTTTCTGCTTCTTCATTTGGTTTTTTATGTGTTTTTTTTTTATGTTTTTCGTTTTTGTTGGATTGGCAAGCACATCAAATGATGAGCCGAAGAAAAAGGAAAAAACCCAAAATAAAAAAATTTTGATGTTGCAAGCAAAATTAATAATCTGAATAATATAAAAAAATTAAAAGAAAAAAAACAATTTTTTATTTGAGCTTTTTTTTTGTTTTTTGTCGGTATTGTCAGAAGAGAAGCGCCCGCATCAAAGCCCGAAAAATAACAGTTAAAATGTTTCATCCACCAAACACAAAAAAATGTATAACAATCATATTTAAAATACTCACATATTGTTGTAATAATAATTGCAGCGGAAAAACCCCCTTGCATGTAAAGATAATAAAGTAAAACTTAAATGCAAACAGGGTCACACTGATGTCACATTTGAACACGCACACACGCACACAGAGAACAACTAAAAGCACACATACATATGTAAATCAAAATCCTATTACCAGCAAAACTTTTGTTAAAGCCTTTTATATTGTGGTTAGTTTCACTATAATTTGCGAAATTAGGCTTGTTTAGTTTGTGTCATTAAACAGAATTTACATCTGACACATTTTTAATATTTACCGTATATAATATGTACATGCAAACAAGTATGTATGTACATATATATGTATGTATTTCAATGCATGTGCGTGAAGCTCTAGATTAATTAAAATGTATTGCCAAAGTAATCAATCTGTAGTTAACCTTTACCTCTGCATTTCAACACAACGGTGATAACGGTGTGTTTACTATATACACACACACACACACTCATAGATTTCATGAATATACATACATACATATTTATGTTTGTACATACAAACAGTTGTTTATTTGGAATAGTCGCTAGTTTAGTGCTTGACCCCCACAAAATGTTTTGCATGCTAATCGATATTAAAGCTAAAGAGATTTAGATAATGTAGTATAGTTGTAGGTTTTGTTGCTGCTCTTCCTACCACTAAACAAACCAAACAACACAACTTACACACAGTTTCTCTGTCCCTGTGCCTGAAGGCGCCCAACGAGCCGCGTCGACCCCACCGCAAGAAAAATAACAAAAACACGCATATACATACGTACATGTACATAAATACATATGTATGTATGTTGTGTGTGCGTGTATATGTACTTTGGCACTCAATTGAGCGGCCATTAGCAAAGCAACAACAACAACAGCAGCAGCATGATCATGAAGCGCATATGAAGACAATTTTAAGATTACAACAGCAGCAACAACAACAACAACAACAACAAGAGCGCCAGGCAATGACAATAGAATATGAAGTGGATGGCAAGCAGGCGCTTGCTTGGCTCCTCGCTCAATAAGCGCGTCGTAGTCAAGATCGTGAGAGCATCAGCTGAGTGAGTGTAAGCGAGAAGGCAAGTGAAGCTCATACATAGCTGTTTGCTGGTATTGCTGTTGTTGTTGTTGCTGTTGTTGGTGTGGGAGATAGCGAACGATGAGCGACGACATCGCACGAGTGCACACACTCAACGACGACTGACAGACAAACAGACGTAGAGACGTTCACAGTGTATTGATACACATACACGCGCACAGACAAAACCACCAACTCATACATATTTATGTATGTATTTATTTCGCTCAGCTCGTTTGCCCGTTCATTTATTATTATTCTTGTTTTTTTTCTTTTTAATTTTTTTTTGTTTTACAACACAACAACGATAATAATAATAATAATAAGCAACAGCAACAGCGGCAAACGTCAGTAGCAGGCACGCAAATAATTCATAGCTATGTATGTATGTATGTATGTTTATTATTTGTATATCTGCTAACTTGCATTGTTAAAATACAAAACAGCGAAAAATATAAAAACAAAATTAAATAAAATAATAAACGCTGCTTGCACATTCGACTTCTTGCATATGGCGGCGGCGGCGGAGGAGACTATAGCAACATGTTGCTGTGTGTTTCTGTATGTGTGTATTCGTGTGCATTTCGATGTGTATGCATGTGTGTGGGTGCACGCAACTCCATCATACACAAACACATACGCACACACGTTCGAGCGCAGGCGAAGGCTTGGATTGCATATTAATCGAATTGAATTTAATCGTATTGCATGAAATGAATTGACGTTTCAGTCGAGAGTTGCCCTTCTCTTCCTCTTACAAACTGTATATATGTATGCACATGTGTGTATGTACATATGCTGCGGCTTCTTCGTCTTCTTAGGTAGGTAGCCGAGCCGCACAGTCGCACTCAGAGTCACAGCAATGGCGTCGACGCGACGTCGGGACATGCACACACATACAAATGCATACACGTGTATGTCGTGTGTGCGTTGTATGTGTGTGTGTATGCATGTCTACAATGCAGCGGCCGCGACGGCGTTGTTATCGCCTTGGCAGGAAATGGAATTATATTCGTAAAAAGTGGTCGCTCGTAAGTAAGAAAAAAAAAAATCGGCTGTCCCTTGGCCTCGCAGTCCGTTGCTTTTTGAGTGTATGTTTGCAGTAAAGTTAAAACGTAATATGATTACGAAGCTATGGGGATTTGATATAACGAAACTAAGCATTTTGCTTTTGGGCGCAAGCAAAAAGGCAGCAACAACAACAAACAGCTAGCTAACTAACCAAGCCAAGCAAGCAGGCGGACAACAACAAATGTGCATATAAATTTCATAATAAAAGTAACGAAACAACAGCAACAACAACAAGACGACGACGACGACGACGAAATCAAAAGTTATGCGAAAAAGTGAATTTTAGCTGAGCAACAGCTTCATCCACCTGACAAAAAAGCCAAACAAGAAAAAACAAATATAAAAGTGAACGCATTTTGCGCGCACAGCAATAAAAAAAAAACAAAGATGGCAACATGCAAAGCAGTAGTAGCAGATATTAAGACAAACACTTTTAACATACATACTACATACAAAGATGTATTTATACGACGAAACGTGTTTGTTAAGTGTGATATCGTTACGGACAAACTTGTCGCCTGAGCGAAAAGTATACAGAAGCAGCAGCGACCGCAAGAAAACAAAAGCACAACAACAACAGCGTTGATCGCACAGCGTTGTTGCAGCAGTTTCAGTTTCAGTTATGCTTTTTGTATATGTATGTGTGTGTGTGTGTGTGTGTGTGTGTGTATTTATATTATGATTGTAAGTTGCGCCCTTTCGCTTTCGGCGGCAATTTGTTGCTATTGCTTTGCTTTGCTCACAGCTAGCAACTACCGTTGCAGTTGTCAAAAATGAAAGAAGAGAGGAGAAAGAAATACTGCTGCGTAATGACTGGCGATTATGGCGATTATGAAAACACCAACTCTAAATTTCCATGGCATTGCAATAATCGGTGCTAGTCAATAATCGATAACAACAAATCACAAATACTCGCAACAGGCAAGCAAAGTTCAGGCAATCAAAAAGAAGAACACACACACACACACACACACACGACAAAAACAAAAGCAAAAGCTTCGCAACTTTTATCGGACATCAACCTGTGACAAATGTCTGTGCGCCTCTGTGTGTGCGTGTGTGTGTTTGTATGTGTTTGTTATTTATTGTTGCTCATTGTACATACATACATAGTTGGTTCTACTTGACCCCCGTCCGGCATTGCACTCAGTTTTAGTGCTGTTGTTTTTGTTTTTCTTGTTGTTTTTGTTTAACGCAAAACAAAATCCACTTTAAAATAGTGCCCTCCCCGTCCCCTCCTCCATTCAGTTCTCCTACTACAAATTCGCCGTGTTAATGGCAACAACTTTTGCACGTAACCGCAATTCAGTTGCTGCGGCAATAACTTTAAACTTGAAGCTCTTTTGCTCTGCTCTGCTCTCCTCTGCTCAGCTCAGCTCCACTCAACACACTCTTCCTCCTCTCCACATTGAAAGCAAAAGGCAAAAAAACACAAAAAAAGCAAAATCACTAAACGAAATTCCAAACCCGGAACTTACTGACTTAATCGAATTTGTTGTCGATCAACCACAACAACAACAACAGCTGTTACTGCTGCTGCTGATGCTGACGTCGCAGCAGCAGCAGACACTTAAATACATATGATCATAAGCTTTTTTTCTCTCATTATAGTATGTACATATGCATGTACATATACATGTATGTATGTATGTATTTTTAATGATGCTGCCTGACTGACTGACTGATGACGACAATGCAAAACTGTTTTACAGTTACAGCTGAGAGGAGAGATAATACTAAAAGACTGGACGTTTTATGCCACCTGCCAACTTATCAAGAGGCAACGTTTTGTGGGTGCTGGCTGCTCTGCCTTATCAGTTAGTTTTTTATTTATTGTTCCGTGTGTTTTTTTGTTTTCAGCTAGTAAAATTTGTGAGTGTTTTGCAACCAAAATAATTATGAATCAACATGTTATAAAAAAAAAAAGTTGTGGAAAACAACAAAACACGCGAAAAGATATATTATTCTACAAACTGAGCACACTGTGTGCATAGTTTGGAGAGAAAGAGAGAGAGCTTCGAAAAGGACATTTTGTGTAGACTTACCTCAAAAAAGTCTTCGCACTCGAAATAGTGTGAATTGCCGATGATATTTGCATTTGCTGATGATTGTTTTTGGACAATTGTCGCAGACATTTTTGTTGTTGTTGTCGTTTTTTTCTGTTCTCTGCTGCCGCTTGCCGCGCTCTCTCTCGTATTTCACTGGACAGCACAAAAAGCTACAAAATTCTTTATCTTTGCCTTATGATGTTTGGTTGTAATTAATATTTGCTGGACTATTGGTATTTACATATATTTTTTTATTGCTGACTTGTTGATTTTTTTTTTTATATATATATTTTGTAATTTTGTTTTTCCTTGGTTTTTTTGCGTTTTTGTTTGTTTGTTGTATATGCACTTGTTAAATGTTTGTTGTTATGGCTTCTTGAAAATTTTGATATTTGCTAGTTAAATTATAGTTCGTTTTTGTTGTTGATTGTATTATTGCGTTGCGCGTGTTGCATTTCAATCAAAAGGCTAGAAGAGGAAGAGAAACGAGAAAAACAACGACAGCGTTAGAAAGAATTCCACTTCGAACTGTGAGACTCGCGGAGCAGGCAAAATAATAAATAAAAGAAAAAACAAACACAAAACATGCACACAAACACACAAATACAGCTCTACACGTGCTCTGGTGTAATGCGCATGTGTGTGTGTGTTACGATTGTGTTCGATTGCAAGCCGGCTCTCTCAAAAAAGGATTTTCACGCACATGTGTCAAACATAAAAGAGGCATAAGAGTGAGCAAGAGCGACTTTAAAATTCATCGCGTTTGCTTTGTCCCTTTTTTTATTTTTATATAGTATGTTTTTTTTTTGTTCTGTTCAAAACAGCAGATCGTTGTTGTTATTTGCTTTGCTTTTATCGTCTTCGTTTTCGTTCTCAGCGGCAAGAGATAAGCTTGTCGTCGTCTCGTCGTTCGTTCGTGTTCTTTACTCACACGGCGCAAGTGCGATTGTGTACGTTTGTCAGTGTGTGTGTGTGTGTGTAAGTAAGTGTATGTGCCTTCCAGTGGTGGTCGTATTTCAGCTCAAATCACATGTCTGTCCTCTGTTAGTGTTTGTGTGTAATTTTGTTGCTGCGCAAGCAGAACAAACGTAGACAGGCAGGCAAAGGCTGACTTTGTTATTGTCGTTGATTTTTGTTCCTTTTTTTCGATTTTTTTTTTGTATATTCTGTTATGTCCTCTTTGGAAGCTTTGAGCAGTTTAAGCAGTCTGCTTTAAAGCAATTTCAATTTTGGCCCTTAGGCTCCTCGAATATGTGCTTGTGTTTGAGCGCGCCTATTTGAATAATTCGCTTTTGGCGAGTTTGAAACGAATTGCAGGAAACAAACGTTCATAACAAATTCATTATTTGAAATTCCCGCGCACTCCACATACACTATGTAATTTAAGTATATTGGCTGGCAAAACCAACAATAACCAAACAAAAAATAAATAAAAATTATAAAGCAATTGGCAATTAAAAAGATTGCTTTGTTTTTCTTTTCTTTTTTTCAAAAAAATGTTTCAATAACAAACTGGTCGCCGCCTACTTGGGATCAATTGACGATCGCAAATAAAATCAAATTGAATTAATTAAAAAAAAAAAATTTAAATCACAACACAATCACACTTTAAGCTTACTTTGCTGCTTCACACAAAAACTAACTTAAATACGAGTCGCAAAATATCCTGGCACGTTTTGCACCTTTGTTTTTGTGCAGCAGACAAAAACACGTCCGCTCTCAGTAATGAATGTTACAAATATGAACTGTTATCCCACTGTAGCGATGGTAACCCATCGATGGCCAGCATCAACAATATCGAAATTGTATTCGATCGTACGCGGTACGATCATATCGATAGGTCACAATATTTTAGCTTGCTGTTGTGCTCCTTTTGGACTGTTATCGCTCTGTTGCGCCAGTGACTTTAACTGTTATACTCGTTTGATTTACTGTAAAATAAGCTGTTATAAATTATATGAACAACAAATATATAGTATGTTGTTGCATATACATATATACTGAAGTTTAGCTGAATTAGTAACGCAAATATTTTATACTTAACAGGTGCATGAATGCTTATTGTCCGTTACTTGCCATTCTTACATTACTCAAAATGGCTGTTTTGTAACTAAAGTGACCATCAACTGTGCGCGAAACGAAACGAGTTTTGAATGCATGGTTTTAATAGTTTATTTTTGTTGTGGTTTTTCTTTGTTTTTGATTTTTTCTCACAGCGCTGTCACAGTTTAGCAACCAAATGTATTGGCATTGATATACTGTACAAACAACTGCGGTGTTTGCTCTACTGTCGGTGGAGTCGATTGGCTGGCGCGAAACATGCTGTTAATGAACTGTTTTCGCAAGCGATTTAGCTGTATTGCATTCATCGATGTGGCAACCTTTACTTTGACGGTACTACCTTGAATGCGCAATTGGCCAAATGCCTTAATTTTGATGGAACCAAGAATTTCCGCAATAATACTCTGTAAAATGCAGTCCACCTCATTCAGAAATCCATTTGGGGCCAATGGCGGCTGTAAATTATTAACATATAAATCAGTTAGTCTGTAAAATGCAGTTATATTTATCTACTGTTAACGTACGTTTTGTGTGCTCTGATTGGCCGGCAATGCTTGCGCCTCATACAGTGATTTGTAGATGTCATCCAAGTTGAGGGCATCCTCAGGCAGGGCCACTACCAATGGACTATCCCAGCGACAAGTGCTTTGTGGCTCCTCATAGCACATGCACAGACTGTCAAATGTCTTACGGTTGTAGGGTACATTTGTGTTGGTCACCATCTGCAGTCCGTCCGGTTGTTGCAATGTGTCGGGATCGGTGCGCTGTTCATTGAATGTCCAGGCCTGTTCTTTTGGTATGCAAGTAAAAAGAGTGAGTTGTGTTGATCTAGCCGCCTTTGTACTGCAATAAAGCTCATAACGAAAGCCTAAGAAACGGTACAAGAAAATAGATTTAAATCAGTTTTGGCATTGCATTTTGTTGTTTCTACATACCTTTGATATAGTTGCCTGCATCGAGTATGACCACATCCTCTTTGTTCAGCTTTCGCACTACCTCCGATCTCAGATCGCCGCGTATAATCTTCTCATTGTCATTGCTCATAAAGCATGCGTTCTTCTCGTAAAGCGCTTTGGGCACTGCCAAATTTTCGCTAATTAAATGAACGTTTTTGCCCCGGCCTTCGAAGTATTCCTGCAGTTGACGGGCTCGGGTGGATTTGCCGCTTGCTGGCAAACCCGTTATTATCACAATTGGCATTGTTTTATCTTGTTTATTAACCAAATACGTTCCGAGGTTGCTCCAATGGCAACCGACACTTTAGTAACTTACATGTTATCGATTGTTATTTACACATCGTTTGTGTATATCGATACGATTATTACAATTCAGTGAAAGTGCATTTGCCGCCATCTGGCAACGCACAATTCATAATCAACTTCAGCTGGTCCAGATTCCGGTGCCTCACTGCATCATTACTGCACAACATTACTAGCACCACTGTGCGGTTCCACACTGTATTCCAGACTTCCCAATGGCGGAGAACCGTAGAAGATTCCGCAACAAAAAGCGGGTAAGTGCGCTATATACAAAGAAAAGTTCATATAAACATATCGACTATGAATATACACAGGAAGATGTGCGTGCGGGTCCATCAGCGTTGACGCCGGTGACAATTGCCCGGCGCGAGGATATACGTCCACCCGTTACCTCATTGCAGCCAAAGATACTCTTAAAAAAGGAGCTTGAATCATATAACGGCTGCAGCAGCAGCAGTGGCAGTAATCTGGAGGTTCCATCGTCCATCAAAACAATCATCATCAATCGCAGCGATACGCATCCGCAGCAATCACGCATCAGTTCCGAACGCACTATGGGCTTTAGTTCCAGCTTGCCAACTACTACAGCGACTCCAACTACTATTACGGCTCCTCCAACCATACCCACATCCTCGACATCGGCTGTGTGCGTGTCTGCAGCCCCAAGTGTATGCGCTGCATTGGCAACTGCCACCCATCTGCCCGGCAAAGAGACACCAAATGGCAGCACTGCTTCATCGACATCTGGTCAAGATGCACTGTTGGCGCCAACGCGCATGACCCGGCCAACACCGCTTATCCTTGCCAATGGTGTCTTCAATGCAAATGCACGCAAACTCTTCCACAAGAGCAACACAGACTTTACCGTTATCGGTGTCCTGGGCGCCCAGAGCGTAGGCAAATCCACGTTGCTCAACTTGCTATCGGCCGAGCATGGCAGCGACTATGATTACTATCAGCATTTGTTTGCCACCAATGCGGATGCGTGCATATTCCCGATCAAGCATCGTTTCAAGCTGCAACAGACGACAACCAGTTCAGCTGCAGCTGGAGCTACTGCCAAATCCGTGCTGCGTCCACGAACCGATACCCTTCAGTTGTTCATAACACGGGAGCGATATGTGCTGCTGGACACCGCACCGATGCTGGCGGGTGGCACGGCCAAAGAAGCTGATCACTTGGAGCTGCAAACGCTCGCCACAATAATGCAGCTGCTCACCGTCTGCCATGTCCTCCTGCTTGCCATCGATGAGATCAATCTCGATCAACTGCGTCTGCTCCATGCTGCACTGCGTCTCCGGCCGCACACACCCTGCAAAGGCTACGTCCGCGACTATATGCCCCAGTTGATATTCGTGCGGACACGCGCTCAGCGCCAACACTACGAAACCGTGCATCGTGAGCTCCTTAACAGGCAGCTAGAGCTCCTCTATGCCGGCACCAATCTGCCCATCTATCGCGGACGAGGTGATGCCCGCAAACTAAACACATTGCTGCTGCCGCACCTAAACAGCAATGCGGCATCACCGCATCATTCCAATGTGCCAGACCTGGTGCGTGACTTCCGGGAGCGTGTGTTCAGCACATTGCGCCTTCCAATGTGCCACAACAATGACTTTAGCGAGACGCATTGGTTCGATATGCTGGCGGAGACAGTTGGCAAATGCAGCGCTGGCACTCAACACTTTGAGAAGATCTATGCGGAGATTAAGTTGAAGCATCTGGAGGTACGTTCCAAATTGCGAACCGATGCCAATTGGCGAAGTGAATCCTGAATAGATATACTTTGCTAGAGATTACGAGTTTTCGATGGGTTTAGCTTTGTATCAGTTTAAGTAAGTCTAGATTTATATATATAATATCTATATATTTATTGTTGGGTATGACAAAATTTATACTGCCTTTTTTTGCGTGCTTCCCAAATTTTGAAACTGACAATTAATAATTTTTGCATTCTGTACAAGCGTTTTTCAAGAATAAATTGAGTTTAATTTCATGATAACATGTGATTGTTCATATAGCGTTATATGTATATATATAATGTATTTAAACTCACCCAGATATTTGGGTTTATTATCAACATACTTTTGTAAATATATGCTAAAGACTATATATATATTTATAGTTAAGGATTATTCTGCATTTAAAATTCGTTCGATTCGTTTATCTCTCGTTTATATTTCTATATACATATATATATATATATATCTATATATGTATTGTGTGAGCAGGAGCGGCGGTGGGTAGGTGTGTGCGTGTGGTGTTGAATGAATCTAGTCATGTCTAATTTTTGGTACAAGATGTGGTCATTGTGTGTATCTGTGTATCACGTTTGCTGCTTTGTGGCATCTTCAGTTTCTTCAGTCTCAAAATCAAAATCAACGTTCTCATCGTTGTCTTGATGCACTATCAAATCTGGCGGCTCATTTTGGGAACGTTTTTGCTCTCGGCCCTCCTGTTGTTCCTGCTGATCCTGCTCCTCATAGTTTGATGGCTTGCGGCAAACCCAAAAGAGGCTTTTGTATTTGCTTTGCTTCATCGATTGGGGATTTTGTGCATATTTGGTATCGATGCCGGTGCGTGAGCTAATTATGTCAAATCCGATGCTTTCCATTATGATGACCAGATCCTCATACGTTGGCTCAATGCTATTCTGTCCGCTAATATCACTATAATGATACAATAACGGTCCGAGATTCACCCAAATGCCACCAGGTACGAGAATTCTGCAAGAGCGCGAATTAAATTAAACATGTTGAAAGATGGAAGATGTTGCTTACTTGTAAATGGTGCGTATGAAATCAATCACATTGTTGGCGCAATCGATGAAGAAGCATGTGGCGACACAGTTGTAGGAATCTGGGGTTTTGTACACCTCAAGGAAATCACCGGCGGCCATCTCAATGTTGCCCTTGGGCGGATATCGAACGGGACAGACGTCGGGAAAACGCACGGATGCAACTTGATCGGCGCGTCGCATATTGTTCACATACTGATGCACCCAGGGATAGAGAACATGCTTGTCCTCATAGTCGCACAGATTGAGCACAAAATTCGAGGCGATTAGCATAAAGTATGAGAATTCATTGCCCTCGCAGGCATAGCCGCGACAAGCGAGCTCATAGGTGAGCCTGCCCAGGCCAGCGCCCGGCACCAGAATTTTAATCTCGTTAAGTTTGCTGCAAGTTGAATGTAGTATATAGTACATATATAATAGAATATGTATGAATGTATATAACTTACTAATCGCTTGGCCTATAATATTCCTCGATGCTCTCGATGATGGGCTTATATGATTGCTCACGCTCCAAGGCGCATTCCGAGCTCCAGTCGCGCGCTATTAGTTTTAGTGTGGATTGAGCCTTTAAAATTTTAAGAGGTTCAACATCATCAGCATTAACCTCATCATCAACATCAACATCACGACCATCAACAAGATAATTAGTCTAAGATAGAAATTTTGTTTTCGATTTATAGATTTTTTTTTGGTTTGTTACCCAAACGATTCATGCGATGAATGTTGCCAATTCATTTTCGCTGATTAGCATTCAAATGTAACGGTAACGGAAACAGTAAGCAAACCAAAAAGTGAATTTTAGCTGAATTTAATGGATTCCGTTAGCTTGTTAATGGATATGAAAGAACAGTATTTTGACTGCTCTCTTGCTGTCACGCTCTAACTTACTTGATCCATGTCACCATGACGTACATGATCGGGCGCCTCGTCCAGCTGGTTGTTGTCGCTGTCGGTGCCATTATCGGGGTATAGGACTCTGTCGCGTAAGATCTCACGGATTACCGACTGATTGCAGTCAATGCAGCGTCGCACATTATCCAAATGCAAACGATATTTGGACAGCAGACGCTGATCCTCACCGGACAGAGTATTGAGATAAGACTCTGTCTTGTTTATCCTCAAATATGCATAGCGTCTGTAGGGTATACAAATAGGCAGATAAGAATGAGTGTCCTAAATGTACATGTACAAACACACACACATACTAATGCATGCATGCCGCTAAATTGATTTTGTGTTATCAGCTGTTGAACAAGCACATGCATGCACAAACATACATGTACATGTACATGTACATTTGTGCATTAATTTATTGGCACATGTTCATTTTGTGTTTGGGAGTGTGTACGTAAGGGCGGTAGGGGAATAATGTTGGTGAATTAAACATTAGCGCGCCGCTTACTGTGTCTGGCTGAGTTAATATCGTTTTGTTTACAATTTCTATGCACCCACCTGTAGTACTGAAAGGCATTCTGCACCTTTTGTATGTGACGTCGCTCCTCCTCATCCTCTTTGGCGGAAAATGCTAGCGTCGGATCCTCATGCATTTTTGGATGCATGGGAAACGGTAATGCTGAGACCATATCACTCATGTGAACAACAATAAATATTTAATTTTCTAGCTCAAAGATGCCTAAATGCCAATAAATTTTAACTTAACTTATCGATACATTACATACGACAGTCGACAATCAGTGTGACATTTCGCCTATCGATAATCGATGCATCACTTGTGAAATACGATACTAAATCGACAATAAGGCGGTAATTTGAATTTCTTGCATTTTCCACTAACTTCAGCTTCCGTTGGAGTGTTTATTATATCAGTGCGAGCTTTAATAAATTTGGCTACTCCTTAGTTATGCATAGTGAAAATTTATTAAGTGCATATATATATATATATATAACAAAACTGTGTATAATAGTTAATTAAATTTAAGGGTTAAGCTTCTGGCAAACATTTTTAAATTGCAACGCAAGTATTAACAAAACCTTAACGATTAAAGCGATTAAATTATGATACTTAAGCATTTGTACAAAAATTAATAAGGACACGGTGACATTGGGAATCGTCGGATGCCACTGGGCTAATGGATATTAATATACTAACATAATTATTAAATAATTATGTATGTACTTTAAGTGAAATTAACGATATTGCTTATTTGTTAATTACGCTGTTTGGCAAAAAACAATATAAACACATTTGTATCTAAAATAATTGTTATATCGCGTTTGCGTCTACAAATATAAGTAGCAGCGTATTTGACCACAGGAGTATTTCGAGTTGCGACATATATATGTATGTGTGTATATAAAAAGTACGTATACAAAAAATGTCTATTTAAGGCGGCAAGTTTAGCCTTCAGCCGATTCCAGCAATGGCTGCTCAGCCTCAATATTTAGCTCCAAAAGGGGCGCTGGTTCGTTATCCTGCTCCTGTTCCCGCTCTTGTAACCTTTCGCGCTGTTGCTGAGGTGTCTCAGGTATATTCTCTGCGGACGGCGCAGGCGACCGTGTTGGCGTTCGTGGTGTGGAAGGCGATGTTGAAGCAGAACTACTCGTTGACGGTATTGGTATCAGATCATCAATCTTTGATTTAAGTGACCAGCGCGGCAAACTGTTGCTTCTGACCACTGGAAAAACGACATCAGCCAGAGAGAGTGCAGACAGTGCATCGCAGGCACGCGAAGTAGATGCAATATCATCATCCTCCTTGACCTTCTGCTGCTTTTTGTTTGCTTCATCCGACTGTGTTGGAGCACGATCGCGATCTTTCATCTGTTCTGCAATTTTCTTGAGGTAGCTCTTGTCCTGCGTCGGGCACTCAAGATGGACACAATGGAATATCTGTAGAGTATATAGTACATTAAGAATTTACTCGGTTTTGGATAAGAAGTACATACCTCATTTGCTGTATTTCGCGTGCCCACAATGCGTATAAAGACAATGGGCCGTGGTGCAAAGTGAAAGTTTTGCCAAGAGCGCGCCTTGTCGTTGCGCCTGTCGACAACCATTTGCCAGTTTTTGCGGTTCGTCGACGTCTCAATGTAGAAACTGTAGGTGCGATCGTCACAGTCCCACAAAAGCAGACGCATTGAACCCACAAAGTAAGGTTGACCCAAGCGCACAACAATCTCACCACTGCCCAGCTGATGACACGTATAACCCGAGTCCCAATCATAGCGTGCATAATCGCCATTGATCAGTGCATTTCGTGTGCGACTGACGCCGTCTGTGACAATGGCGCTCATCTCAATGGTAGCCACATTTGCTTTGGGTGCAACAAATCCATCTACTATCTTGGGCACATTTGATGTATGCATTGCCTCCAAGCCAACCACATGAAATACCTGACGATGTACATAGATTAATAATTTCCATAAATAGTTCATTTCCATAAAAATTCAATTTTTACTTACTCGATTAACTGTATTTTGTGTGCCCACAAGGCGTATGAAGCGTACGGGGCGAGCTTCAAAATACAGATACTGCCAGGAGCGGCAATGGTATTCACTGTAATCAATTATTCGCTCCCAGTGCTGCTGATTACCAGATACCTCAACATAATAGGAGTAGGCTCGACTATCACGATCCCAGAGTAGCATTCGCAAATGATTGATTATGCACATGGTGCCGAGTTCCACAACAATGCCAACATCATTGCTGTCTGTAATACAGTGACGCGTGTAACCGTGCTCCATGTCATACGAGGTAACATCCCCATCTAGCAGTGCCGAGCGGCATTCACCCTGAATACAGCTTGATAAATACTTCGATGTAGCCACATTCTCCTCCGGCCAGAGGGCTGCACGATATGGCAGCGTCTTTGACGTGCTACGCTCTTCAATTGCATCGAGTATTTGGTCTGGCTCGAAGATGCCAGATGGTCGCACGACCTGCAGTAGATGCTCTTGATTCATCAGCGGCAGACGCACAAAAGTGACAACGGTTTTAATATCAACATCAGGATTATAGCGACTCCACCTCCACACGGCCAAGAAGATTTGCACCTCCGGCGCAAAGAAGCAATCACGACGTAAAACTTCTTCCAGCGATTCCTAATAGAGGAACATGTTTTCATAATAAATACACACCCATTAAAAGAAACGTTGCAATAGTTACCCGTGTGAGCATTTTAAATGTATCATGCAGCAGGAGATCTTCTGCATTGCGATCCATAAACATTAGGCACACCAGCGTTAGCTCTTCGAGATTGTACAATCGTGCCGCGTCCAGTATCATGCAGACATTATTTAAAGCCAGATACTGACGTAAATACTTTGAAATTGCCATTTCCAAATCCTGAAAGCCATATTGATTGGCCATGCCCAAGACACCAATGACAGCGTCCTCATCCAATGTGGCCAGCGACAAAGTGCCAGAGTAGATATAGCGTAAAAGCACTTTAAATGGATCTAGCGGCACTTCCAATGATATTTGACGTTGTGTTGCCTCTGACATGCCGCCGTAGAGCAGCGCTCGAAAGTATTCGCTGCGTGCGGCAAGAATAGCCCGGTGTGCCGGCAAACGTTGTTCCTCGACAATAAATTCGACATCCGCATACCGTTCGTTCATGCAGAGCCGTGCAATGTCCGCAGAGAAGCGATCGCCCAGATCGATTTCATCTGTGTATTCTGTTGGTGAATCTGCGGTACTTTTGACGCTTGCCAGTGTTGATAGACTGCCGCCACATCCGTGCATTTTGTGATGTCCTTGGCTGCTCATGGTGTTTGTTGTATAACTGTAAATGTACTATTTGAATTATTATGTGCATTTTATTAGTGTTTTGTGCAGATGCAATGAGTTTTAATAATTTTAACATGAATCATAAGATTACAATCTTAAAATATAACCTACCTTCTTTTTAAATGTATTAGCGCCAACGCTGCTTGTGGTTGTCGTTTACTTAATTATATATTTAGTCTTTTTTTTATTATCTTTTACAGATTACGGTTAACCCGCTGGACACAGTTATTTAGTTGGCCATCCACGTACTTATTAATGCGGGTACTTCCTGGAGGTAGTCGTCTGTCTATATATTAATATATATATATATCTATTTATTTAGCTAAGTACGTGAATTAAATTTTGGCTTTTTGCTTTTACTACTTTATGCATACGAAACGCTATTGTTTTCTAGTCGGAAGAATTATAAGTTAGAGATGAGCGCAGAAACTCTGATACTATATCGATACAAAATTGTTTTAATATTTGGATATTAGGCCTAAATTATTCATTTGATTTTGAAAGCATAGAGATAAAATTCTACTTAAAGAAGTATAGAATAATTCAATCACATTGAACTCCATGTACAACTTACTAAACTATCATAAACTTTTAAATTATTCACCAGACAGCCTGCCCGGTTTTTGTAATCGATGAGTGACATCAAGCGGTAAAATCAATATCGTTGCAGTGCGATAAGCACCTATCGACCATCAATACTCACCCCTAACTGACTCTTTTCGTGGTGCGGACGCAATCGGCAAACTCGTGGCGAAATTTTGTATTAAGTTTTCGTTGTCAAATTGCAAAACAAAACAAGGTTAATAAACGCAAACGCAACACTCTGACACCAGCAAAACAACATACTAATTTACATTCATCAATTACAGATGCCTGGCGTTGAAACAATCAAATCCAGTTGGGCCGATGAGGTGGAGCTGGACTACGGTGGCCTGCCACCAACAACGGAAACTATTGAGAATGGCCACAAATATGTGACCGAATACAAATACAACAAGGACGATAAGAAAACAAAAGTGGTTCGCACTTACAAAATATCCAAACAGGTGGTGCCAAAAACCGTTGCCAAGCGCCGCACCTGGACCAAGTTTGGTGAATCGAAGAATGACAAGCCCGGCCCCAATTCGCAGACGACAATGGTGTCTGAGGAGATCATAATGCAGTTCCTGAACTCCAAAGAGGATGAAAAGGCGAACGATCCCCTACTGGATCCTACTAAGAACATTGCCAAGTGCCGTATTTGCAACGGCGAGCATTGGTCGGTCAATTGTCCATACAAAGGTACCGCCATGGATACGAATCTTATGGAGAAGAAGGCCGCTGCCGCTGCCTCCGCGGCCGTTGATGCGCCCAAGTCCGGCAAATATGTGCCACCGTTCCTTAAGGACAGCCAAAAGGGTGGCATGGGTATGCGTGGACGCGACGACACTGCTGCCATTCGCATCTCCAACTTGTCGGAGTCGATGACCGAGGCCGATCTGGAAGAACTGGTGAAGAAGATTGGCCCACAGAGCAAGATGTACCTGGCCCGCGATAAAAATACCGGTCTCTGCAAGGGTTTCGCCTACGTTCACTTCAAGCAGCGCAAGGATGCAGCCGCGGCAATTGAAATTCTAAACGGTCACGGCTACGATCACTTGATCCTCAGCGTTGAATGGTCCAAGCCTCAGAACAATTAGAGCACATAGTGTGTGTGGTCGCAAAGAGTGTGTTACTGTGTGGGGAAAGGCGAGGCTGCCTATATAGCGGATACGAACTTTAAAAACAAAATTGAACACTCTGTAAAACGCTTTTAATTTTTTTTTTAATTTCCACTTATAAAAAACCAGGTATTTGAGCTAAAAATTTGCATAAATACGAAATAATAAAACAAAAATAGAAATGGAGTCGCCGATGGCTTCTAAAATATTTTCAATTTGTTCAACATTCTTTTTAAACGCACAAAGGAATGGTGAGAATTGGTTCTCTTACGGCGTTGCCACCTTCACCTATGGTGTGTAGTGTGCTAATCAGTCTGAGTGTTCCGCACACAGGGTATCCAAGCTATGTGTCGATTAGTACAAAACGTAAGAACTTGCATGTGAGTTTTGGAACGTGATGATGAAGAATGAGAACGCACTCTCACAGCGTTGCCAGCGTGGGCCGAGTAAACAGCAATAATAGCGGCTCCTACGCTCACAAATGAAAACAATTATCGAAATGTATTTGGTTTTTGTTGTTGTTGATTTTTTGACATGTCTATTTTTTAGCATTCCTCATATTTTATTATGAAAATTGTGTGCTTGGAACTTTCAATTATTTAATTTTACTGTAATGACTTTATATGCTTATTTAAATTAATAACACTTTAAGCGCGTTTTAAGCTCGGCACTGCCAATTGAACCAAATCAAAATACATTCGTCATCCCTCTACACAAACATATGTTTTTATTTTGCAGGGTAGCATTAGGTGCGACCAAAGCTGTTGTTATTTTTGTTTTGCTTGCGTAGATTGAAATTGTTTGTGCGCCGTGCGCTAAATATAGAAATAGGTGCCGCAAAAAACATTTAAATTTGAATATATGAAAATGCAATATTTTTAAGTTGATCGGCAGGTGTTTGCGCGTGTGCTCATTATGTTTTAGGCACTGGTCACAATGGAATCACCCACCACATCAAAAAAATCATTGGCCATTAAGCGCGGCACGCGCATACTTACCGAAAAGCCATTTGCCTATGTTCTAAAGTCCCAGTATCGTTTGGAACGTTGCGATAATTGCCTGGAAGCGTAAGTAGCCCGAAGTGCAGAACAGGATACACCGAACTCACATTTACAACAAGTTTACTGTTTGTTGCAGTGCCAAAGTGCTCAAGTGCTCAAATTGCCGGTATGTATCCTATTGCAATCGTGCCTGCCAACAACAGGCGTGGACCCTGCACAAGCAGGAGTGTCCATTCCTTAAGCGCGTCCAGCCGCGTATTGTGCCCGATGCGGCTCGCATGCTTTGCCGCCTTATATTGCGTCTCGAGCACGGCGGAGATCTGGAGCGCGGCTATTACACAGAGCATGGTTCACGCAAGTTTCGTGATCTAATGTCGCGTACGTAATGAAAACATATACCATATATTACTCTATAATACTGTGTTTCTAATGCATTTTGCAGACTATGCGGAAATTAAGAATGATTCCAAACGGCTGGAGCATCTGGAATCGCTGCATGCCGTCCTCACCGATATGATGAGCGACGTCAACAGGAGCAGCAGCATAGTGCCCAACCTAACCGAACTTATGAGCATTTATGGCCGTGTAAGTTCATCATTCCCCCCCCAATCCCTGGTGAACAACCAAATTTCTTGGCACACAATCTTGCTAGTTGCTTCATTGACTAATTGGACATACAGCCACCTGTTTAAAAATGTAAATTTAATAATTGCCACCTGTTCAATTGCAGCTCATTACAAACGGATTTAATATACTGGATGCGGAGATGAACTCAATAGCGACTGCTATTTATTTGGGAGTGTCCATAACGGATCACAGCTGTCAACCGAATGCAGTGGCCACATTCGAGGGTACGGAGTTGCATGTGCATGTAACGGAGGATCTACCATGCTTGGACTGGTCCAAGATCTATATAAGCTATATTGATCTGCTCAATACGCCTGAACAGCGACGTGCCGATCTCAAGGAACATTATTACTTTCTGTGCGTGTGCAGCAAGTGCATTGATCCCCAGGAAATGCATGAAATGACCGCCGCCGTTTGCCCAAACGTCAACTGCGATGCCAGCGTCAACATTGAGTTGGCCAAGTGCCAGCGCTGTGATGCCAATGTGACGTCTCAGCTACGCAACGATTACAATGATATTATGACGCTGACCCAGATCAGTCTCAACAACATGAAGGAGGTGGCCTGTTAGTGTCTAAAATGGTTTTTGCTTTAATGCATCAATATGTTCAATATTTGATATTTGATAAATTGCAGATTTGGATGTGTGCAAAGTGTGTTTGGAGAAGCAGCGGGGTGTACTGCATCCATTGAATGTGTGGCATGTTAAGACGCTCGATGCTGCCTTTGAGGCGGCCATTAATGTTGGCAAGTGGACGGATGCGTTGGCATTTGGACAGCAACTGCTGCCGGGGATGGAGAAATATCATGGCGAATGGAATCCACTGTTGGGTTTGCTGCACATGAAGCTGGGCAAAATTGAGTTGTACGAACGCAACTACAAATTGGCTGTGCATCATCTGCAGGAGGCGATGCGCATATTGAGTGTTACGCATGGACGCGATCATCGACTGCTATTGGAGCAGCTGCGTCCGCTCATGCTACAGGCCAGACACGAGATGAGCTGAGCCATTGTTTGTTTAAATATATATTTTTCCATTTATTTTCGTATTACAATTAAAGTGTAGACTAACTATAAAATGATTTGATTGATGCTGTTGTTAAACAATCTGGGTAATGGCCTTGGCACGTCGATCCGTGTCCTGGAAGAGCGCTCGTATCAGGTGCTTTATCTCGTTGGCCTGATAGTTGGCCGTCAATGGACCGGCACCGTCGCACCATAGCTCTGTGATCTCCTTGAGCGATGCATTCATCATGGTCTTGAGCTGCTGCAGCTTTAGCCAGGAGCGTACAACGACCACTTTGCGTTTGTCCTGGAAGAGTAACGGTGCCTTCTCCAACACCACATCAATCAAATCACTCAACTCGCTGGCCATTGTCGCCGAAATGTCGCGTAGTTTAAATACACGCTGCACCAGCTCATTGGTAAAGGCATGAATGAGCTCACAGAAGGTGTTATTGTACACATTCTCCGGCAGCACCTGCTGCCATACATTCCTTAGCAGCTCCAGATGGCGCAGGCACTGACGCACCAGTCTTAACGGTTGTGTGCCCAATGTGTGCGGACTCTCGAATTCTGTAGGCATCATACAAAAGTTGAAATTTGTTTTGGGTTCATTGATTTTACAATATTAAAACTCACCAAAACCACTCATGATTTCCATAAGGATGGACTCCTGATAGCTGACCTGAACGCGTAGCTGCTTATTGCCCGTCGATTGCAGCATTTTGACCAGCGATGGATAGCTATCAATGTCCTTGTTGGCATGTTGGGCCAACCAATGGGTTAAATACATGCAATTGTTGTGAAACAGTGCCGATTGTTGTGGAATGCTCTGCAGCAGCTTCTTGTGCACCTTGGGCACCTCGATAATGTATGTATCCAACAGAAGCGCAATGACACCGCCAAGCGGATCTGGAGTACCCTCCTCCACCTTATCAGTTGGCTGGCGCAAAACACGCTCCATAAGCTTGACAAACTCCTAAAAACGAAATAGAGATATGAACTGAAAGAAATATTGGAAAAAAATGTATTTACCAGTGCGCTCTTAGAGATCATGCAGCGTGGAAAGAGTAACGGATCAGTGGCAACAACTGCGGGCAGATTGTTGGGGGAAACTAGCGTCATGTCCTGTAAATCGCGCTGTATGATCTCGCGTGCCGTGGCCAAAACCCGTGCAGACAAACGATTGCGGTAATAGGTATCAAATTGTTTTGTGAACTCGCTTAGCGTCGTATCCTGCTCGGGATTGATGAGAAACGTGTCGGCCAGCAGATGCTCGAATTGTGCAACATCGTTGCACAACGTGGAGCTATTATACTCATCCATGGTCTCTGGCACTGCTGGTATAAGGCATTCATCAAGGAGCAGCTCAAGCATGCGATCCTTGACATGATGACCAATAATTGTGAACACATGCTGGGTGCCATTGAGGCTGCTATTGATGCCACCCAACGTTTGCAGCAGCAGACGAAAGTTCTCAAATATGTCCTTATAGTTGGGACGCAGTAGCGGCGATGTTTCCGACTCCTTAATGGAGTACGATAGCGTTAATTGTATGTAGGTGTCATCTTTGGCATTTTCGTTATACTCCACAGAGACAGGCTTTTGGATAAGCGGTTCGATGCAGTTCTCTAGTAAAAAGGTGCACAGCTTGGCTGGATTGTAACGTTCCTGAAACAGTGCAATCACAATGTCCTGCAGCTGCGTCTCATCTTTGCTGACTAGCAACGTTACACATTTGGATGTGGGAAATGATTTACAGCTTAATTGGACGAGCCGATCGAAGCGCTCCTGTAGATTCTGCTGTAGTAGATGTGCCTGAACCTGATACTTGACTTTGATGGACTCATAGCACTCCAACGATTGAAAGATACGCTCCACATCCGGGGGTATGTTCTCGGTTGTACCCTCGCCGTAAATGAGACTGCGCAGCCTGCCCATTAGATCGAGCACCACCAAGCAATCCTTGGTCGCTTTAGCCTCCTCCACGCATTGGAACAGATCATCCAGTTTCAGTATATGCTCACTGACACGCAATCCCAGCAATTTCTCGCGCAGTTCTCGACTGCTGTTTGCCAGCTCAACGCTAGCGTCACCCAATACAGACATACCCTCGTTGCCAACAGTGGCAAGCAAATCACTTATTTCTTCGCCCAATGTCCAGGACTTCTCCAGGAAAATATCTGGTGATGTGTGATTGGGCATAAAGTCAGCGTAGTTCTCATCGATGTGCTTGCGTACGCGCGTCTGGAATCGTTCGATCCGCACCAACATTTTTGTAATCGCCGACTTGGTGACTTCAATGTTATTGACATTGCTATTGCCTTGGCCTTGAAAAGTCTCCAGCAGCACTTGGGTTTGTGCCATTATTAATTTTAAGCGTTAACTTCAGCTGAATTTGGTAACAAAAATTTCGGTGCGAATACAAATTGCAACGACGACGACGCTAGCTTATTCTTGTATTTATCGACTATCGATCCTTGAAGCTTAAATCATCGAAACTGCAACTTACCGATAGTTAAATAAGAACATGCTTCGTGTTTAAATAGGTGAAAACTCATTAATTACCAATTAAAATTTAAAAATATTTTACCACTACGAGTAAAAATAAGATTAAAAACTAGTTTTTTTTTCCTTTATTAACATGTATTGTTTTCTACAATATTTCATACTTTGACACAAATGCTTTACAACTAATGGATATTTAAAACGTTGAATAAACATTTTTAGTATTGACTATTATTTTTTAACACTTCAATATGGAATATATTATATAACCCTAGTAAATTGGTCAAAAGTCAATTAATATTCAATTACAGTGAACATTACATTCATCAAATGTATAAAGTTTTCCGATGATTAAAAACATTCAATTTTTATAAGCTAATTGAAATCTACTCTTGAATACAGAACCTGTAATACACTTTTTTTTTAATAGGGACATTTAAGACTTGGTCGTACTTCTTTTGTTTCTTACAGTACATAACTGTCCTATCATCGGATTAGCATCGAAAGATTATCTTTTCTATATACCATGACTGTTATATTGTTTGTTTAATTATACTGTATTAAATTGTGTACGCTTTAAATATTTTTAAAATAACATACATTATATGTTAGACACGAAAAACCACATTCACTATTTAGTTAGTCCTTAAGGACATTCTATAATAAATATACTGCCAAATTGGAACGACTTGGTACATACATTAATTACCTCAAAACAAACTAGGATTTTTCACATGTCGTCTAAATTGTGCTAATTGGTAAGCCTAAACGCACGTTGCTTGTGGGCAAGCAGTCTGCGTTTTTTTGGACGTAGCTAGGAGGTGCCTGATTCGTTGGCAATGCTAATCATTTCGGCGTCGATGTTCTTGAGCGCATTGTGATATTCTGTGATCTCGAGTGCCTCCCATTCGGCTTTGAATGCTGCCTTGGGATCCTGGGGCATGGTCATTGCAGCACCGGTCATGGCATCTGCCTGGGCTTGGGTTTGATCAGCATGGTTGTTTTCGCCCAACACTAGGGTGTAAATGGAGCGTAGGCCAAAGACGTTTAGGAAATACCATGATGCCGATGATACCCAGGCAGCGTCTAGTGAGGCTAACTCCACACCACGCTGTAGCATTGGCTTGAAGCGAAGAGTTAAGGGAAATGGTACTTTGGTGGTCACAAAACCGGAGAACATCCAGTTTATCCAGCCACCAATGACGACCATGGGCAGCACATTAATAAAATTACCCTTTACCATGTCCGTTAGCATAGCCGAAGAGTTTTGAGAGACCGGCGCACGTTTTTGGGTCTTGAAATATCCTGTCTCTTCGTTGTTGAAGAAGTTCTTTCGCATGGAAAAGGACTGAGCACTCAGATATTTACCATTCTCGCGCAGCAATCGAGCACGTATCATGGCTTGGCTGTGAACACAAACATTGTACAATTGGAAACGTTTAAATGAATATTTGTGTACTTTTCAATTGAACTTCGCTTACCTGTCCATGATTTGGGTCATCTCTGCCTTTTTCTGTGTAGATATCAGAATGGATACATAGTGACGCACGATGCCGACTAGAAATGTGATGAGCACAATGGGCAGGAACACCCAAACGCGTATGTCGGGATCTATGAGTAGTTCCGTCATATTTAATTTATCAATTCAATTAAATTTTTATTAATTCTTTTGGCACCTGGAGGTGGCTGTTCGGTGCTAGAGATGAATGTGCATTGAGCAAGAGAGTTATCGGGATTGATTGAGGAACGATGACTTTAACTATCGATACAAATTGAAGTAAGAATGTTTTTGTTAATTTCTTTTTCGGCTTTGTTCAAATTTAAAATGAACCAAAAACATGCTCAAAGAGCATCGTTCTGGAGTTATTGAAACTTACAAAATCCAAATATTATTACTGTGCTTTAAAAATTTTCTTGTTCTTGTCTGTATATTTCGATATATCGATATGTTCGTAATGCAATCAAACGAGTAATAATACTTTATGGGAACAACAGCAAAATGTCAAATTCAAATGCATTTAGTATTTGCAATAAATATAGATATGTATATTTGTTAATTGGCTTAATTAGCATTGGAGCAGTAAGTTCATTAGAGCCATTAACCATGGGTATTGCTGCTGGCGTCGGAGCTGTCGGCTTTGGTTATTTTAAAGGTCAAACATACTGTCGGTTTTATGAGTGCTGCGATGACCGGAGCATTCCGGGTGACATAGCAAGTAAGTGGTTAATTCAACATGTGATAACAATCACCTGTAACACCATATCTGCTTTACAGAACTAAAATTATCGCTAGCTAGTTCACTCTTTGGACAACATATGGTGAGTCAACATGTTGTTTCCGCGCTTGTTGCTCACCTCAAATCAAACAGTCCATCCCGTAAGCCCCTTGTCATGAGTTTTCATGGAACACCCGGCACCGGCAAGAGTTTCGTTGCCGACCACATAGCAGGTGCACTTTACAAAGAAGGTATCAAAAGCAAATACGTGCACAAGTATATGGGACGAGCGGATTTTGCGGATCCAAACCGCGTAAATGAGTATAAGGAGCGCATTTATAAGGAGGTGCGTGAACACATACAAGCCTGTGCACTTTCTCTGTTCATATTCGATGAGGTGGACAAGATGCCAGTTGGTGTCTTTGATGCGCTGACATCTGTGGTTGACTATGGAGCCAACTCAAGAGACGTAGACTATACCAAAGCCATTTTTATATTCCTGTCAAATACAGCAGGAGTACGCATTTCGGATCATCTTGCCGATTTAATGAAAAAGGGCAAACGACGCGAGGACACACGACTTTCCGACTTTGAGGAGCTGCTAAGTAAGGCTGCCTACAATACGGTAGGCGGCTTGCAAAAGACACATATGATCGAGGCCCACGTCATTGATCATTATATACCATTTCTGGCCCTCGAAAAGGCCCACATCGTACAGTGCGTAAAGGCAGAATTCATGCGGTGGAATCTAAATCCAAGTCAAGATGAGGTATACAGTGTTGTTAATACCGCTGTTGTGTATGATCCCAAGCATAGTTTGTTTGCAACATCCGGTTGTAAAACGATCGAGAAAAAGGTTGCCATGATAGTCAATGAGCGGCGTAACAGAATATAAAAAACTTGTTAAGTGTACAGGGGTTGCTTGCTGAATAAACCATTTTATATGGTTTGGACATAAATTTAACTTACTAATAATAATTCTTAATGAAATATTTTGTAAATTCTGCGTGAGGCTGGTGAGGCTTTTGATAAAAAAAAAAAACGAAGCTGTTGGAATTCGAAAACAAGTACATAAATTATAAAACTACTTTCATCTGTGTATATTTTTACATGTTAACGAACCATATGGTTTTTGTACATTTAAACTTAAATGAATTGTATCTCTACCATGGATTAAGCCATTTGAGTCGTGAATCCTTACGCAAAAGTTCGGTGTCCATGCGATTTGGCTGCTGGTCAAACGCATCCCGTGCAGCGTCGCGTATTTCCACAGGTCCAATGTCCTTTGTAACCAGGCACTCGCCGTTCTCCTTGAGTATCGTGTGCTTTATATCTTGGGCAGTTGGTTCGCCATAGGGAAACGAAACAGGCGTTACTTTTATTAAGTGCTTTATCTTCCATAGTCGTGCATTGTTTTCCGGTATATTTTTGACTACGGTGAAGTCGCTTTGTTTGCCATCCAGGCCCAGATCTTTAAGTATGCGTTTCTCCCAAAATGGGTTACCTTTGACGGGTTTGATGCGTTGCACTCGAAACAGCTTGGCGGGCTCAATTGGCGGATCCTGATGGTCGGGTGTTCTGAAATTTTTGATCTCTTTTATTTCAAAGCAAGTCTTGTATGCCGGTTATCCACCTACCTGGGATAGTAAATTATGTTCTCGTATTTCTTGCCATCCTTGTACAAGAACTTCTTGTTGTGTTTGCCGTAGTTGCGTGTCACTGTCAGACTTAGCTGCAGTGGCGTCAATAGCTTAAACGAGCTCATTTTATTTGACAAATATATAATTTAATAACTGAAAACAGTCGCTGCAAGTAGCAAGCAGCTGGTTGGTTATGAAAGCGTACCAGGGACGTACAAGTCATTTTTGCCATTCACACTCTGTTAGCGATAGTTTAGCTTATCGATAATAACAGAATGTGGCGCGAAAGAACCTGTTCAATTAAATGTCAATTTCGTTCAAAGCGATTCTGAATTTTTTCTTTTTATTTATATACTGGTCAGTGTGTTCACTGAATTTTAATAATTACATCGATTTGTGCCTCACTATATTACAAGACATATTAAGCTACTTTATGCCCACTTTATTTTGGGGGCGGCACCACTCTTATCACAAATGTCGACGCCATTTTGTTATCCTGATTGGCCCTTCCACTGCTAGGATGTTGCGCTGTCATTGGCTGCTCTTGTGCCATACGCACACGGGGTTGCAAATCATTTGCCCTATAAATGATGCTGCAACATCCTGACGTCAAGTCAGTTCGGTGGCAAAGCTTTGGGCGTACAGAACTTCATTTACCGTTGTCAGTCTTAAGAAAATATTGTGATTGCGATTTTTGTAAGTACTCCAAGTTAAATAATAAATCACTAAAACCTCAAATTTTTTTTAAAGTTATTTCAAGTGTACGTGTAAATAAGCTTTGGGGAATTTAGTTAAGACCCTAGCTTTAAAAAAATAAATTTATACTACTCATCCCCTTTCAAGGAAGATCTCGTTGATTCTGCTGCAATTTGTGCAAGTTTTTAGTGAAGAATTTCCCCATTAAGCCCAAATCGAAACAAAAGGGTTCGAAATCCCAACTCCCGCGGGCCAAAATAAACACAAACGTGACAATTCCGCTCAGTTATTTGTGTAGGTGTAAAAATACGTTGCGAACAAACACGAACAATAACAATAATAATAAATACAATAAGCACAATAAAAACAAATGAAAACGCATAATAGGAAACGCAAGCAGAACACGTGACCAACGTGCACCAGAAATATTAGAAAAAGGGTTCGCATCTCTTAAAGGGGTTGACATCCGCACACCCCTTTGGCACCCAAACAATTGAAAACCATAAATAATGCAACTAGCATTCGCGCAGTTTGCTTAATTTGCGGTTAGGCGGGATTGGGCGTGGCAGCGCGAAAGGAGCTGAACACCTTCACCAACACTATTTGTGTATTGTGTAAATACTATATCGACAAGGGCTTAGGCAGGTCTCTTTATAAACTTAAGAACAAACAGAAGTAAGAATATATATTCTTGTTAAGCATCGCGTGTTAAGTCGATAGGAACCATTGGTCCGTTGGTTCATTTGTTTCTATCGAGCTGAAACCTTGGTCTCCTATATGCAGTTAGATCATTTGTCAAATTCGGCTAGATTGGAGAACCCCTATATCATATAGCTGCCATACAAACACAAGGCATTGTTTCAGGAAAGAAAGGATCATTATATATGATTGTTAACTTAATTACAGTGCGCAACACAGTCGGAGCAAGCGGATCAGGCGGAGCAGGAGCACGATCAGCTCAATATGGTATACGATATGACGCATTTGGCACCGGCGCCGCCGCAAAGTATCTCACTGAGTCGTTACTATATGGATCAGGATGATGAGTTGGCTGCCGCAAACAATGCGCTATCGAATGGCCATGGACATGGACATGGACATGGCATGCATGGCGGTGGCGAGGATTATGCGGCCAGCACCACATTGGACATTGATCAACGTTTCCAGGCGCGGATCGCCTGCGAAACGGCTGCTCAGCCGGCACCACCGCCACCACCGACGCCGGCGCCACGTCGCCGCACCGTGCCCGTTGCCCATCTGGATCCATCGGAGCTGGTGGGTCTGTCGCGGGAGGAGCGTCGCAGGCGACGTCGAGCCACCCTCAAATATCGTACGGCACATGCGACTCGTGAAAGGATTCGAGTGGAGGCTTTCAATGTGTCCTTTGCGGAGCTTAGGAAACTGCTGCCCACATTGCCGCCGGACAAGAAGCTATCCAAGATTGAGATACTTAAGTTGGCCATCTGTTATATAGCGTATCTGAATCATGTGCTGGAGACACCCTGAGATACCGCCAACGCCTCCAGCTGCAGCCAGTTGCCAGGCGCCATGTTCTTAACGCTTCCTTCAAATACCAATTAATCATTTCATAAACATATACTATATACATACTCATAAATTAGCTCTAGTTAATATGTAATAATAATAATAATAATTTTTTTTGTATAGCATCTAATACGTGATATTTGTTAATGTGTACTATAATATCCAAAAAGCGCAACAACAATAAATTAATTATATATATATGTATATATTGTATATAATATTTATGAGTTATTCTTTATTCCTCGTTCTACATACAGCTACAGCTATACCCTGTTCAGGATGAGTTACTAAGTGGTGCATTTATGATATTAAAAGTTTTTTCTCTAATTGTTTTTTCACTTTAATATTTTGTTTTTTTTTATTAATTTTATACTAATTTTGGGTTTTTGTTATAAGTTTCAACATAATTTCAGTAATTTATTATCGACTAAACTGTTATACAGGGTATTTTTGTGGTTGCTCCTCTTCTCTCTCGCTCTGTTTACAGCAGTTTTATATACATATTTGTTAACTTGGCTGGCTCAGATGGCGTTGGCAATTTATTCATTTGGTTTGCTGTCTGGCAAGCAATGCGCCATCTGTGACCCACAAACCCCATAACCCATACCCCCCAAAAATCATTGCATCCCCCACAAGCAAGCATATTGTATGTATATGTGTGTGTGTGTATTGTGCGTCCTTTTTGGGCTGCTGTGCGCATGGAAAGCCACGCCCCATTCAAAACAATGTGGATCCAAGTTGGCGTTGCCTGCTGCTGGCTGTGAATAAGTTGTCGAAACATAAAACATTTGAATTTCTTTGAGAGCTTACGTTACGTTATTTGATCAAAATTCAAAATTTTTTAACCCAAAAAAATGGCGTTCAACTTTAGTGCATTGCAGGTGAGTTAATATGTGGATGCTGTTCGTTGTTCACTTGTTCGCATGTTAGAGAGAGATAGCAACTGACATAACTGTAACCCAATTGAAGACGCCATCTTGGCGAAACATTTGCTGTACTATTTTTGTGTTTTATTTATTGAGCGGGCGGTAACCGTAAATCGCTTGGTACGGGCAAAACAAAAACAACAAAAATAATTATATATTTAGCACAATAGCGAAGTGTGGCTTACATGATCGACCTTTGTATACCCTACATAAGCCTATTGACTTTAATGCACTTAATGGCCATATATGTACATGTATGTATACATATGTTTATAGCCCATTTATAGAAATCTGATGGCATAACGCCTACAACAAATGTTGAAAACAACAACAGCAAAATTAACATGGCAACCAGAGCAACAAATCGTGGCCCCAATCTGTACTACGAATAAGTAAAACAACAGTCAAAATAGCGACAGGGGCTCAACTTGAATGTTCAACTTGTCTCTGTCTCTGGTTTTTTTTTTGTTTTTTTTTGAGAGAGTATCAGTACAGTTAGTAAAGAGCACAGCGAAACAGGCGACAACATTGTGTGTTTAGGTTAACAGTTCTTAGCCGATTGTCTTTTTGTATTATTTTCTCAGATATAACAATTTGTTATTCAAACTGTTATAGATCGAACTTTTGAACTTGATTCTTGTTGTCGGAGTGTTACACATTTTCGACACTTTTGTCGGGTGTCAGCTGTTTTTAGCCAAGAGTCCCGTTCCCATTTTCATTTCTATGCCTCCGGCTCTTGTCACTTAGGAGAGGTTGTCCCCCCCATCCGCTTTCCCCTTTCGCAAGTTTTGCCAAATAGCGACAGTAAAGTTTATTTACTTGGTAACGGTGGGTAACGGTACACCATGCATCTAAGCTGGTGCGATTGCCACGCAACTCGTTTACAGTTATTTTTCATACAATAAACAAGACGAACGACGAATAGTCTAACGGAATTTGAACGCTTGCAAAGTTTTAACGGGATTTGAGCGGTTAAATAAGTCGTCTTCTTCTTCTTCGACAACGACATCTTGTTCACTGCTGTTGTTGTTGTTGTTATTGGCCTTCTTGTTGAGGAAATAAGAACACAGAGAGGGGAGCACCCCTCTATGTATGGTATGGATGCAATAGTATCTATTTAATGGCATTTCAATTGCAATTCGCACACAAATTGACAGCTGTTTTGAAGAGACGCCCACGCCTTGAACACCAAAATTGAATTGAATTGGAAAACTGTGCAAAGCTGCTGCTGCTGCTGCTGCAAATGGAATTGGGAATATTCTGCATCATTCCGCTTTGACCAGTTACTGTGAAGTTGAAGTTGCCGTAGTGCGTGAAATTACCTTAAGTGTTGTCGTCGAGACCACTCTCCACATCATCTTCATCTAGTTATTTTCCTTTAACTTGTAAGTGTATAAAGTGAAGTGTGTGTGTGTATGTGTGTGGTGCCAAGGGTGTCTGTGGAGTGTATAGAGATGGTATCTTCAATTCTTTAGATGTACAAAAATTCTAGTATAAAAGCGTCAGAACAAATAAGTCGCTCTAAGTCTAAGCTTAAACGACCTCAAATATAGCATTTTTCATTCTTGAAAATGACTTTAATACAGTATAAAGTACTTAAATCAAGTGTACAAAGTCTTTCTGATAGAAAAATGCTTTATAATATATAGAATTTTTACAAGTCTATCCAATTTCTATAATTTTCTTCTCTGAATGTTTTAAGTAGTTCGCGGAATGTCGTGAGTCACGAGCAAAAGTCACGCGTGAAAAGCGACACGCAACTCTAGTATGAATGACACAAGTGCAGTGTACCATCTAAACACAGAAGAAGTACCAGAAAACTCCAGCAGTTGGTTAAGCCGTCGCCCCCTTTCAGTTGGTCTCGACCAGAGACTGGTTGGTCGAGTGCACGTGCAGTGTTGGTAGCTTTTTGACTGTCCTCCCGTAATCCTGATGCAGAGCCGCATGTGATAAATTGCACCCCAGAGGGTTGACATAAAAATCATCGCTTTACCATTGCATGAGGACGCAGAGAAAGAGAGAGAGAGAGGGGTATGGGTGTTTGTGTTTAGGGTTTCCGATTGTGTTATATCTCTTGTTATCTATTTTTTCTGTCACTCTTTCCACTTTTGGGCTTATGCTCATCCTATTGTTGGTGCTAACAGTTGGACGCCTTCAGCATTTGTTGCTAATTGAGTTTAAAATCAATTTGTATTTTACGCTCGGTCAAGTACATATATAGTACTCGGATTGATCAGTTTCTCTCCGCCTTGTTGTGTAATTGCCGTGCAAATTTAATTACAATAGCAACGAGCTAACACCTCTCCAACCCCTTCCCGCTATTGTGGTTGTTGTGGCGCGTGTAGCATCTGCAGCAGCAGTTGATGCTGCTACGTGCTGCTCCCGGTTCGCACGCACTCAATCAAGCCCACTCCAGCAAACGGAAGCAACTCCATCAAGTGTTGACAACATGCCACGTGTCGCATTGTGGGCGTTGTGGGCGTGTCCCGACGTATTGTATTACCAACACAATTTGCATTTTTGTTAATTTTGTTTGCTACAATCTATAATTGAAATGACGTACGCGTGGGAAGTTCCAAAAAGAGAGCTCCACAAAACTGTTTTTTGGACACATTTGCTCATTGGGAGGCAGCGGCGCAGGCGGAGGCAGGGAGACTGGAAGCTTTGAAGCAACAGCTGTTAAACTGAAAGCCTTACTTGATAAATGATTGCACATTACTTTGATCCATGGTTCAAGGCAAGCCGAGGACTTAACAAGGACTGGCATCAATTGCCAGTTCCGGTTTTTGGTTGTTTTTTTTTTTCAATTTTCCTGCGTCTTTAGATACCCTGGAAAAAAAATGCAATTGGGTATAAATACTTGATAGAGAAACAATCATTTGTTGAACAGAGGATAGATATATAGTTTTTTTAGAAAATGTTGTGTACTGAGTCATTTCCAGGTTCGTCAACTGCAGGGTGTTTTCTTGCTGAGCTAATGCTTTATGTTTTTACAGTTATATCTGTTTGCTTACTCTTTGCGTACTCTCCGTCTGTTTAAAAAGGCAAACACAAACAAGGCATTAAGTGGCATTAGACCAAATGCCTTTTTTACACATGTTGCAACACGGAGATTACGTTTACGTCATGTAATCGTCGAGCAATGATCGCATAGAGGGTTGGCTCAAAGGGGGAGGGTGACGGGTTCGTTTCGGTTTGTCTTTTGGGTTTTGTGTGTGTGTGTGTTTTTTATTTCATTTGGCTTTTTATCAATTGGTTTGCTTAGCGCCCATAAATAACGGTTTTAGTTTGGCAATTGAAACAGGTGGCGTTTGACTTGACCCAACCTACCTTCAACTGTATATAACTGCACTTTGTTTGCCTCTCTCTCTTTCTCTATCTCACTCTCGCTCACTTTGCCTATGAATGCATATCTGTTTACGTTTTTTTACTTTTTTGCAGTTTGAGCGTGACTTTGCCGCAAAGAACGTTTGCAACTGGGAATATCAACGCTTCTCTCCGCCCCGTCCACGCTTTAAGCCCAGGATCACGAAGCCTGTCGCCGACAATAACGGACATCTGTTGCCGTCAGCAGCACGGTATGTGTATCTTCTCCCATCGCGCTTACATTATTATGACAATAATTGCCATAATTATCGATTATCACATCGATTTTTTACCATTCACAGCGACGGCAACTTCTTGGGCCAGTATCGCGGCACATATCATTTACCGTTGCGAATCACTCGCAGCTTCGCCGCATTGTATGATCGGTGCTTGAGTGGGCGCTACAAGTTCGCCAAGTATCCGCGAAATTTGTGCTGCTGCGAACGTGGACGACCGAATCCGTGCGACTTTCGCGAGACACTCGGCAAGGACGACGATCCACTGTGGCAGCGTCCAACCAACTGCCAGACCAAGTGTGAGGGCCTTCAACAGATGCTGGCCATCAACGAGCTGCACAAGAAGTGCAAGCATAAGAAGTGCGAGCCCAAGGTGAGTTCATATTGAAATTGAGAGATCACAACACCACACCAACACATATCCACTCACATTCTCATATACAACACATAAAGCACGAGACATTTGCATTCGATTTGATTTGAGTAACGGTAAATTTAAAATTTTTGTATTTTCGTGTTTGTGCACGATTTTCTGTGGGCAAAATTGAGCTACATTCCCCTTGCACCAAATCACTTGCACACTTGCATCCCACTCATCCCTCCTGCCACCATCTCACGCAGCCCAATGAGAAACTAATACCACGTACGGGCGACGCCTCCTCAAGATATAACAAGAAGCTACGCAAGCGTCCAGTTACCGCCTTTGAGTTCAATCGCCGCGCTTCTGTCAAGGAGGACAGCCCCCCGGCCGCCAATAAACCCAAATCCAAAAGGGTCCCAGTTCCATCTCCAGCTTCTCCTGCATCATCAGCTACAGTTACAGCGTCCACAACACCAGCAGCACCTGCAGCACCTGCAGCACCTGCAGCACCTGCAGCACCAGCAGCACCTTCATCTGCACCTGCTTCAACTGGCGTCAGTGAAAAGTCAACTGCCAAGTCAAAGACCAAAGCATCAGCGAAATCAAAGCCCAAGACCAAGTAATGCACATTTGAACCAAAAACTCTGAGTTATAATAAACTTTATTTTTGATAAATTGGTTAAAGTCAATGTGGTTGAAAATATTGAAACAATCTTTTTAGTTATATTCCATTACTGGTTTTAATGATTTTGATATTAAGATAAATCGGTAAAGCACTCAAATAAACTTATCAACTATTCTTTAAGTTTTATACTAAATTACTTTCTAAATTCTAATCCAACTGAAATTAAAACTTTTGAAAATCAATTTGTTTTAAAAACAGCAAAGTACACATATATTAATATCTTCATATAGTATATGATATATGTATGTAGACACTTTCATGCGCATATTCTCATCATCAATCATCGAACAACCCCCAACCCATTGAACAATCATTAACCACCACCACCCATCCACCCACAAAACCCAACCGAACCTAAAGAGAAAACGTTGTCTATTGAGAGATAATTGTGAATCTGGATACTAAATAACATCATCATCATCATCAACATCATTATCATCGTAATCGTAATCATAATTAACCATGTCGCAAGCAGCGGTCGTCAGCAACAATTACAAACTACCTGATTTGACCTATACGCCGGGAGATTTCACAGAACCGGAATACCGATTACCTTCGCATCAGCAGTTGTTGAATGAACAGAAGAGGACGGATCATGGTCTGCCACTGAGTCGGGAACTGCCACTGAGTCGTCTGTACTTGAGTGAGCCGGAGTCACAGCCATTGGACAAGTATCGGGCAACGGCGGAGGCGGCTCGTGAGGTCACTTCGGCGGCGGGACGACAATTTCCGGCACTGGCCGCCGCACAGGCCAAATACACGGGACAACTGAACAATACCCAGAATAGCTTGGACATATCCGAATTTGAGTTTTCACCCGGCAAGGATTTGATCTCGCTGCCCCTTGTTCACACACCGGCCGTGCCGTACCAGACGACAGGATCCGGATCCGTTGAAGCGGAGTCCAATCGTAAGATGCCATTGCACTCGATCACCGAGAAGCCGAACGAACGTTGTCCATCGCCGGTGGTGCCGGCATATGCCAACTTTGAGCTGGCCAAGCGTATGCATCAGGACAATCTGGATCATCAGCCGTTGCCGGATTGTGTCGCGGATTTGGCGTATCGCAAGGCGCAGATAAGTGGCGGTCATGGTGGACTCGCACTCGACATCGATCCCATTGCGACGGGCGTCGGTGTGAAGACCCACAATGCCGGACCCACCCACTGCACCAAGATGCGGGTCTATCGGCCCAAGACGGGCAGCGGTGGTGTACTGCCCAAGGCGTTTGGTGGCGATCATTTTCGTGGCATTGGCTCGGCGCCTAGCAAGAAAATGGGTGCCATGGATTTGGCCATTGGTTGGGACTTTAAGCCCGCCCATCCGGGCGATGAGCCACGTCTGGCCCGGCACATTGATGGCTCCAATGACTCGGCGGGGCCAGCGGTTTTTACATGCGTGAAGACACCACGCGAGGATCAGGCGAATCAGGCGGACCTGGGACGTTCGGCCGGCGTCTTTACCAGCACACTGGGTGAACCGGACTTCTTTGACAAGGACATCTTGCGCCGCAAATCAGACTTTGCCGGTCGCCAGCTGGAACGGGACGATAACTGTGCCTGTGACTACTCTCCGCCGGCCGCACGTGCTCGGAGCGTCTCACGCGATTCCAGCGCATCCCATTGCCGACGTGCTCCGGCTTTGGGTGGCGGTGTTGGCAGCTCCGGTGGCGGCGGCGGCGGTGTCTCCTTCGGCCTGCCAGGCAATCGTCTGGCCAAGCAATATCAGTCATCGCCCATGCTGGGCGACAAAACGTATCAGGCGCTGCGCGAGAAATATCTGGGACCGGATACCGATTGTGCTGCTGACTCAGCTCCACATGGCTGTACCCATGCCACCGGTCCTAGCTGTAAGCGGGATCAGCTGCTTCGTCGTCCGGCGCGACGGCTCTGTCACAAGGTTGCCCCAGCGCCCAAATGTTGCCCCTCAGCTCATGGACATGGTCATGGTCATGGTCATGGACATGGTCATGGACATGGACACGGTCATTGTCTGGGCGGAAAGTCGGCCTTTCGTGCCGGCATGCCCAAGCTGAATGCTTCCGGTGACTTTGTGGGCATCTCACCCGATTGTGGCTTGGGCGGCGCCGGACGTGTTCTCGTCGTACCCCGCCCCCGCCAGCCATACGCAAAGAAGAACTATGACATTGATACGCTGGTGCCGCCGTTTCGCAGTCAAGGCGGCGGCGCCGGCCAAGGTGGCTATCCGGAGCATTGGCGTTTGGCCAGCGTCTATCAGCATGCCTACAAGCCCATAGATCAACGCCGAAGACCCCTTCTACAGACCGTCTACAAGTAAGGAAGGGGTGTCTGGTTCAAGAAAATCTCATGTTTTGTACATAAATCCACTTCAAAACTTGAAAAAAATGTTCTCGATTCAAAGTTTTCGAAATATTTTCAATTGTGGTTTTTCTGAATTCCAGAAAATTTGTTTTCCCCTTATTTTTTTTTTTTTTTGTTAATATTGAAAATATAAGAATTATATTCAAAAAAAATCAAAGTTGATTACTAAAATTTAAGAATCTTGAAAAACATCAATATGAATAAATATTTTTTTTTTAATTGATATTGCCCAGAGTAAAAAACAAAGAAAGAAATCTATTTAAATTGTGTATACATAACATTTATGTAAAAAAAAGTAAAAACAAATGTATAGAAATTCAAAACACATTACAAAAAGTTTATAAATAAACGTGCAAAACATATGTAAAACTTAACTTAAAGTGCATTTTTGAAATTGATAAAAAAGTTGGTGGAAAAAACATATTTTGGGATTCCAATTTGGAAACTTAACTTAACATTAACTTAAGTTTAACAAACGATTTTACTTAAGTCAAAATATGAGTTTAAAATCTCATAAAAAGTGGGAAAAGGAAACTACATAGATCTTTTTAGATCAGCTGATATATAAATAGATATATGTATAAAAAAAAAAACTTAATTTAGTTAAGTATGTGCTTTTGTAGACAATCTTTGGGTGCTTAAGAACTTGTTACTATCTCCGTTCGGCGTATGGATAGGCGAAAAGAAGGGGGCGCGGCGCGCTCACTTGGCTGTCGTTGCATACGCATCCTGAGTCTTGTGGAAAACATGACGCAGTACATCGCGTGTGGAGCGTCTAATGCTATTGCGTAGCGTATGCTTCTTCTCGGTGGTCAGCTGTTCGATGCGCATATAATCGGTTTGGGGGATTGTGGAGCGCAGCTTCATTGTCCGTTCGCTGCTGTCCACAATGGAGATGTCCGCCTGGGTGTACTCTTCCGGTTGCAGTTTCTGTGGACGCCGTCGCAAACTGTGACGTATGCTGCTGATAATGTTGTGTGGATGCGGCTGCTGTGTTGTTGGATCCTCCGGTGACTCCGTTGGTTGTGGATGGTTTTGTTGCATGGGATGCATTAGCTTGCGTATGGATTTACGTATCATGTTTTTGACACCATGACCGGTGGCATTGCTGGCTCTTAGTTCTGCCGACTTGGCTGATTTACTGGATGCAATTGAGTGTAAGGATTCCTTGCTGCCAGCAATGGGATTGGAGTTGGCGTGGCCAACTGATGGTGCTCCTGCTGCTGGACGATAGGCGCGCACAAAACGTGCCGGCGCCTTAAAGTCCAACTCATCTTCTGCATCCTCCGTTTCAGATTCGGATGCGTATGCAACATCATCACTTTGAAGCTCCAGCTCGTCTGCTGGTTTTGCGTCTAGCTCCTTAACGGGTTCTGGAGCCTGCTTTTGTTGTTCCTCTGGCTCCACTTCCTCGGGTGTTTCTGTGATTTCTGTTAATGTCCGCCTGCGTGTAGTGCAAACAATGCGCCGTTCCAGTTCTTCGGTGCACTTCAGGTGCTTTTCCTCGACCACCAGCTCTAGATCGGTTTGTGTTGTCTCTAGCACGAAGCCGTTCTTGCGCAGCTTTGCCTCATTAATGCTGTTCTCCAACTCCAGTTGGTAACGATCCAGCTCCTTACCAATATCTATGCTACTGCCTTCCTCACTAATGGCGCCCAATGAGCGCTTGGTTGCTGCCTTGTTTAACGACGGAGGTGGTACCGGCGAGAAGACCAGCTTTTCGGCCAGCAGTTTGCTGGGCGTGAGTTGACCCAACGACATGCCATTGAAATCGATGCGACAGCCCACTGTGGGTGTAAAGGGGAGACCGATTTTCAGACTGGTGGGCAATGGCTCTTCGGCAAGAGCTGGATTCGTGACACCGGCTGGATTGCTAGCGGCTGCTGAGATCTCACTGCGGCGATGGATCTCAAAGGGATTTAGAGAAGAAGGCGCATCGCTGCCTCGCAAATTTAACGCCTCATTGACAAAGCATTTGGTGGGCGTGGCCACAGAACGTACTACCTGCAGTCGAGAACAACGAGGACAACCAATTAGTGAATAAGCTAATGAACATACACACAAAACTTACCTCGTATGGATTAAACTGTCGCTCGGGCAGTTCAAGATTAAGGCCAGGATTCTCAAAGCAAGCATGCTCGCGTTTCTTTTTCTTTGAGGCATGGCGAACCACTTCGAAGGGATTAAGTGGTGGCGGTGATGGGACTTTCTGAGGTTTCTTTTGATGCACTGTGGCCAGTTCCGCAATAGATTTAATTTCCAGTCCAGGGTGTGCAGCAAATGGGTTTAAATTCTCTATTTCCTTGGGAATGCGACGACGCCCGATAAGTTTCTTTGGCGTAGAGCTGAATGCAGCGTTAGTGAAGCATGACGCAGTAGCTGCAACAACAGCAGCTGCCTCTTCGCTTTTTAAGGGTAGTTGAGGAACGCAGCCAGTTTCCCTTTTGCGTTTGCGCGGCGTCTCATTGAATGCCAAAGCGGCGATGCTTTTGGTTTCAAGCATTTTTAGTTGATGTTTCTTTTTTTGTTATAAATAAGTAATATATTTGTTTGTTTTATTCAAATGAATTGTTTTTTTCTAACCAAGGCAATTAACTTACAAGCGATATTTATATAGGCAATAGGCAATGTTTGTCCTAAGAGATGCGCACCATTTTGAATTTGTATTACGAATGATAAGCAAAACGATTAACGATTATATGAAATCCTTAACGATAGCTTATTTAAGAAATTTAAGTTTCATTGTGAATGACAACTGTCAAGGAAGCAGATAGCACATTTCGCGCCATATTCAAATTTAAATATAAGCAATAATATCTGACTAATTTTATAAAACAAAATAAGGAACATACATTTTTTACTAATGCAACTACTTTCTCTTTTCTTTTTTGAATTTTAATTGCCGTTCATTATTCAACTATCGATATATTCAACACCGATGTGTAACCAGGGCAACAATCATATTTGCAACGTAAAGTTTGAAGCTTCCTAAGCTGAGTAAATACTAAAAGTACGTATTTAACTTGAATGTCAATAAACAGTCTTAATATAAATTTTCTTATATAACATTTTGTCTACAAATTAATGAGAATAAATATCGATACGCATCGATAGCCTTCTATCGATAATTTCAACGTAACACGTGTGCGGCGGCCAAAACGGTAAAAGGCAGAAAAGTAGCAGCACTTTTTGCAGCTGCTGTGGTGTGTGTGTGTACGGTGTGTTCCTGTTCCGTTGTAAAGCAGCAGCCCGTCTAGCAGCAGCCCCCTCAGAAGCCCGGACCAGCATTAACAACCCATCAAATGCAAATTGGTTTCAATTCTTGTGCGTGACACGCTCTTTTTTTTGTAATCATCAACAAATAATAGGTGAGATGTAGTGCTACTATTAACCAGCCGTGGAAAATTCAATAAATGTGCCCATAGATACACATGTGTGTATGTTATATGCACAGATGTCTGTGTGCATGTGTGTGCGTGCGCGTGTGTGCTGTAACCGTCAGTCAAGGTGTTAAAGTGTTGTCCATCGCGTATATATGGTGCAATTTCACCACCCCTTTACCCTGTTATTAACTTGCTCCTCCTGCCTTCTGTCATACATCAGCTGCAACGGAATTCCTTTGTGCAGTTCTCACTGAGCGAACGCTCCGCGTTTCCCCCCGAACGGTGTGATTCATAAAAATGCGCTAACGAAGGCGAAATGTGGCTCAGCAACAGCTAGCAACGAAAGAGAGCAAAAAGCATCAGACGGCGACGTCGCAATTTTGTTAAAACGTATGAAAAATCGTAACGCGTCACTTTGGCTTCGTTCCACGAATTGGTGTCTTTTGTTGAAACAGTTGCTTTGAAGACGTCGTCTACGCGCTTTTCTTTCGTGGCATAGTTGTTTTCTGCAAACGACGTCAATGGTTCTTTTCAATATGACATTTTTGATATTGTAATATATGTATGTATGTATGTACATACCTACATACATACGTATGTAAAGAACACGCTTACATGTGCGCCTGTATTGTTGACTGCTTCTTCTTCCTCTTTACATGCCATGCGATTGGTTTTTGTCAAACATTTTCTATTCACATGTTTTTGCAACTAAAAACATAGTTTTCTCTGACTTCATTCAAAATTAGTGTGATAATTATTTTTCAATCAAAATCATTTTGGGCATCATTTTTGTTTTTTATGTGTAATAGTTATTTTTTATTTGAAGTCGTTATTAATAAGATAATTTTCTTTTACTGTCATTTTGCAGCACACATATACACAAACATATTCATACATCTACATACGCACATACAGGAAATAAACAAACATATATACATATATATTAAGAAATATATAAATATATATTTTAGGCAAAAACAAAACACAAACACACATTTCTCTGGGAAACCCAAAAGTATTGTTGTAACATAAAGTTAAAGTAAAAACAAAAAAAACAAAAAACAAGAAAAAATGCCATCGGACGCTAAGAAACGCGATGCGCAACGCAAGAAGGATGCGCGCAACAAGAAGATCCAACAGATACCATCCACGAAGAAGGCAAATGGCGTTAACGGCGTGGACCGCGAAATGACCGAGGAGGAGAAACTGTGCGCCAAGCTGGAGGAGGAGGCACGTATCAGTGCCGAGGCGCGCTCCTGCACTGGCTCATTGGCTGTGCATCCGAGATCGCGTGATGTCAAGATTGCAACCTTCTCCATAACGTTCTTTGGCTCTGAGCTGCTGCAGGACACAATGCTTGAGCTGAATTGCGGACGTCGCTATGGTCTAATTGGTCTCAATGGCTGCGGCAAGTCATCTCTGCTGGCGGTGCTCGGGGGTCGTGAGGTGCCCATACCGCCACACATTGATATATTCCATTTGACGCGCGAGATACCGGCGAGCACAAAGAGTGCACTCCAGTGCGTCATGGAGGTTGATGAGGAGCGCATCAAGCTCGAGAAACTCGCCGAGGAACTGGCCATGAGTGAGGAGGATGATGCTCAGGAGCAGCTTATCGATATCTATGAGCGACTCGATGACATGTCTGCCGATTTGGCCGAGGTTAAAGCCGCTCGCATTCTCCACGGTCTTGGCTTCGACAAGGCAATGCAACAGAAGCAGGCCAAAGACTTTTCCGGTAAGTAGTTTTTTCTCCGTTTAGTCAAGTCATGATTGCTAAGTCGCGCCTTCTGGATATATTTCTAGGTGGTTGGCGTATGCGAATCGCATTGGCGCGCGCTCTGTTTGTGAAGCCGCATCTGTTGCTGCTGGATGAGCCGACAAATCATTTGGATCTGGATGCCTGTGTGTGGCTCGAGGAGGAGTTGAAAACGTATAAACGTATTCTGGTGCTCATTTCGCATTCGCAAGATTTCCTCAATGGCGTCTGCACAAACATCGTTCATTTGACTAGCAAGCGTCTTAAGTACTATACGGGCAACTATGAGGCATTTGTGCGGACACGCATGGAACTGCTGGAGAACCAAATGAAACAGTATAACTGGGAGCAGGATCAAATATCGCATATGAAAAACTATATTGCCCGCTTCGGTCACGGTTCGGCCAAGCTTGCCCGTCAAGCTCAGTCCAAGGAGAAGACACTCGCCAAAATGGTTGCCCAGGGCCTGACCGAGAAGGTCACCGACGACAAGGTGCTCAATTTCTATTTCCCCTCGTGTGGCAAGGTGCCGCCACCAGTCATTATGGTCCAGGTGAGTCTTAATATCAAATAGACACATTAGAACTTATAACTAATTATGTATTTTATTTTGGATAGAATGTCAACTTCAGATACAACGATGAAACCCCTTGGATCTATAAGAACCTAGAGTTTGGTATTGATTTGGACACACGTCTGGCGCTGGTGGGGCCCAACGGAGCTGGCAAGTCAACGCTGTTGAAGCTGCTTTATGGTGATTTGGTGCCCACGTCCGGCATGATCCGTAAGAATTCGCATCTGCGTATTGCACGCTACCATCAGCATCTGCACGAGCTGCTCGATTTGGATGCCAGTCCGCTCGAGTACATGATGCGTGCCTTTCCCGATGTCAAGGAGAAGGAGGAGATGCGCAAGATCATTGGACGCTATGGGCTGACGGGTCGCCAGCAGGTTTGCCCTATTCGTCAGCTGTCGGATGGTCAGCGCTGTCGTGTCGTCTTTGCCTGGCTGGCCTGGCAGGTGCCGCATCTGTTGTTACTTGACGAGCCGACCAATCACTTGGATATGGAGACCATTGATGCTCTGGCGGATGCCATCAACGATTTTGATGGCGGCATGGTGCTAGTTAGTCACGATTTCCGTCTTATCAATCAGGTATGAATCGAATAAAAAAAAATCATTCTGTCTCTTTTCGTTTTATGTCATTGTCAAGGCACTAAATGTTGTTTTTTCTCTTTTTGCTCTTTTCGTTGCATTGTGCAGGTGGCCGAGGAGATTTGGGTGTGCGAGAAGGAGACGGTGACCAAATGGAAGGGTGGCATTTTGGACTACAAGGATCATTTGAAGAACAAAATTCACTCTGACAATGAAAGGAAGGCCAAGGCGGCGAATAAATAGATATGATATAATGCACAATACGCACACACACACACACACACATAGACATACACTCACTTACACAAAACACCCACAAAATTTACAGGCATAGGTAGCATCACCTCTCGCTCTTTCTCTAATGTAATTTTTTTTGTTAGCTCACTCGCTTGCTCGCTCGTACGTTCGTTAGGTCTGCTCCTTGCTCTTCGCTTGCTCGCTCGCTCGTTCGCTCTTCAATAAGCGAAATAAGTTTTGAGTTTACACTACGCTATAGTCAAGTCATGTAAACTACAAATTAACAGTTAAAAAAGAAAACAATAAGAAGCTACACACACAAACAAACACACACACATATATATACAAAAACAAATTTATAGGTGAATTTTTTTCATTTTCTGTGTCGATATAAAATTAATAAAATGTGAGATAAATACCATCAACAACTACAACTACAAAACAGCTTGTGATCTTAAAGCTTAAGCCACATTTTCAACATTTTGTCTAGCACACACTCTCTCACACCCCCGTCCCCTCCACACACACCCACACACACATGCACTTTGTGTACAAAATGCTGAAAACGTGGCTTTTGCGTTTTATACATTTTTTTGTTTAATATTATTATTATTTATTTATATATAAATAATATATAATTTTAATTTCCAAAAAAAAAACAAAACATATTGATTTAAAGCTCTTAACAATAAAAAAAAAACAAAAACCTTAAAGCCGATAGTAAATATACATATATATATATATATAAATACAATTATATATAGTAACAACTTGCAAGACCAGTAAAAGATACTGCTACTGCCCGCCCCTTTGAACCCCGCTCCAAAAAACGAATCGCTCAGGCCAGAATGCTTGGGTTACACCAAGACCGAAAGAAGATGCTTAGAAATTCTAAATACATATATATATATATATGTAATTGAAATAACAAACTGATGTTATAGGTTATAAACAATTGGAGAATCTATGTTGTGCTAAAATTAAATGCAGCTAGAATTTTTTTTTTCAATATATACACCATATTATAAAATTGAACAAAACAAAAAAAATAAAGTTAAATAGGCTCAAGCTAATATATATTAAAAATAGTAAAAACAAAAAGAAATCACATCCAGAAAACAAGAACATTTTAGGGTAATAAGTACTTAAAAAATTGTTGAAAAAGAAAATGAATTAAAAAAAGTAAATACAATACATAATAAAATCAACAAGCAATTGGAACTAATAAAAAAAATAGCTAAAGCAATAATCAAGTGTTTTTTGTTGTTTCATTAGATTAGATTCAAAGAATTTTTTAACAAGTTAAAAGCTGTATACATTTATTTTTTTCTAATTATATAGTTAATGTATTTAATTCAATAATAACTCTACAGTTTTGTTTCTTTAAGTGTAGGTTGCATCGTGTAGGCACGTTGAAAGTTTAAATGGTAGACTTGGTTATACTTAAGCGAAACTTTATGGAACTATATATGTATAATAACAGTTTGTTTGTATAGGCTATCGCATTGGGCGATAATTTGTGTTACTCTTAGTAGATCTTGGATAGATCGGAATAGAGGGTTTTAAGTAGTTGACGCTCTTGCTGACTAATTGAGCTATTCTCCATGCCAAAATCCCGTAGCAGATGCTTGAGATCGCACATTTTGCGCTCCACCCAGGCGCATATGATCTCGGCGAGAGCATACTGCTGTTGGATTGGCACAAAGGAGCCAGGTTTTTGCACCGATTCCTGGCTCTGGCCATTGTCCGGGGAAGATTCTGGTGTCTCAAACTGTGCCACAGCATAATAGTACTCAATGAGCTTAATGTGGGCAGGCGATTGGCGCGCAGGCGGCAGATTGAGATGCACTAAAAGTAGGAGGCGCAGCACCTCGACGCGCCGTAACAGATCGGTGTACAAAAGCGGCACCCGTCGCTCGTATATGTTGTCCACAATGTCGTCCAGCTGCAGCAGTGCACTACGATAATCCTCATTCTGCATACTCATTTCGGCGCCCACTTCCAGATCGTTAATACGATGTGTGGGCGATGAGAAACTGCTGGTGCGTTCCAAATGGCCTTGCAGTTGTCTAAGTTCACGCAGCACAGCTGCCTTGAAGACGCCAGTATCAGTGACCCGCTCTGCCGCACGATTATAACAATGTAATGCGCCCTCCCGAAAACCGTCGGTGGTAGTGCGCAAGTGCAGCAACTCTGTGTCGTTGTGGGTCTTCATAAAGCTGCGTGCCGCACGCAAATACGCTTCCGCCTCCCGTTGTGGCGAACCGCCATATGATTCACATTTTGCGAATCCAATATGACACATGGCAGCGTATTGCATGATGCCCGCTTCTTCAAAGCAGTGGGCCAGTCGCTGGAATTCCGCCTGCACATCGCCCACATTAGGCGCAAAGCGTCTGTGTGGAAGATGAATGTGAGAAATTAAAGGATTATGAAGATCAATGATTGGTGTCAAAAACTTACTTAAAGAACACCACACGTTCAATTTTCTTAATTTTTGCTGACGCACGTAAATATTGCTCTATAAGATTCTTGGGATATTGGTCGACATGTTGTTGATGCTGGTCTGCCGACTGTCCGCTGCCAGCGCTGCTGCCACGTAGTCTGTCCATAAAATTCAGGTGCTATGCATTATAGTTAGATCGGAATATTGTTAAAATTGTAAAAACAAAAAACAGCAACAGCTTTGTAAAGTGTTGGAAAATTCGTTCTTAAAATAATGACAAATAGTAAAGTCGCATATAGATTGTGCCATTGAACAGGTGGGCTTGATAGTAAGTACGTCACAATATGTTGGCTATTGATGACCAAATCTTTATCTAGGCTGAGCATACTTATTCAATCTTTCCATTCAGATGAAAGACTTTCTAAAAGTGTTTAAATACCAAAATATACCGCAAGTTAAAGCTTCATTGCATGTATCTTATTATTTGGCGCTACCTGATCATTTCACATTGCATTTTGGCCGACGTTAGCTAACACTGTGCTTACAGCTGTTTTCAACTATATATACAGCGCCATTTTTTGCACAATCGAAGAACGAAGAACAGAACGCAGAAAATTATTGCAGCGCACGCCACGGTCAAGCGCCGCTCCGCATTTAATTAATAAAAATTTATCATAAAATATATTTTATCTTAATCATTGACAAAAACGCTATCTAAAATGGCAATTGCCGAGCATGACAACGTTTTTATTTTTGTGCCCAATCTGATTGGTAAATTTCGTTTAGTAAACAATTGTGACGTCGGTTGAAGTGGGACCAGAATCGATTAAGAACAAGCAAAATATATGTGTATCCCTTATTTTTTGTTGTTGTGAATACTGCAATATGAGTTACATTAAATGAACTTTAAAGTATGAGCAATTGTCAAACCTGTTGGGTTAGAATATAAACTTGATTCAAAAGAGTTTTATTTGTTTTGACGCTTGGGCTGAGAAGAAAAATCTTTGTTTGTTAGTCCACAGTGCGACGCATAGCAGCAATAACAAATGTATACACATACCAGTTTTGTTGTTGTTGTTTTCATTTTCTTTTTGCGTACATAATTCAATTAGCAGGCATGTGTGGCGCTGCAACCTGTCAAATGCAAGACATTATGCACCCCCGCCCTACCGCCCCAAACAACTTCAGCAATGTCACCTACAAAAGCGCCATCTACACACATACATACACACATATGCATGTGTCTGTACACACGCATATTATTGATCCGAACTGCATTTGTTGATTTCTTTCAGTATGAATGTATAAGTGATTCGCATTATTTTCATTTTGCAGGTTATGCACGGATCGTTTTGGCTCTCATTGCTTTTTGGTTTATGTCAACTAACTATGTGATCGCCGGTTGGTGTTATATAATTAGTGCACTCCTGGATGCAGTTGACGGGCATGCCGCCCGAGCCTTTAATCAGAGTAAGTAACAAGCATTCAATATCCACATCATTATCGTAATCTCACAGTATGGCACACGTCAATCAACCGGCAAATATTTTGCCCAAAACCATCGCACCGCAACGCACATTGCTTAGCAATTTATTTGTATAGAAGTACATACATACATACATACAAACACACACAAATATGTATGGTGTGTAATTGCGCACAGCCTGTCTTATTTGACTTTGGAACATTTTCCATACTTTTTATTATAAAATCATATGTATGAACACAGTACAAATTATTTGTATGGTGTGTAATTGTGCTCAATTTGTCCACGTACGTTTTTGAATTGCTACCACATTTAAGCTATTTTATTGCATTTGATAACAGCAAACACTTGCAATATAAATATGTATGAATGCAGTACCAATATATAATAATACAATAATATAGTATCTAGTCAGTTCATTGAGTCACTGTCTTTTATGATTAAGGAACATTATCTATCAGTCTATAACATTAATAGACTGCTTGGACTGAAAACTCACTGGAAAAGAACATTGAATACTTTACTGAATATATTTGAAATGGGTAATTTGCAGGCACTCGGTTTGGCGCCATGCTGGATCAGTTGACGGATCGCTGTGGCACAACTGGTCTGCTGGTTACCCTGGCCTATTTCTATCCAAGCTACATGTTCTGGTTCCAGCTGTCGATTGCCATTGATGTTGCCTGCCACTGGCTTTATATGCAAACGTTAGTTCTTGCAACCACTTAATATATTCAACCAAATATTTATGACCTTTTTTGAATTGCAGGAGCGTTGTGGTTGGACGCGTATCGCACAAGGTAAATGATAACTTTGTCATGCGCATCTATTACCAGAAGGATGTCCTGACCTTTATGTGCTGCGTCAATGAGCTGTTCTACGTTTGCCTCTATCTCTTGCATTTCACCTATGGACCCTTGAGTACGTTATGCGGCAAGCAAATAACTTTGATTTGTTTGGCTAACAAATTGTATTTTGTAGTATTTGGCGCCTCGCTGTTCAAAATATTAGCCTTCCTCACCGCTCCATTTGCTGTGCTGAAGGCTTTGATCTCTGTAATGCATGCCTATGTGGCAGGCTCTGATTTGGCTGCTGTCGATGTGCGTGAGCGTGTGGAGAAGCGACAAGGTGATGCGCCTATTGTTGCTGGGAAGAAGCTGGAGTAAGGGGCGACTCTCCAAAGCCAAATCAAACAAACAAAAAACCAAACGATAGCAACAACAAAAAGTACGAAGATACACTCTTGATTCCAAAAAAAAAACAAAACAAACATAAACTCTTAACAAAAACAACTAACTGATGATAGTCGCTTTTTAATTATTATTAGCTCTTAAGCTACTTGTTGACTTTATATTTTATATTTTAGTTTAACAGTTTTATTTGAAGTCGTGGTGTGATTCAAGCATTATAATTGTACGCATATTTATTTACCTAAGTTATATTATGTGACGCTCACACATAAACGGATATACTATATATAAAAATGTATATACAATATGTATGTATGCATGTATCTTATAAAGAGGCGATTTGCATGTTCATGAAAAGTTGTTAAAAGGGTTTTCGAATTGATGTCATCCATTTTAAATGAAATTCTTAATAACCAACTAATCCTGAATGTATATTTAACATAAGTCGTAGAAAACAATTGGTACCTACAACAACTTATTACATTACTAGGCGAGACCTGCAACAAATACTATGGATGTCTAAAAACTTTTACTGCATTATCGAATTAGTCGAAGTGTAGAGCGATATTAGTCAAAATCATGAAAAAAAAAATACAAAAAAAAATTTAAAAAAATACAGTTTGTCAGTGATGAACCAGAGAAATAAACAGTTTTTTGTGTGCAAAATCAAAAGTTATATTTATTTTAAAGGAACAAAAATTTTAATCTAAACGCCCGTTTGATTCATGCGTAGCAAAAACGAAATCAAGCGCCAGTGCGGCCCTGCTAAATAAAAACTGCAACGAACAGCTGACGCAGAGTGCTTGCGCAGCCCTGGTACGGCATCACTCCAATAACGTATTACAGTTATGGTTATTAATCTTGTACAATTGTGTATTATGCACACATACTAGCAGCGCTACAGCACAGCACAGAACCAGCCACGTTTTGACCAACTCCATCGCTAGCCATTAAAACGATGGGCATGGGCTACAAGATACTATCGCGATTATATACTCTGGCACGCTATACAATCGCCTACGCTTGTATAACCCACTGTACCTTTGAGTATGTTGGTGACTTTGTTTTGGTAAGCGAGCGTTTTGTTATTGTTTTTGTTTTCGTCTATAAAAGTTGTGACAAAAATGAGTATATTTGTTATTTTTGTTAGTGCAATGGTCCGTCCATGGAACCAACTCTCTTTTCGGACAATGTGCTGCTGACGGAACGCTTCTCCAAATATTGGCGCAAGTATAAGCCCGGCGATATAATCATAGCCGTTTCGCCGGTAAATGCCAGCCAGTTTATATGCAAACGGATTGTGGCGGTATCTGGTGAGAAGATCACGACACTCAAGCCACATCCATTAGAGGCGGAATCAGCATCGAAGCCACCAACTGAAATGTCTATGGTAACGGACTATGTGCCACACAATTGCGTTTGGATCGAGGGCGACAATAAGCGCAATAGTTCAGATTCACGCTACTATGGACCCATTCCACTTGGCCTTATACGCAGTCGGGTCGTCTGCCGCATTTGGCCACTGTCAGAGATAGTTGGTCTATAGTATAAATTATCTAGTTGTATACCTCTTTTAACCTGTAAATAAGCTAAATAAACAAATTTTAACGATATCGATGTTTGTCTATCGATAATAGATTGAGCTGTTAATGTTAAAAATTTTGTTATTGTTTTTATTAATGTATATAAGAAAAAGTATGTTTGCGGGAAAAATATTGTTATCGATAATAATCGATTTATTGACGACATTAACTACATTTTTTTAACTAAAAATTTATATATGGTATGTACAAACTTAAAACTAAATGTTATAAAGCTTTAAGAAATTGCACTATAATTTTGGCACCTGTTGCTTTTCATCCTTCTCCGGGTTAACGTAATACAATTGATACTCCTTCTTGAGCACCTGGTGCAGCATGTTGTGGCAGGTGAAGTCCAGGCCACGCTTCTGATAGTCCAAATACGTACGCAGAAAGATTCGATTTCCTTCCAACACCAACGGATCTTCCATATACTCATCCACTGGCATCCAACGAGCGCGCGCAATTTCACGCTCACATGGCACAATTTCCAGGTTGAGCGGCTTCAGACCGATGACCACGTAAATGTCTGAGCAACCGAAATTGCCGCCATGTGAATGCCGCAAACTGACCATTGAACGGAATTCGCTCCGTATGCCCGTTTCTTCGAATACCTCACGCATGGCTGAATCGATAAAATTCTCGCCAGGATCCACATAGCCACCAGGCAACTTCCAAATGTTCTTCGCTATCGCATACTTGTCAGACACCACAAGCACCTCGTTCTGATCATTCATCACCAGACCACCAACGCCCACCAGTGTGTGTGCGTAGCTTGGCAGGTTGCTCTCCTCGTGGGTGGGAAGCCAAAGGTACATGACGACAACGCCGACTCGTGCATGATGGAAATCGAAGCCTGCCTTTGTCAATATGGGCACCCAGTCAGACTGATCTTTGTACACGCGAAACCATATGGCTCGGTTCTTGTTTGCTCGCCAAAACTCCAAAGATTCTAAAAATCAAATGAATATATGAGAAAGTGAACTTTTGATTGTTCTCTTTTTTATAATTACTCTGTAGCTTTTCAGAAAATGATGCATTGTCGGCAATGTCAGTCAAATTCTTGCCATCCACAGTCACTCCCTTAAAACGATCTATTAAACCACAAAACACATCCGGCGGAGATTCCATGTTCTTGTAGCTGTTGACAAATGAAAGTTGATGATGAATGCAACGCAATTGATCAAGTTAGTGTGAAATTACCTTTGATAGCTGCGTGAAATATGCTTAACGGTCAGTTGCTGGTTTTGTTTGGGTAATTTGTTGGTGTGATAGTGTTTGTGCGTTGTTGTTGCTGTTGCTGCTGCTGCGATTGTTAATTTGCGCCATGAATTAAGCGCGTTCGACAAACAATTAGTGCGGCAGAACAATGCGACGGAAGACATTAAGTTCCAATTGCACAATGTGACCAGGTGACGATGAAGCTGCGACAGTCAGTGACGTTGCCCGTTGCGAGCAACCTTGGACTAGCGACTCTGATGAACGGCACTGCGACATAAACAAAAACAAATATCAATATGATTGCATTAAAATAATTATTCATTTAAGGCATCAAAAATGAATCGAACATAGTTCGCATGTAGGTGCATTTAATGCTCGATGTAGATGTAAAAACATAAAAACAATGTGGGCAACAAATAGTTATCTGTCTGGAAATGATAAGCGCAACAGTTCGATTGGACTTGTCCGCCTGTCTGCTGCTGCTGTAATAATCAAATCTAGCGGCAACCTTGATTGACAATGACTTTGTTAAAGTATTTGTGCGTGTGTGTGCGTGTCTGTGTGTATGACGGATAAGGGAGCATCGAAAAATATTTCCGTGTTTGCAGTGAGCTTTATTTTTGTTTATTAGGCTGTATCAAAATAATACATGCCTTTATGTAACACACACGCACACACAATCATTGTCATGCATCCACGTTTATTATAGATATTTGCATAGTTTGCATTCACTGACCACTTGTTGTGCTCCTTATGAATATTTATTTATACTTACGATTTCGCGCCAGTTTCTCGCAGCTTTACAAAGTTCACAGCTTCAAATGTAATGTGGCCGTATGTGCGTACGTGAAAATACTAAATACTTTATAAAAATGTACTAAAAAATATGTTAATAGATATTTATTAAATGTCATACATATAACATACTTTGCTTACGTTTCATAAAGACATTTTGCAGAAGATCAACTGTGTAAATTCTTTGTTACCTGCCGAAGCATTTTACTTTTCATTTTACTTTACTAAAACGACGAAAATACGTTGGCTTTAAAATTAATTGAAGTGGTCACACTATTATTGGCAGTGCTGCCCATCACAAACGATAACTCATGCCCTTACACACTTATCGATAGATCTAAAAGTAGCGGCGGTTTTATTTTAGGTTTGAATAGGCAATTCAGAAACGAGCCTTTGACTAAACTTTGTTAATGCATTTATAACAAACATAAAAAAACATAAATAAAAAAAATTGACCCCGACGTGATTTGAACACGCAACCTTCTGATCTGGAGTCAGACGCGCTACCGTTGCGCCACGGAGTCATATATTTGCTCAGATGCTAAGATAATTAGAATTATTAAATTGTTTTGCATTGATAACAAATCAAGGAATACAAAAATAAAACCTAATCTTATTTGTTATATTTGACTAAAATAGAATGAACTGGAATTAAAAAACTTAATTCGAGGCAAACGTTTTAGTAATTTACGGCGCTGTGCAATTGATGCCAAAACCGGAAACCGTTTATGATTGTGCAACGATTTGGAAAACTCTATTTGGAGCAACAAAGCGCGAAATTCCAAATACCGGTTACCAGCCAAACCCAAAAATTAAAAAATAGAACACAAAAAAAAAAGGAGAAGGGATTACAAAACTATGTTGCAAAATGCACAATTTAACAAAGTCAGCTTTGTTGCCGCGCGGGGGGTTGACCCTGTCAACACATTCAGACACAGGACAATTCAGGTGCCTTACAACTGGTACAACAAAAGCCGCCCCATTGAGTTTGTTGTTGGTACTTTTGATATTTTTTTTATTTCGTGTGTTTGTCATTTGATTGGCAGCTTAGAGAAGAGAAAGTTACCAAAAAAAAAAGTAGAAAATGATATAAAAAATGAAATGATTACCCCTACCCTTACTCGTCCAACCTATTATGACAGGGGCTATTTGCACAGTTGCTTAAACAAACTTACCGCTAAGGGTTGAGCTCGATTTTCGAATGTTTAGATTCCCATTCAATAGCCGCTGCTGTTTGGCTTATGTGAAAATTCCACAGCAAATATGTACTTATTTATTGAGAATTTCGATGGCGTTAGCATTTGAAGGGGAAATAGAGAGAGGGGGGAGCGACCTGACTAACAATTCTTAGGAGCGGCGTGCACCCTGTAATTGTAATCGGTACGGTTTACTGGCAATCCAAAAAGTATCTTGTTAGCTTAGTTATAGAGTTTTTTTATTTATTTCTTTTTCTCTCCTACTTATTTATTAAATAAATTCTAATTAAATAATATCTAATTGGACTGCTTCGATCTCTTAAATAAGCATTTAGCAGCACTGCAGTCCCGTTACTCTCTCTCTCTCTCTCTGCCTTTGTGTTTGCATATGCGTTTGGGTGTGTGCGTGTGGGCGACTGCACAGCTGATATTGATTTTTGCTTCTTTTTTTTCTATTGTTTTTGCTTTTTTTCTCTGCCGGCAATAAGCGCCATAATTGGCACATTTACAGAAATTGAACAATAAGCTAAAAGGAAGGCGCAACAATGCGCAACGGCAGCTGCTGCTTCAAACTCACACACACACACAATCAAACGCCGAAATAGAAAGAAAGACAGAGACAAGAAGACACAAACGGCGCATGCCAAAACGCTGCAAAAAAAAAAAAAACACTAAGAAATGAAAGAAGAAGCGTTTGAAGATGAACGTCGTCTGGCATAACAATGAAAATGTGGAAAAATCGCAGCACAAATAACACCCAAAGGACAGCTGTCGACTCGGCAAGCGACATCATCAACATCATCATTATTAAGTGCAACAGCAAATTAAATATATTTAATATGTACATATGTATGTACATACATCCATTTTGATGTGAGATTCTTAATTGCGCAGGTCTGTTGTTTATTTTGTGACGTCATCAGCTAAGTTTAAGTTTTGTATGGAGCAATGCGACAACCAGAAAGTGCTATTAACAATGTAAACGCATAAAATGACATGTCACATAAATTTTACACATCTTCAACTATATGTATGTCATGTATGTATTGGTAAGCATTACCCTTTTTGCTCTGTTAGTGTTTCACATAATAAACAATGATCGCTTTCAGGGCAATGTCTGTGATTTATGTCCATGCGCAAAGAGCGAGAGGGAGACGGAGAATGGACAACTCAATTTGAAAAGCTGACCAAAGCTGTTTACACCAAATTTATGTCACAAAATCAATTGTCCGACACGAAAGCAATAAAAACAAGGTAGCAATGCAGCCAGAGAAGTCACACACAAACAGAAGCAATAGTTCCGCCCTATTTTTCCACAAAATACACACATACACACACACACACTCACGCACGTACAGGCACAGAGAGGGGTCAGTTGATCAACCCGACCCGGTCACGACTTTGAATCGAAGGCAATGCAAAAGAATCTTAATCGTTGCTGTGGATCGCCGATCGTCGTCGTCGTCGTCGCCGTCACACGGCGCTAATCCTTACAACCGATGCAAGCGTTTGCATAATTTTCCGGTTCAGTGAACCGCCAGAAATGTCGCGACATTCACGTTGCTGCCCTGACCCATAAAAAGATTGCCGTCGTCGTTGTCGTCGTCGTCGTTGGACAACTTTGACATACTATTTATAATGAAGAGGTCAGTTTTTCGCACGCTCTGATCTTTGTTATTTGTTTGTTTGTTTTCGTTTAAATGTAAAAGGATTATCGGGGCCGCAACATGGGCGCGAACTTGCGGTTGTCTCTCCATGTCACTTCTTTGTCACTGACTCTGAACTCTGCCAGCTGCCGGATCACACATCACAACGCATCACATTACCTTACATATCCTGCGCAATTCGTAACGCATCCCATTATACAATGTTTTTTTTTTATTTGTATTTTTATTAGGTTCATACAGGACACAGGATGCCGCTGGCTGGCTAACTGGTCACAATGGAACAACGATGAATTTTTTGCCCAGTCACATCCTCTGTCACAATGCCTGGCAATCCTGGCATGATAAATGAATTGAATTTTGATGCAGCCCACAACACACATTCCCAGGCTGCCCAAATCGGAAGAAATGTCAACCATAAATAATTTAACCTTTCAGGATCATCAGTTCGAATAGTGAAAAAAGCATTCCGATTTTGTTTCAAAACTAGCTTTATTAAGATTTTTGTATATGTTTGAATAATCTTAAATCTTAAGTCTAATACAAAGTCACTTCAAACCATAAGCAAATACTGCATTTATAAGAAAATCTATCGAAAAATGTTTTAGATCATACAAAAACTTAAAATTTTAATATTCGAATATATATTTTTTAATCAACAACAGACTAATGACACACAATTAAGCCCAATTGTAAAGGGTTCCAAAAACTACGAAATGAAAAGTTTTTTTAATTTGTATATATTTTTTTTTCATTTACAGTTCGTTTCAATGTACATGTTATAAAAATCAACCTTCGTTATGGGACATTTGTAAATACATATCTGGAAATGGAACAGAGCCTGTGAAAGGGGCAAGCGAGGACAGAGGACAGACAGAGAACGGGGTAAGGGCAAAATGTTGGCCCGCGGGATTCTTTGGTTTGACGGACAACCTCAGAAATTGTGTTGTATTTTTCACTCTCTCTCTCTCATTACAATATTTTCTTAATTAATTTCTACTGTTTTCTTTGGCAGCATCACAAAAAACATGAAAGACATGGAAACATGGAAGAATGAAACCTTTAAAAAGGGGCCCATTGGTGACTTGATTAGCTTAGAAGAAGAAGATCTGACCCAGGCCCCGGGTTCGTTATTATGCCTCATCCTAAGCCAATTACCAAGTGAACATAGCCTGCCTATTGGAAAAAAATGAAAACTTGAAGACTTTTACACAATATTTTTAAATTTTAATCATAAGTTAAGATAAGATCATAGTCTATGCTATGTACCTTATATATACTATATAACATTCTATTAATAAGCTCAACTTTTGTTATAGAAAAAATAATGTTTTTTTACATAAGGTTAATTTGATTTTATAGCATTGATTCCAATCTCAAAGATCATAAAAGATTACATACAAAAAATGACTTACAACATGCCACAAATGCATTATGCCCCCTATATATGTACAATATGGAAACCTAATTGAAAACTGTCAACGTCAAACGTAAATTTTGGAATCATAAAAAAAACGAGAAAAACGAAAAATATTAACCCGATAGAGGCAACATATGCAAGCGGGTTGAATTGAATTTTCCATTTGTTGTCATAAAGTTGAGATCGACAAAAGACAAAAAAAAAAACAACAAACCCCTCGCCTCCTACTCCATCGTGGGGTAGATTTTGTGTGGTACGTCCTGTGTGTTAATGTGTTAGACGCGTGGGTCGGTGGTTGTCGTCGTTTGTTGGTGTTGTTGGTGGTGCAATTTGGTGATATGCATCTCTCTCTTTTGGTGCACAAGTTTTGACAGCTTATCATTAACATGTGAGTGACCTTTAGATGCTTGGCTAGGGTTTAGGGTTGAGCGAGAGGTCCTTCAGGTTGTGTGTGAGTCAGTTGTCGGTCATTACATGAAATGTAAACATTTTAGGGTTGCCCCCCCTCCAAACCACATATTTTAATTGATTTTCTGCACTACACTGCGGTCATTAGACAGATCTGACGACTGGCGACTGGCGATAAAGGCGAAAAACTCGATTTTGCTTCCATTTTATGATTAATGCTTAAGGTCCTGACCCTTGACTGATTACCTTAAACGTTACTGTTTTCCCCCTCCCCGCCCAACCATCTCTCTGGAACCGTCTCTTTTTGGATGCGTTTTCTTTTGTTTCTAGCTGTTCCTGTTCCCGTTTCTTATTTCCTGCTCGATGCACAATGCGCCAAAAAAATAATATTGAAAAGAAAAAAGTTTCGCACACTCTTTTAGAGATTTATTGGCACAAACACAACACTACACACACACACTCACACACACACACACTCGCAAACATATACTCATAAATCTCAATCTGTCGTTGTGCATTCGAAATAAAATTGAAATCATATTGTGGCGAAATCAAAAATTTAACCGCAAATTAGGCAATAAACAAAAGCTAAAGCGGTCATGGGTTAATACGTTTAAAATCAGCTGACAACCACCGAAGGGCAAAGGTTTTACCTACATATATACATATATTTATGTATGTACTTACTACCTACTAGTCGAAAGGGTTGATCTCCTTTGAAGCCAAAGGCAAAAACGTCAAATTGCACAAATTTCAATGGTTGGCAAATTATGGGAACCTACATATTCCCAATGGAGGAGAGAGCTCAATGTTTAAGGCAATAAAATGGATCAAAATTCACTACATACGGTTCTTAAGATAAGGAAAAACATGAATGTAGGTCTCTGTCTTGTGAGATACTAACTTTTCTTTAAAAATTATTAACCTATGTGTTATATAAATGTTTAAGCTATATTTTTGTAAAGTTTCATTAAAATTCATTCAATAGTTTTCACATGCTAAGAAAAACTTTCACCGAATGTGAGCTAAAAGTATTATTGATTTGAATAATCCTAGAAAAGATTTATTTTAAACTTTTACTAAGTGTGTTTCATTATCCCTGATGCAAAATCTAGCTAATGCCCGCGAGCCAATCAATTACGCAACTTCGGGGCAAACGTCAGAAAAGACGAGAAGACGAAAGATTCTTGGGAAAGGGAAAAAAAGGGAATGGGAAAGGGTTTTAAGGCCATTTGCCAGGTAGTACAAGTAGCACGTAATACATGCAATACTCAATAAACTTAACATTTTATTCAAATTTAATTGCAGCCATGCATTAATTTCTGTTTTTTGGATGGATGGATGGAACTTGATCTTGGTGGTGCTGCTGCTGCTGTCAAACGTTTGACAAACTTCTTTCTTTCATTCTTCAATCCTTCCGATCCTTACACCATTCACCGCAAGTAAAATACGGTGATGTGATGTGATGTGATGTGTGTCCCGTTTAACAGTATGTTGCATCATTTGCATTTTATTAACCCCTTACCCCATACCCCTTACATACACATTTTGTTGCTCTTTCTTCGCTGCTTCGCCTTTGCCTTTGCTGCTTGGCCAATGGCTTTTGTGGTTTTGGGATTCCACGCGGTTCGCCGATCGCCGTCGAAATTTCATCGAAATTTATGAGCAACAACAAAAACAACAGCCAATGTTGATCCCCTTTTCGCCCCTTTTGCGCTCAAAATAACAACAATAACAAAGTGCACGATCTTTTTTTTTGTTTTTGTCTTACAGATTTATACAGTTAAAGCCCCTTTTTGGGTGTAATTTTGTAGCGTGAACATTTTTGATTTTCTTTCTTTTCTTTTGCATTTTCCTTATAAAATGTGCTTGGATTTTCATTTTCATTTAATTTTTTTCATTTTGCTTACATTTTGGTAATTTTCTTGACAATTAAATATGCAAATGCCGCTAAACGTTTAGCGGTTCCATATTATAGCTGTTGTTTTTGTTGTTGACAAATTCAAGATGGGGACTTTTTGTAGGCTGGCAATGCTGTCTCTCCCTATCTTTGTCTCTGTCTCTCTGCCTGTCAGTGGTGCCCATTGGATATGTGTTGACAAATGACTTAAAGTGTGTGTGTGTTCGATAAGTACGAAGTGGGAGGCAAGGAGAGGAGACAACTAAAACGTTTAGTGCTCTTTGCTTTTTTTTTTTGCTCCTGGCAGCATTCGGTAATGAGAAAAAGTGACGTGTTTCGTTTGAGTCTTTTTCACGTTCAGTTTTTGGATGGGTTTTAATTGTGTGTTTTTTAAGTGATGAAACATCACGAAAATCACGAAACGAACAATAATATCAATAATTGCAATCGCGTTCGGCAAGATTTGAACGATTCGGAGGGATTTTATCATCGTGGCACGTGGTACAATCTGAGACCGCATGCGCAACAACAAAACATGCATTCGGTACACCAACATGTGCTGCAACAACAGCAACATCAGCAACACCAGCAACAACAACAATATCATCAACCATCAAATGGTCAGACATATGTCATACCAATGGGTTACGGATCAGTGCAACAACAACAACAACATCAAACGTATTCAACAACCAGGCATTCACTGCCACAAAATGCGTACACTGGAGCACCAGCCTCGGCCTCGTCATCGACCGGCCAATTGGTGGCATATACAATGGCCAATTTGCCACATAATATTTATCATCAAATGCCAGTAACAACTGTTTACGCACAACAACAATCTCAACAACAACAACAACAGCAGCTACCAATATATCAACATCAACATGGTGGCAATGGTGGCAACAGTGTGGAGTACCAGTATAGTACAGTACAGCAGCCGGTACAGCCGGTACAGCCAGTGTATAGCATGTCGTCATATGCATCCTATAATAAGCCTATGCCCCAACAACAGCAACAAGCTCCAGAATGGAGTGGAATGATCGACGCACAGTTTGTGCCTCAAGCAGAATACAACATTGACCTACAAGACCAATTCCAAGAGGAGGAACAGGAATTACAATCCGAACCTGAGCAGGAGATGATTGTCAATATCAATCTACTAGAAACAGCAGATAGTTCAACAAAAATCGTTGAAATCGATACATTATCGGCTGGCGATATCAACATAACCAGAACATTGAACAAACTGGTTGTTACCATACATCAGCGTCGTTCTGGCCAGGATTTGCCACAGACCACTCAATCCACATTGCTTAACTCTACAACGAATGAAACTATGCCTCAGCAACAAGTAAGAAACTCAACTAGTTGAACCAAATTTATTTCCTTCACTTTCCTTAGATTGCTCCAATGACAGTCGAAACTGGTCAGGAGATGAACAAGTCACCACAGCTAGTTGCAGTGGCAGGAGTCCAGGGCTACGTACAGCAACAGCAGCCACAGCAACAACAGCTTCAGCCTGGCCTGCAACAGCAACATATTCCGATGGAATCATACATTGCATACAATCAGCAACAGCTCCAACATGGACAACAGCAATACGGTATGACGGTGGGAGGACCGTATATTGAATACCATCAGCAACAGCAGCAACAGTTGCTTCAACAACAGCAGTATCAGTATCAGCAACAGCAACAGCAACTGCAGCAACAGTTGATTCAGCAACAACAACAACAACAGCAACAGTCTGAACTGACACAGTATTATGTGGTAAGAACGACCTTTATTCCTATTCAAAGAAAATCATATATCAACATATTCCAACAGGATCAACAAAATTTGGCAATGGCCGGAATGCAAATTGTTAACAATGAGCAACAGCAGCAGCATCTTCATCAGGTTCAGGTTCACGGTCAGCAACATTTTGAACAGCTAACAAATGGTATGGGTATTACCTACCAGTATAATCAGATACAACAGGAACACTCTTATCACACTTTAACCGGAATCCAGAATATAAATCAGTTAGTGCAGCATCCTTGGCGCACAACAAGGTCAATGGATTCGGTTCCAAACAAGTGGTTTAATAATAATAAAACCAAAATGACCGGATCGGACCGGAAGCGCCAGCTGTCACAAAAGCAGAAGCCACAGCAGCTCAAAGAGCAGAATCAGGAGCAGGAGGAGCAGGCACAGATAACTGCAATCTTGCGTAGAGCTGATGGGGTGGAAAATTTTGAGATACTGATTTGCCAGGAAATTGCAAAGGACCCTGAGCCTGAGCCTGAGCCCGAGCCGGAGCAGGAACAATCGCATGTACTGGAAGATAATGCTAAAATGATTCCTAATGGGAATGTATCCATATGCGACAGTGATGATACCAATGAAGACAGCTTTGATTATATCTTTGAGCAACTGCAATTGCCGGAGGACTCCGATGTCGAAGTAACTGAAATTCCCGCTGCACCTGTTGTGGAGGAGGGAAATTTCCCGTTGATTCCCGAAGAGGAGGTTGCCAAGGAAGAGAGCGTGAATGCCCAGGATGTTGCCAACAACGTGGACACCGAACTGGAGGTCGTTGTACCGAAAATACAGCCAATAGACTCCGACAATCAATTAACTACATCTTGTGCTAAGGGTGAAAATGATCAGACTGAAGTTCCTAAGGAGGAAAATGTGGGAAACTTTGAGCTGGAGCAGCAGCAGCAAACGTTAACTAAAACTGATGACCAGCCCGTTGTGTTAGACAGTTCCCAGACCGAAACTGTTAATAAAAATACTGAGCAACAAGAGAAGGAACAGAAGCAACCTTTGCTGGATAACTCAAACATAAAATCGAACAAAACTTTTGATGTCCCAAAGGGCCAAAGGTCACCGGTTAAGGAAAAAGAAAAGAGTTTGGCTAACAAATCGGAGAATATTGATCCGAATTCGCAGTTGCAGTCGCAATCGCAGTCCTATAACCAATTGTATCCCAATTTTGGAGGAGTACTCAATACCAAGGACTTTCCACCGTTGCAGAAACAGAAGAGGAAGGTAAAGAAAGCCAAGCAACATATAACAAATGATGTCATCATGTATCGCCCAGCTAATTCAAACAGCACCCTATCGATCTCTAGCCACGAGAGCGTCAAGCAAGAAGAGCCAAAGCCAAAAGCTTCTATCGTATCTCCAGCAAATAAAAATCGCTCCCCGTCCTTTCCTGGCAAGGAAGCTGTTAAATCGAATGAAATGGACGGAAGATCGAAAACTGTCGTCCCGCCCCGTCCGTCGCAGAACTGCATTCCGGCTGTTAGTCACAAGAGGAAACATCACAGCGCCGATGAATGCTCTGAGAAATCAGTCCAAAACAATTCACAAAATGTTTCAACTTCGAAAGCACTTAAGATCACCTACCACCAACAGGCGACATCTTCACGCGACTCGTCTGTAAAGCCACCGAGCCAAGCACGTCCCAAGAAAAAAGATAGGCGCAAAGCGAAAAGAACATCAACATCTTCGCCAACCGTTGCATCTTCGCATTCATCCAAGTCATCATCATCAAATGGTCCCAATTCGAAATGTAAGGATAGACCCATTGATCGTATGCTGAACGCCGTCATCATTGTCACCATGGAGAATACGCCATTCGTTAGCAATCAGCCGAAAACCACAAAGGTATGCAACCTGGAGCGAAAGGCTATCAAGAAGGCGCAGGACAAGCTTAAGAGAGATGCCGAGGAGGCCGCCAAACAAGCTGCTAAGGAGGCGGCCAAGCAAGCTGCTGAGAAGGAGGCTGCCAAGGAGACTGCCATGCAAGCTGCCAAAAATGATGCCCCAACTACCTCGCCGGCTCCAGCTGAAGAGCTTACCCCGCCGGTGCAGCAGCCTGTTCCGGCTGTTCTGGTTCAGGAAACTCAGCAAGCTATGCCAATGGAGATTGTAGGGGAGGCCAGCCCGTTGATCATACCAGAAAGTGACCGATTGGGAGGAGGCATCCAACTGAAGATAACCAGAATTCCGAATCTGGTGGTAAAGGCACAAAGGCCAGGTGCTACCGTGGATGGTGTAACGCTGGGCCCCAACGAAATTCTATTCAAGGAATCGGCCGTAGTACGCAATAGCCGTTTACGATCCCAAATCAATCATATTATGAACCGGATTCATCTTATAAAGCAACGCTGAATTCCGTCCTTAATATATATCATCATAGATATCATAAACATAACATAAAATACCAAAAAACGAATACCAAAACAACGAACTAGTCAAGCTATTCTCAATACTTAAGTATATATGTGATAGGTGTATTAGCTAGGTGGTTTGTGTCTTAACTAAGGTGCTGAGATTTGATGATGTGTAGTTGTGATATGAAGAAACAATAATTATTTAATAAAAATACTATCTTTGGCTTGACTCGGCCCATAAATGAGCTTAAATTGGTTTTGTTTTAGATATTTTTTGAGATTTTCATCAAGTATACGAAACCTTTTTAACAAATTTAAATGGATTTTGTTGTCAAGAAGGTGTGGCTGGAAGTAATTAAGTGACGAAAGGATTAACTACGCTAGGTCCTAGGTTTCTGATTTATGGTGCACTACCGAGTTACCTGCATGATTAACACCAGAGAACACTTTCGGACTACCTGCCTTGCTTTGCGTGTGGCATATTCATTGAGTACAAAGCAAAAGCATATCCATTCATTCATTCTTTCAGCCATTCTTTCATCCATTCACAGCAGTAGTTCATTCGTTCGTTCGTTTGTCCATTCATATCGCACTGTGTTGATCTCTGTCCGTATTCTAATTTTCTAATCCTTTGCCCCGCTTAGTAACTCATTTGGCTTAGCTCTCGTTTTGCTTTCGTATTGCGACAATCTTGCGACAATCTTGAGTCGGGAAAAAGGTGTCGGAAATCCTTTCCTGCAGCTGTGCAGGGTGCGGGTGTACCTCTATTGCATACATCTAAGTATAGATGTATAGATATATAGATAGATTAGATACAATTGTAGTTGGCTTAGGGTTGGGCCTCTAATGCAAGATGCATTGTTACTAGATCCTAACCCAAACAGAAAACTGTCATAAGCATCGCAGGAAAATCCTTCAAAAATGTGATCTGCATTTCCATTTTTTCCCGACTAACTTTAGAACTAGTGAAGAATTGATTACTTTGGCTTCAGTTCAGTAAAATTCTTAGTATTATTATTGTTTTAAATATCAAAAACTCAAGCTAATTATCTCTACTTTTTTACATGTTGGAATGTTTTAAAATAGTACATGTCTTTATATAGGGTTTTTTTGTTGGTTCTTCTGACTTCTGTCAGCTGCAGTTTGTTGTTGTTGGCCACGTGGCAATTTACCAAGTTGCACCTCAATCAAACGGGCGACTAACTCATCTAATTGCCTCCCCTACCCTCTCTAACCCCATTTAGACTGGTTCTTGGGCTTGACCATAGCGCTACTTTATCTTTTGTCATTGTTCCTGTTGTTGTTGTTGTTCTCTTATCGGCCTTATCGGTCTTTATCGTAATTGCATCAGAGAGAGAGCTCCTCTAACAACTAGTACAAACATTTTTGACTGTGTCATGTCACATGTTATTTCTTAAGTGTTCCTGCTCCTGTATATCTGTAAGGGAAAGAAGTAGAAAAAAACTCACGCGTATCGATGTCGCTGCTTCTATATAAAAAGATAAGATGACGTTTAAGGTTCGAAGAGTTGGTTCCTACTAGAAACCAACGAAAAAAGGGGCGCGTCTTAAAATTTGATTCGAACGCCTGACCTGAACGAAAAAAAAACCCTTCCACTAACAATTTATTGCTCAATTTATATTTGCTTAGACTGCCAATAGTTCAATAATTCATATACAGAAGGAAAAAAAAAACCGATCATGTGTCATGGGAAATTTGCATAAATGACATTTGCATACATCTTCTCCGGGGGTACATCTCGGAGTCGGTTCTGGGTCTGGGTAGACAGCTGCCTGCCTGCCCGTCTGCCATCCAGCCCCTCGTCTTGAGGGTTTCAATCCTCTTGGCGCGCGAAAGGTGTGAGCGCATGTAATAGAACGAAGATGCAAATGGAAATATGTTTTTGAGAAATCATATATATATATGGAAATGGTAATGGGAATGGTAATGGTAACTGGCATTGGCTGGGGTTCTAGTTTCAGCTTCAGTTTCTGTGTTTTTGTTTTTCCCATCTTGTTTTGATATGTAAGTTGATATATGATATTTGATTTTTGGCTGTTGTGCCCCGCGACACAACTAACTGCCACACGGACTGACTGACTGACTGACTGACTGTGTTGCCCTTTCAACTTCAATTACGAAAGGTGACAGGCCGATGACACCCTCTCTTTCTCTCTCTCTCTTTCTCCTTGTTGTTTTTTGCATAACTTTTGCAAAACAGCTGCCAGACTTTGACTCCGACTCTGACTCAGACTCAGACTCAAACTCAGACAGTGGCTCAAGAGGGGATTCCTGGGTTCCTGGGTTCCTGGGTTTCCTACTAGCTCTCAAAGTCTCCGCTTAGTCAGCCTTGTCGACTTTTGGGCATATGGCGATCAACAGAGCGTAACACACGCTACCTGCAACCCTCTCTCTCTCGATTGTTGTACTATATAATTGTTAAAACCAGGTTAGGACAAGGACAAGCAAGGACTGACTTGACAGGACTTGTAGGATAACTTGAAACAAGTTGCAATCACAACAGGAACAAAATAATAGGACACCCTTCATGAAATATGGAAAGTTCCTCTTTTTTTCGATGATTTCTTATGTGAATTTTTACTAAGTATTCCAAAATTGAGTATTCAATCATTTTGCACTGTGATTTTTTGTGATCTTTTGTGAACCCTTTATGTCAAGGCGTTTCGGCAATGTGCAACGTTCTCTTCTTCATTAGCGCAAATGCGGAAAATTGCAAATGATTCAAATCTAATCCGGTAGCGCGGCGCGCGCACATTGATTCAAAAGGAATCTTGATTCGAGACCCACGAATTCGCATTCATCTGTTTTCATTTACATTTTTTTGCGCACTTCAAGCGCATAAGAAACGGTTGCAGAATTACCGAATTTGCCGAATGTCAAGGAGTGTAGGGTGGACCAAACAGATACGGTTTGGGGTGGGGTTAAGCTGTTTTCTTTTCTCTCACGGCTCTGCCGCAAATCCTATCGAAAGGGTTTTTTCTTTTTTGCATCTTAACCTTTTCTCTGTCAAGTGAGCCGCACTTAATGAAGTAGACAAAGATGCAAACCGTATGCAACTATAATCTCACACTCTCGCTCTCTTACTCTGGATTCTCCTCCTCACTTTTTTGTCTTTCTTTCTTTCTTTGATCGCAACGCCGTCAGTTTTGCAATTGTTATAATAATATTTTCAATGACATGACAGTTAGGGGTAGTGCAAAAAAAAAATGTAGCGGGACAAAAAAAAAGGTAAACCTGACCCAGGCCCATAGATTTGCATTAATGATATGCGTGTCATGATGTGCAACATTTGTTAGATCACAATTTTGTATTCTACTTCTTGACAATCTCAGGGTTTGGGTATGTTTCTAAAGGTATTCCCAGCAATTATGGCAGATCGATGATGCATGATGATATATATATATATATATGTATAGGCATGCATGCGAAAGATAACTCATTTCAAATGCACCGAAATTTCTTTTAGATTGGATAGTTTGATCATCATTTATCATAGATTTGATAGGTTCCGGCCTGGGATCGGGTTAAATCACATAGGAAGTATTAATTATTTAATGAAAACTTTTCGGTTTTCCATTCAAGATCTTTGTATTATATGAAGGATTTTGTTTTTTTTTTCTTGAATATCCTTAGAAAAGGTCGTTGAGCTAGTTGCCGTACCTTTATCACCTGCTGCTGGGAACAAGGTCTAACAACAATATAACGTGTTGTAACATTTGTTTTTGTAGCTGTTAGCCAAGTAATTGGCCCTGGCACAGCAAATAGACTGAGAAATGTTCTTGGTGCATGGCACGCACCCAAGGAGCAAAGGAACGACGGTACGGCAACAGGACAACAGGTGAGTTTTTATTACTATAACATTTCATTGTGAGGGATACGGCTTGTTAGAGCCTTACTTAACAAAAAACAACAAAACGAGAGCAAGTGAAACAAAGAAGAAGAAATGATATTGGGACATGCATATTTAGCGCCTACATCTAATGGGCATACACATATATACATACACATGTACATGCATACATACATCCATACATCCATACATACATATGTACTTAGGTTATAGAGGTGGCAGTCGACCCGCAGGATATGTCAATCTAAGGTGACTGTTAACTGTTAAACTGTCTGTCTGTCTGCAGTTAGTTTGCTTAGCGCGAAAAAGTCCTGCGAGTTCTTGCTATACACTGTTCGATTAAGGAAAAAACCATCAAAAGGTATATAAGGGAAAAAATATTTAGAAACTAACTAAGTTATGTTTTCAAATGGCTAACCTTTACGAAAACAAACAAAAATTATTTGAAAATTAGGGTATTAGGAATGTCGGTTTGAAAACATTCGTTTACATATACATTTTCTTAATACATACCGTAAAAATTCATATTTCAATATAAAATCATATTATTTTCAACTTTTTGTTTGCGAAAACTGTGAAAACAGAGTATTACAAAGTCGTCGTACAAATATTTCTCTCGTTTTGTTTTGTGTTTTTGCACATGTTTACACATTTGCACGGCCTGACATGCGACTTCCTGACAGGACATGCAGGACTAACGCCCGCTCTCCCTCTTTGTACAACATACCCGCCTCGATCAGCGTCCATTGTCTTGTTGTCTTTGTTGTTGTTGCTGTTGTTTTGCTTTGCCCATTTCTGCAACTGTTTGCCTCTCACTCCAACTTGATCAACGAGCTATGATAAGAGAGAGCCACGCGTGCGTGGCCAGCGCTCTCAAGCGGGCGTACCCCATGGACCACGAAACCCACCATGGCACAAGTGGGCAAAGCGACGAAGTGAAAGAGCGAGATAATGAGAGAAATGTGCGGGTCGAAAGGTGTGCGTGAGTTGAGTGCGCACACACACACAGTGTGTCAATTGTCGACTTTTGTCACTCTCTTTCGTCCATAGATGACAAATCAAGCGGGTGCTCAAGGTGTATGTGTACGTGTGCATTTCAATTTACTCGATTTGGCACTCGACGACGACACAGAAGCGTTTAAATCGCAATTAGAGTCAAAAGTGTGCCCGCTTTTCCATTTTTCCACTTTTCCACTTTTCCACTTTAGTTTGACCCATCTGAAATGAGTTTTCAATGAATTTGCGCATCGTTTTGGAAATTTTCGAAATAAAAGAGATCATTGTCGGCATCTATTGTTAACAAACATAATAAAAATAATCACCTCACTCTATTAACTCGCAATTGTGCGGGGCACATTTTCAAAACTAAATTGAGTTGCCAAAATGGATTACTCTATCACTTTGCACTTTGTCTCTTGAGCTGTAATCATAGATTTACTTTTGTTTCATCGCTCATTCCGTTATTCCAACTAGTTAGTTCAACTCACCTAATTGCTGGGCCATAAAGAACTAGTTCTTATCAAATTTCCTTTATTCCCACACATGCGAGCTGTCAAGCTGAACTGTTGCATCGAACCGAATCCATTTCACTTTCAATCAAAACAAAATTAAAGAGTTTGCTTGTTAAATGAGACGGCAAGTCTCGCAAGAAGAAGAATACACAGAAACCGAAAAAGAAACCAAACGAAACCAGACGAAGAAATGGACACCGTTAACAATGACAATGAACAAAAGCGCATCATTAAAAGAACCAGATAATAATAATGTGCAACTGCCCAAAACAAGTAGAATAGAAAATGAAAAGTACCATGTAGTTGAACCTCAGAAAAAACAAAAAAACCAAAAACATTACATAAGAAATAAGGTGAGCCCATAAAAAACGTTGCGCGCGCGACGGGATAACCTTTCTGTCAAGTTTCAGTGATTTGGGCCCAGCTACAAACACACAAACACACACACACGCACATGCATACATAGATATCAAAACTGTCCGCTGGTCAGAGAGACCCTTAACTCAGTTCCTTCCTGTTCCGGATGCATAGAAAAGGGTATGACATGCATACACTGAAAACAAAAGCGCATTTACACATTACGGTTTCTTAGGGGTTCTTAGGAGAGATAAAAAAGATTGTTTAAAGACATGGGAAAACTTTCAATATCTTTCTTTTAGTGTAGCTGTAAGAAAGTCCCCGGGAAAATACCTGCTCTACTTTGATTTTGTTGCCTGTTGTTTGTGTTTGTGTCTAGTTGACCGTGCCGCTTGGGATCACTGCGCTCCGTACTCGGATTTGGGTTGGGTGTGTGTTGTGACCTTTCTGGGTGGTGTGCAATGATATGCGCAATGAAAATAATGATGATGACACCCATCGATGTCCAGACATATCACATCATAACCTATTTACATATATGTACACATAAGTTCCCCGTTTTCCCGTCTGAACATGTATGAAATGTAACTTGCCATCCCCTCTTGAGAAATATTTCACGCTCTACTAGAGATACCACCATGAGAGAGAGCCTGGGAAGTCCAAGACTTACGTATTAATACGTGTTAACGGTGTTTTAGTTTAACTCATTTTGTTGACCAGCAGATTAGAACAAGGGCTGGTCTTCCATTCATCGTGGCATTTGCATAACCCTTGGTTTTTTTTCTTCTTCATTCTTCAGACTGACAGTTATGACAGCTCATTTAACGCCCCAGCCCCAAATCATCGCTTCAATTGAACAGTTATAGTTACGAACTTGAGATGGGAACTAATGAGGCATGGATTCCCAGGTTCCACTTACTTAGGGGATAAAACATGTTATAATTGGGTGGGAAAACAAAGAAAGCTCAGCGGGAGTTTTTCTTAAAGACTTTATTAGTCGATTGTCCATAAGTGGTTTCAAGTGTAAATAGTTATCTACTAATTAGAACGGGTTTATAATGAGAATTTCAGTTTTCAAGTTTTTCAAGGATTTAAGTTATTAAAGATCGAATAATTATAAAGCAGAAAAGAAGTTTCTTATATATAACACCTTAACATGTTGACAAAACTACATATTTTTATTCAATTTCTGAGTGCAAATTCCTCAAAGCAAAACTTTTTACTCTTTCTATTGAACTCTCTCTCTCTCGCTGTCTCTTTCTTAACCACAAACATTGGCATGTCTTGGGGTAGAGCTATCAAAGCATTAAAACGCCCATTAAGCTATGACCCTGTGGGAAAGAAACACTTGCAACTAGGTCCGTCCTTATTATTTTTTACTTCCTTCACCTTCCCGGAAAGCGGTAGTCTGAGGTAGACCCACGGTAGAGCAACGGTAGAGCCACGGTAGAGCCACGGTAGAGCCACGGTTCGCTGATTCTCAAGTGGTATTTTAGCATTTAATGCTGGTTTTGTTCTCTGTGTCTAGACTCTCTTCTTCTTTCTTTCTTTTCCTCCTTACTTTTGTACTTTTCTTGTGGTTTTAAGGTTTAATAAAAAGGCTGCTTATCAAAATTATGAGTTATGAGTGGAACTCAAGTGTGGGAATGCCCCTCTGAAATCCCTCATTATTGGCAAGAAGAAGAAGAAGAAATCAAGTAATATTTCCATGAAAATTTCATCATTAAATTCTTTATTCTTAGGTATATACGAAAAAAAATGGTCTTAATTTTAATAAAAAAAATGTTTTATTATAATATTCAATATTCATGAATTTCAGATATCATCGTTTAGCGAGAAACTTAAGCGTCGCTTGGTCGCATCTCGCGCCTCCGACTGCATCCAGCAAATGGCATCCAGCTTACATGCATTCTCCAGTTCCTCTCCACCCAGTCCATCTGTCCCTGTTCCTGCCAGCTCCTCCTCCTCCAGATCCAGCTCACAGTCACTTGTGGAGTTGTGTCCGCTATCGGGACTGATGTGGCGGGATCGGGACTGATGTGGCTGTGACTTCTGTGACTTTTGGGCAGAGCGTGAGGCGGCCGCCAGTAGTTTCTGTGCCGATTGCCTAACACTTGACGAGATCTTCATGGTGATCTTCCTTTTGCGCCGCACCACCCGCTGTCTCCTCAACTCGTGCAACTGCATTGAACGCCTCTTTCCACCCGACTTCGCCACCACGTCAGGTCCAGATTCTGACTGTGATTGCGGTTGTGGAGAGCGTACTTCGCGCTCCTCGTATCCATCTGGATGCCAGTACTCACAGAGATCGCTAGCCGGATCAAAGGCAGGTCGATAGGTGGGCGAATGGACGACGACAGTGGTGGTCCTGGCAGTTGACATGATTCGCTGTTCCGCCGCTCTATGGGAATGACGGGGATGGCGGGGGAGTCTGTGGTGGGATGGAGCTGTTGCACCTGGTGGTCGAGTGGATGCTGGAACTTTACGTGTGCTCTCTAGAATGGCATCGATCATGCGCTCCAAGGTGACATCGCCCATTTTGGTGGAACTGAGCGTTGTCTGCTCGAGTAGACCAGGACCAGGAGCAGGAGCAGAAGGAGCATACTTAGCACTTGGAGGCAGCAATGACTTCTGTTCCAGATAGCGTGGCTTCTCGAAATAGCTATCCGGAATGCCCATTCCACGCAACGCCAGCATGGGTCCTGGAATGATGTTGTTGTTGCCTGCAGTTGGTCCATAGCTGGGCGAGAACTCTGCCTCGAAGGTGGGCAATGTGAATGCATAAGCTCTGGTTCCCGTTCTACCCGTTCCCGTTCCCTTTCCCGTTTCGGTTGCTGTTGTTTTTGGTTTCGATGACGAATGACGATGGAGGATGAGTGGTGTTGATGTGGGTGTTGAAGTGGGTGTGGCGGGGGTGGTCATAATGTTACTCAGATCTCGGAGAAGTGGGGTGCGGGGACGACATGTGGACGGCAATGGTGTTGATGTCAATTGATTCTCCTTGCCCATACTTGCCACAGAAGGCACCAATGAATTGCGTTTCTTCATCTTTGAACGCTGTTGCATTGATCCTCCTCCGACAGCAGGAGTGGGAAATGGAGAAGAAGTTGTCGCTGCTGCATGGAAATCATTGTAGTCGACTGCTTCGACTGCTGTCTTTGCCTCCTCCAGGTAGGAGGGACGCGGCTGGTTGACAGCCCACTTGAGCATCTTTTGCTGCTCTTGGTTCTTCTTCTTCTTCTCTGTCTGCTTGCGGTGGTTTTTGCTGTTGCTGTTGTTGGGGCGACTGATTTTGTTGTTGGTGTCTGCAAGTGCGGGAGGAAAACAACAAAGTTGTTGGGTTAGTTATGTGTAAACAGCGAAAAATATCTGTGTGTGTGCGTGTGCGCGTATGCATATGCATGTGTGTGTGTGTTTGTTTCGCGTGGCATTCTTTTGGCCTGGTTTTGTATGTTTTAGCTTTTTAGCTTTTTGGTTTGAGCCTCCTTCGCCAAGTTGCTGGGCGAGTTTTTGGCGCGCTTTTTGGCTGCGCAAATTTCGCTAAAGGAATTGCGAATATGTGCGTAAATATGTATGTATGTATTTACTCTCCTATCAATGTACCGTGGTACAAAATGCTTAATTTTGAGTTTATTTTTTTGACTAAAAACTTTTGTTAAATGAGGCAGCAAAAATGAAATCAAGAAATAATTCAAAACTGCTGCAGGCAGTTTTCGGGCCAAAAAACCCTTGAACATGCAATTAGGTTTCCCCGTTCGGGAACCCCCCGCTGAAAGAGCTTGAACTTGGAAACAAATATAATCCAAACATAATTGCATATGTATATGTGTACAATATGCGAATTTGATATGCACAATTGGAGGAATGCAAAATGCATTCATAGAGAATTCCATAAGATGAATATGATGTGCGAATATGAAGCCGTTTTTTTTTTATCCATTTTGAAGGCATTTTTCTGTTAATTACCTCTTTTTTCACAAAGAATTTGCACACACAGATTTATCAATTGGCACTCGTGAAAAAAAATAAAATAAATAATTTTCGTTTGCGCAAAAGAATTTGAGTTTCAAATTCAATTTACGGTTTTTGTTGCGGTGCGAAGTGAAAGACGTGCACTCTGACCGGCTCACGTTTGTATACTGACTGACTAAACTGACTGACCTCTGGCAGCATATATCGAGTCGCTGCTGCTGCTGCTCCTGCGCGCAGGGAGTGAAAAGCACAAGCACAAAAACGTGTTGCGCGCGCAGTCGCACAAAGAGAGAGAGCGAGCGTGAGAGTAAGTCAAACTGAGAGAGCGAGAGTGTGAGAGCGGCAACAGTGTTTAGTTCAACCTCAAGGCAAAGGAATTTATTGAACGTGAGAGAGCATTGGCATTCAATCAGCATGTAACTAGGTGGGAGGGAGAATTTTAATGCATCTGTATTGAGTGCAATGCGAATATATGTAAATAACTGCATGTGAAAATAAGCATATTAAGGAATATTGTAATGCATCTGTATTGAGTGCAATGCGAATATATGTAAATAACTGCATGTTAAAGCATACTCACTTTTTTTGTTTGCTTTGTGCGGTGTCCCAAAGTATAGTATAGAAAATTTACTTGATTCGGGGTAATCTGTAAATAAGCTACGATTAATTATGCTCCATGGTGCATTTACTCACTGACCTTACTGTATAATTTCCATCGACTGGCTTACGCAACTGAAGCACATAATTATCGTTCATGTCGCGCAGAAGCTTTTGCAGCTGAAGATCGATTTGGGCCCGAAGAAATCGTTGATTCCGTTCATTCTGTTCGTTGATTAGCCAATTTTGATACTTGTTCAGTTCAACGAATGTCACACATGAGAATAGAATACACATGAGGAACAGTGAAATCGGATCGAATGTTTCATCAATAACGGGATACTTCCTGCACACCTTGGACAGAAACAGTAAATTTGTTCCCGTATTCCATATTATCAAAAGCGAATAGACAACCAATTTGATCAAATCTCGTATCAATGTATACATAATGTGGTTTGTATTTGTATGCAAAACGTTTTAAAAAGTATTAAAATAAGAATAAATAATAATGTTTTCTGTTATTCTGTGTTGTTGACTGATGTCACAAGTAAAATAAATGATTTGACAGCAAGAAAAAACATTTTCTTCTCCATCTTATATACAAATCTTATTCGTAAGTGGTTTGCATCTTGCAATCTAGAATATTCCCATGAGAAAAGTATAACCGCTGATGTAATAAATGTTGGTCAAAACAGTTGGCCGATAAACACACACAGTTGGTCGAGATATGCCGTGTCTTTTGCCATGTCCCGTAAGTTTGTTCGTTTATCCCAAGGTTGTATGTGTGTGTTTGTGTGTGTGTGTGTGCCAGCTGCTGTTCCTTGCTCCTTTGCCCGCTGCCCGCTGCCCGTTTTGCTGCTTACGCCACAAAACATAATTTTCAATTACCTTTCTCGCAGCGTGTGGCTCCTTTCACCTTGAGTTTTTCGCCAAGAAAAGGACAACACACACACACACGCACACATGGAAAGTGAAAACCTTTGTACAATTTAGCTCATTGTTTATGGGACAAGCGCCTCTGCCGCTGTTGCTGCTGGCGTCGCTGCCGACGATGACGGTAAAAGAAAAATGTTGTGGAAAATTGTGCAATTGTTTTGCAATTTATTGGTTGAAAGGGCTCGGGGCAAACGAACGAACGGATGAATGTCTGAATCTTGCATCCGGCAACATCCGGCGGCTCTGCAGCAGTCAACACCAACGCCGACGACGACGTCGACGTCGAAGTCGAAGTCAACGTTAACTGTTGTTTAAAGCGCAAATTTATGAGATTTGCCAAGAAGAAGAAGAAGAATTTGACAATCAAGAAGCGAAGGCGACAGCTGTGCAGCTCAAAACAATAGAAGAAAGTTTATCAATATGAGCGAAAGAGATAGAGAGAGACGGAGTTACTCTAACTGTGTTTTTATTGCTATTAATTTCCTGCACTTGAAATTTACCGTTTATTTTTTTCACACAACAAAATGTAAAAAAATTGTGAGAGAGAGATGGAGTTACACTCTCTCTAACTGTGTTTTTGTTGCTGTTAATTTTGCTGCAATTTACGGTTTATTTTTAACAAAGTTCGTCACTATGAGCGAAAGAGATGGAGAGAGGGAGAGAGAGAAACAGAGTTACACTCTCTCTAACTGTGTTTTTATTGCTATTAATTTCCTGCACTTGAAATTTACCGTTTATTTTTTTTGTCACACAACAAAATGTATTTTGGCCAATTTCAAAAGGTTTTCACTTGAAATTTTGGCAAAGAAAAAAGTGATGCCAGCATTTCCGGAATAAAGACCTACATGGCAGCAAAAAGCACTTGTCATCTTCCATTGAAAATAGTTTGAGAGAATGTTATGCAATGTTTATGTGACAGGCAAAAACGGAAATGTCTTCAATTCCATTAAGTTAGACAAATTCGTTAAAGCCAAGAGATTTAAGAGCTCTCTACAGATACTTTAAAGACCTTGAAATTGAAGCTCTTCAAGATTCCGATTACAATATGTATATATATATATGTATATGTGAAATCTTCAGTTCAAATTTCCAGCTGCTGCTGCTCCAGTTTCAGCCTAAGTCCAGCTATTGAGCCATTGGTCAATCAATAAATCTCCCAAAAAAGACAAAAAAAAAGGCCAAAAAGGGAAATAAATCAAGAGGATGACAGAATCGGAACTGCCTCCTTGATTGTCATTCTAAGAGAGAGAGCGCGCGCGAGATCTTCTCTTGGGGGCAGCTGCTGCTGTTGCTGTTACACAGAAGCAAGAGAATCTTAAGAATAATCGGTTCTGTTCTATCCTGACAGCCATTGAATCAAAGCCAATTTAACGCATTGGTCACTACAACGCCCCTGCCCCAGCAAGAGATAGAGGAGAGAGAGAGAGAAGGGTAGGAAAGATAAATTAGGGCATTGGCAAGGATCAGGCATCAATTCGTTGGACGTCGCAACTTTGCCACTAATAAATTGCCCAACAATTGCGCAATTTCTCATAGCTGAAAATTGCAGAAAAAGGGACCAAAAAAAAAGAGGAAAAATTCTTAACGCAAACACTTCACGCTTAGATTTGCTACCGTTTTTTTTTTCTCTCTTATTCGTTGCCTCCTTTTCTTTATTTATTTTTTGTTTCCACTGTAAGCCTAAACGGGCGTTATCCCTTGCAATACACACACACACACACGGACATCACAAGGACATCAAGATATAGCATGCTTATGCAATCAATGTAGGTAAAGGACAAAGAAAGGTAGCTAATCTTAAATCACACACTCACACATACACAAATTTACTCTGATAGCGATAGATGTGAAAACAGCTGTGTGGGATTAGGCGCTCTCTGCGCTCTGACTAAGTAAACGTCTGTCCCCCCTATAACCGTTGTCATTATCAACAACAACAACAACAAGACTCGTGAGTGATGAGCCATAGCTAAGAATATTAAGTCATATTTGCTCTCTTCTCTGTTAGTTTCTCTTTCACATTGAAATATTTGTATTGATTACGGCTAGTAGGAACAGAAAAGGCGAATCAAAACTGGAACAAAACCAAGGTCATCTCTCTTTGAACTAAAACAGCATTCCCCACTAAAAACAACTTAACACCAATGTAAGTACATATTTGTAGCTATAAATGTTTAATGGAATTTTGATTAATTGCGCATACATTTAACATTTTATCACTTTGCCAACTGAATTGCTTTCAATCTGCAATTCAATCACTGAGCGCACACGATCCCTGTCTCCCTCTATCTCACTCTCTGTATGTCGTGCGCGCAATGCTAACTGTTTTCTTTTACTCCTGTTTGCGCCTTGTGCTTTGTGCTCTCTCAACGAAAATTCCAGCAGCCAAGAACTGCGCAAAGGCAATAACATTGAAATTGAATGAGAATGAGCAGAGAGCATAAGCTTGCTCTCTTGGTTGTTGGTGGTGGTGGTTGTTTCTGTATTCAACCAGAGCTGAGCACGCAACATGACGTGAGTAGAAGGAATCAGTCACATTTCGTCTGCACCACTGACAGGACGTTGTGTTCCGCTCGTTTCCCTTTTCGTGTGGAAGTATTTTTTTTTTTATTCAAAAACAACTGCAACGAAATTCTCGTATTTTATTTATTTTTTTTGATACTTTCGGATTTTTTTCGGCTGTTGATATATTTTTTTGTTGTGTAAAATTTGGCGTTTAAACTCCCTTTGGATAACTCTACAAGATAAAAACAATTTGAAGAAAAAGGTAATGGATATAAAAATAAGTGCATTAAAAATGCATTAAAAATACATATGTGAAAAACTCAACCAACCATCCAAAAACGAAATACTCAAGCTAAGAAGTGCATACGACCCAAGTGTTCTGTGAGAAACTTAATTATAAAACACCCCATTCAAAAATCATCGCACATCACAATTACATATTTTTTTCCATATAAAATTCACATTATTTGTGCGCGTGCGTCACGTTTTTCTCATCCCATCCTCATTAGCCTGTGCTGAGCAAGGTTCCAAAGTCCCGTTTTTAGTTGTTTTTTTTTTCACGTATTTCGTTTTCGATTTCGTTTCACGTTTTACCGTTCATCATCTGAAGCGCACTTGAGAGCAAAACGAGCTAAAAGCGGCAACCAAATGCGCAAAATGCTTTCACGCATTCTCAAGTACTTCGGCAGCAACGGCAAAGGCAGCAAAGGCAAAAACAAAAAAATCAAAATTTTGATCCCAGAGAGCATCGCATTTCGCGTTTCGGTGGCACTTGAGCCAACATTTAAATGGCCAGCGAGTGCCGAAGAAGAAGAAGAGTGTGTGTGTGGAGTGTGTGCCACCAGCCACCATTTTGAACCACCCAAAACACACAACACACACACACACACATCCAGACACGCAGCTGGAAATTGCCTTGGTCTCTGAAACTTGCTTTTCTTTGCATTTATTGCTTTGTGCTTTCTGATTTTTTAGTTTTTTAGTTTTTTTATTTGCGCGCCGTTTCCTCTCTGTGTGGCCCTTTGTTGTTGTTGTTGGTTGTTCTTCTTGTACTTTAGCTTTCAATTGTTGCCTGCCACACACAACGGCAACGGCAGCAGCCGGCAAAAAAGCTGTCAGAGCGAGTGCGAATTTGAAATCCTTGCGAAAAAAAAAGCCAAAACAAGTTTCAGGCAAATCTTCTAGGCAACTTCTAAGAACAACTACTTCAAGTTGAGCCAGTTTTATTCCTCATCTTTTTTTGTCATTGCCAACAGACAATGGCAATAAGTTTCTTAACTAGCCAGTTTTTATCCATCCTTAACTTGTGATCCCTTTGCCACTCTTTCCAGATCAGAGCAACAGCTGCCACAAGATGCTCAAGTGGGCTGTCAACCAGCCGCGTCCTTCCTACCTGGAGGCAAAGACAGTCGACTACAATGATTTCCATGCAGCAATTCCAGCTCCAGCTCCAATTCCAGTGACAACTTCTTCTCCATTTCCCACTCTCACTCCATTCCCCACTGCCGGAGGCGGAGGAGGATCAATGCAACAGCGTTCAAAGATGAAGAAACGCAATTCATTGGTGCCTCCTGTGGCAAGTATGGGCAAGGAGAATCAATTGACATCAACACCATTGCCGTCCACATGTCGTCCCCGCACCCCACTTCTCCGAGATCTGAGTAACATTATGACCACCCCCGCCACACCCACATCAACACCACTCCATCGTCATTCGTTATCGAAACCAACAACAACAGCACTCGAAACGGGAACGGGTAGAACGGGAACCAGAGCTTATGCATCCACATTGCCCACCTTCGAGGCAGAGTTCTCGCCCAGCTATGGACCAACTGCAGGCAACAACAACAACTGCAATAACATCATTCCAGGACCCATGCTGGCGTTGCGTGGAATGGGCATTCCGGATAGCTATTTTGAGAAGCCACGCTATCTGGAACAGAAGTCATTGTTGCCTCCAAGTGCTAAGTATGCTCCTTCTGCTTCTGCTCCTGGTCCTGGTCTACTCGAGCAGACAACGCTCAGTTCCACCAAAATGGGCGATGTCACCTTGGAGCGCATGATCGATGCCATTCTAGAGAGCACACGTAAAGTTCCAGCATCCACTCGACCACCAGGAGCAACAGCTCCATCCCACCACAGACACCCCCGTCATCCTCGACATCCCCGTCATCCCCACAGAGCGGCGGAACAGCGAATCATGTCAACTGCCAGAACCACTGTCGTCGTCGCGAATTCGCCCACCTATCGACCTGCCTTTGATCCGGCTAGCGATCTCTGTGAGTACTGGCATCCAGATGGATACGAGGAGCGCGAAGTACGCTCTCCACAACCGCAATCACAGTCAGAATCTGGACCTGACGTGGTGGAAGGGTCGAAGGGTGGAAAGAGGCGTTCAGGCGTGCAGTTGCAGTTGAGGAGACAGCGGGTGGTGCGGCGCAAGAGGAAGATCACCATGAAGATCTCGTCAAGTGTTAGGCAATCGGCACAGAAACTGCTGGCGGCCGCCTCACGCTCTGCCCAGAAGTCACAGAAGTTGCCACATCAGTCCCGATCCCGCCACATCAGTCCCGATAGCGGACACAACTCCACAAGTGACTTTGAGGGGGACGAGGAGGAGGAGGAGATTGGTCCATTTGGCGGCTGTCTGGTGGAGGCGGCGGTGACCAAACGGCGTTTAAGTTTCTCGTTTCGAGAAGATACCTTTGTGGAGAAGTAGGATGAGTTCTCTGAGCCTTAAGAGCACTGGAAATCAACTAATTTTTGGCTGTCGAAATAATTTTAAACACAAATTTTTTTTCATAATTTAATACTTTGTTTTGTTAAAGAAATTTTTTTTTTTCACATTGAATTTAACTTAAAAATTGTTGCTAAAAGCTTTCAATTGCCTTTGTCAAATTTGAACATTCCAATTTATTATTACTTATAAAATACATTTTTTTTATTGTCGTATTTAATAAAGTGAAAAACGATTTTGATAAAACGTTCAAATGAAATATTTCTTTTCTAGGTCGTTTTAGGTTATTTTAGGTCATTTTTTGTTTATTGGTCCTTTAAGGTTAGAAATTTGACCAAAAACTACAGCAATTTGTTAGGCAGGCGCTATAACCATTTGTCTTTATCGGCTTAAAGTGGAGTGTAGGGGCAGGGGGTAGAGGTAGGGATAGGGGTTGGGGTACTAACTAGTATTGAAAAGGAAACGGTAAAGTCGTTGAACTACCCTGGATGCCAGTTGTTGCACACAGCATATCCAGCACATCCTGCTTTATACACAGACACACATATGTCTGCGTATATCCTGCAGAGGCATTTACATGGCATTTATCACACACCTGTGCCAGCCGATCGCATTCCTCTGGCCAACAAGGTCCTGTGTGGTGTGTGTTTTCCCGGCGGAACTACCACAAAATATTAACTGCAACAAAGCGTTGCACAAAAAAATTTGCATAAATTTGAATAAATGTGCTGCTGCTGCTGGTGGACTAAACAAATGTTTTGGTATATGGTTTTAAAGTAGATAACTACACCGTAAGAAATCTTATAGTGAACCTGAAAAAAAAAGGAAAAATATTTCTAGTATTATAAACTTTTGAGTTGTATAAGTTTAAGTTAGAAAACAGTTTTTGCTTACCAATTGCAATTAAGCATTTGTTTCTTTAAGTGTATTCAATGATGTACCGTAGTCATAGTTTAAAGGTAGTCTCAGGAAATAACAGAAACTAGTAAAAAACAAATTTCTTGTATTACATTTTTGAACTTAAGCTTAAGTAAGAATACACTTTTTGCTTACTAAACATTTGTTTCTTTAAGTGTATTCCATGACGTACCGTAAACATAGTTAGAAGGTAGTCTAAAGAAATTAAAGAAACTAGGAAACTAGAGAACTAGAGAACTTAAGCTTAAGTTTGAATACTTTTTGCTTACTTTTCCCTAGTAAACATTTGTTTCTTTAAGTGTATTCTATGATGTACTACGGTAGTCATAGTTGAAAGGTAGTATATGGTATATGGTATATGGTATGGTTTTGCGGCTTGTTAGCCCAACAGCTTGACTCGGAAAGTCAGCCAGCCAGAACAAAGTTATGCTAAGGATATGCATATGGAATATTGCTAAGAACCCAAAACACTGAACAGAGAACAGAGAACGGGAACGGGAAAAAAAGAACATAATAAAACAGCTGCCCGGGCGCAAAAGATCTGGGCAAAATGCGTGGGTCGTTTAGCTTCCAGTCTCTCTTTTTTCAAGTCTCTCTCTCTTCCAGAGTTGCTTTGCTAAATGTCTATTAAATGCCTTTTGAATGGGAATATTGCCATTGTCCTCCTCTTCCTTCAGTTCCTTCAGCTTCTTCAGGCTGCTGCTGCTGTTGTCCTTTGTGTGTTGTGCTCAATTGAGTTTTCCCCGTTGGATGCTGCAGCTGCTTTTTTGCTCTGATTTGTCACATAAGAGGTTCGAGGCTCGAGCTCCTTGCGTCGGCGTCGTCGTCGTCGTCGGCGGTGTCGATTGTTGCACACACCTTGCGGCAATTGCGCCAAAAATTGGGCAAGCAAGCAAAAAGCAAGAAAAAACCTAAAAGAACCCAAGGGACAGCTGTCGTCGTCGTTGCAATTGTGTGTGTGTGTGTGTGTGAGGCTGTGTGGCACGTGACTTGCAACAGCAACAGCAACACCAACGCAATTGCAACGGTTCTCAAGTGTCTTAAGGCTCAATTGCTTTTGCTAAGTGACCCGATATGACCCAAAAATGGGTTAAGCGCCGGAAATAGTCAAGTACTGTGTATAAGGAGTTAATGGTGAGGGGTGGTAAGGGGGGTGTGAGGGGATAACGGGGGGTAAGGAGTCTACTCCAAAGTGTTAACTGTCCAAGCTCAAAAGACTCTTTATTGCTGGTTGTACTTGTAAGAATTTGAGCAAAAAAATTAATTTTTTACTTTAGGATAAATTTCAGGGAAAAAAAGTAGAAAAAAATTAAAAGTTTCCAAAAACAAATTTAACATTCATGCATTCAAGCTGCTCCAAATTCGATTTCGATTCAATTTATCCTCTTGCGCCTCGTTTTCCTTTTTGGCACAACTGATCCTAACTGATCTAAGCAGCTGGCCCAAAGCTGATTCGATAAAAAGAGAAAAAGATAACCTTGGGTCGTTTCGTTTTTTTCCTTTCGAAAGGCGCAATTCAATCAATGTCAATGGCAATTGCAACTGTCAATAAATGGAGCAATCCGCAACGGAACAGGACAGAACAGGACAGGACGGGACAGGAGCGAAAGTAGTAGGTCCGACAACAGAAGGGGCAAGGGGAAAGAAAGCACAGAGGACACTAATCCCAAGCGACGTGCGCGATAAGTTCTTGATGTATATATGGAACCTTATTTTGCCAACTATTTGTATTTGTCAAAGGATCTGATTTCCGAAGAGCGTGAAACAGAGAGAGCGAGAAAGACAGAGAGGGAGAGAGAAAGACAGAGAGAGAGAGAGAGAGAGCACAAAGAGTGGTTGTAGAGTTGGTTGTAGAGGGGCGTAAGGAAGACGAGAGACGATTAATCAATGTGACGTGTGCGCATTTTTCGTTTCGTTTCGTTTCTTTCTTTAAGGCTTTGTTGTATTTGGTCTAGATTCGTTTTTCTTTCGCTTTTGGGACATCTTGCCATGCCTTGGGTTTCGGGTTTTTTGGCGCGCCAATGTGAGAAATATATGTCCCTGTCATTTTTGTGTCAAGATTTGGTCCTTCTGATTGAGTTCCTGTGTTGTGTCCTGTTGCCTGTGTCCTGCTTTTCCTCCTGTGTCCTCAATGTCCTCAGTGCTCTGCTTCTGTCCGAAATGGTAGCACACAACGTGTGAATTGACATTTTTGTCATTCATTCAGCTTATTTTCAGCTTTGTCTTAGATTTCCAGATGTGAACATCGCGTGACTTTGTAGTTTAGTTTAGAAAGAAAGATTTCAAAGATTCTTGAAGTAAACGTTTATTTCCGTTTGGAACCCTATTCGGGTTAAAAGAGGAAATCATCAATATGATATGATTTATTCATATTCAGCTCAAAAGATACTTTTAATAAGCGATCATACCATCAGACTACACCCACAACAAAGTATTTTTTATTATTCTTTAAAGATTCTTGAGTGGTTTCTTGGTTTAGGGTTACACAGATTTCCCCAGTTAAACCGCAAAATCAAACAATTCAATCGCCAAGCATTTGCATTTCAAAGCAAACAACAGAGAGGGAAAGAAAGGCAAGAGAGAGAGGGAGCGAAAGAGCGGGAGAAAAAGGGTTGGGTTCGGTACGGTTCTGTTCGGTTCGGTTCTGTTCTTTTGTTTTTTTTTGGTAGTTTACGATTCTGTATGTAAATGTTGTTTGCACGACAAACTTTGGCAAACGTAAACGCAAAACTAATAGATACATTAATGCCGATCTCTTAAAGGATAAGAAAAGGTCCTTGGGTAATTAAAAATCTTTACGGTCAGCATTCGAGAAAGTAGTACAAATACAAAAAGGGGTCAAAAGTGGTTTACCAAACAGAACATTCAGATGCTGCTGCAGAGATCTCAAATCTCAAATCTCAATCGGAGCTACCGTGTGTTTGCATTTGTGATTCGGCCTTGGCTTTGGTTTGGTTTGGGTTCTTTGCCTAATTGCTTTTCATTAGGTGACCTGCATTGGGATTCCGGCGTCCGGATTCCGGTTCTAAGCACTTAAACCAATTTCCTTTTTGTCAGCTTTTTTCGTAAAGTTGTTTGTTTTGCGGCTTTCTGATATATTGTTGCGATAAGCCAAGGACACGAAATGGGTTAAACTTCAACGCAACGCCTGACTGAAAAATTTTGATTAACAGATCACCTTCTGAACACCTCTCTGAACCGAACTCTCACTCGGTTGATAGGCTGAGAGGGTTCAAGCTCAAGTTATAGAAAGCAATCTTTGCTTTTTCAGTTTCAGTTTCAGTTTCATTTCATTTGAAACTAAATCAAATCAAATTTCTCCAATCGTAATCATGTCGGAACGTTTTGCATTCTTTTTCCTAACTCTGGGCTATATGTTTTTCATATATCTGAATACGGACGCATATCTAATATGGGTGCAAAGTATCAATAGGTCCCTGCCCGGCATTAAAGATTATCTGGAACCCTTTCATTTGCTCTACTCTTGGTGCCCTACCGCCACTTGCCGCACCTACTATGACAAACTTCTATCAATGGAATCGAATAATCAACCCAAATGCGATATGTAAACGGAAAGATATTGACTATTCTATTCGGTAAGTTAAGAAACTTTTAAGAATATGAAATACTCAAAAAAGATTTCATATTTCCATTTCAGATTCATTTTTTATAGTTTCCCAACACAAAAAAACTCGTGTTTTTCCCCCTAAATATTTATGTAATGAACCACAATATTTACCAAAACACACACAGAGAGAAAAAAGTCGTAAAAAAAGTGTTGCTCAATTTCTTAAGATGCTCGTAAAACTCGGTAATCAGTGAAGAAGAGAACATAAACGAGATGCAATTGCACTTTAAGGATTTTTACAAGTTTTACGAGTTTTTTTTTTTATGACCTGATCATAAATCGCGTTTTCTGGGGACAAAAAGTGAGAGAGAGGAAGAGAAAGAGACAGAGAGAACTATCATTAAAATCGACCAAAAACCACTCAAAAAAGGGCGTGTGGCAAAAACATACACACACACACACAGAGAGACACAAACACACACATAAAAGTCGAGAGGACTCGAAAAGTGGAAGTTGCACCTTGGAACCCGCATCATCTGCTGCAAATGGTTTGTTGCTGGTTTTCTGTTGCTGTTGCCAACATTTGCGACATGTGCGAAAAGGAGAGGAAAAATTATTGGAAATTAGCGTATGCATCGTCTAATTAGCTAAATGGCAACAACTGCTGTCATTTTGGCCACATTCACTGCGAGCGAACGAGCTGAGGGTTGCCTGATTATGCTGGCGGACTTGCAACAACAAACTTGCAACACCAACCAAGTCGACGGGAAAAACATTAATTTTCTACACATTACACGATCTTTCATCCTTTCAATCTGTATATAGTATTTTGTATTAAACTCTTTCATAAACTTTATTTTCTTATTCTTTAAACATTCTGAATTGACCGGAATTAAGTTCGAGTTCAAATTCGATTTTGAGGTTAAGGTCCTTCATTATTTTTGTGGACTTAAGATGTTGTAGCACCTGTCTTCGTCTTCATTAAGTATAGAGCGACAACAAAAAGAAGGGAATATATATTTGGGACTGCTCTCGTTTAGAGTCATAGTTCAGCACTTGAGAGCTCGATAGGTAATCAAATTGAATGCGAGGGCGAGTGCGAGAGAGATAGAGGGGGAACTACCACTGGACATTGGCAGGTCCTTTTTGAGACAGGACAAACGATCGTCAATCGTCGCAGGAAGAAACAGGTGTATTTTTATTTTGCAGGCGTTGCTTCAACTTTTCACTGCTCCAATTTGTTAGCGCGATTGGGTTCTCTTCTCTTCCCTTCGATCCTTCGATCCTTCGTCCTGTCCTAGGTGACCTAGTCTACTGTTTAGCATACTCTGCCAATGCTAATCTAGATAAGTTTGCAGACGGAATGCAGCAAGGAATGGATTAGCTGCGCTTCGAAAAAACTGCCGCCTTAACCCTAATGGCAAGTCATAAATAAGCCAGCATTTGGGTTCGAACCTGGAATCCGACACTTGCCGACGGAGATGTGTGGAAAGGCGTAACAAATGTGTTGCAAATGCCGAGAAGCTGTGTTTTGTGTTCCTTAAGCCCTAAGAGCAGGTAAGAAATGAAATGAAACCCAATGGACTTTAAGTACTAATTGTCCCAAAACCGTTACGAATCGGTAATAAAGGGTATTACGTAAAGACACAGAGGACAAAGCGTATTCAAATAGTTGTAGTCAGAGATAGTATAACCCATTGTGAGACGCGTGTCTAGTCTTTGCTAAGGAAACTAGGAATAACCTGTAGAAAAGTTGTGAAAAATACTTAAAAAATTCTACTTCTTTCGTGATACTTGTGTTATTGAATACCTAACTCACACAATCATTAGTTCTAATCCTGCTTATTTCTTTCTTTCTCTCTCTCTTTTCTCGATCTTTCTCTCCTCGTCGCCTTATATCTATCTGTGTCGAATGTTTAAATGTTGTTTCTGAGTTTCTTTAGAGTTTCAGCGAACCAGTTTTCCGCTTCGGTGCAACTGACGCATTAATTTGCCTGCCCCGTTTTGGAAGTTCCTGTTTCATATTCCTTCGCGCTGTTCCTGTTCCTGTTCCTTCGCATTCGCTTCGAACTATTCGTATTCGGGATACGTCGCATAAGGCGCAAAACTATTCAAATTGCTGTTTGCTATGGCAATCTAATACGGTGATTTCTCATTTTCTTCTCTCTCTCTCTTTCTTTCTTTCTCTCTCTGTATGCCCCGTTTCGGTCATTAATCAGTTGGTTTTTTCCGACTTAACCAAATATTTGCCTTTAGCACAAGATGTTATTCGGTTATTCGGTTTTTTAGGTTTGTCCATATGTATTTCTTTATCCTTTATCCTTTATTTTATAGCACAGCACCTGCAACAAAATATATTAATTGGTTATCATATACGTTTCCTATTATTCCCCTCCCGCAGGTGCTTCCCCCGCTGACATTTACATAAATGGCGCGTGGCTACCAGAAAAAAGAACACAGAACACAGATCACAGATCGAACCAAGGATCATCAACCTGTTTTTTCGGCAGATGCCTCTTCTATGCTAAGCAGCAGTGTCTCTGCCTCTGCCTCCAGTTACTTGCCACTTGCCGCTTTTATGATGACATCTCATCGACCCTCATCAAATCGTCTCTTTTTCTGTTTTTTCTACTTCTCATCTCATTTTTCACGCTTACCCAAACGAACGTCGCATTTTCCGCTCTTCTGCTGACCAACTGCTAACCGATATTTTTGAAAAAAGGGTTGAACAAATGACCGAATGACCGATGCTTTTGTCCGTCCGTCCGTCTGTCCGTCCTTCCGTCTGTCCATCCATCTATTCGTTTAGTATTTGTTTGTGCTGGTAGCGAACCTTCCTTTCTTCTTCTGTCTTTGTTTTTCCTAAATGGCACGCGCTGTGTTTTTCCTTTGGTCAGTTTTCCATTCCATTCTATTATGACCTGTAAAGTGAAAAAAGGGTATCTCTGAAAAGGGAGATAGAGAAATTCATCAGGAAACAACTTGAAACTCTTCTCGAAGTTAGCTTAAAGCTTTCCGAAAGGTATCTGAAAGGGAAATAGGAAAACTCATCAGACTTAAGAGGAAACAACTTGAAACTCTTCTCGAAGTTAGCTTAAAGCTTTCCGAAGGGTATCTCTATAGTTCGTATAGCTAATAACTCTTGTCATTGATTAGAAAGTTTCGTCTTTGTTCTTTCGTTTTGTGGCCGAACCCTTTGAACCCTTTTGGCAAGCAGATTGTTTTGACATTTTGATGCGATTTTTGATGCGATATGAAAAATAAATATGCAATGCATAAATCATAAATCATAAAACCTGAACTTCCCTTCAACTCAACCTTTTAGGAGTGTCCGGCTTTTGTCCCTGGTTCCAGGTTCCTCTGGTCAAGAAAGACAAAAGCAAAACAGACCAAAAAAACATAATAGAAAAGTCGCTTTTGTTTGGACAGTGGACAAAAAGGCGTTTACAGGGCAACTTTCTCATTAGCAAAAAGGAAAATCTAAAGGAAAACTTCCCAAAAAAGCAACAACAGGAACGGGAAAAACAAATTCAGACAAAGGAGAAGTAAGAAAACGAAACGAAAGAGTTAAAATCAAGTTGGCGGCAAATTAATTTGTTGAGCGCAGCCGCATCTAACAGTGAAATGTCCCAAGTGACGATACCGGGACAGAAACCGGGAACCGGGATAGGAACAGGAGTGAGACTGGTATTGGTTTGGAAGACCAGACCAGACCAGGTTCCATAACGGGACACAACGGGACTGATCTATCAAAATCAAAATCACGGAGAAAAAAAGGGGTTGAGCGTTGCACCTTCAACACGTTGCACGTTGCACGTCGTTCCTGTTGCCTTAAATGCTTGTTTTTCCACCGAAAAATAATTCTTGGACCGCTTTTTTTTTTGTCGTCGTCGTTGTTTTTTTGTTTTCCTTCTTCATTTGCATTTAACCCTTGAACGCCCTTTGATAGACGCGCTGCGGGACATCTTCCAATCACTTTCGTCCTTCCTTCCTTCCTTTCGTTCCTTTCGTTCCTTTCGATCGTTTCTTCCTTCAAGCATTCTCTTAAGTTGTTTCTTGCCGCCGCTTGCCGCTTGCCGGTCTTGTCTTGATTTTGTCCATGTTTTTATTAAAAAATAAGTGAAAATTGTCAAAAACATTTTTTTTTTTCTGTTTTCTTCTGTTTAGTTTAATTAAATATGCAAATTGTTTGCATGATGCTGCACAAATGTCAACTACAACCGATTCTCCAGTGATATATATTTCCCAAAACGGGACACTTCAAAGTTTCGCTTAATTAACTAATTACCTTTTTGAGGTAGACCTTTGAGGGAGCGAAAGAGAGAGAGAGAGAGAAGGAAAATGAAGGCGGAACTGGGTTGGAAAAGAGTTTGAGAAAAGTCATTCTCCCATAAGACATCTAATTCATTTTTAATCTTAAAATGTTTCCCATACTTTCTTTATCAAAGTGACCTATTTGGGTTTCGTTAGTTACTTCGTCAGTGAGTAAGTAATGGAGTAAGTAATGGAGAAAAAAAAACGAATTTTTCTTAATACTTTTTCTTTGATTCAGTTCATTTATTTGATTTTAAAAATGTTTCCCATAGTGACCTATTTGGGTTTCGTTAGTTACTTCGTCAGTGAGTAAGTAATGGAGTAAGTAATGGAGAAAAAAAACGACTTTTTCTTAATACTTTTTCTTTCATTCAGTTCATTTATTTTGATTTTTTTTTCGTTTTGTATTTTTAATTTACAAAAAATCGAAGCATGAAATCGAAAGTTTCCAAGCCACTGGACCGGGAAGACCGGGAGAAGAGGAGAGGGGTGAAGGCAGAAAAGGCAGAAATCAGACCTTAAACTAAATAATTACAAGGCTCAATGGAATGCGGCTGAAATCACAAACAACAACAACTGAGAATGAGAAAGAAAGCCATGTGACACCCAAAGAAAGAAAGAAAGAACAGAACCCCGCAAAAAAACAGCACCCTACCCTGATGTACCGGTTACGGTCGCGCGGTGTGGCGTGAGGCGCGAAAGAAAGAAAGGAAAACTAAAAAAAAAACACACGTAAATTGAAATCGAAATTGAAAATTTGTAATTGCAGTTGCTTAGTAAAACGGACTTAAGAAACAACTTTACCAAAAAAAGGTGCAGGAAAAGAAAGAACACAAAAAAAACTAGACCATACCATGGCCTTTGGGTGTTCCGAGGCGCCTCTTACTTTGTTTTTTGTGTGTGTTCTGGTGTGTTTTGTTTGTGAGGGGTGAGCGTTGAGGGTAGCGCGCGGACGAACGGACAATACCAAAAAAGTTAGTTAGGGAGAAAGGTTTTTTTGGTCCTTGTGTAAGGCGGTACTACCCCGTTTTTGCCACACACACACACGGTCCTTGGGAAAGTCTCGGTAGAGCAGCGCTTTCTTTTTTTTTTTCTCTTCTTTTTTTTACTTGATTGGATTTGATTTGTGTTATTTGTGGCATTTCGCTACTCCGTCCACCCCGTACACCTCTCCATCCTCTCCATCCTCTCCATCCATCTCCTTACCAATCTCCCGTCTTGGCCTTTTCCCTTCTTTTCTTGTTCCACATTATTGTGAGCTACATTTAATTTCTAAATTATCGACACGGCACTGCGAATGGGCGTTACAATGGATCGGTATTTCGGGTTGCCCCTCCCACTCCCCTACCCCTTCCTCCTCACCTCCTACTGTTCCTACTGTGCATTTGCTGTTTTTGTTTTGATTAAGAAAATTATAGTTCATACTATATATATATATATATATAGAGAAGAACTTCAAAGAATATTACTATTTCCAATTCGAATTGCCGACAGTGTTGTAAAATGCCATATCTTGCTCTCTCTCTGGTTGACTGTTGCATGTGGCATGTGGCAAATGGGGCATGGACATGGAAAAGTGCAACATTATCCTAATGAGGCAATTTAAATGCTAATTCTTCTACTTTAAGCGAACTCAACAAAATATCAAATTATAATCTCCAAATCATGTAAAGAGTACAAGAGCACTGTGTGTGTGTGTGTGTGTGTGTGTGTGTGCCTACAGCATCAGGGTAGGGCTTACAAATTATGATTATTATGATGATGAATATGAATATGAATATGAATATGAATTTTCATGAATATGAATGAAATGAAATTTTACATTTCAAATATTTAAATATTCAAAGCGCCTTCAAAAGTTGCCTAATTCGATTTATAGTAAAGTTTTTCAACCGATTTCGAGAAAAGTTTCAGATGTTAAGGAACTCTTAACTTCGAGCTCTTAACTTGGAGCCAAGTCTTCATGTGAGTTACAAAACTATCTATGAGAAAACATAATAGTGAAAAGTTGTTCAATTGAATCTCGAATTTCGAAACGTTTCAGATGTTAAGCAACTCTTAACTTTCTCTTAGATCCAAGTCTTTATGTGAGTTACAAAAGTATCTATGAGAAAAAACATATTTTTTGGGTTTCCTAAAGTATGAGATCGAAAAATATTTGTGAAAAAACAAAGTATTTTTATTTGAAAGTATTTTTTCGAGATATAAAAGTATAAATGAGGTATGACAAAGTATTTGTGATATACCAAAGTAACTGTTAGATAGAAAAGTATCTGTTATATAGAAAAGTATCTGTTAGATAGAAAAGTATCTGTGTGATACAAAAGTATTCAAAAAAAAAACCTTTTTCCTATACATATAGTCCAATATAGTCTAATAACCATTCAAAGAAAACAAACCTTTTTAGCTTTTTGGGCTTTCTCATTTTTTCATTTGTATATTTTTCCATTTCCATCAAGTATAGGAGAAAAACTGCTTTTGAAGTATTTGCTCACATGTCAAAAAACGGAAAATGGAAATGGTGTTATTTTAATATTTTTTTTATGATGAACTATTTGAATATCGCATCATTTGGTCAACCAAAAACAACAACAACAACAAAAGGACGCTGCAACCTAAACAAACAAAAGCTGCGGCGGCTGCGGCTGCGGCTGCTTCTGTGGCTGCCACCGTTGTTTGTGGCAAGGCGCGTGCGCCACTAAGCGCTGACCCACCCAAAATAGTAAATAGTAAAAGCAACCTGGAAAAGGACCTGATCCTGATCCTTTAGCACACGCGCTGCGCCGGCGTCTCTGCTATCTGGCAAAAGGTCAGCGGAATATTCTGCAGCTGACTTTTCCAAAAAAACTGAATTCAAAAAAAATGAAAGCAAACAAACAAAGGAAAAGCCTTTTACTCAAATGAATATGCCTCCCCCTTTTACAGTTTTTTTTTACTGTTTGTTTTTCGCTTCTTTTTCGTTTTTAATAAATTAAACAAATAGAGAACGAGAAAAAAAACGGAGTTTCATATTTATTTACTTTTTGATAATTTCAAATGATAAATGTGTGCGTGTGCGTGCGTGTGTGTGTGTGTGTTAAGGTCGCTAAGCCGCGACAATATCAGACGATTAGGGTAATAATTTGTGGGATTAGTTTTTTGTCTTTTTTGTTTTCTCTCTCTCGCTCTCGTGGAGCTGGCAACAACAAATCATTTTTGAGAAAGAAATTCTTGAACCTTAAGGTTTGCGGGGCGCAGCGGGTCGCGGCGGTGTGAACTACTTGCGGTTTTTTTTTCACGTACATTTTCGTAAATTATAACGAATTATGACATATTAAGATTTATATTTATGAAGAGAGCGCGCGCAGCACAAAGCACAAAAGAAATGAGAGAAAAGGAAAAAACTTACAGCGGAAGAAGAAGCAGAAGTAACTGTTCACAGCATGGCGACCGCAAAGATGCTGCCGACTCTTTACCGTTTGTTGTTCTTGTTGTTTTTTGTTTTTGTTGTTGTTGCGCCTTCGCCTGCGCCTTGCTCAAATTTCAGCCTTTTGTTTGAATGGGCGCCGGACTTGAACTTGAGCACAGCTGTTCCGTTAGGCGACTCCTTACTCTCACTCTCTCTCGCGGTCTCTCTCGGTCGCTCTCGCTCTCGCTCATTGTGTCTCTTTCTTGGTGCTGCCTGGGGCGGCGCTGCCTTCGTATTATGATTTCATATTTTGATTTATTGTTTTCGCTTATTATTGTATTGCAATACACATTCATTGCAATAATTTTTTTTTCTTTTTCTTTTGATTTGTGTTTTCTTTTTGTTTTTGGCAATGCCTTTGGCTATTGTGTTATCCGCAATCCGGATTTTTGCCACTGATCCTGTTCGCAATGCGGTTTTTGCGCCAATCTGCCAATATTTATGTTAATTTCGGTTCAACGGTTTTTTTTTGCCAGAACAACTCTAAATGGAATGTTGTATCACCGACCTATTGTATATGTATAATATGTGGTCGGTGGTAGTAGTTTGCTTCGATTTACACAACGAACATAGCCAGCAGTTTATGTCAGTTAGCATATTAGCGAGTTCAAAAGCCCTATGTTTTATCTGGTTCGTGGCAATGCTAATATTAGCATGGAAAGCAACCCTGCTCACACCATTATTTTGAGAACATTTTGCTTATTCGATTTATTTTTTTGTCTCTTGACCTTAGACCAATTGTATATGTATATGTACATACATATGTACATATTGATACATAACTAACTAAATCAGCACACACAATTGCCCATCTGTTGAAACCGGTCAAAAGAGCACCCGAGCTTAGTAAGCTGTCAAACAAGTGTAAACAAACTGTAAATGACGTTGTCATAAACAAACACTCCCACTCCTCTCACACCACTCTACCACCCTGCCACCCTCACTGGACAAGCAATGAAATTTTTGTGTAGAATAACGTGATATCAAGTGTTAAATGTTAAATTCATGTCTCAACTCAACCAAAACTCACCTCAACTCATTGAGAATTTAGCTTGCGTCAATGGGATCAATGGCTTAAGAGCTTACGTTCAAACGGTAAATCGTTCAAATGCAGTAAATGCAAAAAAAAACAACAACACAGTGAGAGCAAAATAGAGTGCAAAAAATTTAAACAGCTTCAAATGGTAACGAAACTGTTTGCCAACCGCGTTAATTAAAACTTGCAGAGAGTGTTACTTTTGTTTCAAATGATTATTTGCAGTGTTTTGCTATTGCCGCTTATTATTATTTCGCAGCTTTTTCCAACCGAAATCAACATTCGTGCTCTTGCTCTCGCTCTCAATGCGTTTGCTTAACCACATTGTTTTAATTAAATTGAGCGGCGCAAATAAGCATAGCATACACACGTCTCAGCATAATGCTCGCTTTCTCTATTGTGTGTGTGTGTGTTTGTGTGTGTGAGACTCAGAAGAACTTGACCGATTGCTGGCTTCACCATGAACTTCAGATGTGGTGAGTGAGCGCGCTAAGCATGGCCATTGCAAATGCCGGACTTGTGCAGTTAGTTCGCTCTCGCTCCTCTCTCTTTCTCTCTCTCTATGTGTTTTGCTGCTGCTGCTGCTGTTTACGTAGAGTCCAACTTTCGTTGCGGTACTTGAGCAGCTCTTGTTGTTTGGTATCTTCGTATCAGTTGCGTTTAGCCGCTTGACGCCAGCAGTTCGTGATCATTTGGCTGTTCGTTCGTTCACACATCAATTTGATTAGTTATCGAACGTCGTCGTCGTCGCCACGTTATCGCATTGCGTTGCAGCCTATGTAAATTGAGTAAAAAGACATACACAACGTAAGTACACAACACGCATTTATCGATACTTTGCATATTCATGTAGTTAGTACTGATGCAAATTCGATACTGGCGGTGGGTTCAACTGTATATCATTGACATCCAATACATAAACAAACCCAAACACACACAGACTTACACACATATATATAGAGATGAATAATGTATTTGTGTTTGCGTTTGCGTTGGGAAAAACTTTCGCTACTAACGTGTTGTATTTTTCCACCACACAGACAGAAATATCCAAAACGATGTCGTTTCTGGTGCTGCTCCTCATTTTGTACATCATCTGGGATGTAAACTATTTCATACGTTGCGTCTTCACCGTATTCGCGGGACGCCTGTTCCAGGGCAAACGCAAGGTGACAGACACCACAACCATCTACGGCCTGTGCACCTCCCAGGATGTGGACATCTTCATCCGACACATGAACAACGCTCGCTATTTGCGTGAACTCGACTTTGCCCGCTTCCATTTCTATGCGCTGACCAATCTGTATGAGCTAGTGCGTCAGCGTGGCGGCGGTGCCGTCCAAGGTGCGAGCAGTGTACGCTATCGTCGCACCATACCCATCTTTCATCCCTACAAGATTCAGACGCGTCTCGTCTGGTGGGATGACAAGGCCATCTATCTGGAGCAGCAGTTCATCACCCTGGCCGATGGATTCGTGCGTGCCGTCGCCCTCTCCAAGCAGTGCATCACCAAGTGCAATGTGAACGAACTGCTCAAGACGTATCCGGAGGCGGCAAAGCGACCGGAGATGCCCGAGGATCTCAAACTGTGGCTGGAGTCCATCGAGGTCTCGAGCCAAAAGTTGCGCAAAGATAAATGAAACAATAACAAATTGAACTCCGTTCCCTTGGGGCTTGGATCATTAGTGTCTCTGCTCATGCGCAGCTGTGTTCGTCTTCTTCTTCTGTCTCTCTTTGCTTCTTTCTTTTGTATTTAGCTTTCATTTTTTTTTTTGTATGTGTTAGTGTAGCTTGGTTTGCATAAATAAAAAGATTTTTGTATATATTTTTGTATAAGTCGAAAGATGGTCGTCATTTCATAATCATAACAAATGCGTAACGTAACGTAACGTAACGATTACCAAATTGCGTAATACTTGATGGGTAAGTAATTATGTTGAGCGTGTTTGACGTTACGGTATATTATACGTAACAAAGTAACGTTAGCCCATATAAAGTTAAGTTTCGTTAAGTTTAAGATTCTACTGAATGGCATTTAAATATCGCGCTCTTGCAGTGTACCGTTACTTTAAGCTCACACACACACATTCACACACAGACGTCTGTTAGTTGTAAGCTTTGAAGCTCAGCTCAGAAAGCTTTTTACACAACGTTTTAGCCAATGCAGTTTGCTAAAAATAAACATGCTGTAATCGATTTAACGGCATTTCAACGAACTTGACTCGTTAATTATGTGTTTTTTGTGGATGCCATAATAAGCGTGACTTTCTCTTTCATCATCAAATTAATATCTGAAATGTATTAGCAAGAAAAATCCCCTCATCAATTATGTTTTGTACACTTCACTTTGGACTTGGACTTGACTTGAAGCTTAGCTATTAAAAGTCAACTTTGACCAGTCGTCTTATTTATGGCTTATAATGGTTAATAAATGCATTTAGTTCATTCGCATTCATTACTCAAAACGACATTCCACGACAAAAGCTTTAAGTTACCGCGATTGGGGTAAGCTTAAAGCTTTTTCCAACACATACTATATCGAATGTATATTATTTAAGTGGATTTAATAGTCAATTCGTTATTAATTTAAGTACCACTTCCGTTTACATGGCGTATGTGGGATTTTTGAGATTTTCATTTCAAATTATCGGCTAATAAATTCACATACATTAAGTATTTTGCACCACACAGTTTATTCAACTTAACCTAATTCACAAAAAATTTGATTAAAAATGATTTATTGACATAATAGGAATAGAATTTTGTGTACAGATCGTATGCGTAATTTAATTGATTTTGAATATCTTCTGAATTTTGTGCAGCCCTAAAAATTTGTGTCCATTAAAAACGTGACGCGCAGAAGCCAAAATGCGATCATATCGTTTTAGGCTGATCTTTTTCGTTAACTTTTTGTTTTGTTTTTGTTATTTTGAAATGTGGATCAAAACGTGACACTGAAAACTAAACATAAATCTCATTCATAAGTATGCAGGCCGCGAAGCCGAAGCCGAAACAGAGAGAAGAGAGTGGAGTAGAAGAGCGTATGCCAAAATACCATATACAAAGAGTTAGAGAGAGCAACAGATGAAAAGAGACAGATTGCAATAGTGCTTACGCTCTCTCTCTCGCCCCCACCGCACACTTGCACAAATCTGATTGCAATAGCAGCAGCAGCTGCATGCAGACAGACGACAAACAGCAACAGCAAAAGCAACGCAACAACCGCAATTTCATTTCGTTTCGTCTCGTCTCGTTTTCTTCGTTCAGTTCAGCTGCTGCCTCTCGTGCCTGTCGCTCTCGGCACGGAACGGCACGGCACGGCGGATTTGCGTTTGTCGCCCGTTTGTCTTCTTTTGACTATTTTTACTGCACAGCCAGCGTCGACAGCAGGCAGCAGACAGCAGCGACAACGACAACGACAGCGGAGAATTTACAGTTTACAATTTAGTCTTTTTTTTTTGTAGTTTTCAGTTGATTTTGAACAGTCGCAGCGAGCGCATAGAACGGACAATCACGCGACAACAATACAAACAACAAAAACAACTACAACAACGACAATTTTTAAATAAAACGAAACGAAAATTACAAGAATAAATAAATATATATATATTTATATATAAAAAGCAAATCTACTAATGAGCGCAGTGCAATAAATAAATACAAAACAAAACCGTAATTTTTTTCGTTGTTTTTTTGAATGTGTTAACGGTGTTTTTTTTCGTGGTGTGTTTTTAAGGATATTTTGACCAATAAGGAGAGCTCGAGAGAAACAAACACTAAAGAAAGTATGTAGAAAATGTGTCTTTGTAAATATTTTTATTCAAAACTCAATTGAAAAAGATCATCTATCATCAAGCATGTCCTTATAATATTTAATAGTAGTACTTATATATATATATATATTGCATATATAATGCCATTACGAGTGTGGATAACAATAACAATAACAAAGCTTTGCAAAGTTTATTGACAGAAGCAAACAACAACAACAACAACAAAACGACAAAAACCAGATTCCAAAAAGCAACTTGAAGTAATTTGCAACTGAAAAGAAATGCCGCTAAAGGGGTAAAACGAGGGGGACAGTGGGCACAACTTCAAGCCGGATAGATGCATAGATTGGCCCCCTTTTTGTTGCTTTTAAGTGTCAACCCCGACCCCCCCTGCTCGCCACCCGCCCCATCACTATTTCCTTCGCCATTAAAGACACATCAGACAGAGAGACAGAGACAGAGCGCAAAAAGAGAAAACTATTTCAGCTTTATTCCTGTTGTTGTTGTTGTTTCTGTTGCTCAAAGTGTCGCGCTTACAACAACAAACATTGGCGGCAAACGGCGGCAACGGCGACGGCGGCTGGTCAAGCGTCAGTGAAAACAAATGGCTGCAAAATTGCCGTCTCTGCTGTTGCTGTTGTTGTTGCTGCTGCCAACTGACAACTGTTGCCCATGAAAATCGACAGCAACAACAACAACAACGAAAACTAACCCGACAACAACAACGAAGAAGAAGCAGTCAAGGCATTGCCAGCAGCCAGCCAGCAGCAAAAGCAGCTTAAACATTGGCAATCGACATGAAAAAACAACAACAAACACTTGATTTAGTCTAACTACACTGGCAGAAAATCATGAAACTTCATGCAAGAACATGAACTTTTGTTTGGAGAATATTTAAGTTCTATCTTTTCCTTCCCCAACCAAAAAACTCTTTCTCTTAACTTTACCCCAAAAGCACTTTTTGCTTTCACATCAAGAAAACTTCATCTTTGGACAATAATATTTCTAACTAAGTTTTATGCTTCTCAAAGTATAGATTATATAATATATATATATTCTATCAAAAATTGCATATATGTTGTATATAAACTGTATATTCATGGTTTTGAGTGTACTTAAGCTTTACTAAAACTATATATTGCTTAAGTTTTGCACACTAGAATTCACTTTTTTAGAAAATGGTCATAAAAAAAACTTTTTAGACCCTTAACCTTTAATCTTAACGCTTCGAACTGAGAAACTGGAGAAGCTGGAGACTCTAGATTTTGGATATGAGCTCTTCTTATCCCTAGGTAGGATTAGTTTGTTTAAAATGTTCGATAACTTTTCCCGCTTACAACATACACATGCAATCGATAACAACAAAATCTTAAATTTCAAAATTTTGAAAATGTGAATTGAAACTGTTAACAAAATATTGAAAATCTGTGAATTTTATAAAGACTTCTTCCAGCATTCCGGTCCGGTAGTTCATGTATGTGAGGTATGTTTGTTTTGGTTTTGAAAGCTGAAAGTGCAAAAAGTAACAAGATCTTCACCTCTCAGCCCCTGCCCCTGCCCCTGCCACTTGCCCTAACCCGTTTTTAGCATCATAGAAGAAGACCTTTGACCTTATGAACTAAACCTAGGTCTCAGTTCAGTCTGTCCAGTATGGCATTTTGGGGCATTTTGGGGCAAATGGGCAATTTCCCTACTATGTGCAACCCATAAATCACTCTCGCACATCCGCACAACAGAAAACACCAACACACACACACACTCAAACACACACTAGTTTCAAGTGGGCGGCTGCTGCTGTTATTGGTGGGCGTGGCAGTTGCTCGACACAGTAAGAGTAAATCGCAAATTTCCAGCGGGGCAAATGGCATTAAGTCCGTTCCGTTGTTATTGAGTTAAATTGGAAAATAAGCGAGCGACAGTTTGTTATCGTTGTTGTTGTTGTTGTTGTTGTTGGGGCACAAACAATTGTTCGCACTTGGACTCTTGTCTGTCTGTCTGTCTGTCTGTCCCCCAGGCAAGGCAGAAAGGCAAAAGGCAGGGACAGCCTCGCATTATTTCCAACTATTTTCATGATTGCGGGCAACAACAACAACAACTGTAACAACATCATCATTATTATCGTGATCGTTATCGTTATCGTAATCGGCATCAGGGTTAAGCTTAGTTATCTCTCTCTCTCTTTCTCTTTCTCACTCTCTTTGTGTCTGTCTCTGGTTGCATGCAACAGTTTGAGTTTAACACTTGTTGTTGTTGCTGCTGCTGTTTTTTCTTCTTTCTTTCTTTCTTTGCTTCCTTCTCGGCTGGAAATTGTTGGCGCGTGCTTAACTACTTCTCCCCGCCCCCCCCACAATTACATTCCGATTCCACTTAACAGCTGTTTTCTCAACTAGAACTGTTGATTAAGGATTTTAAAGAAGTTCCAAAGAAACTTTTGTTACAACACTTTTGTTATGTTACAGTTGATCTATCTTATAGCGAAATTTCATATGATGAAGTTTTCTATACCATTTCCAGAAACACAGAGCTTTGGTTCAATCAAACCACAATCTATTCTATATGGAATGAATGTTTTCCTCAAACAAAGTTTTGTTCTAGTTCCCTTCAAGATTCCTTATATGCAAGTTTCAATCTATAACAAAGTTTTTTTCTAGTTCCTTTATGATCTTAACATCTTCAATCTATAACATAGGTTTCTAGTTCCCTTAAGATTCCTTATATGCAAGTTTGACCGTAATTCATCTTTAATCTATAACATAGGTTTCTAGTTCCCTTAAGATTCTTTCTTTGGTTAGTTTGACTTTATCTTTAATCTTTAATTCTTCAATCTTATGTCCTCATTTGAACCTTAAAGTATTAATCAAAATTCGAAACTCTTTTAACCTTTTTCATGTTTCATCTCGAATCAAAACGTATTTTAAGTATTTTAAGGGATAAGGATAAAAGATTTGCTATCGATTGTTCCTGTTCCTGATAAGTCGATAAACGGAAAAGAAATTGACAAACATTTAATGCCTTTCTGTCCGGTTTTCCTCTTAGTTAAACAAGATTAATCTCACTTCAATTTCGTCTTCAATTTGCATTTCATGCTTAAGCAATCCATTTTAAAACGGTTTCAAGTTGTTTTTTTTTGTATTTTAATCATATCATATAGTTTGCATTCAACATTCAACAGCTCTAAGCTCTTAATTAAACCTAATAATATGTCATCAAGTTTTCTTTCAAAGCATAACTATAATTTTCATATATCAAAATAATTGCAACGTTGTTTGTCAACGGGTTCTACAACTAAACTAACTAAACTTAAAGTGACTTAAGATCGGTGTAGTATGTATCTATCTGTATGTGTATATGTGATGTGAGATTGTTAAAATATATGTGCATAAATGTGTGTTGTCGGTAGAGAAGAGAAGAATGAAGAAATACAATGGCAACCTGTTGTTTGTTGTTGTAGTTGCTGAATGCATTGCATTTGATTTGTGTCGTGTTCACAGCCATACCAGCCATACCATTACCATTACCATTATTATTATTATTTTTTCTTTCAATTTACATATTTTTTGTGACATGCATTTCGCCTTTTTGATGTTGTTTGTGTTGTTATTGTTGTGTTCCCATGTGAGTTTGACAATAATGTCTTAGAAATGTATGCAGATACCCTATAAAAAGTAGAGATTTGTATGTGGCTATACTATACTATATAAAGTTTTCCTAACTTACAACTCAAAAAATAATCTATTAAGGATTAAAAAGAGAACGTTTTTTCATCTTCAAATCGACAAAAATTTTTAAGGATATGTCGATTTTGAACTTAGTTAGGATTGGTTAAGGAATTTTCTCATATACTCAGCTAACCCTCAGCTAACTTTATCTAAGTAAAGTGGACTACAATTGGGATGGTTTTTTAGTTTTTTTTCTTGGCGTTTTCTAGATGTCTTAACTCTTATTCTTATCAAATATTAAGCATACGCTCTGTATGCATGAAGAAGTCTTAAGATATTTTCACTTATACAGGGTATCTCGAATTCGCATAAATCCCTGCTGTAGCTGTAAGACCTAAAAGTTACTTTAATGAATGCTTTTTAACTTAAATCAATTGTATTGAGGTCAGCTTGAGCTTTGTGTTTGTGCATTTTGGAACTGACCTACGATAATTCTTTTTAAAAAGGGAACAAGAAACAAATCAAATCAAAGCTAGCTGAGAAAACAGAAACAAGATCAGGCCACCACCCACTTCTTGCCCGTTCCAACCAACCACTTACTTACTTAATTACTTACCTACTCAATTACTTACTCAGTTACTTACTTACTTACTTACTTAGTTACGTACTTACTTACTTACTTGCTTACTTACTTACTTACTTACTCACTTACTTACTTACTTACTTACTTACTTACTTAGTTACTACCTTACTCAATTACTTACTTACTAACTTATTTAGTTACTTACTCAGTTACTTACTTACTTAGTTACTTACTTACTTACCCACTCAATTACTTACTTACTTACTTACTCACTTACTTACTTACTTACTTACTTACTTACTTACTCACTTACTTACTTACTTACTTACTTACATACTTACCTACTCCCTTACTCAATTACTTACTTACTTACTTTACTGCACTAAATTCCGGAATGTATTATTTTTTCGTTGTTTTTGGGTAAAAAAAGGGTATAATGCTTTTGTGCGAAAGTATGTAACAGGCAGAAGGAAGCTTTTGCGAACCCGTAAAGTATATATATTCGTAATCAGCATCAACAGCCCAGTCGATAACTTTTCGATAACTTTTCCGGTTTACGATATACACATATAATCGATTACAAAAAAATCTTGAATTTGGAAAACTTGAAAATGCGGATTTAGACTATTTACAAATTAATGAACATTTGTGAAATTTTTATTAAAATCGGTTGAGAAACGCCGGAGATATGAAACCATTGGTCCGGTAGTGCAGGTATGTCAGGTAGGTCTGTCCATCCGATTGTCTATCCATCTGTATGGTCAAGGGTTAAGGGTATCTTCCAGTTGAGTTTGAGTTTATTACTTTTTGTTTTTCGTTTTTTGTTTTTTTTTTCTATTTGTGCCTTTTGGTAATTTGAGCTATTGGAGAATTTCATAATAAACATATTTCTGTTGCTGTTGTTGTTGCAGTTCGCTTGTTATTGCTGTTTTTTTTGTTGTTGCGTTTTGCAAGTCGTAAATTCATTAAACTATGCAACAACAAATAAAAAAAAAAAAAAAAGAATTCGCAACAGCTGCAATTTTGTTGTTGTTTTTTGCGGCTTTGCCAATTGCCTTACAAATACAACAAAATATATATAAATATATATATTTACACCCTTCCCCCCACACAGTTCCGCCGCCACCCCCCCGCTGACATAAGCACTTATCCAGTTACATCGCGCGCACAAAAAAGGAAATTGTGAATGAAAAAAATAAAACAAAAAAATATGAAAAAAAATATTTTTGCTGAAATTTTTATTCGAAAGTATGTGGCACTTATGTGTGTGAGTGTGTGTGTGTGTGTGTATCAGTGTGTGTGTGATTTCCGAAAAAAAGGCTGCACATTTAATAGATACAAATGTATCTAATGAATGCAGCGCAACGTTCCGTCTCCATTCTCTCATCTTTGCCCCAATTTAATAAATCCCAAACACAGCGCGCGCTTGATTTATGTATTTATTTTTTTTTTTGGTATGCAGTGAGAGAAAAAGTCGTGTACAAAACGGACAATACGGACAACACGGACAGAGAACTAATATCATATTTGGTATATTTTTGGAATTTCTTTTAATTTTTCAATACTTTTATTTTAAGTTAAGTTTTTTCTTTTTCAACCTTATCTTTTTGTTTCAGTGTAGAGTTCCTTAAAGCATATTCTCTTTCTCTTTCTAACTAAACTCTTTACATTCTTTACAGTTAGCAGACGCCCTTGACGCGCCCAACCTCCTCTTCCCCCTCATCACTCGCTCGCTCCGTGTGGCAGAAGATGGGCAACGCCGGCTACACATGCATCCGCCGCACCTTTTGCTGGCTCAACATAATATTGTGGGTGAGTTTTTCCACAAAAAAAATCAGAAAAAAAAAAATCGAAATAAATGAACAGCTGCAAACAAACTTCAGTTATGGCCGGATATGTTACGTCAACATTTAACAAAAAACAAACCTGAAACTGAAAACTTTAACAAAACACAAAACAAAAAATCAATGTGACGCCGGATAAAGTTCTCAGCCTTCTCAGTCGCGTCGCGTCTGCAGCGGAAACGTCAAAAAGTTGCAGCATTGTCTCCCGAGCATGTTTTTCTCGTCGTTTCTATTGTCTTGAGGGGGGTCTGTCTAAGCGAAGTGTGACTTTGCAATCGCTTATCGGTAATTGCTAACTGATTTCGTCGGAAATGACGTCGGTTGATTGTGACAAAAGTTAAAGAGACGTTTTCAGACAATGGGCAGAAGTTGATTCAAGGTTTTGCATTCTATGTAAATGGACAATATCAATGTTAGAGAAACCCAATGTGCCATTGGCAGTATTAACTTTGTTATCGATAAGTTATCGAATCAATAAGAATGTTAAATTGCTGAGACAAGAAGCTTTTTGTATTACACTATGTCTGTTCTTTGCCTTTTATTTGACATGATTATCGATAAGTTATCGATTTCTAATAAAATCACTTTTGTTTACTTGATGTTAGGCAAACTATCATAGTTTAAAGTATTTCCATATTTTACACTTCTTTTTCTCCGATTACTTTCCGTTTTTACTATCGATAAGCTATCGATTTCTAATAACATCACTTTTATTTACTTAATGTCAGGCAAACTATCCTGCTTAAAGCTATTACAATATCTTGTACTGCTCTTCCCTCCGTTTTTACTATCGTTATCGATATGTTATCGATTTCTCCTCGTTTACTCTTGCAGTTGTGCAGCTGTGCCTTCCTCGGAGCTGGCTTGTGGCTACGCCTCAGCTATGAGGGATATGCCACACTCTTGCCACAGCATGCCGGACTCAGTGCGGACACGATCTTCATGTGCATCGGTGGCATCGGGTTTGTTGTCAGCTTCTTTGGCTGCTGTGGTGCCTGGGTACAGTCCCGCTGTCTGCTAGTGTTGGTAAGTGCCGTGCCCCCTGGTATGCCCCTTCAAATACAACCCTACAATTGGTGTTTCGCTGCAGTACTTTATGCTGATTGTGATGCTGTTCATGAGCGAGTTTCTTGTGGGTTCGATAGCATTCCTCTTTCGTGGCGGACTCGGACGCACTTTGGCCAATGAGCTGCGCTTTGGCATTGAGCGGCATTATAATGCCAGCGATCGTGGTTCACTGGTGGCGCCATCTGTTGCCGCAATATGGGATAGCGTACAACAATCGGTAAGTGAGAGAAAAAAACCCTTTTTCTGATCATAATCTGATTTGGTTTTTGTATTCAGTTTGAGTGCTGTGGCGTCTCATCGTATGAGGATTGGTATGACATCCAGTCGTGGAGCGGGAAACGTTGGGTGCCGGATTCGTGTTGTCGCCAACTGTACGATCAACGTCAGCTAATCACCGAGGGTTCGGGCGATGCCGGTTTGATGCGTGTCGATTGCGGTCGTTCCGAGAATCCCTCACTGTGGTGGGACAAGGGATGCGCCCATTCGCTCCAGGGCTGGTTCAACGGTCAGCTGAATGTAGTTGGTGCCATTGGGTTGGGCATTGCCTTTGTCCAGCTTTTCGGACTGATAACATCGATGCTTCTGTTCTGTACCGTTAAGCATAAGCGTGGCTCGGACACATACAAATCGTATTCACCATCGATTGATCCGCAGACGCGTACCAGCAGCTGGGAGGATTGAACTAGACTCTAGGCTAGAGATGGGGGGAGCATCCCTGGAAGCTGCATGGATTTTCTAAAGCAAAACAATATGATTTTGCACAAAAACAATATTTCTTATAGTTTTTTTTTTGTTCTGTTCATCTGCGAAATGTGCCAAAAATTAATTTAAATATTAGTTTCTCTATTCTTATTTTGTTTTTTTTTATTATTATTATAAATAATACTCGTTAAAGGAGAAACCAAACAAAAGAAGTTGATTTTACAACACTGGTTTTTAGCATTTTTTGTGTTCTAATTTCTTTGTTTTTGTTATTCCCAGTATTCAGTGTTGTATAATCGACTTTTTTTCTCTCTTAAGAGAGAGGTTTTCCTTTTTCCTTTATCTATGCAAATTAGTTAGTGGTGTATCCATATTGTGATGTGCTCATCTAGTTTATACAAATATGAACTAAACAAACATATTATCTATATACATAGGATCAGCAAACTATATATATCGGAACCATTATATGTTATTATGTACGGCAATTAAGTATTGGAACAACAACTGCCCCAGAGAAAAACCAAGAAAACCAAAATAACAAGAAATAGTTAACAATACTCTTACTCTATACACAAGTTACATACGCATACATATATATATATTTAATTTATATTCTATATCAAAGCACATTCCTAAACAAAAACAAAAAGAAAAAAAACAACAATAATTTGTTTATAGGTTACAAAATAAATTAAACTATTTATTTAAATAAAAGTTATACGAAAAAAAAATATAAAAAAAAAATATTTTTTGATTGAATTTCAAAACGAAACGGTTTGTCATGTTTCATTTCCGTTTTGTTTCATTCCATTTAGAGACCCACAAGCTTGCCTCCAATGACATCCAATTGTGCCGTTATTCCCTTGGAAACGGTACGCGCCAACTCCTTGGGTTTCTGTAAGGTCAAGGTAACACACAAAATATTATTAAATAATCGATAACTTGTCAGAAGCCCATATAGAAATCGATAACAAGAAAATATTTAGATTTTGAAGACTTTCTTAATATAAAAATAATAGCAAATCACTTTTTCATAATCTATATAGAAATCGAATCGATAAAAATCGATTTTCTAAACTTTTTTTTGCTAAAACTTATAATAAAAGTAGAATTGATAACTTTTTCATAATCTATATACAAATCGAATCGATAACAATCGATTTCGTAAATTTTCTTTGCTAAAACTTATAATAAAAGTAGAATTGATAACTTTTTCATAATCTATATAGAAATCTAAGCGATAACAATAGATTTCCTAAACTTTCTTTGCTAAAACTTATAATAAAAGTAGAGTATATCAATATTTATTTATCTTTTTGTTATTCCATAAAGTTTGTTTAGGCCAACGACCTTCAGACTGTAATTGCATAATTAATTGTCACCTGTTGTCTGTTGGCCAAAGACGACGAGGTACAGCCTAAAGCTGAAGCTTAAACCATCTCTTGTGCAATGCAACGTGCGAACAAACCGAAAACACACCAAAAACCAAAACGAAAACCTCGTCTAACGTCTATAATAATACACTCACCTGTATGAAACTGTTGAGTAGATTGGAAAATGCCTCGTAACCATTGACAATTGAACGCGATATAACATCAAACTTATCGCCATTGTTGCCATATTTCTCATGCTCACTGATCCCATCCAAAATGGGCATAGGCTGCAATCCACACACGTTATACATATTTTTATATATAGATATATATTTTTTATATATAGCTTACTTACATGTGAAATATCCGCTATTTTCTTATGCGAATTATCATAGGCGCTGAGCACTTTGGATTGAAATGCTTCATGCTCCAGATTTACAGACTCAGCGGTCTTTGACGGTGTCGGCAACAAAGAGATCTTAAAGTATAGATGTAGACATACCGAGATGAACATAAAATGAGGTAGACTCGACTAGGAAATACCCTCTGTCATGCCTGTACTTGATAGCTTCAATCTTTCACATTTTCTCAACCTATTTCCATGAAAATGTTACAGTTTTTCATTGATTTGCTTAGAGCTTAAGATCAAAGTGTTATCGATTACATCTGTATATCGAAAAATGGAAGAGTTATCGTTAGTTTGCAACAAACTTGCTTTGTCTATGGCTTGGAAGTTATGTTCCATCTGAAGTCACTATCTTTCTGAGTTACAGATAGAGGGACTGACAGATCAAATGATCTATAATATATATTTATTATATGGCATCGGAAAGTGTTGCTTTTGTCTCTAATATGCCCTTGCAAACAGTCATTATACCCTCTTTTATGAACCATTTCATTGTTTCAAGCTATAAAAATATCATTTTATGTTTGGAAAGTCATATCCAAAACTTAAGATAAGTTTAAGTCAATCTTGTCTTTGAAAATCTCAAAACAGAATTTAGTTTGTCATTCAAAATATCTCTTTTAAAACTCTCTTAATGTTTCTCCTATTACTAGTTTCCATCATAATGATGGATATTATATTATATATTGTATGATATTAATATCAAAAACAAAGTTTGAATGGTTTTTTCCTGAAAAAGTGACTCACCTTAAAGGCCGAATCGCTAGATGCCTGAGATCTATCCTGTGAGCTTTCCGCGGCATCTTCGGCAAATGCATCGAGTGCACCGAAATCCGCGGCAGAAACTTGAGCATCAATGGGCGTGGCACCATCCAATGTTGTTGGCGCCAATGGTTTGCCCCACACCAACTGTTCACAGCCCAAACCCAACAGCAGCAACAACCCGAAAAGCGAGAGCTTCATCATCATCCACATCATTAAACGATTGCAAAACTTGTCTCTTTGCTTATGAAACGAAAGCAAAAGCCAAAAAACGTCGTAACTAAAACTCAAACTTAAAGTCGAAGTCTGAATCACAGGTGAAAACTTGGTTTAAACCGTTTTGTTGGTCTGAACGCGGCCAGTTCCAAATATCAACTGAGTTCGAATTGAATGCGTCTGCGCAACGTTTCTTTAGTTTCAGTTTAAACAGTTTCGATTTCAATTTCGATTTCTGCTTTTGTTTATGTATTTTGATTTCGATTTTGTTTTTTATAATTGCCCAAGACAAGTGCATAAACTATCAGATACACTGTACTTCAAATTTGTGATTAGTTTTTCAGTTTTGCTTAACGAGCAGTGTATAGAGGGAAACCTAAGATAAATACGTCAAGAGACAGAGAGAGATACTAAATACATTTAGTTAGTTGCGAAAGCTAAAACTAAAAGGGCCACGGGGTGTGATAAATAGTACAGAGGTGGTAAAGTCCACAAAACAATCACAAAAGTTTCAGGTCAATAACACCAAAATGACCTGTTGAATACTATGACTAAACCCTAAACCCTGTTGCTCCAAAATAAACAATTTGTTTCCAAACAATTTCTTTCCAAACAATTATGTATATATATCTATATGGGATAAAAGATAACGAAAGACATAAGTTCAGGTCATTAACACCAAAATTACCTATGAACCTAAAAACCTAGCTAAAACCCAAAGCAACCCTGTTGTGCCACCAATCAACACTTTTCCTTCCAAACACTTATGTATATATCTATATGGGATAAAAGACGGTCAAAGACATAAATGAAAGACTTGTCTTTTGGTCAGTTACTACAAGATTTGCCCGTTACGTCAAGTTGATTGTTGACTTATTGTGCAATAACTTGAAAAACACCTTAAAAGAGATGCTTAACAGGAATAAACACTTAATAGGGGCTTAACCGATAATCCTTTCCGTAAAACAAAAAGACTATCGTTTAGCTTTTTAGTGGGATAAACAAAAAACAAAAACCCACAACACTCATTAAGTGAGTGTCTTTAATGAGTATTATGACGAATTTTGCAACTGCCTTTTTGTTAATTGCGTTGTTAGTGTTTATTTATTTATTGTTTTTGTGTGTAGTCATTTGTTGAATTGATGTTGAAACGCATAATTAAATGTTATAATCGCAATACGAACCTTGTTTAAAGTTGATTAAAGAACGATTTGCTTCAACCAAAATCAAGATATGGTGTCGAAATACTGGAAAATGTTGGAAAAACATTTGAAAAGTTCAGATCTAGACTTTCATCACATTAGACAACGTTTTTTTGGTAAGAAATTTCTTTAACAGAGTCTTCAACTGGATAAAATTTGAACATTTTCACAGCATACTCTTAGGCTAACAAATTTATTGTTGTAAGGTGTGCTTTTAGGATGAATCAAGGTGTTCGATATTGTTTTTTCTACCAAATTTCTTAAGAAAAACACATATATTGCTCTCAAGATTCTCAAGCATCAAAACTTATTAGAATACCTGACGGATGGCTTATCTCAAAATGTTAAAAATGATTTTGCAATTTTTAGTAGAATCCCAAACCAAATCTCTGCGCTTGAACCCACTGTGACATCGAAGCTGACGCAAGCGTCTAAATATTATTTTTTGGGGCTTATCAAAAAATTGTTGCTAAGATTGTTTTTTTGTCTGTTTGCTTTCGGCTTTTATTACAAATCGTTATTTATATATATAGTATAGCATATATAGGTTAGATACATATTATGTTATAGTTTAAGTATATTAATTACGTACATTAAATAATAATAGCAACTAAGCATTTAAATGTTAAATAATATTAACAAATATTCAACAAATCAATATACATAATACATATATCAATACGAAAAAAAAAAATGCATTAACTTTTAGAATGTAAAAAAAAAAAGTTCAAATATAAAATACACCGTTGTTTGTTGTTTGTACTGTTAGCAAAGCATATTGCACAAATGATTTTTACAGCTAGTTTATTTTGCAGTCAACGTCGTCAGTTGCCAAATTTAATTGTCTTCTCCAGCTGCTGCATCTGTTGTCGACTGTTACCGTTGCTGCTGTTGTTGTTGTTGTTGTTGAAGCTGGCGCTGCTGCGATTGCCATTTTTGAGTATGCCGTTCGTTTGCGCTGAGCCGTTACCACCACTCCCACCATTAATCGATGGTATTTTGCGTAGTGTTTCACGCTTTCCACCACGCTGCTGTTCACCATACTCACCAATTGTAACGGTGCCCAGGCGCAGTGTGCGTCGCTGCTGCTGCTGCTGCTGTTGACTGCTGGTTGTTCCTACTGCTGTTGGCGTTGTTGGACTGCTGCGCAGCTGCACTGGCGCAACGGCATCATAATCCGGCTGAGGCGTGGCGGGCGCACGTAAGCCAGCGCCTATATTAATGCTAGGACTGCGCATTGCAGGCGACAATGGTTGCGTTGGCGTTAACTGTGACTGCGTTGACTGCGACGACGACGACGACGTTGACGCTGCTTGCAGCTGTTTGCTTTTGCTGGCATTGCTGTTGCCATTGGAAAAGTTGAGTTTCTGCGGATTGGCAAACTGTGGTGGCTAGAGCGAGAGAAGAGATATATATATAGATGAGCAATTGTGTCAAAAACTAAGATAACTCAAGTGTGCTATTTAGATAAAACACAAAAAAAAAAAAGAATTGCGAGCGTGGCGAAAGCTAACTAATAAAGTAATTAATAAAAATGTTCTAGCTGGCGCTGACTTTAAATTGAGAGTGCGACAGCGAGAGAGAGAGAGAGAGAAAGAACATAAACAGTAAATAAAAAGAGTTGCCAGCAGGGCAAAGCAGTGTTGCCAGGCCTCTAACTGGGTATTAATTAGAATGATTGAAGGGTTGTTAGCGTTTGAAACATAACTAATTGCTTATTTTTCTCAGTGTATGCTTACCGGCGGCGGTAATTCCGTTGATCCATTCACATTGCTGTTGTTGTTGTTCGTGTTGTTGTTGTTGCTATTGTTATTGCCGTTAAGCAGCGACATGCGATTGCTTCCGTTAATGTTACCAATAGTTTTACTGTTGTTGTTGTTGTTACTGCTGATGTGGTTAACATTTTTGTTACTGTTGTTGTTGTTGTTGTTGCGATAACAGCTATCATCAGGCATAATCGAAGTGCGTTTCAGCGTCTCGTTGCGTTCCTGCAATCACAAAAAAGAAAAACAATAAGCCATAATGAAAATTGAAAACGATTTGTTAATTGTTTTGGCCTTCAAAACGATTCAAACTGATTGATTGATTGATGAATTGGTTAGTTGCTGAGTTGTTACCTCATATGTCGACATGGTTACCAAGGGGCGACCCATGCTAACGGGACGCATTGTAGGCATTGCGCTGTCACGCCCATCGATGCCACCGCCACCCCCGCCTCCAGCGCCAGCATTTTTGGCACGTAGCAAACTCATTCTGAACAATATATATGTACTATATAGTATATACTATATATATAGATAGATTTCGCAAAATGGTTTGTTTTTTTATCACTCTGTGTGTTGTTCTGTTGTTGTTGACGGGTCTAAATAACTTGGTCGACTGGACGCCAGTAAATATGAGAGAGAGCGTTTCAACCCATTGCTGGCGACACCAACAACAGCAACAACAACACCAACAGCAACACCAACAACAACAACAGTGTTTCTGTTGTCTGATAAGATAAGAGTTTCACACACACACACACACACACACTTACACACAGACACACCTTTAGCTGTATGAGTCATTTAGTGTGGTGTGTTGGTGTGGTGCGGGTGGTGTTGCTGCTGCTGCTGCTGTTGTTGTTGCTGCTGCTGCTGCTGCTGACAACAACTTGTCATTGTTGCAATGAGATAATAATATTTCGTGTGTGTTTGTGCCCAAAAAAATAAAGGGAAAGCCAACTAATTTGTGTGCAAGCGTCAACATTTAGCGTTGACAAGACAGCAAATAAACAAAAACAAAGAGGCAAGGTCACTGGACAAACACAAATACTACACTTGAAGAAAAACCAAGCAGTTACTACACTACACTGAAAGCGGAACTGAATCCGAGATTTATAACAACTTTAAGCTCGACTAGAAGAAACCGTTAACCCTTGACCATACAGATAGATAGACATTCGTACGGACGGACATACATATACCTGCACTACCGGACCAATGCTTGATGGTTTCATATCTCCGGTGTTTTTTAACCGATTTTCATAATAATTTCACAGATTTTCATTATTTTGTTAATAGTTTCAATTCCCAATTTCACGTTTTCGGAATTCAAGATTTTGTTGTTATCGATTTCATGTGTATATCGTTAACTTGGAATGTTATCGAAAATTTGAAACAACTTGTCCTATTTAGGGATTAGGAGAGCTTATATCAAAAAGTTGGACTCTCTAGTTTTTGAAGTTCCAGTTATATAAAGTTAACCTGAAGATTTTTCCTTAAGAAGTTTCGCGATTGAAACATTTAACTATTACTATTTAAGCTGAATTGAAATGAACTAGTAACAAAATGAGTTACATTGTACTCTTACTATACTAAACTGATTTATCAATTGGACTAATCACTTTTTATTATTGACCATAATATACAATCGAACTAATCAAACAAGAAAGTTCCCACCAACATATGTATATGCATGTATTTACGTAATACATGTATGTATGTATGTACGTAATGCATTACTGTGACGTTTGTGTTTTTATTGTTTATAGAGTATTTGTTAGCTAAACGCTTTATAGATTAGAGAGCATTTTATTAGTTTTCACCGGAAAAGGTACAATAAAAATGAATTTGCAAATAACAAAGACACTACACAAATACCCTGTAACAATTTATAACGGTTCTGTTAACAGTTTTTTTTATATCCGAAAACATCTTAACTTTTATTTAGGAACATATATCTTCAAAGATTTTGGGTATAAAGTTAGAGGGTATCTGTTAGCGTTGAACCCATCAAATAATCTGCCTTAATTGTAAATTCTTTCATTTTTTTTAATGATCTTTCATAAAGTTCAGGTGTGTTAAGACGCGTGCTTCGAATACTTTTTACCCTCTCTCTCTTCTTCGTCCCCTCTTAGCTACACTTTCTTAAAAAGATAGTGTATACTATTTATACTTGTGTATCATCATGAATAGATAGTGTATACTATTTTTACTTGTGTCTCATCGATAAGGACTAGAAATGTTGAACTTTATTAAGAAACAAATAATTAAAAATCTGGAGCACATTTTTTCTAGCTTTTATCTAGAATTGTTGTTGGCCAATTGCGATTTTCAGTTTCAGTTAAAACGATTTGTTAGCCCTCTTTCCCCTCTCTCACTCTCTCTCTGTCACACTATCTACCTTTTTATTGCCCTCATTCACTTGACAAAGTCTAACAAATACTTCACATGGCTAACAATCAACAAACAACAATTGGCAACAACAACAACAACAATTGGAAACAATTGGCAACAAGTGCAGCTCGTCGCAGCTTTCTTGACCTTTACAAGTAGCCAACTTGTTGCCGCCGCCGCCGGCATTGTTGTTATTGTTGTTGTCCGGTTACTTTAGTGTCTATATGTGTATGTGTGTGTGTGTGTGTGTGTGTGTTGCAACTATGCCACAATTGTTCACAGGGAAAAATTCATTCGTATTCGCAATTCGAAAAATGTTAGGTTCAAGATTGGTTTTGTTTGTGAGATATTTGAGTATGAATGAATTTAATATATTTCTTAGTATTTTAATACCGAACTCAATAACTTTACATGAATGCAGTAGTAAATACTTCTTCAACTATTTAAACTATTAACAAAATAATGAAAATCTGTGAAATTTTTATTCAAATCGCTTGAGAAACAGCGAAGATATGAAGTCATTAGGCATTGGTCCGGTAGTTCAGGTATGTCTGTCCGTCTGTTTGGTCAAGGGTTAAGGGTACTCGACTAGATTCTTACTTACCTACTTGTTTTTCTTTAGTGTTATACTAAAACACATATTCTTTCTAAATATGTGATATTTGTTAGTATTTTAATACCGTATTCGAGAACTCTTTAGGAATGCAGTATTAAATACTTCTAGTTTTTACCTCCACTCTTATATCATAGCACATATTCATTTTCAATATGTGAAAATGATTAAATTTAATATATTTGTTAGTATTTTAATACCACAACAAGAACTTTACATGAATGCAGTATTAAATACTTCTATTTTGTTCTTCACTCTTATTTTTAAACACATATTCATTTTCAATATGTGAAAATGATTAAATGTTATATGTATTTGTTAGTATTTTAATACCGCATACAAGAACTTTATAGGAATGCAGTATTAATCACTTCTATTTTGTTCTTTACTCTAATTTTTAAACACATATTCATTTTCAAAATGTGAAAACGATTAAATTGTATATATATTTGTTAGTAGTTTAATACCGCATACAAGAACTTTATAGGAATGCAGTATTAATAACTTCTAGTTTTTCTTTCAGTACAGCAACAACAAGTTTGTTTGCTTACGAGATAAGTGTGTATATGTATATATGTGCTTATTAGCGTGTCTGTGTGTGTGTGTCAGTCTAGTTATGTGTATGTGTGTGTTTGTGTGTCTCTTTCGGGCTGGCTCACCTTGTGCTCACTCTCATGGAACCCGTTCCTAAACATGCGCTGATGCGCCCGCTTAAATTCATCCATCAGCGCTGTGTGTTGATCTCCAGTTGCAGTTGTTGCACCACCACCACCACCCACAGTGCCACCACCACCTCCCCCTGCTCCACCACCTGGTCCACCCGCACCACGATTTGCGCTTGTATTGCGTTGTTCGCGTTTATGTGACACTTGTGCAACGTTGCGGTGGCAGCTGCCACCAGCAGCAGCAGCAGCACCACCATTCATGTTGTTGTTGTTAATGGTATTGTTATTGTTGTTATTGTTGTTGTAGTGACGATCTTCAGATCGGTGATCTCGATCTCTATCTCGCTCTCGATCTCGTTCTCTGCCTCGATCGCGTTCACGACTCATGTGGCTGTTGCTGTTGTTGCTGCTACTTCGTGGTTGCCCCACCTGTTGTTGTTGTTGTTGCTGTTGTTGCAACTGTTGCTTCTGTAAAGAAGGTAGATAGGGTATCAATGTACTTGAGAGATTACAGGGTATATGTATAGTTGAGACTAAACACACCTGTTTGCGCTTCTTGAGCTCCTCGTTTATGGCACTAGAGAGACTGCTGCCGCCACAATCGGCAATGTTGTTGCTGTTCAAGTTGGTGTTGGGAGCGGGGGGTGGTGGTGCCGGTGCCGATGCTGAACCCGCTGAACCTCCTGAAGCCGAGCAACTGCGTCGCATTGTTGTGCTGCGACTAACGGTTAAATGTTCCAAGTGATCCTTAGCTCCATTGGCTATATAGGTATTGTTGATGGAGGTACCATTCTCGGTCAACTTAATGATTGTCTTGTTCAATTGTTTTCCCGAAGAAGATTGACTGATGATGGGTTCCTCCCGGACCGCTGTCAATCTCTTCGATTTGGCATCTGCCCAACAGGGACTCTGATCGCCGGTCACCGAGCTGGCCGAACTGTTGTAACCGCTCGATTCACCTGGGAACAGATCACAACCAGCTGCGGTACGGACGACCATGTCCAGTTTGCTGGAACCCTTCATAACGGCAACAGCTTCACTGAACAACACATCCGAGAAATCGATGCTGTTCACGCTCAGGATTTGATCGCCGGGCCGCAAGCCCGCCTCCCGAGCCACACTTCGCTCCTTGGTGAATTGGACAAAGATGCCAGGTTTCCATTCGGGTCCTTTGCATATGCCCAGACCTAGTTTAGTGCGTGGCGCCACATGCAACACCACATTGATCTCTCGACTCGTCGTCGTCGTCGCCGTTGTCGTCTTTGTCCTTTCACCCATTGTTCCCAGTCCCATTGTGGAGTTCGTTCCGTTTCCCGTTTTCATTGTGGATGTTGATGTCGATGATGTTTTGTATGAACTCTCCGATGGCGTTCCACTTACGCTGGGCAACTTAACAACGCTCCAGGATAAACGTTCATCCGGTTGACTTGAAAAGGTTAATGAAATGTTGATGTTTGGTTTCGGGTTAAAGTTAGGGATTGGGATTGGGGTTACATACTCTTTGACTGGCAGCATTCCAACGCCGCGGACCTTGAGCGTCAGACGATCCTGACTGGCGACCAGCTGTATGAACTCCTTATGGACCGCATCCTCCAGCCGATAGCCATTGATGCGCAAGATTTGATCACCAATCTGTCAAGAAGAAGACAAAACCCACTTTCAAAAAGTATTTCTAGTTTCTAGTTCTGGGCGTCAACGTCACGTCACGTCTGTGTATGTGTTGCATGCTACGTGACTCCCATTGGGTAACCCACTTACGCGTAAACCTTTCAGTTGCGCCTCGCCACCATGCTCCACGTGTGAGACAAAGAAACCGATGCCATGTTCCTTGCCGCCACGCACAGCAAAGCCGAATGTGGCAGACCGTTCCGGTGGCACCACCAACAATCGGCGCTGATGCGGACGTACCAGACGTACCACACGCAATCGGGTGCTCGCCGGCATGGCACACCATGAGGATGCCGCCGTTGTGGTCAGGGTCATCACATCGCTGGAGGCGCTGCTCGTTGTCGATCCTTGCATACTGCTGCTGCTGCAGTCTGTCATCGATGTCGATGTCGACATCATCATCATCATCTTTCTTTCTTTGTTGCGCGGCAGACTCGTCAAGACTACCTCTGACTAGAAAGAGAGAGAGTGAGACGTGATTTGTTTGCCAAATAACATTTTTTTTTTTTGGGACAAGTGAAAGAGAAAGAATGTGATTTAAGCAAAAGTAAACATCAATAAAAGAAGAAGACGAAAACAAACTTTAAGGGAAAAAGTATTAAAACGACTTTAAAGATACCCGATAATATTAGGTTTAGGATCATTTTGTAAAGAAACGGAAGTTTTTTCATATAAAAAATATGTGTGAATAATAAAGATAATCAAAAGTCTTAAGACAACAAATGCTTTATCATCAAAAATTCTCTGTTTATGAAAGAAAATATTTTTTAAGATAAAAATATCTCTCTTTAAGTAAGTAAATAAACAGCTGTTGATTAAGTAAGCACTCGGAGTAAACTTTCATTTAATCATCATCATATAAATATAATAAACAGCAATAAAAATTTTGTGATTAAGCAAAGAATATTTGTAGACTTATATCAAAAGGAAATGTGTTTGGAAAAACCTTTTCAATAAGATCTAACAAAAGATATATGGGTATACTTTTGATTATTAGCTGATGTCAAACAAAATGGTGAATAGATCTCTAGGAGTTAAGAGATATATTTGTTAATCTAAACTTTAACCCAAGCTAAAAGCAAACTTTGTGTTGTGTTTTTGGGCTTATTTTCGTTATAATATGTTGTTTCCTTGACTTTTTTGAGGTCAATTGTGTATTTGGGTTTATTGTTGTTTCCTTAACTTTTTTTCTTAATTTTCTTAAGGGAAATTGTGTATTTAGGTTTATTTTCGTTATAATATCTTGTTTCCTTAACTTTTTTAAGGATAAATTGTGTAATTGGGTTTATTTTTGTTATAATATGTTGTTTCCTTAACTTTTTTGAAGTCAACTTTGAGGAGGATTATTAAGGCATATCCCAGGTATTACCTAATATCTTTGTTTGTACTTGATATGTTGTTTCCTTAACGTTTAAAAGGAACTATTTAACTATGCCATTCCAATCGTTATCTCTTTAAGTAAGGTTTTTCTAGTTGCTTAACATTTAATCAATCAAAGTTAATCAAAACTTTATTAATAATCTTACAAAACGCATAAAAGTTTTTCAAGAAAATATACCCAAAAGGCTTTTTCAACTCCAATCTCCAATCAAAACCAAAAATGAAACAAGAAAACCAAAAAAACAAAAACTAAACTAAAAAAAACCATATCAATTAGAAAGAGTTTAAGTAATAATTAAGATTGCCTAATCTCAAACGCAACTCCAAAACGCAACTCAAACTTAACCCAACGTAACCCTAAAAGCTATTAATCAATTTGTCATACCAAAGTGACTTCGACATTGGCTTTACTTTTTAAAGGGTATATATATATATATATATAATAATGTAGGAAACTTGAACTTGCAATTGAATTTCGAAATTGGGTCGCACGCATCCGAATTGAGGCGACGACGAAAAACACATTTTTGGAGCTGCTTTCACGCACCAACAACAACAGTAACAACAACAGCAACACAGCCACCGGCAACAACAACAACTGTGACAACAACAACTGTGACAGCAACAACAACAACTGGCAACAACAAGTTGTTGCTGCGTTTCGCATTCACTGCATAATTTCACTTTTCTTTCACGTAATTCTACGCTTCACTTGCAACAACAACAGCAACAACAGCAACAACAACAACAACAGCAACAATGACAACCAACCAACAATCGACAGGCACAACAAAAAAAACAAGTTGAAAATTATAGAAATTTATTATTGAAATTATGCACAATTTTAGGTTTTTTTTTTGCACACTTTTTGCTTTTTCAGATTTCGTTTCAATCATGATTTTGTTGTTGCAGTTGTTGTTGTTGTTGCAATTGGCAGTTGTTGTTGCCTGATTTACAACGTATTTATTAACTGTTTATTGTTGGCTCTATAAATCATTTTTTTTGGCTGCGCTCTCAGCTCAAATCTTTCATAATGCCAAAATGGTAGCCCGAGCTGCAAAAGTTCAAGACACTTTGCGACCCAAGCGGGAAAAAAAACACAACAACAAAAAAAAACAAGAAAAAGCAAAAGTAAAACGAAAGACTTAGGCAACAAACTTATTCGGTTTGTCTTGGTGTAATAGAAGGGCGTCACTAAACGAGAGGCGGCAGCCGAACAGACACAGTGGAGTGGGGCGTGGCATACACAAAAGCGACCCAAAACGTTGATAAATATATTTTGTTGCGGCAAATTGTTATAAATTGTGTGCATTACATCGACAATAATTAGAGAGAGAGAGAGAGACTGGAGAGATAAGGTATTACATATGAACTAGACTAGGTTATATCTATATATATGTATATATCTAGGCAAAACTTTCAATCAAAATGGGGAAATTGGGTGTAAGACCTTTTTTGGGAATGATTATGTAAGGGTCAAACTTGAAGTTTTCATGTTTGATTAAAATGTTTTTGGGAACTTTTGAAGTTTAATCATTTTCCATTATAAGTTGTTTCCTGTCTTTGTATGACAAAAGTCTGTCTGCCTATGATTTTTGATCATTATAAGTATTATTATATAGAATAACATATAATAAAAAACACATTTTTGTTAAGGTTGGACAAAGTATATAGTTAAAGATTGATAAGATATTCAAACTCTTTAGGTTAGTTATGTCAAAGTTGGATAAACTCAAACTCTTTGGAATCGAATTACAAAGTTAACAAAAGTATATTCCTAACGATGAAAAACGAAGTACATTTATGCACATGTGTGTATGTGTGTGTGTGTGTGAACTTCTTATGAAAAACTTATGATATTCAAACTGTTTAGTTAAGTTCTGTTCAGTTTTTACAAAGTTATGTCAATGATTGATATGATATTCCAGCTCTTTGAGACAACAATAATATAGGTTTGAATGTAGTTTTATTCCTATTCTATAAAAACAAACCTATTCACACACAATTTCCCAGAATATCTTTCATTTCCCAACATTTTTGTATAGTTCTTACAAATTTATGTCAATGATTGATATGATATTCCAGCTCTTTAGAATCGATTTTTAGCAAAGTTATATTCCAATTCGATTAGAAAAACTCACAATCCAAGAAAATCTTATAATCTATATAGATCTACAAGTAAAACGAAACATATTTGTTTAGTTCCTACAAAGTTATGGCAAATGATTGATATGATATTCCAGCTCTTTGAGATAGTAATTTAACATACATTTTAATGTAGATTTATTCCACAATTTCCTAGAATATCTTTCTTTTCCCCGCTTTTGTCACTCTCTATGTGATTCACAGTTCAACGAATTTAGCTTAAGCTTCATTTCACATGTTTCAAGTGAAATTTTTGTTTTTGGCAATTATGCTTATCAATTTTCAGTTCAGTTCGAGTTCAGAGACTCGAAAACAATTTGGAATTCGACACATAAAAATCAGGTAGTTGAGGCACATGTCACGCACTAAAACAACAACAACAACAACAAACAGAAACAACAACAACAAACAACAAAATGAGAACTAGTTGAATGTTGTGCTACGTGATAAGTGGAAAGTGATTAAAGTGAAGTTGAAATATTTTCAAGTTGGGTTTGGCTTCGGTTTTTTGTTTTTTCATCATCATTTTTTTTTTGGAGGCTGGACTTTTATATACAAGTTGTAAAACAGCAGCAACAACAACAACAACAACTAAAGCAACAACAACAACAACTAAAGCAACAACAACAACTAAAGCACAAAAACATATATTATTTTTGGATGCTCGTCGTATGTAGAGAAAGTCACGATTTAAGCAAAAAAAAAACAACAAAAACACAACAACAACCGGCAAAAATAATTATAGCTGCCCATTTTTTTCGTTGTTGTTGTTGTTTTTGTTGTTCATCGAAAAGAAGAAAAAAAATAAAACACATAAGAAGAGGAAGCAGTAGCAAGAAGAAGCAGAAGCAGAACACGCAACAAGCTTAAACAGCAGCAAAAAAAGAAGAAAAAAGAAAGAAGATGAATGAAGAAGAAAAAAAATTACTTGTAATAAAATTTGTTTATGTTGTCCAAACAAAAACAATTTCTTTTTCCAGTCAGAAAGGCAAACCAGAGCCGAGCCAGAGCCAAAAGAGAGCTGCTTTTTTTTTTTTAACGACTTCTACTGAAATCTCGACTTTAATTTGTATAAATTAAAATCATCAGCCATGACAGTCATGATGCGGTCAAGGCAACAACCAACAACCAACAACAACAATTGCTTTTTATTTGTTTTTTTTTTTTGAAAATTTTATTTTTCCAATTGCAAAGCGAAGCGAAACAATTGCAAAAGTCGCCTAAACAACAACGGCGACATCGAAGGCGACAACGAGCGAGTGGCGAGAGGCGCAAAAAGTAACGAGTAGGCGTGACCGGAAGTCGCGGCGAGTCATTAGAACTAATTGCCGAGCAATGTTCACAAACCTGACTCTCGACTCGACTCAACTTCAAAATGCTGCACAGGTGAAAGGCTTAGTCACAACAACTAAACAGCAACAACAACAACAGCTAAAGCATATACACTGTAAATAAATTAGTACACGTTAACCCTTTTGGGGTAGATTGTGACGTGTGAGACCAAAGTTACCCATGATTGATATAGCAATGATTGATATGGCAATGATTGATATAGCAATGATTGATATGGCAATGATTGATATGATATTCCAGCCCTTTAGAAAGAGAGTCAAGACGTCAGGAAGAATCGGGACTCAAAGGGTTCGATTCGAATACTTTGAAGGCCAAGTTGGAGCCATAAACTATTTATTCTCTTAAGTTCAACTAAGTCTAAGTTCAACGAGTAACAAGTAAGAAAGCTCTAGTCAAGTGTAAGCCTTTCCATGGGTTAAGGGTATAAAAAGTAAAATTTTGTTGTTTTCAGTGAATTTTCTTTCTAAGTCTAAGTTCAACGAGTAACAAGTAAGAAGGCTCTAATCAAGCAAGCCTTTCATGGGTTAAGGGTATAAAAAGTAAATTTTGTCTTGTTTTCAGTGTATTTTCTTTCTGTGTACAAAAGTTTACAACTGCCAAATATGACTGGACTGTCCGATTATCATCATAATTATGATCGAATGCGCGGTTATGATTGCAGATTGCGGCTTTTGTGATTAGCTGGACGCATGACTCTTTAACTCTTAACTCTTCACTCCAACTTCAGCTTCAACTTCAACTCTTCAACTTCAACTCTCGACTCCGGACTCTAACTTTAACTCTTAACTCTTTGCCACAGCTATCAAAAGAAGCCGACAACGGATATGACTGACGGTTCACGAATGAATGAATGAATGAATGGACGACAAATGGAATGACGAATGACGAACGACGATGTATCGGATGCTGATAATGATGAAAAGCAATTGTCTCCAATGACTCGTACCCCTTCCCCTCTCTTTCTTTAAGTGTCTCTTTGGAATTCTCTTTCTTTTCAATTGCTTTTTTTCAAGTGGCAATCAAATTGATGACTATCCATATCCCCAAGCTTAACCCATTGATAAGCTATCAATCATCATTCGATGTGATTGATTTTCTTTTTCATTTTCAGGTTTTCATTTTCTTATTGTGTGTGTCAACCCTCAAAGCTAATTAAAAGGAAATTCCTTTGTTGTTCCTTTGTTCAGGGAAAAGTTTTCTTTCCAGAAAGAAAGTCTTTTGAAATAATGTTCAATCAATCAATCAACGCTTATAATTCTCAACTAGTTTAAGCTGTGAGCTTAGCTTCTAGGAGTGCTACTATGTACTGAGTAGGAAAGATCGTTATTTGATGCACATAAGATCCAAAAGATCCGAAAGGGGTTAAAGGGATGGCATAGTTGGAGTAACAAGCTTGAAGAGCTATAGGTAAAATATGTCTAGTATATTTATATATATCTATAATAGAAACTGCAAAGTAAATATGAAGTTAAACTTAATTAGAAAGGTTTTCAAACGAGAGAAGAACTGAAACTAACATTTTTGATATTCATTCCAATTCAACCCAAATAACAAATGTGCAAAAAACTTCACAACTAACTGTTCAACTTAAACTAAAATTGCAGCTGAATAACTTTTTATAACTCGTGTGCTCGTTGCCTAATGGGACAACAAGTGTGTTCTGTTGCGGCTGTTGATGCAGCATCGTGTTTCTCTCTCCAGCGGCTGTTGTTGTTTGTTGTTGTTGTTGCAGCAAGTTTGTTGCCCAAGTCTTTTGATATGGCATGCAATGTAACAAAACTGCTGACAAAGGCTTTTTGCGGATTGTTTTAATTATGTGTGCAACCAGTCAAAACAAAGCAACAACAACAAAGCAACAACAACAACAAAGCAACAACAAACAACAACAACAACATCGGGGTACTAACATATTTACACGTTATATTAGCTGTAATTTTTTTTATGCATTATCTTTTTTTTTTCGTATTATTCAATGTGCATTATTTTAATATTTGATTATTTCTTTTTTTTTCGCGTTTTTTTTGCGTTTTTTTTTTTTGTTTTTGTGTCGTGAGACAAAAGAAATTTGCCATAAATAAAAGAGAAATTTGTGGTGCGATTGTCGAATTAAGCAAATACACACATACGTGACTAAAGATACATATGTATGTGTGTTTTTGGAAGATGTTTAACTGGGATGCGCGCTGCACCTGCAACCTGCAACAGGCAACTTTTGAGGCAGGCTTTTACTTCCGCTGCTTCAATGCAATCCAATCAGACAAAAAACAAACAAACAAACAAATAAATAAACGCACGACTAGCCAACAACAACAACAATAACAACAACAATAACGTGACAAATTGTTGTACCCCCCTTTACCACTTACCCCCTCCCCTCTTACCCAAAACACCCACCCAGCAAAAAACCACAACATGTAGCATTTTTCTGGTGAAATTTTTCTCTGGCAAGTTTTTTTTGGCAACTTATCGGCAGATTTATAATGTATATATACATATATATATATACATTATACAGGCAGAGAGGCGGACAGACAGGCAATGTCAACGTGGGTTATGCCACAAGTTAAGGAGGATGCTGCTTGCTGCTTGCTGCCTATTGCTGTTGCACATACAATCGTGATGCTGCATTTGGGCAAGGAAGCAGCTCAAGCAGAAGCTGCATGCAACCAACCACAACCACAACAGTTTTGTTGTTGGCAGCTGACAGAGGGGCAGAGGCAGAGAGGCGGGGGGAAGGCAGAGGCAGGCAGGCAGGCAGGCAGGCAGGCAGGGGGAAGGCTGCTCCTTTGGAGAAAGTCGTCGTCTGTCGTCTGCGACTTTTACTTGATATCTCATACAGAAAAAAAAGTCTGGCCTCGACGTCGACAACGTCTGGCAACATCTGGTCGTCGTCGTCGTCGCGTCATGTTGCATGTGTCTCATTTTAATTGCAGAACATTGGCAGCTCCAAAAGCACAGCAACAAGAGAAAGAGAAAGAGAAGCAGCAGCAGCTGGGTGCGTCCAGCCACAACAACAACAACAACAACAAATGAAATAAGGATGCTGAAAATGACTAACTGACTGAATGACTGACTGACGATGGCGAGCTTTCACCAAGTTGCAAGTTGCAAGCAAGCCAAGCTGCTGCAATTAGCCGGAACCGAGAGAGAGAGATTCGAGAAAAAAAAGAAGGCTTATGCAACAACAAACTTCGTTGCCCAAATGGACAAACAATGCTTATGGCCAGATTAAAAGCAGATAAGTCAAAGGCTGCTGTGGATGCTGTGTGATGTTTTGCAGACAGCTTAACGACTAATAGATACCCTGTAAGAAGGTTACTTTGATTCGTAACGAGATTGAAGAAGTTTCTTTGATTCCTAATAAGATCGAAAAGTAATTCAGATCAAAGTTATCTAAAAGAATGCTGCTCCTCTACTAATAACTAATAGATACCCTGTAAGAAGGTTACTTTGATTCGTAATAGGATTGAAAAAGTTTCTTTGGTTCCTAAGAAGATCGAATATCGATCGAAGAGTAATTCTGATAAAAGTTATCTAAGAGTGAGAACGTTGCTGCTCTACTAATAGATACCCTGTAAGTAGGTTACTTTGTTACCTAATAAGATAGAAAATCGATCGAAGTGTAATCGAAGTCTTCTTTGATTCCCAATCAGATCAAAGTTATCTAAGAGAGAATGCTCCTGCTGCTCTGTGTTTTCGCCAAACAGTTTAACGACTAATAGATACCCTTCCTTTGATTCCTCATAAGATTGAGGAATAAACAGTCTTCTTTGATTCTTAATAAGACCTAAGAAGATAGATTGAAGAGTTATTCAGATCAAAGTTATCTAAGAGAGAGAAAGAGAGAGGGAGAGAAAATGCTGCCTGCTCTGTATTATGCTAAACGACTAATAGATACCCTGTAAGTAGATTGGTTTGGTGCTAATCAGATCAAAGTTACATAAGCCAACACCAAACCAACTTTAGACCCAACAAAAAGATTTAACAAACTTTTTTTAAAATAATTTTCAGATGTGCAACTTTTTTTTTTAGGGTTTCAACACAGGAAAAGACGTTTAACCCCATTTATAGGATAGTTTTCTTAACATCTCGATATCGATGACGAGCCTCACGCGTCAAATGTAGCCAAAAGGCTTAAAGATGTTTATCTTCAAAATGCGTATTACACAAAAAAACAGTTTACACAACAACAACAAAAGCAACAAAAAAACGAATGAACAAACCAAAAATTATTTAATAGATAATGATGGAAAGATAAAGACAAGACAGTGTGAGAGAGAGTGAGAGAGAGAGAGAGAGAGAGAGAGAGAGAGAGAGAGACAGAGACACTTAAAGCGAGAGCAAATTGGATGCTTGCGCCAGGCGCTAGGTGATTAAATGCGACTCATATGTGGCAATGGGACACAAACAACAAACAAACGACAACAACAACAACAACACACGACAACAACAAACGACAACAGCAATCAAAACAGCAGCAGCAACCAACGACAGCAGCAGCAGCAACACTCAAAATGAAACGACAGCAGCAATAATTTTGCGCTTCAAATCATCTGACAATAAACATGAAAAGCCAAAGAAAACAGAGAGAGAGGGGCTGAGAGAGAGAGAGAGAGAGAGAGCAAGAGAAGATAAACAAAGCAAAAGTTTTTTGGCCACAGTCTTAAGTTAAGTCTTATGATTAATGCCACACAGTGTTGCAGTTGCGTCAACGAAACAAACACTTAAAGCAAACACTATTTGGGTAACCCGAGAGAGAAAGAGAGAGAGAGTGAAGGGGGGGTGAAGGGGAGGTTATTATTCATTCTTTATACAAACTTTTGTGGAGTGTACTTATTAAGTTGCAGTTGCAGTTGCAGCTGTTGTTGGTGTTGTTGCTGTTGATGCTATTGAACTTTTGCTATTTGCCAAGATTCCCACACACCTGCAACGGCAACAGCAGCAACAGCAACGGCGGCAGCAGAAGCAGCAATAGTAACAGCAACTGCAAAACAGCTGCCTCCCACTTGCAGCATGCAGCATGCCACAAGTGGCAACAACAACAATAGCAACAACAGTAACACCGTGTGAAACGTTCGACGCGAAGATCTTTTTGTATTATTTTTTGAGGCGTGACACGAAACTTTTGTTTCAAGTACGTTTTGTTGTTGTTGTTGGTAAGTTGAGGTTGTTGTTGTTAGTGTTGTTGTTGCGCCCTAATGCGATTGTCAGTTAGGGTAAATGACCGACGAATGACGGCAAAAATTGAATTATTTTTGCATAAATTGTTGCTGCTGCTGTTGCTTTAATTGAAGTTTTTGTGGCAAGTTTGTTGCCTCAGTCTTTCGTTTTGGCCCACGCGTTTTTTCTTCTTCTTCTGCATCTTTCTCAGACAGACAGCAAGCAGCAGCTGCGCCACCAGGATTGGCGACGCCCGTTGCACGTTGCACGTTGCGTTGCAAACAGCTGGCCGTCTCGCTGGCGACGCACAGCTGCCACATCTGCTGCAACACATCTTGTGTCTGTCTGCGCCCCAACACACAGCAAAAATGGGAAAAACTGGATTGGCGTTTTTGTGGGCGTGACATACATACACGCACACACACACTCATACGCTTACATACATATATATGTTTATACGCCTATATTGATAATTCTGAAAGAAAAATCTTCTCTTCGTCTTTTCAGTTTCTTTTTGTTTCGTTTTGGTCAGCGAAAGTTTCCAGCAGTTTCCTTCTCCCTCTTCCCCCCGTCCTTCTTTTCTTATTCTATCTCCGTTTTGTGCCTGTTCTTTGCCTGGCATTTTGTTAAATTGCACTTAATATTAATAGTCAAAACTGGTTAGAATATTTTGTTAAGGAATATTTTGTTATCGCTCAGACCAAGTGGAGCCTGATACACTGAGCGAAAACAGACTACATTTGTTAAAGCAGAAAACTGTTTTGATTATGTGATTCTAGTATTAAGAGTTTTGGGTCAAACATCTTTATATCAAGTTAAGGTAACGAATTTGCAGATTATAACTAAACTAAAAATGTTAAAAGAAAAAGAATTTTAACTTCTTTTTATCATTTTCCAGCTATTCCTTTTGAACTTTCATTTTATTTTAAGTAATTTCTTTCCATCTTGAAGCAAAGTAACACTTTATTATGAGTTTTCATTATATAAGTAAGTTAGGAAAGTAAATTTCAACTTCTTTTCAATCTTTTCCAGCTATTCCTTTTTAACGTTCAACTTATTTTAAGTAATTTCGATCCTTCTTGAAGCTAAGTAACACTTTCTTATGAGTTTTTATAAGATAAGTAAATGCAGAAAGTAAAGAAAAGTTCATTTTAACTTATTTTAATTATTCTCAACTCTTTCGCTTTTAACCTTTTTTAAGTGTTTTAATGTTTTCTTTCAAGATATTTCTTTCGTTCCTTGAAGCAAAGTAACACTTTATTTTGAGTTTTCACAAGATAAGTAAATGTAGAAAGTTAAGAAAACTTCATTACAACTTATTTTAATTATTCTCAACTCTTTCCTTTGAACTCTTCTTTAAGTTTAAGTGTTTTACTGTCTTCTTCGAAGATATTTCTATCATTCCTTAAAGAAAAGTAACACTTTATTATGAGTTTTCAGTGAAAGAAAGTGAATTTCAACTTCTTTCAATCATTCTCAGTTATTTCCTTTTAACTCTAATCTTAAATTATACATAGTTATATGTTCTCCAGTCTTCTTTGAAGATATATTTCTTTCATTCCTTGAAGCAAAGTAACACTTTATTATGAGTTAAGTATACCTCGAGAGAGAGATCTTCTGGCGAGATGTTCTCGTGTTGCATGTTTGCCTTGTTGCAACCTTACTTAACTATTTACATGCACTTTGCGCATATCGTACGAACACCGAACACCCTTGCTTCAAGGTATTAAACAGCAACAGCAACAACAACAACTATTGAAATTGTTTAGTTTGTCGGCAACTTTTGTTGTTGTTGTTGTAAAAAACTGGCTCAGCTTTGCTTTGCCCGGCTGCTTATCCTACAAATGCCAATTCGCCCGATCCCCCCCATTCCCCGCCCGTCTCCCGCTCGTCTTCCGAACTAAGCCAAAACCAAACCAAACCAAACGAAACTGAACCGAACCGAACCAGTCGGGGAAAAAAACACATAATCTGTCCGTCTGATTATCGGACGGTTAGCAAAAATGCCGTCTTAAAGCTGGCCAACTGGCGGCTGGTCGTCACAATGCACTGAGAGAAAAACCAGTTCAGAGCTATTCTGAAATTGAAATTACCATCATTTTGGGAACTACAAAAGCTGAAGACTCCAGATTTTGAATATAAGTTCTTCTTCAAGATTTCGAAAACTTTTTAGGTTTTCGATATACACACGTGTAATCGATAACAAAAAAAACTTGAATTTCGAGAAAACTTGAAAATGAGGAATGAAACTATTAGCAAAATAATGAAAATCCGTGAAATTTTTATTTCACGATTTACGTTTAAGAAACGCCGGAGATATGAAGACATCACGCATTGGTCCGGTAGTGCAGGTATGTACGTCGGTATGTCTGTTCGCCCGACCGTCTTCTCGACTGTATGGTCACGTGTAAAGGGTATCTTCTAGTTCTAGCTAACTCGACTAAAGCCTTCTTACTTGTTTTTATATGTATAAAGTTTTTAAAACTTAATTAAAGATAGTATTTATTGCGAACTTTTTCTTAGTATAAGTTTCCTTAACAAAGTTGAACTTAAACATTTATTCACAGTGTATGTAGAGGGTTATTAGGATTAAGAGAGACGGGCGGGCGGGGGGTGTGCTGGTGGGGGTTTGGGGAATGGGCCGTTGGGCGTTCAACTGGTTGCTGTTTTCATGCTGCTGCTGCTGCTGGTTGTTGTTGTTGCTGCTGGTTGTTGTTGTTGTTGCTTGTTTGTCCATTTGCCGGCAGTTTTGAATTACAAAAGGAGCCTTTTGTGGGGCCGCCTGTTTGCCTGCCTGCTTGCAACAACAACAACAACAGCAACAACTGGGGGAACTGCAACTGCAACAGCAGCAACTGCAACAGCGGCAACAGCAGCAGCAGCATTTTTATAATTTCAATTTTGTGTATCTTGTAAGATATGGTTGCAAACGTGAATTGGCATTTTATGTATTATGCATTCTGTTTGCCCTGAACACATATATATATATATATATATGAACATGGCATAAGGCAAACACAACATAATATATGTAACTCCAATTGTTGCATGTTGCATTAAGTAACTGTGGCAAACTAACTAACTGTTGCATTCATATTTCTCTTTAACACAGTTTAAGTGATTAAGTTAAGTATGTTTAATCTTTAATATGTTTTGCGTTCACATTTCGCATTTTACAGGGTATATTTCATCACAATCAATTAATTTGTGCAATTGCACAAATATGCAGTGTGACCAGGCCAAGATAATTAAAACACAATTAACGCCAGCATAATATAATTAATTATGATGACGACCTGATCATTACAATGATGATGATGATCATTATGATGATGATGATGATGTTGGCGATGTTGACGATGACGAATGGACAGGAAATGCAATTAACCGATTGGCCCACAACAGCAATAACATCCAACAACAACAACAACAAACAACAACAACAAGTGGTCAAAACGAAGCCATTCGAAAGTGTTTTTACCCCGTTGCACAAATCTTTAATATTTGTTTTTGGCTTACCCAAAATAAAGTAAGCGAAAAAGGGTATAATAGTTATCGTTACAGAGAGAAGATACCATATCCGACGACATATGTATATATATTTTTGATTGAGAGTCGAGCCTTGAGCAGATCCTGGAGACCATACAAGTAAGAGACTTTAGATTTTCAATATATATACTATAGGCAACACATATTTGTTCCAATTTATCGATAACTCTTCCATTTTTCGATATACACATAAAATTTAAAAACTATTCTAGGGAAGCTTTAGACAAAATAATGAAAATTTATGAAATTTTCAACCAAATTGGTTAAAATTTGAAAACTTTTCAAGAAAACTGTAGAGTCTAGACTCTAGTAATGAAAATCTATAAAATGTTCATTAAAATCGCAAAAAAAAACTATTAAAGATTGATATCATACGCATGAGCTTAACCCTACAGGATATGTGCCTAGTCGAGCTGTATCAACGAAAGCCTTGTTTACTTGTTTACCGTTGGCCAAAAAATGATTGAAAAATTGCTTAAGTTGCATAAGCCAAAAAAAAGCTGCAGCTGCAGGGCTGTCAATCAGCCAATCGGTCAATCAATCAATAGGAGCGAGGTGGGGCGGGGCTGAGCCGTGCCGGTGCGAATCAATTTTTATGGAGTGTGTGTCGAAATGAGAACTTTCTAGTTGCTTGAACTCTAGCCAAATTTGTGTATGTGGAGCAAATAAATAAATTATTTATGATGACAGCGGCAATAATTTTATTATCTTTTGGGTAAAGCCATATATAATTGAAGGCCGCACGCAATTAACACACACTTTTATGTGTTATTGTGATCTCCAGAGACGCAAGCAACAACAACAACAGCGACAGAAAAAAAACGATGTCATTCCGTTAGGCAGCTTAACAATCTGGCAACTTTAGACATGAGCTAAAACCAAAAACAACAACTGAAATAGGCTTCATATTACAAGTGTTGTAAAATTGTGATGGAAGAGTTGGATACAGAACGGTAAGTGTATGTGTGTGTGTATGAGCTTATTTACCTCATTTGTGTGGGTTGCTTAGCGCAGAAGAAGACAAGCGCACACCCAACAACAGCAACGGCAGCAACAAACACAAAACAACAATAACAACCAGCAGCAACCAACAACAACAACTACAACAATGGCAAAAGCGCTCTTCTGCAATTGGAGCGCAAAAAATTCTCGAGTTGCGAATATTGTGTTTTATTGTTGTAGTGGCTGTTGTTGTCGTTGTTTGTTTTTATTGTTGCTTACTTTTCCGCCTCTTTATTTTGTTTTCTCGTATTTGTTGTTTTGCTTGTGTTTTTTAACAGCTTTGCTGGCGAGTGCACTTTACACTTTTGTGGCTTGACTCTTCAGGCTTCACTGACTGCGCAGACAGGTGCATATTTGATTAATATTACTGCATGTGGCATGGCAGCAACATTTAATTATTTTTAGCACTTTCACACTCACTTGTACATAGCACGTGAACAAAAAGTGAGCTTGAACTTTGCAAAATAAATGTATCGTATCGTGTATTTTGGCGATCGTTTGATATTTAAACAGCCGGCGCGCGTAACCAAGCGAAAAGCGAAAAATGAAACCGAGCGCAATATGCAACCAAAGCGCTTGAAAACCAGCAACAAATTGAGCGGCTTAGCAAACCAGTGTGACCGTTGTTGGCGATCCACAGAATACCAGATTCGCTGTTGGCGCCTAATACCGCAAGAGAGTATGTTATCACACTAATGCGCAAATTAATGAAATATGCAAATATGACAAATTTTATTAATATTACATTGAACAGCAACTGTCGTTATTTGTAAATTGGTAACATATTAAAATAATAACGTATATTTGCGCTGCAGAGTGATGCTATGTTAACGCGCTCCAACACACTATATGTTAAGTTTTGCGATATATCGATAGCTTATGTGAGATAACAGTGACTGTAAGAGTGTGCCAACAGCTGTTCCGCATCGCCGCCGCCGACCGACTTATTATTTCATAATAACTTTTTATAGAACATTTGTATTTAGCTAAATTAAGCTGCAGGCTGAATTAAGTCACAATGCAAAGCACACGCAAATTGCTGAATCTGGCTCGACTCACATTTGTCCGCTCTGCGGCAACTGCCGCCGAACAGACAACACATTTTGGCTACCAAACGGTCAAAGAAAGCGAAAAGGAACAAAAAGGTGAATTACAATTACAAAAGCAACAACAATCGAAACTTACTTAAACCAGAACTCTTAACTCAACACCAGTGCATCAGGTGTTTGAGCAGGTGGCCCAGTCTTACGATCTGATGAACGATGCCATGTCAATGGGCATTCATCGCGTTTGGAAGGACATCTTTATTGAGCGATTGGGTCCAGCGCATGGCATGCGTCTTCTAGACATGGCCGGTGGCACCGGTGACATCAGTTTCCGTTACCTCAAGTACCTGGACAAGCAGCCAAATCCGTTGCAGCGCAAGAGTCACGTCACGGTCTCCGACATCAATCAGCATATGCTCAATGTGGGCGAGGAACGTGCCCGCCAACAAGGCTTGACCGTGGAGCGATTGCCAAATGCCAGCATTGATTGGAAGTGCGCCGATGCCGAAAAGCTGCCCTTTGACAATGATAGCTTCACCGCCTATACAATAGCCTTTGGTATACGCAATTGCACCCACGTGGATAAGGTTAGTCGGTGTGGAAGAGTAAAGGAACACGATTAGATTAACAAAGAGTTTCTTTTAGGTGCTCAGTGAAGCATATCGTGTGCTACAGCCAGGTGGTCGTTTCATGTGCCTGGAATTCAGCCATCTGACAAATGAGACAATGCAATGGCTCTACGATCAGTACTCGTTCCAGGTGATACCACCGATGGGTCAACTGCTGGCTGGACAATGGCAGGCCTATCAGTATCTGGTGGAGAGTATACGAAGATTTCCGCGCCAAGACCAATTCAAGAGTATGATTCAGCAAGCAGGCTTCGACCATGTCGCCTATGAGAACCTAACCTTTGGAGTTGTCAGCATACACTCTGGCTTTAAGCTGTAGTTTGCAGTGTTGTTGTTCAACACTGAATTATTATTAGAGTTCATAGTATAAACAATAAGGCCGAGCCGAGTTGAGCTGTAAAGCTGTGAAATATGCTAAGCACGTAAAAGCATTGTAAACGATTTATATTTCTCCCACTTAATTTTTTTTTTTTTGTTGATTATTTTCCATTTTTTACGAGTGCTCGTTAATATTAAAGTTTTTTGTATAAACATTGTTAACATATTACATGTGCCGACCAAATTTATGAGATTAAAAGTTTTATTGTGTTTTTGGCAAGCTTGGGAAAGACCTTGACAAAACATTTTGACAGTTTTTGTATTGAACTTTATGGTCTTGAGATTTTTTTTCGAAAAATTTCCAAAGTGAAAATGTGGGCTAATTGAAAATTCATTTGTGATATAATTAAAGCACTTTTGGAAACCACACCCACCTTATTGTAGTTCCCCCTCCCCACAATCACCCCCCACCAATTGTTTGTGTTGGTCATCAAATGAAGTGCAGGTGAAATTTATGCGTGTGAATGTTGAATTTTAAACTAAAGCAAAAAACGGAATCGAAATCAAATCAAAATCGAATCGCATGAAAAAATGCCATTAAAATCACACAACACACACGCATACACTCAAGCTAATTGATAGTTTAGCATAGTATTTCAAATACCTTAACACCTGCCTGCCCCACGCCTCCCCCCCATACATTATGATGATGATGATTGGCCCAGTTTTTGTTCCTGCCAAACATTTTTGATGGGTTTGCACTTTGGTGATGTAACCGGGTCATAAAAGGCTATACATAAACATAAACCATTAATAGAGTTACCTTTTTTGGATGTCTATGTAGCGCCTAAAAAGTGAAATGTGCCATTACAACAACAACAACTACAACAACAGCAACAAAGCGACGCCAACAAATGCGGAACATGCAAAATGAAAACAAGACTTTTAGTTTTGTTTATTTTATTTTTGTCATTTTGTACTACGTGCAGAAACGTGCAATGCATGCGTACCTGTACAACTGTAGACAACTAGACAGACAGTCAGACAAAACCATCAACAGTGGAACAAAATTACATTTATAGTTTTGTTGTACCTTTAACTCGAAGGGGTTCCAAGGGAGAGCAGAAACAGTGTGAGAAAGGATAATGAGAATATTTCCTCAATGAAACAAAGCTCTTTGAATATCAACTTTTCGTTTCCCAACACTTTGGTTTTGAACCACTGTGCGTGTTGCGAGCCAAACAGTCGTCGGGTGCAAATGGTGGGGAAAGAAGTGGTAGTGCTACTTGGCGTTAGCATAATCCATCAGGTGGGTCAGGTGAAATGGCCGCGTAAAAGTCATAAACTGACCAATTGCCATTGCTAGCCATGCCCATGAGAGTGGTGTTGGTGGTGGTGGTGTTAGTAGTATGTGTGTGTGTTGCACCAATTGGTATGCAATAAGCAGTGGCAATGATCGTCGATCGTCGGTCGTCGGGGCACTGGCGCTGATATCCGCTTTATAAATACAACAAAGACCAAGGAAGTTCATTTCATTTTCTTGGCAACAATCGACGCGTTGACATAATCCAACCAACCGACCGTAACGAAATCGAAAGTCGCCAAAAACCAACAAAACCAAAATACATTACTAACGGATTACCAAAGGGAATAGACAACACCAACAACCGAGGCAAGATGGTTTGCAGTCATGCAGTTAGGATACTGTTGCTGTTGGTTTTATTAGGTTGTTGGAGCAACAACGTGGAAGCTGCTCTGCGTTTGCGTCACTCAAGTCGTTTGATCAGCACCACACCCAGCACAGTGGCCACAACCACCTCGAGCAGTGAAGCTACCCCACTCGCCAGCGCTGAGCAACAGCTGCCGTCAGAGTCGGAGAAAGTACCTGCTGATAGGGAGGAGACAGCAGGGGAGACGGGCAAACATAAGCGTGGAATACTGCATGGTGCACATGGAGGACATGCATGGCCCGCACGCACCTATGCCGCCCAGTATGGTTATAGCTTGCAGTTGCCAGCGGGTGCTGCATATTTTGCTGCTGTACCACCTCATCGCCATCATGGATTCGTCAAGTATCCAGCTGGTTTGGCCGGCTATCATATCAAACACTTTTCACCAGCAGCAGTAGCTGGTTTGCTGCCCGCAGCTACGGCCCTGGGACCAGCATTGGGTACTGCAGTACCTGCACTACCGGCACTACAGGGAGTACCAGCACTACCGGCACTACAGGGAGTACCAGCACTACCGGCACTACAGGGAGTACCAGCACTACCGGCTTTACAGGGTCTGCCAGCTGTTGGTGGCCTTGCAACGGCTGTGGCTGGACCACCTTCGTATTTGCTGCGTCCCGGTAATGCAGTCGTCTCCTCGTACAGCGTCAACTATCCACATCAGCATTTGCATCGACCCATCAAGCCCCTACACTTCCATCATGCGGTCCAGGTGAGCAATATTTGTAATGGTAGCTTCTTCTTCCTACTGTCACACAACTTAATTACTTGCAGCCCACCTATGTTCAGGCCATTGCTCCAGCTCCATCAGCGGTGCCTATTCAGCCGGTACAAGCCGTTCAGCCGATACAGCCCGTTCAGCCGGTACAGCCCGTTCAGCCGGTACAGCCATTTCCGGGATTTAGCTTTGCAGCTGCCAGACCGCCCGTTCCCGAGTTTTCTGTCGTCCAGCAGTTTCCCGCACCACCCACATTTGCTGTGCAGCCAGCACCCGAAGTGCCTGTAGTACCGCAGATTCCACAGATACCACAAATACCACAGATACCTCAGATTCCACAGATACCACAGATACCAGATATTCCTCAGATCCCAGAAATTCCACAGCTGCCAGCTTTCCCCTCGTTCAGTATTCCACAATTCCCATTCCCACAAGTACCACAGATCCCTCAGGTGCCATTATCGCCTGCCGTACCAGCAGTTCCAGCTGTACCCGCTACTCCTGCAGTGCCCGCAACACCCGCTGTTCCTGTTATACCGACTGTTCCTGCTGTGCCAGCTAGCCCTGCATTCCCCCCGAATCCTGTTTTCCCAGCATTCCCTGCCACTCCCTCTTTTCCCGGTATTCCCACATTCCCTGCGACTCCCAACTCTCAATTCTTCCCCGCCGCAGTCCAGCCACCTTTGCCCCAACAGCCGCCAACTTTTGTGCAACCTGAGGCACAGTTCCCAGGTGGCATTGTGCCCCTACCAGGCTCTCAACCCGTCCAGCCGGACTCTGGTACGGCAATCGCCTCGCCACAGATACCCAATTCACCAAGACCGGAATTGGAACAGCCCGAGCAGGCATCGCCGCAACCCGCACAACCTCAACAACCCTGGAAACCAGTCTTCTATCAGCCACCAGCGAATCCCAGTCGCCCATCTATAACGCTACAACCACCTTACGGTGCTGCACCAGCTGAAGGTAAGATTTATTTTAACTCGTACTAGCTTGATTAATTTCATTGACACCTTCTTAATTAGGGTATCTACCACCGGTTGGTAATCAAGCATCAGCACAGCTTACTGCCGGTAGTTCCGCACATAGTTCTCAGGGCATCTTTGATCAGCTGAGCGATGCCGAAATCGAGCACATTTTCGCCCAGGCGAATCTAGTACAGCAACAACACCAACAACAACAACAACAACAGCATCAAGGCTATCATCACTACTGAAGCTAAGGTGTACCAAGGTCTCCCATCTTGTCAACATTTTAAAAACCCCAATTTTTTTTTTGTTTTTTTTTCGCTTTCATTTAAGTTTATGATATTCTTTCCATATATAATAAAGAATTATTTATTAAGTTATTTATCAAAAAATATTTAAGAGTTTTTTTATTTTCCTTTCCATGTTGAATTTGACAACACAGCAACCGTTAAAATTTGTAAAAGGAAAACGGCCAAAGAGCTTTTGTTTTGAGTTGCGTGAGCTTTTCACCTTGAACTTGATGCTTCTGCGTCTCGAAGCTTCATTTTCATTCATAAATTCTGCCCCAGCTGTTCATTCATTGAATGTGGGCTTCATTTCGGTCATCGGGACAACGGGGCAACGGGGCATCGGGCCAATCGGGACGTTAGGCATTGGGAATCGGGTGCCGGCACATCGACATCGTCATTACACACATGCCACATGTTGCAAGCGTTCGCTTGGTTCAGTTGTTACCGTTAGCTACGCGAGCGCGATGCCAACGGCTGCGCGCATCAAAAAAATAAAAACTAGGAAAACCAAAAATATTCAAAAACCATCGAAATTCAAAATTAATACACAAAACATTTAATCCCCAATTGAAAATCGACTTTCGTGGTGATCTCAGTTAAAATTCCATAGGAAAAAAGTTCAAGTGTTTTTAGATTTTTTTATAGTGAATATTTTGTTGTTGTTTCGTTTTGTTTTGTGTGTTTCGAACAATTCGATTCTGGAATTGAAAGATTTGCATATATTGTTTATTGCATTTAAATAGCAAAAATTACAAACAAACGAGAGAAAATCCAAGAACACAATCAGTTCCAGTCAGTGCCACATCTATCATGACCTTAATGATGATAATAATGCGTAAGTTTCGGCCTCATAAATTTGAATTCAAATCCGTTTTCGTTTCGAATGTGGCCCATACTCAATGTTCTGTTTATGCATTGGGCATTGGCCGAAAAGTGAAAAGTATTTCGTTCAATTATTTTATATACTCGCTATGTTGGCAGAATTCGACTGATTAATAACAACAAAACACTATTTAATGTTTTTTTTCCCCCCAAAATCTGCCAGAGACATTTGCCATGTGTGTACAATGAAACAGACGTCTCCCAAAAAATAAGTTACTCGCCGGCTAAAAAATAAGATAATAGAGATAAAGAAAGTGGAATTTTTGATGTGTTTGTGTTTTGATAATAGTTCTGAAAAACAAAATTTGAAAGAAATGAAGAACGTTAAGCATAAAGTTTTGAATAGATAAAATAGTTGTAAGGCATTTCATTCGGAAACTATGTTTGGGTTAATCATTCGTATTCGAAGTTAATTGAAAGAAAGAATGAAGGAAAGTTGAAGATCATAAACTATGGGAAAGCTGAAAGTTATTCTCAAAGTTATTCTCATTCAAAACACAAACAAAGTAAGAAATACTTTTAAAAAAAGAATATATTATAACAAAATATTAGAAAAAACCCATTTTTTTTTCTTAAAAACCCAATTGAAAACACTTAAAACACAAACAAGAAATCATAACTTTTTCTCCACATTAAAACATTTATAAGTTCTTAATTATATGCACCTTTTTATATCCACAAATTGACCCAATTTCATTCTCGAACTGCATCTATATTTATAACTATAAAATCAAATTATATAAATAGAAGTTTACAAGTTGTTTAGAAATGGAAAACAGAAATTTAATCATACTTATTTTCTTTCAAATTGTGAATTTTCTTCAAATCATCATTTTTAATTCATTTGTTTTCCAAAATTACCTTATATAAATTAATAGAATTGACATTGGACTCAATAACTGATACCATTAAAATCAGAAGAACTCTGTAAAGGAATGTGTAATAAAGCAGATGGTTTTATGCTTTCAATTGCTTTGTCGTTGGGTTAAATGAAAATTGTAATTTGCATATTAATTTATGGTATTAAATGGACGATGGACCAGAAATAGCACAAAGTGACTAAAGGGCGAAACATACAGCGAAGAGTGCGGGGGTGATAAGGGGATGAGGGGATGTGCAAAGTGTCGTTGATATCCGTTGTTTCATGTTCCGATTTACTGTAACTCTATTAAAATTTTTCGTAATAAAATGTCATTAAGCGTAAGTGCGATGCGGTGAAGTCTCGCTCTTAGATTTATGACCGGGAAGCAAAATGAAAAGGACAATGAGAAGCTGTCTCTTTCTCTTTAACTGGCTCTCGCTCTCCGTCTATCTCTCTCTGTTTCTCTTTGTGTGTTATTGCTCTAAGATAAAGTTCAAGTGCACATTAATGTGCGAGCATAATTTTGATTATCTATTGAAATATTTTTCTATATACAAATGTAATAAAAATACACTACTTAAGAATGAGAGAAGTTCAGGTTGGGGTCAGCCAGAACATTAAATATGGAAAGTCAACAACTGACCTTTGGAACTTGGGATTTCAGATTTTCTAAGTTATATGTTTTTAGTGCGGGTCAGAAAAGTAGAAACAAAGTAAGTGGAAATGCGCTGATAAAGCTTTGAAGGACCTTACCTTACCTAACTTTCCAGCCAATTCGGTGAACCTATCTTTCAAAACTTTATTCACTTACCTCAACTGCAAGTTTGAAAGATTGAAGTTCATTTGAATTTTTTTCTCAGTGTACAATACGATGAGTATGAGTTGGAGTTGCGGTTTGGTTGGGTCCAGTTTAATAATCCTTCCTTTTGACTTGTCATAAGTGACCAAAAGTTTGGGTTATTAGTAGCGATAACCGTTTCTAGCTTATGCAAATAAAGAACAAGCTTAGGACAAACCAAACCAAACAAACTCACAGAGAGATTTTGGGTTATTCGGCAATCATTTTGTGCAATGCGGTGTGAGGATTACATATACGGGATATGAGATACCCAAAGCAGTTGTTTGATGTTTGTGACTAATGAACTGCAACATGGGTAATCCCCAAAGTGCCACCAAATGGTCAGATGACGAAAAAACCATAGCAACAACAACAACAACAAATACACACAAACAGGTCATAAACCGAAAGCTTACACAAAGGTAAAAGTCAATGGCTAAAAGATAAACTTCAATCTTCAAATTGCTGCGGTCTGTTGTTGACGTTAAGATTTGTGTGTTTTAATTATGAAATGAATGGGTGGAATGTGGGGATTGGGGGTTTGGGATGTGGATGAAAGCGAACAACGCAAATATTTGTTAATTACTTCTTTTATCTTGAACAAACAATTTACGTTTTATGTTCTAATTATATTTTTTAATGGAATTTGATTCGTTGCTAAGCTTAGTGAAAATAACTTCAATTCTCAATACAACGAAATACTTTCTCAATCAACTTATAATATCTTAAAAGCTTTTGTTCAAAAACACTTTTAACACATTAGACATAACCTTAAACGTGGGAGTAGGACATAAATTTGCTTCGTTTCTCACAGTTTTCTTCTTACTTTTCCTAAGGTCAAACTGAAGTGCCGTATTTATGCAGACACTTTGCAGGTTTTGTTCTTTCTTTACTTTTTATACCCTAAGCCCATAAATGGGTAAAAAAGGGTATAATGGTTTTGTGCAAAAGTATGTAATAGGCTGAAGAAAGCTGCTTCGACCCCATAAAGTATATATATTCTTGTTCAGCATTAACAGTTGAGGCGATATTCCATGTCCATGATTTTTGATAACTTTTTAGGTTTACGATATACACATGTAATCGATAATAAAGAAAACTTCGTAATCTCGAAAATGAGGATTGAAACTATTAACAAAATAATAAACATCTGTAAAATTTTTATTAAAATCGGTTGAGAAACACCAGAGATATGAAACCATCAAGCATTGGTCCGGTATTGCACGTGTATGTCTGTCAGCCCGACCGTCTGTGTGGTCGAGGGTTAAGGATATCTTCTAGTCGAGCTTACTCGACTAAAGCCTTCTTACTTGTTTCTTTGTGCAACTTACCACCCAATTGAACGGAGGCATCCTTTTGACTTGGGCCAGGAAAAAACAAATAAAATGTTATTCAGGCGCTTACCCAAAATAACAATAATAATAGCTTTATCCATACACATACACTTAGCTAGTTAGTATAGTGTGTAGGTTGAGGACCAGATTTTGTGTAAACGTCCATTGCCTGCCAGACTCTATGCACAAAATGCTTTGATTTTCGATTTAAAAGCGTGTCCCCTGCAGCTGATATAATGTTGTCTGATTGGGAGGGAAAAAATGCGTAGGATACATAAAAGAGCAATATGTTGGTGAAAATGGTTGGAATGATTGGATGGATGGTTGCATATCTTTTGCAGGCAATCCAAAAGCAGCTTTGGTTGTAATTTGAATACTTTGCCCCACGCCGCATTCGATATTTATTGTCGCAGCACTCACATTTCTACCCCGTCGACGAGATATGCAGCTAATGACATACCCATAACTGTCCCCTCTTTATTTTTTTTTCTATCTCTTTTTGGTTGAAGTTTATGCTAATCGATGGCATAACTAAAACCCAATATCATGTGACAAGTTTGCATTCAGGGCACTTTTTGTACCCTGTAAGAAGAGGAATGTTCTTACTGTCTGTAGGAACTTTAAGAGAGATCTTAAAGGGTTTCTTGATTCACCTTCAGGTCTTCCTATCTTTTATTTGTGTACTCAATTTGTATTCACATTCCTTAACTAAAGCTCACATTCTCAAGCTCTTAACACCTATTTGTTTCTTGTTGTCTTATTTAAAGCCTACATTGTCTAATTGAATTGTCGGCCAGGTATAATGACTGAGACTGAAAGGTTACACATCATTAAACCACCACAATGAGGGTCGACCCAAATCTGAAAGTATCCATTTTCGGTAGATCTGAGCTGCTGTCTGTGCGTGGTTGGATGTGTAATTGAGCTAAGTGATGTTAAAGGAAGATGTAGGCAAGGCAATTTCAAGCAAATACCAATCCCCAATTGAGTGATTGTCTCTCTCTGTTCCCGGAAAGTTGATGCCAAATGTTTATGGACCAATGGATTATGCCCAAAGTTAGGCTCAAGCACTTAAGACCAATGGAGAAGAACGTGTACCCTTAAAGCTGATAACTATTGCGTACACTTTAGTTTTTCAATCAGTTTCAAAGGATATAAGGAAATCGTAACGATTATGGGTAGCTCAAGCGAAAAACCCGATACTAATTTTAAATTGGTTGCGTTGCGTTGTGTTGAAATCCCTAAAAAGAGGTTTTTTGTTGGCTTTAAAGTTTCTATAGTATTGCACTTTCACCGGAAAGATTATGGGTACTTGATACTTAAAGCTAAAAAAAACAGAACTAAACTATTTCAAGCATAGGGACAGTTCCTCATTTCCTAGAACAAATAAAAGTTACGATTTTACTAATAATTAGCTCTTAAAATCTAAATATAAAAAACTTCCCAAAGGACACAATAAACATGATTAATGAATAGGAAATTTTGTTTGTTTCTGGCTTAACAAACTCAACTAAATTTGACAAAACTTTGGTGTTTTGTTAATGATTTTCATACATTAAAAAAACTTCTTTCGCAATCGAGAGATTTTTACTGTTAAAGACATCTAAAAAAGTTCAACCCATAACTAAAAAACTTCTGCTGACAACTCTGTTTAGATAGTCGGTGATGGGGTTTGGTTTGGTTGGGGTTTGGGGTTGGAGTGGTTTGAAAAATTTCGACATGTTAATGTCAGGCGGGTTTCAAGTAATTAACATATGGTGGTGGATGTTTCCGCTGTTTGTGTCACTGTCAAACTCTGACTTTTAGACAAACACAAACAAAAAAACACATACATACACATAAAAAATCACTACCCATTAAGTTGGTAAGCTTTGTTCGACATGCCGAACCTTATATACACTGGAAACTAGGGTTAGCGATGACAAATATATGATAGAGTGGTTCGATCTTGAATCCGATATTGACAATTGATCTGAAACTGCAATAAAGAGGAGAAGTTGATCGAAAGATTCAGTTCCATAGCTCGAAGGAAGTGAGGAAGTGAAGGTCATGACTATATCGATTTATCTGGCGATTCTGATCCAGAATATATATTATCTTTATGTCCTCGGATAAGCTTCGTTCTAAGTATAAACATATTCAAGTGTATAAACATGCCACCAAATGAGGTATTTGCACAGTGGCAAATCTGATTATTTTTTGTGGGTTCTTGGTTATGTGTTGGTATGTGTGTGTTGGTGTGTGTGTGTTTGTGTGTGTGTGCACCCAATATAAAAAATGTCATGCGTAATTCCTTGATTGAAGCGTAAAGGCAAAAACAGCAGCAGCAATAGCACCAGCAGAGAGCAGCTGGCTTAAGTCAATCGCTCTCGCATGGGCCAAGTTTAAACGGACTATCAGCAAACCGATTTGTATATAACAGTTTGCGAATGCGAATTCGTGAATGTGCAAATGAATGTCGAGGATTAGAGCTGAGCCTACCGGGTCGTGAAATAACCAATACACTAGAAATAGACTTTTGGTTAATAATTCTAAGATTGGTTAATGGACGTTAAGACGAAACTTTCTTATCTAACTAAACCCAGCTTGGTATTGTATTCTTAAGTGGTTTTTTGTTAGAACTACACTAGATAAGTCAGAAAAAGTTAGAAAAAACGTGTTTTTCTTTCTTTCTCTTACCTCAACTATTCAATCAAACATTTTTGTTAAAGAACAAGGTACACAAAATCGGTCAAAATAGTTGAAACTTGATTTTTGGGTATATATTCAATAGTAAAATTATGCATTCACATCATTGCCTATCCCTTAAGATATTATCTCGTGAGTCCAAAAACAGAGGATAAGAAACACGTGTCCATCTCTAGCTCTAGAGGAAGCTTAACTTCCTCACATATCCCTGGTTGACCTTTTTTAGTTTTTTTCTCTTTTTTTTTTGGGGAACCAATCGCATTTATATTCATTTCTGTTTTGGTTGTTGCCACTTATTGACTTTCGTTCTATACCCTTCCGTCCACGCCGTGACTCGTGACTATGCTATATGGTATAATCTATTCCCCACCTTCCTCCCTACCTCCCCACACACGCACAAAGAACTTAGGGGAAGAAAATTTGCTTGTAAGTGTTGTTGGGAAATGTGTTGAAGAGCCATGAAATAATTAAATTGTTGTATGGCAAACAAGATTACGTGGCAAATAGTGCAATTGCTTGGCTTTAATGGGTTAACAATTAACCCATTGGTATGCCGGAATGCCGACTTATGTATCTACATACATATATGTGTGTGTATGAAGTATTTGAATATTTGGCGATTTAGTTTTTAAAAATAAATTCATTGCCTCGATGGCCATTTACAGTACCTGCCCGGCAGGGGGTCCAGAGGATGTTACAGGGAGAGTGAGAAAACGAAAGAGAGAGAGAGCGAGATAGAAAGCTGTATTTCTGTATGGTTTTGTTGTTGTTGTTTTTGGTTACTTAAACAGTTTTTTGTTTACAAAACTTGATTCTATTTCATTTTGGCTAAATGAATTGTATTTTAAATGCTGGCATTAATTGTTGCCTTTTGTACACACTACTATGGTCTGTGATCTGTAGTTGTGCACTCAGAGAAAAACTATATTAACTTCTTAAGTTCGTAAGTTCCATATTCAAGATGTTGAAGACGATTGAAAAAACTCTTCAAATAAGCTTATCCAATATGAATATTGCTTAGACAAGAAAAAGGAAAAAACTTTCTTTCCATTTTTGATTGTTTTTAGGAATCCAATTACTTGTTTTTCTCAGTGTTTGAGTCTCAGAAAAACAGCAATCTTAATTGAACAATAACAAAATTCGAAAAGTTAAAGAAAAAACAAAAAAATGAAAAACAATTTGAATCTAAACAGCAGCGCGAAGTGAATAAAACTTTTGGAATTTCTCAGTCGCTTTTTTCACCACAACAAACAAAAAACATTCCTCTACCTCTTTATAAATACATATATATATATATTTGTATGTGCTTAAAAGATCAGCTAAAGGCGCTTACCTCATCATCATTGAACAATTTCAAGCCTTTAACACACACACATATGTATGCTGTGTATGCGTCTGTGTTTTGGCTTAAGGAACATAAAGTTTAAGAAAGAAACGTATTTAAGTGTATTTTGATTATATTTACATTCTTTGTGCAATCTTTTTTTAGATTCTGTTGTTTGCATTATTAAATCCCTCTAAAAGCATTAAATATGCTTCCCAAAAATTGAACTCTCCCCGGTTTGAGCTTTATTTTGTTGCCGTTTTGAAGGGTTCCTCTATCAACAAATTGACAACCAATTGCCAGACAAATAATCCGATACTGACAACGAAAAAAAGGTGTGTGTAATGATGTCTTATGATTGCCCAGAACTCATTTGACCCCCGACCCTAAGAAAAAGAAGAAGACACTTGACCTGCTTAATCGATTATTTGACAAGTGTCCCAAACAAAAACCAAGTTAGAAGGCTTTAGTCGAGTTTGTTCGACTAGAAGATACCCTTAACCCTTTACCTCACACATACGGTCATACTTGATGACTTCATATCTACGGTTTTTATCTGCCGATTTGAGTTATCTTAATCTAAATCTTACAGATGTTCATTATTTTCTTACTAGTTTCAATCTTCGTTTTCAAGTTTTCGAAATACCAAATTTTTTTGTTATCGATTACATGTGCATATCTTAAACCTGAAAAGTTATCGAAAAATTTGAAACAAACATGCCATGCCTAGGGGTTAGAAGAGCTCATATCCAATATCTGGAATCTCTTAAGGGTATAAAAAAAACCCAACTTGACACGAAAATAAACACACCAAAACCCATGCGACCCTCTCACTCTTTCTTTCTCTGTCTCTGTCTCTCCCCTAACCCGATAACACTTGCCTTTTAGTAATTTCTTTAAGAGTGTGTGCGTGCGTGTGTATAAGTCGATCGTTTGCTTTATTCTTTATTGCTCTGGTTTCTATTTTGGTGGCAATAGCACCCTGCCCCTCCCCCATACCACGCGGTACCCCTAGCACGCGGTACCGCAGCACACAAAAGCATTTGCTTTAATTATTTCAAATGGACATAAACAAAAGCGGGCAATTGACCGCATTTATGGCGTTGGCCAAGTTGAAACAAGTGTGTGTGCGTGTGTATTTGGACCAAAAATATGATAATTTCGACCAGACGGTAAGAGGGAATACACTTAACGAAAATGCTTTCAATACCATTTCATTCTACTGCCAACAGTTCTCAATCTCTTCTTTAAGTGTAGAATGATGATTTTTGCCTGTTGCTAAGACGCGAACTGTGAGAATACTTTATCCGCATAAAGGGGGGGAGGCGCTACAAATTGTGGCAGGGCCAAGGTCATGGAATGATACTGATGATACTGATGATGGGTTTTTGTGTGCCTAATGCGAGGGCCCACGTTAGTTATACTTACATCTCAAGCTCATCAATCACAGCATCGCCTTGCCACAAACATTTCAATTTGCTGCCGCAAATCTGTTGACAAACGTCCTCAGGCAGGCTCAATACAAGTGCGGGGAACCAAAGGGGTGAGCAGGAACCGATGCAGAAATAGGAACAGCATATATATTAACACATACACATTAACACATTCATACATGTGTGTACACTGGGCAAAAAACCACTGACCTTACAATCAATAATATTGTGTTATGATTTTTTTATAAGGAAGTACACAAGAAATACAAAAAAAAAAAAACTATAAATAAATAAGAAGGCTCGAATAAGCGCGACTACAAGATACCCTTAGCGCTTGTCCTTAAACATACGGTCATACCTGCACTACCGGATCAGTGAATTTCTTAACCAATTTGAATAAAAATTTCAAAGATGTTCATTATTTTGTTAATAGTTTTAATCCCCATTTTCAAGTTATCGAAATCCAAGATTTTTTTGTTATCGACACCATATGTATACCGTTAACCTGAAAAGTTATCGAAAATTTGAAACAAACTTGTCCAGCATAGGGATGAGGAGAGCTTATATGCAAAATCTAGAATATCTCGCTTTTGTAGTTCCTGAGATCGACATATAAAAAAAAAAAAAATAATGAAATTTTAAAATTTTTTTAAAGATATATCAATATTATTTGTCAAAACTTGAAAAGGCTTCTAATTTGATTATTATTTGAATCATATTATCTGAGTGTATTGAAAACAGGAAATTTTCTTGAATGAAAAACAAAGCAAGTTGTATTGAGGAGCTTGTTTACAGTTATTCGCTCTGTCTGAAGGCTCCTCCCTCTGCTTCTTCTTCTTTTTCTTTGTGCAACACCCCTATCCTGGAACACACACATTAGCAACACATGTCAAGTCGCCCCCCGCCCCCCGCTACCAGGCGTTGCTCCTCAGCAGACACACTTAATTACACTTTTATGGAATCATTCTCGTGCAGTAACTTCCCTTCTCCTTCTCCTTCTTCTTCTCCATCTCCTTCTTCTTCGACTTGTTGTTGTTGCATCTACTGCATACTATATACATATATACAGATATATATACATATATACATATACAAGCTGCAATTGTATTGTATTGTTTTGTTGCAGTTGCAATCCTTTGGCTGACTTTAGTTTTCATTGCTTCGCTGCTGTCACAAGAGTTATGAGCTGTTGCAATTGCTCTATTCTATGCATTCTCTTCTCCCCTTCACCCTCTTCCTTGTCCCTCCTCCTCCCTGCTCCTACTAGTTGTTTGTTGCCTTATTATCATTGTTATTGTTATTTGTTTTTGCCGTTTTAACCTTGTCTTTGGCTTTTGACCATAACCAGCACAGCGTCTCCTTTAACTAAGTCCTGCTGTTTGCAGTATTTTTTTTTATCATCAAGTTTTAGTTGCTTTTAGTATTTTCTATTGTTAGAATATTTCACATTGAATATTTCAGTCGTTTTTGCATAACTTTTACAAAAAAACTTTAAAAAGAACATTTCTGAGCTTAATAAATATGAATTTTCACATTTAAAGATCAATAAAAATAAAATATAGAAAAAAAATATTTAAAAATGTAATAAAAACAATGCCAAATAAAACAAAAAACACAGCTTTTAATACCAAATTTTGCCCAAAATAAACTTAACAATAAGTATGCTTTTGAAAGGGTATATAAAATGTGTGTGTTCTATCTTAGCATGTTGCTTAATTTTAAGTTAATTTGATTTGTGGCTTTTTGTTGTTTGCTTGGATTTTTCATTTTTCAAATTCACAATTGTGTTTTTGTTTGTGTTTATCATGCCAACAAAAAGCTCATTTGCTCATTTGGGTTTTTCTGTTTTTTATTTCGTTTTAATTTCATGCGAAAAAGACAAGAAAATTCTCCCACTTTGTTTTATGGGGGGAATCCGGGAACATACATTGCTTACCTTGCTTATTATGATAATATCAACGTATCATTTGGTTCACACTTGATTAATTTGTATACACTTTAAAGGTATATTATGAAGTTTGTCATGAAATGTGTATCGCATAGAAGAAAAAATATCTGCGAATATATATTCTTTATTGAGTCTGATTTGAATCTTTTGGTCAAGTTCTTAGATGATATGTCGACGTTGATAACCAGATCGTAACATTATATCATGTACCATACCATAAGTTGACTTCGTATCAAGTGTATATAATATTCGGCATGCCGCAGAAGGAAGCTTCTTACTGATTTTCTATCCATCAGTTTTTGAGCTAATGATTTGAATCTTTTGGTCAAGGTTATAGATTGATATCCAGATCGTAACATTATATCATGTACCATACCATAAGTTGACTTCGTACCAAGTGTATATAATATTCGGCATGGCACAGTTAGCTTTCTCACATGTTTTTATTTCATTTTTTTGGATTTTATTTTTTGTCTATCATGTTGTTGGATGTAAATTCGATTTGGCTGAGGCTGCAGTTATTTATTTGTTATTGTCCTTTGTCTGATTAACATTTTTGTTGTTTACGTTTCGAATTTTTTCACATATTTTTTGCGAATTTTGTTTATTGTTTTTATTTTTTTTTTATCTCATTCACATTTGGTTGAACAGCTGTCGGGGGGCGGCAGCGATATCACCTTATCACCCGTCCCCCTCTGCAATCTATCACCCCTCTCTCTCTGTCTCATGTCGCCTGTTAGTTCGGTTGTCAAGTTGGTTCCTTGGAGATTTTCACGGGCCATTGAATCGTGGCCCAAATGTACTGTGCATAATTTTTATTACAAACAATTTCATTGCATTTTCCCACATTTCGCGTTTCGCGTTTTTCGCATATTTCGCAATACGCAATTTGTTGGTATTGACCCCAATGCCCCCGAATACCAATACGCATTACCAATACCAATACCCATTTAACCATCTGGCCCGATTGCATCGTAAAAAGTGCTTAAACATTAAATGCAATCGTTAAAAATGATAAATAATGAATCGACAAAGTGCCAAAGAAATTCAAAATACAAAATTCCAACTAACTAAATGTGAATGCAAAAGCCACAGACTATCTTATTCTCATTGAAAACAACGCAAAAGATCTATATATATATATGTATATATAAAAGATTTCTCCAACTAACTAAGTAAATCATTTCACAATTGACAACAAGAAGATTTATAAGAGAATTTTAGTTTATAATCCATTGATCTATTTGTATATCTAAAACTGAATTTTTGGTTTGTGCCAAATCAATAATATTGATAATTTATTAAGCATATTATTATAGTTATTTGACCTTTGATCTGAACGCTTTATGATCGCAAAATGTTCTTCCAACCATTTACGTTCTAACAATAAAAATTACAAGTTTTCTTCTTTCTTTTCTTACACTTTATAGCACTTCTTCTTTTCCTCTCGCTAACTGCATTGACCTGGGCAAGTAGAAGTACTGTAACGAGTAACGGGATGCAGATAAAGGCCAGTGTTGTGCAACGCAATACACTTTATATGCTCCGTGATAGTGTTGTGGGCGATGGAGATGGACAGACTGGAGACGACATTGTGAATGATTTGGGTATTCTCAATGTTGATCCAAATGAGTTGGATGCAATAGATGCGGCAATCCTGCTGCCAGACGAGAATGATAATTGTCCGCCGGGTTATTTCCATTGCAATACGACGGCACAATGTGTGCCACAGCGTGCCAATTGTGATGCTAGCGTTGACTGTGACGACGGATCGGACGAGTATAACTGTGTGAATGAGGTGGATGCCAAGTACTGGGATCACTTGTTTCGAAAGAATCCATTCGGCAGGTCAGATGATATACCAATTGGAAGGTGTAGTGAGTATAACCCATTCCTTCTTTTCCTGTCTTTCCTGTCTTTCACTGTCTTTACTCTTTGATTTATATGACTTCTTCCTTTACTTCATCTTCTTATCTTTTTAGCCTGGACAAACGCGAATTTCAGTTGTCCTTGTCGTGGCGATGAGATTTTGTGCCGCTTTCAACAGTTGACGGCGTTGCCAACTTCTCTACCCAACAGCCAATTGGCAACGCTGTAAGTACTAAAAATGTTCATAAGAAAATATTTGTGAAATGTTCCAGATATTCTCTATAAAGTGAATGATTTATTTGTTTAAGTTGGTATTATTATCTTCTTATTGATAGCTTTTAAAATATATATGCAAGTGTTGCCACCTTGTTAAATTTTTGACAAAAAGCAACCTTAATAGTTCATATTTAGTTACAAATATCTGTTTCTGAAAAGTTTCTTCAGTAATTTCTAACAATGTTTAGATTTCTTACTCATTGTTTAGATTGTAATCATATCCGTTCGAAAAGTTGGCGGCAACATTTTAATTGACTGTGACGCCATATCCCGTGTTCATATTTTTTCTATTCGATTTTATAGCGACCTAACTGGCAACCAATTTGATGTCATCAACGAAACCTTCTTCAGCACCCTGCCCGATGTGGGTAGCCTGTAAGTATGGAAAGGGAACTCCCTCAGCACACACACACTCTCAAAACTTTCACACCAAAACTTTAAAAATCGAAATTTAAGCCGAGAAGTTGAACATTTTTTGTAGAGATATTAGCGTCCTGCTCTGTTGTGCTGTGTTGAGAGTCCTTTAAGCAGGAAAAACGTTGCCGCACATACAAATTACACACAAAACTTGACTAGAGAGTTATGGTCTAAGAGGGATGTGAGTGGGCTTAGGGGGAGAGGGGGGGTGGCATGCCAGATAGAGCTCGTATCGTGTTTTGCAGGCGGTTGCAGTTTATGTGGCACTGTGTTAAAGGACACTCGACGTCGTCGTCGTCGTTGTTGTTGTCGTCCACCAGGGCTAAAGCCATTAAACCGTTTCAAACATACTGCGACAAATGGGTAGACTTAACACTGAGAAAACCGAAAACGCCGAAAAAATATGGTATGATATGTAATCTGAGATGCGTAACTAAGCCAGATTGGGAAAAGCAGACAGCGAGAAAAGAGTAGAGAGTAGCAAGTAGCGAGTAGAAAGTAGAGAGTAGAGAGTAGATAGTAGATAGTAGATAGTAGATAGTAGATAGTAGATAGTAGATAGTAGATAGTAGATAGTAGATAGTAGATAGTAGATAGTAGATAGTAGATAGTAGATAGTAGATAGTAGATAGTAGATAGTAGATAGTAGATAGTAGGGAGTAGAGAGTAGAAAGAAGAGAGTAGCGAGTAGCGACTAGAGAGTAAAGCCATTCGATGAGATCTCTTTCTTAGATTCCAAAGTGTTCAAAGTCAGAACTAGAAGAGCAGGATAAGAGTGTAACAAGTTTTCATTTCTCTCAGTGTATGTGCTGTGTTATTCATTAGCTGTGTGACCAGACTTTTGTATTTAATGCTTAGTCTGTCTAACTGTCTGTCTGTCTATCTGTCTCTGTACAAGAGAACATATTGGCCACATTGCATTACAGCCTAAGCACTTGGAAATCCATCCAATGGTCACATATGCCACAAACTTTCTAATCTCAAAAACAAGATGGGTGGGGTGGGGTGGGGGGTGTCAAATGTATGTCCTTTGTTGGCTTGTTTACTTGCCTACATTTTCAGTCAAATTTCATTCAAATTTTAAGCAACGCCTTAATTACACACACATATGGTCTGGTCAATAACAAACAAACGGGTCAATACGGAAGCTGATTAATCTGAGAACCCAAACTTGTCAACAATAACAAGAATATTATTTACATAGGTGGGGGGGTTAACTAAAGAATACTCTGGAAAAACAGTTATAGAGTTTAGGTCTTTGGGTTAGAAAATCTCCCTCCTTATTGCAAAGTTTCCACACACGTTTCAAAATTGTATAAGTACATTGTATATATGTGTATTATTGTATTTGTATAAGTTTACGGTTTTCCTGTTGCTCTTTTCACACTCGCATAAATGTATATATTGTGTATACGCCTCGCGTGTTCATTGTGGAGAAAGTTTTGGCTGTTGTTGTGGCAAAACAAACTTGACAATTGAATTTCTTTTTATTATTAAGTTTTATTCATTGTTTTCAGTTTTTGCATACAATGAAATGTGTTTTTTTTCTTCTTTCTTCTTTTTTCTTCTTTTTTTTGTTTCTTATCCCACATTTTTAGGGTACTCAAGTTTTGCTCAATCCGTGAGATACTTTCGCATGCATTCGATAGACTGGCCGCCATTCCACTAAAGACGCTGTAAGTATTGTGTGAAGTGGAAGTGGGGTGAGTTACAGGGGGAGGGAGGGGTAGTTGGGTGTTTGGTTTGAGGCATAACTCATAATTAAGTTTGATTATTTATTACTTAATTTATTTGTTGTTTCTGCTGCGGCTGCTGTGGATGCTACTGGAAAATGGACCACGTCTTGGAATCGCCTACCTCTCACTACATGGTGTGTGTTGTTGTATGTGTATTTGTGTGTGTTTTTGTTGTTTTTTCAGTTATATGGACGATAACAAATTATCACGTTTGCCAGAGCATTTCTTTGCCCCGGGCAATCAATTGAGAATTTTGTAAGTATATTTTTTACTGATCATAAAACATAATTAAGTGGAAAACGATATTACATGCATCTGGTCACACTTGTTTCTAATATGTTATGTCATTTGGTTTGTTGTACCTAATACATAAATATATATTTGATATGATTTGAAACAGTTTTCATTAACATTTCAACTTATACAAAAGATGAAAAAACTGTTGCCTACTTACAGGCGCTAAATGATATTACTCATACGCCCTCAACTGTTTAATGCCTCATTATTTACTTGTTTTATAATTGTTATTAACACGCTTTTTAGCTTATTTGCCAGTTAATATTAATCACATTAAGCCTTAAACGATTTTAGTTGCAATTTCAAAAAACAAATAGAAAAAAAACTTTTTCCATAAATATTTCCGCATTAACAATTTGTGTTTCCCTCGCTAAATGAAATAGCTATAAATTGTATTGAATTGTCGGCGATAGCAATTAAAAACGACAATTTAAGCAAGCAGCTCGAAAAGGAATTTATAGCAGATGTAAAAGTTAATTTTGTTGCCATTTTTTTTCGTATAATTTTTTATTCACATTTTTTATGTAAATTTCTGAACATTTAAGGGATTAATGAAAGCTTAGACAGAGATGTTAAATCGAATCTAACGGTAATGGATTTGCTATCTAGCACTGTATTACATTTTGTGCCCAACTGTACTTACGTGAAAAAAGGAAGTAAAGCCAAGCTGTCAACTTTTTGGTCAGAATAATTATTATTATTGGGTCTATAACACACGGGGGGAATCACAACGATAATAACAACAAAAAACCTGCTGCGTAATTGCCAATAACTATAGATTCTATATATAAGTATTTGTAAATGCACACACACATATATTAACATTGCACACAGGAGAGACAGAGAGAGAGAGAGAGAGAGAGAGAGACAGTTATGTGCACTCGCAATTGTTGATAGTATCATCATCATCATATCGTATGTGTGTGTGTGTTTTGGGGCTTTGGATTAAATATATCCCAACTGATAATAATCATGTGTATATGTATGTGTTGGTGTGTTGACCAGCCATTGTTGCGTATACGCATCGTTTGCCAGTCAGTTTGGGGTCATAAAGTGTTCCATTGTTTTGCACTCTCTCTGTATGCGACGAGTCTGTGGTTTTATTTTTTACGGTATTTTGTTGTTGGTGCTCAATTGACTCTGACTCTGACTCGTTCGTAAACTAAGTTGGGTTGTGTTAGAATAATAAAAATATTAGCACACGCAGCCAAAAGTAAAAGTTTTTTGTGTGTGCAGCAGGATTGGAACGGGGTTAGCTTTTGGTTATGTTTGCTTTTGTATATCCGGTTAAAGAAAGAAAGACAACAAAGACAGGCAAAAGGCGACAACCGAAACTAAAACAGAAAATTGAAAACAAAACAAAAAACATAAACAAAAACAACACATAAACAACTCAGTTACACTTTGCACCAGGCAGTAGCAGGAGCAGCAGGAGCGGGTGGAGTGAAAAGGGGTGCAAGGAAGGTAGGAAAAGTTAGTTAGTGTAGTCGAGCGATAGTTTTAAGAGATGGGTTAAAGTCGTGACACGAACTAGCTTAAAGGTAAAATGGCCTAAAAGACATGTTTTTCTGGGGTTTCCCAAAAAGAGCTTAAGAAATATTAGAATATTTTCCTATCTTGTAAGTAATTTCAATAAAAAAAGGAAACCCATTAATGGAACCCGAAAATCGTGAAGATTTATGATATGTCTTGATTAAAATGAAATATTAGATTTTTTTTCTATCTTGGAAGTAATTTCAATAACAAAGGAGAACCGAAGCAATGGGATTAGGAAAACCTTTTAATATAACCCGAAAGCCGCTAAGATTTATGATAAGGTTTGATGAAAAATTGCAATGAAAAATTATGAAAAAGAGCTGGAAAGATAGTTTTTCTGGTATGGAACAGGGTTTCTCAAAAAAAAATGCTTATGAGAAAGCAAACAAATGTTAGATTTTAACAAAGGAGAACGCAAACAATGGGATAAGAAAAGATAAGGAGCCCGAAAACCAAACAGATTTGAGATATGGTTTGATGATCAAAACTAAGTAATTTACATTCATAAACCTATTGTATGCAAATGCTTACTCATCTCTAATAGTGAGTAAATCAGTAGTCGATGGGGTCATAGCGTGCGTTGCGAGGAAAGGGAAGTGGCAGGGGCAGGGGTAGGGGAGTCTGCATCACCGGAGGCACAGATGCTGTTGGCATTGGCATTGGTTGGTTTTTGCCAACTTTCCAGCAGCAGCAGCAGCAGGCGTTACGCGTTGACATTTAAGCTGGACACAAAAGGCGGGGTTAAAGGGGCGAACTGATGTTGCATGCCGCATGCAAATTGCATTTAATGTGCTTATTAAAATGCTGTCTATCTATTATTTACACTCCCTGAACTTCTTCATTTGCTGTTGCTGTTTGTTGTTTGCTTTCGGTTTCTGTCTGTTTCACATTTTCTATTGTTCCACTTTTTGGCTTTGGCATACATTAAAATGACATTAGGACTAATGTGGCAAAGTTCTCTCTTTTCATATCTCACCTACAGAATTTTGGCACGCAATCAACTGAGCAGCCTCAGCCCAAGTGATTTTCGTTATCTGCAACATTTAGAGGAGCTGTAAGTACTACACAGTAAGAAAAACTCTTTCCCCTTACTTACCCGAACTTCTCCACTTTCCTAGTGATTTGCGTGGCAATCTTATTACGCACTTTGAGTCGCCGGTTTTTGGTCAACTACAGAACTTGGAGGTGCTGTAAGTAGGCTCTGCGAAAAACTTTCCAATCCGCATTAGTGTGTAACTCTTCCCCTTCTTCTCTTTAGCTACTTGAATGAGAATCGCTTGCGGCAGCTGCATCCGAACATGTTTCCCACAACTTTACTTCATCTGCACACGTTGTCCTTGGCCCAAAACCAAATCGCCAGCATTGCGGCGAACACATTCACATTTCCCCGACTCCGACACTTGTAAGTATCTGGTATGGTATGGTATGGGGTTCCTTAACTCTATTTGAAACTCTTTTACAAACTTACAACTTACTTGGGGTAAGCAGCTGGGCTTAGTTGATATCATTTTGTGTTTTCTTCTTTCTCGTTTTGCAGATTTTTGGCCGGCAATCAATTGTCCTATATACGCGACGGAACCTTCTGTAACCTCAGCTATCTTCAAGGATTGTAAGTAACAAACATATAAAACACCGCAAAACAAGAACAGAAGGAAAAGATGTAAAAATGTGACCTGACTATGGAAATACTCTTTCCTGTAGTACTCACAAATAATGTCAGAAGAAATTTGTCAAACCTGTCTAGTAGATCCAGAGATTGTGCCCCCGACAACCGCACTAAACCTTTCGAAATTGACAGAAAATTACTTGAGAAATTTAATAATAATACGATGGCATTCAACTGAAAGAAAGAACAAGCGAAAAACGACCCTAATTGAACGTAATAAATGTTTAATTAAAAGAAAATGAATTCAAAAACCATTCAAAATCAATCAATTGTGTGTAACTTGGCGCCGGCACAAACCTAATTATTCCCCCTAAGAAAAAATCGCATTCCAGTTGATTTTTTTTCGATTCTCAGTTCAATATTCTAATAAAAATAAGCTTTTGAGGGAGGGGTGTAAAATAGAAAAACGAAAAAATGCCAAGTGGCTGGCTGTATAAAAATCTGTTGTCGGATAAGCTGAGTTGGGAGTTTTTCAATTTGCTTAGGCTTAGGCCGGATAACCAATAACTAAACTAAGTGGCAAGCAGCAAGGACAGGAACAAGGACACTGCTGATGGGCTGTCCATATTGTGGTTGGTGGCAACAGCAACGGCAGCTCTTTTTTGTGTTTGTGCAACTTTCGCTTGAGGAATTTCATTTATCAATAATGACAGGCAAAAGGGACCCCACAAAAGAGACCCGACCCGAACCGACCCGACACGCCCTCTAACTGGAATGTGAAACGTTCACAAACAAAGAAACAGAAAAAAACCCAGAAAAAATAACAAAGTTGAAACGAAATATTAGAAAAATAACATTTTGAGATAGTTTTCTCTGAACAGAACTAAAGCAATCTTTGAGGGTCGTGTCGCACACAAATGATTTGCATGTTGTGGCATGCAACAAATGGCCGTGTGGCACACTGTACTACGTGCAGCAACTTTAATGATAAAACTTGTTTACAAACAAACACATTTACACTGTAAAAATAAAGATGTTTTTTGTGTGTTTTTTATGTTTTCCCTCTCCTTTTCCTTTTGCAGACATTTGAATGAAAATCAAATCGTAAAATTCGATTTGCATGCCTTTGACTGTTTGGAGAATCTCAGCTCCCTGCTGCTAACGGGTAATCGCTTTAAGACCCTCGATCCGGCTGTCCTACAAAATCTGAGCAGTCTTGACTTTATGTAAGTATCCCCAACATTACCCAACAAACAACCCGACAAATCTCAGAAATAGCTTTTTCACACTCTCTTTCTTTGTGGTCTGTCGTCTGTGTGTAATTGCCAAGCATTTCCAAGGAGGATGCCTTAACATATGAATACCCTAACCTATAGCTATTTAATGGGTATATTAGCTAATCAGGGGTTATGTCGAAGTTTGGAAGTGAACAGTTAGTTTGCTGTTTTACCAAGATCTTGCAAAATTTTGATTATTTTAAACATGATTTTTATAAACTTAAGTTTTGATTTCAGGAACAAATTACAGATTGTAAAAGGTTGGTTTTAGGTTCAGATTAAATAGTTTTAGTTCTTAACAAGTTTTACAATAGACATTTTCCAGGTATTACCTAAATACTTATCTATATAATGAGAACCTAGAACCTAATACAGTTAGAAAAGTCTATCTAAAAGCATACCCAAAAGATTCCAAGAAACAGAAAAGAAATGTTTAGGGTATCCTTTCGTCATATACACTCATATGTTCCTCTCCCTCTCTCTCTCTCTCTCGCTCTCACTCTATTGCCGCTTCTTATTTGCAGCTACTTTTCGTGGTTCCATTTATGCCGCGCCGCGTTGCATGTGCGCGTTTGTGAGCCACGCGGCGACGGCATCAGCAGCACCTATCACCTGCTCGACAATCAGCTACTGCGTGGCAGGTAAGTACTCCCAAACCCCCAAAACAGAGTTCCCATCAAGAGCCACAACAATTTCCTCACCTTCGTATTTCCTTAAGACTTTCTTCATTTGGTTTTGGGTTTTCTTGGGGTGCATGCAACGACAACAAAGCGTGCAACTTCCGATGTCTTTATTTACGTTAACGTTTACGTGTTTTCTGTGTTTCTGTTGACTGTTTACTTTTATGTTAACGCTTTATGTTTATGTTTATGCATATTGTTTTTTAACCCCACACGAAAAACCACACAAAAGACATTTTCTGAAAGGGTAAAATTACTTTCAGGAAACTTTCTGGAAGTTCTCAGTACTCAGTCGTTTAATTGACAATTATTACTTTCATAGGTTCATGGAATACATCAAGCGAAGCGAATGAAGCTTTCATTAAACAAAAGAACTTATAACATTCATTTCCCGGAAACACCTTAAAGCTTTCATTGAACAAAAGAACTTATAACATTTATTCCTGGAAAAGTTTCCAGACGAAAACTTTGTTTTGTTATCCATCAATAATTGAATGAAATGACTAAAAGCCATTGCGTAACAAATTTAAAGAGGGGCAAATAACAAATAAGTTTAGAAAATCTATTAGTTCGTTAGCTGGCAAATTGAATAAATTGAAATGCGCATGGGATTTGGCACATTGTTATATCAAGGATTATGACAAATGTACTAATAATGACAGTACAGGAGCGAATTTGAATAAAATCGAGTAGAATTTATTGATTAATTCCATTTTATTTGTAAAGGATTTTTCATTTTGTGTGAAGATTTTTTATTTGTTTTCTGTTCTTCGTTTTCTGTTCTCCCAGACAAGGTTTGGTTTCTTGATCATTCGAAGCGGGGGGACGATTAAATTGAAGATTCAATTGAAGAGAACACGACGAAGACGCTCCCGGAGTACCAGCATACGCATCTGATGCTGATGGTCCGTACTACCCAATGACAGTTGTTGAGTGTTTGGGTTCGAAGTCGATCCGCCAATCATACCGTTACGTCCGGCAACCGGTAGAACACCACCGCCACGATTGCGTGCGGCATCCATATGGGGATCAATGTGGGGGGAGGAAGAGGGGGCAGCACCACCATTAACTCCAGCTGCAACATTGGGCTCCACCGCAAGAGACGTGTATTCGAAATGCATTCTGTTCGTTTTCGTGTTCCGAGTTCGTGTTGTTGTTGTTGTTGGATGACCTTGATGTTGGATGTGTTTTCGGTCGAATCAAATTTTATTTTTTTTTGTTGTGCAATTTTAAAAACTGAATTTAGAGAATTTTCTCAACGTTTAAAACTAGACAGTATAAACAAATAATTTATTTAAACTGAAACTAGAAATTGACACTAGAATAGATTTTTCCCCAAATGACCTACTGCGATTTGAACCTTAGGACAATGTCGAAAGTTTCTTTGTCCTTCGGTATTTTCATTTACTTAACAAAACCGACATTCAGTTCAGTTCAGTCCATCTCTCCATCAGTCAGGACTTGTCATCATCTCAAACTTGGTTGAGTAATTATATGTTTGTCTTGCCCTTCCCCTCTTACTCTCTCTCTCTGTCTAGAGCGCGCTCTCTTCTTTCACTGCGATATGACATGTGTAACTAATGCAGACAAAGTGCTAAAGGTGTTTCCACCTTCCCTTAGACAATCTCCTCCCCTTTGTTTGCTTTCTGTTGCATCTCCATGCGCAAAATGAAAATTACATTTTTCCTTGGGTTTCCCTAAGTCGTTTGTTTGCTTACATTTACACGCTCTGCGTACTGTCTGAGTTTTGAGTCCGTTTCCCTTTTTCCCCTTCTCCCAACAATTTTCAGTAGTTTTCTTACTTTTTGTTTGAGTTGCATTCTCTGCTAGTGTGCCTAATGTGAGTTTGAGTGTATATTTGAGTGCACTCATTCAACTACTTCGGTCGTCCAGTGACTACTCATGTGTACACTGAGAGAAAAATAGATAACATAGTCTATGTTGTTAACGATTTCATGGTCATGTTATATGAAGTTGATGAAGTTGAGAGTTTTTTTCATTGAGTTGCCAATTTTTGGTTTTTTGCATTAGTATTTCGCAACTTAAAACAGTTTGTGATATGATAAGATATTAATTCAGAATATTTAGGAACATTTTCCAAAACTCTTCATGCCAAACACCATAAGATTTCATCTCTTAAAAGATTTTTATCTTAAATCTATTTTAACAATATTTTCTATACCAGAATTTGCAACAATATTTTTTCTGCAAGTGCTTAAGCTTCAAAACAAACATCAACACACTTCTACAGATATGTGTGTGAGTGTGTGTGTGTGTGTTTACACATACGATTTGCCCCAACATGGCTGAAAATGCCGGCACGTTTTTTGCCTTAGAATGAATTGTTTGTTTGCTGCTGCTATGAAAAAAATTAAAAAATCAAATATTAAATATTCTGTTTAAATTACTTTGCTGTGTGCGAGTGTGTGTGTGTGTGCTTGCGGCATGTTCTATTCTCCGTTTAGCAGCCTAATTAAGCCAAATTTTAAGCGTATTTGAGCAGGGGGGGCGCGCACATGTGGCAAGAACTTAACTATTTGAAGCGTAAGAAAAACATTCAAACTTTTAGTTGGAATAATAGTGTATATACCATCTTGGAACACCTGGCTTAGATGGAAAACTTAAGATAAACTTCTGGTTAGATGCGTAAATGTTTTAAGTTTTGGGGAGCAGTGTTGGTAAACAGCTTGAATTTGATTACTCAAAAACTTGATTTGCTTACTTTTTCTTATCTTTCATGAGATAGTTTTATAGCACTTGATACAATTTTGGATGTACTTGAAGCTAGTTGAAGCTGCTTGACAGGCAGCCTTAACTTAAGTACTTTGTCTAACTTAAGCTTCATCAATCAATCATAATTCTTTGAATATGCCCCCCCTCCCCATACCACCCCCTCAACTAAGCTTTGTGGCATTAGTTGAAACGTATGTCATGATATTTGATATTTTCTTATGTATATGTACATATGAATGTTAGTAAAGCAAATTAATGGTTGATGGCAAAACTGGCAGCGGGCATAAATTATATAGCTCTCTTCTACAAACTGGATAAGCCGCCCCGCCCCGCCCCCATCTCTCTGTTAGTGGCAATCATAATAAGTAGAGTGGCAGGCAGCATTCACAATTCACAATTGTTCCAGCTGCCCCAACGAGGAAGCTAAAGAGAGATGCGTTCTCTGTGTATTTCTGTGTATTCTGTGTCCTGGCAACCGGAATCATAATTCCGAACAACAAACAATGACTGCAATAATGAGCACATGAGTCAATTGACATTCGTGACAAAGGACAGAGAGAAGGCGTTTGTAGTTAATTGGCCAAAATGGCATTGAGTCAATGGGAAATGGTATGTGCGTGTGTGTGTGTGCGAGTGTGTGTGTTGTATGTTTGTTAAAGGCATTCTGAGGAAGCAGCAGAGAAGAGCACTTCAATTTTATTCTTTAATTGCCCAAAATTTATGTCATTTGATATACCATGTGAAGCAGCTTATTTCCGTCTTTCTCTCTCTCTTTCTCTCTCTCTCTCTGTGTCTTTTTATATCTAATCCGCATGACACAGCACAAAAGTTTTAGTTTGCCAATTGAATATTAATAAACTGATTGACGGCAAAGTTTTGTTCTTCCTTTGAATGAACTTCAAGTTCAAATGTCATCAATTATCACATTTTAACCAAGAACTGGACTTGAACTTTATTAAAAATTGATTATTTTGCTTGTTGTTGTTGTTGCAGTGTTTGGGTTATGGCCTCGATTGCCGTCGTTGGCAATCTGCTCGTATTGGCTGGTCGCTATTTTTACAAGTCTCGCAGCAATGTTGAGCATTCACTTTACTTGCGCCATCTAGCGGCGAGTGACTTCCTTATGGGCATCTATCTGACGCTCATTGCCTGTGCAGACATCAATTTCCGTGGACAATATATTCGACATGAGGAATCCTGGCGACATAGCGAACTCTGTGCATTTGCTGGTGAGTTTCGAGCTGAAAACTAATTTAATGGTCTCTACAATATAACTCTTTTTGTGCTTGAAGGCTTTTTGAGTACCTTTAGCTGTCAGTCATCGACGCTGTTGCTTACCTTGGTCACCTGGGATCGTCTTATGTCCGTTACGAGACCGCTCAAGCCACGTGATACAGAAAAGATTCGGTAAGTGGAATGATTGAATATAAAAACATCTTCAATTATACTTACAATCTTTTTCAGTATTGTATTACGCCTTTTGTTGGTATGGGGCATAAGCTTTGGACTTGCTGCAGCCCCTTTGATGCCAAACGATTACTTTGGTGCTTACTTCTATGGCAATAACGGTGTTTGCCTCTCACTCCACATACACGATCCCTATGCAAAGGTCAGACCTTGGTCCAAGACCAACAAAGAGAAAGAGATAGAAAGATTGTTTAATGTGTTTGATTTCATTTACAGGGTTGGGAGTATTCAGCTTTACTATTTATCTGCATCAATACCATTTCGTTGATCTTTATACTCTTCTCGTATGTGCGCATGTTGCAAGCGATACGCGACTCGGGCGGTGGCATGCGAAGCACTCATAGTGGACGTGAAAATGTCGTTGCCACACGGTAACAACAAATAGAGCAATTCACATTTTGCCAGGTGGCAACGCTTACGTTGATCCTTTTCCGTTTTTGTTTTCGTTACAGTTTTGCCATCATTGTGACCACAGATTGCGCCTGCTGGCTGCCAATTATTATTGTCAAAATAGCTGCACTTTCAGGTATGCTATACAGCCGTCTCGCTCTTGCACGCGTGTCGCTCATTGGCTTCTCAATAACTGTTGCTATACTGCTTTAGGTTGTGTCATCTCACCGAATTTATACGCCTGGCTGGCGGTCCTGGTGCTGCCAGTTAACTCCGCACTAAATCCTGTGCTCTACACCCTGACAACGGCTGCATTCAAGCAGCAGTTGCGTCGATATTGCCACACCCTGCCCACCTGCTCGCTGGGCAACAATGAGACGCGATCCCAGACCCAAACGGGCTACGAGTCCGGCTTGAGTGTGAGCTTGGCGCATATGGGTGGCGCCACTGGCATTGGTGGATCTGGTCGCAAGAAGATGTCGCATAGGCACATGAGCTACTTGTAAGGTGTAAGGGTGTGGCACGATTGGGGGCGTTAACTGGGTAAACTGGTTAAATTGTAAATGTGATTTAATAGTTAAATTTTTATTATACATATATTGAATATATGCAATTCTATAAATAAACATTCGGTATGTTAAATATATAGTATATATACATGAATTTGGAATCATTTTCATGCAGTTTGTAACTGCACTTTTAAATCTAAAGCTAGATATCAATGCATTGTTTGTAAGTTTTTGTTTATGTTTTGCTGTTGGTGTTGGAAGAAAAGAAAAACTTACAAACTTTATGGATTTCGATTCGTATTCGCTATCAGTATCAGTTAAATGCTTTCAATAGCAAACAAGTTGTGTAGTAAGTTATAACGATATGCTTTTCGTTCGTGTTCTGATATTGTACAAAACGAAACGAATACAAAATCTTCAGTATTGATATCAATTAACTGTTTGACTCTCGAGTATTAACTAAACCAAAGATGTGTATGTGTTTGTGTGTGTGAGTGTGTGTTGGGGTCTCTACTGTGGTTCGGTGGCAATTTTGGTAAAGTTAGGCACATAGTGATAGGGTCCCTCATTCACATAGGTTGTGAAGCGAACAGTTTCAGTGGCTGCAAACTCGCTGCTCACCGACAGCACCTGCATGATCTCCCACTTCAGAAGCTTGACATCCTTGTGCAGATGGCTGTTGCGGGAGAGCAGGAATTCGATGGCGCCAGCAGTGCGCTGCACAGCCTGTATGCCCCAGACGTAGCCGCAGAGGGCTTTGAGTAGACTCAAAGCGGGTATTTGGAGATCCGGGAAGGGAGTTTTAAGCAACTCCATAATGTGATCAATGTGCTGGCCGCCAGCGAAGCTCTCGTACCACATCTTCAAAATGGAGCTGTAGAAAGTTTTGTTTAGAATCAAACCAAAAAGAAAGAATCAAATATTATAGATTTGCCGTACCTGATCTCATCGGGTGGATTGGTGGATGGGTCCTGGGCATATATGACTTCCAGACAATTGAGTAGACGAATCTTGTAGTTGGCCGCAATTTTCTTGATGTAGTCGGAAAATTTGCGCATTGTATCGTTCATGGCAGTCTTGTAGTGAAGCTGCAGCAGCGTCTTGCCGTGCACACTGCTGGCCAGACTAGCCAGTGCATCCATGGCGCTTGGCAAGCACTCCTCCCTGTCAGAGACGAGCAAATCAAAGAGGCAAGTCACCATACGTGGATAGCCGGTGATTATCTTTTGCGGCTGCACTGCAGCCACTTTGCTAAAGAAACTCATGACGCTCGGTATCATTAGGGCGTCCATGGGCTTCTCATCGATATTCTCCACACGGGTGCTTATGATATCGAAGATGTTCATGCGCTCCATGTAGTTTAGGCCGTGGTTCTGTTCGGCCAATGGCACCAGAATCTCCAGGACGCTCGCCTGCAGCAGTACATCGTCGATGTCGTGATCTAGTTCACCCATTGCAGCATTCAAAATGAATTCTACGTTTTCCAAGGCGGCGGCACTGTGCTTGGCCAAACGTACGGCCAGCTCGTAAACGCGACAGCGGATGAAATCCTTCTGTGCACATAATTCCACCAGCTTTGACTGCACAGACCCATCTGTGGGCCACTGAAGCAACAAAATCTCAAGAATATGAATAGCCTTAGAGCTGCAAATTGACTCCTTACGTAGCAATTCGTCCATTACTTGCAGTATTAGCTCGTTGTTGGGCAGCGGCAGGACATTGTTAAGGCCTTGCTGCCGGCGCAGCTCATTTACCAACAGATGGAAAACGTGAGAGCGCAATTCCAAATTGGAATGTTGTAGCGCCGAACTCAACAGTTTCGGCAGCTGGGCATCACTTGTGTCGAGCTGCAGTTGCTCGATAGCCGAGTGTATTAAATCAACGGCTATGCTTACCATCGGCTCTTTTGCTGCATCTGCGACAACGGCGCATTCATACAAAGCCGGCGAGCGCAGCAGCGCCACAATTGCACTGTGCGGCATTGTCGATTGCTTGTTGACGAAAGTGCGAATGCTGGTCAGTGTCGCCATCTGATCGTCCTGCTCATTTAGCTTACTCAAAAGTGCCAACAATTCGTCCTCCATTGCTTTTGGGTTTAGAATTCTTTTTGGCAACTGAATATGACAATCAAAAAATGAAATGAAAGAACTGAAATACTAAGAGCCAAGCAGCTGAACGCTCAGCGATACCTGCTTGTCACTGTCTGATACAGGGATGGATAAGCATCGATGTATCTCACAAACATATATCGATGCATTTTGAGCGCACCGATACTTGGTTGCCCGCCAACAGCTGCAGAATATAATGTGATTACTATATGCAAAAGGATCGGTGTAACAATATGTTATTAGTATCAGTTTAAAAATTATCACTTTAAGTTTATTTGTTTTGCCTTACATTTGTCGTAACTGCTTAAAATAGTAATGTTGGACTATGTGAATGTGACCATATGCAAAAAATACCAAATGCTGTTATGTGTTCTGTAAAATGTTATCGAATCTCCGAATTGCGTTAACAGTCGTAACAGTGTCCACCAGGTACATATTGCAGCCCTAGCCTCGACGCCATTTTACAGAGACACAAAATTTTTTTGTGACGCAGCGTTGTTGTAATTTGAGAAAAGAGTCCTCTAATATAGAAAAACACGCAAAATTGAAGTAAAAATGTCGCAACGTTTTGCGCCTGGCCAAGCGCCAGTGCAGTCACGCTATCAGCCACCGCCCCAAGCGCCTGGCATGCGTCCCTATCCCGGACCCGGGACCGGCGCCAGTTTCCCGGTAAGCTTCGAAGCAAATAATCGATTAAATGCATTTTCTGGACTGACAAATCAAAAGTGCTTGCAGCCGCGCGGATTTCCGCTGCACCCGAACACAACGCAACCTGTACCTGGGAGCGTCGTGGGCGCTGCCCCCGTCGGTGTCGGTCCCGGCCCATCGCTCCTGCAAAGAAGCACCCAGCCCAGTTTCCAGACCGGACTACGCGGCAGTGGTTCCGCTGGCGTTGGCGGTGGTGGAGGCGGCAGCAAACGTTCCGCTGAGTCGCGCAATATGAACAGTGGCCCCAACAAGGGTGAATTTGCCGGGGCCGGTGGTGCCAAGAAGAAAAAGAAACTGGCAGATAAAATCTTGCCACAAAAGGTGCGAGACTTAGTGCCCGAATCGCAGGCGTACATGGATCTATTGACATTCGAACGTAAACTGGATGCAACCATAATGCGCAAACGTCTGGATATACAGGAAGCACTAAAGCGGCCGATGAAGCAAAAACGTAAGCTGCGCATATTCATCTCAAATACATTCTATCCCAGCAAGGAGCCCAGCAATGATGGCGATGAGGGTGCCGTCGCCTCCTGGGAGCTGCGTGTCGAGGGCCGTCTGCTCGAGGATGGCAAAGGTGACCCAAACACGAAGATTAAGCGCAAGTTCTCATCGTTCTTCAAGTCGCTGGTTATTGAGCTGGACAAGGAGCTTTATGGTCCGGACAATCATCTGGTCGAGTGGCATCGCACACATACCACCCAGGAGACGGACGGATTTCAGGTGAAGCGGCCTGGCGATCGCAATGTACGCTGCACCATACTATTGCTGCTCGACTATCAACCGCTGCAGTTTAAACTGGATCCTCGACTCGCTCGGTTGCTGGGCGTGCACACGCAGACGCGGCCTGTCATTATCTCGGCCCTCTGGCAGTACATTAAGACGCACAAGCTACAGGATGCCCATGAACGAGAGTACATCAATTGTGACAAGTATCTGGAGCAGATATTCAGTTGTCAGCGCATGAAATTCGCCGAGATACCGCAGCGTTTGAATCCACTGCTGCATCCGCCAGATCCGATTGTCATCAATCATTTCATTGAGAGTGGTGCGGAGAATAAACAGACCGCCTGCTATGACATCGATGTGGAAGTGGATGATACGCTCAAGAACCAAATGAACAACTTTCTGATGAGCACCGCCAGCCAGCAGGAGATTCAGGGTCTGGACACAAAGATACACGAGACAGTGGATACCATCAATCAAATGAAAACGAATCGCGAATTCTTCCTCAGTTTTGCCAAGGATCCGCAAATGTTTATCCATCGTTGGATCATAAGCCAGACAAGGGATCTCAAGGTAAGTGACAAATGACTGAACCATTTGATATACCGATATTCTAATGTGTTTTTCTGTTCAGCTAATGACCGATGTGGTGGGCAATCCGGAGGAAGAGCGTCGTGCCGAGTTCTACTATCAACCGTGGACGCATGAGGCCGTCTCCCGTTACTTCTTCACCAAGGTCAATCAGAAGCGTGCGGAACTGGAGCAGGCGCTGGGCATACGTAACGGCTAGGCACTGTTTTTTATGTTTAGTATCAGGATTAGCTCCGTGGAAGCGTGTCAAATTGTCAAAATCGTCTTCAAATCACGTCAAATGCACACGAAATCAGGCGATACTCTTTTTTCCTTCGGCAGTTTAGTTTAAGCTCTAATGCTACTCTCTATATATGTATACTATATATAATTATGTATATCACATTTTTTTGCCAACAGCACAAAGTTGGCTAACAGCTGCAACAATTAAATGCATTATGCAAAATAGACAAAAAACCATAAAGCCTACCCGTAAAGTTTGTTATTATTTTGATACCATATAGATAGATAGATAGATTTGCAATTATGATAAACAGTGACATTGATATATTAAGGTATGGAACAATACTTAGTTAGGTGTAGCACAAGTTTTACATAAAACTTAAGATTAAAATAGACATTGCACTTATGCATATACATATATATAAAGCGGGTATGCGTAGATTATTATGTGGGTGTAGTGATGTTTGATTATAAATGGGATTTTTAATTGAACGCCTCTCTTCTCGATTCGCAAATTTAAGTCTAAATCTTAAAACATATAATTCTTCGTAAAACCATTTTTTGTATAGTGAGCTCGCGCTTTGCATTACATACATATATATTATAAATTAAGGGTGGAATTGTTTTATATTGTGTTCGTTTTTTTTTTATTATAAACAGCCTATGGTTGCGACTAATTGCTAACAAAATCGACGGAATGTGCAACTACTTCTAGTTAAGCCAATGTAATGCCTTCAGTTAAGTTTAGTCTCGCTTCTTTGCCTTGCCAGATTTGGTTGTGGCCTGTGGCGCCTGCTTGACAGCTTGTTGCTGTGATGGTGGTGGCGCCTCATCGATGGATGCGCCGGTGTCGAGACGAGTCTTGTCGACCGGATAGAGCCAGCGCTGATACAGATAGATGAGGAACACGATATCGTCACGCAAACAGGCCACACGATGAGCCGTCGGCATGGTAATGATGAAGGCAAAGAAGTCATCGATGAACGTATTGAATGCCTTGTACATGAAGGCGCGCCAGGGTAGGGCAGCGACAGATTTCAGTTTATAGTTGACAAAGAGTTGGGGCAGCATGAACAGGAAACCGAAGGCATAGACGCCATTCACCAGCGAGTTAAGAGTCCAAGAGTACCACGAGCGATGCGGCTGATACAGCAGCGAATAGACAGCGCCACCAAGACACAATGGATACAGCAAATAGCTCAGATACCGCATGCCCTCCCGATCGAATTGTTGTGTCTGCTGTTCGGCCAATTTGCCATTGCTGGCATTGCTGTTATTGGTGGTGGTGGTGTCATTGCCATTACGCTGATCCACTTCCTCCAGTTTGCGATTGATAAACGAACTGAAACTCAGCTCGAGTCGAAGTATTTTCTTGCATTTCCACAACTCGATCAGAGTGCCAAGGCCAACGGGCACCAGCACCAGATACGATGTGTCCTCATCCAGCAGATACAGAAAGATCACAAACTGCGAGAAGGCGCGCCACAAAGTTGTTCGTGTCGAGAGACCCTCATACGATTGTTTCTTTCGCCAAAATGACACGTCATTCTTGAAGCTCAAGAAGTCAAAGAGCATCTGTTGATTACGATGACGGATTAAAATCAATTAAAGATTCGTTTCATGGGTTTTCGTGCTACTTACATGTACGCTGGATATGAAGATGGTGCCACAGAGCAGATAGACATTTGTGTCCGAGAATATGCCCTTGACCTCATCGATATCCTTGTTGCCGAAACCAATTAGGAGCAGAGCCTGTGTGGCATGCTCCAAGAGCAGCATCAGACGCAGTTTGCCCACACCCACGGGCTTGTAGTGAAAGGTGAATGTGAATTCGGTGAGATTGTTACGCACTGGCACCAGATCCTTGAGTCGTGTATTGAACGTGTCCGTCTGGACAATGGGCAGTATCTGTTGCATGCGATTCACGCGTATCAATTGTGCCAACTCTGGCGGCACGTCCTCCTGTGACAGCGAGAAGAGATCCGTTAACAGTGTCACATACACATTGGAGCGTATATGTGTGATGGGTTTAGAGGCACTCGTCGTCGTCGTTGTTGTTGTAGCTGCCACCTTGTTGTTTTTTGGTGGCTGCTCTGTGTCGGAGCCTAGGAGATTGAATGCCTCTGCCCGTGGCACCATATAATCACAGAGATTAAGCGTATGCACCACGGTTGGACCATCACGACGCAGTGTGCGCCACTCAAGCGGCTCACCCTCGAGAGCCAGCACCACATGCAGGTAGAGGGAACCATTGCGACGCGTCTTTAGCGGCACATCCAGCTCGAAGTCGTGATCAAAGGGTTGCGAGTAATCGAACCGCTTCTCCTTGTAGACATCATTGATCTCCGACGCGATGGGATTGCGATTGATAGAACTGAACAGCGCCAGCTGCATGCGTGGCCGTTCCGCCAGGAACGATGTGTAGCAGGGTGAATCGGTGCACTTGAGTGTCGTGAACAGCTGCGACATCTGATAAATCGAGTTCAGGATGTAGGCTAAAAATGCCACGCCCACCATCGTTGAGATCGATGGCATTGCCATGGCGCTGCTGGCCGGGCAGGTGCTGGCTGATGATGACGGAGATGGGATTTGCCGAACGCCTGAAAAATCTAAGGATTCGTTGTATGTCTGAGTGGGTGTGGTATGTGTGGCGTTGGCAGCTAAATGAGTTGAGAATACAAAATAAAAAAACAAAACAAAAAGAACTATGAAAATTTATAATTAATGCACATCGCTGTGTGCGCTAAATGCCGGCGAATCTAATGAATATGTAAAGATGTATGTGTGCGAGTGTTGGCACTTCAGAGAGAGAGCAGTGTTGTAAAATGCCGTTTCGTTAAGAGCTTAAGAGCGTAAGAGCTTGGGCCTGTCCTCCCACTCACATAACAGCGCCCAAGAGACTGCAATTTAGTTTATACATGTGCTAATTTGCTATGAAAATAAAATACACAATTCGATAAGCCTTTCTAATATGTAAAAGCAGAAATAGTGAATAAATTTGTTTTTGTGTTGGCAGCTTTTCTTTGGAATCTTTGTCAGCTTTGGAAATATGGTCACCCTAAATCGTTTACATTGCTAGCTAGCAGCTGCACACACCAGTCAGGTTGCGGTATAAGCTAAATGTACAGCAAGTAAATATAACGGAAAGTCCGTTTTGTTTTTTGTATTTGGTAGCAGTTTTATTTGAAGGATTATACATATAACATACATTACATATATAGTATATAAAGTATATATATACAACATGAACTTGTAAAATTAGGTACTAGAGTTGTGATTTTTGTTATATATGTATATGTATATCTTTTTTTTTATTATGTATATAATTATAGCTATTAAGTACTATTAATTTTCGTCACGCACAAAATTTCCAAACCTTTGGAATAAATTAAACGACTAAAATGTACACATTACGAAACAAAAAAAAAAACAATGTCGAGGAGAAAGAATACAATTAGAAAGAGATAAGTGCAAGTGGGAAAAACTTTGAAAATATTGGGAAAGTTCAAAGCAAAGTTAAGAAAAGAAATGGAAATAAGATAAGAATTAAGATATGTATGTGGATATGTGGGTATGTATGAACGATCGATGCTATAAATATGTGGACATTTAAGAATGTGCTAAACGAAGGGAATAAGGGATAAGAGTATATATATATTATATAGCATAATGAGTTGGGGGGAAAAGGTTTGTCTATAAGGTAGGGTTTTGTATATATATATATATATATGTATGTATTCGTTTATAGTATAGTATAACGCATAAATATAGTGTTGGGACGCCGGCTTAGGCGATACGTTTTTTTCGACTAGGTGACAAGATTTTCAGCATTGTGACCACGGGCGCCTCAAACGACATCGAGACGACAAAGGACAGGAAATAGGAGGCGACCGTCAGACCAAAGAACATGACGACCTATATTCAGAAAACAAAGAAAAGTATTAATATATATAAAAAGAGATCGCGAGAGATCGCGAGAGAGATAACTTACCATTAAATCGCCACCAAGATGCAACGGCGCATCCGAGTTGAGAGCCATCGATCTGATGACGATGGGATGCACCAAATATGCACAATAGGTGACACGCGAGAAGGGATAGAGGAAGGGAGCGGATAGCAGTGAATTAACATAACCGCCATAGCCCGTCGAGCAGGCAATGGTTATCCAGGCTAGCGAAAGAGCCCACGCCGAATGGCTCAGCGAACTGTAGGCAGCAGCCGTAAACTGTGAGAGGTCCGTCCGATAGAGTCCGAAGACCAGGACGAACAGATTCAACATGGCCAGGGTCCAGGCTGTGGCCACCGTCAGCTTGGGTAGACGGATCTTGCAATTGGTGCGGAAGAGTATCCAACCGACAGCCATGCCAATCAGATAGGGTCCCAGACGGGTCCAGGGTTTGTCGTAGATCTTGTCGAAGAGAGCCAGCGGGTCATCGGTGTTGGGTCGATGGTTGTTCGTGAAGGCAATCACTGCTGTCGTTATCCAGGAGAGCACCAAAAACACCAGAGTCGTTATCGCAGACAGTTTGAAATGACGTACACCGACAATCAAAATAATAGCGCCGATCATATAGAATTGTGTATCATTTGCCAGATACCAGCTCCACAACATGCACTGTAAGAGATAGAAAGGGAAACATTAGATTCTCTTAGAAGAGAATGTGTAATGTAAGACTCACCATCTCATCAACGGGAAAAAGTGTGTTGATGTAGAGTATGTTGCGCCACCAATAATCCGGGCAGGTAATATGATCCATTGTGGGTGGATCGAATATGGAGTAGGCCGCGAGGTAGCGCATGGTCACTTGGACAACGCCGAGTACGAACAGATAAGGTGCGGTTAGGCGCATAAACCGATACGCAACAAGTCCAAAGAAGTGTGCCGTACCGGCAGTAAACTCATTGGCTCCTTTGCTCAGCTTATTCAGCTTGCCCTTCGCATTCGTGCGGAAGTACAGATAGGAGATGAGGAAACCGGAAATGAAGAAGAACGTATCGACACTGAACGGTCCATTGGTGATGGCCTGAAAGAAGAAGTTCTGCTCGACCTTCTTGCGCATCTCCATGTTGTCCGAGTACTTGAACACCACAATGCACGTATGTCCCAAGATGACCCAGGCCATGCTGAAGGCACGCAATCCATGAATGCAGGGTATCGTATCGGCGCCCACATTTCGGTCACAGATCGCATTAAAGTTCGTGATGGCCGAGAAGGACAGCAGAAGTTCCGAGTAGATGCTCAGCTTCTCCGGCTCATGCAGATGACCCTCCAAATGCTCATCGGAGTTGCTGTTGTTATTGTTGCCTCCGCTGCTGCCGTTGCCACTACCGCTACCCCCAACACTCTGCAGCTGTGTCATTCGCTCGTGATCGTGATGATGTTCGAGCTCTAGGTCATGATGCTCCAGCTCCAATTCGTGGTGATGATGCAGACCATTACCGCTATCGTTGTCCGCATTGGGTGGCAGATTGAGCACCAGCTGATCGAGTTGTTTCAGCGAATCCGCTTGGTTCGCCTGCTTCAGCGCCTCATCGTGAGCGGTCATTGTGTCGCTGTAGTCGGACGAGGCACATCCAATGCCTGAGCTCGTCTCGCTGTTGTTCATCATCTCCTTGTCCTGCAGACGCAGTGCCTCCTGCAGCTGCCGGGTCAAGTAGATCTCGTACAGCGTACCGCAACAAATCAAACCCAGCACAATGCAAGATACAATACTACAGGAAGTGGAAGAAGATAAGAGAGAGGTTAGAGAGGAGATCGGAGAGAAGAGCTCTGTTAATTAGCTGAACAAACACCGAGGGGAAGGCGTGGTTGGCACCCGAATGGATAGTTTCGCTTTTTATGTACTTACATACATACAGACAGACAGACAGAGAGACAGACAGATAGATATTTTGGGCCGCTAATGGTTAAAACCAAGTTAAAACTCACTTTATGTTTGTGCTCAACATTAGCGCCATTTATTTTTGAAAGTGTGTGTTTTTGGTTTGGTTTTGGTTTTGGTTTCGGTTTCGGTTTGTTGGTGTTGGCCATCGATCGAAACTATTCGAAGCGAGATTGTATTAGTTGTAGTACTTACAGCAACAGGCAGAAGGTCTTGTCGGCCCAAATGTTAAACTCCTTGTCGGTCGGCACACGTATATCAAGCACCCTTAGCTCTCGACTCGGTAGATCCCTTCGGGCATATCCACTCATCTGTTGCACATCGGCAATGCTACAGCTCGACGGCAGACACATGCCCATATAAATGGTTCGAAGCTAGTAAAGGGAGAAAGAGACAGAGAAGGGAAAAATTAGATTTAGAAAGAGTTTTTAAGGTAAAGCCAGAAACAAAGTCATTATTCGCTCGATTCAAAAGCAATTTGAAACCCATAAAAGTCAAGATCGAATGGAAGAACCATGAGAAGCATGTAATGGGAAACGTTTATTCTATTAGCATGGGGCGAAGTGTAAGTCAAGCGAAGTGAGAAGTTTTTCGTTTACCTAAAACAAGCAAGCAGTGTTGCTTGAAATTGTAATTGTATGTAAAGTTAGGTAGAAGCAAGAAGTGAACAAGACTAGTTAGGTACTACCATAAGGTCTTACAACTCTTTTTTCCATCTCCTATAGATGAGATTTGATTGTTTCTCAGAATCTCCCAACCTAATTGTCTGATATAGTTACTTTGAAAAAACTTTTAACTTGATCAAGAAGCTTCTCATTCGATTTCAGTACTTTTCTTATTCTCTATTATTTGATTTGATTCTCTATAAGCTTCTTTGATGTCTTCTCAGTTTTGCTCTTAGATAACTTCGATGAGTTAAAATTAGGTAGAACCAAGAAGTGAACAAGACTTGTAGGTACTTCCATAAGGTTTATCATAATCTTCTTTCCGAATCCGTTTAGATGGGATTTGAACGTTTCTCCCAATCTTATAGTCTAATCTAGTTACTTTGAATAAGCTTTTTCCTCTCTTAAGAAGTTTATCATTCAATTTCAATACTTGTCACCTCACTTTATTTGTTCTAAGATAACTTAGCTAAGCTTCTCCACTTACCACCTGGGTTGGCATCGTTTCATTGAGCTGCATCTTGAGCACATAGAAGCCGGGCACAAATGGTGGCGGTGGATTGTAGACGCTGCTGTAGGCTTCCGCATAGGCCTCGGCAAAGGGCAGGCCATTATTGCGATTATCCTTGTTGTCCTTGCTATCACTTTTGTTGTTGCTGTCGTCGCCGTCGCCAGAGTTGCCAGCGTCACTCGAGAGGGTGCCGGTGCCATCGTAAATGGCATCGCAAAGGGCCAACGAACCCATCCAATAGTTGTTGCCATAGAAGAAACCGGAAGTATAATGACCGGAAGCATCGTCCACTGCAAAACAAAAGCAACAAAGTAAGACAAAAAAAAAAAATTAAATTATGCTTCAAGAGAAGGGCATTCGTTATTTAATGAGTGTATGTAACCCCTTCTTTTTTTCCCCCAGTTGGAGTCAGAGTCAGTCGTATGGACTTTTTGCGCAAAATCCCCATAACTTTTTCTTCTCGTCAATAATTGTTGTTTTGATTGTTTGCCAGTTTGCCAGGCACTCACTTTTTGTATACCCTGTAGTTTGGAATTCATCACATTTACTTTGTCTTATTCACTATAAGTTTTAGTTGGGCTGTTATAGGGTATTCTGCTAGTCTATCACACTTTTACTTGCACTTTTTTTCTTGCTGTTTTTATTGTTTTTTTTTTTCTTCTCTTGCTGTGTGAAAAGTTGCTGCGACTGCTGCTGTTATATAATGTTGCTTGCCTCAGCCAAACACCTTGCCCCGCAACCGGCACTACCACTCTCTCTCCCCTAACCCTGCTGCTTGCAACATGTTGCCAACACACACAGTCACACAGCCTCTGGATTTGTAGTCAGTTTTTTTCATTTTCTCATTCGGTTTTTTATTACTTTTTGTGATCTTCTCCCTGTACAAAGTGTGTAAATGTAAATGTATTTGCACAGTATTGTTGTTGTTGCATGTTGTTTGTTGTTGTTTATCTTGTAACCAGTTGGTGGCTAGTTGGCCACTCGCTTATTGTTGTTGCTGTTGTTGTTGTTGTGGCAACCAGTTTCGCTGAATTCGTAACTGAAAATTGAACACACACAAAAATTGAAGCTGCTGCTGTTGCTGTGAGGCAACAATTTGTTGTTGTTGTTGTTAGTGTTGTTGTAACAGTCATCATTTTGGCATTTTGGGTTGACAACTCAGTGCTATGTTTTTTCGAGTGTGTTGATTTACTTTACTTCCTTTTTGGCCAAAATCCAATGCAAAATATATTTTTGGCCAACTTGCCTTGACCAAAAAGCCACCGCTGATTTATGGGGTGTCGCGGGGAGCGGCGGAGGGAGGGGGGGTGTTGGTTGTTGGGCGGTGGTAGGATGGTAGGTAACGGAGACAACTTGGCCTACAGCTGCTGCTGCTGCAACCAAAGTGTTTTGGCCATGACCATGATGATGTAGTTAAAGCTTGTTATTTTCCTCTTTTTTTTTTTTTGATTTTTATTTCGTTCAGTTTTTGACAAAAAATGCAGTTTTTGAGTTGAGTTTGAGGTGGCAGGCAGCAAAGGGTTTGAAAGTGGGGCAGTTGGAGGGAAGGCGGAAAGCTAACTGGATTTGCTTAGAGATTAGGTCATATCGTATGTGGAGTAAGCCGCTTTGGCAGGGGGAAAAGGGAAATCTTAGGTTTTGCTTTTGGTTTTTGTCTTTAACTTTTTATAGATTTGAACTAAAAATAAATCCGAAAACTTAACTGAAATGAAGTTTAAGCCAAACTTAACACTTTGTTAATTGATGAAGACATATTTTTGTTCAATATTTCTCCCAAATTCGCCTTAATTTAATATCCAAAATCAATTCTCGAGCAGCTGTTAAAAAATGTGCAAAAAAATCAAAAATAATCAACAAAAAAAATAAAATTGACCCAAAAAAAACCTCTTTTTTTCCCACAAACTCACCGCCCCGCCCCGCCCCAGTTGATTCACCCTCACATCTTGACAATCTTATTATTATTATTATTATGTTTTTTGGGTATTTTTTTCGGTTTTTTTTCTCTTCTTTTTTTTGCTTTTCAATTTAATTTGCGATTGAGGTCATTTGATTTTTGTTGGTTTTATTTGTGTGTTTGGCTTTTATGTAATTGTTTAGGCCAGTCTTTTTTTCTCTGTGTTGTTGTTGTTAACAGTGGTAAAAGCTGAGACCGAACGTTTTGAATCTGTGGTTTGGGGGACCTCTAACTAGTCAGATTTCGTTTATTTTTTTCTTCTTTATTATTTGTCTGTTTGTTTATTTGTTTATTTATCTCTTTTTTTTTCGTTTTTTTGATGTCTCATGTTCAATTGAACGTGTCATTCAAGCGTTGAACTGATGAAACATCAGCGCCATCAAAACAGATTCCAAAATGTGACAAGACACGAAGAGACCGACACAACAACATCAAGGTGATAACACGTACCAGTATCTATGGTATGGCATGATATGATATGGTATGGTATGGGTATGGTATGGTATGGTAAGGTATGGTATGGTATGGTATGGTGCGGTAAGGTAAGGTATGATATGTTATGGGTATGGTATGGTATGGTATGGTATGATATGGTACATGTCTCGGCAGCCGGAACAATGTTTTCAAATATGCAGCAAACCAGGTAGTTGAAAAGGTCTCGTCTCGACTACCGTTTAACCCCACTTATAACAACACCCAGAAACACCCAATTTTCATGATTTTTTATATCATGTACTCGCCGTACCGTTGTTGTTGTTGTTGTTTTTGTTATTGTACCCATATCAATTCTTGTCTCTTGTCTCGCGCAAGGTCTTTTTCCAACCGAGAGACAGACAGCAAAAACAAACTGTCTGAATAACACGGTCAATGGGAATTTGGTAGTACGTACTATGTACATATGTATGTGTGTGTGTGTGTATGTGTGTGTTTTATTATATCTTGACAGTAGTTAATCAGTTTAAACAGCATCGAGGTGAATTGAAAATTGTGTTGACAAAACTATAAAACGAAAACGAAATTAATTAATCTACAAGACAAATGCCGCATTCTTTTTGATGTTCATGATCATATGTATATAGCTCGTACAGATCTTAAGTTTTTTGTGTACTATATACATATGTGTATTATTATATCTTGATAGTAGTTGATCAGTTCAAAGTAAACTTGGATCAAAGTTTTCGTGTTGATAAAATACCATTTAAGTATCTAGAAAAATACCTAAAATAGTCATGCAGACCCTTAAAGATATATATTTAGATAATAATTTAGATATAATAGATAAATACAACAAGAAAACATTCCACAAATTTGTCAGCTAAGTAAATTTCAATAAGTATAGGGACCAATCGAACCATCTAAAAGCTGGTTCCTACCAAAGATTCCCTCAAGATAGCTGAGGTGCATTGAAATATTATATAAGTTAATCTTATATGGCAAAGGGAATGATTAGAGGTGTTATTGTTCGTCGAAACGATCTTAGCCTATTCAGAAACTTTAAATGGATAAGAAACTTAACTTTCTTGATATGAAGTTTAAGGTTATGATATGAGCAGAATTGAAGCTTTGGGATGAACCATACTTAATAACAAAGAAAAACAAAAATGCAAATGATAAATACTTTAACTAACTTAAATGCAAGAACAGTGTGACCAATTGTGTGAAATACTCTATAAGCCCCTTACTCTTCTACATAGAATTTGTCAACTGAACAAACTTCAATGTTGTTGTATTTGATTTCATACTTGACAACAACAAAAAAATACTACAAATTCTTAACTATCCGAGCTAACTTAAATGCAAGTATAGTGTGACAAATTGTGTGAAATATTCGATATACCCCTTACTCTTCTACATACTCTACTACAAAGTGTGTAAAAGAAGAATCTTCTCGTGTGGTTAAATAATTTTCATCTAACTGAGAATCAGTATTGTCTATATAGGAAGCAATAACACAGAGTTTCATAGCTGTCAGCTATGTGCGACTTGTTACTGGGTATTTTCTGCTGCTTCTTTGGGTTTAATTGTGTGTATTTTTCTAATGTGTTCAGTGTTCAGTGCTCAGTTTTCGGTTTTCAGTGTTGAGTGTCATTGTTTGAGTGTCAATGAAATCGCCAGCAAATTGAAAACAATCAGCAAATTGTCATAATTAGTGAATAGAAGCCAAAGATTAGCGAAAAGCAGGGGCACTCTTGGAGGTTAAGACCATTTTTTGTGGAGGTTGGGCCACAATGGGGAAAAAATCCCAAAACCAAAAACATAATAATAATCATATTATCGCATTGGGGTTTATCTGAATCGGGTCAACGACGGCGCCTGCGCAACAAAGGTGTTAACACTAAAACCGATTACAGCACAAACATCATATGAGAGGGGCGGGCGGGGGGGTATAAGTGCGGGTGAAGGGGGGTTCGTTTGACATACCACGCCCCGAGGGCGTCATAAAATGACAGCGACAAAAAACCAAAAAAAAAAAAATAGCTGTTGAAATTTTTTGTTTTAATACCCATTAACCAGTGAAATGGGTAAAGAAGGGTATATTGGTTTTGTGCAAAAGTATTTAACAGGCAGAGGGAAGCGTCTCAGACTTCATCAAGTATATATATTCTTGATCAGCATCAATAGGTGAGACGATATAGCTATGTCCATCTGTCTGTCCGTCCGGTAGTTCGGGTGTCTGTATGTAAAACATCTCGATCTCAGGACCTACCAAAGCTACAGACTCTAAATTTTGCAAATAAGCTCTCCTAATCCCTAGGCGTAGTAAGATTGTTTCAAATTTTCGATAACCTTTAAGGTACACATGTTATCGATAACAATATAATCTTGAATTTCAAAAACTTGAAAATTGGGATTGAAACTATTAACAAAATAATGAAAATCTGTGAAATTTTTATTAAAATCGGTTAAGAAACACCAGAGATATGAAGCCATCAAGCATAGGTCCGGTAGTGCAGGTAATGTGTATGGTATGTGTAAGTTAAGGTGTTAAGGGTATCTCCTAGTCGAGCTTACTCGACGAGCGCCTATTTAACTTTTTTTTTTTGGCTTGTTTGATTGATGAAACGCAAAGCTGTACAAAAAAAAAAACAATCATAAATAATGTGCTTAACACACGAAACACAGCAACAAAAGCAACAATAACAATAACAACAAAAGCAACAATAACAATAAGTAGTTGTCGGAGCCGTCGTCTGGCACTTATTATTATTACTATTATTGTTATTGTTATTGTTATTTTAAAGCTGCCGCCCAATTCCCAATTGCGAAAGGTTTGCAAAAAAATAATAAAAATGTACGCAATGCAATAAAAATAAAAAAATAAAAAAAAAAAAAAAATATATATTTCGTGTTTTATTTCTTGTTTTGTGTTGTTTATTTATTATTTAACATTCGCTACGCGTCTCAAATTTAAAGTATTGCAATTAAAATCCTGAACAAATTGTGCGTCAGAACCATTTGACAATGCCATAGAATAAAAAAGTTATGATTATTATTTGAGATGTTTAAGAATTTTTTTGTTTTTCCGAGTAATTAATGGGGAAACAAAAACTGAAAACTTGTGTCTTTAATGTGTTTTATGGTGTTTACGTGTGTGTGTGTGGCAACCCTTAAACCAAACCAAATATGATTATGATAATGATAATGTTCTTCTGGCTTCTGTTTGTTTTGTCACTTTGGTTTTACTATTTGGAGAACAACATTATTAACATATGTCAATACCAAACAAACCAAACCCCCAAAATCAATCAAATCTTTTGCGTAATATTTCTAAATAATACTACGTTTCATAAGACTTGTTTGATGAATTGGTGTGAAATATGATTAAGATATTCTCAAAACCCAGCTGAAAACTGAAAGTAAATAGTCAACAAATTCCTTTTCATTACGTTGTCAAGAAGCAAAAATATTTAAAGCTTAACATAGTATTTAGATAACCAAACAGGTAAGAAGGCGAGTAGAATCGATTAGAGGATACCCTTAACCCTTTGCCTTACACATACGGTCATACCTGTACTACCGGACCAATGCTTGAAGACTTCATATCTCCGGTGTTTCGCAACCGATTTTAACCAAAATTTCACAGTTTTTCATTATTTTGTTAATAGTTTTAATCTGCATTTTCAAGTTTTCGAAATTCAAGATTTTGTTGTTATCGATTACAGGTGTATATCGTTAACCTAGAAAGTTATCGAAAATTTAAAAACAAACTTATCCAGCTAAAGGGATTAGAAGAACTCATATCTAAAATCTTGAGTCTCCAGCTTTAGTAGTTCCTGAGATCAGACAGACCCATTTGAATGGGTTAAGGGCATAAAAATGATGGAATATCATATCTGAAACGTAATTTTCCATGTTACCCGATTCTTTCTAGACGCCGCCTTGCTTATATTTAGTTTAAGTTATAGTTATATTTGATAATCGTTTGGTTTTAGATTTATTTGATAATTGTTCTAGCATGAACTTTATTTGATTTGATTTGTTAGTAGTCGCTGTTCTTGAAACACTTTTGCTATTATATATTTAATGTATGCAAGTTTGCGAACAACGCCCTGTAACACACAGAATAAAAAGTAAACTTGTCTGGTTGTTCTTTGGCAAATATTCTAATCTGTTTTCAGTTAACAAACATGATTAACCATGATTTGGAGGTGTAATACAAATTGTTCTTTTGAATATGTTAAGAATCTGTTTAAGTTTCATTCACTAAAGTGTTTACTTCTTGGCCGGCAACAACTTGAGCAGTTAAGATCACTTCTAACTGAATACCATATCAATAAGGTTTATTAACTCTTTAAACAGTTTTTGTAATCTTGAAATGTTTTATGGAATTTTCAATGACAATTTGATTTTCTAAACACTTTTCATGGCTTAATGTTTAAATATCCATTTTAATGAGCGAACTTTGATCTTGTTTCTGGGGTTTCATAACTATCAGAGATCACGCAAAAAAACACAGATCTATTAAGAGATCATAACTTAGAACTTTAACATTTTTGTTTGGGGCGACGAACTATTAGAGGCGTGTGTTGTGTATTTAGTTTGGAGGTTGAATAAAGTTTCGGGTTTTTTTAGGGATTATGAAATAATACTCGGGTTAATCAACTTTAAACGATCTCAACTTAACATTTCGGTGTTATGGAAATGGGAATGGGTAATTGTTGTTATGTTTGGTTCCATGTTGTTGCTTGTTGCCTAATTGAAACACATCAAAAACTGAAGCACGCATTTTGCCAAGCTTGAAGACGTCTTAAAAAAAGATTGTCAAATGATTTCAATCATTTTTCAGCTTGGCTGCTTTTTAAAATCTGTTCAAAAATCTTTCAGTCGAGGCAATTTTCAGCTCATTTCCTGCAACAATTGTTGTTCAGGTTTTGACAACAACTCAAATGGTGACATCGTTCATTGTTGTTGTTGTTCATGTTGTTGTTGTTCATGTTCATGTTGTTGTTGTTGTAATGCAGAGTTTCAATGTCAATGTTGTTGTTGTTGGAGTTGTTGGTGTTGCTTTTCGCTTTTTAGCTGGAGTTCAAGTGCAATAGTTGCTGCCAAGTGGGCGACATTGCCGAAACATTTGACAATTGAGAGACTCGACAAACTGTTGTTGTTGTTGTTGTCAACAACACATCTCTCTTATAAAGGCAACAACCACAACAACAACAACAGTAACAACAACAACAACAACTTTATTATGAACTTGACGAAATTGTTGTTGTTGCCGCTGGCGAAAGCTTCGCGAACATTGACAGCAAAAATTATTTGTGCTCCACTTTAAGCGCCAGATAGAGACAGAGACAGAGAGAGCGGGGGAGAGAGAGAGAAGGTGGAAGTGAGAGGGAGAGTGTTTTTTTTGTGTGTTACGTGTTTCTTTATTTTTTTTTTTTCATTTTCATTTTGCTTTAGTTTCTTTATAATTTCAATTCCATTTTTTTAAGCTGGCAGCTTTTCGATTTTTTTTTTGTTGATTTTTTTTTCGGTTTCTTTTCGGAGATTCAGCACAAGGTCAGCTGCATCTTCAGAGACTCAGCTTCAGTTGTTGTTGTTGTTGTTAAGCCATTGCCATTGTCGACCCGTTTTGATTGGGATGATGACTAACTGGTATTGCCCTCCCCTCGCCTCCCTTCACCCACCAACCATCTCCTCCCCTTCACACTGCCGCTTCTCTTTCTTGTTGTTGTTGTTGTCTTTTAGACTTTGGACACGTGGCAATGGACAGTATATATATATATATTTTATTAATAGTATTTAAGTTTTTGGTATGCTTTTGCGTAATGTGCGTGCCAGATTGAATCAATATACACACACACAGAGACACTGACACATAGACATAATTCAGGGCTGCATTGCATTTGCTTGCTTCGCGTCGCGTCGCGAGTTCGTTGCCTAAGTCATTTGCAATGGCATTTTCGAACAACAAAAACAACAAATAATTAGCTAATGCAATCAGTTTTTTTGAACCAAAATGCCAAAAGTCATCATGAAAATGCAAAAAAAAATAAGAAAAAAAAATGTTTACACACTTTTTTCTAATCATTAATAAATTGATAGTGCGATAATGCGAGAAAATCATAATAATAATAATAAATATACTATCAAGTTTCGATATTCAATCAAAATATTCAATCAAAATGCAACGATAGAACGAAACGAAACGAAACGAATGAACAATTAAAAATATTTTGATTGCCTTCAAGAATTTCGTCACGTCACGTCAGCAAATATATAATAATAATCAAAAAACCTTTCCCCTCTCTGATTTATTCATTCACTTCACATTTGGAGCTCTGTTTCTGTTTGTTGTTGTTGGGGTTTGTTGTTGTTGGGGATTGTGATTGGGGATTGTGATGTAAGGCTCTCAAAATTGGGCGTCTTAAGTACGCAATTAACTTGTGAATGCGAAAATAGCCGACACACAAAATTAGCCATTATGGTCAATAACCCCAAAAATAGAGCGGCATGCAACACAAACACACACACACGAACACACACACACATAAATATAACTTTGCAATTAGCCAATTTCATAATGTTTCGTTATTGAATATATTTCCAAATGCAAAACACGTCTCTCTCTCTCCGTCTCTCTCTCTCTGTCTCTCTCTTACAGCTAACGGAAGTGTTTTGGGGGGGAGGAATACTTTTACCCAACCCCAAGACACACAAATCGAAACCGATCGAAAACAATCGTCTGGGAATGCACTTGAAGAAACTGAAACGAACTGAAAGTCTCAACACAAAGAGAGAGACCTTCAATTGCAAGTCGAGTGTGACATAGAAATCGTTTGATTAACACACACACACACATAAGCACACATACCCATACTTGCGCATTAAACTTGAAAATCGATTCGATAAACGATTACAATTATTGCGATAACACAATAATAACAATAGCGATTAAAACGTTGGCCATTTCGAATGCCAAAGGCAAACACTCTTCGCGCATATTGCATCGCGAATTATGTGAGCATCATCAAAGATAATAATGTTAATAGTGAACACACTGATAATGATGTTGATGATGATGTTGTTGTTGATGATGATGGAAACGTCGGATCTCTTTGGCCCATCATCATCATCATAAGTTTACACAACGTTTCGTACTCGTAACTCTGTTTCTGTTTTTTTTTTTCTCATTTTTTTTATTTTTAATTCGTAACTCGTAACAAATTTGTTGTTGTTTTTTCGTTCAGTTTCAGTTTCAGTTTTGTTCAGCTCATAATTCGTAATACCATTTTGAAGCAACAACAACAGAGTCAATCTGTCCATCTCAGACGCCTTTAACTCTAAACTCAACTCGAACTCAATTCAAGTCAAATTCGCATTAGTCAGCTTTTGGCTGCCTTTTTGGCCCGGCCCCAAATCTCTCAAAGTGCAAGTCAAGTGCAAATATTGTTTCGAAAAAAAAAACCACAAAGAGGAGCACAAAAAAATACAACAACAAAAAATCATATCATGGCATTCATACATATAAAGATTATGTAAGTTGGCTCCAATGCAGAAAACTGGTTCACATTTGACGCGCAAAAAATATAAAAAATAAAATCGATGTTAATCCGAAACAAATTATGATCACAAAAGCTTCCAATAATGGCATTATATGTTTATTGGGTCAGAGATGAATTTTGTGTCGTTTTCGTTTACTCTTTTTTTGGATACTTTGTACAGTGTTTTTTTTCTGGGATGAGAGATACTTTGTTTTCCGTTACACACACTTAAAATGAAAAAGTTTTGGAACAGATTTGTATAACTAAAGTATATATGTATCACAGTATCAGTCGACAGACAGCCGTAACTATATAGTTTTATGATAGTTTTTGACAGCTTAAAACTGAATCGATTTAATACTTTAGGTTCTGATCTGTATATCTTGTTTAATTTGTACATCTTCCTGTCTATGTAACTCTATATCTATCATCTATATCAATCAAACAATCAATCTTCATCTCCATCTATCTATGTATGTCTACCTTTCTATCCAACCATCTATGTATCTATTTGTCTACCAATCTATCAGCTACCTATGTCTATTTATCTAGCTAACTATCTATCTATCGATCTATTCATATATCCATCTATCTAGCGATCTATGTCTATTTATCCATCTATTTATCTATCTATCCATGTCTCCCTATGTATATATCTATCCATCTAATCATATATCCATCCATCTATCTATTTATCTATCTTATCTACATATCTGTCTATCTACCTTTTTATCTATCTCCCTATCTATCTATCTATATATGTATATCTGGTTATCTATATATTTATCTATCTATCGATCTTTCCACCAGTCTCATCATCCATCTTTCTTCTTATCTCTCGTCATCAACTCTCAACATATTAGTGTCAGATACACACACACACACATACGTAGTTACAGATATTCAATTGCATATTTGGTACACTTGATGTAAGACTCTTTGTCGTTTATGGCCTAAACGTTAAGTTAACCGCTAACTGGTTTATTAAGATGACGATGACGACTCGTCATGATAATGATGATGATCGTGATGATGATGACAATTGCCACACACACTTTTTTTAGGCCATAATTCATGATCAAATGCCAAGTTGAATTGCGTTAATTTGCGCGCTGAACGAACGAACGTTTCGCGTGAGCTCGCGTCAAGTTCGTTGCCTAAGTCTTTAGTGTGTCTGGGGCAGGCTTCAACAAAAATTATAATAAAAATAAAATTAAAAAAGAAAACGGGGAAAAACTGAGAAATGAATATAAAAAAAATATGGAAAAACTCGGTCAAAGTTGAAAGTGTTTCACACACACACACGCACACCAAATACACACACACACATACAGGTGAAGTTGCCACAAATTGACCGTTATGGCTGTTAACAACAACAACACGTCACAATTTGCCTGCTTTGGGGCCATAATAATTTTTATTTTCGCCAAACAAACAAACAAACAAAAACAACAAAAAAACAACAACAACAAAAATATAACTGCAAGACATTGCAACAATCAAATTAAAGTTAAATTACATAAGCGCTTATCTGTGTAGTTGTTGCTGTTGTTGTTGTTGTTAATGTTAATGTTGCTGTTGTCTTTAACATTCCAGCAACAACAACAACAACAACAACTAGCGCTGTGACTCGGCGTGTTTATTTGTTGTGCAATTTGTGTGTTGTTGTTATTGTTGCTGTCTCTGTCTGTCCGTCTATCTATCTGTCTGTCTTCTTCATTTACGTATATATATTTATATATATATATATTTTGTTGCCTTAACAACAACAACAACAACAACAATGGGAAAGCAATAGAAATTATGTTGCGTGACGTTTCATTTTGCACAAAGACTGTAATTGGTAACTGCAAGTTTCCCCCCCACCCCTACTCAGCCCCTTTAGCCTCTTTTTGTGTTGTTTGGTTGTTGTTGTAGCCAAAAGTCGGCTAAGCATATTGGCCTAAAAATTGTGTCTAAGCTAATGACCAGCAATAACTGACTCGAAAAAAACAGGCCAGGCACGAGTTGAAGCGGGGCGAGGGGCGAGTTGAGGTGAGTTGAGGGGCGAGTTGAGAGGAGGCGAGACGAGGGGAGGCAAGTTGAGGCAAAAAGAGTATTGCAAGAAGTCGCTTTGCCAATTTTGGGTAGCAAACCAATTCGGACTGTTTTCTGTTTTTCTGCGTTGGCCAACGACAATTTGGATTTTTGATTTTTGTATTTTGTATTTGTTTCGTTTTTTGTTTTTAGTTTTTGCTTTTTTATTATTTTTGCTTTTGCTTTTTGCTTTTTTATTATTTTGTTTGCTTCACTTTATGATTTTTTGATGTTTCTGTTTTGGTTTTTTTTTTGGTTTTGCCTTTTTTTTTTTGGCCAAGTGAAATGCAAGACGAGGTCACAGTTTTTGGCCATTATTGCCTATTGCCAATTGCCATTATGACCAATTGCAATTTTTTGGGCCGAAAAAGCAAATGAAATAATATTTCTGTCATGGATTTCCAGGAAAGATAACAAAATAATCTACCTGTGGATAAGCTGTGAAAGCCGCTAGAAAGGAAGTTTACACAACACACACACACACACATACACACACACACACATACACACAGTTTGAGCGTATTATACCCTAAATGCCGACAATGATGTTTCAAAAGCAAACATTTACATTTCCCCGATTTTAGCCAGAAAACTTTTTTCGTTTGTTTGTCAAAAACAAGAAAAATAGTTTGAAAAAAAAGAAGATTTTGCAGAACAGAGAACAGAAAGCACAGAACAAACTAAGCTAAAAGTGAAGAAAAACTTAAAATTCATTAGAAAATGGCATAAGAATCATAAGAATCAACCTTCTGCCATAAAAAATTTGTTCAAACTTGATTTTTTGTCAAAGTAAAACTATCAAAAAAAAACGCCAAACATTTTGTTTTTGTCGCCAGTTTTGTCGTTTCTAGCTTGTGACAGTTACTAGCGGTGGCATTTCATTGCCAGGACTTGCAACATATGCCGTGGCCCAGAACCAAGCCAAGTTAAGTCAAGCCAAGCCAAGCCAGCCATGGCTAAAACGTTTGGCCTTCAACTAAGCCGCCAAAAGCCGCCAAAACCGTGCTAACCAACATTAGCTTCTGGACCAGGGTACGGGGTCGGGGTTAGAAGAAGTTGCTGATAGCTGCTGCTGCTACTGCTGCCAACAGTTGCTGCCACCAGCGACAAAAAAGCTAAAACCAACCAAATCGATTGCAACAATCAGGCGGCAAAGCGGCAAAGCGGCAACCAAGCGTACTAGTTGCAACTAAAGCAACACCAACAACAACAACAGCAACAACAACAACTGAGACCAAATTAAATCACGTCAGAACGTACTTAGATACGATTAAAGCCTGTTTTGTATAGTGTATGCACAACTTGGTCAATACCAACAAAAAAGACTGAACTTGAAGCAAGTTTTTGAAACAGAATTTTCTATGTTTTAGTTTTAGCTAAAATCAAAATCAAAATCAAAACTTAAAACACAATATGCCCAACAAAAATCAGAGCTAGCATAACCCATTTGATCGGAGATTGGAGATTAGGGTATATTGGAGTTAGCCACATGTTTTAACCATTGATCTTGGCCATTGGCAATTGGCAACTGGCAGCGACGTGAACGTGGTCAAATCACAAGATTTTAACACATGTTTAACAAATAATTCTCAAAGAATCAAATAACATTTTATTCAAACTAAGAGCTTCACTCATATCTCTTACTATATCATAGTTTGGAAATCTTTAATCTCACTTAAGTGAAACTACAAAAAGAAACTTTGTCTTTGTTGTTATTGTTGTTGTTCGCTCTTCTTTCGCTGGTTTATGATAGTTTTTTACCCATTTCATTTCATTTCATTTTGTTACTTCTTTTGTTGCGTTTCGTCGGCATTTTTTCGTGTTAATTGATTGCATAATCAAACGCAAACGCAAAGAGCAAAGAGTGGACAAGCCAAGCCAAACACTTACTCATTCAATCAGTTACTCATTCAGTCAGTCAGTTGGTCAATCAGTCAATCAGTCAGTTGGTCAGTCTGTCAGTTTGTCAGTTGGTCAGGTGATCCCAGGAGGTGAAGGGGACGAGGAGGAGGTAAGAAGGGGGGGCAACTAACAAGGCACAAAAACTAAAACACAAAACTCGTCGCACAACATTTCGTTTATTCATAATATCAGTGATTTTTTTTTTCTCCAATCTGATTGCAGGCAGCTGCATTCATCAGGTTGCATTTGACGGCAAGCAGTGCAGAGCAAGCAGTGCAAAATTTGCAAATTGTCTCAGAGAATGTGACAGTTACAACTTACAGTTACAAAATCATGAAAAATGAAAATGAAAAATGAAAAAGTGTTGTAAATTATTGCGTAAATCTTAGCATGATTATCAACATTTTAAAGCAATTAGATGCACCATCAATTTGAATTGTTAAACGAAATACAAACACACAAGACATGAATAGACAGAAATCAACAACAGTTGGACAAGACAAGACATGTTTAAAGGTGTCGTTACCGTTACCGTTAGGAGTGAACGTGTGGGCCTTAATTTTGTGTATTGCATTATGTGCAATATCCAATTACAGTTAGGGGCCATTGTTCATTCAGCTGAGTGAGAGACAGGGTTGCTGCTGACATAATGACTGAACAATTTGCCAAAAAACACAAAAAAAAAAAAACTTGAAAACTGCACGCAAAACTCGAAACTCGCAAAATTAAAACTGACTTGAGCTAGAAATCAAAATCAAAAAAGCAACAATTGAGTCGTTTTTGAACTGCAAGTAAGAACTAATTGCGACCTTGGATGTTTTACACAGCACACAGAACACAGCACATGCATATAGTAGTAAGACATATGTTTGTACATACATATATCAACTATGTAGATCCGAAAATGTGGTTGAGAATGTGTGACAACAACAACAACACGGTCTCTGAAAACCTATCAATGCAATATGATTTGGCTTGTTTGGTTTGCTTTGGTTGCATGTTGAGATCACTGAGATAATGAATGTGTGTTCGGTTAATCGATTGCTCAATTTGGTGACAGCTATAAATATTTACAAATTATAGGGCATAAGAAAACAACAAAAAAGGTTACCTTTAATTGATAAATCAAAGCGCTTACGAAAGCTTTTTTATCATAACTTACCAAAACAAACTCTACTTAACAACTGTTTCAATTCAATTCACACACTACCTTAACCCAACACACATATGCGCACATATCTCACCACTCACCACTCTCTACTCTCCACTCTCCAATTTGTACTCACTTTTAACAGCCCACATTTTGGCATCGGTAAGGCCATGCAGATAACGGCGCATGTCCTTTGTGCAGTTGACGCTCAGCATGCGTGCGGTTTCAAGGCGGGGCCACTGCGACGCCAGCAGCGACAGATCAAAGACATTGAGAGCATCGCGCAGTCGCTGCGTTCGCGTCAGATCAAAGCTGACCTGATCTGTGTGATTGTTGTTCGTGTTGGTGTTGGTGTTGTCTGTCTGTTGTAGTCTCAAATTGATGACATTGTGCTGATCGGGACTGCTGATGGTGACTGGAGAGGACTTGTTGTTGTCCTTGTTATCGATGGCCGACTCTGCTGTGACAATTGCTGCCAGCGTCAGCGCCAACGTCAGCAGCATGCGATGCTGCCGCATGATTTAAATAAGAATAATATACACAGAAAAAAAAAGATCCCACAAAAATTAATGTGTTTCACTTTCACTTCAGCAGGAAATCACAAGAAAAAAATTTCAATCGAAAAAAAAGTTATATTAATTTCCAAAAAATATCCGAAAATCTGAATCTTATTTGTTTAGTTTTACTTCACTTCATCTAAAACTATAAATTTCTTTAATTATCACACATCGAACCATCGAAAAAAAAATTAAAAACGATCTTCTTTTCTCCTTCTTTGTATTTGTTTTGTAAGGCGCCAGTTGTGTAATAATCGTAGCTCAAGCTTAAGTCAAGCTTGGCTTTTTTAACCGTTAGAATTTCTCAGTTTTGTGTTTTATTTTTGTATTTTGTTTTTGCTTTTGGTTATATTTTGTATAATTTTTTTATTTTGTAATATTATTTTTTTGCGTGTGTTTGTTTTTTTTTTAAATTGTATTTTTCGGCACTTTTACTTTCGTTGCGCACACGCGGCGACAAGGGGCGAAGGGGTGTGGTGTATTGCGGTGCGGTGTGTGATGGTAATAAGGTTTTTTGGGAGCTCCGACAAGCGACGACCGCTTGGCATGAACGCACGTCAACGAATTGCGACTGCGCGTCTTGGACAGCTGTAAAAATATGCTAACTATTTCAAAAACGCAGCCCAAATGTCGCAGCAGCACCAGCACCAACAGCAGCAGCAGCAGCAGCGCAGCAGCAGTAGCTGTAGTAGCACTAGCACTAGCAGCAGCAGCAGCAGCGTGAGAGCCCCATACGCGATACGAAAAGCACAAGCGCAGCAACAACAAACGAAAACCGAAAAAATCTCAGCAGCATAGGCTCGAAGGCAACGTTAACGGCGGCAGCGACTGCAGCTGCGGCTACGACGACGACTCAAGCTCAAGCTCAGCTCAAGTAAGCTTGAAAACGCAAGTGAGCGACGGCCAGTGCGAAAATTTACCGTTAACCGTTGAGGCAAGCGCATCGAAAGTGCTGTCAAAAGAAATGAACAGAGAGTAAGAGACAGAGAGAGAGCACAGTGATTGAGAGCGAGAGTGAGAGTGTGCGAAAAGAGAGCGTGTGCTGTTGCTGCTGCTGCTTCTGGTGCTGCTTCTGCTGGACAGTTAAAGTTAACGCTGACAAAAAAAAAAAGAAAAAAGCCCTGCGTCATCGTCGATGTTGTAATAAGCATTTTGTTAACAAACGAATGTCGTTGTCGGTATCGTTGTTGTTGTTGTTGCGTTGTATGTGTTATGCTGGTGCCATGCAGGTATTGCAAAAGTTGGCCGCAAAAAATATAAGCAAAACGATAAAATAGGAAAGCAAGAAAGTAAGAGAAGCGCTCACCCCAAAACGAAAACACCAAAAAAAGTGAATGAGCAAATTTGTCACAAGCCATGGGAACAAATGAACAACTCAGTGAATCTGTGCCTGAGTGATTTAAGGAACCAAATGAGTTATTAGTTCATAAGTGATTCAAGTGTGAGCAATAATTGAATCTATTAATACTAAATGGATCAGTAAAATACTGAATATCACATTTCTAGAATCTCCTGATTGAATAAACTCACAAATGAACGAAACAAGGTTAGTTTCAATCAATCAGCTTGCTTTTAATCATATTTTTTTCGTATTAATCATACCACACGAGAAGGGTTTTTTTAGTCATTCATTCATTTACACACGCACACACACACAGACGCACAAACTTACTGAATGCCATGACAAATGAATAAATGGTTAATTAATGTGCTTAAGCCAACATTAAGATCATTAATTAGATCTTTATTGGTGGCTTTTAAGATTTTTCTTTTTCTTGTTGTCTTGGTTTGTTTTAGCTTTTGTTGATTGAATAATATGCATTCGATTGATTCATGTGGCATATTCAGATACAGGAATGAGAAATGTTGCAACTCGTTTTTTTGTTGTTGTTGTAGTTTTTGTTTTGTTTTTGTTATTTTTGTTTATATTGTTGACCCGTTTACACACACACACACACACACCGGACACACCTGTATATGTAGATCCAATATCCAATTCCAGGTTCCCCCCAACTTGTCAACAATAACAACAACAACAACAAACACGAACAACAACAACAACTTTAACAAGTTGTATTTTTCATTGTGTTGTTTTCCTCTCTCTTTCACTCGTTTGCTGTCTCTCTCCCACCCACCTTTCTGCATCTGCGCAGTTGTGTCAACTGAAAATCCATTGTGCAATACTCGAAACAAAATCTCCAAATGTCGTGCAATGCTTTTTCAATTTTTCCCAAAACAGGCAAACATAAAAATTGAAAAAATACGTTTTAGGCCACACAAACTGAAAAGAAAAAATCGGTGCTTTGACTTTAGTTGCAGCTGGAAAAGTTTACTGCTTACAGCTTATGGCTAAAACGCGCTTCGGTACTTGAGATCCCCAAGAAAAACCACAAACCAGTTCTCAAAAGATCTGAAATGAAACAAAAAAGCTGCCAAAAAACTGCAGGCATGACTGGAATTCTCCATAATTACACACTCTGAGACTATGTCTCTGAGAGTGTTATTGTGTTGTAAGTGTGTGTGTGTGTTTGTGTGTGTGTGTGTGTGCAAAGGGCGAAAACCGAAAATGCAATTTGGAAGATGAAGCCAGAAGCGAATCAAAACAGAATTCGTTGGTGATTGTTGAATACAGTAGTAGTTGTTGTTGTTGTTGTTATTGATGGTTGGTAATTGAAAACGAGTTTTTTGTCTGGGGTGTCTCTCTTGAAGCTGGTGCAAAAATACGCAAAGAGGAAGCGACTTCTGAAGATTGACACAGTTTTGAAAACGAAAACAAAGAACGATCAAATTTGCATATTTATTGTGGGAGATAAAAACGTTTTGATTAACCGAAAAAAAAGTGTGTATGTAGAGTAAGTGATCTTAATACTTATTCATTTAAGTCATATAAGACTTTTTCTTTATCACGAATGATGGAAAAATATTACTTTTGGTCTTTTTCTTCTATGTTCAAGTACACTGATTACATCTACAAAGTACTGCAAAGTAATTATTCATGTGTCAAGCCTATCGGCATATCGAGCATTTACCGTTAATCCAAATCAAGAGCAAATGGTCAAGAAAGAGACAGGGCGACAGGGTGTGACAACAAGAGCAACATCATAGATAGAAGGTGAGGGAGAGTAGTGAAAGAGAGATGGAGAGAGTGGAGAGATGGGTGACAGTTACGGGATGAAATCTTAACATGTGTACATACTTATGTATGTCTGTGTTAAGGTTAGGGCACGGACAGTATTCATAACACACACACACACACATATACAATATAGATGTAAATTGAGGTTTTTGTATGTGTATGTGTAGTTGTATTTGCATTCGTATTCATTTTGGTATTGTAATGCTGTCAGCAGAAACCTGTCGCTGCTGCTCGGTCTCATATTTTAATGAGAAAAGTGAAAGTGTCAAGAAACAAAATTTATACATACATATACATATATATAAATACCGACAACAACAACAACAACATTAACTTGAACTCAGCTTAACAGTGAATAAATAATAAAGTGCTACTAAAGCCCAAATACAAGCACAAATACATACAAACAGACAGTATGCAAATATTCGAATACCACCAATACGGGATTCCGTATTCAAAAACGAACGATTCAATATCGGATACAGCCCATATACATAGGGCATTTTGTAATTTGGCGTAAACGAACATTTGGGCATCGTTGACAATATTCATTAAGTTGAAAATACAAATGGGAAATGTGTGAAAAAACCAATAAAAAATACGGTAAATGCGGCAAATTTTGCAACACTCTTTAACCAAGAACCCCCCCAATCATAAGTTTAATATTCCAATCCATTTACATACATAAAGTGATTTCTCATGACATAACGCTCAAGTCGATTGTTGTTGTTGTAATAAACTCTCAAGTTTTGAGCGAAACGTAATGTGGAACTGTTTATTGAGTTCTGTCTCTGTCTCTCTCGCTCTCGCTTTGGGGTCAGTGAATAATGTACCGTTACATCACGTTTGACACTTTGACCATGAACGCAATGCCACAACAAAAACAGAAATAACAACAACTGAAACTGAACCAAATGCCGTTAATTTTTTCTTGAGTATTACATGATTTTTGTTTTATTTCATTTGGCCATCTTCGGCCTTTGATTTTGTCGTCATTATACCATCACACGCATATTTTATTATTGTTTTTACTTTTCGTTTTTTTTCGGTGTTTTTTAGTATTTTATAATTACTTCATTTGCAACCTTTCATGAAGCAATAGAAGAAACTGCCGTTAATTAAAAACGCAAACGCACAGAGGAAAAAAAAAAACAACTAAAATTGCCTCAAAATCTACTCAGATGACAGTTATATGAAAGTTAATGAAAGAGAGAGAGAGAGGGAGTGAGAGGGGGCGTGTGGGATAATTTACGCTCTTACAAAAGAGGCGACAAAATTATTGCATTTTTGCCGGAACGTCGTTTTATTTTATTTTGTTGTTGTTTGTATTTTTAATGGCCCCCCCCCCTCTTGAAGTTCATAGAGGGAGCGGGGGAGGGGGTTTATGTGGGCCTTATGTAATAAAGAGAAAATTTACAATAAGACAATAGCGCAGAGACACAAAGATATGCAATGTCACTTACCCATTTATAATGCAAATGTCCACTTACCATGAAAGTGCAGCGGGTATACCGCAACGCTCGGATACCCTGTATGTAAGAAGAGAGAATGTTCTTAAAGCAGTGCAAACGGTAGCTTCTTTTTATGCTGTGTGCTGTCTGCACTGCTTGCAAGCAGTTCAGTTCACGCAGTCACCACCGCCGCACCATAGATGGCGCCACCACAGTTCGTCACTCACAAGTGAAATCCATTTGATTCTTTTCAAAATTTCTGTTTAATTCATAATGCTCTTTGTTTTGCTTATATACATATTTAAATATATAGTATATGTGTGGCTGTGTGTGTGGGTGTGGATGTGTGGGCGTGTATGTAGAGCGATTTGTGTTTGTTAGCTTCAACCAATTTACAGCTATATATATATTTATATAATATTTATTATTATTTTGCGGGTATTTTGTTTTTTAGTTTTTTTTTGCTGTTGCGCAACACAAAATGCTTATAACTTTAGTTAATTACTCTGCAATTATGAATGGTTTTTGTTGTTGCTTTTTCTTTTAGTAACTACTAGTTTTGTTGTTGATGGGGGGTGTGATGTTGGTGGTGGGGAGGGGAGGGGTTTCTGAAAATAGTGCTCAATTTTACTCATTTTAATTTTCATTTACTTTCATTTTGCTGTTTTTGTTTTTTCGTTATTACATAGTATATAATTTTTGGTTATTTGGTTTTTTTCTTTTCTTTTTCTTTTGGCTAAAAGCAAATTTATATATTTATATCTATACTATATATATATATTCATATATTTATATCGTTTTTAATTCAAATTTCTATATAGTTTTCAATTTTCTCTTTGTTTTTTGTCTAATTTTTTTGCTTTAATTAATTTTATTTTGTTTTTGTTGCATCTTTACCTAATTATTAATCAACAAGACACACAAAAAAAAAACAGTTTTTTGGTATTTATTTTTTTATGTTATTTTGTTATGCTCTCAAAAATGTGTTACGGTATTTATGCCCCTACTTAAAAAAAAAACTGATTACAGTACCACAAATGAGATAAAAAAAACCCAATTGAAACTACAGCGCATTAACCTATAAACTGTATTTTTTTTTTATAGCAAAGCTTAAGCAATAATATTGTTGTTTGTGTGTGTGTTGGTGTGTGTTTTTGTTTATGTAGTAGTTGCTTTTATTCATTAATAGTTTGTTAGTTGCATTTGCAGTTTAGTTTTGTTCAGATCTTATTTCAGATTTCAGATCTTTTTCAGGTTCAGATTCAGATTCAGGTTTCTGTTTGAACTGAAGTTCATGTTAGTTTAACGGTAAGTCGCAGTTCAAATTCTATTCGATAAAAGTGGTTGAAAATTTGTCTTTCTATGAGTTTAGTACACGGTAAAGTGATTGAGAATGTGAAAGGGAGCAAACCGGAGTGAAAGAGAAGCTGTGATGCTTCGATCGATATCAAGAGATCGAAGTTCATGTTAGTTTAACGGTAAGTTAAGTCGCAGCTCAAGTTTGTCTTTCTATGATAAAGTAAATGTGAAGAAAGAGAGAGAGCAAACGGGAGTAAAAGAGAAGCTGCGAGATAGGACAATAGTTATCGATATCAAGGGATCGATTTTATCGTATTTTGTTCAGAGGGAGAGAGCACGAGTGTGAGTAATGTGTAATGAGTGTAAAGAAGAGCACATGTGAAGTACTAGTATTTAGTGTTTAGTAGGTAGAATAGTATTATAATTTGTATTGGCATCGATAATGCTCGTAGAAATTTAGTATGTATACATTTGAATATATATATATATATATATTCGTAGAGAAAGGCACAGATGAAATTATTACATAATTAAATTTGTTTCTTCATGTTTTTGTGTTTGTTTTTTGGTATTTTGCGTAACGTTCGAAGTAGGCCACGATCGCATAAAGTTTCTAAGTTCGATTTGTTGCTTTTTGTTGTTGTTGTTGTTGTTCATGTCAAAAAGTTTATCTAAATTTGTTCTCAGGAGAGTTTCGCTAGAGTTCTAATCTTTTTGGGTTTTCTATAAATCAATTCATTATTGTTCTACAAAGAGTGTAAAAAATGCGGTACTTTTTTGTTTTGTTTTCGTTTACTCGATTTAGACCATGTTTTTCGAAAAATTGACAGTGTTTTTTTCTCAATGTGTTCTCAATCTTCTCAATCTTTAACTACTTTTGTAACATTGTTTTTTCAATTTAATTTAATTATTTATTTTCGTCGTATAGCTGACTTTTGGGTTAGCTAGTTTAATTCGTTGATAGTTTCATACACATATTATATACTATATATATATATGTATATATATGTACATATATATATTCTCAATAGTAGTCACACTAAGCTTTTGAAAGTTCATAAATGCCACGACATAAAGTTCTGTTCTGTTCTGTTCTAATCTGTGTGGTGTTTGTTGAATACTGAGAGTTTTTCATTATTACATATACGAATACATATATATATCTATATCTATATAAACCCGCATTTAAAAGTTGACTACGTTTTCTTAATACCTACAATTAACGTCTAAAAACAAAATGTTAGTATTTGCTATGCGGTATTTTTGCGCCTTTTTTGTTGGTATACAAAAGGTAGACAATAGGACAAACACTCTGTATCTCATCTGCATCATCCAAGAGCCTTGCAATCGATCGAAGTATAGTTTCAGTTTCGTACCATGCAAAAAAATTTTAACATACACTAATTACCCTTACTTACAATATGTGTGTGTGTGTATATATCTTTGTTTGGCACATTTTGTTATTATTGAAATATGAGCGAGTAGAAACTGAGCGAGTTGAAACTGAGCGAGTAGAAACTCAGCGAGTAGTGACTCAGCGAGTAGTGACTCAACGAGCGAGTAAGAGAGAGAGAGATAGGGGTAGAGAGTTAGCGCATATTTAAGGCCAGAAAGAGAGTTCACGCTAGAAAGTCTATAGATTGTCTAAAAGAGCATCAAGTATCTTCTGTGTTTTGTGTTTGTGTTCTCTGTGTGTTTGTAGTGTTAAGTACCTATGTAAATTCGTTTTTATTTTATATTTTGTATATGCGAAGAGTGGCAACAATGCATTTTTGGTATTTTCTTATTTCATTTTCATTTTCTCTATTATTCCACTTAATTAGTATGTTAGATTACAATCTTAACTGACTAAATTTGCTATTGCTTATCCATTTTGTATGTATTTCATATATATATGTATATATATACTATATGTATTCAACTTTATAAACGAATACCGCATCAATTGTTGGACTAGACTACACATAAAATACAATACAATGCCAAAGATGCGCACATACATACAATAATCTGGGGTGCATTGGTATTAGTATGTTTTGTTTTCTTCTTTACTATCTCCTCCTCCTCATTCATATAAATGTTTGTTTTTAAACTTTAAGAGCTAATCACAGAGTTGATGATTTTTTTGTTCACAATTTCCATCATGTATCCATTTCTATGTATACTCCTCTTATATAGTCGTTTATATATATATATGATGTATATATATAGTATATATATATGTATAACTGTGTATATCGCATATAACGCTTGTTTGTATATATCTTTTTTTGTGTGTATATCAATAATCATCATCATTAATCAGCATGTAGTTTGGTATTTCTTTTTTTTTTTTTTTTTGGTATTTTTTCTATCTTTTTTGTTGTTAAATATTTTCTAGGTTTTGAAACGGAAAACGCTCTAGACAACATTTTGTGTCGTTTTTTTTGTTAGATTTTCTTGATACCTTTGGTTTTCTTTCTAATTGTTTGGTTGTTGTTTTGGCTAAACTTATGAAAACCGTAGATTGCACTAAAAACAGTTGACAATTTTTATTAGAGAACGCTCTATGAGTAGTTGTTATCGTTATCGTTAATCGTTTATCGGTAAATCGTTAACATTACAGTTATAGTTACAGTTACAGTTATAGTTACAGTTAACTCCTAATTCTAGTGAGTAATGTTATCGTTATCGTTATCGTACCTAATAAGCTATCGCTTTTAGTTTTACATTCTTAAAACTGAGCACTTGGAAAGTTCCCTAAAGTTTCGCACAGACTACTACGGTTATGTGTACATGTGTGTGAGTGTCTGAAGTGTCTGAAGTAGAGAGTAGAGACAAGCTTGTTTCGTTATGGTTATCGATTTTAATCGATATCAAATCTCATCATGTCAGCAAATTGATTTCCAATCCCGATTTCATTAAGCATAAACTGTTAAGCGGATAAAATTTAACTGAAATCCATTTAAGCTACTCAAAACAAACAAACTTGTTTGAAACGTTTGAAACTTTAAACTTTAGAGTACCATGAATAAATAGAATATTCCGAATCGTTCGTTACCAAGTAGCGAGTATTGGGGAAAGTAGCGAGTAACGAGTTAAACGAAACAAGCCTGACAGAAAGAAAAACAGACAGAGAGAGAGAGATAGAATGTGAGTGTGAGTGAGAGAAAGTGTGTGCTTAGGCTTAGTCCGTTGATGATTGTGGCGATTTAACGAGTAGAAGCTCATTGTAATCGCTGTCCTCGTTACCACACTGATCTCGCTGATCCATACGTCGCCGCTCGCTAATGATGCGCATGATGTCCGCCGTATCGGATTTGCCAATGATCGGCGGGCAATCACTGCCACTGCCACTGCCACTGGTGCCGCCGGTAACTGTACTGTTGCTGCTATTGCTATTGCCACCGCCACCGCCACCAGCAACAGTTGCTGCAGCTGCTGACGATGTGGTTGGTGTTGGTGATGCTGCTGCTGTTGGCGGTGCAGCTGGCAACAACAGGGAGCTCTCATCCATGTCGGCATCCTCGTCCAGGGCCTGCTGCTTGAACAGTTGCTTGGTACTGCCGCTTCTGCTGCGCGGTGGCATCGAACGCGGCACCGACAACAGCAGGCTGCTCCGTCCCATGCAGCCCTGATCGACGGACTGTGACCAGCCAAAAGGACGACGTTGTGATGGTGTTGTTGCTGGTTGATGTTGCTGTTGTGTAACGGTGGGTATAGGCATGGGCTGGGTCTGTATCTGTGTGTGGATCTGGGTCTGAGTTGTTGGCGTATGTAGAGCTGATATTGATGATGGCTGGACCAGGGAGCTGACTAGCGCCAGAGGTTCCCCATCTAGGTCGGAACGTGGACGCGTAATCACCTCGGCGCTGCGTATGCTGCGGACATCCAAATCATAGCTGGAGTTGGGACTTGTGGCACCGGCACCGCCATCAGACTCGAGACTCTCGAAGATGGTGCCGCGCCGATAGTCCAGGGCATCGCCGCCCCATGGCAGCGAGTCGCAGCTGGTGCGCTTCGCCTCAAGATTGCGTCGTCGGATGGCCTGCTCGTCTAGCGAGCGCTCTTTGGACAGCACGCCGCGCTTGCGGAAGCCGGCGGCGGCTGAGGCGCGACGCCCACGTCGGCCCAGGGGCGGTAGCTGCAACGGCTGTTCAGCCCCTGCCCCTACCGTCACTAGGCCAGCGCCAAAGGGTTCGCCCAGCCGTGCGCCGAGCGCCTGAGGCGTCAGCGCGCCGCCCATTTCAGCGAGACTTAGGCCCAATCCCATGGCATGCTGTTGATTTAAGTACTGTATGGTCTGTCGACGTCCAACCGCACCCGCAGCTGCACCCGCCCCACTTGCCGTACCGGAACCAGTTGCCGTACCACCGGTGGTTGAACCGAGATTGGTGGCGGCGCTGCTGTTCAAACTGGCACTCAGTGCTGGCGGGAACTTCTTGTCCAGTGATGGGGTGCTGTAGATGAAGTTCTTTGGCAGCGATTTGACCTTTGCGAGTGGGCGTGGCTGTACGACAGCGACCTTGCTCTGCGCCTCCGCCAGCTGCTGGCAGAGTTTCTGCTCCTGTGCGAACTCCTGTTCGCGTACGAGCTCACGCTCCAGTTCGACCTCCATGTCGAGCTCATCTTCCATTTGCTTGTGGCTCTCCTCGAGGTGTTTCATCAGTACAGCCACGACGACGTTCACTAAAACGAATTGCGCCATAAGAACGAATATCACAAAGAATATGGGAGCAATAACCGAGCTGACGCAACAATTGCGCACACAATCGGCCGCGTCATCGCAGTTATCCCTCAGCGTGTCCTTCATGATGCCGTTCCAGTTGTCGCCAGTCGCTACGCGAAACAATGTGAGGAAAGCCATGCCAAAGTTGGCGAAGTGCGCATGCTCGCCGAGACCCTGACAGGGTATCTCATCGGAGCACTCGAGCCGCCCAAATAGCTCCACGCCCAGCGCCGCAAATATGAAGAACAGCAAAAAGAACAACAGACCCAGATTGCCCACCTGCGGTAGTGCCTGCATCACCGTGTCCAACAGCGCCCGTATACCCTTGGCCATTTTCAGGAGCTTCAGAACCCGAGCGATCCTTAATACTCTCATCACGCGGATTATCGTTGGATTTATGGGTATGATGTTAGTTTCCAGCTCCTCGAGCACAATGCCAACGATGGAGAGCAGCACAATGCCGACATCTAGTTGATTCCAGCGATCCTTCAGGTAGAGACGCCACCCGAGAGCAACCAGTTTCATATTCGCCTCAAGTATAAAGACAGCCGTGAAGAAGTAATTGAATATCTTGAGAGCATACTGTAGTGCCATGCGCATCTTATAGTACTCCATGGCCATGGTGACTACATTCAAACCGATGACGGCGGCAATGGCCAGGTCAAAGTATTTGGATGTGACCACATTGTGAACGAACATTCGGGTGGGTGAGTAGTTCGTGTAGTAGGGTGGCTCATGCATGCGGCGACGTTTCTTTTCCATTTGTAGTGCCCGCTTGGCGGCCCGACGAATCTTCTCCTCCTTTTCCTGTTCCTCGCGACATCGATGGAAGTTCTCGACAACAACGCCGACAAACATGTTGAGCACAAAGAAGCCGACGAGTAGAATGAATGCGATGAAATAGAGCAAACGCCATTCGTTATAGTTGACAATCGGTTGCTGGTCAACGCCAACAGCATCTAGCCCCGTATACATAATGTTGACCCAACCGTCACGGGAGCTCAGCACGAACAGGGACATCAGTGCCTTGCCCAGGTCATCGAAGTTGTATTTGCGATTTGTCCAAACGTTGCCGGGTATGCTGCGACAGTCGTGCGCATTGCGAACGTTCTTTATATTCTCGCCCTCGCAATAGAAGAAGGTGCCCTTAAAGAGCTGTACGCCCAGAATGCCGAAGATGATGAAGAAGGTGCAACAGATCAGCACAATGTTCCCAATGGGACGCAGGGATGATAAGAGCGTTTGCACGACTAGTTTCAAACCCGGCGCTCGGTTGATTACACGCAGCGGCCTCAGGGAACGAAGTAGCCGAAACACCTGCGAACGAACAAGACACGACGGGAATATGGAATGGAAACGGATCAGTTACTATTCTCAAATGTTATTTTCATTGTCGTTCATCGTACCACTGAAATGATTATTCAAAAACTCAAACTGACAAAAAAACTGTAACGCAAAACGGCAACCGAAAATCGAAACTCAAAAACGGCTGCACTCTTGGAACGAATGTGATAAAGCCAAAGCCAAAATGGAAACGAATGAAAATGTGAACGAATATTGTATGAATGATGCAAATGCAATGAACAGCACAGTACATATAGTATTTAAGTTAACAATAATGAGTGCATGTATCAGGGTTAACATATATACACATACATATATAACCAATGAGCAATGGTGATGAAATTACGTGAGAGCATGATATGAACTTAGTATAAAGAGAATTTGCTGTCAGTTTTTTAACTTTGTCTCGGAACACATGGGAATGGAACAAGTATATGTCAAATATGTAGTTCGAATCGGAAAACGAATGGAATTGGAATGAATGAATGGATGTTTGTGGATGAAGCGGAGTAACGGACTTAGATAATATCATTTGCTCCGAGAATTACATTTAGTATTCCATCTTAAGTTAAGAACTGATCAATTTTGAATATGATATTGTTATAGTTGTGATATTGATATTATAGTTGTGATATTGATAGTTTGATTATGGTGCCATGATGATTAAAAGGGCTAAGAAATGCATATATTTATATAGAACTGATTAACTGATTAGCTTGATAATATATATTAATAATGTATGTACAACAAGATATGCGAGTGAGCCAACAATTTTTACTCTTGGGATGGGTATAAACATTATGAAGGGACTCTCTACACACACATAGATAAGAACGTTCGAAAAATTGTTATGTTAATTTTCTTATTATTATAATTATTATAATTTGGTTTTATTTTTGATTTAGCAGCAAGAATTTACCTGCAGATCGGTTTTTGTTATAGATTATGTCAAGTTATAGAATACCCGATTCAAACACAATATATATATAGCCCATGTACATAACGTTTAAGTCGAATATAGAATTTTGGGAAAAAGTATTTTTTTTTTAGGTTTTTTAGAAAAAATAAGAAAGGGTCGTTTAGTTTCTCAGTTATGATCAGTTAGAAAGATATGGATAGTGGGAGTTAGAGCTTAAAGATGAGATCAAAAAGAAATAGAAAGATAGATAGAAAGAGAGAGAGAGAGATAGCGCGAAAGAGCGGGCGAGCGAGCAAGCTAGCAATAGCGAGAGCTTTCATATAACTATATATATTTGATTTTTTTTGGTGGTGCGTGGTTCGATCGTGGTTCGATTTGTCGAATTTGTGGTTAAGCACATGTTGAACGTTGTTTAAGTCAGTAGTTGAATGCGGCATGTTGCATGTGGTAGGTAGGCGCCTGCCTTGCTTTGCTGGCTGATGCTGCTGGGTTTTTGGTATGCCTTTGCTTTGTTGCCAACTCAGAGCCCCACAAACTTACCCTTAAAATCCCAAATATCCTGGGGCTCGATTCGCTAATCAATGACATTAACAAATCAATTATCGATATTGTAACCAAAGATCCATCCATTATATTCCAACCGGATGTGAAATATGCATCCGGGCCATAAAACATGCCTGTGGCAACTACCTGTAAAATGTTTTCAACAAGTCAAAACCAAAAATTCAATTACACAAACGTCGGTGAAACGCAAAATACACTTTAACAAAATAAAGTTGAGTGAAATCAAATCGACAAGAAGTTTATTTCTACGAATAAAAAGTTTATCTTTCAAGTTTCTGAGTGTATCAACTGTTGTAAAGTGGAAAATTGGTAAACGGTGTAACGAACTTACCTTAATGAACATTTCAACTGTGAAGACGACGGTGAAGACGTAATTGGCTGTTGCCAGGAACACTCTTTCGGTGCTGCTTGGAGGGATGTTTGGTCTTTCCATGGCGAGTGTTATGCAATTCAGTGCTATAAATAGCAGCACAACATTGTCGAACCATTTCTGATTCACAAACCACGAACAGATTTGCCGGAACCTGTGTGCCAAAATCAGAGCAAAAACAGTTAACAGTAAATTTGTTGTGTTCTATTCATGGTAAATGTTTTGGGGGGGGCATGGGGCAACAAAGTTGAAATTGAACTTCCGCTTTTGTGAAAATCAAAATGAAAGCGACTGTGACAAAGTTGAGAGCACTTCATTTTGATAGTATTGCAATTGGTTTCTATCAAACACACAAAAGTCAATTGGAAAATTGGCAAATACGGGAAAATACGGTAAAATAGAGAGTGGAAGATTTGGAGTAGCTGATAAGAAGTGAAATAAGTGAAAAACTTTTGGCTAAAATTCGGTTTTAGTCAAACTTTAAGTTCGATTTGGGTATTGATACAGGAATTGAAAGCGAGCATCTAACATTGATTGGATAAAATAAGATTTTCAATCATCATTTTCCATTTCAAATGTTGATTGAATTCTCGTTTTCATGGAAGATTTTCATCATAGTTCACTTGAAGCTTTAAACTTAATCTAACAAAAATGACCTGACCTGACTAGGTCGTTCCGTACCTGTTATCCTCCGGAAAGACGTACATGGAGTAGGACTCACGTTCTGTGGTAAAATGTTTTGGTGTTAGACGTTGTATGACCATTTTTAACTTTGAGAACGGTTCCCCTCCACAGGGCGCCATGGAATGTGATTGTGATTGTTGCTGTTGCATTGATAACTGCTGCAACTCTTTGGCCAGCTCCTGTGGCGGTAGCTGGGATTCGGATTGCGAATCGAGTTGTTGATGATGTTGATGCTGCTGTTGCTGCTGTTGCAATTGTTGCTGATGCAGTTGCTGTAGCTGTTGCAGCTCCTTCTCCTCGAGCCGCTTCTTCATATTATAGTGACTGATGGAGTTCTTGCGCTTATCCCGCGCCTCCATATACTGTTGCAGCATGTCCGGTTCGTTGAGATTAGTGTAGGACTTCTGCCACTTGTCCAGATCCATTTTGGAATTGGTATACGATAGCGACTTGCGATTTGCCTCCAAGTTATGCAGATTCAAATGTGAAGTCTTGCTGAACGCCAGCTCAATGGAGCTCATGCGACGCTGTCCGGAACCTCGCAGTTTGGGCGGCTGGTTCAGGTTCTGATAGACCTGTGAATTGAAGATGCAGGCAGAGGCTCTTCGACTGCCCGGACCGCTGCCAATGCTGAGCGTGTTGGACAAACGCCTAATCGAGTTCTGTGGACTCAATCGATTTGTGTCCTTGTGCCGCAATTCGGATACAGATCCTGTGGCCGTATGGGTACTAAAAGCGGTGACGGTGGGGTTGACGGGGCCGGTAGTGCCCGTGCCCGTGCGTAGCAGGCAGCTATTGTCACTACCATTATTTAGCTGCGTCTCATCCTCATCGGGTGCAGCATGTGGCAGATGATGGCCATCATCTATGGCTGTGGTGCGCAGCGACGATGGACGCTTTTTGCTGCTGCTGCGACGGAAGCGCTGCTTGAAGCTGCTGCTGCTACTAGTTGGGGGTGCCAGGGGCAAACGTTCGCTAGAGGAACTACCGCTGGTCGAGGCAGCACTACCACCTATGCCCGTTGAGCTAACCGTTGAACCACCCAGCTGCGACAGATCCAACGACAAATTCAAGCTGAGACTATGACTGTGACCATCGGCTGGTGGTTGAAGGGTTGCTGCCGTTGATGATATGGTCGGTACATAGATGGGCGTGGCAGCTGATGTTGCACTGGAATTTTTTGAGATGTCATCGATGATGACACTGTGCATGCTGCTGCCCAGGGTGCTGGGTAGTAAGCTGCTTAGCTGATTGCTGCCACTACCGCTGGAGATGCTGGCGGTAGTGCCGGTACTACCACTACCAACGACACTACCGGTAACACCCACCCCAACCCCAGTGGCACCCTGCAGCTGGCTGGCATTGAGTATATTGAGTGGCTTATGGGCCAGAACCGGTGACGGAGGTATAAGATCAATTGCCGGTATTCCCTCGTCCAAGGTCCGTGAGCCCCCACTAAAGATGTTCGGTGGTTTAAGCAATGACGGCGATGGTGGTGGTGCCGGCTGTGAAACGATAAAGAAGTTGAAATACATACACAATGTTTCAAGTGTCAAGTGTTGGGGTCTTACAATAAGCCCTTACCCTACGGATTACAGGATTAGCTTACCTCAAGTGTATTTGTGTTGAAACTTACCTCAAGATCGCCCCACTGACGAAAGGTCATGCCGGGCTCCATGGTAGTACTCGGGGAGTCCTGTGGCGTGGCTGCCGTTGTTGTGATCAAAGGCGGATCGCGAATAAGCCTCATCTTTGATATTCGTGGCGCCTCGCTGCGTCGATCCTTAATCGAGTATGTCTGTTGCATGCAATGTTTTTTAAAATGAGTATGTGTGTGTGTGAAATTTGTACTTGGTCTTCTTGGTCTTTTTGGGGTTGTGCTTGCTGTTGCTCCAGGTGTTTGTTGTGGTTGTTGTGCAAGTGAGCTTACCTTTTTGAGGCCACCACGAGACTTGGTGTCCTCGTGAGGGAGCAGCTTGCTGGTGGTATCCTCGGCGGTGCTGCTGCCGCCTCCTGCTCCTGATTGAGAGGGAAGCTCGTTGATTTGATAGTCCTGGATGGGCTGCAGGAGGCGCTGGCGATGTGTGTTGCTTTTGCCCTCAATGGTTAGCTCTGTGGAGTCCTGCTGCTGTTGCTGCTGCTGATGGTGAGGCGACGAATATGCGATAGACGATAACGATAACGATAGACGATAGTAGACTACTTGTGTACTTGTGTATACGATACATACCGTGGAAGGACTCTCTAGAGCACACGCACTCACTCAATCAATCACTCACTCAATCATTCTATCATGCAAATCGATTAATCGATACCGATTCCATTCAATGCGTGCCACAGAGTCTAGTCGAGTTTGAGGTATATCGATCCTCTCTCTCGCTTAGGTTTTTGGTGGGGTCTCGTTACTCGTTTCATTGTTTGTTTCACTTACCTTGCGCACATCCTCAGCGCTGCGCCAGCGATTGCGTACCTCGTAGTAACTATCGTTAGTGGTTGATGAATCCGCTTCGCTGCGTGATTCATCGTACATACCATCGCTATAATTTTCGGCCAATGTCTCTTCGCGCAGTTTCTTAACCAATTCGCGCTGTTCGCGCTCGCGACGTTCATTTCGCTGAGGGAATCAAAATTTCAAAATTAGACTTTTTCGTCAACGTATCTCGTATATCGTATTGCGGTCGGGAGGAGGTTGTTAGCACGAACTATCGTTGAAAGATGATGTGTTAAGACAATGTTTTAAATATCGCTTATCGATTACTTGGTTATCGATTACTTATCGAAAATATATGTAATCTGATGATAATTAAAACATTGTTTAGTGATTAAAAAACTTATCGAATCACTTTTTGTTTTTTTTTTTCAAAGCCAATCAAGTTAGTTTATCGATAAGTTAGAATGGAGCATCGTTTCGACTGGTTTGTAATTGTAATACCAATTTTTGTTTTCACATTGTTAAATGTTCAAATTCAAGTGAAACGATGCCCGGAAGAATTGATTTACTTTTAGCTTTATTTATATTAAGTTAAATATTGTTTAGATTAGAATTTCGTTATTGTTGTTGGGTGTTGTTGTTGGCAAAACTCTACCTCTGAACTGAATCCCTCAACCAAAATGGCCACCAATAAATTAAACAGCACATAATTGCCGAACGTCATTAGGGCCACAAAGTACAATGCGGCCCAATGACTTGTCTTTTCCATGCCATTGAATAGAACCACGTTCCAATCCTCTTGCGTCAGTATCTAAAAACATTTTTTGCGATTTTTTTGTTGTTGTTGTTTTCGATGGTTGTTGTTGTTGTAGATGATGTTGTTGTTGTATATATCGGTGGTAGTAGTTGTTGTTGTTGTATATATATATTTTTTTTTGATTTTGATTTTGATTTTTGGTTGGTTGCAGTTACAGGTGGTTGCGGGCGGCAAAACGTGGTGCATATATATATATATGTTGTTGTTGGATATATGTATATTTTTTCGATATATATGCATTATATATATATATATTTTGATATTTGAAAGAAGCAGAAAAAGAACAAAATACCATAAACATATGTTGTTGTTGTTTTTTTTGTTTTGTGGGATTAAAAGAAATGTAAGAAAAAAGAGAGCACAAAAAACACATCATGTTGGATAAGCAAAACGCCAAAGTGTTAGATTATAATATTTATATATATATTATATATATATATAAAAATTTCAATATATGTTAGGTATATATATATAGATATATGATTAGTCTAAGCTTTTGATTTGTTTTCGCCTTTCCTTCTAACTTTTGTAAGAAAACAAAAAAGATTAAAAACATAAATAATATTAAATGCAATGCTTAGTCTGAAACTGGTTCCCCATAGGGTTTCCCATATGTATCTGACTTTCTGTTAAATCTATTCCAAAACAAAAACATTATACAAAAACATTAAAACAAATAACATTTAAGCAACTCTCTTGTTCAACATCCTGGCCCTACATATTATTTTGTTAAGCTGGTATTTAAGTTTTGCACAATATATATAGTATATTATGTATTTAACGTACATTCAACATATAATGATAAGTAGAACAAGAAAATTATAACTTTGCCTTAAGCGCAGTGGAAGCAATTGGCTAATGAAATCGTAAGAAACTTAAGCTCAAAGGATTAAAGACACGCACTGTAAGGAACCGAAACGAGGAAACAAACAAAGCAAATCTAAGTACAAAGTAAACAAATACTCGTAATTCGTGGTGTGGTCTAAAAAAACTCTTCAAATTCAACGCAAAGCACTCAAGAACGTTATTCAAACTCAAAATACAAACTCCAATTTTGTAGAAATGACTTAAAGAATAATGCATTTAGTTTTTGGTTTTTTTTTTAAGAGCTGCAAAGCGCGCAAAAAATCTTGCATAGAAATTCAAATTTTTGTAAAATACTAAAGTGGTATTTTTTTTTTTTTGTATTTAATTTTATGATTTGATTTTTACACGACGTGCCAATAAATAGTTGTTGCTATAGGTTTCATATACAATACGAATATGTTGAGTATTTTTTCGGTATTTTTTTTTGGGCGTGACTGTACATGAATATACTATTATGCAATTTGAATTTTTATATGTAGTTTCATTTCAGTTTATTTTTTTTTAATTAGCAAAACGCAAAAGGCAGCAAAAGGCAATAGGCAAAAGAGAATTGGTAGCAAGGCGTGAAATGAAATGAAAAGAAAACTTATAACGAAGAATCAGAAGAATCAAAGCAGCAGCAGCAGTATTTTTTGGTAGAAAGAACGGGTTACAGATCAGGCCAAAAACGAGATAACAAACAAAGCGCAAAACAGAAAACGAAAACATGAAATTGTTTTTGTATATGGCCTATATGGTATCATTTGGTATGAAAGTTGTACACACGAATGTATGTGTGTGCGCGTGTGTGTGTGTGTGTATGTAAGTAGTATATAGAAAAAACGTAATGTAGCAGAAGAATTGGACTTGGAATGTTGAAAAGCAAAGGCTAAACTGAAGAATTTAAGAATTAAGAAGCATGCATTAAAAAACAATGAATTTTTGTTTGTCTTTATGTTACACGTGAATAGTGTATGTGTGTGTGTGTGTGTGTGGCAATGAGAGAGAATAAGAGAGAGAGAGAGAGAGAGAGAGAGAGAGAGAGAAAAGGCATATTGGAAGACAAAAAAAAAATATACCAAGTAAACGGTAGAGACAAAAAAGTAGTCAGAAACAGTATTCGTTAATGTTTGAGCAAGGATCACTTGGTATAAGAGTGTGAATGTATGCGTGAGTGTGTGTGAAAGAGCGAGAGATATAACTATATATCTGGGTGCCAAAAGAACTGGCAAATTTACCATATAGCTAAGATCGCTTCATGTCAATCTTAAAAGGTACTTTTTATACCCTTAACCCAAGTCTGTCTGTTATCTCCATGTTTTGAATATGAGCTCTTCTTATCCCCAGGCATGACAAGTTAGACAAATTTTCGATAACTTTTCCGGCTTACGATATACACAAGGAATCGATAATAAAAAAATGTTGAATATTAAAAACTTAAAAATGGGGATTGAAACTATTGACAAAATAATGAAAATCTGTTCAATTTTTATTTAAATCGGTTGAGAAACACCGGAGATATGAAGTTATCAAGCATTGGTCCGGTAGTGCAGGTATTTTCGCGTATGTCTGTCAGCCCGACCGTCTATCCGTCTGTTTGGTCAAGGGTTAAGGGTATCTTCTAGAGCCTTCTTACTGGTTTTTTCACAGATTTTGCTTGAATTTGAGTTCGATTCGAAACACTCTCTCGTGTGTATGTGTGTGTGATGTACAAATGTGTGTGTGTGTGTGGGTGTCTATCTAAAACTACTTGCTGATAAAAAAAAGGTATTTATATACCGAAAACTAAGCAATAAAATAAACTTAAGAATAAGAAACAGACTTGAGCCAAGAAACAACTAAATGAATTGCTAAAATAACGAGTGGAAAACCGAAAATATATAGATGTATATATATATATATTCATGTAGAGCAAAGAAAACTAAACTAAAACTAATCGGGGGTAAACGAAACTAGATTTACAGAATAAATAGTTGAAAGAGCTGCACGTTTTGTTGGTATGTTGTTGGTATTATTTTGATATTGATATTTTCATTTGGTCGTTTGCTGTTTTATATTTTATATTGGGGGGAAGTTTTGTACTTAGTTAAAGATAGAAGGTAAATATATATATGTATGTAGAGAGGTAGATAGGTAAAATGGAATTTGAATTGGTTTTGGTTTCTATTTTTTTTTTTTTTTGAGAAAAAACATATATGTATATAAATATATTCATTTGGTTTTCTCTTATGTTGTTGTTTTGATTGTTTTCTTGAGATTTGAGATTTTAGAGATTTTTGTTGGTTCTTACTTGAAAAACTGTGACAGTGGCCCACAAAATGTTGTTGAAGTGTTTGCGATCGCATTCACATTGCGGATGTCGGCTGATTATTTCGGGACACGTGCATTCGCGTTCGAGTCCGGATTCGTCCAAAAATTTACAAAACTTACCGCCAAACAGATACATGCCGAGTATGCTGTAGGTTTATATACGTATATATGTTTTATATATGTATGTATATAGCATATATATTTATATAGTAAGAGATAGATAGAGAGAGTATATGTATGTGTGTGTGTGTGTGTGTTTCATTTCGTTTTGTTGTATATATACATATATCAAGTAGAGTTGTACCCATAAACATATATATATATATATATAGATATAGAAAGTTGGAATCGCTTTTCGACTCGATCAAGTTGATCTTGATTGATTGATATCATATATATAGATATAGATATATATGTGTGTGTGGGTGTGTTTGTGTAAAAATATATATAAAGTCTGTTCTGTTCTGTATTTGATATGAATATAGATATATATAGATTTTTATATATAGAATACTTTAACAAAAGTTTCAAGTATTTTGTTGTTCAGTGTTTGCTGTTGCTGTTGTGGTTCGTGGCTCGAGTTTATAAGAAACTTTCGAGCTTAGGTGGGTTTTGGGTTTTTGGGTTTGGGTTTCTTTTTGTACAGAGTGGATATAACTGGGATACTTTTTCGTTTTCGTTTGTACTTGTTGTGGTTTTTATATATATATATATATATATTGATAGTAAAAAGTTGAGTAAAGTAAAAAAAAAACTGTTTTATTTTACAGAGTTTTTCTTTTTTTTTGGTATATATTTTTTTTTTGTATTGCTGGGAGCCTCAAACATAAACTGACAAACTCTAGAGACTGTTGTATGTATGTTTGTATGAATTATATATGGTTGTGTATGCTTGTGTGTGTGTTTGAGTGTGTGTGTGTTCGGATGTGGTTTGATAGTATTAAGAGGTTCAGAGTTAGGTTTTGGTTTGGCATAGTTTACAGTTTAGAGTTGAAAGTTTAAGAGTATTTTAATATTTTTGAGGGTTGGTTGGTTTTGTTGGGGTAAAGTGGAATTAAAAAAACTTAGAGACTAGATTTAGATTTAGTATAGCGTATATATGTACATATATATAGTAGTTATAGAGAGATAAAGACATATACTATGGGAGTATGCAAAACAGAGAGAGATATAGATAGAGAGAGAGAGAGAAAGAGAGATAGAGAGTAAAAAATGTATTCAAATGTGTGTATGTATGCTAGTGGCTGTGTGTGTGTGTGCGTGTTTTTTGGCTGAGAGAAGAGAAGCAAAACGGACGAGTGACATTCGAGACAAAACAAACGAGAGAGTTGAAAGTAACGAGAGTATTAAAGAGTATAGAGCGAGTGTATATTTCAATAGAGTACAAGCAAAAGGGAGTGGCGATTAGTCAAGCGATTAGTCGATCGATTATTTATATATTCAGAGCATGCCATTCAATCAAAAACGAAAACGTGAAAGAAAGAAAGAAAAAAAAGCAAATGATTTGCTATTTGCAGGCGAACTTCTTCGAACTTCGAAATGCTTACCTGTGCAATGTATGTATACACATATATATAAAAATATATATATAGATATTTATATATATCTGCCTTATAAACTAGCTATATAAACGAGTTATCTTACATTATTCACACAATATTATCTATGAATCTTAAAAGCTGATCTATTTTGTGTTAAAAAGTTCATGCTTATGCGCGCCGCATTGCTTATTAACTTTTTAATTAGCATGCTACTCGTTGCTTTCCTTCTACTTAACTAGGCGAGAGAACGAGCAGGCACAAACGTAACGAAACGAAACGGAACGAAACGAAAAGAAACAAAAAGTACTAAACACCACAAATTACAAACAAATAAAACTTAAAAGCTAATAAAACACAATTTTTTCAAACTGCAGGCAATTCTTATTGGCCAGATTTCGATTTTTCGATTACAAAACAAAAAATCACACACACGAAAACACAAAAGATAGTCAAAAGATAGTTCAAGAAAGAAAGGAAGACTTTGACAGACAGATACAGATAGAGTTAGAAAGAGACAGAGAGAGGAAGATAGAGATAGAAAGAGAGCGGTGAGGAACACAAAATAAGGCACAACAATTATAAGTCAAAAGAGTTATCGTTATCGCTTAACGTTATGTGTTATCGATTATGGCAAGCCTAGCACATTATGATCATCATCAACAAACAAACAAACAAACAAACACAAACGACGAATCAACAAAAGACAAACTAAATAAAAACATAATGCTTATATTTTTGATTTTCTTTTGGTTTTTTTTTTCATTTGTTTTGCGAACATTTAGTGTTAGTTATCGAGATAGAGTATATGGCATTATACATATATATATATATAGTTAAGCATATTTGTATAGTGGCATTAATTATTATAATGTTAATATACATATACATATATATTTAGCATATATATAGAGTAAATAGTAGTTAGTAGTAGTTAAATGCTGATAGCATAAGGGTCTACCTGAAACACTGTGACGAGCGCCCAAAGCAGGCTGTCGAAATTCTTACGATCGCAAATCTTCTCTCCGTTAATTTTCTCGCAGAATTTACATCCGAACAGATTCATGCCGAGTATACTAAAGTGATTTGGGTTTGGTATTTGTTGATATAGTATAATATGATATACATATATATATATATTTCGATAATATAATATTCTTATAAATTTTTTTTATTATTATGTATTATTGTTATTATTATAATTATATATATTTTTTTTGTTGTTGTGTTTTTTTTTGTTTGGGGTTTTTGTTGTGTTTTTTTTTAAATATTTTTTTGCATACAATATTTTTTTTTTTTTTTAGTTTAATTTTGGTTTTAAGTCATTTTTAGTATGTATATAACGATTAATTAGTATTGCAATTGTGTGGTAATACAGAGAGAGAAAGAGAGAACGAGAGAGAGAGAGACAGTTAAGGAAGAAAGAGAAAGAGAGAGAGAGAGAGAGAGAAAGAGATAAAGAGTATGTGTCTGTAAGTGAACCGAAGAAAGCGAGCGATAATTTTGAAATAAAAATCATAAAAAAACATTCCTCATCAAAGGAGTCTTTGAAACTCAAAAGTGAATAGCAAGCTGAGCTTTCACACAGAAACGGTACCCGGTACACTCTAGACGGTACACGCTAGACGGAACATGGTACACCCGGTACACGCTACATGTTAGACGGTACTCGGTACACGCTAGACGGTACACGGTACCCGGTACACGCTACACGTTAGACGGTACTCGGTACACGCTAGACTGTATTCGGTACACGCTAAACAGAACACGGTCCACGCTACACGTTAGACGGTACTCGGTACACGCTAGACGGTACCCGGTCATTAGTGCTGGTAAGGTTAGAGCTTTTCGCTTTTCACCCAATCGGACAACAAAAACCAAACGGAACGGAATGAAACAAAAAGGTACAAAACCAAAAAAATAATCGCTGAAAAAGTTATAGCTGAAGCCTAAAATTGGAGGAGTTTTAGAAAATATTTGTGTTATTTTTTTTAGTTAGTTTTTAATATTAGTATATTAGTATTTGTTGTAGTATTTATTGACGGGTCATTTAGTTCAAGCTTTCGATTTAGTTATTTATGAGAAAGTATTTATGGTCTGGGGTTCTGAGTTCGCTGAGTTCGACATCTCTTTGCAGACGTGTGTTATATATAGTATGTAATATGTCGACTGTATTAGTTTCAACTACACATACGTTTACGATTTTTAGTTAGTTCCAATAGAGAACACAGAGCAACTAATCTAACTAAACTTTGTTTTTGTTTTATGTTCGATTACTTTGGTATTTGGTATTTTTTTAGTTTTTTTTTTTTTTTTTTGGGAAATTAAGAGCATAAAATGTAAAATGTACTTTTATATATCGAACGAATATTAAAATATAGCAGATAGATAGAGAGCATGTAGTACGAGTACAGAGAGTATGTAGTAGAGTATATCAGTTACGAGTTACGAATAGTTATTATTACATATATAGTATGTAGTATATATTATCATATATTAAGATATGTATATATATATTTATTTTAAAGTACGAATATGTATCAAAATTTTAGCGACTGCAACTACACACAATAAGCGTACGACTTTTAAGTACTTTTAGTATTTTTTTTTTTAATTTTATTTATCATTGTCTAACTAAGTAGTGTGCGTGTCTTATTGTAGGTTGTTGTTGTTGTTGGTATTTTTGCCGATTCGGATTTTGTTTCGAATTTCGAATTTGAACCAAAGATTCGTGTTGAAGTGTTCAGAGTGTATTGAAGTAATTTGTGTTCTGTGTTCTTGCAAAACAAAAGCGTGAACTGTGTGTTTGTGTGTTTTTTTTTTTGAGTGTATTTTTGGTAAACTCTAAGAAGCTAATACACACACATTTATTTATTTAATTGAATAAAGCTTTGGAAAGCTTTTAACTAACTAATTTTTAGAAATTTTGTGTTGTTATTGTTGTTGCTGTTGTTGTTGTCAATAGTACTAAACAAAAGTAAATCAAGTGAATTGAAGAAAGAAATTATGTTAAATTCGAGAAAGATGACCTATAACGAGTAGATTCGTAGGGTTGAGTAGGACGGGCGAGTAACGAGCAAGTATAAATAAGAGTTAAAAGTGTTTTTTTGGTTTTTGATTTGGATTTGGTTTTTTTCAACTAGTAGCTAAAATCGCATGGCATATGCGAGTGTTTTGGGAGGTCGCGTGAATGAAGAGTGGCGAGTAGCGAGTAACGAGTAAGAAAGCAAACAAACGAGTAGAAAGAGGGAGAGAGAGATATGTGTGTGAGCTAGCCAACTTATTGTCGTTGCCTCAAAATCGAATTTAGATTTTATTTTGTGTATATAACAGAGAGAGAGAGGTAGGGAGAGAGAGAGCAAACTAATAAGTTAAGTAGAAGAAGAAAATCACTCCATTACAATAGAGTTTGTGTGTGTGTTAGTGTGTCTCGAGTGTATTTGGTACTTGCAAAGTGAGCGAGCGAATCAACTTACGGCAGCAAGGGATTGTGTATAAGATAAAGACAGAGAGACAAAGAGGAGAGAGCGAGAACAAGTGAGACAGGGCAGGTGGTGAAAAATAGACTAAAAGCTGAGATTAAAGTTGTTCAACTTGGACTTAGTACTTGTTGACTTGAATTAATTGATTGATTGATTGTAAAACTTCTAACTACGAATCGATACGATAACGAGTACAGACAAGATAGAGAGAGTGAGAGAGAGAGAGAGTAAGTGTGAAAGAGTGAAAGAAAGTTTGTATGTGTTGTGTGTATGTTTAGGAGAGAGATCGAGAGAAATTGAGTTAGAGAGAGAGAGAGAGAAAAAGTCTTACGCAATCGTTTACTGAAATCGTACGCAGGGTTATTATATTTGTTTTGATATTTTTTTGGTGTAAGAGAGCAAAAAGAGGAATACAATTATTACCAGGGCTTTACTAATTATTGTTTTTCTTTTAAGGGGATGTGGTACGGCTTTGGGGCAAGTGTGTCTTGTGTGATGTATGACAAAGAAGTAGTAACGAGAGATTAAAGAGAGAGAGAGAGAGTAAAAGATAGATTTAGCAGGTGTGTGAATAGAGACTTGGAGAGTGAGGCACAAAGAGAGAGAGAGAGAGAGAGAGAGAGAGAGAGAGAGAGAGAGAGACAGAGAGAGCAGAAAGCACATTTGCACACACTTACCGTATGTACACATGTGTTAGTGTGTGTGTGTGTTTGACAGTGTGTGTGTGTGTGTTTGAACGATCTGTCTTGTGTGTAGTTTGGATTGTGAGTTTTTTCTCTTTGTTTTGTTTTGGGTATTTGTTTTTTTTGTTAGAGACTAGCGGAGAGCATGGATATTATTATTAGGGAACTATATTAAGGTATGAGCATATGAAATATGATAACTAGACATTTACGTATTATTAAAGCTCTAAGGGCTGTTAATAATGTTGTTGATGTTGATTAGTTGTGAGTTGTGAGCTAATCGATATAAATCGATATCGATAGACTCCTAAGCAAACACTTCAGCGGGTCATTCTTGGGTTCGGCTCTTAAAAGGTTCACATTAGGGTTTGTTAGTATTTTTAGGGTTTCGCATGATTATCTCTAGACCGGCAAGTCAGACTCCGATTTTTGTTGTATTTCCTTCTTGCCAGCCTTGTTATTGTGTTGTTTTCTCATATATTTTTTGGTTTTTTGGTTTGTTATACATAGATATTTCGGTAATCTTTCATTTCATTCAGGTTAGTTAGATGTTAAAGCAGAGATTTGTGGTTGGAGACGCTCCAGCTTTAAGGCAAGGTTGTTGTTATTGTTGTTCTTGTTCTTGTTAGTACACACATACAAATTAGTATGTACATTGTGAGTGTGTGTAAGTGTGTGTGTGTTAGCGTGTGTTGTTTCGTTATTGTTTATTAACAATATATGAATATATATATGTGTGGAGTAGAGAGAGAGTGCGGCAACAGTGGAACTCACCTGAATATGAATATAAAGAGCACCAGCAAAGAGAAGAAGACAGCGACATTGTCCATGGTGCGCAGCATGACAAATAATTGACGTCTCAAATTGGGCATGAACCGGACCAACTTGAGGATGCGGAGCAGGCGGAAGGTACGCAACACGGATAAACCCGAACCGCCACCGCCTGTCCCATTGCCGGCAAACGTTTGACATATCTCAATGGCGCTGCAAGAAGAAGAAGATGAAGAAGAAGTTGACAGTAGAAGAGGGAAATGGAACACAAAGTAACTCTAGGCTAACCTGAGTATGACAATGATGCCATCGAAGACATTGAAACCGTTCGCTATATAGCGAAAGGGTCCTTCGGCCACGACCTTGAGCAACATTTCGACAGCAAAGATGCCAGAGAAGACCACATTGCTGGTCTCCACAATGGCCGTTAGTTCATCGGGCTGATCATGATACTCAATGCCCATCGACAGGGTATTGATCAGAATGGCCAGCAGTATGCCCTGCTGGAAATACTTGTGCTCCACCAGACGCTTGATGTACCTGCGAATCCAGCTGCAGACCCGCATCAAACATCGATAGACGGCGATGATGAGACGCAGTATGCCCGACCGGGGATGTCTGCGTTCATCCAGCGGGGAGAGTGCATTCTGATACAGATCATAACAGCAGGCATAGTCCTCCATGTAGTTGCCCGTGGGGCCAGTGTGGCCGCTGTGGCTGCCACGGTGATGCTGCAGCTGTTTGTTGTGGCTGCTGCTGCTGCGATTGTTCTGCTTGTTGCTGCTGTTGTGGTTGTTGTTGTGATTATTGGTGTGGTTATTGTTGTTGTTATTGTGGTGATGATGGTGATGCTGATGCGACGACTCTTTGCGACGACTCTGCGACGGCGTGGCCACCACCATCGATGTTGGTGCATGTGGCACAGCGGCCGAAACAGCCGCCAGCTCCAAGCCTGTTGTTGTCGACGCTGCTGCTGCTGCTGCCGTTTGATCTGTGCCAGCAGTGTTGTCTAACAGATCAATTGTACTGGTACCGGCACCAGCTGCTGTTGTTGGTGTTGCACCTCCAGCTGCAGCTGCGGCGGCGGCAGCAGCAATACGCTTCTGTTGCACCTTATTCAACGCATCCACAGTGTGAGGATCGCAGCGAGCGAGCGAAGAATAGAATGATTCCAGTGTACTTTGACCAGTCGGCAATGCCGCCGAGAATGCTACAGAGAAGGCCAACAACTCCTGGCATGTCATCGCATCGTGTATACCCAATTCCGAGCAATCAGCATAGGGATTGGCAATGCTGCCAATCGTTTGCGGTAGGTTAACCTGGGTGTACATTTATATCGTAAATGAATATCGTAAATTGTATCGATGACACTTACCTGCCAAATGCTACCATCGCCCGCCTGTGTCATCTTTTCCGTTGACAGAATATTGTTCTTTTCCAAATTGGCAACAAGTTGATGGCTGCCACTGCCACTGCCACTGTTGTTGTTGCTGTTGCCATTGTTTGTTGTTGCTGTTGGTGTTGCTGCTGCTGCTATTGCTGCAACAGTTGCCGCCGTGCCCGCCATTGTTGTTGTTGCAATCGTTGTGGTGTGCGTGGCAGCTGCTGCTGCCGCAGCGGCAGCAAGCGAAGTGCCAGCTGCACCGCCGCCGCCGCCACTCGACCCTGGCTCACCGCTGAGTGCTGGCGGTGTGTGCAGCAGGACATATTCATTAAACATGACCGAGGGTCGGCGGCTCGCCGAGGTGGGTGGACTTAGGAAGCCCGAGGTGCAGGGATGGCTCTAAGGATGAGCAGGTTAGAGAGTCGAGGCAAGGCGAGAGAGAGAAATCATTTTTAGTATACAAGTTGGCTTTAAGTTGAATTCTTAACTGACAGGTGCTATGTACAAGGTTCAACGACCAAATTTAAAGTTAAATCAACAACATTTTCATTTTATATACAAATTTGTGTGTTTTTGAATCTTTAAAGCTCTCTCACTTTCGAGTTGAACCACACGAGAATAAACCAATTGTTATGTACATATTAAATGAAATGCAACATAATATTTAAATAATTAAATGACATTCGAACAATGAACAAGTATTCAAACAATGGAAACACACACAACGGGGAGGAGCGGGGGGCCGGGGTCATTAATTTATATGTATTCATTTTAATGGTCGTAATTTTCACTCTTTTTTTTATCTCGCGTACATTTATTATGGTTGTTGTATGTGAGATGTGTTAACAATGAATTTATTAAAAAGCCCTTGCAGAATATATATTTGATGATACAATTGTATCATTATCATTTGCGAATGCGACTAAAGCGATAAAATTAAGTATACGATAAGAATTTATATTTATATCCGCTTGGGTTGCTTCGGTTAACCGAAGTTCTCTTCATCTCATTCTGTACCTCATTCAAATTGTGTTACGTTATATATAGATTATTTAAGGGCAATTGTGATAGAGTTTGCAATACCTTGCCTAAATTTCCCAACTGCAGCTACGAGATGTGCAACGTTCGTGTGACAAATATGAAAGATCATTAATTAGTAAGTAAGCAAGTAAGTGGAGAAGTAGGTTTGACAAAAATGGGAAGTATTTACATTATAAAAGTTATTTAATTAGTATGTATTTAATATTTTATTGAGAGTCTGTTCTGTTTGTGCAAATTTGAATTGAATTTGAATTTGGAATTTTGGTACTTATATCGTGTATCGTATGTCGAATATCGTTAATGGTAATTGACTACTAAATATCAGTTCAAATTTGATTAAGCATAAAAATGTGTATCGTATTTCATAATTTCTGTATCGTATTCAAATTTTCTGTATCGTATTTCATATTTTCTGTATCGTATTTAAATTTTTCTGTATCGTATTTCAATTTTTCTGTATCGTAAATTGTGTATTGGCTAACTGCTCATACACGTATTGCCATTGTATTTCTCTCTAACAAAGAAATATGTATCGTATTTGGTTCGTGATTTTGACTATTGAAGTTAATCTTCATTGGGATACTTACAATCAGTTGCTCTGAGTCGATGACCTGTTGCGGCAACTTAAGCAAAATTGTCTTCTGCTGCTGCTGTTGCTGCTGCTGATCGAGTAGTGGTGCACCTGCCTCCAGTGGTTTGTGACTGGGCCTCTTTAGCGACGAGGTGCGTCGAGCAATACCCGAACCACTTCCGCCATCCCCCATCGACTGTTCTGTATTATCCGATGAGGAGAGTTGACCCGATGCACCACTGGCACCCGATGTCATCTGTTGTTGTTGTTGAGCCATTGTAACGCTGGCAGCGCTTCCGTTAATACCGTTAATCAATGCGACTGTGGTGTGATGATTGCCACTCGCCACACTAGTAGCACTGGTAGTAGGGTTGCCACCGACACCGCCGCCGGCACCAGTACCAGCCATGCTGCCATTGTTGCTGCTGTTGCTGTTGTTATGATTACTGTTGTTATTATTGTTGGAATTGAGCGGCACCATTACGGTAATCATCTGATCCTGTATGCTAGCCGGCTTACGATTACTACTGTACTTGGGGCAATTCGGATGATGGCATTTGATACGCGAGGGCGAGAATGTTAGATTATCAGCGTTGGGGAGCAGACCCTCTCGACGCTGTTGGCGCTGATACCTGTACACCAGACGATGATGACGATGTGGTATGATGACAGCGGGGACGGGGTGCGGGGTGGAATACGGGCAAAAATCGAAGATATGATTAGTTGTTGTTTGTCCAGTGGGCAGATTCATGCACACACATTACACACACACATATAAACACAACACATATATATACACACACACACATACACATATATATACACTGTATGTGTGTGTGTGTGCTTACATAACAATTACATAATTCAATCAAATGAACAACGCAAATAAGCAACAAATTGAATATAATAATAACGGCAACAACAAACGAGCCTCAAAATGTACAAGGCAAAGAAGAAGAATATTCAAATCAAAAATCGATATATAAGTTGGGAAAAATGTGTTTTCGTAACGGAAACCGAAACCTTAAATACCCTTGCAGAGCCACTAAGTCGTAAATCTATGTTAAAGTTGAGGAAATCATTTTGCATCGAGTAGATATAACTAAAGATATAAAACTTTAGATAGGAACTTTCTTATATCGAACTCATCACTCAACCAACGAACAGACACATTTCCGTAAGGAAGAAGATTAAGATTGAAAACATATAACTAAAGCTTTTGATACTTAAGAACTTTATTATATCAAATTCATCATTCAATCATCGGACCGACACGTTTTCCTAAAGAAAAAACCAACATTATAAAAGTTAGTTAGTTTGTATTTCAAATTTATTGAGAGTCTGTTCTGTTTGTGCAAATTTGAATTGATTTGAATTTGGAATCTCGGTTCTCTATAGGATACCATTTCATTGTATGTCGTATGTCGTATATCGTAAATGGTTATTGACTTTACTAAATATCAATCCAAATTAGGTTTCGCCAATTTTGTCTTTGCATCATATTGAGTATTAAAATGTGAATCGTAAAATCGTAAAAAGAAAATCTTTTTAAACATTATGTTATTCATATAGAATCATTGCTTAAGAATCAATGCAGGTCAAACGGATTAACTCTATTGTCTATTGTGTTTAACACATTTCCCCATTTCATTACCTAATTAAAGTGCCATCTGCAAAGCATTAAAGGTAATTAAACACATAAGCCAGCAAGTGTGAAAACGGTAATGGGGTGAAAAGGGGGGGGGGCGAGTAGTAAATTAGATAATGTTCGGTGTGATGTTCTAGTCTCTATTCTGATGTGTTCTAGCTACATAATGATTCAAATTCGTTTCAATTCATTGTTTCAATCTTAAACTAGCTGAAACATTGGCACTTTAACGTTTTTTTTAACCTAAAGATATATCGAGCAAAATGAGAAATGAGATAAGAGAAAGAGAGAGAAATGAAAGCGAATTCCAATGAAAGCGTTTTACGACTCTTTGCAACAACACTTTGGTAATGTGAAAATGAGCTTAACTTTGGCTACTTAAAAGCGTTTTTTTTTTACTTTTACCAAAATGCAATTAAAACTCTTACTCCAATGAGCTTAATCCGGGCTCTGTTAAAGTGCCAAGCAAACAAACATGGGAAGATGCATTTAAGGGTAATATTTATGAACTTTTTAACTTCTTAACTCTACATGCGTTTCAGTTTCAGAGTAGCCTATCCTAACTCTCTAACACATCTAACACCTAACTATATGATATATAGTATATGTATTGAAATATTTCCCCACAAACAATTCAACATTCGCATTCGCATCGATATTTAATGACTAAACAACTAAGTTTTTCACAACTGTTCAATACAATTCTCTAATATTGTTCTTTTTTGTTGAACAACTACACACACCAACACACACATACACACAGACACACCTACACCAACACACTCTCACTCGACCAGATGCAAGTGCAAATAATTGAAAGCAAAATCCTATAAAAAATGCAGAAACCGAAAAAAGTTGACAACTGTAAACGAGAACAAAAGAAATGAAACGAAAAAAACGAAACATTGAAAATAAATAAAATACTAAATAAAAAAATACAAAAAAAAGAAGGTGAAACGCATAAAATACGAGCGAAACGCAGGATACGTGTGCCGGCAGGACGCAGGACGTGAGAAGCGGAACGCATGTTAAATGAATATTTAATAAATCATACAAAAATATATAGCTGAAGCCAGCAAGAGAGACAGAGAGACAGAGAGAAAGTACGCAAAACAAAACTCGAGATGACCCGTTTCGAAATTGAATACCGAAAACGAGAGAGGAGCGAGGAAGAATCAAGATATATATGCATATATATGTATAAAATATATAACCCTTTTGTGGGTTTTCGAATATCATAAACTCTGTGTATAGAGACACTTGCTTGTTCGAAAGATGAACTATCTATGTAGATATCTAAAATGTGAAAAGAACTTAAAAACTTTTCATCCTTTCCCTTGATAAGTTCGACTTTCTGTACCAGATAAACCATCTAAGTATTAAGACATCTAAAATGTGATAAGAACTTAAAGACTTTGAGAACTTAGAAACTTTTCATCTTTTTCCTTGATAAGTTCGACTTTCTGTATTAAGATATCTAAAATGTGATAAGAACTTAAGGACTTTGGGGACTTGGAAACTTTTCATCTTTTCCCTTGATAAGTTTGACTTTCTGTACCAGATAAACCATCTAAGTATTAAGATATCTAAATTATGAAAAGAGCTTAAAGCCTTTACAGATTTAGAAACTTTTCATCTATTCCCTTGATAAGTTCGTCTTACTTTGAATGAAAAATGATGTATAAGATATATTAAATGTGACAAGAACTTAAAGACTTTACAGATTTTGAAAACTTTTCATCATTTGCCTACCTATGCCAAAATAAGCTGTGCTAACTATGGTCGATGAATAATTAAACAAGAAGAAGCAGAAGAGCAGAAGCCCCAAGTGAGCCGAGTTGATGTGTTTTGAAAGACGGGGCTTAAGAATGTTTGAAGTAATCACAAAATCATAATAATCAACTGTTATTTAGAAGTAAAATGTTCAAATCCCTTTTGCCAAAGCCAAAAACTGAGTTGAACGTTTAACGCAAAGCTTTCGAGAAGCTTAGAAGCTCAATCAAAGATGACTTATAACTGGGATTAGTCTTTGTAAAATTGTGTGGTTAAATATTTGATGTCTGGTTTGGTTTGGTTTTATACAAAGTGAACAGAAACCGAAAACCGAAAACAGAAACAGAAAACATAAAAAAAGGCACAAAGAGAACGAGATATATAAAAACGGTATATAGAACAGTATAGTATATGGTATATAGTAAGAGAACGGTTAACCGATAACATAATTGAATCAACTGAAAAATGGACAAGCAGCATACTTATATAATCTGTACTTCTTTAACATTCGTCTCTTGAAGCGACGCCACAGATGTGCTATATATTTGACGATCTCCGCATAGCACGTTGCCGGCTCCGAGTTGTTCGTGCTGCTCGCCAGCGTCGATGTGGACGTATAACGTGCTCGTTCCTGTCTCATTCGTTCCATCTCTCGCTTCTTTGTCTCCGAGAACTGGGTTGCAATGACGACCAAACACAGATTGATCATGAAGAATGAACCAATCTGTTGAAGACGAAATGTGAAAAATGTGAACAAAATTATTAGATTTTATACGTTTGGATATCTTGATTGGGTTAACATAAAGTCAACTATTTTTTATACCCTTAACCCATAATATGAGTACGTGTTAACTTCAGAAACTACATAAGCTGGAGACTCCAGAGCTCTCCTAATCCCTAGTTTGTTTCAAATTTCCGATAACTTTTCCGGTTTACGATATACACATGTAATCGATAACAAAAAAAACCTTCAATATCAAAAACTTGAAAATGTGGATCGAAACTATTAGCAAAATAATGAAGAACTGTGAAATTTGTATTCAAATCGGTTAAAAAACACCGGAGATATGACCTTCAAGCAATGGTCCGGTAGTGCAGGTATGCCTGTCAGCCTGACAGTCTGTTCGTCTGTCCGTTTGTATGGTTAAGGGTTAGGGGTATCTTCAGTCGAGCTCGACTAGTGCCTTCTTACTTGTTATATCTTAATTAGTTTAATATTAAGTAAATTATTTATTTTTAGGCAAATATTTATATCAATAGGAAACCTTCATTGGAAAAAGTAACTAGAGATTAAGAAGTCACCGCTAAACGTTATATGATTAATGGCCAAAACTTTGTCTACTTCTGCTTGCAACATTTAACAGTGCTTGTTGCTGCCTACACCTCTATGCGGCATTGTGGGTGGTTGGGTGGTGGGTTTTGTGGTGCTGGGTTGGGGTTGGTGGGCGGAAATTTTGGTGGAACTTTTTGATTTGTTATGCGTTCAATGGCTTTGCGTTCAAATTAGTTGAGCTGCCAGTTTCATTTGCTGCCTAGTGCTTTCTCACTCACTCTCACTCACTCTTTCTCTCTCTCTGTTCGTTTCTCTCTCCCTCTTGCACACACTTATTTTTAGAGACTGGCATCCATTAGCTGCTGTTGCATTTTAATAGCTTTCTGGCTAAACAAATTTGCCAACTTTAAATTGAAAACATATTTTAACAACAAGGAAGACAAAAAAAGCAAAAAATAATGTTGCCGACACTCAGATACTCTTTAAATGCAAACGCTTTGAACTTAGGTTTGGTTTTGTTAAATAACAAAAATGATTTTAATCTTAAGCTTTTCTTAATCTTTTTTTTCAAAGAGTTCAAAATGGCCAAAAAGTTGACAAAGGCTTCAGTGAGGCAACCCCTCGACTAACAATTAATAGGGTATTATTAAGAAAAATGTTTCTAATTTTCGTGTGTTGTTTGTTGTTCGCTGCACAAAATGCTTCTTCTTCTTCTCTAAAAGCATAAATATGCAATTTCCTTTCTATACACAACAGAACAACAACAACAACAACAACAACAAAAACAAGGAACAAGCAACTTTCAATAGGTAATCCGCACACATTAAGAGCGGATGGGTTGGAGGGGGTTGGGGTACGGATAGTGGATATATGTGTTTTTGTAAGCTATTTGCATATATCAAAAATTTGTTGCTTTTTGTTTTTCGGGGCAATAGCAAAAATCATTTTGCACATAAAATGAGCAGCGAACAAAAAGCAAAAGCAGCAGAAGCAGCAGCAAGCTGTGTGCAAGCGAGACAACAAGATGGAGAGAGGGAGAGAGAAAGAGAGGGCGAACGAGTTGCAAGCAGGCGAGAGTGAGAGCGAGGGAGATAGAGTATGAGCTGCGACTGTGGGCAAAGTTTAAACATAAATAATGAAATTGCTCACATGTGACTGAGAGTATATCTGTGTATAAGTGAGTGTGTGAGTAAATGTGTGTGTTTAAGTGTGTGTGTGTGTATAAGGCTTTTAATTAGACCAAGGACACCTGTCTTGAGCAGAGAGAGAGAGACAGCAGATTGCAACATGTTGGTCAGTTCCGCATTCTCACATTCAAAAACAGAGACAGAGAAACTGGCTAACGCCGCCTGCCAACTGCCAACTGCCACATTTCACATTTCAATAGACAAACTTTTGTGGCTTCTGGTATATTTGTATTGCGGTTATGTGTGTGTGAGTGTCGTTGTGTGTGAGTGTGTGTTAGTGTGTGTCGTTGTGTGTGAGTGTGTGTGTGTGTGAGTCTGTGTGTGTGTGTGAGTGTATGTGTTTGTGTGTGAGTGTGTGTGTGTATGATTACAGTTGGAAAAAGTAATTTACTTATTTACATTCTCAAATTGCTTTAGCAGCAGCTTTTCTGCTTTTGCATTCAACTCCAAAGAATACTTCATTATATCTTGCTTAGACTATATATAAAGTCTAGAAAGTGAGTTCATAAACCAATCTTAACTATGTTTCAATATTTAAATTGTTTTTGTTTCGAGTTTTCATGTTCAACTTACCACAATTAGCAGTACAAAGTAGATCCAATCCCAAAAGCTGTGCGCATCCTGCACATAATACATTATATCTGTCCAGCCCTCCAATGAGATGACCTGAAAAAATGGGAGTTTGAGGTTTTGATTATTTCGGCAAAAAAAAACAATTAGCAATTGAGCCAGCAGCCGCCGCTTAAGCAGCGACGCAGAGCCATAATAAATTCAATTGTTTTTTTGTTTTTTTCTGTACCACGTCACGTATGCGTAATATTTTGGTTTTGTGTTCGAGTGTCCGTAACGTGTCGTAACATGTCGAGAGTCGAGTCGTGTCCGCCGCGACGCAGCTGGCTTAATGCGTATTTGATTTGTGTTTAATTGCAGAGCATTTAAACCGCTGAGCGCTGAGCGCCATCATCAAGCAACCCAAAGACCCAAAACCCCTAATGGTCAAATATCAAAGTCACAAATCAGATTCAGTCAAACGTTAAACGTTAAACAACCAGAAGCCAAGAAGAGATAGAGAGACAGAGAGATAGCGAGAGAGAGATAGAGAGGAGATTATGTACATAAATGCATATTCGCAAATCGGAAACTGTTTATTGATTTGGACAACAAATATATGTTTGTTTGTCTCTCGCTGATTTGATTGCGGTTGCTGTATTTGCTGTGAAATCATCTCTCTCTCTATAAGTAATGTCTTTAATCCCATCTTGTAGTCCAAAGGCCATTAATAGCTGATTATTTCCAGATGTAGTCTGTAATCTGTACAATCCATAAATAGCAAAAGCTGATTGTAATCTGACGAATTTCTTATTATTGTCAAAGTTAAATAATCTATTAGGTTTTGCGCAAAGTTGATTCAATCATCAAATCATCTAATGAAGTTTGGCTCGTTTACAAAATAAATAAATAAAAATTGCTGCAGGCAACATGCCACAACGATGACAGACAGACAGAGAGAGAGAGAGCGGGCTGTGACTATTGATACATTGCGTATACGCCACCGAAGCCTGAACCTAGTTGGAACCCTCTGGCCCTCTTTGGCCCTCTTTGCCCTATGCAAATTGGCAGATGTTGTTGCTCATGTTGTTGTTGTTGATGTTGTTCAAATTGAAAGCGATGCCAAAAGCGGCACCACACAGAACACATCAACTGAGAGAGATAAACTGAAACTGGAGTGAAGCTGTTGTTGTTGTTTTTGTTGTCCTGAGGGTTGTCCTTCGTGTCAACGTCAACGTTGTCAATGTTCGTGTTGTGTCATTGTTTATTTGTTTAAGCCAAAAGTTGAAGCGCTAATTGGTAAACTCGCTTCAACTCGACTCAACGCGACTCAAATGCAATACCAAATAAACACAGAGAAAGAGAAAGTTGAAACTGAAGGGGGGGAAAACTCACCAGAAATATGGCAACCCAGGCCATGCCGATGTTGTCAAAGGATATGGTGCCCTGAAAAGGATTCTCGCCACTCTGCTTGCAGCTCGTATAATACTGATTCCAGTTCACGCACGATGTATTTGTTGGCTCGTTCAAGTCCAGCAGTTTGGCCTCCTCTACGGAAAAACCCAGACATAACAAACAGGTTACAGTAGTGGTAGTAGGGGTGTGCGGGGGTAGGTGAAGGAGTTGGGGGTAGGTGGTAGTTCTCGGGGTGTTACAAAGTTTCCGGCAAGCACGAAAGCAATTAAAAGTGCCATCAAAATTTGATTAACACGCGCCATTTTCACCTCATTAAGTCAACAGTTAAGGGAAGATTAGTTGTGGGTTGGGGGTGATTGGGGGGTGATTGGGGTAGGTTGTGTCTTCTTCTTTGAGTTTTCAGAAACACTTCAGAACTTACCACTGCAGACCATCGAGCCAATGCGATAAGGCGGAAAATTACCGCACAGATGCATGCCCGAATCCTCGGGTGTGGAGCATATATAGTCCTGATCCTTGGAGAACTCATAATATTGCGACAGGCTACACATATATATATATAATATATATATATTTGGGGTAAAGAAAATTTGTTGTTTTCCATTGCAAAAATGGTTTTCAAAAACAAACAAAAGAGTTCAAGTTGAGAGACAGAAAATATGGGAAGAAATATATATAAGAAAAAGTGACAGAATCGAGAGAGAAAGAGAGACAAGGAGAGAGTGTAAGAGAGAGTGAGAGAAAGCACAAAAAGAAAGAGAGAGAAAGTTTCATATATAAATATTAAAGATAATAGATAATACAAATATATGTATGAATATATATATATATAGTTATAATAGTAATAATTGATACGTTGAGCAAATGCCATAATGCGATTACGATTTTTGTTTTTTCGAAACATTTACATATATGCATGGACAATTTTGAGAGAGAAAGTATTTGAATACAGATCTATGAGATAGAAAAGATATATTTGATATATTTTCTTTTTTTTTTTTGTTCTTATGATGAAATTTGGTGCTTGAATTTTGAGCTTTGTTTTCAGAGAGAGAATTAGAGACTGTCAGAGCGAGACAGCGAGCACAAGCCACTAATTAGAGTGAGAGAGAGCGAGAATGAGAGTGAGATAGTGATAGAATGTGTAAGCGCAGACCAATTGATATTGAAACTGATTCCAAGATATTGATATTGATTCAAATGCAAAATCCAATTGATAAGTGAAGAAGTGAAAAAAGTGAGTTGAAGCGAAAGCGAGAGAGAGAGAAAGAAAGTGAGAGAGAGAGAGTGAGAATTAGTGAGCGTGAGAGCGATAAGCGAAAGCTTGTGAGTGAAAGCGACGAAAACATTGAAAGCTTTCAAGAAGCCTTAAAGCATTTTAAGCAAAGAACAGTTTCAAGCTTTGATCGTAAAACTGAAAGCAAAAGCTTTGAACATTGATTAAAGAACATAGAGTGAAAGCTTGCAGAGTGAGTTTCAGGAACTCGAGAACTTGAAGAGAAGTAAGGCAAAAAGCTTGCTTTGAATGTGTGAAAGAGACAGCCGCCAAGCTCACAGAGAGTGAGCAAGAGAGAGAGAGAGCATAAAGAGTTGTGATCAGAGAGAGAGAGAGAGTTATAAAGACGACAAAGCTTTATAGCAAGGCAAAGCAAACAACACACACAACTGTACCTGCTAGAACCAAAAACACACACACAGAGTGAGTGAAACAGAGAGAGAGAGTGAGAGAGAGAGAGAATGCGACTTAGCGACGGCTAATCCGAATACGCCGAAAAAAAGTTGCGCACTCCACAAAAATACGAAAAAAAAAACGAAAAACCAAGCCACAAAATTAAAATGTAACACGCAAGGAATTAAATGAAAGAAACTGAAGAGCATATAAAAAACACATATATATATTTAAGTATTATAATGCCACAGCGAAAGGAAAGACAAAACAGAAAAGGAAGCCGGAGCAGGAGCCGGAGCAGGAGCAGTAGCAGGAACCGGAGCTGGAGCCGGAGCAGCTGTACGAGCAAATGGCAAAGCAATTTAAATTAAATGCGCCGCAAAAATGGGTACAAAAAAGGGGTTTGGGGGGACACCGCACCAACAAAAATGTCAACGTAAATGTACTTGGGTGTGTATGTATGTGTATGTGTATGTGTATGTGTATGTGTATGTGTATGTGTGTGTGTGTGTTTAATATGCACGTGCGCGCACCAACAACACCAACCAAAAAAAGAAAAGAAAACCCAAATAAAAATAAAAAAATACTAAAAAAAATATTCAGGTAACAATTCGCGCGCGCTTAAAAGTATGCAAAAGTTTTTTGATACACATGTATGTATGTATGTGTGTTACTGTGTGTGTGTGTGTGAGAGAGAGTTGTTGTTGTTGGTATGTAATGTGACTTTAATTTTGGATTATTGTTGTAGCTTTGCCCATTTCAGAGTGTTTTGTTTCTATGTCTGTGTGGCAACAAGCTGTGTGTGGAGAGTGTTGAGAGAGAGTGGGCGAGAGCGAGGGGGAGAGTCGATTCGAAAGGATTGAGTTGTTGTTGTTGGAGTTGTTGTTTTTTTGGTGGGGCTGGGCAGCTTTAAATACCTTTGCAATAGAAACTGATGGTTTTTCCTGTAAAAAGAGTTGAGCTTACAAAAGAATACACACACACACATAGATAGATAGATAGATAGAGATAGAGATAACATTTAGGCAATAGTGTGTGTGTGCCGTATAGTGTGTGTGTACTGTGTATTGTGTGTGTTAGTTAGTGTGTGTGTGTGGTCAAAAAATTATTGCAAATAACAAAAACAGAACAGAACGGAACATTTGCTTTGCCAGAAAACTGGGAACTGGCATATTCTATAGCTAATTAAAAAAACGAAGAAACGCTCTAAAACAAAACAAAATATCTCTGTGTGTGTGTGTGTGTGTGGTACGTGTGTTGGATAATTGGTGTGCTTGGAAAGTTTTACACATTTGGTATTTGGTATTTTTTGGTATGTGGTCGATTTTCATTCCCCTTTTTCCAAACAAAAAACCAAAAAAACACAACAGAAAAAAAAAACCAACTAAAAAGAGAGAGCAACACACTAAGACAGAGACAGATAGTGATAGAGACAGAGACAGACAGAGAGAGTGAGGTACACACACAACAAAGACACCGGATATACTATAACATCAAACCTAAAAACAACAAAGTTAACCAGAACACAAAACAGAAACAGAAACAGAATGGAACGTGAAATAGTTTTTTTTTTTTTTTTTTGGTTTGTGTATGTTTAAGTTTGGAACAGAAAACAGCAAAAAACATTTACGACTAGAACACTAGGACACGACGAGTAAACGACACTACTACAACAACGACACTGAAAACACACACTAAACACACACACATACAGATACAGATAGAGTTACACACTCACACACACAAACACATCGAGATAGGGGGTGGGGTAGAGTGTAGGTTAGGGTGTGTGTGTGTCTGTGTGTGTGTGTAAGAGTTTGAAGGAGACTACAAAACACATTACGAGTAACTAGTGTGCGAGTGTTCAGAAGTTCAGAGTGTAGTAGTACCAAAACAACAAAAAAAGTGTCGAAGGCTGACGACGCCAGTGGCCAAAAATGTGGAAGCTACGAAAGAGCAGCAAGAAGAAACTTCTAAGAAGTCACGAGTAAGAGAAAAGTTCCAAGAAAACATTAAAGTTGCATTGAACGAGAAGAGTTTGGTAAGTAACGAGAAGCATTTAAAAGTAACGAGTAGCTAAAGCTGTGGAAACAGTTTCCTTAACTTGGATATTACTTTTAACTACGCTACTTTTTTACTTAACTTTATTGAAGAAACGAGAAAGAGAAAGGTTCCAAAGAACCATTAGAAAAGAACATTTAAGTTGAACGAGAAGAGTTTTTGAAAGTAACGAGTAGCATTTAGAACTAGCAAGAAGCTCAAGATGTGCGAACCAAAGATAAGAAAGAGTTTCCTTATCTTTTAACTACGGTTCTTTCTTACTTAACCTTAAAAAAGTCAGGAGAAACAGAAAAGTTTCAAAGAAACATTAAAGTTTCATTGAACGAGAAGAGTTTTGAAAGTAACGAGAAGCATTTAAAAGTAACGAGTAGCTAAAGTTGTTGTTTCTTTATCTTTTAACTACGGTTCTTCCTTACTTATTCGACCACTTGGCCACCAGTCAGCCTTTATATTAGGTGTGTGTGTGTGACGCTAGTGTTGGTAATTAGTGTTGCATAACGTGTCAAGCCAATTGAAGAATAAAACGTGTTATTGATTAACTTTAAATCTACACATAGATCTCATAGAGTATATATGTCGTTTAAAAGTATTATTTTGGGTATTAAGTATTTTAAATTGTTTTTTATATATATATCTGCAAATATTATTACTCAAAAAGTGTTAAAGAGAGAAAGAGAGAGAGAGATAATCTGAGAGAATTAGTGTTGTTAAGTTTTGAACATACATATATAAACATTTATATAGTATATATCGAGAGAACAACTATAGAATATAGTTAGATTAGATACACATCTATATATTTTATGTAGGAGAGAAAGAGTGGGAGAGCCCAGCTTGGGCGTTACCAACAAAAAGAGAGATAGATAGATAGAGATAGAAAGAGAGAGATTGTGTTACTAATATAAATAGAAGAGAGATCAAACGGGTTGAGTGCTAGCGAGCTATTATCGCTATTTGGGTTAGCTAGCGAGCGAGCGAGCGCGCTTTGCTTTACATTTTACGGATTAGAATAGAATAGAACATATATATTTATTAGAATACAAAGAAACATAGCGAGAGAGAGAGAGAGAAGGATAGAGATAGAGTGAGAGGGGGAGAGCTAGGGGGAGAGAGAGCGAGAGCTAGTAGACGACTAGAGGGTTCTTTTATATATTATATATATTGTGTATTGTATTGTTGTTGTGTTGTATTTTATTTGTTGTTAATCAAATTTCTTCATTTAGTATTTTGTTGTGGTATTTTATTTGCCTTTTTTCATTTAGCTGTTTTTGTTGTTTTGTGTGTGTGGGTAGGTATTTTTGGTATTTTTTTTTTTTTGATAGGGGGGAAAAATAAATCATTTTATCTTACGAGTTAACACGGACTCGAACTCTGTACACTTCAGGTAGTCCCCTGTAAACAAAAAGTTTGTTCCCGGTATGATTTTTGGATTTGGTTTCGTTTTTTGGTATTTTTTTGGTAATTCACTTACAAAAATTTGTAATTAAACATTAGGAAAACATTTTCAAACTCAATACGACAAACAATAATTGGAAAAACATATATATATATATATATATATATATATATAGGTAGGTATATGTATATATATATATATATATAGATCTATTGGAAAATATATTTTTGGGGAGTAAATTTCATCTTCTTCTTCAACTTGGCTGCCAATGTATCAATTCAAATTGTAAATTGTAAATAATATATAGATTGTTTATTGTATTTTTTGGTCGATTTTCGACATGTTTTCGACAACTACAAACAGAAACGAACATAAAAATAAATGTCTTAAAGAAAAAAACATAAAACAAACCAAAAGAAATAAATAAAATAAAGTGAAAAAAAATACTAGAAATACATTTTGTATGTAGTACATGTTAGTATTAAACGAGTATTCTGGAATGTTGTTGTTATTGTTTGTTTGTTTGTTGTGTCTGAAGGAGAACGAGAAAAGAAATCACTTAAGCCCGGCGCCCTTTTGTGAATGATTCTTAAAGTGTTTGCTCGTAAATGGGTCGTGAATGAATCGTGAATGGTGAATCGTGAATCTATTACACTATTGACTGTACATAGGTTTCGGCACGGTGTTTAAGAGTGTTAGTGTGTGCCTGTGCCTGTGTGTGTGTATGTGTATGTGTCAGAATATGTACAGAATAAAACCAAAAGGTGCTTTCCTGATAAGGAACAAAAAATTCTCGAAAAAATGAATATCTGAACTGAATATTAAAATCAAATAAGAATAATATTTGAAACTTCAATTCCATTTCCATCTGCCATTATTTTTATACCCCTAACCCATGAAATGGATAAAAAAGGGTACAATGGTTTTGTGCAAAGGTATGTAACTATAGCCGAGTCGATATAGCCGGTAGTCCGCCCGGTATTCCGTCTGTTTATCTGTCTGTATGAACGCGTCGATCTCAGGAACTTCAAAAGCTAAAGACTCAAAATTATAAGATATGAGCTCTTTTAATCTCTAGACATAGCAAGTTTGTTTTTCGATCACTTTTCCGGCTTACGATATACACATGGAATCGATAACAAAAATATCTTGAATTTCGAAAACTTGAAAAGGGGGATTAAAAACATATACTAAATATTGAACATTTGTGAAATTTTTATTAAAATGGGCTTAGAAACACCGGAGATAGGTAGTTTTCAAGCATTTGTCCGGTAGTGCAGGTGCGTGTATATCTGTCAGCCCGACCGTCTGTCCGTTTATATCAAGGGTCAAGGGTCAAGGATATCTTCTAGTCGAGCCTATTCGACTAGAGTCTTCTTACTTGTTCATATTTGTTTATGTAATAAAAATAATACTGCGGAAAAAGTTCTGAAAGCTTTTTGAGTAAACAAATAATCGGTTACGCGATGGGTTTCCAGGCAAAACTCCGTTTTTTATGGCTTATATGTAAATGTATTTACATAATTATTAACACAGTATGTACATATTCATATGTACAAAAACAATTACAAATAATGACAAAAAATGACAAAAAATTACACAAAAATAAACAAATTAATATCAGAATTGTGTCAACAGTTTGCTTTTGTGTGTGCTATCAAAAATCGTTAAAAATGAAAAATGTTGACGCAATAAAATTTGCACACTGCAAAATGCTGCCAATTAAAAAGACAACATAAAATGGGGTAATGGCAAAAAACAATATGCGTATATATATATAATATTAAATTTAAAAATGCAGTTAACGGAAATGCAAAAAGGGGAAGCCAAAAAAGGTTTTGTGTTTGGGTTGGGTTGGGAATGGATAATAAAAATTTGCATTGCCGGCAAAATATTTACAATAATTATGCAAAAAAAAAAGGGCGTAAAATTAACACTTTAAAGTGTAGCATATTTTCCGGCAATGCAATTGCAAATTTTCTGTGCATGCAAACGAAATCGATTAACGATAACCATTTCGATAAAAAACTGCCTTTGAGTTGTGAGCAACAAAAAGAAAAGAAAAAATGCAAAAAACAAAAAAATCAAAAGCACAAAAAACTCTCTGTTCATGTTGCCTACTTCCATCCATCTGCTGTGATATACTGCGCTTGTGTGTGTGAGTGAGTAAGATGAATGTGTGTGTGTGTGAGTGTGAGAGAGCTGCTGTTTCTGACCTTATGAATGGGAAAGGGTTGAAGGTAAGAATTTGGCTCATGATAAATGATTGTTTGCCAAGTTTAAAAGCTGTCAAAACCGCACACAAAAATTAGTCCAAAAAGCCATTAAGGTGCAAGGTTCGATCACTTTTCCCCCTCTCCGGGAAAAACCAACCCCAAACAGCTGTCCAACAAAGTCAGTTTTAATGATCTGACCGAAGAACTTAAGAACTGAAATTATAATGTCAAAGTCAACAGCTGTTTCGGGCCGAGGCTCCCAAATGTAGTGCAACACTGTGGCAGCGGCAGTAGCGAGTGGCAAGTGTCATTTACAGTGCCACAAAGTGTTCCTCCATCAGTTGAGTTGAGTTGACATCCATCACCAGCGGAGGAGAAGGAGGAGAGCTGGCAGCCGGTTGGAGCGACGACTTCATCAAATTGACGGGGGAAACCATTGCATTTGGTATGCAAATTGTCATTGTTGGACAAGGACAGCAGCATGTACTGATTGATGTATGTGTTCACAGTGTGTGTGTGTGAGTATTTGTGAGTGTGTGTGTGTGTGTGTGTGAGCGATTGTAAGCCACTGTCAGTGGCATTGGCCAAAAAAAAAAGACCAAAAAGCAAAAAGCCAACAAAAAACAAGGTAAAGAAAAATCAACATGAATTAGGCAGCCAGGCAGCTCAAAGATCAAAAGAGCGAGAGACCAAGTGAGAGAGAGAGAGAGCGAGAGAGAGATAGAGAATGAGTGAAGGCGAGAGAGTGAGAGAGAGTGGGAGCGCGAGAGAGCTATGAAGCGAGAGAGAGAGCGAAAGCAGCTATCAAAAATCAAAGCAAAAAACTTTCAAAAAATCAAAAATAAAAAACAGAAACAGAAAAAGAAAAAATTGCATCAAAAATATTTCTCTTAAAAATAATCTAAGCGATATAAAGTTATATATAAGCTATTTATATATATATATGGATATTTTATATATGTTTTAGAGGCGCAAAAAAACCGTTTGATTCATTCTCCTCAGGTCATCTTAGTAGAAATGTCCGTTGCCCCAAATCAAAAAAATAAATAACGAAAAAACAAAAAATAAGAAATTCCCAAAACCCAAAAGAAAAACAAATAACATATGTACAAAAAAGAAGAAGAAACAGAAAAAAGTATAAAAAACCGTCTCATACCCTTGCCGGTAGTCCGGTACTTACGTTATGGGATAGATCATGCCATCGGGCCGATCCAATGTGCAACGCTGCCTCAGTATACCCTGCCACAGTTGCACCCCAATAATGCCAAAGATGAAGAACACAAAGAAGCAGAGCAACAGCACATTGCCCAGCATAGGCAGAGTATCCAGCAGTAGCATAACTAAAATACGCATACCTATATGAAATAGAATAGATATAAATACATATATAAACTGTCAGTTGATCATGCCCCACTGCCCCCTGCACTTACTGGGTATACGATTAATAGCTCTCAGGGGTCTCAGCACCCGAATGGTGCGTATCGCTGTCAAGTTGAGATTCTCCACATGCATCACATACTCTAACAGTCCGGCCAGCACAATGAAAAAGTCCAATCGGTTCCAGGAGTCCGCCAAATAGGTGTTCTTGCCACACATACCCATTGCCACCATTTTGATGGTCATCTCCAGGGCGAAGAACGCAAAGATAATGTCATCAAAGATCTGTGAATTATGACAATAACACATATATAGAGAGATATCTTTTTGGGTGAGAGATCGTTTGTTTTGGAAACTTTTAAGTCAGGTTCTGAACATTTCAAGTTAGGCTTTCTTAAGGTTTCTGTAACTGTCAGGTCAAGATCTTAAGATCTTTCATGTTGCTAAACAAACTCTTTAGGAGCAAAAAGCAAATCTCCAGAGTAAAGATCTGTAAATTGACAATCACAGATAACTATAAACCTTTTTTGGGGACAGATCTTAAGGCTTCGGTTTGAGTATTTAACGTTCCTAAACGAACTCTTTAAGAGCGAAAAATCAGAAAGTGTGAGCAAAGTGCTTACGCGAAATTGTGTTTGACAGTTGTCAAAATAAGCTCTCGTCCACTTTAGCTATCATGTATGTCTCTGTCTCCGTCTCCGTCTGTGTCTATGTCTATGTGTGTTAGCCACATCATTCATTAGGAAGTGTAGTCTATATATATCCCTTACCTACCGTTAACTATCCTACCCTACCCTACCCTACCCTACCATTATCATGTGCCCAATGCAAACAATGTCTTCTCCTCGAGAGGCAGTCGTGCATGGACCCATGGCAAAAAAAAGAAGTGAGTAAAGTGGGGAACTGGAGACTTCTAGTTTCTAGTTTCTAGTCTTTTCACTGTCGACAAACAACTCTCAGCAATTTGGGCGCCACTTATGTCGGTCGTTCTTGTCATCTCTCGTTCCCCCCATCCCCCCCATTCCGCATTCCCATTCGCATATTCTCATTGTCATTCTCATTTTGGCCTCGGTATCTTGTCTTTTTCTTCTTATTGTTCTCCATGTTCTTCTTGTTGTTGTTGTTGCCAATTTGGGCAAAATGTCTTCGCCGCACCTTAAAGTTGGGCCCTTCTTATATGTATGTGTCTGTATGCTTTACACTTGGCTGCAGCCACAAAATGTGTCGCCCTCTCTCTCTCTCTCTCTGTCATTTCATATCTCTTACAAACATTTTTGCACGTTGCGCTTGGAACATTTTCAATACACCTTTGCCTTTGCCGTTGCCGTTTGCCGTTGCCTTGCTCTCTGTAATTGCCCTCAAAATGTTTAGCGCCCTTCTCGTCCTACCCTTCCCTTCTGTTTCTCGTGTTCTAGTGTGTGTGTGTGTCGGTGTGTGTTGGGCTGCCTAATGAGCCGAAGTGCCTGTTTGATGTCATCAACGGCAAAGGCAACGTAGCAACGGGGCAACGAGGCAGACGACGAGGCAGGAAGTGAGCCAAAAAATTGCTTAAATAAATGACAGTTAATGTGACGCCAGCACCAGGAGTTCGCTGACAGCTTAGCTTGTCAAGTAGAAGAGGGGTTGGGGGTGTGTCAAGTCATTAGGTATAGATATATATTTACTTACCTGCAGTATCCTGCAGCGCGGCTTCAGACACGTATCGTCCACACAGGGCTGATACATGCCCAACGTAATGCAGTTCAGCAATATGACCAGAATCGAGATACGCTCAAACCATGTACAGAACCATCAAAGAGATAAAGATAAGAGTTAAGGCTTTAAAACCAAATAACCGAAAGATTTCCGTTTTCCTAGTTGCCATTTGACATTTATTTATTTGTCCTTGGATTCTCTCTGTATTGCCATATTGATAAAAAATTGAATGTTGAATGAACGTCAAAAGATGGGAATCGGATTTCGAAGCAGGATGGGGTGTTGGGGGAAAAGAGGAAAACAAACAAACCATTCAACCATTCGACAGTTGCAGATATGAAGAGAGAGTATGGACAACAACTACTCGAAACCAACTCCAACTGCCACTTGTAGCCTGTTTAGCATTGGGCTCTAATGCGAGCCACTCTAATGCGAGCCACTCGAATGCTCAGAGTCAACTTGGCTGCATTTGCTCCTTGTTGTTGTTTGGACTCGTTGTGGTTGATGTGGCTTAAAGCGAAAATGGCACAAAAGAAATGGCACAAATTGATGACAGTCACTCAGTCACCGAGAGTCACTCACTCCAGTGCAAGAAGAAGAAGAAAGCATAATGCAATGTTGCAACAACAGCAGCAAGACGAAGTAGACGAAGAAGTAGAAATGGTCGAGGTTTGTTGGTAAGCCTTTTAGCCGGCATATTAGCCACTCAGTTGATTCGGTCAGAAGGTCAAATGGTCAGAAACTGAGGGGGGGGGTTCCTACTTAAATTGAGATTATGCGCAAACTGAAAGCAACTCACTTGCATCAGAGTAGTAGGATCAGAGAAGGGGGGGGCTGAAAACGTTTATGTTGATGCAGCTTACCCAAAACTCTGACTCTGACTCCTGTTAATATGGCTGAAAAGTTGAAATTCATTTTGACATTGGCCAATTGTGATTTTCTGGCTTTTTGGAAACTGATTGATGTCTTCTGTTTTTATGGTCTCAGAGAGCTTAAAACATTTTCACACACACAGAGAGAGGGGAGAAAGTCGGGGGGGAGTTAAATGAAAAATGATAGTAAAGTGGAAATTGAATTGAAATAGAAACATTTTGTAAAGTGAAACGAAGTGAAATTTAAAACTAATCAAAATGAGACTGAACTCGAGTGAAAAGTTGCAGTTTCGATTGCAATTTCAAAGTCAATTTAAACGTAATGCAACCGGGGGGAGAGCTAAGTGAGGGTGAGGGTGTGGGAAAGCGAAAGAAAGACAGAAAGGGAGAGAGAGAGAGAGACGTAGGGAGATGTAAAGGGCGTTAATCCAGAAAGTAGCAAACTTTTGGGAAGGGGAATGTATTAAAGCACTTAAGGGGTTTTTTTATTGAATGCATGAAATCCGTTTCCAAACACTTCTTCTACACTCCCTCTCTCTCGCTTTCCCTACTACTTACATTATTACAATATACTATCGACTTATCGATTTATGTTGATATAGTACTTTAAGAAAAGAAGAAGCAATGGGGACAACCAAAACGTACTTCGATAAAAAGAGAAGTTTTGGAAAACTAACAACTACCTCTATCAAAGAACAATGCCAAAGGTATTGATGATAATCGACTTTGCGATATAGTTCGATACAAGTTCGTTGACAAAAGGAGGAGTTAAGAACAAACAAAACGCTACATGTCGTACAAGACTGGAGTTATGGTTAGCCAAAATTACCTCTATCAAAGAACAATATCCAAGTCATTGATAACTATCGACTTATCGATATTTCGATAAAAGCACTATTATAAAAGAAGGGATTAAGGACAAGCAACCCTACCTCGATGACATTAACTTGTCAAATTAATTGATAACTATCTACTTATCGATATATTTCGATAAATGTACAAACATCAATTGATTTATGACATATGTTATAATAATCGTTTACATGTGTAGCCCGCTATCCTAATCTAAACTCATTTGTTGATGACCGATGTTAATGGATGCAATGTGTTCCATATGCTTTGCGCAATGCCTGCCACTCATGCCACATGCCACAGGCAACATGAAATAGCCCGCAAGTTCGACCAAACATTTGCATTAAAAGAGCAATCAGCTTTTTGCGTTTCTACACAACCAAACCTCCAAAAAAAAAAAAAAAAACTTCAGCCAGCAAACATAATACAAAGCCAAGGGCGGCCGTTAAATTAACGGGGGGGGAGGCGGTGAGTGTAGGTGGGTGGGTGTGGCTAATGCTTTTAATGCAATGCCAAAAGTGCGCAACGCATGAACCCACATTTTTTTATGGCCCTGCGCGCAATTACGAGCCCAAATGCCAAATGCGAAGCATACAAAAACGAAAAATATAAAAACAATGCACAAAATGTTTACGCTATTAACGCACAATTAAAGATAAAAACGGACACAACAACAATGGCCAAAACCGAAACCGAAAACACACACCCATACACACACACACAAGCATACAAGCTGAAAAGGACAATTGTCCGGGTCCTTGCTTCAATTCATTAGGATGCCCGCCGCCAAAGCGTTTTAAATGTGAGAGAAAGCGGTGAAAGCGGAGAGCGGCGAAGTGCGGGGCGGGGTGGAAAGGAGCATATGCAGGTCAGGTCGCTAGTGTCATAAAAACAAATGTGAAAAGCGCCAGACGACACACACACACACACATACATACACACACACATGTACACGCACGCGAAAAGGTCAGCGGGTTTTTGCTTTTCCATACCCTAAGCCCATGAAATGGGTAACAAAAAGGGTATAATGATTTTGTGCAAAAGTATGTAACAGTCAGAAGAAAGCTTCTTCGAGTACATAAAGTATATATACTCTTGATCAGCAGCAACAACCGAGTAGATATAGCTGGTAGTCCGCCCGGTAGTCCGTCCGACCGTCTGTCTGTGTGTATAAATGCGTCGATCCCAGGAACTACATAAGCTAGATAATCTAGATTTTTGAATATAAGCTCTCCCAATCCCTATGCATAGCAAGTTTGTTTAAATTTTTCGATAACTTTTCAGGTTTACAATACATACATGGAATCGATAACAAAAAAAACCTTGAAAACCTTGTTATGAAAATTTGAAAATGAGGATTGAAACTATTAACAAAATAATGAAGATCTGTGAAATTTTTATTCAAATCCGTCTGGGTTAAAGGTGTCTTCTAGGGTTAAGGGTATCTTCTAGTCGAGCTTATTCGACTTGAGCCTTCTTACTTGTTGTTGTTTTTTTTGGCGGACTACAAACTACGCGAATCGAGCTGTATAAATATTGCAGCTGCTCTCCAAATATGGGACACTACCAAAAAGTGTACACGCAAGCTTTGGCCAGGGAGCGACCCTCCGACCCTCAGGGACAAAGCGCGGGGTGGAGAGGAGTGGGGTGGTTTGGTTTTGGTAGGCTTGGCCATTATTTTTGATTTGGCGCGTTCGGCGACGATGACGACAACAACGACGACGACGACGACGACAGCAAAGGCCACCAAACCAACAGTAAACAAATTAAGTCGAGCGTAAACAACGTTGAAATGGCAGGACGATGGAAGGAGGGGAGGGATGGAGAGGGGAGGGTGTAAGGTGCAGGTAAGCCATGGGGTGGTAGGGGGGCCCATACTCATGGGAGCGTGCAAAAATCGCAACAAATTAAAAGAACTGACAAACAAAAAAAAAAAACCAAAAAAAAAAAAAAAAGAAAACGAAAACATGAGAGGAAACCTTGAAGCTGCCACAGATGACTGGACACAAATAATTTGTATGAATAAATCCCTCGTAACCCACCCCCCCTGAACCCCTGCACCCAAACGAAACAGAATCCGAAATCGAAATCGGAATAAGAGATGAGAAAGAGAGAGAGAGGGAAGAGAGATGAAAGAGCTAAAGTTTTTGGCAAATACTTGAAATAATTGGCATTGACAGAAAGAAAGAAGGAAAGAAAAAGAGAGAGCGAGAGGGGGGTGGGGGAAAAAGCTGTTGGCAATCCAAATTGGGCTTAAATGCCAATGAGTCGGGGCGATACTCCTTGAAAAACAGAATTTCTATAAATGACAACAAGATTTCTGACATTTTTTTTCCCCCTTTTCTTTTTGGTTTAGCAAAGTGATAATTGGCTGCAATTGAGAATATGAAGAGCTTGATTTGTAGAAGAACTTTGGGAATATCAAACTGAAACTGGTTCCATTTGCAGTTACCTTGAAAGGAATCAGAGAGCTTGGGAATCCTAGTTAGGGTAAAGGGAAAATTCCAGAGCTCTCAACTAAATCCAACTGATTCTTGATTATGATTATTATATTAAGTTTTGCTTTGATTTGAAGGTGAGAAATCACAAAGGAACCAGAACCAGTGAGTAGTTGAGTAATTGAACCAGCTACTACCAAAAGTCTCAGTGAAGCAAAAGGGAACAATCCTCAACTAAATCCACGGATTGTTGTTATAATCATATTAAGCCTTGATTTGAAGGTGAGAAATCTCTGGCAGTAAATCACACAAAAAGAACCAGAACCAGTGATTAAGTGAACCAGAAGTCTCAGTAGGGTAAAAGGGAACAATCCTTAACTAAATCAAATAATCATATTAAGCCTTGATTTGATTTCATTTGATTTGAAGGTGAGAAATCTTTAACACTAAATCACAAATGAAACCAGAACCAGTGAGAGTAATTGAGTAAGTGAACCAACAGGCCAAGACAGATGCCACAATACCCCAAAAGAAAAAAATCACCGTTAGTTACATTGTTAGACGCTCCACCATCTCAAGTGCCACAAATTGAAATTGGTGGCTGCAAATTGAGCTGAAGGCAATATAATGAATCTGAAGCACATGCTAGGTAATCACCCAGAACCCAGAGAGTCCAGCAAGTCCAGAGTAGAGTGAATAACGGTGGTTCGCAGTGGTTCGGAGTGGTTCGGGGGTTGGTTTTGATGTGGGGGAAGTGATTTTATGGGGATGTGGCAGGCAGGCGTAATTCATTTGCCGTTAAGTGGACAAAGTAGATGCTATAATTAGTTGTTGTTGTTGTTGGAGGGCGTGGATATCGCATTACTAAACTTGCCTTACACTTCCTCTTCCTCATCCTGCCTCCCGCATCCTTACTCTCGCCACCCCGCAAATGCTAATTATGTGCTTGCCACGACAGAGGCAGAGGCAGAGACAACGAGAGGATTTCGAGGTTCGCATCTTAAGTGAAATTTCGTTGTTGTTGTTCTTCGCCTTGGAAATGATGTTGATGTTGGCGCTGGCGTTTAATGTTGCAGCATCCTGTTGCATGCAAGATTCGGAGGGGGGGACACTCAAATTTGACACAGAAAACAAGGACCACAAATTTGTATTTCCTCCACGGTTTTTGGCAAGTGTCGCCGTTGACCTCTTTACAAAAAGTGTTTGCCCCTTAATGTGGCATTGAGTGGAGTGTGTGGCACAGTGAGTGAGTCGACGCCACGTAGTCGAACCAAAGTTCAGTTTCTACGAATTAGTTTAGCAAAAAGCAATTTACAACAAGCAAACTCCACAACAAATTGATCATGGCCAATGGCAATTGGCAATTGAATTGCTGTGAGCCAAACTTAACTTAAGAACTTGCAACAAATCGTTGCACACATAAGACAAGACAAGACAGTGGAACGAGGAAGGAAAGAAGGTGAAGAAGGTATTGCAACCTTGCCACTTGCCATTTGCTATGTGGTAAGAGTTAAGCGGAAGCAATAAGAAAACGAACTTTGAATACACTTTATAGAAAAACATAACCTAAAAGACAGAATTTCTATCAAAATTATTTTAAGAAATAACGAAAAATGTCATAAAAAGTCCATAAAACACTTGGTTAGGGTATAGCAAAAGTACACAAGAAACCTTCAAGTAAATTGACAAGGTCAAAATTTATAGCTAACAATTAAATAAGGACAGAGACAGAACGAGCAGGAACTAAGACCAAAAAGGGTTGTCAAAAGAGAGAGAGAGAGGGAGAGCGAGAGAGATAGCGATTATCTTGTTATTGCCACTGACTGAAAAATGCAATTGGCAACTGTGGCAATTTGGAATTGGCTATTGGAAGTTGGGTAATTGGAAATGTGGCAATTGTGGCAAACTGTGAACAACGGAATTGAAAATCGAATCGAATCGAAACGAATTGAATCGAATGACAGGAAGTGGCAAAAACTATATATATACAGTTACAAATAAAGTTGTCAGCGAAGACAAATCATAACGGGAAATATGCGACATCAAAAATGGTTTAGCAATAAATATACATTACAAAGTGGTTTCAAGTTAAGGCAAAGACTATTTAACGTATTTAACTTAAGAACATTTCCGACCTTTCCTCAACATTTTGCAGTTTCCCCATTTTTCAGTTCCTTAGTTATTTATATTGTGGCTCTCTTTTCCCCAAAGGACCAAAACGAAAGCGAAAGAGAGAGAGAGAGAGATACTCTGGGAATGGAATATGTACATATATGTTTATCTTAAATATTAACGTCAGTCAATTTTAATTTCAGGTTAAATTAAATGTGAAGTGCGCCCCCAAAAGTATGCAAAGCGATTTTTCATGCACACATGCCAGACACATGCCATCCAACAACAGCAGAGGGGTGTGTGGAGGGGCATGCGTGATTGGCACACATTATCCCCACTCAACGACACACAAAAACAATTCACAATTCACGGAACTGCTTTCACAGGAAGCGGCGGCAAACTGCAAATGACGCGGCCCTGAAAACTCTCTCTCTCTCTCTTTCGCTTTGTCTCTCTCTCTCTCTCTGGTTGGCAACCTTGGCAGCATCTTCCGCTGATGATATTTGTTATTTATGCGCGACACACACACACACACACACACACCCACACACACATACTCGCACACTCACTTTTGCATACATTTTGCAACAGGCTGGCGCTGGCAAAAGCGAAAAAGCACACACGAAAAAACACCAAACGCATTTTTACAACTTAAAAACTTAACAACACGAAAAGAAAAACAAATAAGTAGGCTCTCTGTCGAGTAAGCTCGACTAGAAAATACCCTTAACCATTGAGACCTTGACACAGACGTTCTGGCTGACTGACATACCGGCACTACCGGACCAATGCTTGATATGGTTTCATATCTCCGGTGTTTCTGAACAGATTTTAATAAAAATTTCACAGATGTTCATTATATTGTTAATAGTTTCAATCCCCATTTTCAAGATTTTCAAGATTTATAAGATTTTTTTGTTATCGACCTGTTGGATAACCTGTAGTTGTGGCAGGTAATTTTAGAAGGCATTTCTTTTCAGCTACTCAACGTAATAAAATCTATTTTGATACAAGAAAAACACTTTTCATATAAACTTCTTTAACATTAACGTTTTAATATCCCATCGATGCCAAGTCTTGTCCCAGGGAACCTGCATGTAAGGACATCAGTCGAAAATCAATTCAGCGAAATTGCATATGTATGACAAGGACATTGAGGCAGGGCAAAATGCGAAGGACACACACAGTTGTTGTTTCTGTTTGTTTCTCGTTTATCGTTTCTCGTTTGTTTGTTTGAAAAGGATATGGATTGGTGATGAGCATCAGGCACCAGTTGCGCGGTCTTGTATATTGCGTTAGCGCCTTCATGGCAATCTCTGGGAAGCCCGGATATGGTAAGTTGGGCTCACCCGACGACGACGACGACGACGATGATGATGAGGAGGAGGTGTGCGAGGAGCCGCCATCATCGGAACTGCAGCTGCCATTGCAACTGGATGCTGTTGATGATATATTGCTACCGGGACCACCAGCTGCGGAGGCACCTGCCGCCTGTAACTGGCCGCCGCCGCCACGCCCTGCCGCCGTTGTTGAGGAGGCGCCACTATGACGACGCCGTCGCCGTTCTCTTTGCCTCCCGCCTTCACCGCCACCGCCGCTAGCAGCAACAACATCTTGTTGTCCTTGTCGCTCCTTGCTGCCAGCTCGACTCGTATGATGATAACGTCGATGTTGTTGTTGTTGCGATTGTTGCTGTTGCTGTGACTTGGAGTCGGAGGCATTGGAGTGCTGTCGATGTGGGCGTCGCGTGTGTGGGGTAGGCGTGACCTTGCCACTGGCGCTGCAGGAACTCGTTTTACGCTGACGTTGTTGTTGCTGACTGCCACTGCGACGCAGCTTCTGTTGCTGCTGCGGCTGTTGTTGCTGCTGCTGCTGCTGCTGTTGTTGTTGCTGCTGCTGATTGCCGCTGTCGACGATCACCGACATTGGTGGCTCCTCGTTGGAATGCATTTGGTTTGGCTTCAGTTTGTTGGTGTTGCTATTGTTGTAATTGGTGCAGCTGTCGCTTGCTGCCACGCGACGTCGCTGGCCATTGTCAGAGATTGCTGTTGCTGTTGTTGGTGTTGCTGCTGTTGGTGTTGCTGTTGCTGTTGGTGTTGCTGTTGCTGTTGGTGTTGCTGCTGACTGCTGCAGCATCTTCCGTTAGGCGACGACGTGTGTGCGCCTCGGGTCATTCCATTTTGGCCAACTCTGCTTTGCTGCAAAAACGAAACGAGGAAAAATCTTGATTAGAAAATATCGATAAATATCGATTGACGAAAAATTAAAAAAGTTTCTTATTTCTTCATTTTAAATTGATTATCTTTACCAATTTCAAGCGAGAAACCTTTTGTAATATTGTTTTTTGCAACTTCAGCTTCATCAAAGCCGCATACAACAAGCTGTTGCTGCTCCCACACACACACACACACATCTACACACACACACCCAACACACTTCACTTGAAGGTACTACGTGCAAAGTTTGTGAATTGATTTTTAATGCGGCGCCTTGAAGCGCGTCCCAAAATGCCACATTGCCCCCGCCCCCCCTGCAATCCGCACCACACACCCCTCAACACAGCGGCAGCAGCACCCGCTTAACCACCCCACCTCCCCTCCGCTCATCCACCCACCCATGCACCCACCACACACGCACCAACCACCATAAAAGCAGCCCGTATAATGAAGCCCAAACATAATTTATATGCGTGTGGTAAGTGTTTGTGTGTGTGTTTGTTTGTGTGTGTGTAGGTGTGTGTTGTGAGCGCTCTAAAAATAATGAGCAGCATATTTGGTGCCCACAACGAAAATTGTAGCATACTTTTCAAGGGCGAGAAAAGGTGGAACGGAACCATGGTCATGCGGGGCGTATGTGTAACGCACACGTGTGCTAAACAGAGAGAGAGAGCGAGCAAGAGAGAGAGAGAGAGAGTGTGTTATGTTCAATCATTAATTACGACCCTCATGTGAAAAAGTTCTTATGTATGTGTATGTGTGTTGTGTTTGTGTGTTTGTGTTTGTTTGTGTTTGTGACCCACCTAAAAGTATTATACATTAACTTGCCAAAAAGTGCCACGTTGTGGTTTTTGATACACACACACACACACACATTTGGGTTAAATGGACGAATTGCAATTATGCGAAAATTGGTTTATTGATAGGCCAATAAAATAGGCAGCTTTTGCAACAAGCAACAAAAGCAAACACCTACAACATAATTACAAAAGCAACAATGTGATGCAAACACATATTTATTTAATATTCATATACAATGTATACGTGTGTGTATGTGTGTGTATGTGTGTGTGTGTGTGTGTGTGTAATGGCTGCTGTATGGATTATGTCAGCAGAGACAGAATTAAGCAACTGATAATAGCAATTAAGCCTGCGCCAGCACAATTGTTATTAGTTGTGTATACAAATATTTTAACATCAATTTGCAATCGATAAATCGATAACAAAAGGAGCAAATAATTAGAATTCAACTACTTTTGTTTGGGTTGTGGATTGAATTGAGATACAAATGTTAATTAAGGTTTTTTTGCTTTAGCCAGCTATCGATAATAATCGATAAGTGTGGAAAACGCTTCTATATATAAATTGGTGTTATCGAGTGCTAACATCTATGCAAGTGGTAAAAACTGTCATAACTAAAGAGCTATATATATATTATAACGAAATCGATAACAACAATCGATATAATATAACGTTAACTAAACGACTATAAACAACTTAGTTAGTAATCTCGTAAGAAACATGAAGAGCATTAAAACTAAATAAAAAACTAAAAGATATATTTAAATTACACACGCAATTTAACTGTAAGCTTAAACGATAAATCGATAGACTGATTGCAAACTGTCAGACTAGAGAAAATGCTATTAAACATAACATAAAAGTCAACGTAGGTCTTAACACAACTAACAACTCGAGCAAATGTTTATCAAACGATTTATCAGGTTGTTAGTCACAGCATTTTGTTTGCCTTTCCAAACAAACCGACGCCGCCGCCCAGTGTCCAGCTCTAAAGAGAACGAGAAGGAGTCGACACGAAAGGGGATAAACAGAGAGAGAGCGAGAGAGAGAGAGAGATGGAAATGGAAATGGAGAAGTTAAGTGTTGGCGTTGACTGCGGCACGTGTCCTGCCACAAAACATCGAAAACAAAAACAAGAACAACAAGAACAAGAAGAAAAGACATCAGCTTCGGCCTAGAAATCAACAATAATTAATTGTTGGCTGGCGCCATTTGTTTACAAACCGGAAACGGAAGTCAGTCCCTAAGACAAACAAAACGAAACACTTGCCCAAAGTATATATATATTCATATATATATATAGTATATATGTGGGCCAGCATAACTTTCCATATGAATTTGAAATGTTAAACAAGCCGAAAAGACCGAAAAGACCAAACAACAACAACAACACTCAAGTATTTAAACCCAAAAGTCTGCGACCAATAATAAGCATAAAGTAAGCAGAGAGAAAGAGAGGGGGAGAGCGAGAGCAAGTGAAACAACAATAACAACAAGACGACGGCAACAACAGAGCAGGAAGAGAGGCAGGCAGAGAGGCAGGCAGGCAACAACAATAACGTGAATAGCAATGTAAGCCGCCTTGTATAATAACACTTCGCACATATGTAAACACACACACCAGCACACACACTCGGTACACACACACCAGCACAACAACAACAACAGCAACACCAACGCATTCATAATTAAACACAAACAGCGTGGAAAAGCAAAAAAAAAAAAAAAAAAAAAAACAGATTACGAAAAGGGAAAATGCGTGCCAAGCGGAAAACACGGCAAAGCTGCCTAACCAGAAGCAGCACCAAGCAGCTAAACAACACACACACACACACACACATATATATAATATGTATATGCTTATTCATGTATCTGCACAGTGGTGTGAATGTAATACGAAATCAAAATGTCTGATTTCAATGTCTAGATCTCGCCCTAAACAACAAAAAACAAGTTCGTTTTGATATGGGTTTCATTTTGGCTGACACGATGACACGGATTAAGAGATATTAGTTCTGTTGGACTAGTATAAAATAAAACCTTTTTTTTCGCCCAAGTCAAATGTTAAATTGACAATATTTTCGATGCTTAACCACTGTTGATAATTTTAAGTGGATATCATGCAAAAAACAGAAAGCCAGCAGAAACATTCGCATATTTAATTTGTAAATTATTTATGTACACACACACACACGCACAGAGTGAGTAAATATATATATTGCAGACATTACTTGCAGTCTCAGTCCTTAACTCATTTAAGCTGAATCTGTTTCTACTTTGCTTAATTCAATTATAATAATTATCTGCACACATATTTTAACGACATTTAGTGCGGGCACGTTCGCACTTTATTTATTTTAAATCTAATTATGAGTAAACGAGAACTTATCTCTGTTTAAGCTGCTTAAATGAAATTATCACTGTTATCGATAATTATCGATTGTTATTCATTTTGTTAGCAAATGCCTTTCTTTGACTGGGACATGAATCATTTAAAAGTTAAAATGTTGAAAGTTATTAACTTTTCTCTTCTGTTATCGATAATTATCGAATATTATTCATTTTGTTAGCATATGATTTTCGTTGACTAACAAAAAAACTCATTCTAAAGTTAAATCTCTTTTACGAAAGAATGAAATTATAACTGTTATCGATAACTATCGATTATTATTCATTTTGTTAGCATATGAGTTTCATTGACTAACAAAAAAACTAATTTAAAAGTCAAATCTTTTCTACAAAATGTCAAAAGTTGTTGACTTTTCTCTCTTTTCTTTTGGTAGCTCTATTAATATTGCTTACGTTGACTATAAAACCACAGAAAAAACCAAAGCGACAAAAAAAAATGAAACGAAACGAAGCGAAGCGAAATCTTACAAAAAACAAACAAACGATTGACTTTTGTGCCACGTGCAAACATAAAATTACATTTATATGGCATATTTCAATTTGTATCTAAGCTTTATAACTGATTATCCGCATTGTTGTTGATTTAGTTTTGTTATCCCCCCCCCCCCCCCCACCGCCACACAAACACAAACACACAAACTCAAACTCTTTCTTTTTCCCTTCACCCCCCCATCTCCTTAAGTTATGCAAATAGCTTTCCCTTTTTTGCCTTCACATTTTTATTCCTCTGACAGCTTCCGAGGAAGATGAAAAAAACGTGGAAGAAAGCTTCAAGCGACCAATAAATAAACAAAACGGAGCACGGCAAAGATGAAGAAATGTTAATGGTGTAATGTGAATGTTAAATGTGAATGTGATTGTGTGTATGGTAGGGAGAGAGTGAAGCGAGAAGTGAGTGGAGGAAATGTGTGGCATAATTTACTTTTAAATGTAAAATCGAGTCGCTTGCTGTCATTGATATGGGAATGGCCTGCCTGACTGCCACGAGTTGAAATTCCTCCACATCCGAATAAGAAGAAACAGAAACAAAAACAAGAAAAAGAAAACAAGTAAGAAGGCTCAAGTCGAATAAGCTCGACGAGAAGATACCCTTAACCCTTGACCATACCTGCACTACCGGACCAATGCTTGATAACATCATATCTCCGGTGTTTTTGAACCGATTTTAATAAAAATTTCACAGATTTTCATTATTTTGTTAATAGTTTCAATCCCCATTTTCAAGTTTTCGAAATGCAAGATTATTTTCTTATCGATTACATGTGTATATCGTAAAATAGTTATCGAAATTTGAAAAAAAAACCATAATCTGGAGTCTCTAGCTTTTGTAGTTTCTGAGATCAACATTCTTATCCTTTTCTTTACCCATTTCATTGGGTTAAGGGTATAAAAATACTAATATTACGCATACGCAACGTTGTGCACGGTATGAAATAAATCAAAGCGAGAACAACGACGACGACACCGCGGCGCCGAGATTCCTGTTATTCTCTCTCGTTGTTGTTGCTGCTGCTGCTGGATGGCATACTGAGATTTATGCTTCGGCGTTGTTTATGAGCCGGGAGCCAAGGCTGAGGCTGGGCTGCCTGGCTTCTGGCTGCTGCTTCGCTAGCCACACATTAGCATAAATCCAAGTACTTAAGCTTAGCCCCAGCGCAAATAGTTAAGCTAACCTACCCCTCTACTCCAACCCTACCCCTACCCCCTCTTTATCCATCCATCCGATCGTGTCAGTCTTTGGTATTGAAATGTTTATCTCCGTTGGCTTATTTACGTTTTTATTATATATTTTTTTTTGTTTTTGCCATTCCATTAAGCAATGAACCCGCATTTAACTCCGAGTTGTTGTCCAAGTTAAAGTTTCTTGGAACAACTGCAAACAAACACTTTGAAAGCTCTTTAAATTCATGAAGAATTTCTTCTTTTTTCTATTCAAAGTGATTGGTTTTTGGGTCTGGGAATATTATCCACCAGCAATACCAGAAGGAATTCCTCTTCGCCCTCTTCGTTCCTGTTCCCCTTCGAACCTGTTTCCCTTCGTTCCTGTTTCCCTTCGTACCGGTTCCCTTCGTACCTGTTCCCTTCCTACCTGTACCACTCCCATCGTTCCTATACCATTCTTACCGTGTTCACCTCGTACCTGGTCCCTTCGTACCCGTTTCCCTTCGTATCTGTTCCCTTCATACCTATTCCCTTCGTTCCTGTTTCCTTCGTACCGGTTCCCTTCGTACCTATTCCCTTCGTACCTTTACCATTCTTACCGTTTTCCCTTCCTATCTGTTCCCTTCGTACCTTTGCTCCCCCCTCATGGGCTATATAGTATATAGTTTATTCCCAAGATATTGGGTCTCTGTTGTATTTAGCATTAATATTTATGATTGCTCATCTGTCGATGCTGTTGATGGCCTCATGGCTCATGGCTCATGGCTTTTGGGCAATACTTTGGTAGCTTATGGGGTCTTCTGATGTCTTCTGTGTGTTTTGGCATTCGCCATTCTCATTTTCATTGCTTGCTTATTGCGCTGATTTTATTACAAGCATTATTTGTTTCACTCTACCTCTCTCTCTCTCGCTTTCTTTCATTCTCCCTGTCTCACTCTCGCACTTTGTATTTGTTTTGTGTGTTTTTATTTAGCGTGGCGCATAAAAATACAACTGAACTCAAAAAAAAAATCTCATTTTCATGCTCAACAGCTGGCAAACGCACAACAGCAACAGCAAAAATCTTTACCTTTATATGCCGCACACACACACAAACACATACACAGACACGCAGAGAGCATAACTGTGTACAACTGTTGTCTGTTTGAGAAAGTTTTTTTCATTTTATTTTCCAATTTCATTGGCTTTTCGTGTTGCTTTTCTGTGTTGCTTTTCAGCTTCATTGAGCGCATTTGTTTCTCCCCACTTCACATTCTTTTTGCCTTTCAGCTTTCAGGCTTTCAGTTTTTACTTTATATATATATATATACACACTCACATACTCAGTATCTCTGTGTGTGTGTGTTGATTGTCGTTTTAAATACAAAGCCGTAAAATTCATATTTTTATGTCGTGGCTTTTATTGGCCATTGAGCCCACCTTGAAGTCAAGTTCTGTTTGTGTGTCCATTGGTTTTGCTGAAACGACTATCGTAATGCTTAAATGTATCTGTAACTGTTGTGTCCATTTTGTATCTGTATCTTTTAACCTGTGTGTATCTGTATCTCTGTATCTCTGTTCTGGCCTGTTCGTGCCTGTAGGGCAATTCGATTACTTGACCTAAGCCATTTGCCATTTGAAGCCAATGCTGATGTTTGCTGATGATAATAATATATTCAGTTAATATTCAGTTATGCCAGACATATCTTTAAGTTAAGTAAAGCTACATAAAATCAAGTTTATTTTCTATTCCCTAGGTTTGTGTTTGTATAAATCATAACTTTCGTTTTGATCGAATTACGATTTCAATTTTCCCAAAAAACTTTTACAATTTACATTCGTTGGTTGGGCAAAACTATTTCAAGTTTGTGAATTGTATTAAAATAGTTTTCCAAACACATTCAAAATGTTATATCAAGCACAAACTTTGTCTTTTCGCCTCCCCTTCCCTTCCCCCACAGAAATGTTGACATTTGAATCTTTTTGTAATTTTCATGATTTCGAGTTGTTTAAACATGAAAATTTTGCACATTTCTATGAATTTTTAGTACACATAAGTAATTATGTAAATTGCAAATCGTAATTTGCTCCTTGCCGTGGCGCAAATTGTTTTTAAATATTGCGCATACGCCAGGTATGCGCTGGCATGTTTTCACATTTTTTCCTTGAAAATATCTTTTGCTTTGTGTGTGTCGCGTTGCTGTTGCTGTTGCTATATTTAACCAAATACGCCTTCACAATCTTTGCCAAGTCACGTCATGCCACGCCCACACACACCCATCGTCGCTTCCCGCCGCCTCCCAACTCATTCAATCAAGTTGGCAAAAAGCGTTGGCGCGCGCTTTTAAGTAATGAGGACAACGTCACCACATCCACCTATACCTACACCCCGCCGCCCCCTCCCTCTCATCTTCATCATCATTCCACCACATTTACATCCGTTTTTGCCAGCTTCTTCGGTTTTTCCACCTTCACCTGGCGTCTTCTCTGTCGCATTTGGCAGCAGCTGCACCCGTTAAATAATCCAAAGCGAAAACGAATACGAAAACAGCTAAAAGCTGCCTCAAAGAGCTTCATGATTATCTCAATATTATGCCAAGACGAACAAGGCGAATGCCTCCCCCCACCCCTCTATCGATATGGTAAAAACAGTAACTGTAAAATACTTCTTGCTGAAATACTGAAAAAAAACTTACTTGACGACCTTTGGCAATGTGCATCAAATCAATGCACAAATCATAAAACACTCAAAAATCACACAAAAATAAAACTAAATGTGTGGCATTTTTGTATACCCTTTACTCATTAAATGTGTATAGAAAGGGTATAGTGGTTTTGTGCCAAAGTATGTAAAAGGGAGACGGAAGCTTTTTCGACTCCATAAAGTTGAGTCGATATATCCATGCCCTTCGATCTCAGGATCTAGAAAAGCTATTGACTCCAGATACGGAATATAAGCTCTTCTAATCGATAACTTTTCATGATTACGATACACACATGGAATCGATATTAAAAATGTGAAAATGGGGATTGAAACTATTAAGAAAACAAATAAAATCTGTAAAATTTTTAATAAAATCAATTAAGAAATACCAGAGATATGAAACCAATAAGCATTGGTCCGGTATTACACATTTGAACTACCATCTGTCAGACAGATGGTCGGGCGTCTGTCCGTCTGGTATGGTCAAGAGTCAGGGGTATCTTCTAGTCGAGCTAGACTCGACTCGAGACTTCTTTCTTGTTGTAATTTCAAACGCAACTCGTTGATCCTTGACCTGGTTGAATTGTTATAGAGAACTAAATTTTTAATTTGCGTAAAGTGCCATTGAAATTCATTTTTGATGAGAGACTGAAACGGTTTGGAAACTGTTTTTGCTAATGAATTACAATTAGATTATGATTTCAGTCGATTTCACTTCAGGCTATTAAACATATTACACAAAAATATACCAAAAAAATACTAAAAAATATATATATATAGTTTATGTAGATTTTTGTTTAGAGATTTCACTTCACAAAGCGAAAACAAATTAAACAAAAAATCAACACAACTAAAATGTTAAAAAAAAAAAAAACGTTTTCAATTATTTTTATTTCATTCCACTTCATCACATTTGGGTTTCCCTCACCCTCCCTCTCCCCTCACTCTCTCTATCTCGCTCTTTGGAAAACAAAATTGAAAAACAAAATCCTTTAAATGGAAATGGCAATTGAAATCAAATCAAGGCATTTCTGTTGATTTAATGCCTCAGTTTTTCGGGGGTCCCCAAGCTGCCCTCAGTCACTAAAAACCCAAAAAAATACCTCATATGTGCAAGAGGGAGATAGAAAGAGAGAGAGCCAAAACTAATCGTTCGCTTTGACCAAACGAGATGGACGGGTGGAGGAAGGAGGGTGGGGTTCAAGTGTTTACTGGGCATTATACTGAGTCCTTTTGGGACATTGGCACGCACTTGGCCTGCAGTTCCTCACTCCTCCTCTCACTCCTCACTCCTTTCACCCCGTATAATACCCTTGTGCCATCCTTCCTTTCTCATCTCCAAAACCCAATGAATTTTTATGCAAATTCTTTTGCTAGCCAGCAAAACAAAAGCAAAAGCAAGCGGCAAACGGCAACTTGTTGCCACATTCTCCTCCTATGTATGTGAACATGTTGTTCTTGTTGTTTGTTGTTGTTGTTGATGGTGGGTCTTTGGGGTTTTAGGTTCGGTTTCGGGTTTGGGTTCTAGTTTGAGTTCGAATTTTAGGGGAAACTGGTTATGTTCTCCGAGTTGTCAGTCAACACACAGAAGCAGAAGGAAGCGAAGCAATGGAGGTTTGTGTTAGGTTCGGTCCTTGGTAGGTTTCCTTGTCGCCTGCCAGCAGCGTTGACAAATTAAACAAATAAGACAACAGCAACAACAACAACAACAGCAACAACAACTGCAACCAGCGGCACAACAAACAGAAAACACACACACACACATACAACAGAACACAACCACACCACACAAAACAAATTCTACAGCAAACTGGTAATTCGATTTTAGCTCTGTTGCTGTTTTCCCTTTCTGTTTTTTGGTGTATACCCTGTATACATTAGCAAAGATCTAGAGGTATAATATACTAAATCGCCAAGCTCGAAATCGATTAAAATCGATCAAATCGATAAAAAGTTAATTTTTAGCAAAGATCTGGAGAGCATTAAGTTCTATTTTGGTATAAATAATATACTATAAATAGAAATACTAAACTTTCAATAAATCGCTAAGCGTGAAATCGATTAAAATCGATAAGCAGTCCATCTAAAGGAGCATTAAGTTTCGCTTTAGCAAGTTTTTGGTATAAATAAACTTTCAATAAATCACTAAGCTTGAAATCGATTAAAATCGATAAATAGTTTATTTTTTTTGCAAAGGTCTAGAGACCTTCTAAGTTATATTTTGGTATACATAATATACTAATAATAAAAATACTATACTTTCAATAAATCGCTTAGCTTGAAATCGATTAAAATCGATAAATAGTACAATTTTCCAAGTAACTAAGTTAAATTAATAGCTGCTTATACTGTAGATAGATATATTTCTTATCGTTTATAATCGTTTATTATACATTTTTATTATCCCTTCGATAGTTTTGTATCTTTACTAATATGCAATATTTTGCCCCCCTCAACTTTCTAACATTGAAAAGAAAGATCTGAGTTTCAAAATATCAAATGTCAAAGATACTTGTTACAGCGTATCTGTGCGTTAAGTGTGTTCCTCTTGACTTGACAGCATACATTCCATTTCTTTCTTGCTCCCTCAGCGTCGTCTCTCTCTTTCACTTACGTCGGAAATGACAACGACATGTAAATACTTTTGGTACCCGCCGAAGCCCGCCGCAAACGGAAATGCTTAGAATATTGTTAACAACAGCAGGATGCAGGACGAACAGGAGAAAAACAGAAAACAGCATGAAGCAAAAAGACAACAAGCAAGAAAAAAATGAAACGAAAAACGAAAAAAGTTTTATTTTGGCCCCAAATCGAAAAGCACACGAATGAATTTTCATTCAATTATCCTGAACATTTGGCTTGGCTCTGCTTGGCAGATATGCCATATCCTTATACAGGTCCTCAATTTTGTTTGAGATGTTGTTGTTGTTGTTGTTGCTGTTGTTTGTTTGTGTACTTTATTTATCTGGGGACTGAAACTAGCCCCGAAGACTGTGCACAAGGGACGCATATTCTCTCCACTCTCTGTCAAACTCTGTCTCTCTCTCTCTCTCTTGGTCTCTCTCTCGCTCTATCTCTCTCTGTGTTTCAGTTTCTCAACTTGTCGCTGGGCCACGTTAAGGCCATTGTCTTAGCTCTGACTGAAAATTCATAGCCGCTCTGTTTCAATTTTTGGCCTCAGCTCGATGTTGTTCTGGTTGTTGTCCTCTTAGCTGGCGGCCATTCTCCGCCGTTTCTGTCCCCGTCGTCTGCCATAAAATTTCATTTTATCTCAAACAATGAAAACGTGTCGAGCTCACACACACACACACACAGACAGGACATAGGATACAGGATACAGGACACACAGACAACTTATACACATGGCAACTGAAAAGCGCCAACTGTTCATAATTCTTGGAAAGAATCAAGCTTAGTTTTTATATTAACATTAACCTCTCTTATCATTATGGTCTTTAGAGTCGAGTGTTACAGCCGTTAAGCTGATAAGTAGTTACATTCATTACCTTAGTTAGGAACAGATGAAGGTACTGGTTACTAGTGAAGGTGAGGCTGCAGTTACTGGTAGTACCGGTACTGTTACAGTACCGCGTTTTAACACGCAGGATCACCCTTTTGTATGGTACATGATTTTACAACTAGTAGATCTGGTACTGCGACAGGTACAGGAAGGTAAAGTTTCTCCTAGCTTAGATACCGGATCAGCTTTTCGTGTGGTACATGGTACTACACAGTGTACATTATACTGATTTTGGTACATCCAAGAACCTTGGTATAGCTAGTAGATCTGGTACAGATAAGATTTTTGTTTGGTACAGCATTAGGTAATGATACTGCTACAGTCACTGGTAAATGCAAGGGCCTTGGTACTACAAACAGATCTTGTACTGGAACAGAACCACATTTGCCAGGTCCTTGGAACTACCACTAGATTTGGTACTAGTACAGAGCTACATTTGAAACCACATGATCAGTTTCTGGTTTGGTACACCGTTACAGGTACAGGTACTGTTCCTGGTACATGCAAGGTCCTTGGTACTCCCACTAGATTTGGTACTGGTACTACTAAAGAACCACATTTTAATTACTCATTAATGTTTTTAACTTTAAAATATATCATACATATGCTTAAAAACAAACAATATATCATATTTAAGTAGTTCAGATGCATATTGCTCGAATAAATTACTTTTGAAGTTCGTTGAAGTAGTTTAATTATTTGCATCCATTAAAAAAGTGCTTCGCTCGCTTTTTAACTTTTTTAAATGGTCTTCTCTTTATGCAATTATTTGCCATATTCTTGTATTTTCTGCTGTATAATTATAGAAGGCAAACGGTAAGGGGGGGAAAATGAAAGCTTTTATTCTGTCTTTGGGTTGTACAAAGTTTTGCTTTCTTCGCATACCTTGAATGGAATCATAAAATGGATAGAATAGGGTACTGTATGTTAGGGCAAAAGTATTGAAGAAAGCTTTTTCGACTCCAGATTATGAATATAAGAACTCATAGGTCGTAGACAGAATAAGTTGTGTATATTGAAGATTGAAATAGTTTAGGTTATGGTTACAATAAAATGAAGACCTAAACCTTTTCTTAGAGGATATTTCTATGTCGTCTATGCCCGCAAGTTGTCAACTTGATTGTTTTCTCTTGTCTGTTATGTTGTTTGTCTTCGTTATTTTGTCGTTTTGTCGTTTTTTGTTATTCCTGATTCTTTTCAATTTAACTTTTTGTGTGTGGAAATGATTTTCATCTGTGTTTTGTTGTCGTTGCTTTTTAATTGAATGCCAGGTCAAAAAGCGACCGAAAAGAAAGAAGAAAGACCGAGAAAAAAGCGACGAAGACGAAAAGAAAAAACTTAACTAGCAAATGCTGTTTTCGGTTATAATGTTCTTGTAACAAGATTGAGATGGGTCCTGTTTCTGTTCTGTTCTTTTCTGTACTGTTGATTAGGCCAATGTCCTGGGCACAAAAGATGGGGCCCATTAAATGGCATAAAGCGCGCCTTAAAACTTGCCTAATTGGCCGCTCTTGCTGCCGAACTGTGTGGCTGCTGCATTTTGGGGCTCCTTTGGGGCGCTGCTCAAGCGTAAACTTTTTACGCGAAAAAGTTTCCCACAAAATTGTTGTGTGTTCGCCGTCGTCGTCGCCTTTTTTGTGGGCGTCATAAAAATGAGGAATGGAAAATATGTTTGCTATGAATTTGTAAGAGAGAGTTTTTCGCCAAAAAACTGTTATACAATTAACTGTTATACAGCTGCTGTGAATATCATTAACTATGTCTCCTAATGGCTTCTTTACAACTTTATTTTCGCCAAATTATTACAAAAGTGTTATACAAATAACTGTTATACAGCTGCTTAGACCATTAACAACGGTCTCCTAATGACTTCCTACAACTTTATTTCGCAAAGAAGATTGCTTCAGTTTCTAAATTATGGTTTCTCATTATGTTTTTAAAGCTAAATCTACTATTCTCTCTCTCCCTCTATCCCTCTCTCTATCTGTGTCTCTGTCTCTGTCTCTTTTGGTAACTCTAGCATATTAAGGGATGAGCAAAAGGATTTTTAATTATGCCAGCCTTGGTTACATATCATAAAATATATATATATATATGTATGTGTATGTATGTTGCACCTGCCACAAAGAACGTTGCGGCAGTGGCGTCTGGGTCGGCTACTGAAAAACTTGTTCATTTGTGGCAGCTGTTTTGTGTGGCAGCTAGCTAGCTACAGTCGGCGGCGGCGGCGGCGACACTTGTTTTGGCCAAGCCACAATCTGTGAGTTCCAAGCCCGAACCGAACCGAAACTAAAACCGAACCGAACCACAGCCGGAGCCAGAGCCACAGTCAGATATAGTCTCAGCGTGTTAAGAGCTTGAGGCTCAAGTTGTGTTGCAAGGGCGGCGCTGCCATCTTGAGTTTTTAGGCGCAACAACAACAACAAGAACCGAAACAACTGAAAAACAGTAACAACAACAACTATGACAAGGTCGTCTCTGCCTCTTGCCACTGCCACTGTGGCAACTGTCAGCCTATGGACCCACATTTTTTGTTTTGACCTGGTCTGCATGCAACTGCAACTGCAACACACACACACACAACACACACAACAAAAGCAACTACTGTTGACCTTTGCCACACATACAGACTAAGCGAGCGAGTGAGTGTGTGTGTGTGGCAAGTGGCAAGTGTGGAAGTGGAAGTGTCTCTTTTTTTTTTTTTTTGGCCTCGTCATTGTTTGCCCCAAAGCCCCAAACTGGCAATAAACTTGTCTATTTTAGACGCACTCTCTAACAGCAAAAAGCAAACCTGCGAAACGAGAACTAAAAAGGGCAGATAAAGGGTTGTGCTACCGAGAGGGGGCGGGGAGGGGGGAAAGGGGAAGCAAAACTATGCCAAGTTATATACACTTAGAGAAATATTCTATGCACTTTGCACTAGTATTCATTTGGTTTCTTTGATTTTGTCTTATTAAAATTTCTAAAGAATATTTCTAAAAAAATTTCAATAATATTTAAAAATTTCTTCAGGCTTTTTTCGCTGAGTGTAATTTTTTGCTAGTTGCAGCTCAATTTAAATTAAATTCAACTTTTTTTTGTTGTGCCTGGGCTTTCTTAACGGTTTTTGTGTTTTTGCTTTACGCGTGCTTTTCAAGGTTGCTTTCAGCTTGCAACATTTGCGGCAACAACAACAACGGCAACAACAACTGCAACAAATCCACTGCCAGCGGCCATTAGGCAGCAGCTATGAAGAGGCAGCTGTGGCCACGCCCCCCCTGCCGCCGCCTGACCAGCCCATTCGCATTTTCTGTCATTTCAGCTGGCTGCTTTTTGGCCTGATTTCTGTTTTTACTTTTTTTCGCTTTTTGTGCAGCTTCAAAAAAAAATGTGCAACGCAAAGTAGAAGAGCTGAAAAAAAGACGAAAGCCAGCTGAAACAAATATATATATATACTATATAGGTAAAGTAATATAGGGGTGACGGGGGGGGGGGGGGGTGGGGGTTAGGTGAAAATGAAAAGCGTATGGCCGAGTTGCAATTAAGAAATTTGTCGGTTTTTCTGCTGCTGCGTCACGAATGAAATGAAATGCATTCAATTGAACACAAAATCTGCGACATTCACAAAAGAGGCAAAAAAAAAAAACAACAAAAACAACAACACAAAAAAAAGAGTCAGCGATGCATAGTACAGGGGGGGCGGTGGGGAGAGCAACAGCAGAAATCAAAGAAAAATCATAATACACTAAGAGTATAATGCTTATTTAGAGCCAGGCTGATGCCAGGCTGAGACAGGCAGGCTGAGGTAAAAATTGTGTAAGTATGTCAACCGTATTGCAAAAGAACAACATAGAAACAACATAGAAAAAAAAACGAAAAGAAAAAAAACTAAAGAAAAAAAACATTTTTATAGAAATCTTTTTGAGTTTGTTTCAACTGGAAAAAACAAGTCAAATGTGTTTGCTCTACTAGAGCGTTGAATTGTTATACAACACAACTGTTATACAACAAACAAAACAAAATACATCTAATTACTATTTAGTCAGGAATACGGAAAACAGCAATAAAAACATTAAAATTGTATGCAAAAAAAATAAATATTTTGTTTCACATAATTTAAAGATTTTCCACAAAATGAGCTTTAACACAAAAACACTTTTAAATATTGTATGAAAAATATATAGAAAAACAAGTAAGAAAGCTCTAGTCTGGAGTAAGTGAGACTAGAAGATACCCTTTACGCCTTTACCTTACACATACCTGACAAGCCTGCAGTACCGGACCAATGCTTGATGGTTTCATATATCTCTGGTGTTTCTTAACCGATTTAGATAAAAATGTTACAGATTTTCATTATTTTGTAAATATTTCCATTTTCACATTTTGGTTATCGATTGCATTTGTATATCGAAAACTGGAAAAGTTATCGATAATTTGAAACAAACTTGTCCTGTCTAGGGATTAGGAATGCTCATATCCCAAACCTGGAGTCTCTAGCTTTTGTGGTTTCTGAGATCGACGGGCATGGCTATATCGACTCGGCTGATCAAGAATATATATACTTTATAAAAAGAAGCTGCTTCTGCTTGTTACATACTTTTGCACAAAACCCATATACCCTTTTCTTGCTCATTTCATAGGTTAAGGGTATAACTAGAAAATTTATTTAATATCTTAGCCAAGTTAACTTGCCAACTAAAACCCTTTTGCTCTGGGTTGGTTTGAGGAACGAAAACTGTTAAGTTAAGTAAGATGACATAAATAGATAGAGATAGAGATAGATAGAGATAGAGTATCAAGTGCTGCTTTTTATTCGATTGCCCGGTCGGTCGTCGTCCTTCGTGTTCCAGTTATACTTTTATATAGTCTCTAATCTGTAGCCCCGCGCATGTACAACATATTCTCATACTTTCATACTTTCATACTTCATGCGTTGCAATGCCAACTTTTGTACAACTTGCTAGGCTGCCTGCCTGCCTGCCTCTGCTATCTGCCGCACTTCCGGTTTCCGGTGACACTTCCCCTCCAACAACAGCATCGGCATCGCCAGTATCGTCAGCAACATCGGCAACAACAACAACAACAATCAAAACGGCGACAACAACCAACGTTTCCTGCACGTCGTCTATGCCATTATGGGCACTTGAGCCATTGCCAGCGAGCGAGCCTGCAGCAGCTGCCTGCCAGCCATTTGTTTTGCCCATAAATGTTTTGTACAGCTTCTCTTGTAACCCCTCTCTCTCTCTCCCTCTCTGTCTCACTATTTTTTGTTGGCTCTTTGAACGCACAAATTTGGCACGATTTATGCAGTATCCAAAAGCCAAAAAGTAGTAGTTCTGTCCTCGGTCTGTGTGTCTTGTCTTAGTTTACGGCCGAAGGACTCTATCTATGGGCTGTCAACAAGTGTGTGCTGGACTAAAGTATACCCTAACATTGTGTTTACATAGTGAACAAGTATCTATAGCGTAATCTTAAGTACTTAACTATGTACAGTTATTGTATAACAGTTAATTAAGACCGTTTTGTAGTCGGTGTTTGTGTAGAAACTTGTTTAACGTTTGGAAAAGCATTTAATATGCAATTTATAATGGTGTATAACAGTTGTATAACAGTTGTATAACAGTTAGGGAAAAGTTAAGTTAAGTTAAGTAAGTTAAGTTAAAAGTGTTTTGGAATAGGTTACATAAAACATCCTGGAACTTAGATACCCTTTAATTTCCACTCTTTCCTTGCAGAAGGTATAATAAGTGCATTTTGCCATTTGGCCACGCCTACTCCAAGCCTCTACTCGCCTCGATGAAGACAAACAGGCGCAGACACCTGTGAATTTGGTTCGGTTCGGTTCGGTTTTGGGGTTTGGTTTGTTGCTGGTCATTGCTGGTCGACAGTTGGTGGCTTTTGCAGCTTGTTGCATATTTTGGTTGCAAGTTTCCGTTTGCGTTCGCGTTCTCGTTCTCGTCTGCTGGCAGCGCCGCGCTTACCGCTACTTAAATTACACACACTTCCGTCTTCCTTCCTGCAACACAACAGTGCCACACAACAGTGGCATGCAACAACAACAGCTACCACTTGCTATTTGCAACGCCGTTTTCCCTGCATATTGTAACCGGGAAGGTAAATTCTACCAATCTTAAAGCAACTTTCAGGTTCGTCTTAAATTCGTTTTATACAGAAAACTGATATAGTGTACAACAGTTATGAGACAGCTAAATAGTATTTTTAATGTAACATACCCCAGAATTACAATATCAATGAAACTTTTATTTTCGTAACTGTTATACAGCTGTTATACAACTGTTATACAACATTTTAAATTGCATATTACATGCTTTTCCAATGTTAAACAAGTTTCTACACACACATACGACTACAACGACTGCCTTAATTAACTGTTATACAAGAACTGTACCATAATTAAGTACTCTCCATTCGCTAGAGCTCTCTTCAGATTACGCTATAGATATTTGCGCGTATATGTATGTGTATACATTCAATTACCCTTACACTAAATGCATTCCCATGTCTGAGGTTTTTTTCTTTACGGTTCCGCTTCGAGCGCCCAAACTTCGCATGCTGCAGATGATGAAAATAAAAACTTTTTAGCCAAACTGGCTACGCATTAAGTGGTAGCAAAAACACGAAGAAGAAGAAGAAGAAGAAGTGCAACAACAACGACGAAAAACTTGAGTCTTGAGCCGTGCTTTTAGTTTTAGTTTTCGTTTTTAGGTTTTTTGGTTTAGGACTGGAGCTAAAAAGTTCTTGTTGCTTGTAATATTATTTTCTGATGTTGTGTTTTCTACTTTTTCGAGGTTGTCAAAAATTAATTAGACTAATTAAAACGTTGGCTGTCAGCGGAATTTTTCGGTGAGAGAACTTCAAGTTCAAAGTTGTTTCTCTCTCAGTTGATTGAATGAAAACTTTACCGTTACCTTTACCGTTACCTTTACCTTTACCTTGCCCGCAAGACCAAAACTTGTTGTAAAAAGCAAAACCAGAGAGATTGGTTTGGTTTGGTATCTGTGTATCCCAAAACCTTGGTAAGACTGCAGCAAAAATTAATTAACTTGGCCTTGGCGCCAGAGAGAGAGAGAGAGAGAGAGCAACAAATGTAAGTGGAATACGAAACTGAGCACAAAGCCGCTTTTCGACCGAACAGCTTTTCGCTATTTCTCGCTTTTTTTTGGCAAATGGCAAACAATTGGCCAAAAACTCAAAACATAATTAAGCCTTCATCCTTCGTTCGTCCTTTGGCGCGTGTGCCTTTGGCATTGCCTTTGCCATTGCTTTTTGTTGTCATCGTTTCTTTTCTTTTCTTTCTGCTCTCGTGTCTTGGAATCAATTAGCGGCCATCACTCTGGGCAACTGAAATATGTTCGGCCTAAAAGATTCGGGCCACTTTCACCAACAACAACAACAGCGAAAAAAAAATGTTGTGTACAAAACAGAAAACAGAAGAAAATGAAATGCCCATTAACACAACAAGAAAAGTGCCTGAAAATAGCTGGCAGCTTTACTTTCACTCTTTTTTTTTCCGCTATTTAAATACGCTAACTTTAAGGCAGCATTACTTTTTATTCATTCATCTCATCTCGTTTTTTTTTCCGAGCTGTTTTTATGCCAACGCAGGCAGCCCTTGACGCTGCTTGATGCTTGGGCAAAACTGCGTGTCAGTGTCAGCGATTCTCAACTCGCGACAGTTGCAGCTGCTGTCAGCCACACAGGCAGCTGCCCAAGTGTGCCATATATCTCTCTCTGTAAGTGTTTGAGTGTTAGTGTGTGTGTGTGTGTTAGTGTGTGTGTGAGTTCATGGGTCAGCACGTCGCAAACACTTTTTGGTTGATGCGGTTTTAGAATGAAGGAGATAGTTTTTGTGTGCATAACTTTAAGTTTAAATGCGTGTTAAACTGCAGTATAACAGTTGTATAACAGCTGTATAAAAGCAATCATGTTTGTTGTTTTAAGCGAAAAATAAACTTTATCTATTGTATAACAGCTGTATAACACTTGTATAACAGTTGTATAACAGTTGTGCTGAAAAGCCTTTTAATCCATCATGCATTTTCTATTTAGTGTACAAGTTCATTTAGGCTAATGTACCAGGAAAAAACACTCAAAAAAACCCCTTTAATATAACAGTTGTAACAAAGCTGTGTAGATTAGTTTACTCAACCAAATTAGCTAATGCACTCTCTCTCTCTCTTTGACTGTCTCGCTGTCCCAATTGTCATATCAGTCAGCTCTCTGTGTGCTTTGACATTTACCGTAACCTTCGATTAGAGTATTGTATTGTAACTGTACCATGTAACGGGGTAACGGGGTAACGGTAAAATATCAACAGTTAGACTACACACACATTTGCACACCTGGCATTGCCTACACTATTTAAAGGGTGTTTTTTTAAAGGTATAAAACTTTGAAATGGAATAAAACAAAGATGATTTTTTTTTTATTGATATCAAAGTTACTTTATTCGAAAGACAAATTTCTGGCATTAGTTTTGCCAACTTCAAGTTCAACTATACCTCTAAAAAGAACACCCTTTATATAGTTTTTTTTTTTATTGTGTTTGTTTTTTTCTTCGCTTCGCGTTTGTAAATTGTCTGGCAAAGCACTTGATGCTCTGTCAGTTGGGAAAAGGGCGAAAGTGAAAGTGAACAGAAAAAAGAAGAAAACGGGAAAGGGGGAGAGGGAGAAAAAACTCTAAACTAAGCAAAAAGCATGACGTTGATATGGTGAGAAGGAGAAGGAGAAGGAAGTGCATGTGGACGACAAAACAAAACGCCAAATAGCAAACGGCAAACGGCAAATGGTAAAATGCAGCGCGCTTTGACTAACACACACATGCACACACACACATACACACACACACACTAACACACACTAACACATGCATACACATACGTTGTACACTAATGCACACCTGGGGCTCTTTCGCATGTTGAAGCACTTTTAGCCAAAAACCCCTTTGTATGTATGTGTGTGTGTTAGTGTGTGTGTGTTTGTTCGCTTTGTTACTCGTCCGCACCTCACCGCCTCACCCCCCCTCCCCATTTCGAACCCCTTTTCGAAATACAAATCTAAATGCAACGCGACGCGTTCGTTTTTGGGCAAGCTTGGGCTTTTCTAGCTTTGCACTTTTCGTTTTTAATGAAGGCATTTAGGCAATACGATGCCGCCGCGCTGTCGATGCCACCTGCCCCGCCTTGCCACTGCCCGCCCGGACTGCCGCTGTCGATGCAACCTGCCCCGCCTTGCCACCTGCCCTCCGGACTGCCGCTGTCGATGCCGCGATGTGAGTAAACCTGACACGCAAATTGCTGTGCATCGCAATGGGTTTGGGGGGCTTGGGGCCTGGGGGGCTTGGGGCATGCGGTATGTGGTGTGAGGCATGTGTGTATGTATATGTGGTACATATGCATGTTGTGTGTGTGTGTGTTGTGGTATGGCATAGAACACGGTGGGTCAGAAAGGGGCCAAGCCATATGGGACTTGACCTTTGAACACACAAACAACAAAAAGGGTGAGGCGGGGCAGGTGGGGGCAATAAGTGCAAAATGTGAATTCGAATGTGAATGCCTTTTAAGTGCGTGTGAATTGAACATTTCGGGATGGCAAATCAACAGTTTGGAAGTTGAAATTGCCTAGATTTTTCTTTGTGTGGGAAAATGCAACTGTTATACCAGAGATACCAGATTAATGGTACATCAAATCACGTTTACATAGAACACTGTTATACATTTTAAGTGTAATCGCCAATTGAATTAAATTTTTGATGGCAATCGAAGTGCTTGAACTAATTGTTTCTTTGTGGGAAAATGCGAAACTGTTATACCAGAGATACCAGATTAATGAATATGGTACATGGTATGGTACATAAATGACGGTTAGATACAATACTCTCATACATTTTAAGCGTAATCTCTTAATGGCAATCAAACAGTGTAAAGTGCTTTTACTAATTGTTTTCTCTGTGGGAAAATGCAACTGTTATACTAGATATCAGATTAATGAATATGGTACATGGTATGGTACATAAATCACGGTTAGATACAATACTCCCAAACATTTTAAGCGAAATCTTCTATTGAATTAAACGTTTAATGGCAATCGAACGAGTGTAAAGTGCTTTTACTAACTGTTATACAAATATTATATTGAAAATATATATACAGGAAGCTTACTAAACACGCAAAGATAATCACACTCACTTATGTCAAGAGCAATTTCAAAAACTGTTATACAACAGTGTTATACATAACAGTTACCCATTCAGCAACTGTTATACGAGCGTACGTAACCCACCTACAATGAATAATTAAACTCAACTATAATCGAATTGTTGAACACACAAATAGCTCACTAATTAGACAACAACTACTGGAAACTGTTATACTCAAGGACTACCACTCAAGGACTACACTCATTGTTAAATTTCTAATCACAATCGCTTGACCTTTAACGAGCGAGCTCTTCACATCAACACAATTTGATTTGATTAGAGAGCCAGAGCCTGCAAATCAATCGAACAAATGGCTCCCCTTCCCCTCCCCTCCTCCCACCGTTTTGAACTCATTGTCCGAGCGAGACAGAAACACATACATATACACAACACATAGGATGCCCAGTTAGACAAGTTCTTGTTGTTGTTGTTGCTGTTGCTGCATTTATCAATTTAGTTGTGCCCCGCAGCGCAAACGGCAACAACAACAACAACAATGACAGCAAAACCCATTGGGGACACGACAAGATATGACACGACCAATGGGGGGGATCACTTTTTTTCGGGCATGGGGGAGGGGGGGCGTTGCACAATGAAGCCTAACAAACCTGAAGATAGACTCTAAGCCCAAAACCCCGCGCACACCCCGCACTCCGCACCCCCCGCCTTGCAACTGCAACTTGTGTTAGTGGCCCTGGGGGCAAGTTAAACGAAAACTGAAAGATAGAATTCGAGGACGACGAAGATGACAACAACAACAACAACGACAACGGCATTAGACAGTAGTGTAGGCGGGAGGGAGGGGGTGGGTAGACGCTTGCAACACTTCCGGCAGTTTAGAGGCAGGCAGCAACAGCAGGCAGCAGCAACAAGAGCCAGTCAGTTTGCCATTGTTTGGGGCACAACAATGACCTGTCCACCCCACCCCGCACCGCCTCGCCAGTCTCCTACTGACCCTGTTGCACCTGCAACAACGAGCTGCACACAGACAATGGCCAATTGAAGGATGTTTCTCTCTCTCTCTCTCTCTCTTTCTTTCTCTTTCTCTCTCTCTGTCAGTGGATAGTTTGGGGGGGTGGAGGGGAAACGTTGTAATTACAACCGCAGGCGATGCCGGCTCCCAAAGCGCGCATTGTTTGCACCCAAAACAATGCCTCCGCCCAACACTCTTCCCCCCCTAGCCCCTCTAGGAAAATAGAAATAAGACAGCTCTGGCCATGGCCTTAAGCAAGAAAAACACGTTAACTTTTTTTTGAGAAAGTGTCAAATGTGGAAATACCCTCCCTAAGCAAAAAAAATGTTTTTAATATTTCAACTTTAACTTTTTCGTAACAAAATTTCTAAACTAATCTATAATTAGAATATATAAAAGTAGAACTCGTATAAACAGAATATACAAAAATATATATTCTAAAGTCGGATATACCTACTATATAATGCCATTCCACACACTTCTTTCTATCTTTTGTTGTGTTGTTGTGTATACACAACTAAATCGTATAAACAAAAAAACATTTTTCTGCTTCAGCTTTTCTTCGTGTTCTTCTTCATGTGCTGAGAGTTTTTGTACTTAGTATGCGAGCAAACCAAAAAACAATCTTTCATTTTCTGTCCTCACACACTCGCACACTCGCACTCTGACACACACTCTGTAGAGGGTGGTGGGAGTAGGCGGGGGGTGGGGGAAACTCGTTGGCACACATAAATTCAAAGTCTATGCAAATTTGCAGCTGGCAATGCCTGGGCAAAACACTCATAAATTCCACCAAAATGCATCTCTGCTGTCTACGAAAATTGCTTGCATATGTTTTCAGTATGTTTTTTCTCGTACTTTTTTCTCTCTCTGAGTTGGTTGTTTGTTGCTTGAGTTGTTTGCTGCTGTTTTGCAAGCAGCTTACCTGCGGTTTGCAGTACTTTGCCAAAAGTTGCAGTACTTTAAGTACTACATAAGATCGATGATAGCATGGCATGGAAAACGAAACAAAAACAAAAAGTTAACTCGACTAGAAGATTCTCTTAACCCTTGACCTTGAATACAGAGAGACAGACGAACAGACGGTCGGGCTGACAGACATACCTGCACTACCGGACCAATGCTTCATGACTTCATATCTCCGGTGTTTCTTAATCGATTTTAATACAAATTTCACAAATGTTCATTATTTTGTTAATACTTTCAGTTCTCATTTCCAAAAGTTTTGAAATTCCAGATTTTTTTGTTATCGATTACATGTGTATATCGTTAACCTGATAAGTTATCGAAAGTTTGAAATAAACTTGTCATTCCTAGGGATTAGCAAAGCTCTTATCATACAAATCTAGTGTCTCCCTAGAACGGACGAATGGATATGGCTATATCGACTCTGTTGTTAATGCTGATCAAGAATATATATATTCTTTATGGAGTCGGCTAAGCTTTTTTCTGTCTTTTATACCCTTTCTATACCCATTTAACGGCAGTCTCTCTTCAGATAAGTTTTATTACAATTTTTAAAATCTTTTTGCTTTTCTTATTTTCATTTTGTCAATTTTCAATTTCAAGGTTAAAGTGAAAACCTTCACATTGAATTTATTAGGAATTGTTACTTTGAAATCGACACACAACAAAACGACAAAAATAAAGCTCTTTATCTCTCTCTATCTCTGTCTGTCTATTCAAGTGCAAATGCCATCATGCAAGGACAATTTGCAGTTCTAATTTTGTGTTCTCAACGTTCTTTTTTGCCCTTTTATGTTTTTGACTTTTTCTGACTGTGTGACAAGGTCACAGACATCTCTGCTGTATATGCACGTACGTATACGTAATCTACTCATAGATACACCACAAATATTACCACCACACATATTGTTGTGCCCATTTATAACTGTCTACTTTGCAGTTGGTTCTGTCATATTTCCGTTGCACGTTGTTGAACTTTGTGTTTTTGGCTTTCGTATTTCGTATTTGGTTTTGGATTCGTTTTTCGGTTTGTTATGTTTTGTTGTTGTTTTGTGGCTGTGGGAAATGCAATGAGTTTGCGATGAGTTTTTGTTATCTCATCTCGATTTTCTCAGAAATTGCTAATGAAATACTTTTGCACATTACGCATACGCAGCGTTGACAGGACAGGACAGCAGCAATGATATGGTTAAAAGAGAAACATTTTGACAGTTTTGTGGCAATAAATCAGAAAATTGCAAAATTGCTAAAAAAAAATTGCTGAAAATTGCTAAAAATGCTATAAATGTTTTTTGCTGAGTTTAGATTAAAATCAATTTGCATACGCTTTTCATTTTGAGTTTTTTGGTTAAGGAAAACTTCACAAAAATATTTTCCCTTTTTTTCCACACAAACCACAAAAGAAAGCGATTTTCACTTAAAGTGAAGTCTACTTATTTAAGATCAAGAATAAATATATTTATATATGCTTCTTCCTTTTAAGATTTACACTTTTATGACAAGAATATAAAAAAAACTTTATATATATATTATTATATAAATATTAATAAAAAAAAAAATAATATGCTTTTAAACTGTTGACTAACACCAAACGAACAAAATGAACAAAACGAACAAATATATATGTTTAAACCGTAAAACAAATATTATTTTTTACCATAATAATATTTATCAAAATATGACAATTCATCATTTTCCAAAAAAAATCTTTAAATAAATGCAACTTTTTAATTGTTTTTTATACCCTTAACCCATGAAATGTGTAAAAAAAAGGGTATAATGGTTTTATGCAAAAGTATGTAAAAGGCAGAAGGAAGCTTCTCCGTTCCCATAAAATATATATATATATATTCTTGATCAGCATCAACAACCAAGTTGATATAGTCATGCTCCTCGATCTCAGGAACCAGATTTGAAATATAAGCTCTCCCACTCCCTAGACATGACAAGTTTGTATCGAAAACTTTTCCAGTTTTCGATATACACATGTAGTCGATAACAAAAAAATCTTATATTTCGAAAACTTGAAAATGGGGATTGAAAAAATGAACAAAATAATGAAAATCTGTTAAGTTTTTATTAAAATCGTTTGAGAAACACCGGAGATATGAAGTTATCAAGTATTGGTCCGGTAGTGCAGGTATGTACGGGTATGTCTCTCAAGGGTTAAGGGTATCTTTTAGTCAGACTTACTCTGGACTAGAGCATTCTTAATTGTTTTTTTGCACATATGCAAACTAATTTGTAATGGAAAATGCAAATATTATTCACTGGCCAATGGCCACTGGCCACATTAACTGATGGCCAAACTGTTTCAACAGTGGTCCAGTTGTCCCATGTCCCATGTCCCTCTGTCCCCTGTCCCTCTGTGCATATTGCATATTTAAATAGGTTGCGTTATAATGAAATTATTTATTGCTAATTACAGCTAAGTAAACATGAAACCGCTGTTAAAACAAATATCAAACTGCCGACAGCTGCCGAAAGTTGATAGTTAATTATTTACCAAAAACGAAAAAAACGAAAAAAAAGAGAGAAAATTATTTGTAAATTTTTGGACCAAAAACCAGAAAATGCCAAAATGAATGAATGCTGGCTTAGTGCGATTGCGTTTTCTATTTTCTGTTTTGTTTTCTGTTTTGTTTTCTGTTTGGTGTTGTGGGGAAGTCTGATGATGATGTTGGTTCAATAAAACTGATGAAATTTTCTATACACATTTTTGGTGTTGGTGTGACAGCGAGGGGTGGGTGGGGATGTCCTTCGTCCTTCAGGCATTCTCTGGCTGTCTCTGGCATTCTCTGGCGTTGCTGTCTCGAAAGTGTCAGCACTTCGAGGCGGTTCGGTTTGGTTTGGCAAAGCCCCCCTGGCTTAACATGCAATTCAATTAAAGTTGCATAAGGCCATCAAAATGGGGGGAAGGCCAAAACACAATGGATGGATGGATTTGGAGGGGATGGCGGGGTTGGGGAATGGGGGGGTACGGTGAGTGAGAGAAATCTTTTAGCGCCACAAAACGAACGAACGAACGAACGAACAATATGCGACCTTGCCACAGAATGTGGTTACAAAGCAAACAAGACAAGAGTTAGGCGGCGAATGAGAAGTGAAGAGAAGAGAAGAGAGAAGAGAAGATGCCCGCCTTTAGGCATTTCGCCATTTAGCCAATGACGCATGAGATAAACAAATGATGAATCTATGAGTGCAACATTTTGGCATCGATTGATTTGTGTTCTTAATGAACTTAACAAACAAAGGAACAACATGTGTTGAGGTTGAGGAATATATCATAAGAAGAAATATGAACATGAGTTATGAAAGTTATGAAAATTATGAAAACATGTCAAAGACTCTGATAAAAGTATTGAATATAAGTTTTATACCCAATTCGAGATCATAAAAGTGAATCGAAAAAGACATCCAAATAACTTAAATGTTCTCCTCCTAACCACAAAGTCGCCGAATCTTGAGGTTGGAATATCATAAGAAGAAACATGAACATAATTACTTAATGTAAGAGAATCCACTTACGAAAACTTAATGGTTATGAAAACATGTCAAAGACTCTGATACAAGTATTGAATTTCAATCTTAAACAACACTTTATTTCATAAAAGCTAACGAAGAAATCCTCCAAATACATTAAATGTTCTTAATGAACTTTACCAACATGTTGAGGTTGAGGAATATCATAAGAAGAAACATGTTTTTAACTAAAAGAGAATTCACATTCGAAAGTAAAACTATTTGATTAGAAAAACATGTCAAAGACTTCGATAACAGTATTGAATATCAACCGAAAAAGTCTTTCAAATGTTCACAACTCTTCGAATTTGAGATTTGAAATATCATAAGAAGAAATATAAACAAATTTCACCTAAAAACAGTTTAATGATTATGAAAACATGTCAATTATTCTGATAATAGTATTGAATATCAAACTTAAACTCAATTTTATGTAATAAAAGCTAACGAAAACGAATTTGATCCCAGCCCCAAACATGCTAAGATGATATTATCTAATCTTAAGTGTGTGTGCAGTGTGTTAATGATAGAGTATACATACACATGCATATGCATATGCATACCATATATAGAAAATTCATGGCATTCATTCGCAAAAGGCGTCTTAAATGACATGTCGTTCGGTCTTCGTCAAGTCAATTGGCGTGACGAACATACTCTACACACGCAACTACATACTCTACCTACACATACAGCTGCCAATGTTAAATGAAGTCAAAAATGTAAATTTCATTTGGCGTAACCAAAAAGCAAGCAGCAGCAACTGGCAAGGAAGCAAGGAAGCAAGGAAGCGGGAAGCGACACGGAAACTCGTTACGCCGCAACGACTTGTAAGTCAAAATACATATATACATACATACATACATACGTACATACATACGTATATAAGCAATTAAGCTAGAAGAGAGTAACGAAAGGGGAGGCGGGGGGCGAGCCAAAAAGCAGCTGTTGCGCCTTCTGCTGAAGGACATTTGCTGTGTTTGTTCTTGCTTGCCGTAAAAGACCCAAGACTCACGACTCGAAGACTCAAAAAGACTCAAGACTCAAGCCTCAAGGGCTGGCAGCAAGCAACATGTGTTCAACACACACACACATATATATACACCCACATGTGTGTGTGTGTGTGTGTGTGTAAGGCAATTGTTGCCATTGTTGCCCAAGCACTTGGCACTCGGCAAAAAGTTTATGCAGCGTCTAAGATTGCAAAAATAATTTGCGCAAATATTTTTGCATACCAAAAAAAAACAAAGGAAAAAAAAACACAAAAAGCGCAACTAATTGAGTCTGAGTTGCAAGGACGAAAGGGAAGAGAAGAAAGAGAGGTAGAAAACGAGACACTTTTGATATAGATGTGATTACATCAGAGAGAGCTAATGAGCTAATGGATTCGAAACTCAACTTCTACTTAGTACGTGTTTTCTTGGTTTCGTGTTTCTTTTTTCATTCCTCGTCTCTCTGTCTCTGTCTCTGTCTGTCTCTGTCCTGTCCTGTCCTGTCCTGACTGTCACGGGCCAATTAGACATGTTGTTCTCGATTAGTCATTATCATTATCATCATCATGAATACCTAATGAGTAGAGTGATTCATTCATTCATTCTCACTGAATGAACTGAGTTTAAACAGCTGCTTGACAAACTTATTACACAGTTTTTTTGGTTTTTTGGCAACAAAAGTTGACGGCACAGTTGAAAGAAAGTCTTAAACTAATTCCCAACTTTCACCTAACTAAATAATTCCACTTATTTGAGAGAGTTGAATATCAAAAAAAAATATATATAAGTATCTGTAACTTTATCTCACAAACTTTTCTCAAGGAAATTTAACTTATTTTTCTGAACGAATGCATTTTGAACTTTTTTCTCTAGTTTCTCTTAATTCCTATAATTGCAGAAATTATGTTTGACCTTTTGTTTCCTGCAGTACTCATCTATTTCTAATTGCAGCCTAATTGCGACACTAGCGAACCAAACATATTTGTTTGTCCGCCTAATACCGTCTAATACCCTTACTTTACCTGGGGTGTTAACAACTTTGAGTAGCCAAAAATGAACCCAACGAAAAAGTATTTTAACTTTTAATACATTAAGAGAAATCTTCAAGTAGAACAAGTAAGAATGCTCTACTCGAGTAAGCCCGACTAGAAGATACCCTTGAAGAAACCCTTGACCATACCTGCACTATCGGACCAATGCTTAAAGACATCATATCTCCTGTGTTTCTGAACCGATTTTAATAGAAATTTCACAGCTGTTCATAAATTTGTTTATAGTTTCAATCCCCATTTTTAAGTTTTCGAAACTCAATATTTTGTTGTTATCGATAACATGTGTATATCGTAAGCCGGAAAAGTTATCGAAAATTTTAAACAAACTTGTTATGTCTTGGGATTATAAAACTCATATCTAACATCTGGAGACTCCAGTTTAGCTAAAAAGGCAAAACTCATTCAACTCAAAAGTGACAAACACAAAAGTAAAGGGTATCTGTGCGTTGGTGTGCTTACCAATTTGTTGGCTGCACTTTTAAATGTTTTTATTCAACAGAGAGTCCAGCGACAAATGCCCAATAAATTTGAGAACAGAGCTCTACAAACGCCCCCGAAACACAAAAAAAGGTAGCTCATAGGCGAGGCGAGGCGAGTAGAGACGGGGATGGGTTGAGTTGGGTGGGTAGGTATTGGTTGAAAGTAGCATGTGGCAGCTGCGTCATGGAAAAACTCGCGTCATTGGCATTGGCAATAAGTAAATAAATAAATAAATCATTTGTGTGCATAGCCAGCGATGTACATCGATAGATAGAGATAAATACAGACAGAGTGTGTGTGTGTTTGTGTGTGTGTGCGTTCATGGTGGGTGGCAACAATAGACTACACATGTCACACACACACACACACTAACACACACACCAACCAACGAAGCGAGCAACCACTTGAAAGCAAATTGAACTTGAATACATTTTGACGGCTGGCGCCTTTTGGGCTCTTTGCCCCGTAACACATGGCGCATACTTGATATTATGATATGCTATCCTAATACACACACACACACATATGTGTATGTCATATCTTTATGACTCACAGACAGCACACACACAAACACACACCTGCCATACACACAGAACTATTTAAAGTCAAGCCAAAAGCATTTAACAAAAGAAACGAAACGAAAGATAATTCTCAATTTCTCATTCTCCCTCTTTAAAGCAAAGAACTTTTGTGAAAAATTAAAACAGCACAACACAATTTGTAGATATAAGAGACGCAAGAATACCCTGCAACTACAGATTATTAACTTGTTACCGTTTATCGATATCAAATCTGGCAGTTTTAGTCTTAGCTTTTAATCAGTTTTCTTCAGCTCTTTCTTTCTTTGACATCTTTTCGGAAGTTCTTACTTCCAGGGTATCTCAAAGCCGTTCTAACATTCTCATCAAATCAGCTAAGAAATTATGAATATATATATACACATGTATATAGAGTATATATATATTTGAGAAAAGCAATTTGGCTTTTTCAGGCTGTCTCGCCAGCCTTTATGCCGTTTTTGCCTTTCAAGTGTCCATCAACATGTTTGACAAGTGCGCTGATTTCCCCTACCCCCCTACTGCTTCCCATCCCCTCTGCTTTGCGGGTTTTTCTACAATTTGCCTGACGGACTGACTGTGTGTGTGTGTGTGTGTGTGTGTGTGAGAGTCATTATTTGGTCATGCTTGCAATTTCCGTTGCTTTAGCTATCTTTTTCCATTCATCTCACTCTCCCTCTCTCTCTGGTCCATCCTAGCTGTACTACCGGAAGTCGTTGCTTGCTTGCTCCCTATCGCCGCCAGGTGGCGCTTGGGTGCTTGGGCGCTTGCCGCTATCCTAATGAATAATGCAACACAGACGAACTGACAAAACAGATGAGCAGCCAGTCAGGCAGTCAGCCAGCATGGACCAGCCCCAACAAAGTTTGCCCCAATGAAATATTTAAATCGAAATACCTTGCCCCGCCTCCCCTGTTTCTCTCTCTCTTTCTCTGTCTCTCTCTGTTTCACCCTCTCTCTTTGCAGTGTTTTGCCTGGCACCTGTCAAAAAAAAGATAAGTTTACAGAAAAAGCAAGAAAAAATCGTCGAGAGACATTTGAGAGGAAACCAGCAAAAAGGCAACAGCTGCCTCTCTATGCGATTCTCAAAGTGCAGTTTAACTAAATTATTAACAGCACTTTTCCCAGTTTTCTGCATCTGTATCATGATTAACAATGAATGCAACATGAGAAAGCTTCTAAATATAATTATTTGTAGAAATGTGTCAAATGTGAAAAGGAACAAAAAAAATCTTAGAAAACTTAAGCTAACACTACTTTCATACAAACATTTAACTTTTATACGCGAAAAGTTTTCGAACTCCACAAGTAACTAAAAATAGTTGACCCAAAAAGAACTATCTACAAACTTTCATATGTGTCGGGCAAATGTAATGAATGAACAAATTCAAATAGAGATTGGGTTGATAATGATCTATGAGTATAGTATAGTAGTTGGACAAGAGATTCTACAAGCTAATAGCACTCTCTCTCTCTCTCTTTCTCTCTTTGTCGTTGTGGTAAGCGAAAACTATGCAAACATTTGTGCATTTTGCACAATTAATCAAATATTTTTATTGAATTTTGTGTGTGGCTGGCAAACAGACAACAGACAAGAGACAAGAACAACGCAAACGCAAACCAGCGAGGAGATAGATAGATAGCGTGGCGTGAGGAGACAAATGTTTGGGTTAAGCCTCATTGTGTGTGTGTTGCTGCCACCGCGTTGTTGTTGTTGCCAGCGCATATCACATAACCAAAAGCCACCCAGAAGTGGCGCGAGAGTTTTGTGAGGCGCGTTAATGGGCCAGCTGACAGCGTGCCAAACAGCCAAATGCTTCACAAAATGATGAATGACGTATAAGTAAGTGAATATGTGCGTATGTATGTGTGTGTGTGTGTGTATATGTGTGTGTGTGTGTCTTTGTGTTTGCTTAGTGTAATAGTAGTAGTAAGAGTAAGAGTCTCTGTTTCTCTGTTTCTCTGTTTCTCTGTGTCCAGGGTTGTCATAAATCGCATTTGTGCATTTGCATTACATTGCAACTCGTTGGCCGCAAAATGAGGCAACAATGTCAAAGCAAACAACAGCTGAAATATCAGCTCGAAACGGCAGCAACAACGCACAACAACAACAACACACAACGCGCAACAACAACAACAAACACAACTATCTATCTAAATGCAAATGCCTGCCTGAGCCTTTATGCAAATGTTATTCATGTCTACAACTCTCTCACTCTCCCTCTCTCTCTCCCTCTCTGAATATGACGATGAATGCGACAACGCATACGAATATGACTATATATGAGCATGAATATGAGTATATATGAGCTTGGGATATACATATATATATGTATGTATATGTAGCAAGCATACTGCATTGGCTTTGACTCTCGACTCTGACTATGGCTATGGCTTTTGCTTTGGCTTTGGCTTATATTTTGATTTTATGGCATAATGCAGACATAAAAGATGAACAGATTAACACACACACAGCCACACACACACATACAGCGCTTTTGACTTGCTATTAAAGCGCAAACACATTATAAAGCTCGTTAAAAACGATTTAAGCTGGTTATCGATAAAAATCGATATATGATTAAAGCAACTGTATCCAATTAACAACTTTTATATAAGTTCAAGCACGGACACGAAAGGCGGTTAAGATAAAAATGCATTATAAAGCTCGTTAAAAACGATTTAAGCAGTTTATCAGTTTTTCGATAAAAATCGATATATATTTCAGACAACTGTATATATTCCACATGCAATTAACAACGTTTTTTATAAGTTTTGTGAAATAAGTTCGATTATTTTTAAGTAAAACCCATGATTATCGATAAAAATCGATAACTTTGCGTTTGAGCTATTGATTGTATGAGCTGTAGAGTTACTTACAACTTAGAACTTCCCATAAAAATACGATTTAAAATCGATAACTTATCGATTGTGGCTTCGAGAACTTACTTGCTGTAAGAAAAAGGAAGAAAAAGTTAGAATTAGACATATGAATACATAAAAGTTTCTTAAAGCTTAAATATTATCAATATTAAGCGAAAAACTGAAGAAAAAAATTCTCATTTTATTATTCTGTTTTTAGTCCATCTCCGCAGTATCTAAATATAACTTCAAGGTTTCAATATAAGCATTCCCTTTTCAAACGCAAGCAGGGTTGCCACACACACACGCAGACATCCACTCACAACAAGATTTTCAATAACGAGCGCAATTTTGAAGCTTTGGCATTTTTTTTATATTTTTGTTTTTGTTTTTGTTTTTTTTATTGTCAGTCAGAAGTCGCGTCCTTGCCAGCGCATCAAAGTCTCTTCATTCCGTTTGATGATGCGTGCCCGTAACTTTATGTGTGTGTATATGTGTGTGTGTGTGTCTGTTCAATGTTTTTAGCTGTTAGCTTCAATTCAGAGATATGGCTGCTGTTGCCACTGATGGTGGCATTCGCTCGTCTCGGCGTCTTGCAACGCTTCAATAAGTCTTTTGTCTGCCTCTTTGGCTTACAAGTGCAATCGAGGCTCGAGTTGCGAGAGTGTGTGTGTGTGTGTTTGGGTGTGTGTGTTTGGGTGTTGCCTGATTTGTGTATCATGCAAAGTCAACCGCTTGTCATTTTGTTTTGTATGACATCATTCAATTGAGACGGTAGCGCTTTGGAATTAAAGTCTTTAATATAGAAAATACAAGTAAGAATGCTTTAGTCTAACGAAAGGTCGACTAGAAGATACGCTTAACCCTTGACTATACAGACGGACAGACAGACAGTCGGGCTGACAGACATACCAGACTTACGAGAACTACCGAACCAATACTTGATAACTTCATAACTCTGGTGTTTCTTAACCGATTTTAATAAAAACTTCACAGATTTTCATTATATTGTTAATAGTTTCAATCCCCATTTTTACATTTTTGAAAATCAAAGTTTTCTTGTTATCGATTCCATGTGTATATTGTAAGCCTGAAAACTTATCGAAAACTGTTCCTAACACCATAAACATTATAATAATAATAATGAAAACTCTTTTCACATAGATAATGAAAGTTCGAAATCCATTTACGCTTTTGGAAATAAACTAAAAACTCAAAACCCATCTACCCTATATATGTCCTAACATGTGTTTTTCTTTCTCTCTCTCACACCCACTCTCCTTCTCTTTCATCAACTATCTCCCCATCGGGCATTGTTGTATTTTGTAGCTATTTATTAGTTCGCAACAGATTTAGCTGATAGTTTGGCATTTGGCATTTGATGGCGCCACCTGGCGTCCATATGCTAATTGGCCAATGACACACAGTTCATCAAAAGGCCATAACTCGCGTTGTGCACCTGCGAAAATGGGCGTGGCAAGGGCGTGACTCTAGGCGTTTGCGATGCATCACAAAAAGAGAATCAAAATTTTGTTTCACATGAAAACTTTGCAAATTTTATTTTTATTTTCTGGTCAGAGTTCACAGAGATTTTCGTTTTTCCTTTTTCAGTGTTTGATTTGCGGGCGGGCAGCAAGAGTCAGCCGAGGGCAATGGATTGGGTAAAGAAGGGGGGTGTGAAGTGGAGGGGGGGCGAGGATGAGGCAGAGACCCAGTTTGCAAAGTAAACAAAATGGCAAATGAAACGATGCCAACGTCGACATCGCAGTCGCAGTCGCTGTCGGCGTCGCCGTCGCAGTCAACTGAACGTGAGCTGAAAACTATTAAAAATGAAATGGGCTGTGCGTCTCTCTGACCTAAGGGGGGGCCGGGCGGAAGGAAGGAAGAGCGGAGCGGGCGGATAGACAGACAGAGACAGACAGAGGCAGAGAGAGAGAGGGAGAGAGATGGATGGACGGACGTTTGCCGGCGGCGGCCTTTGCATGTATTATGCATATGCAAAAAGAACACACACAACACACACACATCAACACACACACATACACAACTCAAACACAAACACCAACACACACACACACATACACACATGTGCCACGATTGATGTGTGTGCAGACACACCAGCTTAAATAATAACAACAACAACAACAGCAGAAAGAACAAGAACAACAGAATGAATGGCGAGCAACATCAGCAACATGAAAAAGCGTAAATGAAAATGAGAAACATTATTTAAAAAAAAAACAAGAAACAAGAAAGAAGTTTTTAGTGCAGTAAGCTCGACAAGAAGATACTCTTAACCCTTGACCCTTGACCTGCTCTACCGGACCAATGCTTGATAACTTCATATCTCCGCTGTTTCTTAACCGATTTCAATGAAAATTTCACAGATTTTCATTATTTTGTTCATTTTTTCAATCCCCATTTTCAAGTTTTCGAAATTCAAAATTTTTTATGTTATCGATTCCATGTGTATATCGTAAACCAGAAAAGTTATCGAAAATTTAAAACAAACATGTCATGCCCAGGGATAAGAAGAGTGAAATCTGGAGTCTCGACTCGGTTGGTGATGATGATCAAGAATATATATATATATATATACCTTTTTTTCCCCCTTTTCATGGGTTAAGGGTATATAATAAGAAACATTAAACAGGAGATTTATTGTTGCCAGACTAGAAAAGCTCCCTATATATAATACTCATTACATATTTAAACAGAAAATGAAATCAAATGAAATTTGTCAAACAACTTTCTTTCTTTTTTTCTTGTGATTTGTTTTTTTTTAACTCAATTTAGTTTAATTAAAAACAATTGAAAAACCAAAAAATAAAACTCAACTTACTTTCATCAAATATTCTACACAAATACCCCCCTTTCCCCTCCCACACCCCGCTATGACAGGGGCATTATCATGCTCAAGGGGGTGAAGCATAAAAAATGTGCTTGTCATTGTGTACGAAAGAAAAAAAATGAACAAGTATACGCAATGTTGTACAGGCAAACATATTCAACACCAATGAAAAAAAAGGTAAGAGAGCTGGGTTGGAGTTTGCTGTTTGCTCATATACATGTGTGCGTATGTATGTGTGTGTGTGTGTGTATATTAACGCACTTGACGCTGGGTGTTGAGAGTTGAGTTGAGTTGAGGCCTTGGAGTTTTCGAGGCTTGGGTTCTGGGTCTGGGGGATTGGGGTCAGCTATCGGATTTTATATATATATACATATGACCCATATATGTCCATTCACATTCACATCGCAGATTGCGCGCCACTTGACACACACACACACATACACAAAGGAGAGGGGGGGAGGGGGGTGAAACTTCAAAGCGCAATGAAAGTTGATTAACTATGCAAATGACACAGAAATTTTCACTCTTTTGCCCTTTTTTTCACATACACACATACATATGATCCGAATCCGAATCGATTTTATTGGCAATTGCTTCATGATGCGATTAGGCAAATAGAAATGTAAAGCACACACAATTGACAGGGGGTAACACGACACGGGGGGTAATTGGAACTGGAACGAACCTTATGTGAATCAATTTAACTATGAATATGAATATGAAAGCGATAACAAACATAATGAAACCCATAAACAGATTACTTGATCGAAAATGAAAGTTTATTTCTATATGGAATAACTTACTCTATATGAATATACTTACTCTTATACTATAACATTCCTTAAAGCAAAACCTTATCCCAAAACTCCCCAAAAAAAATCTCCAAAAACTAATTCAACTTCAAATTTTGTACGCTTGACTTTTGACTTAAATAATATATCAGAAAACAGATACAACTTTATACTTCTTCACTATGTGTATTTGTGTTTGTGTGTGAAAGAGATAGAGAAAGTGTGTGTGTATATGTAAAGAGAGAGAGCGAGAGAAAGAGAGAGAAAGAGATGCGAAGATAAAAAGATAAATTTGCTGACACTTAATATTAAAGCATTAAGTACTTGCAACAAGCCGTCGTCGTGCGACAAACTTCAACATCAAGCTATATATATATATATATACATTTCAACCCCCACCATCCCTTCCCCTCCCTCTCTCTCGCTCAGCTTGACAAGCAAACAACACACGAAACATCAGACGACAAATGCGTTGTGTCCGGTGGCGCCTAATTTGTTTTTCTTTTGCGAGAGTTTCATTTGAAAAGCTGTGTGACCAACGACGACCCTACACGTGCAACACCCACGCACCCGCACCCGCATCCCCCTCACCCTTAGAACACCCCCCGCCCAACCATTACCATCAGCAGCCACTAACTACAAGCACATAACGAGATCAGCTTGTTGCTGCTGCTGCTGCGGCTCCACTTGTTTAAGATACCCTATAGAACAGTTTATCGTCCTACTGTAAGGTGGATTAGTTTTTAAAGAGTATTTTGTTTCGCTTATTAACTTTTCAAAAACACATAGTGGAAGTTCTTCTTTCTTCTCTTTCTTTTTGATTTGAATTGAATTAAAAACAATTTTTGTAATTATGACAATTTTTTTTTTTAATTTTGTTACAAAATATTAATAATATAATATAATAATATAATTTTTCTTCTTTAACGACTTTAAAATTATTTTCTAGAGACATACTCTATATAAAAAAAAATATATTTATTTATTTATTTTTAACATTTTATCCTCAAAAAAAAAAAAGAAGAAAAAAATGTTAAAATTTTTTTGTACAGGATATCAACTAGTCGTAGACAATTTCATGTGCTCTTCGTGCAACAGTTTGCTGAATGGAGCAAAGACCAACTGAATTGGATAAGTGCGGGTGGGTGGGTGTTGCGGGGGTGGAGTGAACAGGGGGGAGAGGGTTGGGACTTAGAAGATGACAAAAAAAAAATAAAATACAAAAATATTTTTTTCGCTTGCTCTGCAAAAGCAAAGAGGGAAAATGTGTTTATTTAGGATAACTTGACTGCCTGCCTGCCTGCTTGTTGTTGTTGTTGCTTTTGTTGTTTGCTAGTTGACAATTGTTGGGTAGTGGGTGGGAGCGTCGGGGGGGCGTGGCAGATTCCCAAACAATGGGCACTCGACAAAGCGCCAAGTCGCGAGTCGCAAAAAAAAACACAAAGCGCATTTTGTGTGCTGCAGAGAGAAACAAACAAACAGCAAACAACAACAACAAGAAAGAAAGTCGCGACCCGCTTTAAGCCAAAAATACCCGCATTACCCACCCTCCCCCAAACCCCAACCCAACTGCTTACTCTTTGTCTCCAAAAACCCAAACCCAAAGTTGAAGCAAAGCAAAGCTGCTTGAAGCAAATTGTGCGACCTTTTGTATAACAGTTGCTGTTGTTGTTGCTGTTGTTGTTGTTGCAACATTTATTGTTGTGGCAAATTAATAAGCAGTCGTCGCTGCCTCAGTCGTCGCTGCCCCCCCCCCCCCCCCCTCCTGCCACACGCGTCGTCACATAAATCAGGGGCACAAAACAACAGCCAGAAGTAAAAAAAAAAAAATAAAAATAAATAAATAAATAAAGTAAAAAAAAGAAAGAAATCACGGTAATTAATTAATGTGAATGTATGCGCGTGTGTGTGTGTGTGTGTGTTTTGGGTGGCTCATAAATTAATTGCCGCCTCCGGGGGCCACGCCCCCGCCCCCGCCACCAGCACCACTCAATCAGAGATTTTCTTGCATTGCAAAATTCGCATTTTTTTTCTTTTCGGTTTTTTTTGTTTTTTTTTTTTTGGTTTTTGGTTTTGTGTGTGTTTAATTTGATTTTCCTGCTTGCTTTTCTTCTTCTTCTTCTTGCTTGAAGTCTTCTTGAAGTGGGAGGCAATTAATTAAAGTCTACAGTTAGTTAAATAAAATCTTACCAAGCAGAAATTCAAAGAAATTCAAAGAAATTTTGCTTTAAGCAGGCGCCCGGCTTTTTGTATGATATTGCGTATACGTAATATTAAGTATACGCAACAAAAATAAATAAATGATTAATTCTGGTTAGACTTTAAAGTGAATTATGCTGAAAATCTTTCTCAAATATATATATTATACTACACTCTGCTTATAATTCTCAACTGGTTCGAGCCACAAGAAGAAGAATAACTCAACGAGAGAAAAGTGTGTTCGAAGGGAAAAGCCGAAACGAAATAAAATGCTGGCTAATGAGCGATAAGCGCTAATAATTTCAGTTGGAAGAGCTTTTATTTTGGTATCATTAGCGCCAAACTAATTGGAGAGTAATTTCGTTTTTTTGTTTTTTCTTGCTTTCCTGGGAAACTGAACGGAGTTCGGCGGAATACTAAATAATCTGCAGGTTTCCCTTTTTTTGTGTTGGAGGTTTGAGGGAGGGTGGGAAAACCTTTGAGTTATGGCGCACATGTGGCACATCTTCAACTGCCCCACCTCTTACCCTCTTCTCACCCTCTCCTTACACTCTCCTCACCCACTTGGCACATATCACTTCAGCTAAAACTACCTGCCCCATAGTGTAGCGCAGTTATATCTTCCCTGACCAGCATAATCTCTCCAACTCTCTCTCTCTCCCTCTGTCTCTATCTCTTTCGTGTCCCTGTTGCTGCGTGTGTGTGTCCATGAAAATCTGACACGCATAAATTTTCGTGGGGCCAACGCGAGCTTAGCATCTGTGGCAACTGCAACAAGACAAAAGACACAAAAAAACCACCAGAAACAAAAGACACAAAAAAGCGAAAGAGAGAGAGAGAAGAGTGAAAAAGTAGTGAAGTTGCAATGGTATACGGAAACGGAAGCGGAAACAGCGTTAAGCGGAAGCGCATGTCTAACAAGTTGCTCGAAGCGAACCGATTTCAGACTAGCGCCCAAATGTGATTAGCGCCGCACGGCAATTGGAATATGTTCCATGTTTGTTGTTGGTGTTGTTTGGTGGAAAGGCAACATATGCAGCAGCCAACAAACACACTCACACACACACACACACACTCGCATACACACATGCACACACACACACACATGCACATGCTCGCATACACACACACACATATGGGATTTGGATTAGGGATTAAGATTCAGTTTTTGGCTTTCGATGAAGAACTTTACTCTTTCCCTGCCTTCTCTTTCGCCTTTCTCTCTTTCCCCGTGATGTTCTGGGCTTTGACCTGCCTGAAAATGTTGCCAAGAAGACGTTTGCCAGTTGAGTTTCGCTTCGCTTCGTTTCGTTTGGTACAAATCCTTTTGATACCCTGTAGAGCAGTACTAACACACAGGGCTTATCGTTTCGTGAGGCGTTTAGCTTATTCTTAGAGTTTTGCTTAACCTTAGAAATCTTTAAGTTCTTCCCTTCATGCAGAAACTAGAATCACAAGCTCTTATACATATACTCTTATACATACTCATACACACTCAGGTGTTGTCTTTTTTTGATTTTTGTTTAACCCTTAATCAATTACATATTGGAATGTCTTTAAGTTCTTCGTTCTTCCCTTTCGATTTCGATTTCGATTGTTTGCTTGATGCAGCAAAGTTATTCGTTTAGTTTTCATAACTTTCCCAACACCACACAAGCCCTTATACATCTACTCTTATACATATTCATATACTCAGGCTTAGTCTATCTCTCTCTCTCTTTCTCTCGCTCGATTGCTAGGGTAACGCATTAGTCTAGCATATGCTTATCAACTTGCTTTCTGCATGTGACCAGCTTTATCCTGTTATTGTTGTTTTTTGTGCTTCTCCCTACTTATACTTATACTTATACTTATACATATACATATATGTTTCTCCTTCCTCTACTCTTCTCCCTTTCATATTGCTGTTATTGTTGTTGTTGCTGTTGTTGTTGTTGTTTGCCTACTTTTAGTGTTTAGCTAACGTCGCATAAAAATAGCACAGCAGCCGTTGATGTTGACGTCGACGTCGCAGTCGCTGGACGCGTCTCAGTCGCCCCATTGCATTATGCGGTTGTCGCCTGCGGTCTGCGGCGTTTTCTCCGTCTCTTTCTCACTCTCTTATGTCGACCGACTGCTGTGTGTTTGTGTGTGTGTGTGTGTGTGTTTGTCGTCTGCGTAAAGGCTTAAAGTATTACAGTTACAGTAACAGTTAGTTGTCTACCCCACCCCCCCACCTCCCCCCTTCGCTGTTTTGTAGGTAAGCCAAATGTTGACGACAACGTTTTGCAGCTGCTTTTCGTTTCGTTTTCGCTTTTTTCTTTTTCTTTTGCTTTTGCTTTTGCTTTGCTCAGCGCAATATGAGCAATATTCTGTTGTTGTTATAGTTGTTGTTGTTGTTGTTGTTGTTGCTTGACTGCTGTTCGCAACAAATTGCTGTAAGCTGTGAAACTAATCCTCTCTCTCTCTCTGTCTCTCTCTCTCTGTCGTTGGTAGTTGACTGTGAAACTACTTTAGCGGATTACTTTTGGATACACTTATACATATACATACATATATACATATACAGTTTTTTCGTTGTCGGCGACAGGCGACCATTTGACTTGCTTATGACTAGTTTTTTGGGTTCACCCCTCTACCCCGCTCCTCCACTGCTCCATTTCATCTTTTTGTTGTTGTTGTTGTTGGCTGACTCGTTTTCACGTGCGACGGGCTTTTGCTGTATCGTGCGAAAATTTTCATTGCATACTTTTTAGCGGCAGCTAATAAGCACCCAAAGTGAATTGTTGTTGTTGTATACACATAAATTTACATACAAAAGGCGGTCACACTGCACTCTCTCTCTCGCATAACTACCATTTAAATACCGTTGTGCTCCGCGTTCGTCGACCAATCTCAATTGGGTTACGTTGAGTTTTGGTTTTGGTTTTGGGTTTTTTTTCTGTTTTTCTTTTGTGGTTTTAACGACTCCATTATACACCAGCAGTAATGGCTAAAAATGGCTATGAACAATAATCATAATGCCCCGTTTTGGGAGTAGTCAACACAACAAAACAAAATGAAGAAGAAGAAAAACAGTGTGGCTGCCTTTTTTTTATGAGGCTGTATAATGCTTTAATATTCAAAATGAACTCAAAGAACTTGAAAATAAATGCGCTCATGTCAAAGTAATTCACTTTCGATTTGAATTGGTTTTTTGCCACCTTCAAAAAGACATTACTTGGCCATCAAGATGAGTGTACATGTGTTCGAATGTGTACTGTACAGGTCTCACACCCTAATCGCACTGATTGCACAGAGTCTAAACTTAATGAGAGAGATGTCGGCAGGGTATGGATAGATGGTTGGGGATTGGTTGCATGTGATGATGACAGCTTTAAGTTGTCGTCCCCCATATTCCCCAATGAAAGAGCTCCTCTCTCCCGTCTCCCCCGCCACCACATACCGCTTTTGCGCGCGTTTTGCTTTCAATTTCATTTTGTGCATTTCCGTCAAGCGGAAATTCGCGTAAATTTGCCGGCATTTCCAATGGCCAGCAAAGGGATGCTAAAATTGCAGAGTGAGAGAGTCCTGTGGGGGACGGGTGAAGGGGGACAGCGGGCAGTTTGTCGTGCCGGAAGTTGATGCAAGTCTAGAAACAAGTGCAAAATGCCGGAAGCCCATGGCGTAGGGAACACTACGAGAATGACGAGGGGCAGAGGGAGACGGTGCGAAATGGGACGAAAAAAAAAACTGATGGAAAAAATGGGGGAGAAAACTTTACGAAACTGAGAGAAAACAAGTGCAACATAAGCGTGCCTCTGGCAAACCGAGTGCGTGGGAGAGGCGAAGAGGCGGGGATGGTGTTAAAGGCTTGTGTTCCTTGGAGCACTTTAATGGGCTCAATGAACCGCAAATAAGTTTTGTGGTCACTTTTGATTGGGACAGATCTTGAGTTGGTCCCAAACTAGTATTTAAAGTTTTCGTCCGGGGAAAATGAAATGTTAAGAAACTTGTTAAAAGTGAAATGAAATCGTTTCATCTTTAATATTAAACTTCATTCACATTCGGCTTCATTCAATTCCATTCCATTTGCGTTCCTTGTGATTCCTTGACTTTTGGTTAAGGTCCTTCAATTCACCCTTAAAGGCAATCCACTCAAATTTTATTATACGTTATTTGGCTATTAGCCCAAGTAATAGAAACCTCCTTCAGTTTCTCACTTTTTTCCCAGTTCCCAGTTCCTTTGCCCCGTTTTATGCCCAATTTCATTTGCGTATTTTCATTTCTTGGCGTTTTTATGCCGCCTACGTTTTTTTCTCCCCTTCTCTCTCTCTTTCGGTTCGACTCAAATTCGGGTTATGATGAAGTGATTGAGAAGTGCCCCCAAAAAACATGTCCATTTCCATTTCCATGTCCAGTCCAAAATGGCCAACAAACATGCAATGCGCAATGAGTAAAGGGTGCTCAGACTTCGGGGAGAGAGAGTGGGAGTGGGGGGTGGCGGGAGTGTCGGGAACGTGTTGCTATTTGTTTTTCTATTTTGAGCTTTTGTTTTCCTTTGGCTTGTTTGTTTTATATTCCATTCTCTTCGTTCGTTTGCTTTTTTTTTATGTGCATTGCGTGCTAATTGGCCACGTGATGGCGACAAATCGAGTTTAAGTGGCTGACGACCTTCCGCTCGCCCTTTACCTCCCTTACCTTACCCACCCTTTCCCACTCTACAAGCAATATCAGGCAATAAAAACAAAACAAACAATTTCATCAGCCACTTCAGGACTGGACTGGCCAAGTTTCAGCTATTATACAATTAGAACAGCAACTGTTTGTTGTTTGTTCCTAACGAGTAGAGCGCTAGAGCAGAAAGCAATCAAGAATTTTGGGGCAGTACCAAGTGGAGGAAACTATCTGGGAAAGTGTAAAAACGCAGGGAGTAACGAGTGAAAAGTAGCGAGTAGCGAGTAAATGTAGCGAGTGACGATTAAGTGTAGCGAGTGGCAGTAAATGCAGCTAGTGACGAGAAGAAGTTGGTTGCAATACCAAGTGGGGAAAAGTATAAAGGAGCGAGTGAAAAGTAGCGAGTGACGAGTAAAAGTAACGAGTGACGAGTGAAAAGATGTCGGTGAATATTGAACATAGCTAGTGACGATTAAAAGTAGCGACTAACGAGAAGAAACTAAATAGTTGGTTACACAGACCAAAGAACATAAACAGAAAGCATTGAGCAATGACCAGATAATCAGACTAAAGAGAGCCTAAATGGAGAGTTTTGGGAGAGTACCAAATCGGGAAACTATCTGGGAAATTGTAAAACTCAAGGAGTAGCGAGTGAAAAGTAACGAGTGGCGAGTAAAAACTGACAAGTCAGCTACAAAGACAAGCACATAAACAGAAATCATCAAGCAATGACCAGATAATCTGACTAAAAGGAAAAAACAAAGAAAAAAAACCTATAAAAATAAAATGTTTAACAACAGAAAGCTTCTCCGTTTGCCTAACTCCTCTCGCTTATCATCTCATTATAGAGCTAATCTTCAGCAAATTGTCAGCTTCAGCTCCGCTTAAGTGAAAACAAAATTGTTTTTGTCACAGTTTGTTGTTTTTGCCCGAATATTTCCGCCGCACTTGCTTTTGCCCTAGTATGATGATGCCCAGGTGTGTATGCCCCAACTGCAAGCCGCATTTGTAATAGACCGCCCCGAAACTGTTTACCTCGTCTCGTTTCGCTAAGCTGCTCTCTCTTTGTCTCTGTCTCGTTCACACACACATTTTTATTGTTAAATGTATGCCAAGTGGCAAAAAAGCCGCGGAGGCTTTGGCATAATGAGCCTACGACTGACTCTGTTGTGTTGTGTTCTTCTCCTGGCCGACAATTGTTTTGACCTTGGCTGCAGCTAAAAACTACAAAACAACCAACGCCTCCTCCCCCCCGCCACCCACTCCCAACCACACCCCATTTAAGCCACATACACATTTGTTTTTATGTTGATGTGGCAACAACAACAACGAGAACGAGAGGCAACAACAACAACGAGAACGAGAACGAAAACAGTTTCCATAATTTTTCACATTTGTATAAAATTCGCATATCTACGCCTCATTTAACCAGCGCGAGTGGGCGTGGACCGCCACGCCTATGCCTATCATTATGTGCCTCCCTCTCCGCCCACCACCCTTCCCCCGCCTGCTCCTGCTGACATTAAAATTAATTAAAATTCAATAAATTCGACTCGCACACAAATGAAACATTCAAATGAAACGAGAGAAGCCAAAATGGTTTTGACGGCGTTAGGTTACGGGTTGGTGGGGTGGAAGGGGGCCGGGATCAGGAGTTTCAACGTTTCAACATTGCTGCCTGATTGGTATCTTTTGAGTCCCAGAAGGGGGGTAGAGGGGCTGCTGCCTGCCTGCTGCCTGGTGTCAGCTTATGTTAATGCTCAATTACAATTGTTGCCCTTGTTTGAGTTTATGCTGAAAATTGTATTAACATTGGCAGGGGGGGGAAAGTGGAAGTGGGAGAAAAGTGAAAAGGGGGAAGTGGTGGCAAATAGAGAGGTGCAAATATATATTCTCTGTGTGTGTGTGTGTAAGTAAAATCCGATTGTCAAATTCATTTATTGCCATGACAATAATAAAAGTCTTAATTGGTTTTTGCTTAATGGCTCGAAAAGTTAAGAGTTTTGACATTAAAACCAGCTCGATTTTCGATATCAATTTGCAATTTGCAATTTGCAGCAGCTTAAGGTTATTTTTAAGTTAACTAATGCATTCTAAGCCCATCAACTGGGTAATAAATGTTCTAATTGGGCAAGTAACAGATAGAAGGAAGCATTTTCGATAACAATAAAGTATATTTAAGCTTAATCAGCATTGACAGTAGAGTCGATATCAGGAGCTGTAAGCACTTCACAATTGAGACATAAGTTCCTCCATACCATATGTTGATTAAGTATGTTATCGATAACATATCCCATATTCGATAGAGTCGATAAAGCGATGTCCTTCGTTCCCAGAGAAGCTAAGAGCGCATGGGACTTTACAATGGGGAACACATAAGTTCCTCTATAACATATGTTGATTAAGTGCGTTATCGATAACTTTTCCCATTTTCAATAATCAGTACCGAGAGCAGAATCGATATACTGCTGCAAGCGCTTAGAACTTTAAAATTGAAACATAAGCTCCTCCATACCATATGTTGATCAAATATGTTATCGATACCATATCCCAAATTCGATATAACAATGAAAATTTCAATTTGAGAAGCTATGGACAAAATCTGCCAAGTTATCGTCAAGGTTAATTAAGTGTGTTATCGATAAAATATCCCATTTTCGATATCGACGTTTTATCGATAGCAATAAAATCTTCGATTTGAGTATAGCTATGAACAAAATCTGTCAAGCTATCGTCAAAATCTGCCAAGAAATATCACAGACATTGAAGATTGACGTTCAGGTTAACGGGATTCAGGGTATTCCTCTAGCTAAGTAAGGCTAAGTAAAGGTTCAATGTGTATCTCCCTCTCGGGGGTATCTCTTTCGCCTAAAACCATCTATCAACCATCAATTCGAATATTGGCACTTTTGTTCGTTTTGAGCCTTGTCAAGTTTTTTCAATCAGCGGCGTTGCCACCCTTTTCAACGAAACACTCACACATCGCTGAACTCATATCATATCTCCCTGACAGCTATCATACGGCCCGCGCCCGAGACCGATTGAAAGTTTTCTCGTTTCTAGTTTTCTAGTTCATTGTTATTTATAAATATTCTGACTATTCCGACTATTTCAAAGTGCGAAGAGCCAATAAATTTACAGCGTCATAGAAAAATACCAATACCAATACCAAAGCACTCAACCGGGTCAGGGGCTCTTGCAGTGGGGGCGGGGAGGAAATAAACAAAACACTCAGCATTGCATACAGGTAATAAACAATAAGTACAACAACAACAACAACAACAAATATCAACATACAAAAATAGTTGGGAAAAAGTTTTGCAGACGGCAACAAAAATTATTTTCAGCTCGTTTTTTTTTTTACAGCAGCGGAAAAAAAGTTGAATTGATAGAAAACAAAGCAACTGAAGAAGAAGAACTGCAATGTGCAAGGGCGAAAGGGGTGTAGAAAATGAGAAAGGAGAGCGGTGGGTGGATGGGTTGGGATAAGAGGGCGCGGGGGGCAAGTTGAGCTACTTTCTGAGGCAGGTCTCAAATCGAGCTGTTTGCTGTTGCAGTTGCAAATTGAATTGTTTGCCATGAGAGACAGCAATAGAGACAGATAGAAAGGCGAAAGGGGAGACGAGAGTGGGTCGAGGAAGAGGGAGGGGGGTCGGGAGCGTCATGTGAAGAGCACAGCTGGCAGCTGAAATCAACAGTGGCAAAGGCAAAGGCAAAGAGGCAAAAGCAAAGGCAAAGGAATGTTCCGCGCGTGGGAGCAAGTCCTTGTGGCAACAGTTGTCCCAACGCACACACACACACACACGCACACACACACAGAAACACACTCACGCACACACACACACATACCCATTTCCTCTGCTTCTGCTATCGGTTAACAAAGTTAGGCCAAAAGCAAAAACATAAGCAAACAAAACAAAACAAAAAAACAGAAAAAAAAACAATACAAAAAAATCAAAAAAAAAAAAAAAGAAAAGAAGGAAATTTAAAAGCCTGCAAATGGTTTTTGCGAACAACAACAAAAAAGAAGGGGAAAACCCATATGTATAAGACTGTCACACACAGACAAAACACACACACACACATACATACACACGTCTCAGCTTCGATTTGTGAGTTTCAAAAATGTTTTTTGTTTTGTTTTGTTTTGTTTTGTGACAAAAGGCATTTCGAAAGCTTTTTGCTTTGTTTTTGTGTGTATGAGATGGGGTGTGTGTGTGTGAGGGTGTGTATGAGTGTGTGAATGTGTGTGAGTTGGTGTGTTTGAGTGTGTGTGGAGGTGTGCTTGTGGGTGTATATGTGTGTGTGTGTAGGTATGTGTTTATGTATGCCACGTTTGGTTGCATTGCAACTCATTTTGAATCACATTTCAAAAGCGTCAGGAAAAAGCTGGAAAAACTTTTTATTTCAACTAAACAAAACTGGATTAAGTTTTCAGGCATAATATTTCATTAACATACTCTATCTATAGAGTATGTCAAAGTCGGCCCAACAACAAATCAAATCAATTGAAAACTTTTCTTCTGTTTGGTTTCATTTTTCTTACAGTTTTAGAAGCACTTCTCTCTCTCGCTCTTCTCGCCTTGCACTTGAAGTCAGTTTGTTTAGGTGTGTCCGTGTGTGTGTTTATGTGTGTGTGTGTGTTCGGGTGTGTGTGTACACACATGCATTTGACGCTGGTTAAAATAACAGCCAAGCCAAACAGCAGCAACACGAGAGAGTGCAAAAAAAAAAAAGCAAAAGTTCTGACAACAATAACCACAAGTGGATGCCACATGGCGTGGCGTGGAGCGTGCCGTTGCGCGCGCTCTTGCCACAAGCCGCCGCTGCAGCTGCTGGCCACACAAAGTTCGTTGTTTGTTTTTCTCATCTTTTGCACCGCAAATGACACAAGTACCCCTCGCCCCCCCACTCCTGCCCCACACTCATCTTTTTTATGACATTTTTTAGTTTTTTTTTCTCGGTTTTTTTCGGTTTTTTTTCTCTCTTTTTGTGGTAACAGTTGTCAAAATATGGTCAAGCAATGTTGCAGCAAAGTGTGGCTGCCACACACCCAAAAAAAAGTGTGCTCCTGAGTACGTGTGGCAGGGGCAACTGTGTGTGTGTGTGTGTGTTTATTTTTTATTTCCCACTAAACGCTTTTCATTTTATTGCTGGGATTTCGTTTTTTTTCGTTTCGATTCGATTCGATTTAATCAAATGTTTGTTCGAACCAAAAATGCCTTTGGGGCATAGAAAGAAAATCCATTATTCAATTTGAAAATCTCAAAAAATAATTGTTAAAACTTAAAACTTGTTAAAAAACACTTACATATATAATTGAAAAGAGTAAAACTTAATCAGAATCTGACACAAAAGAAAAATAGGAAAAAAAATTTTTTTTCTCAACTTTCATTTCATGGAGAAATCCCTTTTCCCCAGGTGTCTCAACTAACAGTAACCCTGTATGTTTATGTGTGTGTTTGTTTGTTTATTGGTGTGTTTTTGTGTGTGTGTGTGTGTGTTTGTGTGTTGGTGTGTGTGTGTAAAATCCCTTGACTTTGGGCTTTAATATTGAGCTGAAAATTAAATCCTTTTTGCCAATACAGAGAAAAAAGTTCATATATGTATTTATCCATATGTGAAAGCTGACTTTATATAGGGATTTCCTTCTTAATCCCCTTTATTCCCTGTCTCATTCTAGTTTGTCTCTCTCTCTCTCTTTCTCTGTTTCTCTTGGTCTTTCTCTCTCTCTCTCTCTTTCTTTTAATAACCCGGATCATATTTACTTTTGGTCTCAAGCTTTAAGTTCAAACCCTCTTAGCTTAAGTCTCTTTCACTACCCCCCCCCCCCTCTCATTCTCTCACTCTCTCTCTTTCTCTCTCTCACTCTATCTCTTTCTCGCTATCTCTTTCTCTCATTCTCTATTTCTTTCCCTCTCTGTTGTAGCTGCATATCATTGACATTTCTGTATAATTAATCAGATTTCGATGCAACTAAGCCAAAGGAAAGTCGGTTGGCGTAAGGTGAAGGGCGGGGCGGGCAGGGTTACAGCTGCCCCCCTTCCCAAACCCCGCTCCACTTCACCCAAATCAATTGCTATCGAATGAATTTAATGAACACAGTCTGCTTTGCTTATTGAAACTTTACCCAACAAACAGTTTTCAAATTGAAAACTTTCATCTGAGCTGAGGACGAAGGTGGAGGAGAGGCGAAGAGGGAAGGGGGCATGGCGCTTTGTTCGCCATCCCTTTCTATCATTTGCTTTTGGGCATATTTGCTGCATAAATATTTGCTCAAACAAAACAAGTTTGTTGAGGCGCCGCCGCCGCCGCCATTTTGTTTGATCTGCGGCCGCCGCCGCCGCGAAAAAAAAAACATTTCAATAACAAAAAACCAAAAAAAAATCCAACTTGGAGAACGCAAAAAATGCCAAAATTAAAATTCATGAGCTGTCTGCCCCTGTTGTTGTCATTGTGTGTGTGTGTGTGTGTGTTTGTGTGTGTGTTTGTGTGTGTGTGTGTGTGTGTGTGTGTGTGTTTGTGGCAAACGGGAGTTTAAACATTTTGCTGACATATTTTCCCCAGCAAGCATTTAGAGTGAGACAGAGACACAGAGAGAGAGACAGAGAGAGACAGAGAGAGATAGAGCGAGAGAGGGAGAGGTCTCTAAGGGGACATGCTTGAAAAATTCATAGCCACATTTTGCGGGATGCGGCATGAGGAAGAAGAAGAAGACGGAGAAGGGAAGGGGCAGAAAAGTTTTGCACAAATACACACAAACAAACACCCATACACCTATACACACACACACACACTAATACACAGGTGTATTATGTAGGCTGTTTGAAGGTTTGAAGGGTCGTGGGTAGGGGAGAGGGGGTTGTTGGGAGTTACTTTGCTTTTTGTCCACGCGACGAGGCAAAGGCAAAGGCAAAGGCCAATTTTCAGTTTGAATATTTTAGCTGCTAATTAAAATGTATTTCGAGGTTAACAAAACCTGTGTACCGTCTACCCCTCCCTCCCTCCCTCCCTCTTTTTTCCCATCTATACAGGAGTGGGAGACAAGAAAGAGAGCGAGGGAGAGAGAGAGAGTAAGAGACAGAGACAGAGTGAGAGCAGAGTAAGAAAGAAAAGAAAAGTTTGTTTTTTTTTTGAAAGGAGACTTTTCAGCAGAAGCCGCAAATAAACACAAAATGTAATTGCAAACGATGAATGAAGGGTAATGGAGGGGGGATAGAAGAGAGGGGGGGGACTAAAAGATTGAGGGGGTGGTTAGCCAATGCCAAGCATTTACAGTTACAGTTACAATTACACACAGTTACAATTTACACATGGCCGAACGAACACATTGCACACAAATTGGCAACAAAGGCAACAACAACAAACAGCAACAAACAAGTTGATGTGTGTAACGGGGAAAGATGGAAGAAGGGGAAGGGGGTGTGTGTGGGTGTATATAAACTCTAACACGCACACACACATATACAGTTTTTGCAAGTGGTCAACAGCCAGCAACAACAGAAGCAGCAGCAGCTGCAGCTGTCCCCAAAAAAGCTGAGAGCGAGAATGAAGCTTAACAACTACAATGCTAGGGAGGGTGATGAGGGGGAGGAGGCAGGGGAGCAGGAGGAGAACACTAAGAAAAAATATATTGTGTTATACGATATGAGAAAAGCTAATGCACACACCACATTTTTGTGAGGTTTGATTAGAGACTCAAGCTAATCTGAAATGAAGTTTGAAGCTAGAAAATCAGAAAAAAAAAGTTTTTTTTCATTAAAATTAAAAAAACACTTAAAGAAAATTTTGTAAACAAGAATTATGATTATTGTGCATTTATTTCAAGTAAAATTATTTCACCTGAAATCGACTTTAATTTTTTTTTTGGCACAAATAATTCGAGATTCCTGGAATCGTTAACAAAAAAGTGATTTTACTTAAACAGTTTTCAACTTCTTTAGATTGTAAGAAGAAGAGAAGATCTTCAAATTTACCTCCCCACCCCCCTAATCTTTTAGTTCCGCTCTCCTGCCTCCTTCTATTCCCCTTCATCGTCGTTTGTCAATTACATTTTGTGTCAAGAAAACTCTCCTTTAAAAGAACCAACTCTTCTCTTTTCGCTTATGTGCTTTCTTACTCGCTCCCGCTCTTACATTTCTCTCGCTCTTGTTTCTCCTATTAGAGGGGAAAGAGGGCGTCATATATCAACTTTATGTCATTCCCCATTAATTTCTCCAACTGTATATATATAGAGAAAGATTTGTTTTGTGGTCAGAGTCGAAGTGAACATGCCATGATGTTGCATCATTTAAGTGGAAGCGGAAATGCGCTGCCATATTGAATTTGCTAAGACAAAATGTCGACCTGGCTGAGTCCAGCAGCTGAGACAGAGTCCAAGCCCAGCAGGACACAGATTACACAAACACCGAACCCCAACACAAAACACAGAAACACAACAGACAGAAACACAACACAGAGAAACGTTTAAATGGTCAACGGAATGCCACAACACGCTTCCTTCTCTCACACACAGACACAAGGCACATATATGTATCAGTGTGTATGTGTGTGTGTGTGTCAGAAATGATTATACGTATGTGTGTGTGTTGGAGTGTGGGAGAAAGTGCAGGACACAATTGGTGCACAAGTGCAACATTTAACGAAATACTAACGAGTTCAAGATAAGCAACTCGATTTACGAGTGGAAAGCAATGAAAATCGAATGAAGGGTCGAAAGGGTTAGAGAAGGGTAGAGGGGATAGATGGGTAGAGAGGTACAAGGGTCGAAAGGGTAGAAGAGTCGAAAGGGATGTGCAACACAGAAGTGAAGCTACCATTATTAAATGCAATGGGAATACAAATTAGATAAAAATTAACATCCAAATGCACTTGAACAGAACAGAACAGAGTGAGACAGAGAGCGAGAGGGAGAGGGAGAGAAAGAGAGAGAAGCAAATCTGTTGGAAAATTTGTTAAATCGATTTGAGCAAAGAACTCGTTGTTTAAAAATGATTTGTAAAGTTTTTTGTAGCACTAGCTTAAGTCTCTATCTATTGACTCTAGCTGTCATAACTAACGAGCAAGTAATATATGCAGCGAGTAGAAGGAAAACTAGACAAAGTACAGTTTAAACTAATGCTTAACAACCCTATAGTCAATAATCTAACAAAAGTTACACTTGTAAGTAAACTGTAGATTGAGTTTCTATATTTTTTCCTTCTATGACTCTAGTGGAAGTATATTCTAACTAACGAGTAAGTAATGCAGCGAGTAGAGGGAAAAGTACAGTTTATGCTAATACTTAAAAACTATAAAGTCAACAATCTAGTAAAACTTGCACTTGAAAGTAAACTTAACTGATTTGTTTGCATTTAACTGCACTGTAAGTTTAAAGCTTAATATGAAATCATAATATAGTTCTCGTTAATACAATTTTTTACTCGCTACTAATCTAAATATACAATATACAAGAACTTACATTTCTATAGTTTACAATTAATCAAAAAAGCTAATCAAAAATGAATAAAAACTAAATGAAAACAATGACTAAAACACTTGTTAAAACTGTTTGATGTTTACTCGTTAGTTATTGAATACCAGCTATATTCAATATATTACAAATAAAAAAGAGAGAAACGTATTTGTAAGTAATGTTAAATGAAATGCAGTTATTTGCATTTTCATTGTTATATTTCCCTTTTATTACTCGTTTATCTTCCCGTTTAAATACGGAAATCAAATGTTACTTTTTCTTCTTTTTTCAATTTTTATACCCTTAACCCATAAAATGGGTAAAAAAGGGTATACGGCATAGCAAGCTTGTTTCAAATTTTCGATAACATTTCAGGTTTACGATATACACATTAAATCGATAACAACAAGATCTTGAATATCGAAAAATTGAAGATGAGGATTGAAAGTTTTAGCAAAATAATGAATATCTGTGAAGTTTGTATTGAAATCGTTTGAGAAACACCGGAGATATGAAACCAGTAAGCACTGTGGTCCGGTAGTGCACGACCGTCTGCCCGTCTGTATGGGTATCTACCAGTCGAGCTTACTTGTTCTATTTTCAAGTATTCAACTGAACTTTTTTCTTCGCAAAATGCAGCTGCAGTTGGAGTTTAAAAGTTTCTACCAAACGAAACGGAACGGAACGAAACGAATACATATACATATACAAGAGAGGTCCATTGAGTATTCAGCTGTGTCTCAATGGCAATGACTGATGTACACAGAATATTGCCAAGGGGGCGGGGCGGGGGGAGTAGGGTTTTGTTGCTGGCAAAATGACATGGCATATTTCAAGGTAAACATGTGAATTTTTCGCATTGCGAACAAAAAAAAAAAAAAAAATACTCGCAAAAAAAAAAATGGGAAAAAAAACCATTTTTTCATGAATTGCTTTGCAGATGCTGATACCCCCAACACCCCCTCTTTGCCATTCACCACAACCAGCATGCAGCGCAACCTAACTCGCACCGCCCCGCCCCGCCACCAACCCTCTCCCCAATTGAGTGCTAGTTCTAATTGTGTAATTAATGAATTGCCTCTAGGGCAAACCTCATGCACTGCGCTCTGTGTTCTGTGTTCTCTGTTCTCTGTTGTATGTGGCATCAAAAACCCAAATCCCCTCCCATCTCCCCCTCGCCATCCGCCATACACCTGACCCGCATTTAGTGCAAACTTCTCTTCTCATTGCCCCAAACCCCAGAAACCCCACAAAACCCAAAAACCCCAAGCCACATGGGACGCTAATTGAAATGCTCGTGGGGTGGCGCAGGCAAAACCGTCCTTCAAATCGCCCAAAACACAAGAAAAAAAAGCAAACAAAAAACTCAAAAAATTCATGAGAATATATATATATATATATCTGTAAAGATTGCTCGTTTTAGCAGATATCCTATAAAGTTTTTATGGTAAAAACTTTTTGTTTTGCGATGAAAAAGTATTCAAAAATAAAAAGAAAATATGATTTCTGTTTCCCTGATTTCCCTCATTGAATCCCTTCTTGTCTTGCTCATAATCCTTTCCTGTTTTATTATATATGTATATTATATATATTTATATATATCTGTAAAGATTGCTCGTTTTAACAGATATCCTAAAAACTGTTTAAACTTGTGCAAAAGAGTTTGTATATTATGGTAAAAACTTTTTGGTTTGTGCATCAACAACCAAAATACTCTAAAGAAAGAAAACATGATTCCTTTTTGCCTGATTTCCCCCTGATTGAACCCCTTCTTGTCTTTCTCATAACTCTTTCCTTCAGCATTTCAACCTTAACAAAATGTTAATTTTTTCTTCTTTTCCTGATTTCCTGATTGAACCCCTTCTTTTCTTATTCGTAGCCCTTTCCTTCATTTCATTATCAACAATTTAACCTTTACAAAATGTTTTTCTTTCTTAAGAATTTCTTAAACAAGCTAAATGCAATTTTACACAGAGTATTGAAAACCACAAAAACGTACAAGACAAATAATCTTTACGACATAGCTGTAGGCAGAAAGCTAGGTTAGTTTTTGATAAAGTGTGGAAATGAGGAAATAACAATTTGATTCGGTTTTGAATAAGTTATTTATGAATAAGTTATTGCCGAACACGAAAGATTAAAACGATTAAAAGAGTCACGCAAAACTAATCAAATCACATCAAATTCATTTTACAAAACTTTTGTAATTGGGCTCAACTTTGTTGTTACAGAGTTGCATTTTTAATGCAGTTCTTTTATTAGATTAGATGCAGCATTATGGTTATGCCAAAAACTGTTGCATTTTGACTTTGTTTGTGTTGACTCTCACATTTTACATTTGCCCAACACAAACTATAACTTTTTGCCAACGTCACGTACACACACACAGAGAGCCAACTCACACGGAACGGAACGCAACGCAACGCTCATATAAGCTCATAAGCTACAAACAGAGCTTAACGGTTAAAGAGCAGCGCGCGCAGAGTTGCATTTTTGTTCGCTGTTGTTGTTTATGCCAAAAACGTGCACATTTCGAATGCACAATGTAAAAAGTTTATTTTTTGATGTAGCTTATGAATATATTTAGTGTTTTTTGATTTTTAATTCTTTTGTGTTTAGCAATAATGTATTTTTTGTTTTTTGGCAATAATTATGTAGTTAGCTAAAGTTATTAGTTTAAAAAAGTATTGAAAATACAAAATACATTTTGTTTCCTTCCCTTAAGTACAGTCTCAACTATGTAACTGTCACTTTTTCTGTTTTAAGAATCGAATTTAAGCTAAAGTTCTTTAACACAAATCAATTAGAAAACAAGTAAGAAGGCTCTAGTCAAGTAAGCTCGACTAGAAGATACGCTTAACACTTGACCATACAGAAGGACAGACGGTCGTTGGCTGACAGACATACCAGACTTACGAGAACTACCGGACCAATGCTTGATGACTTCATATCTCCGGTGTTTCTTAACCGATTTTAATAAAAATTTAACAGATTTTCATTATTTTATTAATAGTTTCAAACCCCATTTCAAGATTTTGGATTTATCAAGATTTATTTTGTTATTTCTTCGAGAAATTGTAATACTTCTATATCATTATTAAGCATAAAAACTTAGAAAGTTCTTGAACCCAAAACAATTTTAACAAATTACATTAATTGATTGCAAAAAAAAACTATATTAAAACTTAATCAACCCGTGCATAACCTTAGTCTTAGCCATTGCAGTGCAATGCTCTCTCTCTCTTTTTCTATCTCTCTCTCTTACTCTTTCTCTCTGTCTCGCTTTGGCTTTCGCTCTGTTTACACAATTGGGCCCCGCTAGTTAATTTATTTGAAAATCCATTTGTTACCTTTGGCTCGGCTCGGCTCTGTTTACATGTCCGCTGTCCGTTTGTCCGTTTGTCCAGATATCGACATATATGTACACATATATACACACACATAGACAAATTTCTTGGCATTTGTTTCTTTATTGTGCGTATTACATTTACGGCTAATTCAATTTGGCCATGTTTCTCTCTCGTTCTCCCTCTCAAAATTCCATTCGCCCCCGAAAAAACCAAAAAAAAATAAAAAAAAAATTCTGTATTCACATTTTTCTATCTATTTTTTTTTCGTGTTCGTTCATGTTCGTGTGGTAAAGTTTAAAGTTCATTAGAACAAAAAAAAACAAACAAACAACAACAAATAGTTAATTTTGTTTATGTAAATATGCTGGCGGCAATTGCTTTCAAATCAATTCATTAGCCAGCAGCCGCAGCATACAACAATATAAAATTATTTCTGTGTGTGTTTTGGATTCGATTCGATTTATCTATATCTAAATCGACTACAACAAATTTATATATATGACAAAAAATACACTTGGCAAAAGGTAAAAAGCTCAAATCAATTAGGTTATGAACATAAAAACATATAATAAAATGTTTTTGTTTTGGGTTAATGATTAAAGACTTGTCAAAATCAATATTATTGATACAGTCGCCTCTAGATATAGTTTGAACAGTTTGAAGTTAGGTCCCACTATATTAAGTACTAAGCATATCTAAAAACTATATTCAGTCTAAGTAATATAGTTTAATTTCAGTTTAACAAAGTTTTGTATATAACAAACTGCGATTTGGTTCCATAAAAACTATTAAAACAGTCGTGGCTAGCTATAGTTTGAACAGTTTGAAGCTAAGTCCACGAACTACAATGTATTTATTGAATAATTCGACTATATATGAAGCACTAAGCATATCCAAAAACTATGTTCAGTTGAAGTCTAACGAAGTTTTCTATATAACAAATGCATTTCCATTAAACTACGATTTGGTGCCATCAAAAAACAACTCTTTTAACATTTTGTTGTGATTTTTCGGTTAAAGATCTGTAAATCATAAGTCCACAAACTACAATGTATCCAAAAAGTATATGACTAAGTAATACCGTTTACAGTTTCCATACCACAACGTTTTCTATATACCAAATTTCCGAATAAACTGCAATTTGGTTCCACTAATCTTTGATAAAACAATATGTGCTATACTACAACAAATATAGTTCCTTAACACTGTCTATAGGTTCCATCAAAAAACAACTCTTTAATACAAAATTTAGTCTATAACAAAGTGTTTTTTTCTGCCCTTAAGATTTGTTACAGGAAAATTTCGGAAAACGCGAAACGCTTCATTAAATCAAGCAAAAATCGTTTGAAAACATTCAAATTTAAATTCAATCAAGCTGCGTTCCTTTTTGGCAAAGTGTATGATCTACACCATAAATATAAATATATATATAGTATATAGCAACTACAACTACTATTAATACTTATGCTCTGACCGATTCTGGATAATCGCTGGATACTAACAACAACCACTGCTCTAACATATATATATATATATAGTATAACCCCATTTGGGCGATCGAAAAACAAAACAAAAGTTTTCAGTTTTTCATGGCACATGGTCCAAATACACACGTCTCCTCTATGAAATATCAACGTGTGTCTGTGCGAGAATGGTGGGGAGTGGGGAGGGGGGAGGAGGTGCGAGGAGAACTGGTGAAGGGGAAACAGTTGCCCGTTTCGAGTTTATTTAGTGAATTATCGCAAAAATCGAGCAAAAGAATTTTGTGTGTTCTCAACTTTTCTTGTTCTTGTTCTTGTTGTGTGTGTGTGTGTGTTTTGTTTAGCTTTAGTAAATACTTGAAAATTTAATGCCGTTTGGCCAATAATTAAGGCAACAACACACACAGCACAATGCAGCGCGCCGAACACCGCCGGACACCGTCGGACACCGCCCGGACACCTCCGAACACCTCCTCCTCCGTTGCCAGCGAACAGTTTCTGGCTAGTTTCCATACGCTTTCCAAACAAGTACGAAGGCTCTAGTCGAGTGGGCTCGACTAAAAGATACCCTTAACCTTTGACCCTTGACATTGATACATTCGGATAGACCGTAGGGCTGACAGACGTACCTGCACTACCGAACTACCGGACCAAGACTTCATATCTCCGGTGTTTGTCAACCGATTTTCATAAAACTTTCACAGATTTTCAATGTTTTGTTAATAGTTTCCGTTCTCATTTTCAAGTTTTTGAAACTCTAGATTTTGTTGTTATCGATTTCATGTGATTATCGTAAACCTAAAAAGTTATCGAAAAGATGCTCTAATTCAAAATCTGTAGTCTCCAGTTTTAAAGTGCCTGGCAGATAGGCGGACTGGGCTAAATCGTCTCACCTATTGATGCTGATCAAGTGTATATATACTCTTTGGGGTCGAAGAGGTTTCCCTCTGCCTGTTACATACTTTTGCACAAAATCATTATACCCTTTTCTGTACCCATTTTATGGGTTAAGGGTATGGAAAAGCAAATGCAACACGAAAAGTTTACGATACACGTTTTCCAAACATAAGATTAAGAAAAACAAAAGATTGTAAGACAAAAATCTTTCATTTCGTTAAAGTTCAAGTAAATTTCAATGATTTTTCAAGCCACCAAAAACTTTTTTTCAAACCATAATCAAGAAAGTACTCTTAAACTTAAGCAGAGTATCTGATAGTCGTTTTTGGGGTTTTCGTCGTTCGTCTTAGCTGCTGCTGGGCAATTTAATTATTTTGATTTTGATTTTGAATTTGCTTTCTGCTTTATGTTTTGTTCACATTTTTTCAAATATTAATCATACGCACAGTTTGCCAAAATTGATTTGATACAATGCAAATTGTACATAAATTATTGAAAGATTGAGCGCAGGCCGTGCGCTCCACTAAATGCGAAAGAGAACAGAAATTGAAAGAAAAGAAAAGAAACGAAATGAAATTAAATGAAATGAACAAATAACCAATTGTAACGATTCGTAGCAACAGATGGCGCCACTGAGGACGGATGGAAGCAGCTGCTGGCAGCAAATTGTGGCGGAAATCTTTAAGGAACAAACAGTTGTTGGGGCCAAATGCAAAACGGAAGTGTCCCTACAAAAAATAAAGGTTAAACCCGTAAACTGGGCCCAAAAAAAAAGAAATCACAAAACGAAAACGAAGCGAAACCAAAAAAAACACATTAAGTGGAAAACGCAGCTTTTTTATTAGTTTGGCTATGAAATGAAATAAAAAACCGAAACCGAAAAAAAAACCAAGCTTAAGAACCAAAAGAAACTAATAAAGATTATGTAAAGATAAGATGTTGAAGAAACTTTGCTGATTAAACCGTTTTTCCTATAGAAATTTGAAGAAACTTTTTGAAAATCTTTTGCCAAAAACTTGCTTAAAAAATGGCTTTTCAAATACTATTTGCCAATTAAAGTGACAAAACTTTCTCTTTGTACGCAAAAAATTAATATTGATTTTGCTTTTCATAACACAAATTTCAAACTTTTTCTTATCAAAAAAACCACACAAAACTTCACAACACTGCCATAAAAATTAAGAACTTTCCTAATAAGTTCAAGGTTGAAGAAACACAAACTTAAAAAAAAAATATATATTTCAAAACTTTTACACAAAAAAAACTGTAAAAACTTGAAGAAAACTTTTGTTGATTCGATTTAACCTTAAATTAAAAGATCATTTACTTAAAATTAGTTTTTAATTGTGAAAATTTTTGTTCACTTCACCAACTTTTCAATCTGGCCTTCACTTCATTATGTACACACACACACACACACACATGCATTTTCCAACACTGACCTTCAACTTTGGTAAAAGAAAATGTTGCAAGAACCACCAAATCGAAGGAGAAGAAGCACGAAAAGACACTCAAATATCCGAAAATTGAAAATAAATCAAGAAATTTTGGAAAAATATTGAAAATTTAATTTACCTTTTTACTTTCTCTCTCTCTCTCGCTGTCTCACTCTTTCTCTCTCTGTCTCTCTTTGCTGTTCTTCACTGCAATTTTGCAGTTGCACTTTTTGCACTTTTGTCTTTCTCTCTTTTGCTCTCTATCTTCGTCTTACTTTCTCGCTCTTTCGCACAGGAAAAACAATTTTTTGTTTAATTAAAACAACAACAAAAACGCTTCTGTTGTATATATATATTATCTTTTTTTTTTTGAAAAACTTTTTTTCAACACCAAGAACAACAACAAAAAAAGACCAAAAAAAAAATCAGAAAAAAGAGGAGCAACAATTTTTCTTTGATTAGAGTTTCAGGCAAATAACAATTTCGTCTCGCGCGCGCGTGTTTAAAACAATATTCAAAAACAGTTTTTTTAATTTCTTTTCGAATTGAATCTGTTAGTTTTAGGCTCAAAACTCTTTGAAGCTACGCTTAAATATGTTTTAGATTTTTAGATAGACGCACGACTCAAGAAACGAACTCGAACTCGAAGTTTGAATTTCAGTTAGGGAGACTGTTGAATATATTGTGAATGAATCGTATGACTCGAATCGAACTGTGAATTGAATTGAATTTGTGGCTAACTCCAAGAACTAACAACAACGCAATGTTATCCGCTCGGAGGCTGAACGCCTACTGGATGTTAAACGCGCGCCGAAATGCTGTCGCAGAATGCGACGAACATCGAACAGTACGCAACGCGTTTTGACTCTGGCGTTGGCGTTGACGTTGCCATTCGCAGTGACTGCGCTGCCACTGGGAGCAGCGTTAGCGGCAGCGCTTGCGAATGCCAGCCGAATGCTTGTCGTGTGCGTTCACGTTGTGTTTCGTTTCGTTTAGTTTCGTTTGTGACGCTGACTGAATGGCTGGACTGACTGACTGCTGCTGCGCTTTTTTAATTGCATTTTGAGCTGGCAAAAGCGCAGCAGTAGACATTTTGCTTGGCGCTTCATAAAATATTTTAACTGCTGAATAATTTAAAACAAATATAACGCAGTCTACACAACAAACTCACAGACACACACACACACACACAGGGACAACATGGATGGCGCCTAAAAAGTCTACACAAAATAACACACAGCACACAGCAAGGCCTTTTTGTGTTTCAGGTGCGCTCAGCTCTCCACTCTCCACTGGAAGCAATCAGCCTCTCTCTTTCTTTCGCTCTCTCTCTCTCGCTTTGGCTTTCCAGTCACAGCGTGCTAACAAGTGTGGAGGAGCGCAACAGTTGAAATGAATGAAAGCGTTCTGCACGAGCGCATGGGCAGCGACGCAAGCGTCGCAGTTAGCTTCATGTGTTGCGCGTTTGCTGCTTTTACACCTGCTGTTGCTGTTCGTATGGGAGTGGGAGGCTGAGGGTGAGACTGAGGCAGCGCCGCTTTCCAGTGACAGTTGGGCGCACTGTTGCTCAATTGCGTATGTGTGTGATGTGTGTGTGTGTGATGTGTGTGTGTGTGTGTATGTTAAGCAGCAACTAATTTTTGTTAATCACACCTTAATGACATGAACTTGACACCATTCTCGACGATGCGACCACCAAAATCCAGCTGCATAACATTTACCATCAACTCTTGGTTAACCAAATAATCAAACGTGTCTCAACATGTTACACGCTGTCTCTCACACTCTCCATCTACCACTTAATTATAGTTTGTCTGCTAGCTTAGCATAATAACAATAACAGTTACAAGAGCAATAAGCAGCTATCACATTAACTGTAACTTGGAATGTACCGCAAAATATACTTAAACTACACTCACTTACACTAACACTAACACACACATACACACACACAGTTAGTCAGCTGGCGCCACTGCGCTTTGCATTTTAATGAGCTGCCAGGCGACAAAGTCAACTTAATCGAATTGCGTGCCATAAAAATGAGAGAAAAAAAACAGGAAATTACAAATATAATGCTACAATAAAAGCTTAAATAATACAACCACATTAACAATGCAATGCGTTAATCACTTTACAATTTTTAATTATTATTTATTTTGATGCATAACGAGCTTAACGCTCATTAAACCTTAAACCATTTGCGATTTAATCGCAAGCTGCACAAATTCTTGGCTTCACATCAATTTCATCAATGATTCATTTATCAATAAGAAATATATTCGTTCACAGTATTATTTTATTATGCAAGCGTCAAAGTAATTAAAAGTGAAATGCAAATACATATATGTAAGTATGTATATATGTATGTACATATTTACATATATGTATGCAGCCTTATGGGTTAATCAATATTGATTGCATGCACAAATTATTTGCTCAATTCAATTCAAGTGAATAAATACAAAGAAGATTCCTTCTTCACATTTACTACATTTACATTTGTATGCATTTCTATAGTTAATTAACTTACATACCTTAGCTTATGATAGTATTTCTTTGAATTGAAAATGTATATTTACATTTATTGTAAAATGTAGTTAAGGACTTAAAGCTAAAACAAGAAAATGTATTATGTTAAGATTCTGCTTTCAGATAGCATTAGAACTTATTCCAATTCCAATTAGGTATTATTTCTATTTTGATATATTTTTTAATGCTTAACCTAACTTTTTCTTAACCTTCTGTTTACTTATTCTGTTTCATTCCGTAGCGCTCCTCATCTTTAACCTTTTATTAGACATATGTTCCATTCCATGCATTCATTTTTCGCTGCTTTCAATTTAATATTTATTTTTGTTTCATTTCAATTGTTCCCATCATTCTTTCCCTTTTTCTTAAAGTTGTTTTCATTGCTTTTTTTCCATTCCATCCAGTTTCCACATATGCGACTAACTTTTCTTCACGCCTCCTGTTTCATTCGCCAGCGTTCCAGCTCTGCATTAACCTTTCATTATACTCATGTTCCATTCCATGCATTCCCTTTTCACTGATGGCTCCCATTTGTTTGTTATCAATTAATTATTTTCCCTGTTTCAGTTTAGCTATCTTTTTCTTCAAGTTCCATTCCCATTCCATTCCATTCCGTTTTTCCTCATACTGCCACTTTTGTCACCTGTGCCGTGTCACATCAAAAACACTATGCGATACGATTTTAAGCTAATCAGCAAAGTGTTTGCCTAGCGGTTAGCTCCATGATGATAAGGCATCGTTGTCGTCACCAATAGCAACACCAACAACAGCAACAGCTGCAACAAACTCACGCTTTTCACAGTTGTCGCACCATCTCCACCCCCCTCTCCATCACCATCCTCCGGTGGCAGGGTGTCATTAAAATAGTTACCATAAATGGCAAAGGTTAGAAGCGAGGCACGCGGCTTTTTCAGCTGCATTTGCACATGTGTTCTGTTGTTCAATTTGTTATCCGACTTTGGATACACTTCCCATGACATTTCACTCGATTGCAACGCATAGAGTGAGGCACTCAGAGTGCTGGGCATTACAAGTTGCTGCTGACGTTGCACAAACTCACCGCTGACCCTCAATAAACTAAACTGTACGCCACTCCCACTCCCTGTCGCTGTCTCTTTCTCGCTCAGTTGACCGCAAGTGTCGATGCTGGCATTGCGGCAGGCAAAGAGGCCGCACAAACGAACCACACTGTAACGTGCCTCTTCGTAGCGACGTTGCCCCACAAATACACCCAGTCTATAAACATACTCCATTTGCCACTCTCCGTCCTGCCACGGTAGTTGCAACTGCAACTCAAAGTTGCAACAAAGATCCGCTTGACATAGCCGCTGACTTTGCAAGCTGCCATTGAGTGGTGGCACCACCCAACTCTTGAACTCACCAAATAGCGGCTGTTGCAACATTGCCATTTGCCACTGTGCCCCATCCTCACCCCGTTCCTCATCCAACTCGATGTTAAGGTTCTGTGGCGAACGTGCCACACGTGCCAGCAACAATTGTCGCTCGCCCAAATTGCTGGAGCCAACCATGAGACGCTTGAGGGCGCCAAGCTCACCCGCATAAATGCCAGTGCCGGTCATGCCACCGTGTGGCAAGCTTGCTCCCGCCGCCAACAGATTCACATTGTTCGCCCAGGCCCAACCCTGTTGCAGTTGGCTGGCTGCAAATGCAAATAAGCGCACATTTAGTTGAAGGTCATCCAAAAAAATAATATTATTCAAAGAAAAAAACAAATATTACTTTGCTTAAAGAGATTATCACTTAGAAAACTGAAAGATTAAAAAGTATTTTGTTTTGTTATCAAATCTAGAATTTATGAATGTCTATTTGTCTAGACGGAATTCTGTATAATCCTATGGAAAACATCCGCTAACTACAGGGTAAAAACTTACCCGTTAAAAAAGGCAGCTCTGACTTGAACATATTGGTAACAATCAGATTTTGAAGATTATAACGATCGACCAGCTCTTGAGCGGGCGTAAAGAACAACAGGTCAAAGCATATGAAATGACCGAAGGTCACATTGAAGTCCGTCTCGAAGATGGCATACTCTGGCTGCTGGGTTTGATTGTATTGTGGCTCCAGATACAAATTCCATTTGCGATAACGGGAGACTACCGCACCAGCCCGATCGAGTACCACATTTGTGTTGTACATATAATATTCCCGGGTGGGACAATCTTTATCCGTAAGGAGGTCGCAACGTTCTCGTTCCAACACATTGAGCAACAGATAAGTTTTTGCCTCGACAGCGGCACAGGCTAATTGTCGCAGGAAACTGGCTACCCCATCTTCGGTGGGAGCTACCACAATGTGGCAGAGACTACGTTTCGAGGGTGCCGGTACGGCGGTTAACTGCAACAGACTATTGAGCGTACCCTCGGGAAAAACTATGATGTCCGCTGTGCCATTTGCCGATGCGATAAGTTCCAGATAGCCAGCCAAATTCTCCTCTAGCAACTGTTCGGATGGACCGCCGACCAATGCCGGACGAAACTCTACAACACCCGCTGTATAGTAATCGGATGTAGTTGCCCTGACCTGAGTGTACCAAAACAACAAGTGGAGGAGAACCGCAATCAAGCACTTGCCACTCATGTTGTTTTCTTCAGACTGAGCACAAGCATTGCAGCGATAAAGAATGCTTTCTTCAGAGTTCATTCTTATCTCTACTTACTGCGTATCGGACACACTGCTTTTGCTATCTCGCTTCTTTGTAGAGACTAAAGAAACTTTAATGTGCATACTTTTAGGAGGGATCGAAACTAAGAACAACTTTTAATTCATGTTTTCAAACGATTTCCAAACTTCAAGTACTTAAAGTTTATACATAGGTTTTCCTTCAGTTAATTGATGATCTATCATAACCTCCAACTAGTTACTTGAAATGCCATCGTTAAAGCCACAAGCAGCCAGGAACCAAAGAACAATTGAAGCTGATTAGCGCCATCGTCTTCTGGCTTGAAACCGCACTTAATATGCTCTTCCTCAGTGCCCGTGCCATAGGTGCAAATATCATCATAGTAGTTGCCATAGATAGCAAAAGTAACCAGATCCGATAGCTCCAACGACTTAGCCAAAGCATAACGAGCATGAACCATGTTGCTGGAAATAAAAATCAATTTTATAACTCATTTCATACATAAATCTTTTTAGTACTTACCTATTTTCCAGCTCCGAAACTGTAAACTCAAACTGTGACGGCTCAAGGGGCATTAGATTTTCCCGCACACTGTCGGGTAGAAGCAGGTACTCCTTCGACTTGGGATAGTCGACCTCAATGACCAGCCGATTGAAGTTCAATTGAGATCGAGTGCCGTTTAGTAACTTACCACAATCGTTGAGGTCGGGTCCATTGCAGGCAAAAATAGCACAATTTCGTAAATAGTTGTCATCCACCAGGGCCTCACTACGCCAACCATCGTAGGCAGCTAACCTATAGCTGTAGGAAGAACCCTTGGGTGGATCAGCTTGCGACTGTTGCCAATCCAGCTCGAAATGACAACACACTAGACCATGGCACACTTTCTCTCTCACATAGCCAGATGAATTTGCTTCATCGAACTGTATGAGTTTTGTTACATAGTGCTCCAGGTTATCCTGTTTCATTGTAAAGTCGGAACTATCAATCAATCGAGGACTCGCTGCTTCGCTTAAGGATCGTCGCTGTCTTTGGATTGGCTTGGGCCTATCGAATTTGGGCACTTGGGCCACATACAAGCGACGTTCGCCTTCTCCGATATTCATTACGCTAACGAGCGAGCCCACCTTGCCATTATATATGCCCGTACCGGTACTACCAACCCATCCCGGAAGACTGGCACCCGCTGCCAATAGATTCACATCGTTGCTGTATGCCCAGCCCAGCTGCACTTGAACAGCTGTTAAGAGGAAAGAATGAATATTGAAACCGCAAAATAATAATTCGTTTCTTCCGTTACTCACCTGTGAGAAAGGGTAACTGGGAAAACCACATGGTCGGGTAGAGAAAGTCGGTGACACCCTGTTCCACAATCATCTGATGGGCAGGCACATAAAACAGTATGTCAAAGCAAATGAAATGTCCGAATGTGACATTGAAGTCCGTCTCAAAGCTAATGACCTCGGGCACAAAAGTCGTGTTCCTTGGCTCGCCATAGAGATGAACCTTCCGGTACCGCGAGACGACCATACCGCTACGATCAAAGACCACATTCGTATTGAAGATATTGTGTCCACTCGGTGCACAGGGACGCGTATCCTCGGGCGTCACCGAGCACAGTTGGCGTTCACTCAAATTGATCACAATATACTTTTGGGCCTTGCGGGCGGCACAGGAAAGTTCGACCAGAAACGGGGCATAGTATGCGGCATTGGGATCGGATAAACAGGGTGTTACCTCCTCCTCAACGGACGGCACAAAACTGAGCGTATTGAGTGAATTCAATGTTGCCTCCGGAAAGACAATAATATCCGTTGCACTCGCATTGGACGATTCAATTATGGCCAAATATCCAGCCAAATTATCAGCCAATTTTGCATCATCATCACCGGCAATCGCCAGACGAAATTCAACAACACCGGCAGTATAGTACTTCTCCGATATTGATGCCTACAATATATATATATATTATTATGGTGTGACCGATTGGACTAAACTAAACTAGATTTATTTGACCGAAAATCAACTACCTGCTGACTCATCCCAATGCCGGCTAACAACATCAAACACAACAACAACAAATGTGTCCAGTTAACGTTTGCACCACAAAACTTGGCCATTGCTCTGTCTCTGTCTCTATCTGTCTCTGTCTCTTGTTCAGTCTCTCTCTCCTTATCACACGCTGTTTATGTGTGGTGTTGCTGCCTCGTGGCGGGCAAACGTTCAACTAGGTCGCTGGCTGTGTTTTGGCAACGCTTTATACCGTTTAAACTAGCAATGACCGAGCGAGACAGAGCGAGACAGAGAGGGAGAAAGAGTGAGAGAGTGAGCAAAAAACCCGTAAGCCAAATACCAAAAGCTAGTACCCCCGAAAAAATCATTAATCTTATCATTAGTGGCGACTAATTTAGCTTTTAGGCGTGACAATATTATTTATAGATTTGACCCAACGCACAGTAATACGAAATTGGGGAAAACTATACCAAGAAGTACGAGTTCCTTTAATATTTAACCACATTTAGTGTTGTAAAATGTTAAAGTTTTTGTAACTCTGTCTAAAACATTTTCATTTCTCATTAAAACTTGTTTTCCCAATATTATATTTTCGATTCAATGCAAATCAATTGTTAACCACTGTGCAGTGGTACTTTAATTAGCCACATTACTTGCATTTAGTTGGCAATTAATAAGCATTTGTGGATGATACTCCTCTTTTTGTGTTTTGGAAGACTTTGAGTTATATCCGAGTTCCATGCCAATGTTGAATGGGTTTTTAAATGAATTGATAAGTCAGCGCCTTGTACATTGGACGGCAGATCAAACTAAATGTACACACACTAAATAGATTTAAGAGACGATTAGAAACACGTTCGGTCAATTATCCGAGTCATAACTATTGTATTTTTCTTATCAATTGGAATTGTTGGCACTTGTCTATTGGCACTCAAAATGGTATTATCAGTCATGCACTCGCTTAACTTTCATTTAACACAGTATTATCAATTTGTGTATAATATAATACAGAGCTTATCGGTTTTATCTTTATAATTGATATCGTAAACATGTATATTGAGCTATATCAAAATGTTTTGTATTGTTTAAGGTCATTTTTTTTTCCCGCGGAACGCAATAGTAAGCTTTTTGCGATTTGAGTGATAATTTGCGATAAGGTAGTTGTTTTAGTTGTTATCCGAACTTATCCACTTTTATCCGAACTTTATCCGTAGCCATGTACACGTCATTTATGAGCTTCTCAACCCTTACATTGTTTATAAGTAATACAAGTTTTATCCGAATTTATCCGGTTTTATCCACTTTTATCCGAACTTTATCCGTAGCCATGTACACGTCATACACGCTTCTTAACGCTTTACATTATTTTTAAGTAATACATTTTTTATCCGAATTTATCCGGTCTTATCCACTTTTATCCGAACTTTATCTGTAGCCATGTACACGTCATTTATGCGCTTCTTAACTCTTTACATTATTTTTAAGTATTACATTTTTTATCCGGATTTATCCGGTCTTATCCACTTTTATCCAAATGCTTCTATGTGAACTTTAACTCAATTCCTGTTAATATTTAGCATTCAAGTATTCTTTAACATTCACTGGACACAAACCAAACAGCTTAACTCCCTTTTATTCATCCCTTTTTACCTTTTACGCCGAACGAAGTAAAGATGAAAACAGAAGAAAAAAACCAATTCTTTATGCTTATATAAAATTAAAAAATAATGTTTAAAATTTTCTTGGTCATATATATTTTAAATACGAAAAATTTACCCAAGGGAAACGAGCCATATAAACACACACACACACACGCGATGCTGGCTGCTCATTTTAAGGCTAAGGCTGCCATAACGAAGAAGAAGAAGAAACGAAACGGTTCAACACGTTAAAAGGTAAGACATGAAAGCAACAACAACAACAGCGGCAAAAGCAAAAAAAAAAGGCAAACGAAGGCAGCTTCATTTAGACTAAGTCCCTGCTCCACATATGCATAACCAAATGTTCACTCTGTGAGCGTATGTGTATGTGTGTGTGGGTGTGGCACTTGGGTCAGCTGTGTCTGTGTGTGTGTGTGTGTGCGGGTGTGTGTGTGTGGGTGTTGCTTGTTGCTACTTATGTTTAAGCTTTGTATTTAAGCTTTTTGCACGATTTCCTCTAACAAATGGATTTTCACTTGTTGCCCCCATCTATACACACACACACACATACATACATGAATATATGTACACACATATGTGAGTATGTGTATATGTGTATTATGTAATCTGTATGTCCTTGTTGTCATGCTCGTTTTTCTAGATGCCCTTCATATATATGGGCAGGCTCTACGACATGGGCTTGCCTTGCCTTTGCCTTTGCTTGCTCCACACGTTTTGCTCCCTAACAAATAATTTAATTTCTTCTTGGGCCATCTTTTTGTGTGTGCAAGTGCGTATGTGTGTGTGTGTGTCTTGCGAACTTGGCCAACAACTTTAAGGACCAAGTCGCATTTGTGGCTATGACTTTGAAAGCCCGCTCATCGATGGCCAACATCAACCAACCGCACATACTCAAACGGAACGCAAACGCAACGGAACAAGAAATGTTCATTTCCCTATTTGCAGTTAATAAGGAAAATAATAAATAAATAATGATATTAGACCCAAAAATATACAAGTATATATATATATATATAGAAATACTAATAAAACCTAAAAATAATGCGTTGTAAATTGTTTGTTATGTTATGAAAATATGAAATTATATTTTGGGACTTGTAAAAAGTTGTAAGGCAAATGAAATAAAAATTGATAATATACAACTTTTGCTCACAGTGCTGTTACATGGATCATTCTATTATGTTTCATATGCTTAAGTTCGTGATTATCTGGAGTTATCCGTTTCTATCTAGCTATATCCGCTTTATCAACCCCTCACACATCATTGCGTTTAAGCAAATTTACTTAATTTTCGTTTTTTTCCGACTATATGTGGATAATTGCGATTTTATCCGCTTTTATCCGAATTTATCCGCCATTATCCGTATCTTATCCGTTTGCATATTAACCTCTTTTAGACCCCTTACCAGAACATCTCCATGCGTTTAAGTAAATTTACTTCTATTTGGTTTTATCCGTTTGCATATTAACCTCTTTTAGACTCCTTACCAGAACATTTCATAATCGTTATGAAAAACTACTCTATCCGCCTTTATCCGGATGTTATCCGTTTGCATATTAACCTCTATTAGACTCTTTCTCAGATCATTTCGTTATCCTTAGACAAAATTACTTTATCCGACTGTCTAAACTTTATCCGTTTTGTATGTAAATAATTTAGTTTGTGGTAGCTAAATTAAATTTTACCCCCAAATGATGCCACACAACGCAACAAGGCAAGTTATACTCTTTGGGTTCATATAAAAAGAAATGTCAAGCAATTGACATCAAATTGTATATACTTAATCTTAACTTGATGCCAGGGCAATAAAACGTTTTGACTGCAAAAATGAAAGCAGACAACTTAAAGTGATGGCATTTTGAACATGGTGACATAATCCACAAACACACACACACACGCACAGAGACAAGTATACACACACCCATTAACGTCATCGCTCTGATATCGAATTGCAGCAATGTCAACTCTGGCCGCAAGCGCTGCCAGATTTCTTGTCTCTGCTTGATTAATTGCAACATGTTACGGAAAACAAGGAAGAAGAAAGGAAGAGAAATATCACAACCCTACCCCCCGCACCACCCCCTTCCTGACACTTTATGTTTCGTCTGTTTCTGGTTGACTGTCATTTGTTAGCACCCTGTATACACAGTATATATAGTATATATAAAGCCCCATACAAAGCGCCATACGCATGCAGGCAAACTAAAAATATTATTAATGATGGCAACTCTGGCTGGCAGTTCTCAGCCCATTTTTTTAGGTTAGCCTGCATTTGACATCACTCATACGACGCGTTGTCTTCTTCACCACAACAAAAAAAAAACCCTTGTCTCCCCCTTTCCCCTTCCCTTTCACACACACACAGCTGAGATTTATGCGTGTAACTGTTTGAAAGGGGGGGGGCGTGGTTTTTAGAGAGGGGCGGCAGGGTTGCGGTGGTGTTTTAGGGCATTGACTGATTAATTAGCAGCTCTTAATGCCAGCAGCAAAACGAATTGCCGAATTATGAAGCTCTACCGATTAGCACACACACACACATACAAAAGTTTGCTACTGTATCTGTGTGTGTCTTTAAGCCTTGGCTATAAGCTCTCTGCTGAGTCTTTGAGCCACTTGGCATGTGTGTTTACATGTGCGTGTTAAAACAAACAGGAGATGAGTTTTCTGTTCTTTCATTTTCATTCATTTTTTTCTTTCTTTCTTTTTCTTTCATACTTTGATATGTCTCTTTCTCCTTCTTCTTTGTGTGTTTGATAGCGGAAATTGAAGTTGTATAAAAATATATTTAATATACAATTACAGTGCAAATATAATTTGGTAATGTATCTGACATGCTTAAAAATAATGTTCTACTTCTGTTCTTGGCTGTTTCTCAAACGTTTTTAAAACTCATTTCCGCATGAGCTAAATATAAATGAGATATTAAGAAAGTAGGTCTTATGGGTTGAAGGTTTTTCTTTTTCATACAAGTTGTCAGTTTCATATGCATATCAAATTGATATGTCTTTTACTTAAGCTAAAGTCAATGGCTTTTCGAGGCCGTACCAGAACATTTTATTGCGTTGAAGCAAATCTAGTTTTATTTAGTTTTATCCGGGTTAGTTTGGAATAATCCGATTTTATCCGCTTTCATCCGGATTTGATCCGATTTGCATATTAATCTCTATTCGACTACTTTTCAGAGCACTTTTCATAATCCTTAGGCAAAACTATAGATCTTCATGTTTCAAATAGTATATATCGATAAATCGATTAACAAATTTACTTTGGGATGGATATACCTTTTCATATCTTTCATAAGGATCTGTTACAGGAAATACAGAAGACTTAAAAGTTGAAATTTTTCAAATGAATTTTACTTCTATTCATGTTTCAAATGGTATAACGATAAATCGATTATCAATTTTACTTTGGGTATGGGTACTTTCATATTAAGGATCTGTTACAGGAAATACAGAAAAAGACTTAAGGGATGATTTTACTTTTATTGATAGCTCTTCATGTTTCAAATATATATCAATAAATCGTTTAAAAATACTTTTTCATATTACGGATCTGTTACAGGAAGAATACAGAAGAAGAATCGATTCGACTTGTAAGCAACTAAAGAAGACAGCATCTTTTGTTAGGGTATCTACAAATCGTATTAGTCTTCTCCTTCCCCTTTTTCTTGCCCCATTCTCATTCTAATGCTCATTATGTTTGTGCTCCTATCAACAAGTTATTTAATTAAACTTTTTGTTGGTTTTTATTTGTCATCGCTTCAAGCCATTATTTAATTTGGATTATCAAATTGGTCAAGCAGTTTTTTGACGCACACACACACACTATACACACACACGCACTCCATAAGTTTTCGGGGAACAACCAATAAAGCACTTGAAGCTGAGTTCATAGCTTGACGTCTCAACGGTTTGCTGGAGCGTTCGGAGAGGTACGAAGAGAGAGAACGAAGGGAGAGAGAGAGAGCTGTTGCTGATTTATGGTCATGTGCCTGACCCAACCCCGACCCCGACCCCAACCCCGAACCCAACTCCGACCCAAGCCCGAATCAACCTGAACCTCTGCACCTGCACCTAGCTGAACTGAATTGAACGCGGAACTCTCTGTGAACTGGACCACGAGACCAGAACGTAGAACGCAGAACGAGAAGGAGAAGGAGGAGGACCCCGAGCAAGGACCTAAACATATATGGATGCCACTTCAGGCGCTGTTTAATACGTTTCAGGCGCAAGCACGGGGAAAGGGGGAACGAGTGTTGGGAAAGAAACTACCAACGATTCGCGTTTGCCTTTTGCACTTTCTCGAGATTTATTGACATATAAATTTAATACCTAGGCCCGCTTCGCTCTTCTTCGCCTTCGCCTTTGCCATTCTCGCCAACGAAAAGGCGAAAAAAACCTTTAGTTTCCCATTTCCCATCTTCATCATTGGGCCCGGATGAGCAAAGTTTAGGAGCAGTTGATTGAATGCGCTTTACTGCTTGGATTTCCGTTAGTAAATTGGAAAAAATATACATTTATATATATATATAAAGTGTTTCTCGTTTGAGAGAAGGTAAAGAAAACTCTCAACTCATATTTAGTTTGGGTTAAAAATATTTCGTTTTCGTTTCGTTTTTTTTTTTTTTTGTTAATTTTTCAATTTCCATATTGAAAACTATCAAAAACAGGAACAACAAGCAAATGATTTTTGCGCTAAATGTCAAAATGTGAAAGACGAGAAAAAATGAGATTAAACTAATTTTTATACCCTGTAAAAATCAAAGATATAAGAACAAAATCAGTTAAAATAGAAACTTTCAATAAGAATTTCATAATTTTATCCAATAAAATTTCTACTTAAAAAAGTTTATTGTACTCTAACATACCCAGCAAATCCATAATACGACAGGATACAGGATAGGAGAAAAAAACGAAAAAAAAGAAAAAAACTATCCAAATGACAGAAATAAAAAAAACGACTGCAATTTCCGGTGGCGCAGGTTTCACTTTTACCATATATAGAGAAATCTTTTTTCCAATTTTCTTGTGCACTTTTTCTTCTCCCTCTCTCTCTCTCTCTGTCTTTGATTAGCATCACATTATGTGTCATTCATTCAGTCGAATATTCGATTTGGCTGGCATTGAGTTAGAATAGTCATAGAGATAGAGGGAGAGATTGAGACTTCTGTCTCGACTCAGCCATTGTTATCATCATCATCATTATTATCTTTTTCACGATAATTTGGTTTTGCACTTGCTCAATGTCAATATAATGAAAACTTTTGCACTTGCAATTTTCAACAGAGCTCGTTTCTTCTTTTTTTTTTTTGCTTCACCTTGACGACTGTCGCTGAGTAGACAGAAAAATCCAGAGATTCTTACGTCAGCTCACATCCCACACACACACATCTCTCGCCTCAAATCGAATCGAATCTCGTTGCGAATCGAAGCGTAGCGTAGCGAATCGAGTGGATATGAAGAGTGCGATTGGGGTGGGGTGGGGGGGTGTTAGTAAGAATTACTTTCAAAATAGAACGCATGACAATGTCAAAATCAACGTCTATGAAATGATTCGCGCGCGGCAGGTCTGCTTCAGCAGGTAACTGATACAAAACCAGGAGCGAACTCCAAATCAAATTTAATAACTATACCAAACAAACACAGCGGGAGTGATGAAACAGCTGTCAAGAAAGTAACGGGTAGTTAGTGGCGAGTAATTGACCAGCGAGTAGAAGTGCAAATGACAACTGATAAACATTGAAACCGCAAAAATTTAAGTTAAATTAGACTTAGAAGAATTTTTATTATTTCTGCTTTCGGCTTTCCACAAGTAACGAGTAGAAAGTAACGAGTGTGAGTGCTTACGAGTAGAAAATTCTAATAATAAGTTGAATAACCATATAAAAATAGTGCGAGAGTGATAAAACAAGCGTCAAGAAAGTAACGAGTAGCTGGTGGCGATTAAATAAGCAGCGAGTAGAAGTGCAAATGACAACTGATAAACATTGAAAACGCAAAAATGTAATGTGTATTAGACTAAGAAGAATCTTCATTGTTTTTGCTTTCCACAAGAAACGAGTTCAAAGTAACGAGTAAGTGCTTACGAGTAAAGAATTCTTAAGAAATTGACTTGCCTTGAGCGCCCAAATCCCCAAAATTCGCTACTGTGTTGCACACACCACAACTTTCACATAGATCCATAAGTCAAGCTGCATTTGGGGATAAGCACTACAAGGACAAGGACAACGAGAACGACGAACGACGACGACACCAAACGGCAAATGTGGAACACCAACGCCAACGCCAACACCAACGCCAACGCGACAACGACAACGACTTGAAATCCAATTCAATTTCTTAGCTCATGAAACGCCGCCGAATGTCGCGACATTACCCCCCCTCTACACACCTCAAACTACTAACCTCCAATAGCAATCGCCCCTCCAGGCTACCCCCGCCCCGGTTTCACTTTACCTCAACAAAACCTACTCAGTTCTGCCCCCATTCCCATTCGCTTTTCGTGACGGTTCAATGCAGTTCAGTTCAGTAAATATTATGCTAAATTGAGATAATTTGTTGCCTCTGATACTCTGGCACACACACAGAGAGAGAAAGAGGGAGAGGGAAAGGGAATGTCGTCCTTCGTATCCTGCAGCGTGTGTCCTTTGAGTGAGCAAGCGAGAGGGAGAGAGAGAGGGTGCAAAAGAGGGTTACGAACAGATTTGCATGTAAATTTGTTCGCGTTTTATAGTCACAAATTTTTGCTCGATTTTGCACATTTTCTAGATTTCTATCGTAATTGGCGGCTTGTTGTGTGTGGCCCCCCATTCACAATAAGTTCCTACACTAGCCCCCCACCCCCCTCTTTCTCCTCCTCACCAACCGGAAGTACAAGTATCCGTATCCGTATCCGTATCCCTCTATGTCTGTTACATTTCTCATTCAGATTTTTTTTTCGTTTTCATTTTTTGCCATGACTATTGCGGTGAGGCGCGGGGGCATGGGGCATGTGGCTCTACTCTATTGCATTTTATGTGAGCAATTCACGTATTTCATAACTTGATTTTTTATAGAGCAGCAACAACAAAAACTTATGCTTAAATCACTGTGCAAAATACTCGAGTAACAAAAAACCACAATGAAAAATTTAAATACCTTTTGTTGAGTGAAACCTGGAAACAAGAATGAATTTGTGAAGTGAAGCTGACCAAAGCTGAGCTGGGTAAAAATTTCAATTATGAAAATTATTTCTAAGCATCAACAGAGAGAGAAGAGGAAGAGAAGCTCTTGACCAGAGTTGAGTTTGAAGAATTTTTGTAACATAGTTTCTCGAGTCAATTGCAAACATTGCATATTTTTCATAGCATACTTTTGTGGGCAGCCTCAATAAGGCAATGCCAAGCACAGGGAAAACTCTGGCATTAAATATTATATTAAATTCAAAGCAACAACTACCGAAACAACAACAACAAAAACAAGTTAAATAGAATGTCTGTTAAGTCAGTGACCGTAAAGTGGGAGAAAAAAAGGGAAAAAAGGGAAAAAGCGAATAACCCACAATCATAATAAATTGTATTGGCCGAGAGAGAGCTTCAGTCGTGTGTATAAAATAGTCATTAAAAGGACATGGCTTCTAGATACAAACACACACACACAAACACACACAAACACACACACACACACACGTGTATGTTTATTCACAATGCAATTAATTGTTTTGTTTATCATGTTTTATCGTACGGTTTACGCTTGATTTGGCCAAATGCAAAAGGTTCTTCGGGGTCCAATGTCCACTTCTATCTCTATTTGGTGTCATTACTTCTGGGCATATGTAGAACGTGTCCCCGCCCTCCCCGTCCCGCCGGCAAGTCTATTTCCCCTTTCGACACTCAATTCAATGTGTATAAAGAGAGAGAGAGTGAGGGAAGATTGCCTTTAGCCTTAAATAACTCATTAAGCCAAACAAAAAAAAGGTTAAATAATCAATTTAATTTGAATTAAATCAGGAAATATTTTTGCTTATTTTATTAATTATATTAACTAACTTTGTCAGACACAAACTTTTCGATCTAGAAAGCTTAAGGAATAAAAAACTGTTGATACGTTAAATAAAATCATTTTTTCTTTTAATATTTTATTGTATTTATTTTCTTTTGACTTTTTTTTTGTTCTTCTCGTTTTTTTAAGTGTCTGACAAAGAAGCTTTAACCGTTTTTTTGAATACCCTAAACTCATGAACTGGGTAAAAGAAAGGGTATAATGGCTTAGTAGTTGTTTCAAATTTTCGATAACTTTTCAGGCTTACGATATACACATGGAATCGATTACAAAAAATAACTTTAATTTCGAAAATTCGAAAATGGGGATTGAAACTATTAAGAAAATAATGAAAATCTGTAAAGTTTTTATTAAAATCGGTTCAGAAACACCAGAGATATGAAGTCATCAAGTATAGGTCCGGTAGTGCAGGTATGACCTATGTTAAGGGTATCTTCTAGTCGAGCTTACTCGATTTAGAGCCTTCTTACTTGTTTTTGTGTTGTTGTTTTTGAAAGTTTTTGTGGTTGAAAAAGCAGAATTCCGAATTCAGAATGCAGAATTCACTTTTCGCAATGGAATGCACTGCAGACAACAATGGCCAGCATTTTTATGCCTATAAAGCGAGCAAAAGCTAATGTTGTAAATGAAAAAAAATGTAAAAAAATGCATTCAGAAATGTTTGTGGTATGCAACAGAGTCAGAGTCAGTCCGTCCATGTTATGGGGCATCAATGCCAATTGTCAGAGAGCACAAGGACAACTTGTGCCTTTATTACTATTATTATTGGTGGTGGTTGTCATAATAGCTATGAAAACAACAACCACAACAACAATAAAAGCAACAATGGAATATGTAATTGCAAATTGAATGCTTCTGAATAACTCTGACGTCAACAAAATATGCCGAGATGGGTCAAGATTTGATGGGTAAAAAATAATAATAGGAAGTAGTTTACAGCTTGAAACGATGAGGAAACTCGAATAATCGAGAAAAGTCTTATGTAAAAGTGTCTCTTGATCGATTCGATAACTTATCGAAACCGGAATAATTGAATATAATTCAAAATAAACCAAATTTGCTTACCTAAGAGTTGAAAATAAACACTTTTATCGATAACTTATCAAAACAATAAGAGTAAGCATTAATTTGTACTGTGTAATGTAATGTCGATAACATATCGAAACAAGAATGACAGTCGTTCAGTCAAAATAAACTTATAACGCTTAACTTATTTCAAGTCCCTTTATATGAAAGTTAAAAATGAAGTTTTTTCTAACTATTCGTGTTATCGATAACATATCAAAACAAGAATGACTGTCGTTAATTCTAAATAAATGTATAACGCTTAACTTAATTCAAGTACCTTTATATAAAAGTTAAAAATAAACTGTTTTTTAACTATTTGTGTTATCGATAACATATCGGTAAAGGAATGACTGTCGTTCATTCAAAATATACTTGATCTGCTTGATCTTATTTAAGTAACTTAGTAGAAGAGTTGAATATGACGACTTTTATTGTTATCGATAACATATCGAAACCATTAAACTTGTCAATAATTTGTCCTGTACTCCTAGAGTCTACTTTTTCTTATTGTTTAAAACATTTGAGACCCTTTTAATGATTTTTTGCTAGATTTAAGTTTTGCCACCATATAATAATAAACTTAAACAAAGCTTAATGGATTCCATTTCTCAATGGCTCATGTCTTTAGGTTTCAAAGTGCTTTATATATATATATATATATATTGATTATTTTTTTTTGGGTATTTTTAGGCACTTTCAAAACTTTGTCAGTCTTCAACAAAACCAGTCAAATAAACCAAAATGTAAAAAAGCAAAGTGCAGAAAACATTTTCCAGTTCGCTCAGCTCAGCTCAGCTAATGGCCAAGTTTGGATGCCTTTAGGGCCAGTAAGTTGTTAATGTGCTCGCCGTCGCCATCATCGTCGTCGCCGTTGTTGTTGTTGCACATTGTTGTTGCAAGTTGTGTGTTGTTATGCAGTGTATGCACCACAAAATTGTCAGCGGCGAGCGGCGGCAACACGTACCATAAAACGTGTTCAAATTCAATGCGGGTGAAGCACGCGCGGGGGGTTGGGGTTTCGGGGGGGTTACGGTTTTGCACGTGCGATTATTGAAACGATTTTCAATTGAATATTTTCACATTTTTCTCATTTTTAATATATATTTATTTATATATAGAAATAAACATTTTGTTCACACAGATGCTGTAAAGAGAAACTGATGAGAGAAGGGGAAGAGGAAGAGGAAGAGAGAGCGCAAAACGGACAACAACTGAATTTATGATTAACTTGAATAATATTCCATCATATACACATACATACATATATATATATATATATATATATATATACATTTTATACATTTTGACACAAAAAACAGTTTCTTCATTTTATTTTTTATTTTTTGCCTTTTTTTGTTGCTTTGGCACCTTGTGCGTGTGCATAAAAATCAAGATTTAGTTTCAGCCGCGTTGACTTCATTTGGTTAGCATAAAAAGCGCGTAAAAAACAGTGCGTAAGGGGCGGAGGGGCAGGGGCATTGGGGCGGAGGAGAGAAAGCGCGGTCAGCGTCCCAAAAAGTATGCAACATAAAGTTAAAATCTTAAAAGGCCGCCTGCACAATACACACACACACACCCGGAGACACACACACTGACAGGCTGACACACTGACACACACATACACACACACACACACACTTATACCTCCAAAAAAAGAAATGCGGCAAAGGAAATGAAGAAAAACTTGATTTATTTTTATGTGCTCAACGAGCTTTCGGGTTTGGGTGCCCCAAAAAAAAGGTGGAACGCAGGGGGGTGGGGGGCTGGGGGGGTTGGTTTTAGTGCGGCAGGTGGCGTGGCCATGCATACAAGTGGTACGTGCGTAATGACCAGGCACACACACACACACTAACACACTGACACATTGACGCACTTGAACTTGAAGAAGTTTTCACATTGCGTATACGTAATAATATTGGTAGCTCCAACATCTCTCTCTCTCTCTGTCTCAGTGTGTGTGTGTGTGTGTTTCTCGCGCTTTTGCTTCTTGTCTTTATCATTCACTTTCTCCTCCCTCTCTCTCCCCCTCTCTCCCCACCTCACCCCTCTCTATCCTCTTCTGTCAGTCTTTGCCTGTTTTATTTTTGTGCTGTTCGCGTTAAATTATACATCTGCATGCCATTATATCAAACACACACACAAACAAACACACACACAAACACATACATACACATACACCGGAGAGGAGTGCTTGAAGAAGAGAAGGGGGGGGCAGGGGGGTGCTAACTTGGCTCAGTGCACGTGGACAAGTGGCCGAAAGGCACAAAACGAAACCGTTCAACTTGAAAGTACAAAATTTGCACAAAACGCAATTGATATGATTCTCTGGGTTAACATGATGGGAAAAAAAACATGGAAAACATGGGAAAAAGGGCTTCCGAAAAAAAAAACCCTTGAAAACCCTTAAAGCAAATATTTGCAAGCTTTGAAGAGAGACTTTAAAAAATGTTTTGCCATAGAAAATACCAAAAAAAATATTGAAATCATTTTGAAGTCAAGTTGAAACAAGTAAGAAAACTAGCTTTGGCATGACCATTACTATATATATACACTTGAAAAAAAGACTACCTGTTTGTATATATAAAATCTCTAGCACTTGTCTAACCAGCTATACTATATATACTGTTTCGATCCGATGCCGACTTTGACAAACTACCAAAAAAAAGACAAAGTTTCAACTCGAAATTTCGAAGGAACAAGTTTGCAGTAGGGAAAATAGATGGACAGATGGAAAGACGGACAGACAGACATATCTATATAGTCTCTGTTATCAATGCTGATCAGGTATATATATATATATATATACCTTATGGATTCGGATAAGTTTCAATTCCTCTCAAGTGTATGAAAAGACAAAACAAAAATATTTCAGCTTCCTTGCCCAAATTAGTTTAAACCAAACAGTTGCCAGAAATTGGCTACTGTTATTCACTTTAAACCATTTATGCCACACCAAGCATAATTGACCTGGCCAACATGAGCTCTAATTAATTTGACAATTGCCATTACATTTGGCCAAATATTCTTAGCCAAAATTCGGAAATTGATTTTCACAGTTGTATACAAAACAAGTAAGAAGGCTCTAGTTAAGTAAGCTCGACTAGTAGATACCCTTAACCCTTAACCCTTTACCTTACACATACAGTCATACCAGAACTACCGGACCAATGCACTATGGGGTATTTTGCCGAAAATCGGGCATTTATTAATAACTCGAGAAAAACAAAAGATATTTCGATTCGGTTTTTTGCTAAATATTTTTAAAAATCAAAGAAAGGTTTTTTAGAAAAGAGGCGTGTCACCGCCCCTTTATTCATTATTTGATTGTATGCAATTCTCTTAATTTTGACCGTACTTGAATGAAACTTGGCAATTAAGAGTTTTAAAATGATACTAATACCTTGGCAAAAAACAATTAAAATCGGTCAACTATATCCAATAGCTCCAATAGAAGCTATCGGTCTCAATACGGTTTCTCACATAACAACTTTGTTATTTTTTTAGATATCTTCACGAAACTCAACAAAAATATGTTTTATTAAGCTTTTCGTATTTGTGCAAAATATGAGCAACATCCGATCACTATATCATATGGCTCTCATAGGAACGATCGAAAAATAATTTAATAAATCTGCGAAAAACTCGTTTCTAATAGTAAAATTTCGGTTTAAAATTATAATTAATAACCATTCTTATGATATTTTTATCTTATTATAGCAAAACAGCATCATTAGACTTAGTTAGGTATTTCAGTGTTTGCCACATTTTTTACAATTTTGGTATTTTTACACTGAGGTTATGCTCTTTAAACTTAAATTTCTCATAAAACGGCAAAAACCGGCAAAAATGGTTATATGCCCTGGATAGGGAATTAATGGCACTACAACATGGTGTTAACCGATTTAGGAAGAATTAGGAACTTTTTTGTATAAGTCTATACAAAGTTGAAATTTATTTCTGAAAGTTAGCGGTGAAAGACACTTATTAAATGTATCAGTAAAAACAAACAAAACTACAAAACATGAAACGAATTATGCAAAACACATGGTACGAACCCATATTATTAACTTATATCATCAATCTGTTACTTGCTGATCATTAACTATTAACTTTATTAAACTTTGTCCAACCGCAATTTTATCGCTTTAACAGAGCACCTGCTTATCGATTACAACAGCTGACTTTGAGTGTTAATAACATAACAGTGGTCTGTTAACTTAACAGAACTGTTATGGATCAATAAACTATGATCAATTTAAAACATAATTGCATTAAAAGTTTTTTGATTTTAGCACATGTGAAAATTGATTAAATGCCCGATTTTCGGCAAAATGCCCCATAGTGCAATGCTTGAACTTACACATACAGTCATACCAGAGCTACCGGAGCAATGCTTGATGACATATCTCCGGTGTTTCTGAACCGATTTTAATACAAATTTCACAGATGTTCATTATTTTGTTAAAAGTCTCAACCCCATTTTCGAGTTTTCGATTTTCAAGATTTTTTTGTTATCGATTACATGTGTATATCGTAAAATGAAAAAGTTATCGAAAATTTGACACAAACTTGCTTTGCCTAGGGATTAGGAGAGCTCATATCCAAAATCTAGAATCTCTAACTTTTGTAGTTCCTGAGATCGAGGCGTTCCTAAACCGGAATACCGGGCGGACTACCGGCTTTATCGCTGTTGTTGATCAAGAATATATATAGTTTTTGGGGTCGGAGAAGCTTCCTTCTGTCTGTTACATACTTTCGCACGCAACCATTATACCCTTTCTATACCCATTTCATGGGTTAAGGGTATAACAAAACGTGTCCAAACTGGTTTGTCAAATCAAAATCACAGTTGTATACCGAAAATAAATTATTGTTACACAATTTAATTAAACTCAAATTAGTCAGTTTTTGGACGGTTGCATATATCAAATCAAATGTCATAACTTTTGATTGAAATGATGATGAATTTTGGTTTTTTCTGCCTGATTTTGTATTAATAATGTGAAATGAGTTTTGGGTAAACTGAAAATTGTTTGTTTGATTGAAATGCTCCAATGACAATTAATAATTAATTGATAAATGCTGACAGAATGCAAATATGTTCACACATACACACACACACACACACACAAAGAAGACGTCAATGAATATTGTCAAAGGCATGGAAGGGAAAGAAAGGGAAAGATGCCTTGGAGCCAAAATATAAATATGAAAATCAACTAAAATGATTTCCATTCAAATTCAAATGGCAGCCTCAACTCAAACTCACGCTCTTGACATTAACATGTCGCTAGCGGGGCGGCGGTGAGAGTGAAGAGGGGAGGTAAAAAAAGAACTGTAAACTGCAAAAAACTGTAAACTGATATTCAATTCAATCAGTTCCACGGGCAAAACCCGTCACACAGAAGCGAGAGAGAGAGAGAGAGAACAACAATAACCAGCTGTGAATGCCACTGCTTAGAGAGTTTGAGGGGTGCGGTGGTGGTGGGGGGGGTCTGTGCTGGAAGGGTGCTGTGTGCTGTGTGAACGCTGAATGAATTGTCAGACTTTTTGATTTTGTGGTCGTTGCCGTCGACGTCGCCGTCAACGTCGTCGTCAACGGCATCTCGGTAACGGTTTTTTTTTTCTGTGTGTGTTTTTTTTCTTCTTGGTTCGCTTTTTGCGAGTGTTGAGTACTTGAGTTAAATCACACACACACACACACACATACACACACACACTCGCATACATATAACTGTGTTTGATGGTGGTATTAAGTCAAAACCAAACCATAACCAAGCGCACCCCCTCAACCCGCACCCTACCCGAACCGCCTGTCACCCGGTCCATTGAAAACATTTCACTTTGGCAAAACTCGTCGGTGGCGTGGATGGGGGCGGTGGCGGGGTTGGGGGGCAACTTTACAATAAATTTCAGCAAATAAATCAAAATGTAACACAGAGAAGCCGTGAGGAATTTTTGCGCCAAGCGCCAGGTGCTGCAGAGCTTCAAACAACAGCAGATCAAGAATATATATATATATATATATATATATATATATATATATATATATGAGTCTGGCAAATGATGGCACGACTAAGAGATGCCCTGTAATAAGTGGGAGAAAAAAGTGAGAAAGGTTTTTTTGATAGCAAAAAAGTGAAAAATTTAACTCGGTTTTTTGGGAATGTAAAAAGTTTCGATGTTCATCAATATGAGTATATACTGTACTGTATTCTGTATATAAGTAAGTATTCCTTACTATATGTGTACCTGAACGATAAACTTTACCAATTTTTAAATTGCTTAAATTGACTTATGCCAAAATCTCTAAGAAAAGTTTTTTAAATTATAATTAAAAATGTTCCCAAATTAATAAAAAAAACAATAAGAAAAATCTTTAAAAACACAAAAAAATGTCCTAAAAATTACCTAAATTCTCAAAATTTCATAAATATTCCCAGGCTGAAGACATTTTCCATTTAAGGTCAACTTTTCTATACCCTCGAAAAGAAAAAACAATAAAAACAAAAGGCAAAAACACTATGAGATATTTTCTCTTCTTCTTCTTATTGAAGGCGGCCATCAGACCAAAAGAGGCGTGGTCGACGAGGCGCAAACAAACACAACGAGCAAGAAAATGACAGAAAGAGAGAGTGAGTGAGAGCGAGAAAGCAATACAAAAAAAAAGAAGCGAAAAGTTTTTGATTTTTGTGAAAAATGTTTTTTTTTTTTGGTTTTTTTTTTTGTGTGTGAAAAATGAAAATGTGCGAAAGCTGGGAGGCGTGTGAGTTGAAGGCGGGGCAGTTGGGGCATCATCGGGGGCAGTCAGGGAGCAATACGCATCTGGCATCAAGGTGGCGGCGAGAAGGCGTGGCATAAACGCCTATAAAGTTTGTTGTTGGCCTTCTCAAAGCAGGACCCAAAAAAATAAAAAAAAACCAACTTAAGCGACACTGAATACGTGTATATGTGTATGTGTGTGTGTGTGTGTGTGTGTAGGTGTGTGTGTGTGTGCTCTTTTTTTGCGGCACTAATTGACTTTTTATGCTGTGCAACGTCGTTTCGTTTGAGGAGACATATCGCATATCGAAAAAATTAAAAAAAAAAAACAGAAAAAAACCGAAAAAAAAATGATGGCAAGACGAGAGAGGAGAGAGGAAAGCTCTGTTTGTGCGCGTCTAGACAAACAATCATTTGAGTGTGTATGTGTGTTGGTGTGTGTGTGTGTGTTGGTCAAAAGATGAACTGAACCGCAGTCTCCCGCATAATGTTCAAACATTGGCAACAAAAAAAACAAAGAAAAAAAAAAAAAAAAGAAGATGAGAAAGTTTTTTTGCCTTGATGACATTTTAATTAGTTTTGGGGCAGTCGTTGAATTGTGTTAGTATGTGTGTGTGTGTGTGTGAATGTGTGTGTGAAAAGAAGAAGAGGGAGCAGACGAAGAAGAAGAAGAAGAAGATAAAACTGCAACTAAATGTCAACTTTGACACGAATTATTTAACATTGATTTTTAGTTGGCTTTTGATTAAAAGTTTCATAAAGCTTCTTCGTCAACTTTTGAGATAACTTAATAATAATTATTATGAGTGAAATACTTAACTTGATATCATTCACTTATAATTCGCGCAAGTAGTTTAAGTGCTAAACTTATTAAAGCTGCTTTTTCCTTGAGTTTTGAGCCTTGGAAAAGTTTTCAAATGTAATTTTTTCATGAGAAACACTTTTTAATCACATTATAAAGTAGAAATAATAACAAGTGAGATCGACTAAAAGATACCCTTAACCCTCCCTTGACCATACATATTGACAGACATGGTAGTACCGGCACTACCGGACCAATACTTGAAGACTTCATATCTCCGGTATTTCCCAACCGATTTGAATACAAATTTCACAGATTTTCATTATTTTGTTAATAGTTTCAATTCACATTTCTAAATTTTTAAAATTCAACATTTTTTGTGTTATCGATTACATGTGCATATCGTTAACCGGGAAAAGTTATCGAACATTTCAAACAAACTTCTGCTGCCTCTTGATTAGAAGAGCTCATATTCAAAATTTAGAGTCTCTAGCTTCTGTAGTTCCTGAGATTTGTTGGTTTTGCAATTACAGTTTTTAATCTTTCTATAAATCTTCGTTTTTCCCATATTTATCTTCTTGAGCATCCCCACAAACTGGGGCAAAAACTTTCAACTAATTGTTTGTATTCAACTCAAGAAAGCTTTTTAAGGCCAACAATAACAATAAAATATAATTCTCAAGACTTAAACAATCCAGAAATAAGACTCAAAAGAAACCCGGAGCCTCAATCCTGAGTATGTTCAAGGATATTTACCAGGCTAAGGCAATCGTCACAATTGGCAATTGCACAGTTGGTGGTGTTGCCCCAAGAAGAAGAAGCAGAAGAAGAAGAAAAAGTAGACACACCACGGGATACCGTGATACGGTATACGACGGGGGTATGGGGGGTTGGGAAGGCCTTCTGGTATGAATGAAGTTTGCGGTTACTTTAAGGATGCCAAACAAATGAAGTTAAATCGCACAAAGGAGGACGCTAAGGGTGCGGGGCAGCTCAGCATGAGTCCAGCATGAGACGTCAGATCAGACCACATACAATTTGAGCTAACCCCCCCTCTCAACACGTGCCGCCCCCCCGCCACGTCGCAAACACACGCGAAACTCCCACACACACCGCAGCACAGCACACACAGTTTCCTGAACTGGCCTTGTGCAACAGCAACAACAACAACAACAGCAACAACAACAACAGCAACAACAACAACAACAGCAACAAGCCTCATTATAAATAGCGGCGCGCGACTGTTGCACGGCAGCGCAGTCAGCGTCTACCTGTTGGAAATGCAAACACGCGGCTTTCAACGCTGGCAGAGACGCTGGCAGCGACGCGTCAAGCGCAAGCGCTGGAAGCAACTCGACAACAACAGCAAAGGCAAACGAAAACATAGTCGCATCTGCTGAGTGTGGAGACTTCCCAAGTGGAGACTTTACCCTGCGTTTGCCGTTTGGCGCAATATATTTGAATTGCTCAAAAAGCCGTTGCAAAAAGTTTAACCTCAAAAGTTAAGCGAAAAAATATTTTGCAAAAAATTTAACTTCAAATATTAAGCGAAAAAATGTTTTGCAAAAAGTTTAACCTCAAAAATTAAGCGAAAAAAAATATTTTTGATTATTTTAATGAAAAAAAAAACCGGCCTTAAGCTAAACAGTGAAAAAAAAGATAAGAAAAAATCATTCTTAAACTAAAACACTTGCAAAAAAAAGATAAATAAAACCAAGAAAATGGTCACCGCTGAAGCTGGAGCAAGACCCGCGGAACCACCTTCGCCCGCACCTGGTTGCAGACCCGGTTGCAGATGATCCAAATTGTGTCTGGTCGGGATGTCCGTAAAGTAATTGGCCCAAATGCCAAAGGTCAACAGATCATTTTTGGGCAACAACAAATCCAACCGGACTTGAGTGTCCTTCAGTTCCCGGGCCGGTGGCGACTCTGTCCAATTGTATTGTGCCACATTCAGTGGCATAATGGCGCCATCCAAAGTGCTTGGCATGATGAGGCGACGCGGTGCCGCCGGGAAAACACCCTCAATGCTAATACGCTCGAAGTAATGGGTATTCGCGACATCGGTGCCGGCGGGAAAAATGTGACCACAGCTGGTTAACTGTTCATTGCGACAAGCGAAGAGGGCGCAGACAGCCTGCTCGCTGCGATCGACCATAATGAAGCTGGTCTCATTGCCCCGATAGACGCCGAGTCGATAACGATAGGCCGAATAGTCAGCCGAAGTGCCAATCGTACGGCGTTGCGCCTCAAAGGTACAGCAAAAGTCGTGATGACAAATTTTCTGTTTTACCAACTGCATGAAATTCGGCTCGAGCAGCTGTGTGGTGAATAGATCGAGATTGTAGTCCCGATATGTGGCCAGCTGTTTGAGACGCGGTGTGACCAATTGGGGCTGAAATACCGGCACGACCTGAGCGGGTATTTCATAGACAGGACCTCCTCCACTGACCGTTCTCTTTGGCACCCTCGCCTTGAACAACCTCTTTGTGGGCTGTTCGAATATGGCAGCTGTTATGCGACCCGCTCGTCCCGCATATATACCCGAACCGGTGGTACGTCCAGCGGGTTTGCTGCCATCGGCAGCGAGTAGATTCACATTGTTCGCGAAAGCCCAACCCTCCTGCAGCTGTACGGCACTCAAAAACGGTAGCTCCGAGAACCAATAGGTCGGATAAATAATGTCCGTGATGTTACGTTCGATAAGCAACCGCATTGCTGGCTCATAGAACAACATATCGAAGCAAATGAAATGCCCGAATGTGACCCCAAAGTCCGTCTCGAAGGTCGCCAGCTCGGCTTTGCGGAGTACCGACCGTGTATTGTACTCCCGACGCCACAAGTGTGTCTTGCGATAGCGTGAAATGACCCTGCCCCTTCGATCCAGGACAATATTGGTATTAAAGAATCGCACCCCATTCGCAGGACAGGGAGTAATGGTATCCGAACCACCGCCGACGACCTTGTCCCCGCACAGTTCCTTTTCAATCGCATTGATGACCACATAAATGTTCCGCGAACGGGCCTCACACGACAACTCGACCAGAAACAGTTCGTAGTCGGGCGAAGTGCAGGGTGAGACATTCTGGGCGGGATGTGGAACAAATGTGGCCATCTCCAGACCGTTTAGTACGAACTCGGGAAATACAATGATATCCAGATCGGCAGCATCATTGGACTGAAGTATTTCGATGAAACCGGCTAAAGCTTTGGTCGTTATCTCTCTTTGGGTCTGACCCGTCTCTGGCGGATATTCCACAACGCCAGCAACATAACTGTTATCCGTTGGCAACGAAACCTAAGGAATACCATACAATATTCATTATTTTCTCTATCGAAATCGAACTCAATGAAAGTGAATGTAGTACCTGATGACTGGCCGTTAACAATGTGGCTAATATCAGAAGCGGCAGCAATTTTTGTGAAACGTTATCGTTCATCTTGTGACAATGGCCAAGTTAAGACTGATATTCGAGTCATTTGTTAATCGGCCACGAAGACTATTGTGAAAATCATGTCTGAAGATCAGGGACGGACTGGTGAATGCTAATGATTGTCATAAAGTGACGTTTACGCAATGATTTTATAGCACCCCCAATATATATAGCCCCTTTTAAATTTTGCTATCTTTGGCGGCAAAGATAAGAAACACAGATCAAGACAATGTTGCAACGTAACGCACTAATTTAAACAATTTGGACACTTAGTCGATGTTTGAGTTAGGCTTAACTATCATTATACCAATATTATTGTGTAATTACCAAAATGCAAATTTGTTTACATTCGGTTTTAATCAGTTCAAGTACGTTCGTTTATGACTGCTTGGCAGTTTTATTAAGATTCTTTACTAATTTTAAGCTTTTCAATCAACATTTTCAAATAAAATCCATAGTTTTAAGTAAATATGGCAACGCAATAGAAATATTACTTTGATAATTTAGTTAAGTTTCAAAATTGCATTGAATTTTAAAATACTTTTATTAAAATCATTAAAAACTTCATAAATGTATTTATTTAGTAAATATAAAACTTTTTTTGTTTATGCTTAAACAAAAAAAACATTAAATGTAAATTTAAGCCGTTAAAACAAAATTTCAAATAAACATGGTCTCTTTATTCATATATGGCAACGCTGCAAGAAATACACGAAATGTATTTTTGGTATTTTTTAGCAACATACCGCTTGCATGTGTTTTTTTTATCGACCCAGCGATAAGTTTGCCGTCAATTTCAGCTGTTCGCCAATCAAAACAACAGCCAAAGCCAAAAACATTAGCAAACGCAGTGCCGCAGCAGACAGACAAACAAAAAATAGATAGAGACAAGCGGCATACTGTAATTAATACTGCTCGCAAGCAAAACAATTGTTGTATCTCGTAAAATGCATAAGCAAGTGCAGCAAATGCGATAAACGATCTAAATACAGTTAGTCAAGGTGTGCTAAAACTGAAACTGAAGGTCATTCCATTCATGTGTGCTGCTGACCACCGATCCGAGCAACGAGTGTAAGCAAGAAAGAGAGAGAGAACAAATGCCAGAGAGTAAAGAACAGCAGCAACAACAACAATATCAGAGGCTTCAGATCAACAAGGGGTAAAAGGAGAGAAAGAGCAAGAGAGAAGCACCCGCAGCTTTGCAAGGTTTGTCGCTAAAGCACGTGTATGTGTATGTGTGTGTGTGTTTCTGTGTTTGGCGTGTCACTAATTAATAATTTATACTTTCAAATACAAAACGCGGCATGACACAACAAATTTAATCACCATAACAACACGACACAACAGCAGCAGCAGCAACAACAACAACTATTGAGGAAACGCTTCTACTAGAGATTGTGACAAGCTTCAACAAGTCCGAACATAAGATAATTGTTTAAACGGTAGGTTTTCCAAATACCGTAATCGTTTGCAAACGTAACTGTTTGTATGTGTGTGTGCGTGAGTTTGTCTTTTAAAGCCATCTTATCAGCTGCGTGCAGAAAATGCCGCTGATAAGAGACACTGGAAAAGATCGCAGACAAGAATTTCACAACTCCCTCACTTATTCGCTGTCTCCCTCTCTCTCTCTCTCTCTCTCTGTTTCAGCAGGATACACAACAATACACAATGGCATTTAATATGAAGGCCCTGCTGGGCATGCTCTTTGTATTTATTGGCTGCTGCAGCAACGTTGTCTTCCTGGAGCTGATCATACAAATCGATCCGGGTGCCGGCAATCTGATAACATTCTCACAGTTCCTATTCATTGCCGTCGAGGGTCTAATCTTCACCAGCAAGTTCTTTACGGTCAAAGCAAACATTGCCCTCAAGGATTACCTTGTGCTCGTCGTCCTCTTCTTTGGCGCCAATGTGTGCAACAATTATGCGTTCAACTTTAATATACCGATGCCTCTGCACATGATCTTCCGGAGTGGTTCCCTAATGGCCAACATGATTATGGGCATAATATTACTGAAGAAGAGATATAATCTCCGGCAATATAGTTCTGTCGCAATGATTACAGTTGGCATCATACTCTGCACTCTGGTCTCGAGTGGCGATGTCAAGGACAATACACATCATACCCTCAAAGTGGACACATCCTACTCGGACTTCTTCTGGTGGAGCGTGGGCATTGCACTGCTCACAATCGCCCTCCTCGTCACCGCCTACATGGGCATCTACCAGGAGGTGATCTACAAGCGTTATGGCAAGCATCCAAGCGAGGCTCTGTTCTTCACGCACATGTTGCCGCTGCCGGGATTCCTGATCATGGCCAGCAACATTGCACAGCACTGGAGCATTGCTGTCGCCTCCGCGCCAGTTGCTGTCACTGTGCCCGGCGTCAGCTGGACCGTCTCCTTTCCCCTGATGCTCTTCTATCTGGCGTGTAATGTGATTACTCAATATGTTTGCATCAGTTCCGTCTACGTTCTGACCACGGAGTGTGCCTCGCTCACCGTCACCCTGGTGGTGACACTGAGGAAGTTCGTCTCTCTCCTCTTCTCCATCATTTACTTCCGCAATCCCTTCACCTTTAGCCACTGGCTGGGCACAATCCTCGTGTTCTTTGGCACCATTCTCTTTGCCAATGTCATCAATCAGGTGAAGGATGTTTATAAGGCTCGGACACAGCGACAGTTGGAGACGAAGGAGACGAAGATCAAAACGGGTTAAGACCGGGTTACCTACCCCCCGCTAATCCCCGCCACGCTATCAGCGGCCATCAAACGCATGCCATTTGCTGTCTCGCTCTTAATCGTGTTTTTTTTTTCAGTTTCAGTTTTTACTTTTTTGCTTTTTGTGTATATTTTTTGTAAATAGCGATAAGTTAAGCTTAAACAAGTATATACGACTATGCGTATACACTGTAATAATACTTCAAGCCCCCTGACGCTGTACCCTGTACGTACGTAACTCCCAAACCTTCTGATATTCTGTCATACTCTTTTGTCCAAATATTCTTAAAAAAAAAAAACAAAAATTAAGTATTTTTAGCAACAATTTTTACAAAAATAAATAAACAAAAATTATGTAATGACAAAGAAAGAGTTACCTGCTATCTCTCTCTCTCTTTCTCTCACACACCTTTTATTTTTATATTACAGTTTTGTACTTTTGGTACATTTGTACCAAAAACTTGTACCTTTTTATGTTATAAGTAAAAGATATCTAGTTTTCTCAGCTATTATGATATAATATAGTAAAAAACTGAACAATAAATGTTAGCTCACAATGATATATATATATATGTGTAACTTAACCGATCTTAACTATGTCATACTCTTCTTTCTGACTCTCTCTAACTCTACTCTCTCTCTCTCTCTGTGTCTTGGGATCTCCTACAATACAAACTCTATTGAAACTTTATTCTCTACTCTTTTTGTCTCTTAATTCTTTTGGTTTCGGTTCGTTCCAGATAACAAACAAAAATGTTTCCATCTCTTTTCGTTGGGACTTCTGTTTCTTATTGTCTTTATTGCCAGCTGTTAAAACATCAATACACACTTTAACCTAATGAAATATTGTTATTGGGTATGCTCGATCTGAAAGATTCTCTGTACGAATTAAGTTGATATTATATTTAAAACTTTACAAATATGATATGATCATAAATTAAGCTTTCTTATAGAATTTAAGAAATATATATCTCAATTATAAAGCATTGAAAATAGTTCTCTTAGATCGTTTATAACCTAAAATACAGGGTATTTAGCTATACTATAGCATATTTGAAAAACGTTAATAAAAAAACAACTATTCGAAGTTAATCAACTTAAAATTTGTGTAGCTTAATTCAGTTTATTTCTAACTTCTCAGGTGTAAATATACCTAAACCTAAATACTCGAAAGATATTTTTTTTTCTATATTTTTTTTCTGTGTTTAATTAACCCAAAAAAAAATCATAGCGTAAGTATAACTTTCCTTTTCTAAAGAAGTTTTAATTTCATTTTTAGTTTTCTCAAATATTTCCTATTCGTTTCGTCTTTTTCTTAAACTTGAGTCACAAAACCTGAACCTTATCACAATTTTGCAATTAGGACCCTAATGGACAGTACCTGATTGGAAAAGGTACATCCATATCAATCCAACAACCTTTCGGTACTTCTATTCTTCGGATAAGAATCGAACGAAATTACGAACTCCCCAAACAAAGTTGTAGGTCGCCTCACTTCGAATAGGATAGTTGATCAATACACAACGCAAAAAAGTAAATGAAAAAAAGATATTTTTTGTTTTTAAACTTTTTATTTTGGTGCTCTTAAAACTTGCTATTGAAAGAAAGTAGAAGTTGTATGAAGTGAATTATTGAAGAACCCAAGAAATTAAGAAAAAGTTAAGAGGTTTTCCCTTTCAAGTTCCTTTCGGTTAACAAATCAACTTCTCTTTTACCAACTTCCAACTACAGCGAGAAAGATATGATGACGATATAATATCTTTAAGACGTTAGTGCTCTGATAGGGTTATAAATATATATGTACGGACGTACCAGAACTTATGTTTCGTTTCGTTCAACTCTCGCAAATTGTTTGGAGACAAAAAAAACAGAACTCTTTGGTGTTCTTTTGCTCTCTACCGCAAAAAGATTAGAAATATTGTTGTGTAGATGGGTTTCGAAATTGAAGTCGTGCGGAATTTTTTAATTTAATGTTCACTGAACTGCGGTACGGTTCGGCCCGGTCGTAAAAAGATGGGAAAGTGAGTTTAAAAATGAAGTTAATGGGAAAATTGTATCGCAACTGAACAGAAACAATAATATATTCTAATATATATCTTATATACAGGTAATAATATCTTGAAGTTTTTATATAATAATTCAATTCTGTATAATCCAAAGATGTTCAGACAAGTGCGTTCTTATAAATATGTTTGTTACCTGATTGATTTGAATGAAACTCTATAAAAACATAGTGAATACATCAGAATAAAACATGGTCTATAAGTTATCAAGCGGAAAGACGAAACAGCAGGTGAAGAAGTCATTGTCAATGTACTGAAGTTCAAAGAGATTTGATGTTAAAGTTGTTTTAGCTTCCGCTCTGATAAGTAATATCAAAACTGTATCTCAGTTGTTCCAAGAAGTGTTTTATACAAGTTTCGACTTCTTTTTTTGGTTATTTTTTGTGATTGTCAAACATTTCCGCTACCTAAAGTTGGGGAAACGTCTTTCTAACGTTTTTCGTTTACGTTTTCCTTCACACTAATTTAATTTATTTAGTATGTTTTTCTAACTTGTTTTAACAGATAATGATGGGTTTAATTAAAAAAACGTTTATCTTTTTTGTTGATTACTTGAGCACCTAAAACTAATTTCTTGTTTTCATCAAACATATTTCACATATCATATCATATTGTAGTAGCCGGAACATGTCGTACAATCTGAAGGCCTTGTTGGCGATGATCCTTGTGTTTGTTGGATGTTGCAGCAACGTTTACTTTCTGGAATTGATCATCAAAATCGATCCGGGTGCTGGCAATCTGATCACGTTTCTACAATTCCTATTCATAGCCCTGGAGGGTCTCATCTTTACCTCCAAGTTCTTTACGGTACGCCCGAAAATAGGTCTTCGGGATTATGTGAAGCTCGTCGTCTTGTTCTTCGGGGCCAATGTGTGCAACAATTATGCGTTCAACTTTAATATACCGATGCCTCTGCACATGATCTTCCGGAGTGGTTCTCTAATGGCCAACATGATCATGGGCATTATCTTGCTCAAGAAGAGATATAATCTCCGGCAATATAGTTCGGTAGGGATGATAACGGCTGGTATCATACTCTGCACTCTGGTCTCGAGTGGCAATGTCAAGGACAATACACATCATTCGCTGAAGGTGGACACATCCTACTCGGACTTTTTCTGGTGGAGTGTGGGCATTGCTCTGCTTTCGGTTGCTCTCCTCGTAACCGCCTACATGGGGATCTACCAGGAGGTGTTGTACAAGCGTTATGGCAAGCATCCGAGCGAGGCTCTCTTCTACACGCACATGTTGCCGCTGCCCGGGTTCCTGATCATGGCCAGCAACATTGTACAACACTGGAGTATAGCTATCAATTCGGATACGGTTGCAGTACCCATACCGGGCAGCACCTGGTCCTTCGCCTTCCCGCTGATGCTCTTCTATCTGGCGTGTAATGTGGTTACCCAGTATATATGTATTGCATCTGTCTATGTGCTGACCACGGAGTGTGCCTCGCTCACCGTCACCCTGGTGGTGACACTGAGAAAGTTCGTCTCTCTCCTCTTCTCCATTGTGTACTTTAGTAATCCGTTCACCTTGAGCCATTGGCTGGGCACTGTGCTGGTCTTCTTTGGCACCATCCTCTTTGCGGATGTGCTCAATCAGATTTGGGATGCGTACAAGATCAGGATGGAGAAACGATTCGATACGGCTCCAAAGCCCGAAGTTGAATATAGTCGTTTATAAGATGTTTTTAGTATATAAGATTAGATATAGATTATAAAAAAGTCATTTTTTTGTTCACCTGAAAACAAGAATTTTCATTATAAAAAAGATTCCTTTTAAGATTTAGAAAAAAACGGCATTTTAATGGGACTCACTCAGTGTGTGTGTGTGTGTGTGTGTTTTGTATATGTATATTATATATGTATGTATGTGTATAAATATTGAAAATATATATTCAATGAGTTAATACTTAATGGAAAAAAAATCGGAAAAATAATTCACACATTCTTCGTTACGAATCGTTAGGAATTTTAAATGCGCATTGTATTACAAAAGAGAGGAGAGAACGGAACGAACAAACAAAACGTGTGTGTGTGGCAAAAAAAATATATGTAAATATATATATAAGATATAAGAGATATAATAGTTATATATAAAATACACGACGATTCGTATGACAGGTTGGACACATGGAGCTGGAATATATATATGTATATCGAATTAGCCGAGCTCAAGCTTACGAGCGGAGCTGCTAACGGAAGGCTCAATTAAGTACAGAATATACATGATTGAAGTTTATTGCTCATCCTTGTCCTTGGCACCATGCTTCAGAATCCGTGTGAATTCCAGATAATCGAATAGACCATTCTTAATGGGCGCCTCACGATACATTTCATCCACCTGAAAGAGAGATCGAGAAAAGAGATTATAATGAATAGTTTGTTTTACTATTTACTCACATCCTCATCGGAGAAACGATCACCCATTGTGGTCAGTAGTTCCCGAAGTCTATCCTCGGGCAGGACACCCATATTCTCTTCGTCGAAACAGCCAAAGGCATTCTTGATCACATCCTCGGGATCGGTGCCCTGCAAACGCTCACCGAACAGCGTCAGGAACATGGTGAAATTGATTGGACCCGGCGCCTCATTCATCATACCATCCAGATAATCATCGGTCGGGTTCTTGCCCAACGATGCGAGCATATCGTGCAAATCCTCCTTCTCGACGAACCCGTCACGATTCTGATCGATCATATTGAATGCCTCCTTGAATTCGGCAATCTGTGCCTGATCGAACATGGCGAACACATTTGAGGTGGCGCGTTGGGCGCGTTTCTTGGTCGTTGCACGACGTCCGGCGGTTTTGCGGGAAGACATCTTCAAATCGATTATCTCTGAATGTGTGTGTGTGTGAGTAATGTTTTTGTGTGCGTCTTTGGAGTTTGCAACTGTAAAATATAAATTGGAATGGGAATGGGAATATTAGTTCCAATGAAAATGTGAACGAACTAATTCTCAATCTATATCTATCTCGCTCTTGTAACAGATGTGTGTGTGTGCGTGCTTATGCATATGGCTATATATAGCCACATATGTACATATGTAAGAAGCACTGCAGTCGGCAAGTTCAGCAAAAGCTACACAAACTGTGTCAACATAAAAAGATTCGTCGTCAATTTGGGCAAGAGTCGGCCATAAGATACCCTGTTAAGCTAACTTTCAACACTTTTGTATACTCATTATTCATTTATCAGCATTTGAATTGATTATACCCTCTTTACACAGTTTACACATATGTATAGGGTATATTATGCCACACTCACACATTTACAAGCATAACAGCAGAAATGTGTGTGAGTCATGTAGCCAAAATGGCAAAAATGACAACGTCAACGCCATATGTGTTTTAGTATATGTGCGTGTGTGTTTATCAATGCGGTTTCGTTAAGTTTGAGTTTGGTTCAATGAATAACATCAAAAATTTAACGCTCACACAGACACCGACACCAACACACACACACATACTAGCTGTGATGTTTAATTGAAAGCCCATAAAAGGAATGAAATCAGCAGCCAAAAGCTTGACTTCTGTGTTAAGTGCATATTTGTTTTGCATGTATGTGTGTGTGTGTGTGTGTTATTTACACAGGCAGCTGGCTGAAAATAACCGATTAACCGCGCCCCATTTATGAGCCCATCAAAAATGCGCTGCTATCACGAATTCCACGTAAATCACTTGCAAAGCGCTGAACTCTTCTCCCGTTTCTTGTGTTTGTTTTTTTCTTGTTTTTTAGGGCTGAGACGCTGACTCATACACACACTTACATACACAGATATGTAAAAGAAAGAGCGGTAGATGAGTCAAACGATCGTCTTAAAGTTGACATTGTTTTTTTATTGCGAGTGTTTGGTTGTAACTTTGTTTTAATTGAATTTAACACACTTATACTTACAGCTGCCGTAACGAATGTCTTGTTTTTTGTTACTTGTTATTTGAACTGTTGCCGCTGCAGCTTATTTGTTATGTTGTTCGCTGTTTGCACAGATGACAAATGCTGATCCTATCGATATGGACGATTGCTTTTATGAGCGATATCGTTGCATTGCAATGCCAAGAGCAACTCTGTTCAGTGTGACAGTATATTTTGGTATATAACGGAAAGAAACTAATATATTGAGAAATAACAAGAAATATATGCTACTATAACATTTTAATTAACAAAAACTATTTATGATTTTTCTTTAGCCATGGCTTGTCTTTTTAAACGTAATCTTACCATTTTCATGATTTTCCGTTATCGATAGTCAAACACATTTTTGCTGAATATTTTGGGTGTTGAACTTGTGTTAAAATTTTATATATAAAAATAAATTTAGTTTTTTTCAATTTATCGAAAATAAGGCATGCAAATAATTCATTTAAGCCGCGTTGCCAACTTATTCACGTACACCGGCAAACTGGGCTTACTTTTTTCAAAATTGTATAATATGTTCAGTGTTACCAGCTGCCAAGTAATTGATATTTACCACACCTGAGTGAATTATCACATTGCCAGCATTTTCAGGCTTGACCGGCTCAGCCACACTGGCCGACAGTGGCTGAAATTCGAAGCGCAGCAAATACACACGGCGACGCATCGAAGGGCCAAATAAACAGCAACAGCAACAGGAGCAGTCAAGACACGACGAAGCTGATTTGTTAAATGCACATGCATATATTTATTTATAAACGTGTTAAATGCGCCACAGTCGTCGTCGGTAGCAGTGCTGCAGCCCAGTGCTAGTGCCAAGTGCAATTATCGAGCGCAATTTCTTCCTCTTCCTCGCGTCCTGCATATCTTGTTGTTGTTGTTTGTCATATACATAGTTGTTGTTGTTTTGGGTGCTAATATTTGATATATATATATATATTTATATATGTGTATGTGTTTGTGCATGTGTATGGATATTCTATTCAATTTTTATATCGCTGTCTGTGCTCATAGCTCCATACATGAGTACGTGTTTGCGCGTGTGTGAAAGAAAAAGGTAAAACAAAAACAAAAAAGGCGCAGTTGCGGCAGCCGCAGCCGCAAAGCGTATTCGTATGCAAGAATTGTCGTCATTATATTGAAAGCGTCGACGTCGCCGTCGCAGTCGGCGCGCTGCGTCCGGTTTAAATTCAATCAAGCGGCAAGAAAGAAAAAAAAAAAATAAAGCCCACAAAAAAGAAGGAAAAAATAAAACATTGGCAACGCCGCATTGTTATTACTACTACTACAATTGCTGCTTGCTGTTGTTGTTATCTTTCGAACGAAGCTTTTTTTATTTTTTTTTTGCGACCTCAACTACCTCGCCATCCATCGTGTGCTTTGTACTACGTACGGTCCCTGCTGATCCGCCGCAGTTAGTTTAAACGAAATTCGTGATCCGTGAGAGCGCGCGGTAAACGCGTGAGAGTGCATTCAACTCCACTCCACACTCAACGCACATGCTGGCCCTAGCCAGGCAAAATGATGATGCATCAGCAGCAGCAATTGTAAATCTGCATACGACGAAGACAAAACTGAACGAAACTCTTGTTAAGCTTCAAGCGCCAAAAGCCAAAGCGTCAACGCTGCCAACCACAATGCTTGCTGCTAACGTGCCCTCAACTTCGAGCGCTGTCGACGCTGGCGTCGCTGCCAACATCAACACAGGTATCACAGCGGACGTTTGCGATGAGCGTACAAGGCTGCTGGGCAGCACACCGACGCCACCGCTGGCAGCATCGCCGCCCACGACGCTAGCGTTGCCACTTGTGCATGGTGGTGGTGCGATGCATCCGTCCCGCAGCAGCAGCAGCAGTAACAACAATAATAACAATAATGATAACAACGATTTGGATTTGGCCAGTAACAATAATTACCACAACAACAACGACAACAACAGGAGCGACGTCGATGATCTGTCCGAGGAGACGGCCACAACGGCCGCAGCGGCCGACTCCAGTGATCAAAGTGATAAATTCAACCGCCCGCCCACAAATCAGAAAAAACCAAAACTCAGCAAACTGGGCACCAAAAGCGTTGGACTTAAACGGTAAATATGATTATTCCTTAAACGGGAATAAAAGCTCTTACTCTCTCTCTCTCTCTCCCTCTCTCTCTATTTTAGTGTTTCGTTTGGCTCATCGAAAGGCTCAATGGTGGAGACTTTGGTATTTGAGACACCAACACCGCTTTCTGAGCATGTGGAGCCGAGTTTTGGTTTTGATGCGGCCGATGCTGCTGCCGCTGCCGCTGCTGGTCAGCCGCAGCCGCAATCATTGCTATCAACAACAGCAACAGCTACAACAACACATTTACCGCTAGTCAGCAACAGCACTTACGGTGACTATGCGAAACTGAACATGGATGATAGCGGTATTGAAGTGCAAGAAGAGTGAGTAGTACAACAATAATACACTTTTTAATACTCTTAGCCCTAGCCCTATAAGTAAGCAAATAGGTACATACATATAAGGGAAAAGAGGGAGTGAGGAAGACAGCTTTATTGCTGTTGATCACCGTTTAATGAGCTGCCAGCTCTTCGCCGTTAAACGTGACGTCACAATAAACACACACAATAAATGTTTATTTATGCAAGCAAGAAGCAGCACCAAAAGCAGCGGGAACAGCAGACTGCATGGAAACGAAAATTGATCGCAACTGGAAAAACAATTACTGTAAAAAGCATGCAAATAGGAACGTGTGGTAGAGCGACAGAGAGAGAGAGAGATAGAGAGATAGATAAACGATGCCAATTTGGAATTCCAAAAAGAGATGAGAAAATTAGTGTATAATTTCAAAGTGCAACAGATGCTTGCAAAAAAGAACAGATTGGAAATGCGATTTTTTGGTTCCGGGTAAATTCAAGGTTTTTAGTATTTTAGCGTGTTGTGTTAAACAAAACAAAGAATAATTTTTTTTTGTGTGTTTTTTCTTTCAAAATCGTGAGTGCAATCGTGAGCTCATCACGCGTTCATCTCTAGCGCAGCATTCTAAAGCTAATGAACCCTTTTTCCATGAGCTTATGGTTTTTACTTGTGTGTACTGTTTTTGTTTTGTTGCTTTTTTGTTTTGTTTTTAATGGATATGCCCTAAATTAGGTCTACGTTTTTGTATTGTTGTTGTTGTTGTTGTTGCTACCACTCTACACTACTCATTAAAAACAAAAGACAATCCAAATAATGACTTTTTGGCAGCTTTCACTTGCTTTGTTTTTATGGTGAGCTCTCATCTAAAATGCATCATAACTAAGCTTCTGGCTGATCTGGCGTTAACCCAAATTGTATGCAATGAACTTTGGGTATGCCCCTCTATCCCTCCCTCCTCCTCCCCTCAAAAAAAAACAATAGATGAAGCAGCGCAGACAAACCTTAAAACTTTTTAATCGATAATTACACGTTGGGAGTTTTAAATACATCATTTTGCGATAAACCAAACATACAGAGAGTGTGTGAAAGAGAGAGAGAGGAGAGAGAGAGCGGTAAGCACACCCACAAGGAATGTTCTCTGTTTACCAATGTTGTGCTCTCTTCTCTTTTCTCTCTCTGTCCTTTACCCATACTCGAACAACTCCAATTGGAGTTGGTAACTTTTTCGGTCTGCGCCGGCGCTGCAGCGCAGTAGCAGCAGCAGCAGCAATAGCAGTTGCTTTGAAGCTTTGAATACCGTTAAACTCATCGTCATTTCATTTCTTACATAATGTGTATGTATGTGTGTGTGTGTTTGTTTGTCTGTGTTTGCGTTTTAAAGCCTGATGTAGGTCAACTTCTTCATTTGGTGGTTGTTGACCCACATCTTTTTCGGGCTACTTAGGTGTCTCTATGCATGTGTATGTGTGTGTGTGTGTTCGTTGTCATTAATAATTATGCCACGCCCACGCAAACGCCCCAACATTTGATTGAATTGAACCTTGCTTTGGACTTAATTGCGTTTTGCTGCCTGCCTACACGTTTTTTTTTTGTGTTTTTCGTCATGTTTTGTTTTTCTGGTTTTGTTTCGCGGTCTAATAATCGATAACACATACACGATTGTCGATAACAGATAACTGAGTTGCCGAGCTGACTGAGTTGCTTGCGATTCGATCAAAAAGCTACTTTAATCTCTTTTCTAGGGTATTTTGATTTTGAAATGTATTAGGGAATACTCTAACTAAGAAGATAGAAACAAAACCCTCATTGATACATAAATGTTTGTTATTTCAGTTCTCTTTCATCTTAAATCTTGAATTGAAACTTAAGTTTGAAAATTTGATGATTTACACACTTATTTAACAATTATATGAAAACAATGTGAAAAAAGGGTATACAACAATCACCATGCCAAATAAATCTCTTTCCGGTTGACCTTTTGGGCCGTACCGCTATTCTTGTATGTGTGTGTGTATGTAAGTTTGATTGTGTGAGCTTTAATTTGCCGGCGGATGAATAGCTTTAAGCGCGGCGTGATGTCATCGAGCGAGAGAGAGATAGAGATATAGAGCGCCACTTGCTTTATTGAAACTTTCTTGCTTTCTTTTCATCTATCATCATTCACAGTTAGACAGAACATAAAAAAATGAACATACGAAAAAAAGTATAGTAGAAGAATCTGCTGCTGCCATTATCGATTATGTTTATGAGATCAAATATGAGATGAGATGAGAAATGAGAAATGAGGTGAGGCTGACGCCGCACAACATTAACAGCTGCCCCTCCCCTCCCCTCCTACTGCCTCCCCGGATTCGAACACGGACCCATCACTTAGTTTTTTTTTAAGTGAATGTCTTGAAATTCGAGCACATTGTGTATGTGTATGTGTATGTGTGTGTGTGTGTATGTACGTGCCAACATCAATCTCCATACACATACATATCTATTGTGAAAGTACGCAGTGTACAGTGGTCACTCACTAATTTGAAAAGCTAGATTAATCTTTTTTGTTATCAATTAAAACATAAAAATTTTTAAGAAAATATTAAAAAAGTTGAATAAAAGCAAAAATATTAAAAATATTATTGAATCTATTTGAATCCTGTTTAGTGTGCGATCACTGTATGTGTAAGTTTGTGTATGTGTGTGAACTGTCATGTCAGGCGATTGATTTTCCCGGTGCTCGCTCAATCGGTGCCCAACCAACACACTTGACATGCATTGTAGAAAGAAGAAGCAGCAGCAGCACCATCATAAGAGTTCACCCATTGTGACATTCTCTACGTGTATGTGTGTGTGTGTAATATTAACGGTAATTGTGCCGCTGGTCAGTAGTTCTGCTGCTGCTGTTATTGTTGTTGTTGCTGCTGCCAGTCAGTCTGCCTGCCTGTCACACAGTTAGTCAGTCGCGCAGTCAGTCAGCCCTATTACCTACATACACATACACACACACATACAAATATCACATTCTGTACGTGCGCTCTGAATAGTTTGCGGCGGCGGCGGCATCGACAACAATAGACACACACACAGAACACATAGAGCGTCCCCAATTGTCAGCATCAGATTTTGTCGGCCGTCGTCCGTCCGTCCGTCCGCTGCCTGTTACGACAGTCGGCGCCGTGGCAACCCTGTTTATTAACTGTCAGGCACACAAACAAAATAAAATAAAAAACAAAACAGACGCGCACTGCTGCTCCCGTTTTACATTTCCATTTCCATTTATTTTTCCACAATTTTTCTGTGTTGTTTTGTTCCCTTTCCCCCCTCCAGCCATTTATCAGTCAGCTTCCCCAAATGGCTCTCGAGATTACCTTTTTATATAGTTACGTGTTTATGTTTCTTATGTTATTATTTTTATTTTTGTTCACGCTGTTCGCTGCTGCCGTCATTCCTGCTGCTTGCTGCTGCTGCTGCTGTGTATAACAGAGCCAGAGAGGAAGCAAGAGCGAGAGAGCGCGCAAACTTTGCTCTCTTTTGTTTTGTTCGCTCGCGTTGTCTCTCTCTCTCTCTCGCCCCGCATTACTTTGCAGTTTTGGGAGTGCGCAAAAAAAAAGTGATGTCATGTTTGTTGGTTTAACAGCGTTGCCAGATGTTGCGGTACGTTTTGGCGCTATTGTTATTGTTTGTTTTTGGTATTATTACAATGTGCGTCGTTCTCGTGTTTTTAATGCGCATCTTGACAACAAAAAGACAACAACAACAACATCACAAAAACAAAAAGCCAACATCACGGCAATTGGCGCAGTTCGCACAGCCTCTGAATTGCTTTGATTGTTGTAACAGCTGCCAAATATCCGAAATTGCCGCCATTTCATTTATTTGTTTGTTTTTGTTTGGTCAAAGATTTTGCGCGCATTTTCCCAAGTTTTTTCTCTGTGCGTTTATGAGAAGTAATAAAACTAGAATTGTTCTGTTTCGCTTTCAAGTTAGCACACCTATTGGATTCCGTTGTGTTTTCTTCTTATTTGAATGTTTTATTTAACGGATTGAAAAAATATATTTGATTCTTAGGGTAATGGGATTGGGTATTGTTTACTTCCAATTGGATAGTATGCAATTGGAATCCAGGCTTATATAGAAATTACAATTTCATATATTTTACATTTAACTCATATTCATTATTCGTTACTTTTAAATATTTACTAAAAAAAATATGGTTAGCTTTGTTTACTGGAATACAAAACTATTATTTGCCAACAAACAAAACTTGCCAAGGTGGCAACCTCAATGTGTGAACTTCACAGTTGGAGAGCGCGCTCTTTAGCTCTTTTTCTCTCTCATTTGCGCTGCGGCTCAGTAGCAGCGAGCGCGAACACGCTCCTGCAAACATTTCTGTACGTATACGTGTGTTGTGTGCTTATATATGTGTGTGTGTATTGTATCTTTTACTTTTTAGCAGCAAGCTTGCAAGTTTAGCTAGGCAAACGCAGCGACAACGCCAAACAGCCAACAACAAACGAGAATTACGTGCGGGGCGCTCGTCCGCTCACTGCTTAAAAAAATTTGTTGTTGCCTTCGTCTTCTTCTTCAATATACACATATATATATTTTGTTCGTGTACCGTTTTGGTGAGTTGTTGTTGTTTGTGGTGTTTTTTCACCAACCAAACAACCCCATCAGAAGTAAGCAGTAGAGTAGAGCAGAAGCAGCAGCCGCCGCAATATAGTGAGAGAGTCGTGAGTCGAGTGTCGATTGTCGAGTAAAGGGCAGAGACAACAAGAAGAGGTCGGTCGCAAAAGTAAAACGCGCGTGGAATCGCAAAAGGGGAAGCAAAAAACGCTGAAAAAAACACACTACAGAAGAAGAAGCAGCAGCAGTAGCTGCCGAAAGACAAATTGCGTCAAGTGCGTGAAATTGTAATTGTTAACAAAATTAAATACGAGAAGTGACAGCTTTTTTCAGCAACAACAAAAAAAAGTAAAACAAAAAACACAAACAACTGAAAAAGTCAATCGTGCGTGCCAATGAGGAACATACAAAAACACGCAAACATACACACACACACACACACACACACACAAACATAGCAAACGCTAGCAGCGCCTTGGCAGCAGCAGCAGCAGCAGTCAGTGCAAGTGGTTGGTGTATTGGTTAGTCCCGGTTAAAAGAGAGTGTGAGCACAAGTGAACAGTAGAGGGGGGGTGTTGTTAGGTATTTGCACTCACTACTCCCACAACACACACAACACAGCACAGTGTTGGTAAATGTAAAACAATTAATATGACAGGCAAATAATTCATCCAACCGCAATATAAAACAATGTGAAAGTAATTCGTGTTGTGATTTGCCTAACACACACACACATACAGAGATCAAGTGTGTTACGCTTTGCTGGTGCTGTTGGTATTTTTGTTGTTGTTGTCCATGGTGGGATGCGCGCAGTGAGTTCATCGCAAAAAATAATACAACACACACACCAGCAGCAGCAGAGAGTGCCCATACCTTCTGCCTGGCCAGCCCCCCCTATTGTCATAGTCCTCGATTACGCCGCCAACACACCACTTCACCACCCCATTTGCCACTCCCCACGCTCTCTCGCTCGCTCTCCCATTCACTCACAGTCGCCCTCTATCGGACTAGCTTCTGCTAGTGCTGCTCTATGAACGCAATTAAAATATATTTGTTTGTTTGTGTGTATGCGTGTGTGTGTGCTGGTGCTGATTTTAACAGTTTGTATTTGTGTGTGTTAAAATATAGTGCCTTGTTTGTACATAAATTAGACATAGCTTTAAGTTTAGACGCGGTTCGTGCCCGTTGCTGCTCTGCCGTTGTTATTTCTATATATATATACAATTTTTTTTGGTTTGTTTGTTTGTGTGTGCGTGTATAATATAAATTCTATAATATAGCCATGTGATCGCATTAAAATTTTTTCAATTTTGTTGTTTTTTTTTTGTCGAAAATCAAATGCCGACAGAAAAATCGCGCGCCTCAATGCAATGCTGTTGCTGCCGCGGCCGCTGCCGCTGCCTTTTATTGCATGCAATACAAAAACAACAACAAAAAATGATGAAAAAATAATCCAAAAAACCACAACAACAACAGCAACAACTAAGTGCAAGCATTTTTCCCAATTGGCATGCAAAATAAATGGATGTTTGTTGTTGTTGTTGTTGTTGTTATTGCCGCTGTTTGACGTCAAGTGCAAAAATGTTCAATTAACATTTCGTTCAACTGTTAATTTCTGTTCTGTTTTTTTGTTTTTATTTTTTTTTTTTTTTTAAGCTTGCGGGTGGGGCTCCATTCACTGACACAAATCAACAAACTAAATCTACACACACACATACATATACATATGTCTGTAATTTGTTAAATTAATTTACGCGTGTGTATGTGTGTGTGTGTGTGCGTGCGTGTGACGTTCTTGTGATGTCGCACAGTGGCTAAAACAGGTGGCAAAACTTAAAACTTAAAAACTTGTTAAATATTTTTTTGACTATTTTTTTTATCAGTGTAGAGTGCGAACAACAAAAATTTTATCTATTCATATTTCTCCAAACAATTAAAGATATCTTTCATTTACGCACATTTTTAATAACAACACGGACCACTGTGCGCTGCTTTGCCGCCCAAACTTGATGCGCTCATCACCATTAAAGAACTAATAACAACAACAGCACACAGTAGCAACAACAACAACTCTATACAACTGGAACAGAACGATGGCATGTCAAACGGAGCAGTAGCAGAGAGAACTCTTCAAGTTCGCCGCTGCATTTGTTTTCCAACACCTTGCACTTACTTCTCTTCTTCTGTTTATTACTAGCACTTACACTCTCACACATACTCCCACACGAAAAGAAGCTGTTCGTACTGTTCTGTTCCAGCCAAGTGCTTTCCAGCAACAAGTTCATTTTTTTTTTCGTTTAGTTGCGCTTCGTTTTTCGTTGTTTTTGCTGTGCTTAAATTTATTTGAACATACTCACACGCACACACACACACAGACACTTCAAAAGGGAAGTTTATGATGAGATGACAGCCTTGCTTCCCTCTCTTCTTCGCGCCCCCCCACCCACCTTTTGCCACTTGAAAAGTAACAGCAATGAAAAAACATTTTAAAAAACTTGTTTTTTTTTCGTGCTTGTAAAACTTTGCTTGTTCTTGTCAAACTGCTTGTTACAGTTACAGTGTGTGTGTTACTGTAGTTAATGTTGTTGTTGTTGCTGTTGTTGTCGCATTCGCATATCAATTTCGGCACATGACGTAATCTTCACATGCTCAATGAGCCGACACCATCAACAACAACAACAACAGCAACAACAGCAACAACAACAACATTAGTGACTACATATATGGAATTTATATATTAAGTGTATTTGAAAAGTAAACAGATAAAACAACCTGGCAATGACTGACTTGTCTGGTCTTGTCTTGACTTGACTTGACTTGATTCGATTTCCATTCGATTCGTTACGTTACGATATGAAGAGTTATCTTTTTTTTATTTTTTATTGAGTTTCCGCAATGGTTTGTGAAGTGTTTGCAATAATATTATCTAGTGTTTGAGTTGAGTTGGAAAATGGAATATCTATATATATGTGTAAACACTTTATTGACAAGCTGTATGTGGAGACATCAACCTCCTAACTATTAGGATTAGTCTATGTATACCCTGTAAAAACTTCACCTAATGAAGGCAAAACTTATAAAGTTAAGGTATAGGGTATCTGTTAGCCGTGTACTTCCCTTAGACACTTACTTACACAGAACTTGTATCTGGTTTTTGTATCAAATGATCTCTAACGACTTAAACTACGCAAAAGAACAGCCTAAACTCTGAAAGACAATAAACCGAAACAGACTTGAAAAAAAAAAACAGAAAAAAACTCAGAAAAAAAATGAGAAAAAAAACAGAAACAAAGTAAGAAAAAGTCTAAAACGTAGATCGTAGATCTCACATCATTCTTAGAGCTAGAGCAGAAACCAGAAGATGAAGAAGAAGAAGAGGAAAGAAAACGCAATTAAATAGAGCTAAGATTATTGCTTTTCGAGCTTATTTCAATTATTTCTCAGAAGCCACAAAGAAAAAAAAGCAAATAAAAAAGCTAAAAATAAACTGAAAAAAACTTTGAAAGTAACTAAAAAAAACAAAAAGCTAGTAAGAAATAAAAAAGGAAAAGCAACTTTTAGCTTAAAACTAAAGAATATCACGTTTCAGTTTGTAAGTTTTTGCACTAAAACTGAATATAAAAAAAAATATTCTTATAGCTTATGAAGGAAAAATGCAATAAGAAAAGCTCAGAACTCATTTCCATAATCGATTTTAAGTTGCGTTTTGATTTTATTTTTTGTATTAATAGAGTTTTACATGCAATTTTTTATAGCTTTTCTTTTTATGACCAAACAAACTAAGCCATTCCAGTTATAAGATCTAAGATAAATGATATTATGGATGTGGTTTTAGTTTTAGTTTATGACTCATTTGGCATTTTGCATTTGTTTTAATGCAATTTTCTCCCCTTCAACACACACACTTTATATACTATATTACTCATTCTAATTTACTACAAATTGGGTCAGACAGCAATTAAGTGTTGAAGTCTTGAAAGTATTGAAGGCGGCGGATGGGTTTCCTGTGGAAATGATTTGCCAAAGAAAGACAGACAAGACACAATTTAATAGTCGTACGACATGAAAGAAAACACACAAACAAAATAAAACAAAGCTCACGTTCAAGGTTGACAAATTATGGGTTTGTGCTTTCCTCTGAAAGGTGATATAAGAACAACAACAACAACAACAACAACGTGTCAAAATGTCGAAGATGTAGTATTAAATAGCTCAAGGTTTTAAGAAGAGAAATGAGTATACTTTTGCGGTTAACACAAAAAAAATACAAAATCAATAATTCTTAACCAGTTTAAGTAGGAAACAAGTAAGAAGGTTCGACTAGAAGATACCCTTAACCCTTTCATTCCTGCACTACCGGACCAATGCTAGATGACTACATATCTCTGGTGTTTCTCAAACGATTTGAATTAATATTTAACAGAATTTTATTATTTTGTTAATAGTTTCAATCTCCATCTTCGAGATTTTCAAAATTCAAGATTTTTTTGTTATCGATTACATGTGTCTATCGTATACCTGAAAGGATATTGAAAATTTGAAATAATCTTACTACGCCTAGGGATTAGGAGAGCTCATATTCAAAATTTAGAGTCTCTAGCTTTTGTAGTTCCAGAGATTGACATGTTTTACATACAGACACCCGGACTACCGGACGGACAGACAGACGGACATGGCTATATCGACTCCGCTGTTGATGCTGATCAGGAATATGTATACTTTATCGGGTCGGAAATGTTTCCTTCTGCCTGTTACATACTCATTCACAAAACCATTATACCCTTTCTATACCCATTTCATGGGTTAAGAGCATACAAAAAAGGTGTCAAACTGGCAACACTTGTTTCAAGTGTCAAATCGTATCCAACTAAGGGCATAACTGTGTTCCAAAAAAGGAATTATAGGAAATATTTCTACTTCCCAACTGGTTTAAGACCGAGATTCATTGATAGATAAGAAGAAGAAGAAACACACACAAGGGATTTGCGGATTCGCGGGACAAGTACATATATATATATATATCGATTCAGACTCAAACTTATATACTTGATATGTACAAAAAATGTGTGGCATGGTCGAGATTTGTTGTCATGTCGTCTTGCCATGTCAATTTCCATTTGCGAAATTGGAAAAGTTCAGACTCTCTCTCGCTCTCGCTCACACACACACATTATCTATCTCTCTCTGTCATTCCGAACGCAATTGGCAAATGACTTAATTTAATTGACATTGAATTTATTTAAGGTTGACGTAATTGTTCAACTATTACCGAGAGTTTTTGCGTTTACGTTTGTTTGACTTGACTTGGTTTAATATGGTTTTTTTCTTTCTTTTTTCTCGTTACAGATCGGAACGTTCGATAGTACGCGTTTCAATTTACCAAAGCAGTCAACCGCAACAGATTTGTCCACCAGCCGAATATACATTAACGAGTTTTTCCGATAACTTAGATAATACGTTTAGTAGCTACAATTGTAACTTAGACTATACGCAAATGGCGACAGCGACAATGCAGCAAACTGTTGGCCTTGGACCGGCATACGACAGACAGCAGAGGTGTGTATTTATATCGTTATCGAAATTCGATATATTATTCATTCAATACTCTTTTCTTTACAGCACTGATTCCGGCTGGGATAATCCATTTCGTCCCGGCGGCGATTTATCCAGAGAGGCTGATGAAATTGTTAGCATGATACGTGGTAAGTTTTTTCGATTCCTTTCTCTCGCCATTCGCTAACCTCTTCTTCATTTTGTAGGCGGCAAGCCCATCACGCCCACTGAGGATCGTACAATAGGCAATGGCAACGCACAGCATGGCGATGATAACTGTAATGGCGCCACAACTGCAATAGGCGAGACGGTTACAAAAACAAATGTAAGCACCGATTACAACAACAACAACATCTATGCTCTTAAGAGAGGATCAAGCAGAAGCTCTCTTTCCAAAAACTCGGGAATTCAAATTGATTTCCAAACGTTTTCGCTTAAGTGTCTCTCTTTATGGCTATTCCAGGATCTACTCAATAGAGTAGATAAGAGTGAAAGAGTCAAAGGCATTCATTCGCTCAAACTATTCCGTTATCTTTAACTCATTTAACTGTATATCTAAACTCACGCTCACACTCACTCACGCTCTCTCTCTCTCTCTCTTTTTCGTATTGCAGCTCTCGCAGAATCAAGCGACAGCACAAAATGGTACAAATTCCCATGGCAGTAAAGTGGCCAGTTCGACAGGTGGAGGAGGTGGTGGTGGTGGGGCAGGAGCAGGAGCAGGAGGTGGTGCTGCAGCTGCTGGCAAAACGGAGAGCAATAACGGTGTCACTTCTCTGGCTCAAGTCTCAAAGCAAGTGGTGCCTGGACCAACTTCCGCTAGTCATGTGGTTATCGACGAAAAGAAGAACAAGAAAAAGGGCTGCTGTGTGGTGCAATAAAAATTAAACACGAGACAACAACAACAACAACAAGAATATAATTAATAAAAAGCACACACACACACACAACAAACAAAACAACAAGCAGAGGCAAAACCAACGAGAGACAGACGAAACACCGAATAAGAAGGACGAAGAAAGTATATGAACGAAAGAAAGAAATATATAGAAGGAGGAGAGGGGGGGTTATGATGATCTTTTGGTAGCTTTTTGGTGGGACGTATCATATTTAATGTTAAATCCAAATTTTTTGGGGGGAAAACAAAACAAAAACAAAAACCGAAGCTGTTGATATTTGAAAAAAAAAAACAATTCTGCTGCATTGAAAAAAAAAACGCTTGCTTAAAAATACAAAAAAAAACAAAATAGCAAACAATTAAAAAAAAAAAACGAAACAAACATACACACATACACACAGACAGACAGATTGAGAAGATAACAGTTAAATGGAATAAAATAAATGGATGCTCTCTGGAAAACCCGAACCAACAACAACAACAACCAACAAACAGTAAATTGTAAACGTAGCCAACGGTAAGCGTAACAGCAACGGTTAAGCGATTACACAGTTAAGCGATTAACGGTTGCTGTTGCTATTGCTATTGCTGTCTTACTCATTGCGAACTCAATGCGCGCTGCTATAGCTGTCACTGTCTAACCCACGTGTTGCAGTTGCAGTTTAAGTTTAAATGAAATGAGAATAACTATGATATATATGTATATGCTATATATGTATATATCATATATTTATATATATTTGTTAGTCTGGATATATGTATATGTACATAGATATATATATATACGTATATATATACGTATGTATATGTGTGTGGACGTAGGTTGCTACAGCGATCAAGCAAAACAGCTGTTTATTATTATAATATATATATATATATATCTATATATAAATACATGTATTTTCCTTCTATTTTTTTTTTTTTTGTAATGTGACTCGACTTTATATATACATACATACACATAATATAAACATATATTTTTTTTTCGTATTTGTAAAACTAGTGCAGCTTTTTAAAGAGTATTTAAAAGGTCGATATAGAAGAAAAAAACAAAAAAAAAAACAAAACAAAACAATGAAACAGAAATAAGAACAATTTTTGCCTGCATGCATAATGAGAAAAAACAAAAACAAAAAAGAAAACAAAACAAAACAAAATGTATTTATTTTTTATTTATATGACGATGAAAGTAATGAAATTAAATTAAATGTTAATACCTTAAACAAAATATACAAAAACAAATAAAACGAAAACGAAAACAAAACAAATACACACATACGCATACATATACAATTATATACACACACACACACACTGAGAGAGAACATAGCGAAAAGAGAAAGATCTCGCGCCCAAAAAATACCCAGTTGGACTTTCACGCATGAAATACGCACAGAATTTAACATGCTTTTTGTTCTTTTCTACTTTTTTTTGGCACACACAATATTAAAATGTGTGATATTCGTTTTGGGGAGCAGCAAGAAAGTTGAAACAGTTTCTTTGCCCGTTCTTGAAGCTTTTTTTCAATAGTCTTTTCTACATTCATTATATAAAAACACAAAGGAATGAGTTTTTTTTTTTTAAGGGGTGCTGGGTATTTTGAAGCTTTATTTTGTTTTCTTCTTTTTGACAGTAAAACAAACATAAATACATATATTATAAATACATATATTGATCGTGTTTATGTGTATTTCACTTCCACCCACCCACACACACACACACACACACATTGCAGCCTAGAGAAATTTGTGCGTATGCAAAACATATATAGAAAGCTAAACCAAATAGATAAAAGAGAACACCGAAATGGACCGCCACACACACACACACACATACAATATTACATACAGTTACACACATACACCCACACACACATACAGCCTAAGCATTAAAGTGCTGCATTTGATAAATGTAATAATATTATTAATAAAAAAAAATAATAAGTAAAACGGAAAAGATTATATATATATATAAAGAAATCCCCGAAATATGTGCTAATTTCAATTCGAATAAAATAGAAAAACATCAAAAATCAAAAATAAAACAAAAAACCAAAAGCAAACGCAAATCAACAAGCAAAAAACTAAGAAAAAATTAATAAAATAAAAAAGCAACATGAAATCAATATTTAATATTGTACATTTCCGATTCCAAAAGCAAAACAAATGTTAAGTTATTGTATAAATCCTAAATAAAAAAATGAAAAAAAAAAAACAAAGCGAAAATGCAAAAAAAAAAAAATAAACTAAAAATGCAACAAATATTTTACATTGAATTTCGTTTAAGTCGCTTTTGAGCGCTTCCCAAAAGTAATCGATTACCGAAAACTACAGCATACTTCCAGGCCCGTTATAAAAAAACTGTTGATCCTCTCGCGAACGCGAACTCGATTGGAATGCAATTACTGACAAAGCTTCCGCCTTGCTAAAAAGAAGCTGAATTTATGAGAACATGAGAACTGCGCAGTAACCTTTCACCTTTTTGCACAAACAAATGCAAATAATTAACAAGAAAACAAAACACAAATTTAATATTTGATTAATCTTCTTTTTTTTTTTTGTGTGTGCTGTTTTGATGAATTAAGACAATTGCTGTAACGATGTTTGTTGTTCTCTTAAGAAGTTGTTGTGCCCAAAGGAAAAAGGGAATTTTTGCTCTCTTGGTTCATGAATAAGGAAATTACTAGAGCAAAAGCGAGAGAGCGAGAGCAATTGAAATATCCCAACTGTAAAAAGGCCTTGAACTTGCTGCTCTTCATACTATTTGCGCACACACACACACATACATACACAAGGAAACTGCTAGAAACTATTTGCATATACACACACACACATACATACACAAGGAAACTGCTAGAGAAGAAATGAGAGAGAGAGAGAGCAATTGGAATATCCCAACTGTAAGTAGGCCTTGAACTTGATACTATTTGCATACACACACACACATACATACATATTGACATATATTGGGATTTAATTGTGCATTGTATTGGTAATTTGCTAATAGCAGAAATAACCAGAAAAGAATAAATCAAAATAAACCACAAAAAAAAAAAAAAAAACGAAAACTAATTTTAAACCCCACTCACTAAATTTATGGCTGACATTTTGGTTTTTTTTTTTATTTTTTTTTTGGTGTTGCTCTTTAATTTATGAACTTAATTCGTAAAGACATTTATAACAATTTATCTGGATTTAGTATTGATTTTGGTTTGGTTTTGTTTTTCATTAGGATTTTTTTTTTTTTTGGGTTAGATTAATTGGCAGAGCGGCTGTCAATTTTATAATTACTGCGCCTAACCAGCAGCAGGCGGAAATATCGGACGGCGAAACGCGATTTATATTGTGTGTGGCCATTAAAGCGATTCACGCACACACACACACACACACACATACATACATACACATACAAAATGATGTATTACTCAGAAACTGACGCGGTTTCAACTGGAGAGCGGCGGCAAAGAAGCGTTTCTAGATTTAAATAAACTATCTATCTTTTTTGGTAGATACACACACATACATAAATACATATGTATATGTATGCTGACTATGTTTTGCTTCTAATGGGCAAACTTGTTTCGCCTTCTTCTTGGCACAAGAAATGACACAACAAACAGTGCTTACCAACAAAAAGACTTCCTACTAAAAATATGGAAAGGGTATTTTTCAGTTGAGCTTGAGTTTGAGAAAAATCATCATAATTCCTCATTAATGAAATCTTCATAATATATTTGATTATTATTTGCACAAAATAACCTTAATGTTAATGCAGTTGTTTACTTTTGCCAGTCACTGTGACACCTGCTGCCGCCGCACCTTAATGAACCTAATTTGCTAGTGCGGTTTTTGCGTGCAGGTGCAAAATTATGACAAAGACAACTTCCAAACAAGAACAATAAAACACACAATCAATAGAGATTAAGACTCGACTGCATTAAGAAAGCATAAGTAATGCCTTCTCTGACACAACTGTAAACAACTGAGTGACACTCACTCTCGCACATGCATGCATTGGTATGTAAATGAGAGCCCGAAAAAAAAACAATAGACTGGAAGCTGCGCATGCGATACACGCCACTATGGGGTATTTTGCCGAAAATCGGGCATTTATTAATAACTCGAGAAAAACAAAAGATATTTCGATTCGGTTTTTAGCTAAATATTTTTAAAAATCAAAGAAAGGTTTTTTAGAAAAGAGGCGTGTCACCGCCCCTTTATTCATTATTTTATTGTATGCAACTTTCTTAATTTTGACCGTACTTGAATGAAACTTGGCAATTAAGAGTTTTATAATGATACTAATACCTTGGCAAAAAACAATTAAAATCGGTCAACTATATCCTATAGCTCCAATAGAAGCTATCGGTCTCAATACGGTTTCTCACATAAAAACTTTGTTATTTTTTTTTATATCTTCACGAAACTCAACAAAAATATGTTTTATTAAGCTTTTCGTATTTGTGCAAAATATGAGCAACATCCGATCACTATATCATATTGCTCTCATAGGAACGATCGAAAAATAATTTAATAAATCTGCGAAAAACTCGTTTCTAATAGTAAAATTTCGGTTTAAAATTGTAATTAATAACCATTTTTATGATATTTTTATGTTATTATAGCAAAACAGCATCATTCGACTTAGTTAGGTATTTCAGTGTTTGCCACATTTTTTACAATTTTGGTATTTTTACACTGAGGTTGTGCTCTTTAAACTTAAATTTCTCAAAAAGTCGCAAAAAGTGCACAATGTGACTATATGCCCTGGATTAGGAATTAATGGCACTACAAAATGCTGTTAACCGATTTACTAACAAGTGTTAACAATTTTGTATAAGTCTATGCAAAGTTGAAATTTATTTCTAAAAATTTCCAGTGAAAAGCACATTTTAAATACACAAGAAAAAACAAACCAACCAACAAAATGTGAAACAAATGATGCAAAACGCATAGTGGAGACCCATATTAATCACTTCCATTACCAATTTGTTGTTTGGCTGTTTGTTAACTACTATATTTATTGAATTTTGCACAATGTTCATTTTTTCACTTTAACAGAGCGTTTTTTTTTCGGTGACAACAGCTGACTTTGAGTGTTAATAACATAACAGGGGTCTGTTAACTTAACAGAACTGTTATGGATCAATAAACTATGATCAATTTACAACATAATTGCATTAAAAGTTTTTTGATTTTAGCACATGTGAAAATTGATTAAATGCCCGATTTTCGGCAAAATACCCCATAGTGCACGCGTTGTCCGAACACACACACACACATATGTAAATGCACACGCGCACGCCAAAAAAAAAGAGCGAGCTAATTTATATTGGCGCATGTCTGCCTAACTAACTAACTAACTGTAACCAGCCAGAGCCGCAGGCGGTTTGTTGTTGTCAACAGCGCGTGCGCCGCTGCTGCTAATTCTGCTGCTGCTAATGCTGCTTCTGCTTCTACCTCTGCTCTCAATGGGTGCGTACACACACTAGCGCTCACATTTGCGCTTGCTTGTATGTATGTGTGCCTTTTGGAGTCTCGCTGTCTGGCACTGTAAACGTTTTATTTTTTTTGCTTGGAAGTGGAGCAAGTGTTTCTGAGAGTATTGGAAGTTTGGATGTTTTCCATTGATTGAGCTGTGGCCTGATTTGTGATCTGTGATACTTTACCAAGGGCGGGCGGGCCCCGTTCATTGTTCCATACTGGTTCGCTCTTATGAGCAGTTTGACCCAAACTCAGGCAAATGACATTGATTCATTGATGATTGACTGATAAAACTTGACATATTTTTTTTTTTGATGTAATCAAGTTTGATTAAATCAAGTTTAAATGTATTTTTAAATAGTTCATCTTGTTTTTTTTTTTTTGAAGCTGTTTGAAACAAGTTTAACACCAAAAATACTAGTTAAAACATAATCTTAGCTATGAATATTTGATTTAACTTGTATATTTTTTTATGTATTTTGATTGTTTAGCAACTATTTTTAGAAAACTTAACGATACGTCGATAAAAAACCCGGTTGAATAACATTTTGCCGAATTGTCATGAATGTTTAAGGAAAACTTAAAAAAAAACTTGTAAGCTACTTGGCGTATACTTGATTTGTTCGATTTATATATATATATATATATATTTAAACACATTTAAGAACACTTTATATAATGATAAAAAAAAACACCAGAAACACACAAACACACTTAATTTCATCATTTTGATGGCGTTTCATTGAGGTTCTTCATTTTTTTTTTTTTAACATTAAAAGCTATGCTTAAAACACGAGCTTGTATAATAATGATAATGCTGTTCTTATCTTTCCCATCTATTCAAATCCAAATGATATGCCAGTGAAAAATAGTATATTGATTGATGAATTCTCCATCGAAATTTGATGCTTGTGTAAACAACAACATTTGGTTCTTTATTTTTTCCATAACTTTTTCCCAAATTTATTCTTTTCTTTTAAGAAAGAGAGAAAAAAATATAAAAATCTTGTCAACTTTTGTAAACAAAAACAGTTTTCTACGCAGTTCTTATTCTACTTCTACCTTGAAACGCATTTTAAAGCAGTTTCTGACCTGGTTAAATTTTTCCACAGAATTCTCTATGGAATTCTCTGTTCATAACACTTGGGATATGCTATAATCCGAAAAAAACAAAATCGAGAACAAAAATCTTGAAAATGGGAATGAAAACTATTATCAAAATATTGAAAATCTGTAAAGTTTTTATTAAAATCGGTTGAGAAACACCAGAGATATGAAGTCATCATGCATTGGTCCGGTAGTGCCGGTATGTCTGTCAGCCAGACCGTCTGTCTCTCGTGTGATCAAGGGTTAAGGGGATCTTCGAGTCGAGCTTAGCCTCGACTAGCGCCTTCTTACATGTTTTTTATGTCAAAAATAAATAAAAAAGGAGAACAAATTATTTTGAATGGTTTTTGATTTCACATTTTCATAGGGTACTACCATGTCGATCTTATATTTAGTGTCGAATGAATTTGAAATTTTTTTATAGCGTGTTAATTTGAATTGACAAACCGGGAAGATAAAAATGATGTTTAATTTTTTATGAACTTTTTTTTTGCGGGGCTTTTATTGCCACGCCCAAAACCAAAAAAAAAAAGCAAAAAATTAGAAATTGAATGGTTGAGATCATTCATCGGTGAAGTAATCGTTCCATGAACTGGTTCGCCCAAAGAAATATAAATAGGAACAGAATGGATTGGATTGGATGCCTACTAAGTAAATCCACCTACCCATAAAAAAAAACTAACTTTATATAAAAACAGAGACAAAAGGCGAAATAAAATAAAAAAAAGAAAAAAAACTACGTTTTGGGGTAAAAGCAAAACGTGTTTAGCTTTCTATTTAGCTTATGCAAATATCGAATTTTGGTTATTTATTTGTAAGCCATTATAAATATATGCGAAACGATATGAAACCAAAACCAAAAACCAAAAAAAAAAGTGTGTAGAAAACGAAGATCGTACATAAAACACCGCCATAAAAAGGAGCAAAAAACCAAACCAAAAACACAACGAATCGATAAAAAAAAAAGTGGTTGATATGCATAACCGGTCAATAGAAGACCACAGCGGCAGAGAACCAGAACCAGAACCAGAACCGATATCCGATACTGACCAAAAAAACCTGATTACAAGTCGGTTTCAAATTTACGGATTTTGTTTCTCTTGTTTCCATCTCGCGTTATTATTGCCAAATTCAATAATAATCTCCAACCGCCCCGTTTGTATATATATTCACATTTATACCCTTAACCCAAGAAATGGGTATGGAAAGGGTATAATGGTTTTGTGCCAAAGTATGTTACAGGCAGAAGGAAGCTTCTCCGTCGACTCCATAAAGTATATATATATTCTGGATCAGCATCAACAGGCGAGTCGATATAGCCGGTAGTCCGCCCGGTACTCCGTCCGTCTATCTGTATGTATGAACGCGTCGACCTCAGGAACTACATAAGCTAGAACTCTTCTAATCCCTAGGCAGGATAAGTTTGAAAGTTTAAGTTTAAATTTTCAGGCTTACGATATACACATGTTATCAATAACAAAAAACCTTGAATTTCGAAAACTTGAAAATGGGAATTGAGACTATTAACAAAATAATGAACATCTGTGAAATTTTTATTGAAATCGTTTAAGAAACACCGGAGATATAAAGTCATCAAGCATTGGTCCGGTAGTGCAGGTATGTCAGTATGTATGGTCAAGGGTTAAGGGTATCTTCTAGTCGAGCCTACTCTACTAAAGCCTTCTTACTTGTTTTCTTTTCATTTTTGGTTGTTTTTTTCTATTCTAATTGGTGTTGCCGAGCGTGTATTTCCTTAAGCTGACTTGCGACAGGTGGAAGATTGCGATTATATTATATTAAAACTGACTTGAATTATACCCAGATATAAGATATTATCAAATCAAAAGTTTAACAAATCTTGTTATTTTTTTGTTGTGAAATGGTTTTTGCTGAAAGTCATTTGCTTTCTAGGGTCTTTCTATTTAGGATCATTATGATTTTTCAATTATTTTTTAATTTTTTAATTTTTTTCACATTTTTTGTGAACTTTTTTTTCTTGGATTGAATATACCCCAAATGAAATGAGTGTACCTGGGTTTAGTTATTCAAATTCGAAATTATATGGCCAGTTAGATATTATTTATGGCTTAAAACTGTTGACAAAAGCGAAGAGGAACACCAACAACAACAACCAATGGAACAACCTGGAATCGAAGGGGAAAGAAACGAGAAACGAGGATTGAATAAGATTATGAATATGATTAAGTTGAGCTCAGGGGCAGGCACATGGCCATAAAATATCAATTATTATAATTTAAATTAATAAGCAACAAAATGCTCCAAATCTGACAGCTCTTCGACCAGAAAAAGAGCTGAAAAAGAGCTGAAAAAAACATCTAACGGGAGCTGAACGAAAATTATTAAAATAAATAGAGTTGAGTATATGAAAGGTGCTCTTGAAATCTTGAAATGAATAGACTTTGACTTTTGCGAACATGTTTTCATTAAAAATATATATTTAAAATATATATTTATTGCACTTAATTAAACGGAAGTCCGGTTTTTGAGAAACAACCAAAAAAAAAACCTTTTATCAAATGGTCTACTTAATGGTTTTTTGATATTTGGCTAATGTGTGAAGCGAGAAAAGAGAGTAGTTAAGTTAAATAAATGATGATTGGCTTTTAACAGTTAAGTTTTGGATTGAATAAGTCTCGACATTTTATAGATCTATATCATAAGTATATAAACTTAAGCATTAAATAGGTTTTTATTAACATTTCTCGATGGAGGAATCAGGAAAAAAACCATCGCAGTACCACCACAAGAAAGGTTTTCGCTCTCTTACTCTGGTATTTCCTCAAATGCAACACTGTCTCGATGGCGACGGAAGGGAGAATCAGGAAAAACCATCGCAGTACCACAACTAGAAAGGTTCTCGCTTTCTTACTGTGGTATTTCCTAAAATGCAACACTGGCTCGATAGAAGTTTCGATGGAAAACGAAAGGAAGAATCAGGAAAAAACCATCGCAGTACCACAACTAGAAAGGTTCTCGCTTTCTTACTGTGGTATTTCCTAAAAAGGCAACACTGCCTCGATGGAAAACGGAAGGAAGAATGAGGAATAAACCATCGCAGTACCACAACTAGAAAAGTTCTCGCTTTCTTACTCTGGTATTTCCTCAAATGCAACACTGTCTCGATGGACAACGGAAGAGAGAATCAGGAAAAAGCCGTCGCAGTACCACCACTGGAAAGGTTTTCGCTTTCTTACTGTGGTATTTCCTCAAATGCAACACTCGATGGATAACGGAAGGAAGAATCAGGAAAAAAACCATCTCAGTACCACAACTAGAAAGGTTCTCGCTTTCTTACTGTGGTATTTCCTGGAAGAATCAGGAAAAAACTATCGCAGTACCACAACTAGAAAGGTTCTCGCTTTGGTATTTCCTGAAATGCAGCACTCTGTTGTTGCTATTCCCCCCATCATTATTTAATTTATGATCTTAGTCATGGCATGGAACAAATATAGCGCATGATTCCATGCCACAAATCATTCAGCATTCAGCATTCACGCCGAAATGAACTTTACATAATTTTACATACACAGAGAGATGGCTTTCAAGAGATTAGAGAGAGAACTTTAGATTAGAGATCTTAAGTAAAGTGAATTTAAGTTCGAGTTCTTGGAAATGTTATTTGCTTCCAAGTTTCTTTATAATTGCTAATTTATCGATTCGAGCGTTTTAATTGCCTTCTTCGAAAGACAATAACAAAAAAAAAAAAATATTTACAAAAACAATAGAAAAAAAAAAACTCATTTCAAATTCGGCGCATTTCAAAGGCGATAGACGTAACAAGTTATTGTTTTTTTTTTTTTTTTTTTGTGAAACAGATCTGTTAATTTGCTTAAGGAATTAATACGAAACACTTTCTTTTCGCCAATAATCAAATTAACAATGCAAATTGACTGAAAACAGAGCAATAATTGTTATGTTATCGATAATGTATCGATATTTGCATAACATGAGAGACTTTTACTATTTGCTAAAAACACACACAACATTTGGAATGAGTCAGAGAATCAATTTTAGTTGTTGATTCAATTTTTTTTTGCGTTAGAGAGCAGGGAGTTGGAGATTTGTAGATTTCCCAGAATTTCTGCTCTTGAATATTCAGTTAGATGATTATTTACATATTCAATGTGTGTTTTGAATATGATAATGAATCCGTTCTCCTACGTCGGTTTGATTCTTGTCAATGTTTTTTTTTTGATAATATTACAATTTATCAACAAAAAATATATGAAAAGTACTTCCAAAAAGAAGCAACATGGAAAAGAATATGATTTGAAGACCGGAATGATATGGAAATCATAAAAAATAAATGTTTTGATGATCTTAATGCTCGTTTATGCTTAATAACCCAAAACGAATTCAACTTGGCATTCATATTTTTTGAACGAATAATCCTCAAAGATTTTGTTAGTCAGGTTTCGGTCTTTTTGGTAGATTTGTAGATGGATGTAGATATGAAGATATTTGTTCTCTAGCAAATTAATAGTTTTTTTTTTTTAATGAAAACGTTAAGCGTTTTTCAGCAGCTTGTCAAAAGATTTGTAGATCGGTGTTCTTCACACTGTTTTTTTCTGTTTTTTTTTTTTCGGTTTCTTCTGTCTTCTGTTCATCATCATCTTGATTGGATCGTGATGGCTTTTGCCTTGGATTTGGTCTATTCGTTATGCATAACACACAGAGCAGAAAAAAAAAAGCATTTAAACGCCCCAAAAAATACACAAAATATCATAATAATAAACATCGGAAAAAATCTCCTCAAGTCCGAAACCGAAACAAATTTATATGACACGCCCATTTGACAGTTGCGGAGTGATGTCTTCATAAAAGAACCAAACCGAAGCGAAGATTGAAGATTGAAGAGATGAGATCCAACTTCATTTTCGGAAACAAGTTTTAACGAGATCTTTTGATTTCATCATTGTTAAGGGGGGTTTTGTCGGTTTTCGGTCATTCTTTTCATATGATGAAAAACTGTTCAGATGTTCGACTTATTGTGAATAGGTTTTCAATAATAATAATATTTTTGGTTCCCATCAAAAATTATGACAACAAATCATAAATAATTAATCATTAGCAACAAGGAACCGAAACTTTGCTTTTTGAAAATTCCCCCAACCACTTTTAGACTCACACACAGAGAATTATTTTTGAAAGATCTGCATTCAAAATGAGGCTCCATTTTGTTTGATAAATGTGATAAGACCCCCAAAAACGGAACGACTAATTAAGCGAAGGTTAAACCAACAACATTCATTTGAACATTTGAACATTCGAACAGTGCATTAACATAACGAACGAACACTTGATGTAGAAGTGAGATGCGAGCGTGTGTGTGTGTGTGTGTGTGTGGGAAATATTCTCTTAAGAACTACGAACTACGACATGCGAACCACGAACTATGAACTGGAAGGCTCATTTATCAAAAAGCACACGCAAAATGCGTTGGCGCCTTCCAATCCATATTCGTAATTTGATTAGCTTAAGAGAGCGGGGGGGTGTGAGAGGACTTAACGATCACACTCTTTAACTGGTCTTCCACTAAAATGGACGAACGAAATGTCTTGCATATATCAAACGCTTTAACTTCCATGCATGTTTTACAAAAAAAAAAAAGAAGAAATATATTTTTATCGTATATAACGTTATGTATATTTATATATATATATATTTATTTATGCGAACACACACACACACACACATACGCACGCATTGAATAAAAAATCATTAAACTTAAACGCGTATGCTAATTTGATGATGGCGGTTTTCTAATTTGTTGTTTTTTAACACACACACATACACACACACACACATGAACACAAAAATACACCCTAACTGACCAACACAAACCAGATTTCTATACATTCGCCCTACAATGACGTTAAAGCCAAATCCCAAAAACAGTTACATCGTTTTTATTTTTATATATTTTTTTTGCAGATTATGAGCTTAGAAACTAAACTAAACTAAACTAAAGCTGAAGCTGCCCCAACAACCCAGCAACCTAAAATATTGATTCAAAACAACTCACAAATTGATGTTAAAAGCGGATAGTACACCATAATGATACCCTATACTATTTGAAATGCTATTAATTTGATGATTTGAGAACTTTTTCCATTAAATTTGTTATGGAATATTTGATTTTGAGCAATGGGATAACATTTTATTTTGACCTTGATGCAAACTTTGTTGAAAAGTTAACACTTGTGCTCATCTCGCTCGAGTAGGCAAAACATCCTAGCTTAACACACATTCCAGGGTATGGAAAACACACGCAATGCGCGCGCGCGTTGACAACTTGCTTCGTCGTCGTCGACGTCAACGTCAGCGTCAACGTCAGCGTCAACGTCGTTCTGTTCGCAATGTCCGCATCGGTTCGTTGTCCGGTTCGGTTGGATCTTCATTTGCGTTTTTTTCTTCTTCGCGTTTTTTTTTTTTTGCTCTTCGTTTTCTTCTTCTTCTTCTTCTTGTTCGTTTGCGTACGCGCGCGTTGGTTAGAGTTAGAGATGCTGCGACGCCGGCAGCGTCGTTGTTTTGTTGTTGCTGGGCTGGCATCTGGCATTATCAAAAGACGATATATAAGGAAACAAGATGGTGGCAGCGTTTGTATTTATTTGTTAGAACCTGTGCGCAACGCACCTCTTGCTGCGAGTCTCACCAGTTCCAACTTGCAGTTCGGCCTCAATCGCATCGAATCACATCGCATTGGGATACCCTGAATTTTTTTTTGCAACAAAACCCACACACACACATACACATAAAAACATGAAGAGTTTTGTAAGTTTCACAAAATAATCCAAAAAGAAAAAAATTTAAAATAAATTACAAACAATAATATAAGTGATAAGTGTTGCCGAAACGAAAGACAAAAGTGATCAAAAAAATATCCTTGGAATAAAAATACACAAAAAAATATTTCATTTTTGTTTAAAAAGTGCTTTAAAACTTCCATTTTTGATTGCATTAAAAGTGTACAAAGTGTTTTTTTTTTTTTTTTATTTTTTCCTTCTAAACATAAGACAGAGTCAGAGTTGAAAGTGTTGTCAAAGTGTTGTTTGTAGATTTCGGAAAATATCCTTTCCAAAAATCCTTTATATTGTATATCAAAACGAAGACTACATTTTGTACATAAATCATTTCCACATCGGCTTTTTTTGCCGGCTTGCTAATTAAAATGCTTAACACATTTAAATTGTACTCGCTAATTGGCTTCATTCACAATTTCTCACCAAAAAACACAGTTAGTACAATTTAACTGTGTTTTGGTGTTTGTACTCTCAATTCCACTCATTCAATAATGTTTGATATGAAAAAAGAGCGAAAGAGCGAGATAGTGAGCGAAAGGACTTTTGGGATAAATTTCCCTCACAACTGACAATTTCCCTCACAACTTACAATTTCCCTTTACACACTTATTGAAAGCGCTCTCTAACTGTAAACGCACAAAAAGAGGAGAGCACGAAAACAAATTATAGGCGCTCTAACTGTAAACGCACAAAAAAAGGAGAGCACGCAAACAAATTATAAGCACTTAAGACTTGAGAGCAATTCGAGGCTGACAGTAGACGCCCTCATAAGGCAAACATTGAAACAAAATCCCATTCAGATGAAATAAATCATAGCGCATTAGCAACAGCAAACAGTAAACAGCAATAACAACAACAACAACAACAGCAACAGTAGCAAAGAAGACGCGCGAGACTTGGCGGCGGCGGCGACACTCAAGGCAGCGCGCGCTTAAATACGCCATTAAATCGCCAGAAAAACGCGCGCGCGCGCGCACGCCGCAAACTTTTGATTAATTGCTGCTGTTTCTGCTTTTATAGATGCAATAAAAGTAAAAAATGAAAACATTTAATGCAAAAAACATCGAACAACTTGTGTGACACTTGGCACAGACCATCGATCGATCGTTAACACACACACACACACACACGTATACACATGCACACAAAAATTACCATATTTGTTGTTTTATTAACTTGTTTTGGCTGTTAAGTGACAGCATCGTTTATGGCTTGTCGTACAGCAAAAAAAAAACAGCAAAAAAATAGCATAAAAAAAAGAATAAAATATACATAAAATACTAATAATTTTATTGTTCTTCTTTCGTTCTCTCGTTTTTAGCTGCTTTTGTGCTTTGTGGCGCTGGCCTGTGCCGATGTTAAGCATCTGACAGATCGCAATCTGGATCTGTTCAAATACAATCCCAGCGATATCTATACCCTGCCCGAGGACATCGATGACGACAAGCCAGCTGTGCAGTTCAGCGGTGATGTGATGAAGGCCAAAACTGAGGAGCTACAGAACTACAATTCTGGCAAAAAGTTTAAACTGGCGTAAGTAAGAGATTAATTTGTAAAGAGAACAAAAACCCTTTCGCTTAGAGAGAGAGAGAGAGACCTTTTCAATAACTGTTAAATGGGAATTTAGCTTCATTTCAAAACCAAAAATATCCTTTAACGAAAGAGAGTTAAAGCTAAGAGAAAGCTTATATCAATAACTGTTAAATGGAAATTAATCTCAAATTGTTCCCAACTTTTACAGTTTGAAGACCCAGAACGGCATTGAGGTGAACAGCGTTGGCAAATTGAAGGACGATAAGACCTTTGTGGTTAGTGGCTCTTATTCGTTTACCGGTGCTGATGGCAAACGGTACAAGACCCGTTATACAGCTGATGAGTTCGGTTATCATCCCATCACTGAGCTGGATCTTGATATTCCCGAGTAAGTCGATAATGTCGCGAATAATGATACTGCAGTTTCTTTACATTATTATTCATTCACTTTTTAGGCCACAACCTTTGGCTAGCGCCAATCAGAAGCTGACCGTAGATCCCAGCAGCCTGTTGGGCAACAAGAATCGTTTCCAGTTCCTGCAGCAGAACCTCAATCTGGAACAGGGTGGACCACTGCGCGGTAGCGGACAGAGCGGTGATGATTATAGCTACAGCGCACCTGGTGCCTATGGCAGTGGAGCGGGTGCTTTGGATTCTGCCTATGGAGCCGGTAGTGCCTATGGACCTGGCAACGGTTTGGGTTCCGGTAGCGATAACGGTTTTGGTGCCGGTAACGGTTTTGGTGCCGGTAATCCCTTTGGACCCGGTAGTTTAGCTTCCGGTGGAGGCTCACATGGCAATGGATATGATTATGCGCCTCCAGCAGCACCATCTCGCCTGTATCTGCCCACGGCATAGGTTAGCTGAGAGACCCAAACCAATCCAAAACCCCACCACACTAACTCTCCCTACCACCCCACCCCACCCCAAGACAAAATCCTTGTATTTAGTTTTTAAGTGAAACTCCCCAACAGGCAATTTATTTTATTATATTATATATATATAATTTTTTTTTTATCATCTTTTAGTGTTATATGTATACATAAATATGCAAACAAAAAATAATATGTCCCCTTTTAAAATATATAGATAAATACCGCCCCCCCTCGTCCCTTTTCCCTTACCCCAACAAAAAGAAAAAATTCAAAAAAAAAAAAATCAAACAAATGCCAGTCAAGATATAAAAACGATGTAATTGAATATGACAATGAATCTATATATGATTATATATATGTATATACACTGAGTGATATTAGTAGTAAATAAAATGGCTAAACTAAATTCTCATTTATGTTATTTTTTGTCTGTCTGTATAAAATAGTATAAGAAGATTAAACATGTACACGCACCAGTGATACTAAACGGTTGGTGCATTGGCTAATTTGAGCAAGCAAAAAAGTATAGCATACTTTTTAGAGCGACCAAATTTTGATATTATATCAGCGGATTTTCAAGCATCGCCTCAATGCGTTCCCTTGCCAATGTGAATGCGGCCAAAACTTCTTCCAGTGTTTTCGTCATGCCTTCCCTGGACTTCATTTTCATATAGCTTGTATCCTCATAGGCATCATCCACATCGCTTAGATCCGTTTTCAAGCGATAGCCAAATTCAGTCTGTCGCTGTGTCACCTTTCGCATATGGAAGAGCAGAGTGCCCGTCGTGGTCATCGCCTGTGTTCGATCCTCCTCCAAGCGGGTGTGTATCAAATCCTCCCCGGATCGCCTTGGATTAAAGTATTTCACAAAGTCAAACAGCACTCGACCCCCGATGAAGTAGCGATTAAGTGCATCCAGCCAGTTGCCCGCGGGGCGAGAGCATTGCAGTTCCAATCCCTGGCAGTCCGTGACGGCAGTGGGCAGCGGTGCCAGCAGGGAGCAGGCAAAGTGTGTGTAACCCTCACAACGCTCTCGTTGCCATCTGTCCACACTGATCACCTCGAAGTAGATGTGGAACTGTTGATGCAACTCGAGCAGCTCCTCGGCACAGAGTAGGGTCAGTTGCCAACAGTGCCCGAGGCGGGCCACTTGCGCTGCTCCGCCTGCCACACAAGTGCTGGTGGCGCCACGCAACGGGAACCCGTCGTTGGGATTCACTGGCTCCAGTTGGGTGTTCCTTGGCGGTTGCATATAGTAGCGTACATGAATGTTGGGGTACTCGAAGTGTTGCGCTTCGCGCAGCTCCATCAGCAGGGTGACGCGTCGCATGCGTTTCGGTGGCGCCGCAAAGTTCAACATGCGACGCATCTCGGCGCTTTCCAGGCGTTGCTGTTTGAAGTGCTCCAACCACTCCAGCGATGTGGCACCTGCAGGTGGCAGAGTCAAAAGGGTCGGCACTACCGGAGGAAAGGGTTTGCGGATTGTTACCTCTTCAACGGGTTTCAGTGGAGTGAGATTCTCCAGGCCATACGAATAGAGTTGCCGGCAATCGTTATCGATTTCCACCACATAGTCCATGTCCTGGGCACTGCAATTGAAATCCGGATACACATACAGCACGCCCTCTGTCGGCCGGTAGCACAAGCTCGCCAACAAAATATCCCGCTGCAGCTGAGCATACACATACATCAACTGGCAGCCCTCGTCCAGGAGCTCACGTGCCCCAGGTGGCAGCTGTGCCTCGTCCATTAGCTGCAGATCCGCATTGATTAGCGTGTGGATGAGACAGGTGCGTGCCGTGAAGTTGGGATCCTCCTCGTAGGGTGGCGTAATCGATTTCTGAATGGATTCTTTGGCGCGTCTCGATTTGCGTAGACGCAGTTGCAGCAGTTGCCTTCTCGCCTCCTCCCGCGCCCTTTGGTAGTGTTGGTACTGCAGCTGCAGGACGTACTGTGCCCAGCGATGATAGCGTCGCTGCAACTGTGTGTGGCACTTGCTGGCATCCCCATATAGCTCCAGGTCGGCGCGACTAAAGTGCTTTTGCTGCCAGCCAATGGACATTTCGGCCGTTGCCCCATTGCATAGCTCCCGATTCCAGGCGTGAAACTCATCCTCAACGGGTTGATCCAAGGTGAGCGATTGTTGCGACTGCGATTGCTGAGATTGCTGGGAGAGCTGCGACTGTTGGGTAGATGAGCTGTTCGTGAGGCTGGCATCTCGACTGCGGGCGGAGCTATTGCTGGGTGTGTAGTACGTGTAGTAACTGAAATAGTTATTGCCACTCTGATCCTCGTACGGCAGGAAGATGAAACATTCGATGCTGCTGCTTAGATTATCGTCGGAAAATGGATACGAATTGGGGAATTGGAATGGAATTGCGCCGGGATATTCAAATCGCGGTACTGGCAGCCATTCGCTTAAATGGCGCAATTTGATTTGCAGTTGAAATTCGTTGATATTGCCGCCGACGTGATAAATGCCTGTGCGTTTAGGTACGCTGCCTTTTAACATTTTTGGTCACAATACGTTTTCCATTTGCATTTGCATTTAGCTTTGTTTGTTTAGTTTTAAATTTATTTTTGTTTTCAATAATTGTCGTTATGACAACGATATCACAATTCGATTATTTAACTACGCTAAAATAAATGCTATTTTGGTATTTTCTGTCAATAACTGGTCTGCTTATTTTTACGCGCGCAATGCTTAAATTTGAATTCTTGCCAACTTATAGATATTATTTAAATACACTTGCATAATTAATAACCATTTTTGCCAGCGGTATAATACAAATTGGGTGTTTTTTGTGTTAAGGCGTTTTGTTTTCTTAAAATGCCTAATGAATGCCAACAAAAATACCAAGCGTTAAATAAATCTTTTTGGTATTATTGTGAGTAAATACACAGGGCTGCCAACTGAGTTCAGAGTGTGCGCGCGCTCTTTCGAGTATGTGGCTGTTTATCTGTGTGTGTGTGTGTGTGGCTGATTGGTTATAAGCTTTTCCACTGCGCTTGCCTGCAGTGTTTTATCGTCAGTTGCTTTTCTCGCAGTCAGTTGTTATTTTGAAGCGCTGCGTGCTGGTCGTGCATTTAACGCGTTTTTCATCTATCCACGCATTTCAATATTGTTATATTGTTGTGAACACACATATTTCTCGTTACGTTACGGTTCGTCTTAAGCTGTTGATCATACATTTTTTTTTTGAGTTAGTTTTGTTTGTTTGTTTAACACTTCTTGTTCAACTTGCATTTTGTGGTTGCGCGCGCGCGCAATTAGAAAAGAAAGGAAAAGAAAAGCAGTGAAACAATTGCAACTGTTTGTAATAATTGCATTATTATTATTATTATAATTACTAGTTGACTGCTGCACTGTTCTGGTTTTATTTTATTTTTTTTGTAACTATTATAAGTGAAAGTGTTTTCTTCTTTTGATTAATTTTGTTTTGTTTGCAATTGTTTTTCTTCTGTTTCGTCGTGTTTTCTAATTGCCCTAAATACTATTTTTGCAGCACAAAACAACAACAACAAACAACAAATACCATAAATCATAAGCGACAGAATGCAGCAAAAGGCCGACGAGGTGAGTACAAAACACAAAAAAGGAATAGACAAAATTTAAGAGAGAGATCGCCGTTATGGGTCCTTGGCAACATTTGTGTGTGTGCTCACGGATCCTGTGCAACAATGTTGCTAAGCTCGCTCGCCTTTCTTTCGCCTTTCGACTGCTGTGCGTTGAACTCTCTTCTTATGAGAGCTCTCTTCTTTGCGGCGGTTTGCTTTTGCTATTACTACTATTGTTGTTTCTGCTGCTGCTGCTGGTGCTGCTGGTGCTGCTTCTGCTTGTTCTTGTGCCGTGACGTTCCATTGACTGATTCTGGAATATCATCCACACAGCAACAACAACAACAAACGGCCTCATTGTAAACCGTTTTTTTTTTCATTCGTATTTCTTCTGTGTGTGGTGTTTTTTTTTCTCTCGCTCTGTTGTTTAGCTTTTCATTTAAATTTATATTTTTTTTTGTGTGGCTCACGCGTGTTTTTTTTCTGTGTTTTTTTTTTTGTGTGTGTTGTTTTGTCCTCGCACTATTTGCACAGTTGCCGTACCAAAAAACCAAAAAAAAACGAAAAAATATATAAAAATTGGATGCTCTTTTTTTTTGGTTTTTTTTCTCTTTCAAAGCTTTTAACTGTGCTGCTGCTGCTGTGCAGTTTTGGCCTTAGCTTCAGTTTGCTTTCATGTTTCATGGCATTGTTTATAACTTCTTCTTCTTTTTCTTTTTGTTGTAATCTTTTTCTGTTGGCCGCAAAAGTCAAAGTCATGGCAACATTCTGTTGTTGTTGTTGTTGGTTTCAGTGAAATTTCTTTAGCGCCGCACTTTTCGGGAGATTTCTTTGCCCAACTTCTATTGTTTGCTTTGGCGTCTTCCTCTTCTTCTCCTTCTTGCTGTTGTTGTTGTTGTTTTTGTCATAGTGTCAACCCCAAGATGAGCACATAAAGATCTGAGATCCCAGAAGTGTGCCACAAGTGCCAAGTTCGATAAACAAACTCGGTTTGTGTCGACCCAGAAGTGACTGCGGCAACAACAACAAGTTAAACCGCTTTAAAGAAGCATGACTAATCGGATACCCTGTACTCTCGATTCGATTTTAGAGAGAGTTCTTTGCCAAAAATGTCGATTCATTTAAGTGAAAAATGTGTTTTTTTTTTTTAATGACACAAAAACATGTTTCAGTGCAGGGTATATTTATTGCCTGCTATGCCACACTTGCCATTAGCATTTAAATCAACAGCTGTTTTTGTTTTAACAACTCATTTAGCGATCTCAGACCGAAATAAAAAAACAATAACAATAAAAGCAACCAAACCAAAACCAAAAAAAAAACATAAATTGCCCAAGTCTCAGTTGCTCGCGCTTGAGATTGAGCTGAAATTAATGTTCATGAGCCAAGTTTAAGATCGAAAGACGGAACCAACCAAAAACAAAAAACAACAAAAACAACAACAACAACTGATGCCCGGTCTGGTCTGGTCTCAAATGTTGCATTTAGCCTTGCCTGTTGCAAGTAAAAGTCGAAAAACCTGTAGTCCGTAGTCCGTCACTCGACTGGTGGTGGGAGGGGGGCACATTGGGCGGTGGGGGGAGTGATCACAAACACAGAAGATGATGACTGTCCGTGACCCAAATAAATTGGTACTAAAATGAAAAAATGTTACAACAAGAATTACAAGCGAGAAAGAGAAAGAGATAGAGAAAGAAAAAGAGAAGAGACGTCAAAGAGAGAGAGACGACGACGTGGAACGAGAGGTGTGCGGGGGTAGTAATAGATAAGTTATATTTGAGTGTCAATTAGATGAGGATGTACCATAAAGATCTCTGTTGAAAACCGAATAGAAATTAAGTTTCTCATATTCAATTTGAATTTGAATTTGAAGCTGAACAAATTTGATTCGATTTGAGCATAATAAAATTTTGATATAACACCAATTTTGATGTGTAAAGTTCGTAAGATCTTTCAACTTAATAAATTTAATGAAAAACTCTTTTGATTTTCATTCGTTTTTGTTAAAGTTTTGTAATTGAAAGGCTTTTTACTTTGTCAAACTAAAGAAAAGTCTTGAAGAAAAGTCTTGAATAAATGTCGTGAAGAAAAGTCTTGAAAAACTAAGAACGAAGATTTTTGTAGACTTCTTCAATATACTATATTTTGATTTCAGAACTAAGAACAAAGAACTGATCTTTGTAAACTTCTTATTTAAAATAAAAATCTTTTTATCTCAGAACGAAGAACAGATCTTTAAAATATTTATATCAATATATCTCCAGTGTAATGTGTTAATTAATTCAGCTTAAACTTTTTTTTTTTTGCTTGTTCCTTATGAAATTGACTTTGAAAACGAAAAAAAACCGGTTAGAATTTTTGTTACTTTTTGTTTTTATAATTTTTTTTTCACAAATTTCGCTTTCAGCCGAAAAAAGCGACAAAAGTTTTTTTTCTTGCTAAACGACTCGTTGCAATTTTTCCTGTTTACATTTTCTTGGTTTTTTGTGGTTTTTTTTTTCTATTATTTCGTTTTCGCCGCCTGCCAATTGAAAGTAAAAATGACCAAAAAACAAAACCGGTCAAAAATGATGGAAAAAATAAAAATGCATACAAAATTGCAGATGCATTCGTCTAATGCCAAATGATAAGTTGAAAAAAATATCTAAATGAGGAAAGCAAAAATAAAAAAAAATGAAAATCATCTTTGAAAAAAACGACAATAATTAAGGCTAAGTAGCTTTAGCTAGAAGTTAAACAACTTAAGGGGAAGGGAAATGAAAGGAAAGGGAAGAGAAACACTTTGAAGATGGCAGCTTTGGCGGTAATCAAAGCGGAAAGCCCAAAAAAAACCTCGAAAATCTCCCAAACCCTAAAGCCAAAATCCAAGAAAAAAAGAAGCCAGAAAAAGAGTTAAGAAGAAGAAGCGTTCGTTTGGCGTTTCTGGAGCCAAAGGCGTATTGTTGGAGACCAAAAGAACTCTTCAAATACAAACTGTAATTACGTTCTGGAGTGGGATGCTAGAAGCTGAGAAGCAGGGATAGAGAAGGGGGCGAAACAGGGAGGGGAAACAACAAACAGAGACAAATGAAAAACGCAAATAGCAAAGACCGAAAAAAAAAACAAACAAACCAACAAACAAACAAAAAACTGCGCCAAACTCGAAAACTTGTCGCTTGGCGATCGTTGTGACTCGATGAGGAGAGGGTAAGGTAGGGGGAGGGGAGGATGGGTAGTAGTGGTAGTGACGAGAAGGAGCCGCGTCTGTGTGTAATGGGGAGTACAGTAACAACTTGAAAAGAAGGTGGAGGTCAATGCCTGGGTCAACGACACTTGACCCCCGCAAAATATGTAGCTTGTTGGATTCTTCTCGCTTCTTCTTCTTGGATCTGGAGAGAGAGAGAATCTGGGGGAACAGAATAGAAGAAGAAGAAGAAGCTCAAAGTGAATCGAGGTTGAGAGCATCTGTATTGAAGAGTTGGAACTGGAGCAGCAAGTAATATATAATCTATCTATCTTAATGTATGATATATTTAATGATTTTTAATAAGTACATTAGACTTAAGTTAGGAATATATAAGAAATATATACTCTTAAATCTATCTGAGATCAAAAAATATATACTTTATGATCTTTAAGCTGTAAATTAGACATAAGTTAGGAATAGTTTTAACTAAGAAAGTAAGAAAGTTAACGGAAACTAGATTAGATTCCAGATTCTAATGAAGGTTCAACTGTTATACGACCTAACTGTTATATGCCCAAACCCAACCCATAAATGAGCAATTACGTATATTTAACTTATGCATACTAAAAACTCATACTCAATTGTGTAAATTCCCTGAGAAAGTTCCCCCTTTTTGGTATCGTATCGGAAATTCTTTCAATAGTTTCTTCTGAGAAATACACACACACAATCTTTAACGATCTTCTACTACTTCCGGGGGGAATTTTTGACGGCAACTTTCGACTGCATTTCGATTGCACTGAGATCGTTTTGGCTATATGATCAGAAACAATGGCAGATCGTAAATATGACTATGAATAAGACGCTATGCATCATAAATTTCACCCAAGTCTCTGTTTGTGTTGTTGTCAGTTCTGACAATGAACCCATTTTGTTAAAAAAGATGATTTCAAAAGAGTTACGAAATCAACAACAGTAAATAAAAAACCTTTAGAGTTATAATCAAAACATGAATTATAATAATAATGATATCGTATATAAACCCAAAACCTTAAGCTTGGTCATAATATTCAAATATGAATAAGCGGGTGTTAAAAAGTGAATGTTTTTCGGTGGTTTATATGCATATAAGACGGTTAACAGTTAGACGAACAACTTGCCTCGCAATGAAAGTCTCAACTAAACTAAGTTAGGAAAGAAAAAAAGTATTTCTTATAAGCTCGATTCGGTAGCAAAATGCAATCGTTTTTTTTTCTTTAATGAATTGTGGCAACACTTAACGCGATTTACCGTTGCATCGATCGAGCCGAGCAATCGACCGACTGACTTAATAGTTTTTATAGTCGATTTTATAATACTTAAATCAATTTGCCATCCAACAACAACATCAAACCATGTCAACTCAATCATCAAAGTGAAAGAAATCGTCACACAGCGAATTGCTCGCGAGATTATCTCATGCGATGCGATATGGTATTTCGGTATTTTTGGTAGTATTTTGGTATTTGGTTGGGTTCAGGTTGTGTTGTGTTGTGTTTTTTCGGGGTTCGTTGTCGTTGATTGCTAGTCAAAAGCATAATTGCTAATAAATAGTCTGCAATTAGTAAATGATTTCGATTTTCTGTGTGTAAGACTCTCGAACCGTATGCTATAATTTTCGGTCTGTTTTTTTTTTTCGGTTTTTTTTTTGGTTTTTTGGTTTATTGATTCACGAACTGTGATTATAATTTTTGATTGACGCAATCGCTGGCAAAGCTACGGAGAGAGAAACATAGACATAGACAGAGAGAGAGAGAGAGACAGAGAGGGAGATAGTTTTCTTAAGACATGCCACATTGATAAACAATATATAGTATTATTATTTTGGGAACGTGCTCTGATTTGATATGATAAAATGTTTTCACGTAAAATTCTTTGCTTCTTCTTCGGATTTTTGGTTCTTTCGAGTTTTCGAGTTATTTAAGCAAAGAATAATGAAAAAAGTTAGTTATTTTTGTATTTCGATATTTGTTTTTGAGATGTTAATAAATTCTTTTCTGCTTCTTCGGTTTTTGGTTCTGTTGAGTTTCGAGAAACAAAAACGAATGATAGAAAAAGTTAGTTATATTTGTGTTTCAATATTTAATTTTGAGATGTTTTTCCCTAAAAACTTGTTAATATTTTCTTGGGATTGCTTTGGGTTTTTCGATTTTGCTGAAGCTTGTGAACGGATTTTTTATGTGTTTGGGTTTTGAGTGCATTTTCATTGTTGTAATGCGATTTGATTAGTTTCGCGTGATGATTGTGATGATCTTTTGCGCCTACTTTCCATACACATACTCAATTTTAATGGGAGTCGAATCGGAGTTGAGGCGAGTCGAGAAGGTATTGTATGCAAAAATACTTGAAGCTAAGCTTGAAGACCGAACCTGCCTCAATTTATTATTATTATTGTGTTTCACATCTCTCGAGAGTATATATCCGAATTTGCATATTAACCTTAACCTATTGGCACACACACACATACACAACATACCTTTAGGCACACACACACACTCACACACACACACACATGCACACACACATGTACATACTCTCTCTTTCAATTAGTTATACCTAGGAGCTTTGGGGCACCTGTGCGTTTTCTCCCCCTCCCCTCCCCACCCTCCACCGAAACCAAATTGCATTCACAATATTAGTTTGTCTTTGAAGTAAAAGTATCAATTAGCGGCGGCAGGGCAAACATATTTCTTGGGGGGTCTGGGAGTTAGACAAAGAAAAAGAGACAGAGAGTGAGACAGAGCGAGAGCGAGAGAGAAAATATTTCTTTATTATTTTGTGCTAATTTTATAATTTGTCGCTCATTGCATACAAAAGCTGCATTGTTATGCTTTTACTTTTTTTCGCACATGGTATATTGACAGTACAGTACAGTAAGTAGTAGGGTTGCCACCCCCTCCTTGTCGTCTGCATTGAATTTGAATGAAAGTCAATGACAGACGTTCGCGCGACAAAGGTAACCGCCGCCGCCTTCGTCGCCGTCGTCGTCGACGCCAAATCAAAAGCGTGTCGCATTTTCCATCATCAAATGGCTAACAATGCGCCCCGAAACTCTCGTCACTTTCTCCAATTGAATGGGCCACAAACGATATGCGATATATGATCATGATCATGATGATCATTATGATGATGATGATATATGGCATTTGCTATATGCCATTTGCCATATGGCAATGCAATAAGCTTGTTGAACGTGCGCAATAGAAACCCTGCCCGGGCCCGGCTAAATCGTAAATACTTCTAGATACGGTCGCGACCGGCACTATATAAGTCAAGGTTTCCAATCGATGTTGATCGGACATTGTGATATCGCTTATCATTAAAGTGCATTAGTTCACTTTTGCAGTGGCAGTTGCAGCACTAACATATGGTATTGCCTACACAACAACACACACACACTTGTCTTGTCATACCTGGCCTATATTCCATCCATCAATGTCATATGGGGGAGCTAATTAGCATATTGTGTATATATTATTTGCAAACTTGTGACTCAAAAAGTGGAATGTGGGGCTTAAAATACGATTATGTGAACTGTTATACAACTGTTATACGGCTGTTATACAACTGTTATACACTCAGTGTATAGCGTTTTTCCATACAATTGAGCAGTATTGAGTTCCTTTTTACATGCCATAACTCATTTTGCTCACTATCTTATCAAATTATCATCTATGGGGCTATGGATTTGGAAAAGGATTAACTACTGTTATTCGGTTTGGTAAAACCAGTCACTAAGTGCACAAAAACACATGCACATAAGTGTTAAGTGCATGAAATTGTACCAAGAACGGTCTTCTTCTGCCTTGTACTCTACCACAGCTGTTATACTTACCTAGCTAAAAGTCTGGAATGCATACTATAAAAACATATGTTTTTCTGCTCTCTTCCCCGTTGTCAATGTCTGTCAATGTCTGTTCTCCCCATTTACCTTTTTTAGTACACATTCCAAATTGTGGTTTTTATCTAATCAGAGTTTCAGTATTAGTCGAAGTCGAAGTCATTTCTACTTAAATCTACAAATACATATGTCGGTTAACAAAAATGGTTAACTATAAAAGGGAAAGAAACGATTTCTCGATTTATGATATATCAATTATAGAAATGATTACAGAAAAGTGAGCAAGAAACACTTACTTACTAAGTGGATGAGTTCATGTCTCTGTAATGTTTTTTTTTATTAGTAATTTTCTTGTCTTTTGACTTAAGTTCTGGTTGGTTTTTACCCGATAAGTGCCATAATTTATAAGCGTTAACAATCTATGAGTCAGTGTCGCAAAAAAGTAGTTTTGCCTGAACTTGAAACTCAGCCATAACCATCCGTTTGTATGTATTGTGTGCTCACAATTTGTTTTTATCGATAACAAAATGATAGCTGATAAGGCTGATTTAGGCATTATCAGGTGTAGATTTCCACACACACATACATACATATACATACAACGGCGCCAGGCAAGTTCTATCTTCTTCACACACAAATATACCATTTAACCATTGAATACTTTTCTGTGTAAATACAGTGTTTACTCAACAAATGGAACGTATTTTAGTTGGTTTATCGATAAATTCCTCAAATCATTCTTAAAAGTAATGTTATAAGTGGAACGGAGGCTTAAAATACGATTATGTGAACTGTTATACAACTGTAATACGACTGCCATTTCAAATACAGCTTGAAGAAAGCAACTCTTAACTAACTCACTTTGTAATGAGTACAAAAAAATCCCATTTTTCCCTTAAGTTCTTAACCATTTCACTGTATAATTAGCTATAAATGATTATATGTGTGTTTGAATAACTCTCTGAACCATTTGAACTTTATATATACTCGCACTCGCACTCGTACTCGCACTTGTTGAGATAATAATAATATGACTGAACCAGAACCCAGAGCACCCAGCACCCAATACCAACAACACCCATTGGCGGTACCACCAACACCGTCGGGGCAGTACCAGCATGTAGTATGGCGCACCTGCGCCACGAACTTAACAGAGTGAAGGCGGCGAGTGAGGGGAGGCGGGCGAAAATTAGAGATAAGATACTTGATTTTTTTTTGCAGCCACTTTGCCTTTTTACCAATTTGTTGCCATTTGTTTTGTGTCGACAACAACAACAACAACCCAACAAAAAACCTAATTGAAATGAATTGAAAAATGTTCCGTCCCTGAATCCCAGTTTTTTCTATGTTTTTTTTTTCTGATTTCTATGACTCAGACTCAGACTCAGTCTTTGAGAGACAAAAGCGACATGCACTCAATTCAATACTACTCTGGCGTATAACAGAATATATATATATATAGTATAACAGTATGTGTGTCATCAGACGCATCTATTTTAGGCTATTTGGCAAACAATATTTGCGCGTTAGATAAGCAAAAAAAAAAACAAAATAACAAAAACTGTATTGAAGCAATCAGGAAATTGCCACCAATCAAAAAGTATATCATACTCTTTTCACCCTTTCACTCTGAAACTCTGTTTTTTATCTCTCTCATATACTAATGTAGTTAAATTAATTTGATTGCACTTGAAATATGTGTAAATATTGTGTCAATATCAAATAGGCTGAAATACGAGCTTTTGGGTTTTAGGAGAAAGGCATTAGATCATTTTTGGATAACAAGTGTTAAGGTTTCAATATTTTCATCATCAAGTTTCTTTTCGAGTATTTTTAGGTGTGTTTTTTGCTGATGTCTGATATGTTTTGTTAAAGGAATGTTTTCAGAATTTTACATGAACTTCCAAATTGTGTTCTTTCTTAAATATCTTTAAGTAAACTTCTACTTCTTAAGGTAGAAGTATCTTAAGGTGGAAGTTTCTTAGGTAGAAGTGTCTTTATAGTAGAACTATTTTAAGAAAGAAGTGTCTTAATGTAGAATTTTCTTAGGGCAGAAGTGTCTTAAGGTAGAAGTATCTTAAGGTAGAAGTGTCTTATGGTAGAAGTATCTTTATGAAGATGTTTCTTAGGTAGAAGTATCTTAAGGTAGAAATATCTTAATGTAGAAGTATCTTAATGTAGAACTATCTTCAGGCAAAAGTGTCTTAAGGTAGAAATATCTTATGGTAGAAGTATCTTAAGGTAGAAGTATCTTAAGGTAGAAGTATCCTTAAGCTTAAAGTATATTGTAAGGTCTAAGAAACGAACTCATAGACAAAAAGAAACTTAATCATATGCTTAAAACTTCACACTTGAAACACTTTACTTAGTTTGTTTGAAATTTCTTCTTTTTCAACTGGTTTATTCTAACCTCCCATCAAAAGGTTATATTCGGTCATATTCGGTCATTTGCTTTAGCCGATTGTTGATTGTTGATTACAATGTTAATAAGAGAGTGACTAAAGATGTTAATGATGATAATTTCTCACATATTTTTTGATACTTTTATATACACATTTTTTTAACACCTCTCACATGACATGAGGAAATACAAATTTTGTATAATTTGGGGAGTTGATATTTTTCGAAAAATTTGTTAACAAGTGAATGTTTTTTTTTGTGGAGAATTGATTGTCATTAACAAAATGCAATCTAATGTGTGTGTTTGTGTGTGTGTGTGTGTGCCATTTACACATTTGCCGCAACACTTCCGCTGCATGTGGCAGGTAGAGGTGGCATGTGGCAAGCTGGTCATTTGTGAATGGATTGTTTTGTCGTCTTTGTCTTTGTTGTCGTTGCTTTGTTTAACGGTCATCGTCGCATATAATATACACTAAGTAGCGCCATCATCATCATCATCAACAACAACATCATCATCATGACGATCATTATCATTATCATGATTATCTTCATCATCACAGCACAGTAACATAAATATAACACAAAGAGACAGAAGCAGCGACAAACTGGGAAGTTTGCACTTATGGGTTTTGCAATATGTAAACTTTACAAACTGAACACAAATCTAGATACAAATCTACTAAGATACAAATCTATCTAGATACAAATCTATCTGTCTCCTGTTGTTTTTTGAAGACGCGTAAATCTTTAGCATTGTCATCTTGAGGCGTTTTTGCCATTTGCGCTTCTGAAAGCGTGGGAAAGACGTGTGAATAAAAGTTAAAAGTCTTCTCATGTCCGACTGTTATACTACACTTTGACTACATTTGTTTAAATTAGCTTAACTTAAGCAAAAATAATAAAAGAAGTAAGACAACAAAATATAATACTCATTATTGGACTACTTAAGCTGAGTTTTTTGTTTCTTCTTCTTCTCTCTAGTTTTTTACAGTCATGGTAAATTGAAAATTGTTTGGCTTATTTAAATGTTACGCTTTGGGCTCGTTTTGCTTGCGTTTTGGGTGATGTTTAGTAGAGTGTAACTAGAGTAAGTAGTAGTGCAGTGTAGTTGTTGTTGTTGTTGTTGTAACATGCTAAACGACTAACAAAATTGATCTGCTTTGCACGAGTTGGTTGGTTGGTTTGGATTGGATTGGTTGACTGTACTACAAAGCGGTTGAAAATGCTTGAAATGTGTTATACAACACTTAAGACAACAATTTAATGATTGCTTAACTATCAGTAATAGAAAAATAATAAGAAAACCGAGCTCGAATAATTGTTAAATAAGTGTAAAATGTGTCTGTGATACTTATGATTGTTATACAACTGTTATACGGTTAATTGAGAAAATGTTTATGCTGCAAGTAATTCTGAATTTATGTTTTGTTGTTTGTATTTATAGTTTATATAAATATATCAACTGTTATACAACTGTTATACGGTTAATTAAAAAAATGTTTATGCTGCAAGTAATTCTGAATTTATGTGTGTGTTTATAATGTATATAATACTGCTATGCAACTGTTATACATCTGTTATACAACTGTTATACACCTTACAAATACTATTTTTAGCTTGTATACAACAAATCTTTTACCACTCTTTTACTCCCCATACAATGTATGCATCTCTTTCACATTGTTGGGATTAGAGTGTAGACGTGGGTGAAAGGCATCGCACACAACACACACAACACAACACATACACATAACAAATTTACATGCCACAACATAAACACACACACACACACACAGACAGCCAGCCAGATAGCCTTTCACAACACTGCGCTCCAAACGATAATAATGATGATAATGGTTATGATAATGATAATTGTTATGAACATGCCAAAGCAAACAGCAGACAGAAGACACCAGACAGAAGACAAACTTAAAAATATGATGCTCATAAAGTGCAGTTGGCATGTGTTAAAGATGTCTAAACAGTTTATACCGCTAAGCAAAGCCGCTAAATGTCATAAAAATGCAGCACATTACCATTTTCATCTACTTCATACTTCTTCAGACAGAAGAGACCTGAGAAGAGACCTGAGACCTTGCTCTAATGATGGTTTTGTGTAGTCTTTAGTCTTCAGTCTACAGTCTACAGTCTGTCTGCCAAGCCGTAGTTTGACCATCATTTTCATTCATTCACCGAAATGAAACTCCCATTCATGAGCTACCAGTTTAGTTTGCTTTGGAGGGGGTGGGGGTCTGGGGGTGGGAGTTTAAGTAAGTTAACCGTTGTTTAAGATCCACTCTCAAATTACCCAAAATACACAAAAAAAAAAACGAATGCCGTTAGCTTAAGACACTCAAGCACTTAAGCCGTTTTGTAGTAGTTGTATTATTTTGTATTACTTGATATTATGCTCGAAGACTTTCCCAAATAAACCAAAAAAAACGAAAAACCACACCACTTTTGATTATAAACTAAACTGGCTAACTGTCACTTGCCCGCCCCCCTGGCGGCACCAAATTGCATACTATGATACTAGTTTAGTTGCGAGTTGGAGTTGAAGTTGCGAGTTGAAGTTTACTATTTGGCCTAAAGTGCTTACAGAAGAAGTTGGTTTCACTTTTGCATTAATGAGTGGGTTGACAATCTTAACTCTCTCTATCTCTATCTATCTGTCTATCTCTCTCTCATTCTTGATCTATTGAAGAGATTAACATTCACTTTAAATATTGTTAAGAACTCGACTTAAGTTTATGATGATTGTGAGAGATTCTCCTCTATCTTCATCAAACTTTTCCCACAGCTTTGTTTGGGTTTCCTGGGAAACTCTTAAGATCATAAATATTTACTAAATATATTTAATAGTTAAACATAAGCCAGTTCTATGAGGAACCCATTACTCAAACTCTTTGAGTCTTGAGTCTTTTATTTACTTTTTTCCAATACCTTGGCCTGAAACTCAAAGTCAAACTCAATTAAGAGTCAATAGTTTTGAGTTGAGACTGCATTCAATATAGTTTTGCTTGTTTACAGATCTATCTGTATCTATATATGTGTGTGTGTATCTGTATCTGATGAGAAGTGACAAACGTGCCGCAAATATTTGCCATTTGCCATTGTTTTTTTGTTTATTGAGTTTTGTTTCATTTTCGGGCAACATTTTTCAATCAAGAACAAAGGCAAAAAAAAAAGCAACAACGTTTTAATTACAAGACAAACAACAACAAAAACAACAACAAAAACAACACAAACAAGAAGCGGCCCCAAAAAAACATGGCAATTATCAAAGAGATACGTCTACATTAGTTAGACCCAAGACTTGCTAGTATCTGTATCTCTGAGTATCTCAGGGTGTTGTGTATCTGTATCTGTATCTTTTACGTGCTTCATGTAGCGTAGCTTTGGGCCGCCGCCGTAGTTGTTGTTGCCGCTTGATGTTGCTGTTGCTGTTGCCAATAATGAAAAAGCGCGCTTCAAGTTCGCAAAAGACACGCAAGACACATTGCATCTCAGAGATGCAGACAAAAAACAAAATGTATCTAGATGCGTTTTTGCTTGTTCTTCTCTTCTTCTGCGTGTCAATGGCCCAGGGCAAGTTATTGTTGTTGTTATTGTTGTTGTTGCTGTTATACTTGTTGCACTGATGTTATATTATATATATATATGTATATACATGACATAATGTGAACGCCCGTCTTTTTCTTGTTGTTATGGTTTTGTTTTTTGTTTTGTTTGGTTGTTTTTTTTGTTTTTGTTGTTTGTTTGTTTCTTCTTCTTACAGTCAGTTTTCTCAGTTGCTCAGTTTTGCCCCTTTTTTTTTTTTTTTTTTTTTTTGATATGCCGGGCACGTTTTCTGGGTTGCCTGACCTCATCGGACATTGGCATGCGTTATGCTTGCTTGTTGTTGCAGTGGGTGAGTTTGTTGCCTATGTCTGAGTATGTATGTGTGTGTGTGTGTGTGTAAGTGCTGGTTAAGCTGGTGTGACATAATTTTGATTTGAGAAAATCTCTTTAAAAAAGGTTTTGTGTAACTTTGTGTCACTTTCTCGAATCAGTACTTAGGGGAGTTGTTATACAATCGCATACAATTTGTCATGCTGCTTACTAGATTGCATTGCAATGCGTCTTAGATCAGTTGGGGAAAACTGTTATACTTGGGTATTGTGTTAAAGTTTAAAGTTTTAAGTATTTTTGTAAAAATTAAACTTAATAACAATTTAAAAGAGTTTTATTAAACTGTTATACAGCTGTTATACAACTGTTATACATAATTAATATTACCCACTGACTATTAAAAACACATAAAAACACTCTCTTGAGCTTAATTGAGTGAAATACGAAAAAGTTAAACTGTTATACATGTAAAAAACGCACACCCAAATCGAGTTTAAGCAAATTAAAATTATATTTACGTTATTAACACACTTTGTGTGCATTATAGGTGCTTATGACCAACTGTTATACAAGTGTTATACTATATGAACACACATACACAACACACCTCAATTGACAAAACACTTTAACTTGATGTCTTGGGCATACCCTAACTAGATTAAAGAGCTCGCGTCATCCAAGAGCACTTAACCTGATGACCTAACCAACAAACGAAGGAACCAATTATACCAATATGTATGTACGTCCTTGTCCTGTCTGTCTGGGCACAAGAAGTCACAAATCAATGGGTAAACACACACAAGACACACTGTGCTGTGATTATTGCTTTTTGATTCGGCCAGGTCACGCAGTCTTGTCATGCCAAAAAAATAAATGACCCAATCAATGTTTGTATATGGTATGGTATTATTTCCTTTTTTTTCTATCAACGCCCGTTTTTTTTTTTTTCCTCGCTTATCGCGAATTCATTGCGGTAAATACCAAACCATTCAAACCAACCTGACTGACTGCGTCGTAGTTCCCAATGCCGTTCAAAGTAACGAAGAGATAAGAAAATACAAAAAAAAAAAACAATATATACTTATTTGATTTTGAAGTAACTTTAACTTAACTAAAACAATAACTAAGCAACCAAAGTTTTTTTTTTGGTTCAGGCATTGCGCAAAAATTTCCAATGAACTAAATTAGTTCAGCTGTCAGCCTCAAGATCTCTTTTAGAGCCCCCCCTCCCCCTTTGGGTAATATTGTTTTAACAACTCATAAACATATATCTATAAATACACATATTACACTTGCCAAAAAAAACTATCTACTTACTATATGATGTAACTAAACTTAAGTTTGTTGAAAGAAAACTCAACTCAAATAACAGAATTGAAAGAAACTGAAATCATATTTCGACACTACTTGAAACTATCTTTCGCTCAGTGTATGTGTGTGTGTGTGTTTCAATTTTCTTTTCTCGGTTTTGTTTCTGCGCTTTTGTTTGCCAATTTGTCAGTTTGTTAATGGTTTAATGGTTCGCCCCGTCAAGACGTGACTTTGTTGTTGTTTCTTTGATTTTTTGTTGCAGAAACTTCAGCTAGGAGATTTGTGTTTTTTGGGGCCACCGCGACCTATCCATGCAAAATATTACTATGCTTTAATAACAATAATCGTAATAACAGCAATAACGACGTCGCAGTCGCAGTCGCAGTCGCAGTTGACGTCGGGCCGTATAACGGTAATTTGTAATATGCGCCATTCGCCCCATTGATATGGCGTCATAATTGACACATGCTCCGAGTGCATCCGCCTCAGATCAGTTGAGAATTGAAACGAAACGAATTGAAACGAATCGATCGAATTAAAGAGATCGTTGTTGTTGTTGTTGATCGAGAGGATTGATTGTTGATCGTTGTTCCGTTGAGAATAGATCACGATTTATACACAATAAACTGGGTCGATCGCATGAACTGCGCCAACTAATATACTATATATACATATATATATTTGTCTATATCTATGACAATGAATTTGTATCTGTTGTTAAAGTTATTTGCTGAAAGAAAACACTTGAGGAGGTGTTGATTTCGCGAACAGAGAGAACTGGCATAATCTATAAAGCGATACTGAGGCAAAACTAATGATAGGTAAACTAGCAAATGTTCTAGATAATACACTAACAAACTCGAGGTATAGTATGATTACATACAATGTTTGCAAAAACACATAAAACTTAACTTAGAATAAATAAAAACAGAACAGAAAATCATTTTTTGAGTTCTTTTTCTCAAAAGAAATATTAATAATTCCGTTTCTAACCTTAAATCGCATTTCAATAACTTGTTTACCGTTAGTTTTGTCTAGCCAGCACCAAGGCCATTTTGCTCTTTAGAATTGTCAAAATGAATGATTATTAGCCGATAATCTTGAAAAAGATAAATGAGTGAGGAAAAGTTGGTTTGGAAAGAGTTGGGAAAGTGCGCTAAAAAGAAAGAAATATTAAGTAGAAGAAATGATATTCAACTAAATGTTCTTGACGTTGTCGCCGTCGTTGTCGTCGTCTCTGTGACAGAAGAGGAGAAAACTGCAGAGAGTTAACCGTTATTCAGTGCAGCTCATTTCATTTCATTCGTTTCGTTAGAGAAGGTGACGAAAAGAGGATGAAGAAAGTGGGTGGAGTTCCAGTTGTTGTTGTTGCTGTTGTGTTCGTTCCAAATGGCAGTTAAAATCAACAAGCACTTCAAATGATTGCTGTAAAAGAGGGCGATGCCACGCCCATTCCACTTTGTATTTGTGTTTTATTGTCATGGCATCCTTCCATCAACATTTTATTTGCCTTAAATGTTATCAGAGGCTCTGTAACTGTAACTGTTACTGTTGCTGTTACCGTTACTGCTGATCCAAATGCCTTGCAGGTCAAAAATCTCATATTACACGCCCCCACCCCCCTCATCTTTTCTACTTCTTCGTCTTCGTCTTCGTCTTCTCCTTAAGGTGCTCTTGCATATCAATTTGGCATTGTAGTAACTTGATGTTTGTTTTTGTTATTTTTGTTGCTTTTGCACGCTTCGCTTCGATTGCAGCTTCGTCGCTCCGGTCACTAAGATGAAAAAAAACAACAACAAAACAACAACACGAACAAAAACCAAAACAAAAAACGTTAAATGAATTGCCCCAAATACGTGTACAAGTGTTGTTGTTGGTACTACATTTTGACGCGCTGCCGTGCTGCCATCATCAAATATCATTATTAACATTAACATTAACATCATCATCATCACGTTTTAAGAATCATTATGAAGATCATGCTAATGCGCAAATCACTCGCCTGGAAACGTTAGCCCAAACTCGAAAACGACTCAAACAGCAACGCTAGCTGAGCTGCCAACGTCAACGTCAACGCCAACGCCACTGCCAGTGTTGCCAACTTTTGACGCAAATTAACAAAACAGCTAGTTTTTGCGGGAATAAAATAGATTAGTTGGATTAGTATTGCATTTATAAATCATAAAAAATTGCTTAAATGCACGAGTACAAATTTTCCACATCAAAACAAAAAAAAAAAAACTATTACACAGCGAACATTTAAAACGGCTACGATTTGATTTGGAAGCAAAAAAAACCAAATGCAATTGGTAACTCTGTTTAGTTGTTGTTGTTGTTATGCCGTTGCTGATGCTAGAACTGGAGCACAGGCTTTTGGAGAGTGTAAAGGTGCTAGAGCGTGAGAGAGTGATGAGAGCGTGTGAGCGAGAGCGAGAGAGCGCGCGTGCAGTCAAGTCACGGTCACGTTTTTCGTCACGTTCTTGCTGTTGTTCTTGTACTATATACAACAATTCTTCGTTCTTGTTGCTGCTGCTGCTGCTTTTGCTGCTGTTGTTGTTGTTGCTAATTTGCTCTTGTGCTTTTCTCTGTTTCTGCTGTTTCGTCGTGTACTTGGCGTTGTCGGCTGCTGTTGATGCTGCTGCTGTTGCCGATCGTTCAGCACATTTTGCATGGACACAAATGTGTCTCTGGCGCTTAGTTGTTGTTGTTTATGTTTCTGTTGTTGTTGTTGTTGCTGACCCCGGTAACATGCAAATGAGTTCAGCTTAGGCCAGCGACTTTGGTTCGGACTTGCGCTCGCCCAATTGCCGTTATGGCAAATACATGCAGAAATAAATATGTACTACATATACAAAACAAAACAAAAGAAGTTGCGGTAAATTTGCATGTAGATGATGAAGTGGTTGGTGGTGGACAGAGGGAGAGAAGACAACAGTAGTAGTAATAACAACAGCTGTCAAGTTGGCAGCTGCTGCCATTGCACTTTGCAAGTGATGTCTTATCCGCTCTCTCTCTCGCTCTGTCGCTCTCTCTGCGTATGAGTTTTGGTGGTTTGGCTGCAGTTGCTGTGACATGTTGCCAACGACTAGCAACTTGTTGCTGGCAAACATCAATACTTCCGTTTTGTTCAAGCATTTTGGCCAGTGAAAACGACAGTTTTAGCGGGTTTTTTTTTGTGTTTTTTTTTTAGCCTTGTTGTTGCTCCAGTGCTCATGTTGTTTGTTGTTTTCGCGTGTTTTGCGGCTTAAACGCACAATTAAGTGAAAATCTGCATCGAATTGCACACAAAAAATTAACAACAACAACAAAATATTTGTAAGCAAATTGCTTCTTTTTTTTGCTGTTGCTGTTGTTGTAACTATTTTTAAGTTTGAAGACTTGTCTGCCAGAGTAGCTCTGATTACTTAGTGGCTCTAAATGCTCGGTAAACCGACATCCGACAACGGCGACGACGATTTTGCTGCCACTTTCTAATGCGACACAACAACAACAACCCAAGCAACAACAACAGCAATGCGGAAGCAACAGTCTACAGTTGACAACGCACACCCACACACATAAAAGACACACACACACATTTTAAACACTCGGAAAAGAGTCAAAAGCCAATGTTTAAAACTACAACCCCTTCACCTTTATCAACCCCCTCTACCCCTTCTCACCCTCCCACCTTTCCCTGTGTACTTTTGTGTGTGTAATGATGCACTGACCCGAAAAAATTGTTGCAAACATAAACCCATTTCGTCTCCATCTCCCGTCTCTCCCTTCCACTACCTTCATTACTTGGTAATGTTCTGTCTCTCTCTCTCTCTCTGTCTCTGTCCCTCTCTGTCTTTGCACATTTGTTGTTGTTGTCAGCCACATTTGTCGCCGGCTGCGTTTTAAGCCAGCAACAAATTGCATTTAATCAGCCACAAACACACAAAATTGCAGGAAGAATTCTTTTTCCCCCTCTAAACCAAGACCATGAGAAACAAAGAAGAAAGAAAGATCTTAACTGCTTTTGCTGTTGTTGGCAACAGTTGTGGCTAATTGACTTGTCATTTGGCCAGCACAATCATGATTAGTTTTAAGCTAAGGCCAGGCCACAAACAAACATATATTTAATAAGAGTTTTCCCCGGCTAACGGTGCAGTGTTGAAAAACGGCATTACAAATTGCACTTCTTCGCTTTATGGTTACTTTATTTGTTCTCAGCTTAGTCAAAGTGATGAAAAAATGGTTGAGTTTAGTAACTGTAAAGCTTGCTTACTTCTTCTTCTTCTTGTTAACCTAACATTTGGTTTCTAACAAACAAAAACATTAAACATAAATAGTGTTGAGTAAGTTTTTAGTTTTAACTCTTGTTCCTTTCTACACAGACAGAAAGCATATGTTTCTTCTCGTATCTCTCTCTCTTTCTCTCTTTCTCTGTCACGATCTCTCTCTATCTCTTTCTCAGTCTTTCCCTCTCTTGTCTCTGTCTCTCGCTTATATCAGTTTTTAACTTCTAAGGTTTCCCCGTTTTGTTTGTTGAACTCTTTTTTTTTTGTTATAAATGTTAATAAATGAATTATAAGGCTTTTTCACGACCTTTTCTCCGCACTTCACTTCACTTCAATCATCCCATCCTAACCTTTCCACCCACACACACACACACACACATTCACGCATATTGTATTACACACAGTTTACTTAACCGCATCCGGCTACAAAAGCAACAACAACAACAATAACAAAACGGACTTCCCATTTTCATTTTCATTTAAAACGTTATTATTTCTTTTTTTTTTCCATATTTTTTTTATATTTCTTTCATATTTCATATTTATTTTTTGCATGTTGAACCCATTGCGATGTCATAACTTTGAGGTCGTCTTTGTAATGCCTTCTATCATCCCATACATCCATAATGCGTATGTGACAGCAACAACAACAACAACAAACAACAAACAATAATAAACAACACGTTATTGTTGGTGTTGTTTTTACTTTCAAACGCTTTTACTCTCGATTGTTTTGACAAAAAAAAAATGTGTTTAGCATTTTTACGAGCTTTTTAACAATGACACAATGACTGCTTCCCCTATGCCCTCTCTACCGTCTACAAACTCCCCTCCATAAACCATTTTAAAGCGTGGCTTAAGCTCTTTTGTTTTTAGGGTATTGAATATAGTTTTTTCGGTTTTCGGTATTTTTTTTGCGCGTTTTTTGTCAGTTTGAATGTCAGTCAGACTCAGTTTTTTTTTGGTTATCGCACGCATCAAAAGGCAGCTTACGTTACGTTATACCATGTTGCATTACGTTACACCGCATTACGTTCAATTGCCCCCCACCTAACTGTCTCTTCCTTTGTTGTTGTCATTTTGTTTGTTTTTGACCCCCATCATCATAGTTATCCGCTTTTGTGTTCAAAGTTTCGCAAGCTTCGATTAACCTCAACTCTCACTCCCCTCCCTCACTCTTCCCTCTTCGGTCAAGATATGCGGGCTGTGCAGTTGTCGTTTCATCACATAGTAATCACATAAGTAAGTGATTACAGACAGTAGAGTGGTCTAATGTAGAAAGAGAGAAGGATTCAAACTTCATTATAGCCTTTATAGCCAGTCATTACTGTACTTTACTGCTCTACCAGAGTGTAGCTGCATTGGGTGCTTTCTTCTTCATTGATTGGTAATCGGATCACTTCTTGTTTCCCCACACACATATTAAGTTACTAAAGCACTCTCTCTCTCTCTCTCTCTCTCCCGAAACTCTTTTTTGCAGAAAATGGATCCATTGACGCGCATACAGGAGGAGATCAAGGAGGTAGTGCGACGCGAGGAGGAATACCGTCAGCTGGCAACAGCTGCAGCATTGACTGCGGGTTCCCCGCTTAAAGGAGAGCCACCAACCACTGTTGAATGGCAGATCAACGGAAATGCAACGGAAAATGGCAAGGAACAACAGCTGGAGGAGCAGGAGCATGAATTGGAACACGATCACGATCTGGATCAGGATCAGGGCGTACTTGTGACCGCACAGCCGGCAGCTGTCACCGTTGCTCTCCTGCTGCCGATTGAGGAGCAATCGCCATCGAATACACCATCGCTGGCGTCCAGTGTGAACAGTAATTGCCACAAGGAGGAGAGTCTCGATGAGCAGCATTCGGATGACTCCGGTATTTCGGCATCGTCACAGAAAATCGTACACAACAACAACTTGATCAACAGCAAGGTGGAGAACAAGGGTAACCTCAAGTTGACCCTGGTCGGCAGACAAGAGTCCCGCTACATAGGACCCAACTGTTACAATCTGACACCAGAGCCGCCACAGCAAAAGCTAATGACAAGCCGTACACCCGGTACTCCACAGTTGCAACAGCAGCAACTGCAACTGCAGAAGCGTCAGTTCGCCTTCAATGGCTCCACAAAGGGTGTCATGCAACGTTTCATTGCCTCCCATGGCAAGCTACAGTTGGGCAATGTTACACCGATCGGTATGTCACCGGCGGCAACCCCATTGCTTCTCACCTCGCCGAATAGTCCCACTCTGAAGCTTAACTCTCGCAATGCGATGGCCTTCTTGGAGTCGGGCAACATCAACAACAATAACAACAACATCAACACCTCACCCCAGGCAAACAATAACAACAACAACAATATGAGTAATGGTACTCTGTCACAGGGTGCCATCGAACGAGACTCGGAGGGTCGTCCACTGAGACGCGGCTATGTGCCCGTCGAGCAGAAGATTCAGCGCGAACTACAGGACCTCAAGTCCCGTGAAACAGAGCTGAAGCGTCTGCGCAAACTAAACCGTCAACACATGCTCGATAAGCTGTATGATATAATAGAGAATTGCCTGAGAATTTCCCCTTTTAACAATACTTCTCTCTACTTTTTGTCGATAGACAACTCAGCACAGACGATGAGGCCGATGCCGATGACGATGATGATGATTCCGAGGTGGAACACTGCTATGGACCTGGTAAATTGCGCAATGCACAATCCACACTTGAGCTAGAGCGAGAGAGGTAAGAGAAACTTTGCTGAATCTATTACCTAAACACAAAAACCTTAACCCATTTTCTCTCTTTCTTTCTTCCAGCAATGATACAGAGCTGATGGGCCACAAGGCGTCAGGTAATCGCAGTTTGAATGCCGCCGTTATGCTATCGAATGGGGGCGGCGGTCATATGCTGACCCCAGTTGGCTCCAACTCTGGCATGCGTCCGGCAATGTCGCTGGCGGAGCTCTGTGATCTGACGCCGGAGGAGGCACCATCGTCGCACCGGCTCATTGCACAGTGGGAGAGTCTGATCAAGAAGAATGCAGAGGGTACTATTGAGGCGGCCATCTAAATGTGAAGGCGGCGGCGACCAAAGCACACCAAATTATTATTGTAATGTCCCAAGCACACTAAACTAAACAAAACAGAAAGAAGCAAAAGCAAACGTTCCCAAAAACGTTGTCCCCCTCAACAAATATTTCCAAATTACATAATTAATGTATGTTTTTTTTTGTAACGAAGTAATTTTAAAGAGAGAAGAAAAGGCATGTACTTAAAAATTGTTTGCTTCTGTAATTTATGCGAAAATGTCTAAATGTAATAACTCTTGAGATCTGTTGTATATAATTCTTCGTGTTTCAAGTGCAAGTATTGGCCCCCGACTTGTCTATATAATTTATTAAAAATATAACCTAACGTACATAAATGTACATGTGCATGTACATGTAGTATATATATACAATATGAATGTATACATAAATAATACTATACTTACGTACTTACGATATGCGATACCAATATGCGAAAAACGATTTAATAAAACTTAATGCAAACATTTACAAATAATTACGTCTGAATTATTTAGTAAGGTTTCATTCAGACTTTTGTGTCATGGGTGAGTAGTATAAGATAGCTGCCATTGGTTGCTGTATTGGCTGAACAATTGTTAGGCAAGTAGGCAGTGAAATATATTTTTATGAGCTGCACAAAAGTATGCAATGCTTTTTGGTTTATTTTAGACAAGAACCACCTGCTGCTGATTTCTGTTCGCCTGGTATCTTGACTCGGTAAAACAACCAGAAACACGATATTTGGACGGAGAACAAATGAACAAAATGAAAAAAATGATTTAAATAAATAAAATGTGTTATTTAAATATTGATTTGCATCACTGAAATTTTAAACAGAGGTTTTAAGATCTTTGACCATATTTCAAACGAAATTCCGATTGAAGTACCAGGCGAACAGAATTGACAGCCCAATGCTATCACATTTTGTTTTCACTCAATGCATTGAGCGAACAACGAATGTTGAGTGAAAAGTTTGAGCGCTGAACGTAGCTTTTGGCTCTCTTTGCTCATTGAATTTTTGTGCGCTCAGAACTTAGATCAAAGCCCTTCGCATTAGCATATGTGCGCATGGTATTTATTGCATTTTACCGTCGGAATTTTGATTGCAAACCAACTAAATAAAATTATGTTTGCTGAAATAAAAACAATCTTTGCAAAGATAAATAATACGTTTTGTTTTTTCAAGTTTTTTGTTTTTTTAATATTTTTATTAAATACATTTCGTTCATTTTTGTTGTTGTTGTTGTTGTTTATTAAATTTGTAAGCACTTGTTGCTGTTTTCATTGTTTTCATCTCTCATTATATTATGGTTTTTATGATTATATTCTCTTTGTTTTTGGTTTTTGGTTGTTGTTGTTTTCTTGGTGTTGTTCGGTTTATTAATAGTTAGCACACACATATGCATATAAATATATAAATATATGTATATGTATACACATATGTATGCATGTATATCTATATATATATATATGCAAGTAATAGAATGTCTCGGAGAGAGAGTGAAGTATCTAGTATCGAATATATCAAGGATAAAGCAGAAGTTGTTCAAGTTGTTCTACACACTAGATACATACATATGTTAGTTGTGTTAGTGGTTAAGTAAATATTCTGCAATCTACACACATGATAATGCTGTGAATGTGATAATCTGATCTGATCTGATCTGATCTGCTCTGCTCCTAGATACTCATATTACTGCCTGTATTTGCTGGAAGCCTCAAAAATTGTTGCTATATTTAAGATTTGCTGTTACTATTACCGTTTCTGTTACTATTACCGTTACTGTTACTGTTACTGTTAATGTTACTGTTACTATTACCGTTACTGTTACAGTTACTGTTACTATTACTGTTCATTCATTCATTCTCATTCTTTTCTCATTCTCATTCTCATCTAGTATAGTATTTACTGCTATTTAAATGGGAAATGTGAAATGGGGAAATCTTATGCTTAGAATTGTATTGCAAATAAAATCATATTCGTATAATTTTTTCTTGTTGTGTTACGCGTAATTAAGTATAATAATATATTAGATATTTACAAAAGCCGTTTACAACTTGCAGCTGGACCAAGCTAAAGATGTGTGGGGCATAACTCAAATATCAATATCAATATATATATATATATATTTGTGTGTGTGGGTGTGTGTATATATGCACTCGATGTGTGTGTGTGTTTTTTTTTTCCTTAACTCTAGACAGTGTTGCATAACTTAAAGCTGAATGAGGGAAGAACCGAGAACCGAAAAAGTTTGCGGTAAAGCAGTAAAACAAAATGTCTGCTTGTATTGCACAGCGTTGCCAGACTTAAAAATTGTTTGGTATTGTGTTTTATAAATAATTCAACAAATAACAACAGAATAAGAATTACTAGAATAAGAAAAGAGTGTTAGTGTTGGTAATAATACTTAAATACTTTGGCACACATAAAAACATAATTGCATTTACATCAAAAATCATCATCAAATCAAAGTTGCTAAAAATGATATATCTCATATACACCATTTAGATTTGTGGTATGTAAAGTCGTATATTGCACATAGATAATGCTGTCAGATCTCGAAAACCCTCGAAACTGATCAAAATACTTGTTTGCTATTCTTTCTTTTCTTTTCTTTTCTCGATCTGGAACCAAAAAACCATTGACTGCTTTTTTCTTTTTGTTAAATTGTGTATACTATATGTATATATAGTAAGAATATATATATATATATATATATATATATAAATATGTATATATAATTTTAGTTAGCCTGTACTTATCGATCGCATTCTACATATATTAGAAACTAACACTTAAAACCGACCTTTTTTGTTTTTCATATGCGTTGCTATATCCTTGCCAAAACCCGATATCGATATCGATATCGATAACGATAGATCAGATCGAAATCTACTCATATCCCATTAATCAAAAGCGCTTTGAGCGTTCCTACTTTCTGCATGCCTGGCCTTAAACTAACAAAAAAAAAACTCTGACGCCCATCTCGATATATCTAGCTTATCGATAACTCTGATCGATATAATAATATAAATATATATATATATATATGTGAGTGTATATATATTTATATAAGTATGAAACATAAAATTAATCAACAAATTTGTTTTATAGATGTGTTTTTGTTGCCCCGCCCCCACAAAACGTATATGTGTGTGTGTTTTTCCCGATAGTTAACGATAGTTATTAACGTGGTGCGGTATGTGTGTGTGTGTGTGTGATAAACGGGGCTTAAAGTAGAGTAAGTAGTATGTGTTTTTTGTGGTTTTTCTACGTAGTATTCTTAAACTTTGTAAGTATTTAATATATATACGCGTGATATCGCTAGATACGAATAAAAAGTAGTGTAGTTCCTGTTCTAAAAAAAAACAAAAAAAAAAGGAAGAAGTTGTAAAACTTTCTGTGTATTGTTGATGGTTGTGTACTACTACTGCGTCTAGCAACTGTGTCAAGTGCTCTTTTCTAGATCTAGATAGATAGAGTGTATGCTTGGTGTATATCTATATATCTATATATAGATACTAGTTATGGTAATGTATATATAGTGTATAAATAATTAATTTTTTGGTTTTTTTATGCGATTTGCTTCTTCTTTTTTGTTCTCGTATTGTCTGAAAGTGCTACGTACTTTTACTTTTACTTATTTTTTTTTTGTTCGTTTTCTGGTTTTTTCGTTTAACTCTAAACTACATAGTTCGTGTGTGTTTCTTATGACTCCTTTTAACTATCGTTCTTGCTTTTTGTGTTTGTGTTTTTGTTTTTGTTTTTGTGTGTGTGAAACAGAAATTACTTTTCGAGTGAGTAGAAACAATTGGATAGTTAAGACTAGAGCATATAACTAGTGCATACATTTTTACCATATATAACATATATGTATGTGTGTATATATATATATATATATATATATTTTATATAGTATAATAGATGTATGTATATATATTTGTTTTTCACTTAGAGAAATACTCTCTCTATATGCTTTCCTTTTCGTTTTTTTCGTTTATATGCTATCAATATGTATGTGGAATTCTTTCTTTCTGTGTACGATTAACCGTTAATCGTTTACAGCAATTGCGCAATAACCGGTTCGATTAGACACATATGCTCCGCTCCGCGAACGGGCAATCGATTTAGACAGAAGTGTCGGATCATATCTGGCACCGTCTCAAAGGGTCGACTAAATTGACCTAAAATATATTGTCCGGCCTCGTTCCGTTGAATCCGCATATGCATAAACCCCTTAGCGCCCCTTTAAAAAAGAGAGAACGAAACGGTTAAGAATGAATATGGATAGGGTATAGGATAACCTACTTGAGCGATAGGGAATAATCCTGTTTGGTGGATTCACAATTGCGAACTAAAAACGAACCCTCCGACAAAGGACGCAACGTTGTCTCCGCCTCAATGCGTGTAATGGCGCCGTGGTACCAGCTAAGAAACGGAGGGAATACCATGTTAGAGAAAAGAAAGAGCTAAGAAATCATCAATTACTCACCCCTGACGCTCAAGTGGTATGGTCACATCGATGAGATCGACAGCGGTTACATAGCCCTGGCACAGATTCATATTCAGCTCCTTGTGACTGCTCAAACCGCGTAAATCAAGACTGCCAAACTGTTTGCTCACCTGACGCGGTTCATTTAGGTTCAGTGTGAGATTCTGTCGGAAAAGCGCAGTGTCTGCAATAAGGAAAGAAAACAAACATTAAGAATAAGTTCTTTGACGGTTCTGGTCTGGTCATACCTAGCTTAGTGGCCAACTTTTGTTCGTCGCGCATGGAATGACTCGAGGATGCTTGCGAAATACCGCTTGATTCGGTGCTGTGCATCATTAGATTGTTGATCTCCGCCTGATTGGCACGCAAACGTCGCCTTAACTTGGGCATATCAAAGGGTAAATCGCCGAGATCTACCGAGGTTGCACTACCGGATGTGCAGGCGGATGCCTCCTGTTGCAGCGTCTTGCGGCGTCGCAACTTCGGCATATCAAAGGGTAGATCACGTAACTCTTGCGGCAGAGCCGCCGATGATGAGGCACCTGCCCCGGCTGCCGTACTGCCGCCTGCAGCACCCGATGATGATGTATCTGCAGCACTACCGCCGCTACCCTGCAACTGTAGCTTGGGCAGCGTTAGACGTTGCAACGCCAATTGCGGCACCTTGCCATCCTCACGCGAATGCAGCGATATACCGCTATCCGAGCCAAGCAATTCATCTGCCAAATGGAGTAGAGCCTTGTTGGGTGCTGCCGCTGTGGTACGCTGACTACCCCGAGACTTTAGCAACAGTTGCGGCACGGTAGCACCGGTTGCCGTTGCCATTGCACTGCCCACATCACCCGCGGTGGCCTGTTCCTTTGTGGAACCTGCAAGGGGTGTACCGGTTGCTGTCGGTTGCTGTGACTGCTCGGAACTGGCACTAGCTGAGGCCGGTTCCTGGGACGACTTGTCCGATATGGGGCTTAGGATGTGCAGTTTGGAGTGCAACAAAACGGGTGCACGCAGCGGATAGGCAACACTTGAGCTGATGCTACCGCTGCCACTGTTGTTGCTATTGTTGCTGTTGCTCTCAGAGCTGTGGGAGCTCAGGGAGCTGGAGTGCCGAGACTCGGAGCTGGATGTGCTGCGATTGCCCTCACTGGTGCTGGAACGCAGCGATTCCATACTGCCGCCACTCGACGAGGTCGCAATGCTCTCTGTAGAGCTATAGTTGTGCCGTCTTGTGCCCGGCTGCAACTGTTGCTGCTGTTGCTGTTGTTGTTGCTGCTGTTGCTGTGAGTGGGCGTGTCGACTGCTGTGATGATGGTGTCGCTGCTGGTGTTGATGATGCGGTTGGGCGCTGCGACGCAGTTCCAAAACGCGACCCGATTCTAAAACAAAGCTGCGAGGACGACGTGCAACGACAACAGTTGGTGCCACCGTACCGCCACCACCAGCAACTGCTGCTGCTGCTGCCGCTGCTGCTGAGCCGGATGCAGAAGCCGAGGCCGAAACGGAAGCGGATGCGGAAACGGATGCTGCTGCTGAATTGGAATTTGAATTGGTTGAGGGCGGATTAACGTAGGCGCTGTCGGTGAGACTGTTGTCATTGCTGCTGCCACACAGCTGCAACTGTTGCTGCTGTCGCAACGTGGTTTGCTGCAGCGGCAAGCGCAGGTCGCGTAAACGCGGATGCGACGGTTGGGCTGCCGGCAAATTGGGTGCACTCTTAATGCTGTTCATGTAGCGTTCATGCTTCATGCCCGGAAACTTAATCGGTAGCGGTGCGGTGGAGGGTGGCGATGGGGTATAAACGCGTGCCGGCAATTGTTGCTGTTGCTGTTGCTGCTGCTGCTGTTGCTGGTTTGTTGAATTCTGATTCTGATTTTGTTGATCGGTTTGGCTGAGCTGCAGCTGACTAAGCTCCGCTTGAACCTGCAACACAACCTGACCAGGACCGTCAGGAGATTGTTGTTGTTGTTGTTGCTGCTGCTGTTGATGTTGCTGTTGTTGTTGGTGTTTGGGCTGCTGCAACAGTTGCTCTTGCAACGCTTGATTCTTGCTATTCTTGGCACGCTTGCATTCAAGTCGCGATTTACTGGACGGCGGCGGCGGCGGCGGTGGCAACAACAACGGATCATTGCCATTGCCATTCAGTTGCAACATGACGCAATGATTGGTGATCCGATCGACCTCATCGAGATCATCATCCGATTTGGCAATCTTGCAATCGAAGGCCGTCTCATAGATTTGACGACGTCGACTTGCCATATTGTCGGAGTCCGAGTCTCCTAATTGATCCTCCTGGTCCTCCTCCTCTTCACCTTCGTCCGGATCCTCTGGATTCTTCTCTTTCTCCTTCTGCTCGATGTCGATGACCTGTTCGTCCTCTAGCAGTTGAGTCTTTGTTTGGTTTGCTTGCTGTTTAGATGTTTTTGGTGGTGGCGCACATTCGACGCACTCGTGTACCCCATGCGGATGCACATAGAAGATGCTGCGTGGCCGAAAGTATTCCTCAATCTCATCGAGCTCACCATTGTCATTGTCGTGACCGAGATTCAATTGACTTCGGTTGGGCCCTGCTGGTATGCAGGCTCCGCACACGGCTGCTGGGCCCAGCAGTCGGTGCGGCGGCATCGACCCGCCCAAATCGCAGTCACCAAAATCGTTGCCAGACACTGAGACTGATACCGAGGGGGGACAACACTTCAATAGTTCACCCTCACCGGCGTCACAATGTTGCAACTGTAACTGCAACTCACCGCTGCTGCCGGCACCGGTCAAATGTTGCTGTCTGGGCTGGACGTTGCACGTTTTGCGCACTAGAGCCAAGGCACGAGCATGCCACTCGCGTCGCTTGAGGCACTCACTACAATCGGACTCCTCGGAGGTGCTGGTACTCGGAGTCTCGCAGCGGATGATACGAACACCGTCTTCGGTAAAGCTATAACGCTTTGGGGTTGACTGTTCGGTTAGACAGGCTTCGTCTAGGTCATCGAGTGGTTCCTCCTGATCGTTATCGTCGTCGTTGTCGTTGTTGTCGTTGTTAAGCGGATCGATAAGAACTCCTCCGATGTCGTTGTTATCCTCGTGTCCCTCGCGTTGTGGTGCATCCAAGCTGCTGCTCTTCCGGTAGCCACCGAGATGAGGTTGTGTATGCGATTGCGGTGGTTCACTTGCAGTCGATTGACGGCACTTTTGTTTTGCCTCCCGATCGAGTGTTTGCCTGTCCTTCTCCTTCTCTTTGTTTCCTTTGTCCTTATCCTTGTCGTCGTTCGGCTTGTCGCGACTCTTGAGCAGATCCGAGTAGTAGTACGGCGAGGGTTGCCTCTTGCTGTACTCAGTGGGTGCAACGGTTAATTTGCGTGGACTACGTTGCAGCTGTGGAGGTAAAGGTCGCACCAAATCATCCGTTATACTATCCGGTGAATTGAGTAAAACACCTCCAGTTGCTGCTGACCCAGCTCCAGTTGCAGTTGCAGTTGTTGTTGTTGCTGTTGGTGGTAGGGTTGGTAGGGTTGTTGGTGGTGGTGCACGCTCTACCTCTTCGTCTATGTCCGCCTCCTCGTCAGAGGATTTTGGCGCTGAGGAATCTGTAATAACGATTAAATGAGTTAAGTTTAGAAGGAAACTTAAGATTGATATTGATAAAAGTTTTTGGAAATGAAAGGTCAATCGGACTTCTCTCTCTCTCTCCCTCTCTCTCTCTTACCATACTTTGCATATTTTAAGGAGACATTTTTGTTGACAACCAACGGCGAAGAATAGCACTTGAGAAAGTATTTAATGCAAAGTTTTATACAAAGTTTCTCAACTCTCTCTAAAAATAACAATGCTGTCCAAGATGTCGGAAACTGTCAAGAACTATTTAGCTTCCGTAGCAGACGCATAGCATAGCATACTTTAAGTGTTTGCCCATAATTACAAAGAATTTGCAAGAAAGAGTGCACAAGACTCTCCGCAAGGCAAGAAAATACTGCAACAATGAGTAAGTTTCTTTTAGTAATTGAAGCAAAGTTAATTGAGTTGCAAGTCGCGAGTCGAGAGTCGCGAGTCGTAAGGCAAATGAGCCAAAGGACAGAAGGACAAGTTCTTGTTGTTATTCTTTGGAGTAAATATTTTGTGGCGCGTCTCTGTCGCAGTCTATTAGGCGCTTGACTGCCTCGACTAGCGGAGTTTCTCTTTCACCATTCTCCCTCTGACTGACTGCCATTTGCCATTTAACGCCTGACTGATCCTGGTAGCCGCATTTAGGTTCTCCCTCTTTGGCTACTACTAGGTTAGGAAGGGTCTCTCTCTCCGAGAACAACCGAGACGCCTAGGAAGGGTCTCTCTCCCTGAGAACAACTGAGACGCCAAGGAGTAGGTTAGGAAGGGTCTCTCTCCCTGAGAACAACCGAGACGCCTAGGACGGGTCCCTTTCCCTGGGAACAACCCAGACGCCTAGGACTAGGTTAGGAAGGGTCTCTCTCTCCCTGAAAACAACTGAGACGCCTAGAAGTAGGCAATGTTTTTTTGTTTCTTCACCTGAATTGTAATGGCTGCTGTTGCGTTTGTCTCTTTTGTGGTTAACGTTGTTGTTGTTGTATGTGGAATGACGATGTTGCAATTGTTGCTGCTGTTGTTGCTGCAACTGTTGTTGGTGAGCGCGTGGCGTTGGCAGCGTTTGCAACTGTTGCTGCTGTTGATGATGCTGCCGCTGCTGTTGGTGATGTTGCTGCTGGGAATGTTGCTGTTGCTTTTGCTGCTGCTGTTGCTGTTGCTGATGATGTTGTCGCTGCTGCTGCTTGTGTGTTGTCGCCGCACGTCGTTTGACCTTCTTGTGATAGACCTTTTTGGTGTGCTGCTGCTGAGTGTTGCTGTTGATGTTGTTGGTGTTGTGGTGCTGGTGTTGGTGTCGTGTGTCCTTGGGATCGGAGTAGCCTTCGATTAGTTTGACGGAGGCCTGCTTGATGTTGCTGTTGGGCAAAGGCGGATGTTGCAATGTGGCACGTTGCTGTTGCTGCGACTGTTGTTGCGGTCCTGCTGGCAATGTGTTGTTGTTGTGCGCATGCAACTGTTGTTGTTGTTGCTGCTGCTGCTGTTGCTGTTGTTGTGCGTTGTTGTTGCAGTTGTTGTTGTTGCCGTTGCCGCCGTTGCTATTATTGTTGTTGTTGGTGATGGCAGCTGCTGCTGCTGCAGTTGCCGCTGCTTGACTGGGCAATGTTGCCAAAGGGGCAGGTGGCGGTGGCACAGCTGCTGCTGCTGCCGTCGATTGCTGTTGTTGTTGCTGTTGTTGCTGTTGCTGTGACGCTTGTTGGGCTTCGTTAAATGGCAGCTGCAATGAATTAGATAACACACATTTATACACTTTGTTGAGACTCTTTTTGCGAATAGTAAATACTCTTTCATTTCTAGTTTTACTTTTCAGTCAAAAGTTCCCAACTCTTCTCGGGTAGAGTACTCTAATAGTCGGTTAGACTTTCGTCAACATTACTTAGTACTATTTGCCTTTGTTTCTGTTTCTGTTTCAGTTTCTATTTGCAATCGTTGAATGTGGTTTGCAACTAATTCGATTTGCTTTTCAATTCGAAATTCGCAATTTGCGATTTTCCCCGTTTTTGCGTTTTAATTGAAAATTTTGTGCGTAAACAGAAATTGCTGATGGCAATTGGCAAATTGTAGGCGTCAACACCAACTGTGGTTAAATAACACTGTAGACAAACACATACACACACACACATTTGTATGTGACGGTTTTTTGAACGAGTTCAGAACGCTTTTAGGTTTTCCTCAACCACAGGAAATCAGGCCCAGGCCCCCAAGCAAAGGGGTACCGCATTTAATTAGTTTATCAATAAAAAATAGAAGAGGAAACAAGAATGAAGATCGACTAGAAGATACTCTTAACCCTTAGACGGACAGACGAACAGACTTTCTGACAGTATGTACGTGCACTACCGGACCAATGCTTGATGGTATAATATCTCCGCTGTTTCTTAACCGATTTCATTAAAAATTTCATTGATTCTCATTATTTTGTAAATGTTTTCAATCCCCATTATCGAGTTTTCGAAATACCGACATACACATACTTGCACTACCGGACCAAAGCTTGATGTTATCATATCTCCGGTGTTTCTCAACCGATTTGAATAAAAATTTTACAGATTTTCATTATTTTGTTAATAGTTTTAATCCTCATTTTCAAGTTTCGGAAATTCAAGGTTTTGTTGTTATCGATTATATGAGTATATCGTTAACCGGAAAAGTTATCGAAAATTTGAAATAAAATTGTTTTGCCTAGGGATTAGAAGAGCTTATATACAAAATTTGAATATTCTATCTTATGTAATTCCTGAGATCATACCCTTTTGTATTACTTATACCCTTTTTTTTAGCTATTTCATGGGTTAAGGGTGTCAAAACCAACAAAACCGCAACTAAATAAAAGTCTTTCTGCTGGTTACAAACTTGTTAATGAACTATTTAATTACTTTGATTAAATCAAAGCAATAATCAGTGATTACTTTTGAATTAATATTCTTTGGGAATTCATTACGGAAATAACTTTTATGACAGGTTTTTCTGCGTTTATATAAGCTGACAAATTGAAAAGTTTTATTCATTGAGTGGAAGTTGTTATATCTGTTTTTGACATATCCATTTCAGATTTGCCTTTGACACACACACACAAACAAACACATACACACACAGAGAGAGAGACAGTTCTGCGGATACAGTTAGGTAAAAGCCTCATCACGAATGTATCACGAACTATCAATTTTTCCGTTCAATCTATCAATTTTGACAAGCATGCAGAGGAAACATGTTTCATCCATGAGTTGCCAACACACTCAACCTCTCACCCTTCCCCCGCTGTCGCTGTCGTCTGTCCATCTTCTGGTTGAGTGTCCTTTAGATAGAGAAGGACAAGCGTCCGGGTTCGGGTTCGGACGTACCGGCATGCGGATGACAAATAGCTGAACATTACAAAACTGCAACAGCAGGTCGAGCAACCAAACAAGCAACATTGAACAGCAACAACAACAACAACAACAACAATGACATTAACGTGTCCCTAATGTGCACACATTATAAGCAGACTTCCCCACCGGTTAGGGTAGGGGGAGGATGGGAGGGGGGTTGGGGTTGGGGATCTCTCGTAAATATGCGCATTATTGTTAAACATAAATTTGCGTTACATTTACATATACGATATAATACAGAGTGTGTGTGAGTTGATGCCATAACAACAGCAGCAACAACAGCAACAGCATGTGGCAGCCAGCAACAAAAGCAAGTAGGGGAGAGAGAGAGGGGGGGCACGGGTAGTCTAAGCAATGTGTGTATTGGCATTGTTTGGTGCCGGACTTGCAATTGAAAGGAATTTTTAATTGAAACTCATAAATTAAACGTCGTCAACTCAACTCAGCTCAGCTGCTGCTCATCGATGAATAGAAGAAACTCTTGCAACTTCTACACTCAGAGAAATTAGCATGCAGAACTTTTCTGTTCTTTTCTTTTCTTTGCATATACATCTTCTTGTTGTTGTGTATTTTTAAGGGTTCAAGTTCAAATTAGAAGAAAAAAAAAGTTTTTTAATCTTGTGCCAACAAAAAGTTTACACAACTTTTTTTTTGTGTCGAGTGTAATTTTTAATGACTTTGAACTTGGAAACCAAATGCAGTGTGCACACAATATAAAGTACAATATATGTATACATCTCTCTCAACCCCTAGCAGCCCCCCCCCCCCACCCCATTCACCCTCTTCTCTCCCCCTATATGTTATGCAGTTGCTATTGGCAGCGGAGGGCATTGTTTAGGTTTTATGCAGGTTGTGTTCAGGTTGTTGCCCAGGGTTGCCATCACGACTGCTGCTGCTGCTGCTCAACTCTTATTTATTCGTGAGACAATAGACAAGAGAAATTCTGATGAAAGCTTAAAACAAACACAAACACACGGTCGATATACTATTATATATTGATAAGGCCAGACAACACAGAAAGTGTACTTAAGCTCTCTTGAGAACTCAAAATATTTAAACGATTATTCTTCAAAAAGAAATCTCAACACGCTATCATCTCTAATAGGTCGTCTGAGCTTCAGTTTTCCTTCTTCATCGTCATCGTTGTTGAATTATTGTTGAATCTTATTCACATGTTGTGCACACATGCACAAACACACACACACAAACACACACACTTGCCGCACACATCTATCCAATATTGCTCTTTAAATATTTGCCCTTGATTATCGGCATACGGGAATTTTATACCCAAACCAAACCAAAAACAATATGTCTTCCAATCAATGTGAAGACAGTCGAGAGAGTGAGAGAGAGAGAAGGAGTGTGTGTGTGTGTGAGTGTGTAACGGTAAAATGGCTGGGCTCAGGCTAGACAAACTACAATCAAAACGGTTAGACGAATGTCTAACGGTCGTTGTTCCTTCTTCTTCTTCCTTGTTGCTGTTGTTGCCCGAGCAACGTGATTTTTATGCGCACGTTAATGAAAATGTTTCCAAATGATGTTCATGTCGGAATGATTATAATAATGATGATGATGGTGATGGCCATGCTGGCAATGATGATGATGATGTTTGCTGTAGAAATGAGTTGTGTGTGTGACAAAAACGTAGAAAAACTAACGAGTTTTCTAGCTTTGTCAAAGTCCTTTTCAAAACGTTTAACGGTTCACATGAGCGAATGCTGTCTGCTTTATGCCCTCTCTGTCTCTGCCTAATGCTTATAAAAAGTGTTTTTAAATGCGCTTTCTGTCGGGCCTCATAACTATGTGTTGGTGTTAAAGCAACTGAATATCTAAATATACATATGTAGAAGGATTTTAACTACTTTCGTTATTTTGTTGAAATGAAAAACAATTAAGTCGGATTTCGTTTTAATAAAAGTTTTTAAAGTGCATTAAAGTACATTCGCAATTCGTTTTCTGCTGGATTTGTTTTAGATTTTGTCATTTTACCGTTTTTCGATTCGCACTTTTTGTTTGTCTTCGTCTAGTTCGTCTAAGCTAGACAAACCGGCATATGAGTAAAGGCGACTCAAACACAAAAACAACAAAACCCACCGCAGCCCCAGTTATTGAAATAAACCAAAAGGCCAAACACACACACGCACACATACGTACACAGTTATGTGTTTTGCTGCTGCTGCTGAGTTATCGCTGATATTACTCCATGGAGAGTAATACACAAAACAAGAGCTGAAAACAGCAACAACGGCAGCAACAGCAAAACATTCAAAAGCAACGGTGAATACGACGACGATGATGACGACGAACGCAACTCTCTCTCCATCAAGTGCACTTCACCAAGTGCAGCTTCAGACGTAGAGGGGGGTATAGAGTGGATTGAAGGTATGCGGGTTTGTTATATTCATATCGAAAAATGTCGCGAGCGCGCTTTTGCCATTAAAACGTGAGCTGCCAGCAACAGCAAAAACAACAACAACAACTGGCAGAGAGCATTTATAGATATAGCTCAGACACACTCGCACGCATAACACTCACACTCACGCACACCCGCATATGCATAGCCTGAAGCTGTTATACATATATTATTATGTATGTATGTGGACACGCGTCGCGGCTGTTTACGCAAAACAAAAGTCATAAGATAAAATTACATTAATAACTGTGAAGCAAAAGCAGCAGCAGCGCACATGCACACAGATATAGGAAGAAGAAGAGGAGAAGAAGTGAGTGCGTAAATCAGGAGTTGGAGCGAGAGAGAGAGAGATAGCCAGAGAGTTAGTGTGAGAGAAAAAAGGCAGGCAGGCAGGATATGTGGAATATACTGAAAGGCGCTAAACGTTAGCGCTTTGGGCACACTGGCTGCTTCAATGGACAAAAAGAGTGGGAAAAAGTAGGCGAGGGGTAGTGTGGTTTGTGTACAGGCTACTAAAAACGGGAGCCACTAAAAGGTAGTGAAAAAAGTAAACAAATGCGGAAATTTGCGCAATAAAAAGCAAAACTTTATTGAAAAGTGCAAAAAACCTCAAAAAGTGCAATTGCAAATGCAAATATTTGTGGGTCAAAGGTTACAAAAAAGATATTCACATCCAAAACTACTTCAATATCCTTCAATATCATCATTCACATAACTCTTGGCTCAAACCATAAATGCTATTCAGTGGCAATATTGCCAATTTCTAAGCTCACAAATCTGCCTCACATCAATGAAAACATTTGCTGCGCAATTTGCCGAGCCACTTTTACAGCAAACATAAGTACACACACATACACACACACAAACACTCAAACACATACACGTGTGTGTGTGTGTGTGTGTATAGTGTACATAGTATTCATTGGGGCCGCTTACGGCTAAACAAATTTCAATAAAAAAGAGAAATTCAAGTGGAAGAGGCAGAAGGCAGAGGAGGCATTTTTTTATATGCGCCTCCATGTGGCGCAGTTTCGCTTTCACTTTACGACCAATATGCAAAAGGACAACAACAACAATGTGAACACAAAACAATACTCACAACACACACACACAAGCACACACACAGTAAAGTTTATGTATGTGTTTTCATAAAAACAGAACTGAAATTCCAAACTCCGCCCACAAAAAAAAAACAAAATCAAGAGCGTAACTTTTTTTTTGTGCGAACTCTCGAGATAACGGGCAGAGATTTTGCGTAGGGGGGAGTGGGGGGCAGTGAAGCATTGCCATTTGATTTGTGGCAACATTTGCTGCAGGCTCCAAATCCCCGTTTGCAGTTGTTGTTATGTTTTTTTTTTCTTTCATAATGCTTAGTATCTGGCTTTTTTTATGGCTGACCACCCGCTGGGCAAACGGAAGGGAGGAGGAGGAGGGGGGGGGGGGTTATTGGTAGATAACTCGGGATTTTTTCTCTTTTTTTTTGCCTTTGCAATATTTAGCCAATAGTCTTTTGCATTGTTTGAGCGGCGCTTTGTTTGGCCCCGGTTAAATAATCAAAAGGCTGGCAATAATGCGGGCGATAATGGGGGGGGGAGGGAGGGAAAATGCGGAAAATGCTATTGAATGATTTTCATTAAGCGCATTTCTATTGCGACCGGACTGTCTGTTCGTCATCCCAGTCATGTCCTTGTCCTCGTCATCGTCCTTCATCCTCGTCCTTCGTCCTTCGGTTTTGGTGCGTGCAGTTTATCAATTAGCTGCCTGGAGGCAAGTTAATTGCTTTTTACCAATACCAATACCAAAGTCCGAAAAACCCAAACCCTCAAAAACCCCCAAGAGCCCCCATTTGACTGCTGTCTGCTGGGGCCTTTTTGTTTTTGTGTTCACTTTCAAGATTGATGCACTTAAAGCTTTAATTGTGCAGCTGGGAAAAAGTTAACAAAAACCGTTTAGACTTTTTCAAGGCAAGAGGCGAGGCTTAGACTAAAGTTTTTCAAGTGTTATTCAAATGTGAATGATTTTGTTGAATCAGACAGACAGCTGAGAGAATTTCGTTGCAGTTTACCGTTGAAAATTGTTCATTTTGCGTGTGTGTGTGTATTAGTGCACGTGAAATGCTAAGAATATCAAATTTGTCTATTGTGTGTGTGTGTATTAGTGCACGTGTAATGCGAAAGAGCGTATTTACAGTTAAGCTAAGAATATCAAATTTGCCCATTGTGAGTGAATGCATTAATGCGTGTGTAACACGAAAGAGCGCATTTACAGTTAGGCTAAGAATATGAATGTATAAAGACAAAGAATATGCTGATGGGTTATTGAGCGTGTGTCGCACTTTTTCAAGAGTTCAAGTTTTAGTTCGTCTTCAACATTCACACATGAAGCATATCATCTTAATGTTTCAATGTTTTTTGAAGCGGTTCGATATACCATTGTTTGTTAGATTTCTGTTAAATTCTCTTCATATCTTTTTTGGTAACATTCTTAAGCTTGAAATACCAAAGAAAAGTCTGCATATCTTGATGTTTAAGTTCGAAATCAAAGCACATAAATAACATTTCATACCTAAATCATTCCCTTCTATTCATTTGAAAGTTTAATTTTTGGTTGTACTTACAAATTCAGTTTGTGGACTGGGTGCTATCCAATGTTCCGGATTCGTTGGTATTGCCTCGGCCAGGCAGGGATCGAAACTGGACGGTCGTTTCTTAACAAAGTCTACAGGCAGGCTGTAATCATCACAGATGGCAATCTGTAAGCAAACAACAACAACACACATAATGTTAGAGTGAAACAGAGAGATATATTTCGTATGCATACATGTGCATATGTTTATGTATGTATGTGTGTGTAGAATATAACGAGTGAGAGCGCCTTCACGCAATTTGTATGCTAAAAATAAACATTTTCAAGTTGAGCTCAAAAGGCAACAACACACAAAAAAAAAAAAGAAAAGCACGATAAAGAAGAAGCAAACACAACACGTGCACATTCGCACACACACACATTTATACATATATATGTACGTCAAGACCACAGCTGTACCTTCACCGTTAGTACCGTTAGTGAGAGCGCGAAACAAAGAGAGGGAGAGAGAGAGAGAGCGCGCGGGTAAAGAATGAAAGAAGAGGCATTGCATACACTTAAGTGCGTTTTGGCTGCGTCATCAAAAAAAAATCACACACACACAATGACTAAATTACAGTTACAATTAAAAATGGCGACGCATTTAAGAGAATCTTTTTGCGCGTCAACAGTCGACTTTTGCCAGGTGCCGAACAATTACAACAACAAAAAGAAAACAAAAAGAAAAAAAGAACAAGAAGAAAAAAATGTCACGAGCTTAAGCCATTACCGTTAAGTGGTAAGAGAGAGAAGAAATTAAATCTAAGAAACAGTTTAGTCTGAGAGTATCTCGAGTTGATGAACAATTATTCTTAATCGTAAAAGGACTTAAAAGTTGAACACTTGGAACTACCTCAAAGTACAATTGTAGACGATAAAGTTGACGACAATTCTGGCAATACCATTCCACACCAGAACCAGAACTGGAACCCGCCGAGCCCGAACCGGAACCGAAACCGGAGCTCGACTTTAAGTTTGAGTTGCTTGTTGTTGTTGTTGCTGTTGCTGATGGCCGTAACTCACGCGCCAGTTCCCGTGGGAGTGCGGCACAGGTGGCATGATAACGCCAGCCGCATGGTCCGGAACACACAACGTAATCCTCAGCACCGGCCCTAAAATCAATCCAGCAGCGACGACAGAACATGCTGCTAATAATTTTCTTCGAGTCGCAAAGTGAAACACTTAAGAAAATTACACACAGAAGGAGTGTCTTGCAACAAGAAGGAGTCTTGCAACAAACTCTCGAGGAGCTCAGGTGAAGCTGTTGACAGGTGAACGGGCAGCGAGGCACTGACTAACAGTTAGGAAAAGATATTCAAAGGCACTCTAAGAGAAACTATCAAGTAAAAGTGCAGTGCAGCAGCTGTGGCAAGTGGCAAGCAAGTGTGGCAACTACTGGTGCTGCTTCTTTGGATGTGGCATTGCCTGGGGGCCTTGGGGCCATTGCTTTTGAAATTGAAAGGCCAATTCAAAGTGAATGGAAGGCAGTTGGTTAGTGTGCATAATGTCTGTCTTTAGCTCCATGTTTCCATGTTTTCATGTCCTTTCGTCCTTTGCGTCGTCCACAATCGCTGAGCGACACATTAACTATGCAACAGATCCTGACCAGGCCACACACATAAATAGCAATAGAACACGATATGGTGAACAGAGCGAGAGAGAGAGAGAGAGACAGGCAGAGAGTGAGACAACAACTGCGACAAAGTTGAGAGCTGAGATTAGCTTGTGTAAGATAATATTGGATAAAAGTTGCCATTAAGTTAGCAATTGAAGATGTTATGTTCAGAAAGTAAAAGGATAAAAGATATTTAGATATATTCTAAAGGCTTATTCAGAAAGAGAGAGGAAGATATAGTTATACTTAAGTTATATTCAGTAAGTAAGGCGGATATAACATAGAAAGACATATTCTAAAGAATTAAGTTATGTTCAGAAAATAAGAGAATAAAAGATAGTTAGACATATTCTAAAAGCTAAATAACTGTTCAGAAAGTGAGAGGAAGTATATAGAAGGATATAGAAAGATATATTCCAAAGTTTTCTTCAGAAAGTAAGAAGTTGAAGGATAGAGAGACATATTTCAAAGGCTTAAGTTATGTTCAGAAAGTGAGAGGAAGTAGATAGAAGTATATAGAAAGACATATTCTAAAGTTTTCTTCAGAAAGTAAGAGGATAAATGAAAGTTAGACATAATCTGAAGCCTAAAGTTGTATTCAGAAAGTAAGAATAATGTTTCAAGTCACTGATATTCACTTAGTTGGAAGTAAGTCATTCATAGGAATCAGGTCAGATATCTTAAGCTTTGTAAAGTTGCCTTCATCTCATAAAACTTAATCGATTTAATGAGATTTTTTGTAGAATTCATAGTACACAAAAACTAGCAACAATGCCATAAATGCCTTAGACTTAACTAAATGATCTCAATACTAAAAATTAAGGAAAAGTGATGATAAGTAATTTTAAGGTAATTCCTTTTGTAACCACAGTTTTCTATTCTATTTGGTAAACAACTTGGATTTATATTCATATACACAAACAAACCCTTAAATTTACAGAGTATTAGCCGCGTCTATGTCTCTTTAAAATGTTCAAATCAATTTCATAAGGCAGGCTCGATGAGTCACACACACACACAGACACACACACATCGTTAGAGATGAGTTACATGGCAATTTATATACGTATCTACTTATTGGCCTGGCTCAAAGGCAGCTGCTATTGCTATTGCTATGTCTAGCCTTTTAGCCAGCTTTCTGCTACTGCCGCTGCTGCTGCTGTGATTGCCAAGTTGTTGGCGTCTTTTTAGTTTGGCTTTCATGTGTGTTGGTGTGTGTATGTGTGTGTGTTTCGGGCCATAAAAAATGCATAACCCAAAGAAGGCAGCAAACAGGCAGCCAGTTAGCCGGGGCAGCCTTGTAGGTGCAATTGCAGCTGCCACGTGTCTACACCACCCTAACCCGCCCCACGCCCCCTGCGCACCATCAATCTTAATAGAAAGAGCCTAAGAAGAAGCCTTTTGCTACGTCTATTGCCCCAATGTGTCTGCTCGAGTAAATATCATAAATTTTAAAGGCGGCGTTAATGCGGCTCGTTTCAGTTGCAAGTTTGACTGGCTTGCCGCCACCCCTACCTCCCCCTCCCCCTTCCTGCTTCAGCTTTAGTTAGTTGCAGCCTTGAATGCAGCGGAAAGCCAAAAAAAAAAAACAAACACTGGCGCATAACCGCAGGCATTTTGACAATGTGCCCACGATAGGATCTCTCTCGCCCGGCCATCATCATCATCAGCAGAAGGAAAAGCAGCAGGGGCAGGAGAAGTAGGGGCAGCAGGGGCAGTAGGAGGAGCAGACAAAAGACACATTCACAGACACATATGCACACAGAGAAAAAACTGCAAGCTTTCTTTCTCTCTTTCTGTCTCTGTCTTTTTGTGGCAGTGGCAGTGGGCAGACACATGTTGCCACATGGACCACATGGACGCACGGAGATGAGCGGCGCTTTGACACAGTTTGCTTTTCGGGGCAGGTTATGCAGGTTGGCAGGAAAAAAGAAGAAGAAGAAAACTCGTCGGCTTTCCTTTAACCTTTCATCTCCTATTTTTTTTTTGCTTCTTTCATGATGTGGCATGTGTGGCATATTGCGCTGATTGCAACAAACAACAACTGACAACAACTTGAAGCGAGGGTTGCCTTAATAGTTAGATAGATAGAAATTTTGTTGTCCTTCTTCAGCTCGATCAATCAATCAAATGTTTGAAACATTCAAGTTTCCCAATTGGCAATCTTTAATTTGATTTTTCCGCCTTGTAACAGTCAATCATTAAATTTAACTATAGCTTACTTAGTTACTTACTTACTTACTGGCTTACTTACTTACTTACTTACTTACTTAGTTACTTACTTACTTACTGGATTACTTACTTACTTACTTACTTACTTACTTACTTACTTACTTACCTACTTACTTACAAACTTACCTACCTACTTACTTACCTACTTACTTACCTACTTACTTACTTACTTACTTACTTACTTACTTACTTACTTACTTACTTACTTACTAACTTACTTACTTACTTACTTACTTACAAACTTACCTACCTACTTACTTACCTACTTACTTACTTACTTGCTTACCTACTTACTTACTTACTTACCTACTAACTTACTTACTTACTTACTTACTTACTTACTTACTTACTTACTTACTTACTTACTAACTTACTTACTTACTTACTTACTTACATACTTACTTACTCACTTACCTACTTACTTACTTACTTACTTACTTACTTACTTACTCACTTACCTACTTACTTACTAGCTTACTTACTTACTTACTTACTTCCCTACATACTCAACAAGTTTGAGAGCAAATTTCATTTAAATTTAGTTTCTAAACTTTTTATTGTTTTGTCTTTGAACCGAGTTAACGAAGTAATCCCAAAGAACAGACCCAGAACAGACCCTTGACCCACTCGAACAGCCCTCGATTTTATTGTTGCCTTTTGACCTCGCCTGGTTAAACTTCAACTGTTGTTGTTGTTGTTGTTGTTGTTGATGTTATTGTTGGCCCTGTCAAAGTCGCAGGCACTAATTGCAATTAGCAGAAGCGCCAATACACACACACACACACCCAATACACACACACACACAAAACAGTTAACATCGGCCCTGTTTGACCTTAGTTTGATTGATTGATTGATCGACTTGGCTGCTTGGCTGATTGATTAACTGAGTGATGGCGGCAACAACAACAACAACAGACAATAACAACAATGGCTCCTAACACCCGGTCGAACGAACAACAGTTGGGCGCAGCACCTTGTCTAGTAGGGTTTGGGTGTACCGGTACGGCGTATGGTACGGCGATACGGTAAGGGTTAGGGTTGGAAATGATTATGGGAAGTGCTTTCGGCCCGTTAATGCTCAATTGATTTGTTTGTTTGTTTGTGTGTGGTGTGGCGGCGATTACAGGTAAATTTCCGCCGTCAATTGCTTTATGAAATGTTTACTCAACTTAACCAAGTGCTGCAAGTGTGGTAACAAGGTACGCTCTTCTCTTTCTTCCCCTCCTTGTTTATAGAACATTGCAACTTGTTAATGACTCACAGGTGCTTAGAGTATGCATTTACATCTTAGATATGGACAAATGAAGGGTTTTAAGGTTAGTTGTTGAAGGACCTAAAGTGGATAAAGGTTATCAAATCGGTTAGAGAGAGATGTAGTGTGTAATTTTCCTTAGTATTCCTTAGTAGTATCTTAAGGTCTTCGATACTTTTAGATGATATCACTCAGAACTTTTGGTATCTGTAGGAAAACCTTATGAAGTTTTCACAACTCTATTCCTTTCCGGAACCTTTCACACTCTACAGGGTATCTACACAGAGAGAATATATTGGATTTAAGGTATCTCAGGAAAACCCTATGAAGTTTTCACAACTTCGCCCCTTAATACACTCTCAAGAACCTTTCACACTCTACAGGGTATCAATCTAGGAAAATTAAGGTCCTCGATACGTTTAGATGATATCACTCAGAACTTTTGGTATCTGAAGGAAACCCCTATGAAGTTTTCACAACTTTTCCTCTTTCCGGAACCTTTCACACTCTACAGGGTATCTACACACAGTGAAACCCGCGTCAATCTCGTATATTTGTATAACAGTTTTTTGTTTGTGTTTTTTTGATGTTGTTATGCTTCAAGTGCAGGCCATTAAAAATGGCCGTCAATGAGACATTTGGGAGCATAAACTTTCAAGTGGTGCATAAATGTGCGGGGGTTTACCGGGGAACCAGTAAGGTGGACGGGGCGGGGCAGGGTACAAAAGTCAACGGTGTACAGCAACATTTGAGTCCAGTGAAAAGTGCGGGAAAGGGAAGTTGGCGCAAAATGTTGAAGGGTGTCATCGCATTTGGCATTTTAGCTGACTGCCTTCCGCCTTCCCATGACTTTCATGCCTTTTTCCACTGACTGTAACTTTTCGGGATGTCAGGCGGTCAGGTGGTTTGGGTTCTGGGTTCGTTCTGTTTGGGTGGCTGCACCCTGGGGTTGCGCCATAAATTTTAATTAAATATTTTTGGGCATTGTATGTGTGTGTGTGTGTTTTTTGTGCAATGTGGCATGAATCCTGCCTGCATCCCGAGTGAGAGAGTCAGTGTCGGAGTCAGAGATCGGGAGAAGGATCCTCATGACACCACTTGAACTGATGCGCACCACCTGCTCGTGCCTTGGGCACAAACACAAAAGTCGATAAATTTCAATGTCGCAAACGCAATGAAAACCGGGGAAAAAAAAAAACAAAAATGATGAAGAAAACCACCCAACAAAAACGGCCTACCGACTCATCGGGTTCCTTATTGTGGGGGTTGATCTACCAGACAGACACGAGCTGACGCATCTTCGGTGAGTGTTGTATTGGGGGTGGGGGTGACAACCCTGGCGTGCCATATAAATTGTTTGTATTGCGGGGAAATTGCAACCAAAATGAAAAATTGTAAAATATACAAAAACACAAGTAAGAAATGCCTTGCGACGACAAGGTAAAGTTCGATTAACAGATACCCTAACTCGATATTCACTTTACTAATATATCGATATACGCAACAGTGCGAGTTATCGATAACACAAAACGCTTCCGATCTATGCTTAAATCACAATTCATTCGATTCACAGATACCCTAACTAGATATGAACCTAATAAGTGTATATCAGGGAGTTATCGATAACACAAAGCGCTCCCAAACTATGTTTAGTAACAATTTTGAAAATGAAAGCGTATTTAACCTAGTCTGTGTGCATAAGGGTAACGGCTAGAATAGATTGTGGTTCGTTTTGGGTCGATATACGCAACATGGGGAGTTATCGATAACACAAAACACTACCAAACTATGATTAGTAATGCAATTTTCAAAAGAAAAGTGTATTTAACCTAGTCTGTGTGCCTAAGGATACCGACTAGGATGGATTGTGTAAAAGATTGTGGTTCGTTTGGGTCGAAAACCGTAAAACAAATAAATTCATTTGTGGCCAGTAGCCAGTTGCCACTAGCCAGTAGCCAGTAGCCAAGGCCAACCGACGATAACAACTCGCAATTGTAAACATGTTGCCAAATGTTTGTCTGTGTGTGTAAGTGTGTGTGTAAGTGTGTGTGTAAGTGTGTGTGTAAGTGTGTGTGTGTCACTTCCTGTTGAACTACACTACACTACACTATATACACTATATAGACGACACATTCAACGCCTACCAGCAGCAGCGCACATGCCACATGCCACATGCTCCCCACACTGATGAACCCCAACCCTTACCCTTTCTTTGCTTTTTTGCCACTACAGTTGAGCGCACATTGAAAATTGTTCTGCTTGTGGGAGCAGAAATTCAAGCAGGGAGACAAAAGTCGCGCGAACGTCGAGAAACGAGGTGCAAAGGGGGGAGAGAAAGGGTGTAAGAGAAGAGAAGGGGAGAGAAGGGGTGTGGTAAGTTGTTGTAGTTGTTGCGAACTTTGCAGAAATGCATTGACCGGAAAGTTGTAATATCCAATCGCCACTTTATTTGCGAACTTGTTCCCTTCTCTCTCGCTCTCTCTCTCTTGTTGCCTCCTGTGATTGCTGGTCAGCAGAGACACAGGGAGACAAGGGAATGGGGTTAGGGGTTGGGGGGGCAATTGTGTGCAGTCACTTAAATGGGCATTACGTGGCTAAAACCAGAAATGTATTGGCAGCTGCCAATGGGCAATAATTGAGACCCAAAATGCGAAATGCGAGCCAAAACGAAAAGACCAAACCCAGAAAATAAAAAAAAACCAAAAAATTCGTCGAAAAATTCTCAAAATACACAAAGCGTTAAAATGGAAAATCGGAAAATCGCCATTTTGCCATTTGCCTCTTCTCTCCAGTTTGTAAGTTTTTGCAATTTGCATTGAATATGTGAATATGATTCATTTTTGTGTTCATAACTGACCAGAAACACTAAATAAAATGGGTCTTACTCGACTAGAAGATACCCCTAATCCTTGAACCGGAACTACCGGACCAATACTTGATGGTTTCTCATTGTATCTGTGGTATTTCTCAATCGATTTGAATCAAAATTTCACAGATTCTCATTATTTTGCTTAAAGTTTTAATTCCCATTTTCAAGTTTACGAAATTTAAGATTTTCTTGTTATCGATTGCATGTGTATATCGTAAACCGGGTAAGTTATCGAAAGTTTGTGACTAGGAGAGGGCTCATATCCAAAATCTGGAGTCCTTAGCTTTTTTAGTTCCTGAGATCGACAGACAGACAGACAGACATATCGACTCGGCTGTTGATGCTGATCAAGAATATATATACTTTATCGGGTCGAAGAAGGTATCTTCTGCCTGTTACATACTTTGAAGAACAGAAAACCTTTATACCCTTCTTTATCCATTTCATGGGCTAAGGATATAAAAAAAGGAAAAAACATAACCTAACTAACTCACACAAACCTAATATTGTGTGTGTGTGTGTGGGCTATGACGGACTTAACCTCATTTTTTATTCATTCTATTTTATACTTTGATACTTTGAGCGAGTTTACTTTGTTTATTTTTAGCATGTTAGATAAATATTATATGAAATTACAAGGAAAAATCGAATGGAAACGTTTTTTAAAGTTAAGAATAATAAATCAATACTCAATAAAGAGAGTCTAACATTTCTCTTTCTTAATCTTTATTCATCAATTTAAGTGTTAATAATAACCTTTGCATTTACCTTATAATAATTTCCCAAAACTCTTTTTTCTAACCGCATTTTGAATTGGTTTCCTTGACTTGAAACCGTCTACAAGGTGCCTCTACTTTATCTGTGGTATGTGCAGGTGGATAAGCTACTACCTCGGATCGGATATGGCCCAAAATGGGTAAGCACAAAAACTACACACACACACCTCACACCCCAAAGAAAGAAAGAAAGAAAGAAGGGCAGGGAGGGTTAGCAGCATATGGGTCCAATTACTCAGCACATCCGGCGTTTCCTTAGCCATAATCGTAGAACCGGCACATATATATATATTCGCCCCTCATATCATTATGGAGAGGAGGAGAAGAGCGCATCAACAAACACTTCACGCCTGACATTTGACAAGACGTTCGAAGAGAGAAGAGGAAAGAGGGCGGGTTGGGTTTGTTGAATGACGTCTACAAAAATCCAAATGCGAAAAAATGGCAATAATATTTTTATGGGCATAAATAATACAGTAAAGGCAGGCAAGAAGAAGAAGGAACAAGCAGGAACAAGCAGGAAGGAGGAATTTTTTTGTCTCCTGGAAAACAACTTTTCACGCCATTTTCATGCAGGAAGCGAAGCGAGAGAGAAGCAGCTTTTTTGAGTGGGGCAATGGGAAATAGTTGTAGTCGAATATACTATATATACCCCAAAAAAGGGTGGGTAAGAATGGGTGAGAGAGGAGTGCGGGGGGCGACAGTGGCTAACCGCACGCACTTAATGTTTTGGCCGCAAGTCGATTAAGCCGATTCTGTTCATCCATCCGCCAAAACCGCCAAAGAAACAAGTCGAAAAATCATTAAAAGGCGACTTTTCCTGTTTTTTCCTCCATCTTCTTCTTCTCCATCTTCTTCTTGTTCTTGTTCTTGGCATTAATGCACGCTCATGATTCAGCGAAGTGTCAAAGCGGGGAACCCTAAACCTAACATAGATTTTCACACACCCCCCAAAAGTAATGCACCCCCAAAGTAATGCCTTACTCTTGTGTGTGTGTGTTTGTGTGTGTTTTTGTCCTTATCCTTGTCGTCATCTTTGTCGCTTTTCGTCGTCCTCATTATTAGTTGTGAGTGCAAAACAATTTAAGAAATTGCTTGCCAACTAAATTGAGCAGTTTAGTGTGAACAAAAAGTCTACATGTGTGATTATAGGGTTAAGGTTAGGCAAACCAACGGAGGAGGTTAAGTTAAAGACGGTAGAATAAAGCTTATGACAAAGCTATAATATAATGATAGAACCATACAAGAGAAACTGATTTCAAGCAATGTTATTAGGTCTTTTTTCAAGAGAAAACTAGGGAAAAACATAAAGGTACCCCTACTGTCATACCTGTACTACCGGACCAATGCTTGATGGCTTCATATCTGCGGTGTTTCTGAACCGATTTTAATGAAAACTTCACAGTTTTTCATTATTTTGTTAATAGTTTCAATACTCATGTCCAAAATCTGGCTTTTGTAGTTTCTGAGATCGACGAACGGACGTACTACCGGACGAACTACCGGCAATATCGACTCGTCTGTTGATGCTGATCAAAAATATATATACTTTAAGGGGTCGGAGAAGCTTCCTTCTGCCTGTTACATACTCTTCCACAAAAAACATTATACCCTTTTCTTATCCATTTCATGGGTTAAGGGTATAAAAGTAGAACAAGTTAACTCTTTTTAACAACCGTTTGACAGTTAAGAGATAGATTAAAAACACATTTCACAGCAGCAAACAAACTAAATTTTGATGTAATAAATTGAATCATGTCAAACACAAACGAGTTCCAAACAAAAACAAAAGCTAAATTGTTATTGTCCCACTTCAGAGTTTGACTTTTCGAAAAACAAAAGCAAAAACAAACTCTGAACAATATATGAGAATTGAAATTTACAGTTTACAATGTAATCTAGAACTCATAATACATATGAGTTTTTGGGACAGAAATTTCAATTTATTGTTGCCGACGGGAGAACAAAAGAGAATTACATGAAAATTATTCTCAAACAAACAAATATATATATATATAATAGATAAAAAGCATTTCACAATTTGAAAGTTTATGGAATTCTGGGAAAATTATCGTTAAGTATAAATACACAAAATGTATGGAGGAAAGAAAGGTGGGGGAGGGTTTTTGGGGTTAGCCCAAGGCTTAATTTTGCAGTCTAGAAATCAACCAAGGAAAAATATTTACGGAATTTCATTTATGAATTTTGTACTCGAGGGTTTCAAAACGAATCCTTCCCCTTCCCCCTATCTTTGACATTCTGAGTATGCAATGGTAAAAGGGGCGGGGGGACGGATTGTAGAATTGAAAAACCAAACGGATATAATGCTAAACAAATAGAAAATGGGGGCGAAATGTAACGCGCGAGGCCCGAGGATAGCAAAACGTAGGCAAATATAATCGCGCGTCTCGCATGTTGTGTGTTGATATGGGGCGTTAACAGAGAGAGAGTGGGAGAGTGGGAGAGTGGGGTGGGGATTTGGGTGCTTGTCATCATCAGCATCATCGTCGTCGCCGTCGTCGTCGTCGCGGCACTGACAGGTGGTTTGGCAAATGATTTTGATGCCTATTGAAACTGACGAGCTCTGACAACCGACGTCGACGACGACGACGCCTGAGTCTGTCGCGATAAAGCAACCAGAACGAACATAGAGATATACATTTCCACACTGGCGACTGGTGCTGACAAATTATACACTGAAAGAAAAAATGGGTATGTTGATCTTAGGAACTACAAAAGCTAGAGACTCTAGATTGGATATGAGCTCTGCTAATCGATAGGAATGACAATTTTGTTTCAAATCGATAACTATTCAGGTTTACGATATACACATGTAATCGATAACGAAAGAATCTTTGATTTCAAAAACTTGAAAATGGGAATTGAAACTATTAACAAAATAATGAGAATCTGTTAAGTTTTTATTCAAATCGGTTGAGAAACACCGGAGATACCATTAGAAACCATCAAACATTGGTACCGGTAGTTCACGACCGTCTCTTCGTCTGTATGATCAAAGGTTAAGGGTATCTCTTTCAGTCAAGCTTATTCGACTAGTGCCTTCTTACTTGTTTTATTCAAATCGGTTAATACCGGAGATACGAAACCATCAAGCATTGGTCCGGTAGTGCACGACCGTCTATCCGTCTGTATGACCAAAGGTTAAGAGTATCTCTTCCAGAGATCCTTCTTACTTGTTTTAATCACAGATTTATGCAACTTTTGACTTTTGCTTTGCTTTTCTCTAAGTGTACACAGACACAGAAATAAACGGCAGGCGGCGTACCACGAGTTGCCACTTGAGCCGTCTGCTCAGACCCAAAAGCCCATATAGCCCTTAGCCCCGCATATCCATGGCAACCCAATATGCCAAAAAGCTGAGAGCCCAAGCAACAAAAAATTCATCCACCACAAAAAGTAAATGTTTTTACTCAAAGGTGTGTGTGTTGGTGTGTGTGTGTGTGTGTATACACTGCATATACAGCTCATTAAATACAAATCAGCTTAGCAGCAACTTGAGCAACAAAACATTAACATTAACAGCAACAGCAGGGAGCAGGGAGCAGCAGACAAACATTAAAACAGGCAAAAAAGCAACAAGCATCAGATGGCAAAACATCAACGAAAAACCTTCTAAAACCACTCAAAAAACCGGCCTCAAAACTTTAGCCATAACAACGAATAATTAATAAGCTTACCTTGAAATGAAATGAAAATGTTGAAGAGTAATTGAAAATATTTGATAAAAATCTTCAAAAAAAAAACATTTTCATTACATTTTCTATAAGAAAAACTTATTCCCGAATCTATTCCCAAATCTATCCCAAATATACAAATGTTTATAAAATGTTTAACTAATATATTTATTATGATATTAACAAAACCAATTACATATTCCAACCACTCGCAATTACTCTTTTGTTCAAAAAGAGCTTGCGAATAATCCCCTGAACATTTTTTTTTACTTATACAAAAGGTAGAAAAGGTACCCCGACAAAGCTTGGCAATAAAGTCATAATGCTCCAACCGGAAACTGAAGCTGCAATTAAATGGACACGCCTACCATTCAACGCCCCCCCAACACACACACAAGCACACTCATTCATCTAGAGTGTAATACCGAATAACATTAACAAAAAATTCACTTAAGCCGCAAGGTAACTAAAGACATGAACGCGCTTATCAGACAAAATAGACAGACACACACACACACACAGACAGGGGGGGCAAGGTAAGTGTGGAGGAGGGGGGGTGAGTGTGTGGTGGTTGGTGTGAAATGGGGAGACACTGCAGTGTGACAAAAGGGAGACAGTCAGTCAGTCAGAAATGGCAAAAACAACTCAATTTGTGGGCGGCGAAAGTCAATTTACAAAAGCAAATATCTTTTATAGTGTGTGTGTGTGTATGTGTGTGTGTGTGTTGCTGTTATCTTTGGCTTAAGTGCACACACACACATTTGCACATGGAGAAAATGTAGGTGGTGAAAACTATAGTTTTTTTTGGGTTAACCCTACTTTTATATTAAGAAAACTTATGAAAAAAAGTTAAAAATTCTTGTTTACAGCTTAATAGTATTATATGTAAAGCGAAACAAGTAAGAAGGCTCTAGTCGAGCAAGCTTGACTAGAAGATACCTTTAACCCTTGTTCATACTGATAGACAGACGGTCGAGCTAACAGACATATCTGACATACCTGCACTACCGGACCAATACTTGATGACTTCATAACTTCGGTGTTTTTGAAACGATTTTAATAAAAATTTCACAAATTTTCATTATTTTGTTAATAGTTTCAATGCCTATTATCAAGTTTTTGAAATTCAAGATTTTTGTCTTATCGATTACATATGTAACTGAAAATGAGGATTGAAACTATAAGCAAAATAATGAACTTCTGTAAAAATTTCATTAAAATCGGTTGAGAAACACCGGAGATATGAAACCATCAAGTATTGATACAGAACTACACAGCCATATGTGTATGTCTGTTAGCCCGACCATCTGTCCGTCTGTATGGTCAAGGGTTAAGGGTATCTTCTAGTCGAGCTTACTCGACTAGAGTCTTCTTACTTGTTGGTATTAGGCCATAGGGAAAAAGTTAAAAATAATATAAGAAATGATTGAAAAAGTTACGTTTTACTTTGTAGCAGTACTTTTGCACAAGAACAACACTTTTTTGTTCAGTGTCAGCTCTTAAGAAAGCCAAACAAAGTCAAAAAATGCCAGGAAAAGTTAAGGAAATACTAAAAGAAATGATTGAAAAGGTTAAATATCAACAAAATATTGTGTATTGCATTAAAACTTTTACTTTTCCGCAATACTTTTACAAAAGACTGTTTTGTTCAGTGTATGCACTGCTCATAACAACAACAACAACAAGCAATAACAATAACCCAAGTAGCTTGTTTGGTCGTCAACGTCCAGACACTAATTAGTAATCCTTGACACGAGCGTCATTGTCATTAAATATGCCACATGTGGCATGGAATACCCAGCCACCCACCACCACACTCCTCTCAAGTTGTGTTGTTGTTGTTGTTGTAATTATTTGTCTACAGGTATTAAGCTGTAGCATTACTTTAGCCGCATATCAAATTATGACAACATCTCTCCATCTCCATCTCTCTAACTATCTCTCTGTGTCTCTATCTCTTTCTCTCACTTTTATGGCCCTGGTACGTCGTACATGAGTCATAACAAGAAGAACATAATCATCATCATCATTTGCTGTCCAAGCATTTTCGGCTTTTCCCCAATAAAACTTGTCCTCATCTGTTTTTGGTTTGGCCAAAGCAATTTCCATAATCTGCCAATTCGTAATTCTTCCCGCAAACTAAGGCAACAAATTTTATGCGATTTACCCCACACACACAGAAAACCAAAATCAAAGTTTAACTTACACTATCTCTCTTTGTCTCTCTCCCCTTCTCTCTCTCTCTCACGCTTTCTTGTGCTTCTGGGTCGCGCAGTAAACGCATAAATCAGATTTACAGATTTACTATTTTTCTTTCATATATATTTTCTGTGATTTTTTTTCTCTCTTGTTCAATACTCGTTGCATACTTTTTGAGAGCTGCATGCGACGGGAACACCGTCGAGAAGACAAACAGCACAGCTGCACAGTGGTTAAAAATTCATGAGAAATGTATGCAAAAGAGTGCTTTGAATATTTTATAGAGACATGCTTAGAAAGCGAATTCAATTTGATGGATTTTGAATTTCTTTATGGGAAAATTGAATATAAAGTTCGTGAAAAAAATCTTTATGAAAAAACTTTATTGAAATTAGGTTCAAATTGCACAAATATTAAAGATTCCAAATGGTTTATTTTTTAGATTTGACTTAAAAAATGGAATTTTAAGCTTTTGAAAGAAAGATTGTCAAGTTTTGAGTTGTCAAACTCTCAAACACAACTTCGGGAAGAATAAAAGGACAGAAGGTTGCACGGACAGACATACACATACCTGTACTACCGGACCAATACTTGATGGTTTCATATCTTTGGTGTTTCTTAACCGATTTTAATAAAAATTTTACAGATTTTCATTATTTTGTTAAAAGTTTCCATCCCCATTTTCAAGTTTTCGAAATCAGAGATTTTTTTGTTATCGACTAGGGATTAGGAAAGCTCATATCTATTTGGGAGTTTCTACATTTTTAACTTTTTCTTACTAGTTTCATGGGCTAAGTGTATCAAAAATTCAATTTCCACTAAGAAACTCATAGAATATATATATAAAAATATTTTTTCTATACAAATTATATACATAAGTTTTTGTCACACTGTGCACTTTGTGCTCTGATATGCTTTAGGCATCTTCTGGCCTGAGCATTTTTTGCATGTGAACTTCGATGTCTTTGCCGTTGCCGTTGATGTTGCCTTTGGCTTTGCCACTGATGCTGCCACAGCTACTGCCACTGCTTCCGGATTTTTTTTCTATGTTATTATTTGCTATTTGAAATGCTGTCAACGTTGCGCCGTACCATTTGCTTTTGCCTTATCCCCATTTCATATATGTTGCTTGTTGCGACGCGGCATCAACCTCATTATTATCAACATAATCTTCATCATGATGATGTGAGAGGGGGGCATCGATGCCTGGAGGGCAGCGTTGCAACGGAAATGTAACCGCAAAATTCAAAGCGGCAGACGCAATTTGTTGCGCGCACATGTGACGACGACACATGTATATGCGTATATATGTGTGTGTGTGTGTGTGCTTGTGGCAGCTGATGACGCATAGACCGGAAGAAAGAGAAAGAGAGAGAGAGGGAGGGAATGGCCGCTGGGGACAGTCAACTGATGCCCCCAAAAAAAAAAACAACAACAACAACAACTTTGTGTAATACAACACGCAGCAAAATGACGAACCATCGAGGGGGGCAGGGGGAGGGTAAGAGGGGGGAGTGTGTGTCGTTTTTGTTGTTATGTGTGGCATGGGTTATGTAGTACATGGCAACAAACTACATTTTTGACACGTCTCATATGGGGCAGGAATGAAAATGTGCCCTCTCTATCTCTCTCTCCGTCTCTATCTGTCTCCCTCTCCGTCTCTCTCTGTCTCCCTATCTCTGTCTCTCCATTTCAAAATTAACATAATTCACAAATTTACACACGCTAGGCGCTGACCAGCGGTTAGTTCTCTCTGTGTGTGTGTGTGTGTGTGCAGCGCCATCTGTTGTTGTTGTTTGGCGAAATGGCATTATTAGAATGTTGCGAAACGGTTTTTGGGGCCGGGCCAAAACGTGCCAAATCAGCCAAAAACCCTGAACACAACCGGTAGCCTACACTGAACAAAAAAACGTATGCTTCAAACTCAACTTCTTATTATTATGTATTTGGGGAAATGTGAAATTCCAAATATTATATACTAAGAAATTCTTCACTTTTTTTGTTTTTGACGATTTTTTTTTTGGGATTTAAGTAAAATTTGTCAAAAAACGACTTTTCAAACAAATTCCCGAACTTGTTTCTTGACTATATTATGAATGTTCCAAAGATATTCCTCTGAGTTTTTATGTACAATTCTTCAAAAATTTACGTTTCAAACAAATTCCCATTTTTTTTTCTTGGGAATGTTATTCCCAATGTTATGTTGTTCCCAAATTCCAGATATTCTTCAGAGTTTTTATGAAATTTCAAACATATTTTCACATATTACAATATAGCTATAACATTACAATAAAATTCCATATATATCAAATGAATTTCCTACATTGTTTTTCTCATTGAGTTTTACCAGGTTTTGTAAGCTTTGAAGCTATATTCTTAGCATGTAAGTTTCGAAAACTTTACTTTACTTTTGTAAACATAAATATTTAAACCTATATCTACATTATTTGTATACCTTATTCCAGATTTATTAAACTATTTTTCAGAACATCTTTCATAATCTTTTTTTTTTGTTTTCCGAAAAGCTTTCGACATACTTTTCTTCAAGTGCAACTGCACAACTCTGGTCAGGTAATCCAGCCATGTAATTTAGAGGTTTTCGGAGAGTGGTTTTTGCGTTTTTGGCGAAAATTTTGTCTATTGCCAAAAACCACAGAGTACCGGACACAACGGTAGGGACGGCGTGGTTGGGAGGGGGAATGAGAGGCACACACAAAAAGACAGCAAAGCGCACTTTACATAACTAATAAGGTTCCGTTTTTGTATCTGTATCTGTTTCGGTTTCAGTTTTTGGTTTCTGTTTCTGGTTTTTCCCATTCCATAAATAAGCAATTTGCCAGGCCAAAAACACAGTTTTGGCCAACTTTTTTTGCAGTTCAGATTCAGAGATTATCATCTCAGTTTAGTTTAGTTTAGTTTCGGTTTAGTTGTTGCCTGAATGATGGACTAATTGGCAGTTTACTTCATGAGATTGCGGTTAATTAAACTAAACTTTTTGGTATAATATTTGATTTTAATGAACTTTCGCCAACTTTGACATAAATTAGATTGAAAAGGTTAATCATTTTAGCGAGAAATTTGGCTATTTTTAGAGGTGTCTGTCTTCTGTCTTTTGGCTGTCAACCAGTTGTCAAGTTTCTTTCTCTTAACTGGGCTTAAAAATAGCAAAAATGCTTTTAACTGCTTGACAATCAAAAGTTAACAAAAAAAGTTTTTCAATAACTTTCAAAGAATGGAATATTTTGTTGATGTTAAATAGTTGTTCGATTAGTTAGAAAATTGATAAACTATTTTAAGCTGTTGTTGGCCAAGTTAAGCCCCTTCGGGGGGAAATCAAAATAAACTTGAAACCAAAACCACGTCAAAACTTTACACCAAAAATGAAAGAAAAGGGAGAGTTTTTTTTTTTTGGATTTTTGGCAACGTCTTCAAGGCCATTTGGCCATAATATATTGTAGTACTTGGACTATACTTGGACAACGATAAGCAAAACTATATATATATATATATAGAAAGAGTTGAGTTGAGTTCTTAAGAACTTGTTGTTGTTGTTCTCTACTTGACACATGACAAACAACAAGCAAAAGGCAAAGCCATTGAGAACCCGGGTGTTCCCAAACCTCCCCCCAGAGAAGACCGTTACACACATAACCCATAAGAAAGAGAGAGAGAGAAGAGGAGTTTTGTAACTCCAACAAAATGTTGCTGTTGCTGCTGCTGACTTGCAAACGACGAAAAACAAGAGAAAAGTTTTTTCATTTTGGCGTGAAAATTTGTAAACATCAGCGTATAAACGAAAACTTGCATGTTCTCAACTTATTGGATAGAGAGAGTGGAATGGGGAACGGGGAACACCCACAAGACCCAAATAAAAAAAAACAAGAAAGGAAAAGGGTGAATATTTAATAGAGTGCGCCAGGTAAGCCAGAAGCGAAAAACAACAACAACTCGGTGAGAGACTCAAACTCAGACTTGACTCAATATATTTCATTTGCTAAATGACAAATTGGGCGATGGGCAACGCTGGCCAAGAGGTGTGAAAAAGGAAATGAAAATGGGTGGTAGGGGGGGTTGGGAAAGGGGCAGCTTTGAGTTAACACTTGTTGTTTCTTCATGTACACACGAAATGAATGAAAGAAAGTTCAATATTGAGCTTTCGACCTTTCAACGCAATTTACATGAAGATTTCACATGGGAGGCATTAGCTAAAGGTAAAGGTAACGGTAAGGGTAAGGGTAAGAGAGATTGTACAAGGGGTGCCCCCACCCCCCCCCCCCCCCCTACCTTGTAATGGGAGTTGGGAATTGTTAGATATAAGGGTCTATATCCACACACACTTGAGAGTAATCGTCATAAGTTAAGCTTTAATTGAAACTGCATACACTAAAATATTTATCGAAGTTTTTTCTTTTTTTCTACTTTTTTCTTCTTTTTTTCTCTTTTTTTCTTATTTTTTCTTATTTTTTTCTTGTTTTTTTTTCTAGTTTTCTTGTTTTTTTTCTTCTTTTTTTTTTTTTTCTTTTTTTCCATTTTTCTTCATTTTTTTCTGTTTTCTTAATTTAATCTTCTTTTTTTTTCCTTTTTCTTCATAATTATTATTGGGCTTAGTTACCCGGTAGTTCGGATTACATATATATTATTATGACTTGACTTTTTTCTCAAATATATACTTCTTATCAATTGATTAAGTCATTTTTTAGTGATATTCAACACTATTCTCATTTATTATTGTAAGATTAACAAGATATACCTGAAAATTATAAAAATCGAGGGTACGTCCATTCGCTCTTAGATCTGAACCCAGGTTCAAACTGACAGAGTGGTTTTCTAGCATATTTTTCTCGATAACATGATAACATAACAAAATTATCAATAGTTTTTCATTTCAAGTTATTCAATACGTCGAGAATACTAGATCACACTTCTTCATCCAACAATAATGATATTAGATCTGGTGCAAAAAAAACTTCTTCACACCCAAAAAGAAAATCCCTTTGAAAAAGCAACACCCTTTTTTGCTTAAATGCAAAGTCAAGTTCTCTAATCAATCTATTGACATTTTTTTTTTTGCTTTTTTTCTTGCTTTTTTTTCTTGCTTTTTTTCTTGGTACCTGCCTGGAATTTTTGTTGTCGTCATCATCATTCTCATCATCAACACCTAAACCTAAACAGGAAAAGCGTAACGAAACGAAACGAAATGAAATGAAAAGATGACAACAAGCGCAAAGCAAAAAGCAAACAATTTAAAAATTCTGTAAACGTTTTTGCCCGAAAAGAAAAGAAAATCCATTCTCACTTTGCCTTTTCCCCCCAAAACCCAAACCCTCATTTTTTTTCCGCCAATTTCCAATTTTTTTTTTGTATTGTATATATAGAAATTTCCTCAAGTACTCCTCGTATTCCCTCTGTACCTGTGTGTTAGTGTTGCAAAATGTATAAAAAAAAAGGACATTCGAAACGGGAAAAGAGTCAGAAAGAGAGGAAGAAGAGAAGAAGAGAAGCTTGTCAATTTTCATTTACTTTATGGGTTTTTCTGACAGCACAAAATCCGATTGCTAATGAATGTAATGAATGAAAAACGTAGGACTGGCTGGTCTCGAAACACTTTTTCCGCTTTCTCATTGCCCCTCCTCTCCGCCCTCCATCCGTTTCCCATATCCATTTGCATGCCATGACAGCTTATAGCATATAGCAACCATATAGTATATTGAAATTGTGTTGGAGATTTGCTTTTTTCGAGTGAATGAATGAATGAATGGATGGGCTTTTGCTAATGGCAGGCGATAAGCGGCTGTACACTCTCTCTCTCTCCCTCCCCTACCCTTTCTCCGCCCTTTTGTGCTAAGTGCATTTATCAACACTGCTGTGATGTGCGGACGTCTGAGATTTGCAACAGCTGCAACAAAGGCAACTGGCTATGGCTAACAGCGGCAGTCAACACACACACACACACAGAAAAAAATCTAGCCAACAACAAAAGAGTCGAAGTTTTTTAGCGGCTTTGCGCCCCGAAGGCGCTTAGAAACTTATGGGACAAAGCACAACCAGAGCTACCAGAGCTACCAGAGGTAGACAGGAAAAACGAGGAAAGAACAGGAAGACAGGGAGGACAAGACAGAACAGGACAGGACAGGACAAGACAGGACGACAGCCATTAATCATTAGCGCAAAAATTGCGACAGTCTGTGAAAGACGCAAGGAAAGCAACCACCAGATGATGATGATGACGAGAGCAAAGTAACGGTAACAAATAGCAACAACCGTTTGTTGTGTGTGAGTTGAGTGTTGAACAACGTTCAAGAAGGTTAGAAAACTACGCAATACTCTCGTGATCAAGTGAGAGTAAAAACTAAAAATCACTTTTCAATATTATTATAGTTATTATTATTAGCAAAAAGGCTTAAGCTTGATACAAATAAATGGAAAATACATTAAAATCTTTAAGAAAAGGTAAAAAAAATGAGTCTGAGTTGGTTTATGATAAAAAATACACTCAATAAAGTAATAAAAACAATGAATAAAGCAAAGAAATGCCGAAAAAACGTCTTCAAAAAGAAAGAAAACGAAACTTCTCTTTAAAATCTAACTTCTTTGCCATACTGCTGTTGAATATATATATCATTTATTATCATTCTTTATAAGAAGTTTGCACATGTAACAGGTAGAAAGAGAGTTTATCATACGCTTTTATACTTCTTTTCCACTCTATTGGCAATAGAGTATCTATAAAGTACAACAAAAATAAAATGAACGTTAAGCAGCTTTGTGATTTTTTGCCATTTTACCAAAGACATTTTTTGGTAAGCACACACACACCGACACACACACACAGACACAGCAAGACGATACAATTGTTGGCCATTGTAAAGAGGCCTAGATTTTTTTTTTCTTTCTTTATCTCATTTTGCAGACGTCTGCCAAAGAAAAATGTGACTCCACTCCATCTCTCTCTACTCCCCTCTCCATCTTGTACGCACCTTTCTCTCATACTAATGCACAGAGAGCTTAACGGAACGGAACAGCAGCAACGGTAACGGTAACGGTAAATGCGCAAGAAACGAAAAAAAAAAGGAACTGTAAAATTGTAGAAATCACTTCATGACACACACACAAACACACACACACACAGAGAGAGACTTATGACTCAATAAACACACAATCACACACACACACACATGTTGTTGTTATTGTTGTTGTTGTTGTTGTTGTTTCCCCCTTCAAAACATAATTTATTATTCATGTTTATTTGCACAGAGTATGGTATTATGATTATTTTCCATTCTTTGCTTTTGATACTCTCTTTGGGCTTTTGGGGTATAGCCAATTTGTCATTAAGTGTTTACAGAGTTTTCTTTTTTCTTGACTTTTCCTAACACTTTTCTAAGTTTGTTAACAAAAGTTTTTGATATAGTTAGCGAAAAAAATCTATTACGACTATTCTTCATACATTGCGTCTAACTTTACTTTTAAAGTGTATTCAACTTTCGTTAAGTGTGCAGTTCACCGTTACATTTACCGTTACCGTTACTTTACTTGTATGATCTTCTTTTAGTTCTCATTCATATATTTTCTTCTTTTTTTGTGTTCTTTTCTTTTGTGACTTTTTCAAAGAGTATTCAACTTTCGTTAAGTTTCGTGCAGTTCACCGTTACACTTTACCGTTACCGTTACTTCTACATGTATCATTCTCTTTTCACATTTCTTCTTCACAATATTTTGTTGTTGTTGTTTTCTTTTGTGGCCACGCGTGTCTTCTTCTCAACAAATAGAACCTTTTTGGCAAGTGTCGCACATTTGGCTTATATAATTTGACAGTGGCTGAGAGTGCCCCTGCCTCACCCCACCCCGCCCTTATTCTTAGCCAATTGTAGCAACATTAAATAAGCTGCAAATTGATGGCCAGCCATTTGTTAATATTATACAAAAGAGACGAAACGAAATGAAAACGAAAAACTTGACTTTGCCCTTTGATTACATTTTTTGAGTCTTGTCAACTCGATTGAGATGTGCCCAGGGGGGAGGAGTGATGTGCCACGCCCACTATTTGATAAGTCGTACTTATTACGTCGTATACAAGCAGGCAGAGCGTGGCACGCCCCCTTACCACACCCACACCCAACGTTTTCCCTCCCTCCTTTCCTTTTTTGGCAAAAGTTTTGGCTTGACTTTTTACTTTATTCGCTTCGTTATTGTTGTTTTTGTTGTTGTTGTTGTTGTTGTTGCGCTGTGTGCGCTTTTCATTTGCATTTTCCACAGTTTTCGCCAGCTCTTTCATTAACTTTGTCCTCGTTAAATATATATATACGATATATATAGGCAGAAAAGTGAAGCTTTCAACTCTCATTACAAATGCTCTCTCTTCATTAAAAAGGCTTAAAAGTTGCGCCAACGCAAAAAACGAAAAAAAATAATAAAATAACGGCAATTTTCCATGCGAATGCAAATTTTTCGGAACGTCAGCAACCGCAAATGGAGCAAATGGTGAAATACAAAGAAAATAGAATAACAAAAAAAAAAAAAAGGTTGAAATATTAAAATTGGATTATTTGAAAGAATTATATATGTAGACAATAGAGGGGGGAGGGGAGGCGAGGCGAGGGCGTGAGATAGTGAGAGAAAGATAAAGAGAAAAACCATTTAAATTTTATTATAATTTCAAATTAAATGCTTTAGTTTCCGTTTTGGTTCGTTTTTTGCTCGTTAAAAGTCGTTTTATTTTTACTATGTGATAAATATTTGATTAAGTTCAAGTTGAAAGGAAATTGCAGTTTTCATGAAACAGTTTGAATGCATTTCAACTGTATCTAAACTTCTTTTGAAAAAGTTTCTAGTTTCTATTTGATCAACTTTCTGGCAAAAGCCCTCAAAAATAAGCTATGAAAACTATTTTTCCAACACATCATCTAAAACCTATAAAAAAAACTGTTAATGAGCATTCAAATCGCGTCTTTAAATAGGTTCTCAAAAAGTTATGTACCGTTAAAACAACCGTTAAGCAGCTGATCGGATATCAAAAGGAAAACGGCGCTAATAAGTATGCTATGAAATAGTTTAGTTTTGGCGAATGAATGCACTATGGGGCATTTTGCCGAAAATCGGGCATTTAATCAATTTTCACATGTGCAAAAATCAAAAAACTTTTAATGCAATTATGTTGTAAATTGATCATAGTTTATTGATCCATAACAGTTCTGTTAAGTTAACAGACCCCTGTTATGTTATTAACACTCAAAGTCAGCTGTTGTCACCGAAAAATAAACGCTCTGTTAAAGTGAAAAAATGAACATTGTGCAAAATTCAATAAATATGGTAGTTAACAAACAGCAAACAACAAATTGGTAATGGAAGTGATTAATATGGGTCTCCACTATGCGTTTTGCATCATTTGTTTCACATTTTGTTGGTTGGTTTGTTTTTTCTTGTGTATTTAAAAAGTGCTTTTCACTGGACATTTTTAGAAATAAATTTCACACTTTGCATAGACTTATACTAAATTGTTAGCACTTGTTAGTAAATCGGTTAACACCATTTTGTAGTGCCATTAATTCCTAATCCAGGGCATATAGTCACATTGTGCACTTTTTGCGACTTTTTGAGAAATTTAAGTTTAAAGAGCACAACCTCAGTGTAAAAATACCAAAATTGTAAAAAATGTGGCACACACTGAAATACCTAACTAAGTCTAATGATGCTGTTTTGCTATAATAACATAAAAATATCATAAAAATGTTTATTAATTATAATTTTAAACCGAAATTTTACTATTAGAAACGAGTTTTTCGCAGATTTATTAAATTATTTTTCGATCGTTCCTATGAGAGCCATATGATATAGTGATCGGATGTTGCTCATATTTTGCACAAATACGAAAAGCTTAATAAAACATATTTTTGTTGAGTTTCGTGAAGATATCTACAAAAATAACAAAGTTTTTATGTGAGAAACCGTATTGAGACCGATAGCTTCTATTGGAGCTATAGGATATAGTTGACCGATTTTAATTGTTTTTTGCCAAGGTTATAGTATCATTATAAAACTCTTAATTGCCAAGTTTCATTCAAGTACGGTCAAAATTAAGAAAATTGCATACAATAAAATAATGAATAAAGGGGCGGTGACACGCCTCTTTTCAAAAAAACCTTTCTTTGATTTTTAAAAATATTTAGCAAAAAACCGAATCGAAATATCTTATGTTTTTCTCGAGTTATTAATAAATGCCCGATTTTCGGCAAAATGCCCCATAGTGGAATGTTTCACAGTTATGTATGGCCATAATAACGGTAATAATGGACTTTTGCAAAAACCACACCTTGTTACACACACATACATTAAATGAGATTTAATTACCTGCCAATGTCTGTTTGGCTTGGCCAACACCAACAACAACAACAAATAGGCTCAGATAACATGGTCAAAATGGCAAATACGTGTTTGTTTGTTTTTTTTTTGTTTTTTTGGAGGTTTTTTGAAAAAAAAAAACAAAACAGGTGCGGCCTGTTCTGGCCTGGTCAGTTTGTGTTGGCCAAAATTAATGAACACAATGGGCCAACTATAAATTAGCCGCGCTCCAATTTATGCAACAACAATAACAACAACAACGGGACGGAAAGGCACATTAACAATGGCCGAGCGGCTAAATGTAAGAACAATTTATTTAATTAAATGCGCAAAAAAAAAAAATAACAAAAACAAATATAAAACACACAAACACACACACACACACTCACACACACATTGAAACCAAATCAAAAAGAGCCAAAGCCAAAGAAGAGAGAGGCAAAAAGGCGGGCCATGCTACCCATTTTATTCACACGCACACACACACACACATATACAGAGTCCAGGCTCAAAACGATGAGTCATGAAGGTCATGACGAAAGCAAAGCAGCAGGCAGCAGGCAGCAGTGCGCAGCTGGCGGCGACAGCGACGTTGGCAGCAACGACAGCACCAAAAGTCGCTAGGCAAAATGCGCGCCGCTTTGATTAGTTGCCGTAACAACAACAACAATAATAACAACAACGACAATGGGGAGCTACATTCGCTTCGTTTTTGCTGTTGTTGCTGTTGTGACAGGTTGACGACGCGCCTGCCAGACAGTTTGGCAGCGAGCGCTCTCTCTCTCCCAAAAAACAAACTGAGCGAGAGAGAGAGAGCGCTATGAAAAATCAATTTCGCAATGTTACGACGTCGACGTTGACAGCGCTGCTGCCGCTGCCGCTGCTTGGTTTGTTTACTTGTGTTTGTGTATATTTTATTTTGTTTTTGTTGCTGATTTTGCGCCTTAATATTGCTCATTAGTCACACTCTCTCACATTATCGCGCTCTCTCACTTAGCACTAGTCACGAACCCATTACTCTGATTCCTAATCAATTGCACAATAATATTAAATTGTATATAAATAAAATATATAACTGTTAACCGCTCAAAACAACGAGCTTCTTGTCATACACATACTACTCACCTCTTCTCTCGTTGTTCTTTAGCCCACTTTCCTTTTGATATGTGTATGGTGTATATGTGTGTGTTTGTATGTTATTATGTTTTATGTGTGTGTGTGTGCGAACAAAAAAAAAACAACAACAACACTACAATTATGCTGCTGCTTCACACGCGTCTAAACAACAACAAAAATCTAAACAAAATTTACATCAAACAAGAACAACAACAACTTTTTACAGTTTAAATTTTATTTGTCACTTCTTCACTTCTTTTGGAGTTTTCGCGCGCTATGCTTTCATTTGCTTCTTCTTCAGATGCTGCTGCTGTTACACTTCTTCCGTTATCTCTGTCACAGAATATGTTTTAGTTTTTGTGTTGGTTTTGTATTGTTATGCTGAATTGTTGTTGTTGCTGCTTCTGTTATTATTGTTATGCCGTCGTGTTGTCGTTATTCTATGTCTTTTTGTTTGTTTGTGGCCGGCGACGACTTTAACGACGACAACGACACGCGCTTTGCGTTGGCGTTGCGTACACTGCAAAGGCTGCTGCTGAACTGAGCTGCCAACCTGACACGCGGTTGCCAAGTTAGCTCAGCAGCAGTCGCAGCAGCAGCAGCACCCAGCTGCAGGCTCTTCCACACTTCCTTCGCTTACGCTCTCTCTATTTGTTAGCTTTCTCTCTTGCGCTCATTGCATTGGCAATAGCAACCCCCAAAAGCAGTGCGACACGTGCGACAGCCGACCACACGGCACCCACAACACCAACACAAACAACAGCAAAACAGCAAGAACAGATGAAACACAACCCTGCCTGCCTGCATGGCTATGCGGCTATGCCGGTCTGATATTTAGCGACTGCGCACAGTTATAAACTCGCATCACAGCCGCATACAGAAGCTGCCAGCAGTTATGCAACATAACGATAAGCAATAAAATAAGTTATTTATGGGTTGTGTGCATCAAACGATAGGAACGATAAAACAAGTATTTGGGTGAAAGCACTTAAAACCCAAAATGACAAATAACTGTGTGTCGAATACATTTGCATAGCATCAATACAATATATTTTACTATGACACATTAAACCAAAGTTGAAGAAAACAATTTTAGCATCTCTGTAGGTTTACTTTACAAACGTACTGTATTCCAAGCAAAACAAAGAGAGAGAGCGAGCAAGTTACAGTTAGAGAGAGGGATTGAAAAGCACCGTAAGCGTAAGAGGAGAGCGCCAAACAGAGAGAGAGGAGAGAGATCGAGAGAGTCACACGCTTTTATACACGCTTTGGCTTGCCACTTGTGTAATATTGGCAATTAACTAACATAAAATGGGGTTGATTTTTGAATGGATGCGAATGCGAATGCGACTTTCACAACGATAATGATGAGAGCATGGGGAATGGGCGCTGGTAATGCGAATGGGAATGGGAATGGGCACAAGCAGAAACAAGAGCATTAAAAAGAGTACGAGTTGAAGTCGATGTAGGTGCAGGGGTATGGGTAGGGGTGTAGGGAGGCATATGAATGCGAAAGGATGCTGAATGCTGACCGTTTTACCGTTTTTTTTTTTTGGTTATTTGTTATGCCGGCTCTGCGGTTTCATTCGTTTTTTTATTGGTGGGGACCGCGGCCCGTGTGCAAAAGGTCTTTGGGCTTTTGGTCATTTAACCATTTAGCCATTTTGCCATTTGGCCATTTCGAGCAGTTCATTTGGCTAACCGGAACTGATGTCGAATGCCTCGAATAATGGTTTACAGTGGTTCAAAGTCATATCGTCAATTTATTATGCAAATTATAATAATGTGGAGTGTTAATTAATGTTTTCGTCCCACTGTTCGTTCTAATTGCAATTTCTCATGTTTTTAATCACGTTTCTGGTCAATTGGCTTTTTGGACCGCAAGTAGTCACAAATTTACTAATAACTTAATTATGTGGGTAGTTTTTTAAAAAGTTAACTTAGAATTTCTGATTGAAGAAATGAAGAAAAATACATTTTTATAACTAAATGATGTAGCGGAGATCTTTGGTATTGCCGTATTTTCTATATATTGCTTACTTAAGCAAGTAAGATGCGTCTAGTCGAGTAAGCCCGAATAGAAGATACCCTTAACCCTTGACCATACCTGCACTACCGGACAAATGTTTGATGACATCATATCTCAGGTGTTTCTCAACCGATTTTAATAGAAATTTCACAGATTTGAATTTTTGAAATTCAAGTTTTTTTTGTAATCGATTACATGTGTGTATCGTAAGCCTGAAAAATAATCGAAAATATGAAACAAACTAGGGATTTTGAACCATTTCATGGGTTAACGGTATAATAGTTCAACAAAAGACCGTTAAGATAACTTTTTTAAGTGGCGAAAATCTTTATCCAATTTTCTCATTGAATAGTTTTAATTAGTTCGAACTTTTGCTGCAGTGATTACTAAAACATTTATGTAGATTTTGTTGATAACTCAATTATGTGACAAAGTTGTCAATTATGCCACAAACCATGCCCTCCGCACACCGCCCTCCCCTCTACCCTCTAACGTACACACACGAACAACTTAAAGGTACGTGTGTCAATTAGCAGCTGGTCAATGTTGTAAGCTTAACTGAACCGTAATCAAGTTGCATTTTCAATATCTATGTAACGGCTTTTCAGGTGTGTGCACACTAACCCCCACCCCCCTTACTCAACCCCAACCCTGCTCTACCTATGACTTCCTGTACGTTTCAATTATTTGTAGCATGTTCGAAATTTTGTTGTTTTTTTTTGTGTTTTGTTTTGTTTTGTTTCTGACCAAAAGCACAATAAATCATTTGATTTGTACACACACTTGTACACGAGAGAAACAGAGAATTAAACAGAGAAAGATGGAGATGGAAAGGTTCTGTGAAATGGATTCCTGGATGGTGGACCTGGAGTCCTCTCCTGCGTCTCCACACGTGATGTGTGCGTGCCTTCCGGCGCTAAATCAAGGCAAACGTTTTCAAATTGTCTTACCTTTGCCTTTAGCCCAGAGACAGAGAGAGAAAGAGAGATATAGATGCAAACTAACGGTACTCCACCCTTAGTCGATGCTTGTGCTTAAGCCGACCTTCTCCCCAGGGGGGTCGGGGCAGCTCCCCTCCCTCACCCAACACCCAACACAGCAAACCCGGAAGCAACTGTAGTTAATATTTATGGCGATTTAATCTTCTCACTTGAGCGCTGCTCAGTTAAGTTTGATAGACACCGGAGACCGGAGAGCTACCAGAGAGAGCTACAGAATCTCCCCTAACCCCTCCCCCTCCCTTACCATCTCCATCTCTACCATCTATCTACCAGTTCAGAGTCAGTCCGAGCTGACCCTTTTTTTTCCTCTGTTATTTTTGCTCGCAGATCCCAGTTTGTTTGCGTGTCCATTTAATTTCCGTCAGGAATTGCTTAATCAAACATATATAAACATATATATATATGTATCTAAACACACACACGCACACACTTGTACACACACGTTGCTATCTGAGCAAATCGCTTAAGTTTCACGAGAGAAGAGAGAGAGATGGAAAAATTAAGCAAAAGTTGCCTTAATGAGTAGTTTAACTTGCCGTATGATATGGTTTAACATCAGGGTTAGCGCCTTAGAGAGATACACTTAGAGAAAAGAAGTACCACTTAACTTTCTTTCGAACATTTTCATTCTGAAGAAACCTTTTTCTCAAAGAATTCTTATTTTTTCTAAAAAAACAAACCTTAGCTCAGGTTTAACTAAATATTTTTAAGATATTATTTTTTCGCTAAGTGTAGCTTGAAGTCCCCAATGTAGCAGCAGCACCCAGTTCAAACAAAAAGTGCATTAGCAACAAATTGTTATTGTTGTTGCCCCGGCAAAAACAAGAAAGAGGTGGGGAGTGGGTGGGGCAGCACTGGGAGTTAGTTGTGGAATTTGTGTGTGGAATCTGTGTGACAACTTTATGTGGTTTAGGCGAAGATAAGCGATCCTAACAGCTTAAAAACAACAAGAAACAGCTAAGCAAAGCTAAAGAAAACGGAATTTACTCCCAAGAAAAACCAAACTGTGTAAATCAGATTTGAGTTAGTTTGAATGTAACTGAGAAATGAGCAAAAACATTCCTACTTATGTTATTATGAAAAACAGACTGAAACCTTTTGAACAACAGCTGAGATATTCAGCTTAGATTGAACAAATAAGAAGGCTCTAGTCTAGAGTAAACTCGACTAGAAGATACCCTTAACCCTTGACCATGCATGCGGACAGACGGTCGGGCTGACAGATATACACAGACATACCTGCACTACCGGACCTATGCCTGATGGTTCCATATCTCCGGTATTTCTTAACCGATTTTAATAAAAGTTTGATAGATGTTGATTATTTTGTTAATGTTTTTGATCCCTATTTTAAGATTTTTGAAATTCAAGACATTTTGTTATCGATTCCATGTGTAGTACCTGAAAAGTTATCGAAAATTTGAAACAACTTGTCCTACTTAGGGAATAAAACAAAACAAATAAATAAATAAAGCTTATATCAAGAATATATATAGTTTATGGAGTCGAAGATGATTTTTTCTGCCTGTTACATACTTTTCCGCAAAACCATTATACCCTTTAACCATTTACCCTTAAGGGTATAAAAACAGACTCAAGCCTGTGAAAAACAGCTGAGATATTCAGCTTAGATAGAAAAAGCTTTAGTACAATAAATAACTTGCATTATAAGCACAGAATGGATGAAAGAAAAGGTTCACAATGCAAACTAAACTGTCTTTAATCCTGTTGAAATATTGTTTTTAATCTAAACGCTCAAAATTTTGCTGACCTTAGCCTTTAAAAGGGGGACAAAATATATGAGCCTAAAGCCTAAACTTAAGTTAAAAGAGCTTAAAGCACAGCATAAAAGAAAAGCTGATAGATGAGAACATTAACTGAAGACAATAACAATAAATGAAATCTAAACTCGAAAGTTTTTTCAATGATGGTTTTTTTTTGTCTCAACAAGCTTGTCGCCAAGTTTCAAATGAATCCACTGACTAAGCGTAAGTTGGGGAAATGAGGAAAAAGAGGAAAATGAGGAAACTTTAGCTAAGAACTGCATATCGAATGAGAATTTCCATTCGCAACGACCATACGTTACGTACTTATTTACAATACGGTTTGAATAGAGAATAGAAATGAAAGCCAGAGAAGAATAAAAAACGATTTCCATATAACACATACATATATATATCGATGGGGCGGAGAAAAACTCTCATTTAAATTAATGGCACATAACAATTTGATGCGCTGCCACACGACACACAGAGTCTGGAAGGGTGGGGAGGGATGTTGCGGGTTGGAAAAAAGCTTCATTTCCCCCTGCCTCTTTTTCTCTCTGTGTAGTTGGACATAAAGTATAAAGCAATAAAGCACGCAGCAATATTTCTTATTCTACTTTTCTTTTCTTTCTTTTTTTTTTTTTGCTTTTTTTTCAATTAAACAAATAGCTGAATTTGACATTTTTGGCTCGAACAAAAAGAGGAAAAATGAGATGGAGATGGAGAAGAAGAAGATGGAGATGGAGAAGAAGTCGCATAAAGTTCAAAGGGAAATCATAAGAGGAAATAACGAATCGCGCAGGACGCGCTTTGCGATAACAGAACGCTGACAAGGACACAACGCGTTTACACAATATACACTGAGAGAAAAAACCATTAAGCAATGACAAGTTAGTCTCATTTTAGCATGTCTGAGCAAGTAGGAAGGCTCTAGGATACAGGAAGGTTGATATACCATTAACCCATATGTGCACTACCGGACCAATGATTGATGGTTTCATATCTCCGGTATTTCTGAACTGATTTCAATAAACATTTTACAGATTTTCATTATTTTGTTAATAGTTTCTATCCTCATTTTCAAAGTTGTGAAGTTCAAGTTTTTTTGTTATCGATTACATGTGTATATCGTAAACCTGAAAAATTATCGAAAATTGTAAACAAAAAAATACCTCTTTTTCTTCTTCTAGCTGTATAAATACAAAAACTAAACTTGATTTTCTTGTTCTTTGATTTTTTTTCGAGTGTATTTCTTATAAAAATCGTTTATCGAGTGACTGATAGCAAAAGCAACGGGGGCAAGGAATACACAAAGACAGAGAGAGAGAGAGAGGGAAAAAGTAACTTACTTTCAACTGTTGACTATATTCCTCTCTACTCCTCTCACCTCCTTCACTTCCCCCCCACCCACAAGACAGACACAAAACTCAACCCCTATCAATATCATTTTCTTTATGTTGTTGTTGCTCTTATCACAGAGTGCATCAGTGGCAGGCATTGACAATAACAGCTGCAGCAGTTCTACGCAAATGTTTGTTTGTCAAACTCAGTCCACTGTCACCCCCTCTCTCCCTCTCCCCCCAACCATACCCTCATCCGTTCACTGGGGAGTGAGTACGCCCACTTTTAAAGCGATTACACACATTTATGGGTATACTCAAAAAAAAAAAACGAAAGAGAGGGAATAAAAAAACATTTCTACAATTTCTTTAGAGCGCATTCAATGATTCAATTAGCTACAGGCCAATGCATTTAGACGGGTCTTCCGTTCGCGTCTGTTTCTGTCTCTTAACTTATCTTGCTGAATGAAAAAAATTATGAAATTGTCACTGGAATCGACTAAAGAAAGAACTTTAGAAACTTTTTATTATATAATATTATAAGTTATAGGAAGAAGAACTATTACCATTGTCCGGTATTTCCATATCAAGTTTTGCCTCATAACGGTACAACCATATCATTAAAATTGTCTCAGGAATCGACTAAAGAAAGAACTGTAGAAGCTTTTTATTAAAAGTTGTAGGAAGAACTATTAACACTGTCCGGTACTTCCATATAAAGTTTTGCCTCATAACGGTACAACCATATCATTTGATTGTCACAGGAATCGACTAAAGAAAGAGCTGTACTAACTTTTTATTATATAATATTATATGTTATAGGAAGCACTAAGTTTGATTAGAGAACGTTAAGATTATTAACACTGTCCGGTATTTCCATACGAAATTTTCATTACAACGGTACCACCATGCATATGAAATTGTCATGGGAGTCGACTTAAAGAGCTGTACAAACACCGTTAACCGTTAAACGTATATGAAACCGTTAAGATTATTAACACTGCCCGGTATTTCCATACGAAGTTTTGCCTCACAACGGTACCACCATACCATATATACCATAAACTCTTTCAGTATAATAACAGGATATTAGAATATGGCAAAGTTATCAACAACAACAACAGCAAACTCAGTTTGAACTAGGCAAAGTCAAAACTAAGTGCAAATTAAGTTAACTTATTTAACAGAGTTAGCTTTATTTAAATGACAGCTAAACAGATTTCAGACAAGTGAAAACCGCCTAAGCCACTTAGTGGTAATCATAGCAAATAAGATGAGGAAGTGTTAAAAAGTGGAAAAACCAATTAACTCGAGATTAAAGAAAGTTGATTGAGGTTGAGGCTAACCAACAACAAAAACATAAATCACAAATAGAACAAATTAAAAAATTCTATCAAAGACGTTAAGAGATTAACATAAAATAGATTTTCTTTTCAGAAAAAATGAAGCTTTAATCCAAATTGTTGCACAAGTGGACTTAAACGGCTTCTAGCGAAAAAGTTGCACAACAAATTTTTTTTTTATTTCTGCTTCTTCTGTGCTTTGTTCTTGTTTCACTGTCTTTTTCTTTACTGTGTTTTTACAGTCAATGCCAAGTACCGAGTACCGTTTACCCTGTTTACCGTTCACTGTTTACCGTTAGGCAGCTGCCAGTTGCCAGTGTTGCCAGCTGTCAGTGTCAAATTCATTGTAAATTACAAGTTCATTTGCGGCTGATGGCATTACATCCGCTTAAGCACTTAAGAGTATAAAAAAAAAAAAAAAACTTTTCTTGCATAAATTATAAAGCGCCATAATATTACCGTCATAAAAGGGCAGGTCGAAGAACTGCACACACCCAAACAGTTAGATAGAAAGAGATGGGGCGAGAACGTCGAGAGAATTGCAGCAAACCGTTCGTTCGTTCGTTCATTCGTTGGTTGGTTCAGTTAGTTCGTAATGAAACTTAATGATGCGCTATTAGCGAATAATAATGATGATGCTCTTCGCTGTCCAGCTTGGGCTATCTGTGTGTACTTAACTGAAATATGCATTTTGTGGCGCCACCGAAGCGCGAAGTTCAACATTGCAACAATGTGTTGTTGTTTTGGGGGCGATTGCGATTGAGAGTGATAGTGGAAGTAAATTGTTGTTTCTTGTAGTACTTTTTGTTATGCCATCCACAAAAAAAACCCCATTGTCAGAGTCAGATATAGATAAATAGAGTGTTAAATGGTTGGATAGATGATAAATGCTAAAATAGAAAGATAAGCAAGATAAGTGGGTTACTAGAAGAACAAATAGAAGGGCAATTGAATCGATAAGTAAGTCTCATTTACGACAAAACCATTAAAAGTTGACAAATGATATAAGAAAATCTTAAAAGCAAACAAAAGTAGAGGTTACAAATAATGTTTAGATACATTTATACTTATTTAATAAGATATTTCTTTGATATTGTTACTTTTATGCCTATCGATAAATGATTAATCGATTAAAATGGTTAAGAATAAGGGAACAGTTATCGATAGAAAATATTTATACTCATTTGATAAGCTATTTCTTTGATATTTCTGATTTTATGCCTATCGATAAATGATTTATCGATTAAAATTGTTAAGAATAAGGGAACAGCAGTCGATAGAAAATATTTATGCTTATTTGATAAGCTATTTCTTTGATATTGTTACTTTTATGCCTATCGATAAATGATTTATCGATTGACTTTATCGATAAAATGATAATATATGTTCTCTAAGCCCAAAAGTAATCAGTTCTTTAAGTTTCTTCGATACCATATAGAATTCACAATAGTTTCTTTCCATTTCTAACAACTTCTATTCATTTTTAGTATTGATTTTCAACAAGTCAATCAGTTCACGAAGTTCATGAAAGATACCATACCATACCATATATATCAACAACTTTTATACCTTTCGGCATTGATTTCCAACATATAATATTATTAACTCAACTTAATTTTCTTAAGCTTGAGGCTACGAACAGCAAAATGAAGTAAAAACTCGGCACGCGTACCAAAGCCAAAACATTCATCGAATGCCAATCTATTGATTGTAATCATTATAATCAAAACTGATCATAATGAAAGATGATGTCGATGATTAATTATTAGTAGTTGTAGTTGTAGTGTTCGCGATCTATGACGAACTTTACTTTTCACGCTTTTATTTGATTTGAACACATCTTAAGATCTGAACATCATCATTAATTATTATAAATTATTGAAGTTTTGAGAGTTGAGAGTTGAGTTTTGCTATTTTTAAGACGCGCAAGCAACAAACAAAGTTTGTTGTCATTATTTTAATATATTATATCATAAATGCGGATATGCGCGCAGTTATTCTTAACTATTTCATTGTTCGCCGCACCAAAAATAGCGAAGAGTACAATGATAATCTTAGTCAACCAAACGGGAAGAGGGGGCAGGGGCAGAAGAGTTAAAGTTCTATTTCTGGTTTTGGATTTTTCTGATGCTGCGACTTTTTGTTGCTGTTGTTTATGGAAAATCCAAATGATTAGAATCTGTCTATCATCATGCATCTGGATCGATATCGAAATGATTGAGCAAAAATTTAATTTAAGGTAAAGTTCAATGCACTACTCTTTCCAATGGGGTATATGGGCAAATTGAAAGAGTAGAGCGAAAATCTTATGGAATGACAAAATGCTTGCAAAATAAATCATTTCACATTATTTATATTATTCCCCTAAGATAAATACTATAAGAATATGGATTTGTGTATTAAGATACAAAAAATGAGGAAATGAGAACGAAAGGCAATAGTCTTAATAACAATAATCAGTTTTATAGGTATTCAAAGTGAGATTTCTTTAAGTTCTTGCTGGGTTGTTTTGCCCTGTGAAGAGATTAGAATTTGAAGAAATTTTCTTTAAAGCTTCTGAACTTTTTTAGTGCAATAAATGAAGAAAACTGAAAATCCCATAAAAGATTACAGAAGATACGGAAAAAGTGTCCTAAAAAGCATTAAAGATATAAGAAAGAACTTTTCTTTTAAATTTCTAAACTAATTTACTTCAATACAAGAATAATACGGAAATTTAAAGTGTTTTAAGTCGTGCTTTGATTCATCTCAATACCTTTAAAGATTACAGAAGATTAGGAAAAAGTGTCCTAAGGAGCACAGAAAGAACTTTTCTTGTTCTGCTTCTGAAGTTTTTTAGTTAGAGAAACCAAATATAAAGTTAGATCAATCAGAAAAGCGAGAAACAATTAAACGAAGTATTGAAGCTACCGTTAACAACCTTATTACTTATTGTTGTACTCTATGTACTCCCCGTTGTTGTTGTTGTGATGTGTTTTTTAATTTTTCTGGAATAACAAGCTTGAAACGTCGTCTCAAGTCTCAAGTTGTTTACGCCGCAAGGCGCTTGAGCGGCACTTTTGAGCTCCGCTTTTAGCTGTTTCTGTTTCTCTTGCCATATCTTATTCAAATTGTAATTTATTTGTACTGATGGCCCTCAAGTGAGGGCACTTTTTGAGTTCTACTCTCAAAGTTGAAGCGCGCGAGGCGAGCCGGAACTGAACTGGAAAAAAAAAGCTCTCCGGGTTTTTGGCGCTAATGATGATGGCACATGCTATAATTAGTTTAAGCCAAACGCTTAAGTCTTTTGCTCTAGCCAAAAATAGCCAAAAAAAAAAAGCTAAACACACACCCAAAAGATCTAATTTTGTTTGCAACCCAACCCAAAGTTAAAGTTTTGCATTAATTAAAAAACACAAAACACAAAAAGCTTAAATCAAATTTTGCAAAAAAAAAATCTTTTTCAAAAAAAAAAAAGACTGAAAAAAAATGATGCAAAAAAAGCGTTTTTGGTGCATGTAGCATGTAGCATGCCGCCTCTCGACAGCGTTTTGGCTAATTAAAACACACCAACAACAACAAGAAGAAGAAGATAGATGGATGAAACAAATAAGAAACAATAAAGACCAAAAAACACAAAAAAAAACAGACAAAAAGCGGTTTAAAGAACTACCAAAAAAAAAAAGAAAAACAATTAAAAAATTGAGCATGAATTGTGGCTAACAACAAACAAAACAGCTAACACAGAGACAGCTAACACAACCAGCTAACAAAGACTATAAAAAGCAAAGAGCCTCAGCGAAACTTCAAGCAGTCAGCGCTCAAACGTTTCAGTCGAGAGTCGGAAAAAAAACATATTCTAAAAAAGATACTAAAAAACCTATCTATAGCTAAAACTCAAGTGCGCCCTTTTTTATTCTTTTTTTGTTCAGTGTAAAGTGTGTTTGTGTGTGTGTTGCAAAGTGCTTCAAGATGTTGCTGCATCCCATTGTCCTTGTTGTTTTCTGTGCGGTTTTGGCTAATGCCGGCCGCCCGCCCCAACGCTATCTGCCTTCGAACCAATATCTGGCACCGCAAGCCAGCCAACTGCACTACCATGGTGTTCATGGCGGAGCCCAACAACAACAACAACACCAACAACACTCCCAGCAACACTCTTCTCATGGTCGTATTGGGGGTGTAGTGGGCAGTGGAGCTGGTTTTGGCGGTGGACATCATCAGCAACAGCATCGTCAGCAACAGCAGCCACAGATACCAATTGTCCGCAGCGATTATCAGAGTGATGCCAACGGCAATTATAACTTTGGGTAAAAATACTAATCAAAAAAATACTAAATATATTTATTTTAAGGTTTTATTTGTTTTCTTATTGAATGTGAGAAAACTTATTGATTTGTTTTTACTTCTGTTCTTTCCTACAAACTCATTTTTCCTTCCTTCTTATATTTCCTCTTCCTGGTTCTCCGGAATTTTAAGATTAATCAAACTAAAATTATTTCAAGATTAGTTTTCCCACAAATAAAACCAATACAAGTAAGAAGGCTTTAGTCGAGTAAGCTTGACTAAAAGATACCCTTAACTCTTGACGACACATACAGACAGACGGTCGGGCTGACAAACATACCTGCAGTACCGGACCAATGCTTGATGGTATCATATCTGCGGTGTTTCTCAACCGATTCGAATAAAAATTTCACAAATGTTCATTATTTTGTTAAGGTTTTCCATCCCCATTTTTAAGTTTTCGAATTTTAAGATAGTTCTGTTATCGATAACATGTGTATATCGACTCTAGCTTTTGTAGTTCCTGAGATCGACGCTGATATGAATAGCCAAACTTACAGATGAAAAGAAACTCAATAGTATTTAACCCTACATGACAACTTTTGAGGAGTAAGACTCGAATCGATTCGAATAAGCAAAGTTACAGATGACGAGTCTGACTCGTCGTCGTGAGAATTGCGAATATTCGCTCAAAGTGTCAAATAAATGTCGAGACACCAAGGGATTAAACACAAAGACCCTTCAAGACCGTCCATATTTAACAAAAAAATCCCTAGAAGAAAAAAAAAAACTTTCAACATTTTTTTTGCTACTCCAAAAAAACTTTTAGCTTTGACACTGGCAATGGCATTCATCGGGATGAGACTGGCGAGTTCAACGGTGGCTGGCCCCATGGCTCATTGGGTGTGCGTGGCTCCTATTCGTACACAGGCGATGATGGTCAACAGTATACCGTAAATTACAAGGCAGACAAAAATGGTTTTCATGCCGAAGGCGCACATTTACCAACATCCCCATCGTTGCCCGAGTAGGTTTCCCTTTGAACAAGGGGTTGAGAATACCATATCTTATTTATTATTATTATTTCTCATTGAAGTCATCATCATCAGCAACAACAACAACAACAGCATCATCGCAGTGGATCATCTGCGGGTGGTTATCATGGCGGGGCCTCCGCTGGAGCAGTTCCATCGTCCCGTTATTTGCCACCCGGCTATCGTCAACGCAGACACTACTAGACCCAAGGATCTGAGCACACGGAATACCATTTTTTTTTCTTCTGGGCAGCAAATAGTTTAGTCTCTATTTTTATTAGCCTTCAATAAGTTTTACGACAAAATAAAATATGAATGACATAATTTTTTGATATTTATTAGACATTTTTTAACTTTAGCGGAAAAAACCCTAAAAAAAAATCCTAAAAAAAAAGAGGAAATTTAGATCTCAACTTTGGCTACTCGCAAATCTTAAAAAACACCTTCTATATTCTCTCAGTGTATTATTTAAATTCGTTTCCTGTATAAAATATGAATGACATTATTTTGTTCGATATTTATAAAAAAATTTAACTTTCCCTAAAAAAATTCCTAAAAAAAAAAACGATATGAAGAAAATTTACTCACTAATCTAACAAATATACCTTCTTTATTCTCTCAGTGTATTAATTAAACTTCGTGTTTTAGTAACAAGTATTTTCATCAATTAATGAAACTTTTTAGCTTTAACGGGAAAAATTCCAAAAAATTCCTAGAAAAGACGAAATGAAAAAAATTTACTCACAAATCTTACAGAAATACCTTTATTATTCTCTCAGTGTATTAATTAAACTCGTTCCCTGTATTAGTAACAAGTATTTTCATCAATTTTTGGCCAACGTCAGCTGCTTGCTTTGTTGAAAGCCGCCCAAAACCCATTTCGCATACATTGTCTGGCCACGCCCCTTTGCTGTATGTAATTTTCTTGAAGTTTTTGGCAACGAACCAAGCAAAGGGGGCAAAATGTAACCTTTAAACTGATTAATATGCAGTTAAGCAGAGTTAAAAGCAAACTGCACTCGAAAATCCACAAAATTGGCATTTAAGTTTTTCTTTCCTTTTTTTCCATTTTCCATTTTTCGTTTTTGTTTTTTTTTTTTTTGGCTTCTTAAATCAAAACAAGCTAAAAAGTTGTCGCAGTTTTTGGCAACTTTTTTGGCGACTTTTTTGTTGGCTTGCGGGAGCATTAATCATATAAGGAATCCATATATAACCATAGAATAATACCATTTAGGCAAAACTTGGGCGAGACGCAAAAAAAACTTGTCTTAAAGATTTCGAGGCGACAAATGCAGCTAAGTGGGATAAAAGGGGGCAAAAAAAGAGACAAAAGCGCGCTAAAAGCACAACTAGTTAAAGGTATGCGACTTGTGAATACACTGCATTTATATTTGGGAAAAGATTCTAGAAGAAGTTGGGGAATAATAATAAAAAAAAACTTTATTTTTTATATTTTCCATAATTCCTTTGTAAAAATGCAAAAAACTTTTATACAAATCAGCTGATATACCCTTTAAGAAGCTAATACACAAATTTCCTTAATCAAGAACCTATAGATCCTGAGATCTAAGTGCTTATACTAAGATACACTTGATTCTTGATGCTGTTTCTTATATTTTCCATAATTCCCTTGCAAAATTAAAACAAATTTTAAGCAAATAATCACTAATATACCACTAAAGAAGCTTATTTACGAATTTCCTTACTCTATAATCTAAAGATCCTGAGATCTAAGTGCTTAGACTAAGAGACACTTGATTATTGATGCTGTTGATGGAAGTTTTTGCATTTAAAAAGTTTTTTTTCGCTACCCTTTCTTTCCCATTCTGTCATTGCATTTCCATAAATAAACGAAGTGAAAAGTAAAATGAAAGATTGTCAAGTTTTCTTCTCTCTTTTTTTTTCGAGAAAAACTTTTTTCTCATACAAAATTTATTTGATTTTTTTTTTATCGTTTTTCCCTCCTCTTTATTCATTGTCTGTCGTTTCGTATTCGTATTCGTAGTCGCATTTCGCGTTTATGTTAAACGACGGTCACATTAATTAAAATTATACAGCAGCGACGCCTGCGGGCGGCGGGGGAGGGGCGGACGTTTCATTCATTGGGGCGACATTTTCTGAGGCTGAGTTGGAGTTGTTTTTTTTTTTTTTTGGGGCATCTTCTCATAAATTAAAAAAAAGGGCGCTTATGAATTTTATGAATTATATTTGCTCATTTAGTAACTGGCAGCCGACATTGGCTTCCAGGCAAGTGACCCCCTTTACCCCACCCCGCTCCCTCAACTCACCCACGCCTTCTATGCGCCTACGCCCTTTAGGGGCAGGCGTGTTCTTATTGAATTTTATTCTCCCATTCTCGAAATCCCTGGCCAACATTTTTGTGCATGTGCATGTGTTCAACAATACAAGTTGTTGGCCCTGCCACCCCCCCCCTACCTCCCCTCCCCCCTCCCCCTTTCGTATGGCACACACATTTTAAGTTTTCTGTCGTTGCACTCACTTAATTTTATGCCAAAACAATGACACGCCATAAATTTAAACGGATTTGCGTTTCGCCTTGAGCAAAACGCGTTTACCAACCAACCCTCCCCAAAAAAACCAAAACAGAAAACAAGTAAGAAGGTTTTAGTGGAGTAAGCTCGACTCAAAGATACCCTTAACCCTTAGACGAACAGACGAAAAGACGGTCGGGCTGACAGACATACCTAACATACGTGAACTACCGGACCAATGCTTGATGGTTTCATATCTCGAGTGTTTCCTAACCGATTTCAATTAAAATTTCACAGATTTTCATTATTTTGTTAATAGTTTCAATCCTCATTTTCAAGTTTTTAAAATTCAAGACTTATTTGTTATCGATTGCATGTGTATATCGTAAGCAGGAAAGTTATCGAAAATTGCTAAGGATAAGGAGAGCTTATATCCAAAATCTGGTCTCTAGCTTCTGTAGTTCCAAGGATCGACGCGTTCATACATACGGACTACCGAACGAACGGACTACCGGACGAACGGACAGACGGACTTGGCTGTTGATGCTGATCAAGAATATATATACTTTATTGGGTCGGAGAAGCTTCCTTCTGCCTGTTACATACTTTCCCACAAAACCATTATACCCTTTTTTACAAATTTCATGGGTTAAGGGTATAAAAGAAACGTCTTTTTCCACTCTGTGACTGACGAGTGTTGGTTGCTGGTGATGGTAAGAGGGGGTGAAGGGGGGTGCCTGCAGGGTTGACACTGTCCTGGCACCTTTAACACACACATTCACACACACACACACACACAACACCCTCCAAAAAATACATAACTTTGAGCTTCTTCTTCTTTTTTCGTATTTTGAAGTTTTTAGTGTCAAGTGTTTCTGGCAACACTCAAAGGCAAATAAAATAAATGCAACGCTTTGGCAACACCTTTTTTAAGGTGTGTGTGTGTGTGTGTAGATGTATATTAGCTCTTAAGAACTGTAGTTTAAGTTTTTAAGAATTAAAGTTAGCTTATGTGAAAAACTCCTTTAAGAAAACTCACCCGAAATCATCATAAATAATGTCAAATCACGTTAGAAACTTCAAAATTTACTAAGATCTAAGAAGAGTTTTCTTAACTTCACGTACATTTCTCATACGAAAGTATATTCTAAGTCTTAGAAACATCAAAACTTACCAAGATCTACGAAAAATTGTTGAGTTTTCTTAACTTTTGATACATTTTTGACAAGAAACACTACGGAAATATATTTTTAAGCATAGAACCTTCGAAATTTACTAGGATCCGAAAAAATTTTGAGTTTTCTATATATTATATACATTTCTCATACTAAAATATACTATTATTCTTAGAAACGTCAAAATTCACTAAGATCTAAGAACACTTTTGAGTTATCTTAACTTTTGATACATTTCTCATACGAAAGTATATTCTTTATCTAAGAAACTTAAAAGTTTACTAAGATCTAAGAAATAGTTTGAGTTTTCCTACCTTTTGATACATTTTTCACACGAAACACCGCAAAAATGTATTCTTAATCTAAGAACCTATGAAGTTTTCTTAACTTTTGGTACATTTTTCCCCTAACCCACAAACAAAAATTCCCAATTTTAAATATTCTTCTGCTCTAACCGCAAACCGCAAAAAAAAACAAAATAAACATTTCTAACAATTTTTCACTCTTCATAATCTGCAAAATAAAAATGTACGTAATAAACATTTTTAAATTACTTCCGGTTTGTAATAAGTAATAATGAATAATGGAAATGGAAATGGAAATGGAAAATGGAAATGGCGGGGCAAAGAGATGGAAAATGTTAGGCGTGACTTTTCTTAACTAATCTTAACTAGCCCTGGCAAAAAATATACAAATAAACTTGTGAAACTTATGGCTTCAAAGCTTAAAGCCTGCCTGCTTTCAGTCCAGGGACGTGCAAATAATTTTGCCAACTTTTGCTTGGAGATGGGGCGAAAGATGAAGGTTGGGGAGGGGATAGAGGTAGGGGGAGGGGTCGAGGGGTAGGGGGTCGAGATGTTGCGAACTTGAAACAAATGTAGCAACATTTGAACGCACGCCATTGCGTGTGCTGTCAACTTTTGGCGGCTGAGCCGAGGCATTGGGACGCCACCTAGCGGCGTGTCAGTCAACTTTAACTCACACACACACACACATACTGATACACCTGTCTAGGGCTATGCGTATGTGCATGTGTAGGGGTGGGGGGGGGGGGGTGTAAATATATATAGTATAGTTTATTTAGTTATTGATATGCGAGTTGCACGCACAAAGCTTCATTCCCTCTCTCTCTTTTTCTCCCTGTCTCTTTCTCTCTCTGTCTTTTAGTTTCTTTGTTATAGAATGTGTGAGTCATACTAGTAGAAGTTGTTGTTGTTGTTAGTTGTTGTTGTTGGTTGTCCCTCTGGGGCATCATTTTCATTAAAATTTTAATAGCCTTGTTACTAGAATTTGTGAGCTTTGAGTTTTTGCTTTTGCCTTGTTTTTGGTTTTGCCTTGTTCTTGTTTTTGCTTCTGGCCGTATTTTTGTGTGTGTCTGTGCCACAAAACACGTAATATCCATAAACTTTTATATAATAATGCCACACTATACATATATATATATATATATACATACTATAACCCCTCTCTGTTTCTTGTTGCCTTTTCTTACAATGTCTCTCCTTGCTGCTTGTTAAGTCTTTCGTATTTATTATTACCATCTCTTTCAATTAAACTAGTTAAAAGTGGCTACGAATATGGAATATGATGCCCTGAAAGAGCTTAAGAAAGTTAAGATGGGGAATTATATCATATGAAGGAGCATTTCTTGTTAGTTAGTTTTGGGTTGAGCAGAAACTTTATAACTGGAAACTTTATTAAAAAGTTCAAGTTACTTAAATTCATTAGGTTGACCTAAAGGTAAAGTTTCCTTAAACTCAAATTCAAATGCTCTTGACCCAAAACCTTCAAAATGTAAAGTTCAGTTTCTTAAAGCATAAAGTAAAGTTAGTTAATACAAGGTTTTCCCATTCTAAAGTCAAATTATAGTTTGTGAAAATGCTTGTTAGAAAATTGTTGTTAAAAGTTAGTTTTAGGAAACCTATCAAAGACTTTCCTAGGTTTTCCTTAAACTCAATTCAAATGCTCTTGACCTAAAACTTTCTAAATTAAAGCATAAAGTAAAGTTAGTTAAAGCTGGGACTTTTCTTAATCTAAAGTCAACTTATAGTTTGTAAAAGTTACTTCTAGGAATCTAGTTGTTAAGAATTATTTTTAGGTAACCCTTTCAAAGACTGTCCTAGGTTTTCCTTAAACTCAATTCAAATGCTCTTGACCTAAAACTTTCTAAATTAAAGCATAAAGTAAAGTTAGTTAAAGCTGGGACTTTTCTTAATCTAAAGTCAACTTATAGTTTGTAAAAGTTACTTTTGGGTAAACCTTTCAAAGAATTCCTAGCTTTTCCGCACATACAGTTCAAATGCTCTTGACCCAAAGCCTTCAAAACTTGAGCTTCAGTTTCTTAAAGCATAAAGTAAAGTTAGTTAATACAAGCTTTTCCCATTCTAAAGACAAATTATAGTTTTTAAAAATGCTTTTTAGGAAACTTATTGTTCAAAAAGTTAGTTTGAGGAAACCTTTCACAGACTTTTCTTTACACTTTTCCCCTCATCACCATAAGCCTTAGTTTAAGCACGTCTTAGCTTAATGAAAGTGTAACTGAAACATTTCAGCATTTTGAGCTCAAATCGAATAATGTTCTAAACGAATTGTGGTTAAGAAGTTGCCTCAGCTGCTCAGCAATAAGTGGACACATATGTATGCTATATAAGAAAAAAAAAAACCAAAGTGTAACCAAGTGAAGAACCAATATATATGTATCGAATGGGTGGAGAGAGAGAAGGGGTGGGGTGAGGAGAGAGAGGGGGAGTGGGGAAGAGACTGTGTAAAATGCAAACAAGAAATTCCAATAAACTAATTTGCACACGAAAGCGAGAAAAGCGAGCGTAAGGAAGACAGACATAAAGTTGAGGGGGAACTGATGGTACTGAATGTCCTCCGCAGTACAGATGGATGAAAGCAAGGGCGAGAGAGGGGGGTGAAGGAAGGAAGTAGTCAGTAGTGGGGATCCTGTCCTGAGCAATAATGCCTCAGTCCTGTCCTGTCGTGGAATATTTGTGTATGAATTTTAAGCAGCTGGCAAAAAGAAAAAAAAAAATGCAAAAGCCAATAAAAAGGATAAAATTGAAAAACAGGACCTCAAAGCACACACACATGGATGGGGAAAGGGCGGAAGAAGTGTAAGGGGTTTTG